>OY293826.1:30599837-31916504 GCA_958507055.1 Crioceris asparagi
ATAGCATTTATTGCTGTCCTCGGGAATAATCAGCGGTTCCAGACTGTTTTAAACTATCGGATCTGCTTACAGCTGTGCGATTCTTCTATTGTGATTCATAATTCAGACGTTCGAATAGTTGGAAAATGTCGAGAATATGGGGTTGCAACAAAGCTATTGTGTCACCTGCTATGGATCATCGTTGTTTGGCGATTTTCTATGATTTCAAACTGACGTCAAAAACATTAGAACAGTAACAATAATAATACGCGAGGCTGCGAGCTAACGTTACCATTCGACCACCGAAGTAAAGCAGCGCAGAGTGTAGTTAGAGGTTCGTTGGGTGACTAGTTCACTAGTGAAGTTATGAGCGTTCGAATACCTGTAGCGTTGCATACTTATTCTCTCTCTCCATTTCGCAAGGCAACGGGAATCCAGCTAAAGTATATTTCCCTAGTACAGACTTTCTGAATGGGTATGTTTTAAGATGTACCTTGAAACATATCGGTGGTTTCGGATCCAAGTTAAACTGTAGGTACCATTGTCTGTGGCAACACTGTCAAGGCAGAAAAGTCCCCTACGCTCAATCACGAGTAAGGCACTTAAAGAAGAAGAAGCACTTTCATCCATAAGTGGCAACGGATTTTCGAGTATGAATGAGAATTACCCGAATGCAAAAAATGTGATCTTTCATACAAAGTATTCCGTAATGTGAACCAGCATTGGGGGCCAGTATTAATTAAATCAATATTCCATTAATTGAATGTCAGGTGAAACAGAAGATTGATAGAGATTTTTGTTGAACAAGGAACTAACTCCCTCCTAGGTCATATTTATCCAATAGGGTGCTACGGCATTTCCACTTACTGTGCTGCCTACTACAGCGAAGGTGATTAAGAAAGAAGAACACAATTTTGCGAATTAATGAGCCACGAATTGACAAAGACCCTCAATTTATCAAAATTATTTGCTTTACTGAAGAGTCAACTTTCTATTTAAATGAATTAGTTAACAGGCACAACTGCATATACTGAAAACCCAAATGTATTTCGGAAAGGTCAATTTCCAGAAAAGATCAATGTTTGGGCAAGTATTTATAGAAATCAAATTATTGGGCCATTCGTTGTGGAAGAAAATTAAACTGAGCAACTGTAAAATTAAAAATAGTTAAGGACAATATCTAATCGAGTCATCTTATGAAAACCGCTTAAATACCCACTTGCCTTCCATCACTACAGAAAATTGATCTTAGGATATAGAAAAATGTTCGTTACATAATAAAATGTAAGTATTTTTAGTATAAAAAAAAATAAAAAACAATAAACTTTACAATACGAGTATGCAGTCTGAGCAAGAGCAGGATAGAGCTACGGTGTTAAAGTGAGATGCGACATCGTTGTCGGGAGTGGAGACGCGAAGTGGCAGACGCACTCGCAGCCGTGCATTTTGACACCGCATCGCATTTAATTAAAATGCGTCGCTATTTCACTTTCTAAAATTATCAATCTTACACCGGTGGTAGAATGAAAGACGCGAGAAACTTTTTCAAAGAATAGTTTTTTTCGATTAACGCCTTCGTTTACGAGATATCACGGGTTAAACGGAAAAAACTCTGAAAATTAATTAGAAAGTGCCTGGTATTGTTCCGAGATAATCAACTATTTGACTAGCGTAACTCCATAAAGGCACGTATATTTCGCGACTTTAAAAAATTGAAAAAATATATAATTTCCACAAAAATCTGTATTGTATTTATATCAAAAAATCAATAACGTTTTCTTCTTTACAACGGTGCGATTATTTCGATTTTTTTTTCTTGTGCCCTTCTGCACTGTCCGATTTTTTCCAGCTTTTGGATTTAAGCAAAGTAGGTAATAAGTAACGATTGTGCCAAATTTCAGCTTGTAACCTCGATGCCCCCACGGGATCTAAGAAAAACGCCATTCTGACCTCTATTATTAGCTGGAATTGAGGATAAAATTTTATCAAATAAGAAAATACACTTGCCTTGTATGTTATTTAAAATGACATGCTTTTTTGTTTTTTTCCTCTAGTGAAAGGATATTTAGGGTGGTTCGTTAAGAATCTACAACTCTTTTTCTAGTTCCGCCAATTAAATTGAAGATAGTATATACGAATTTACATTATTAATAACACTCAATGGATTCTTCGGAAACATTGAGATAGAATCGACTATCTTTTGAATGATGTTATCATTGAATATATATATATATATATATATATATTGTGATTCATAATTCAGACGTTCGAATAGTTGGAAAATGTCGAGAATATGGGGTTGCAACAAAGCTATTGTGTCACCTGCTATGGATCATCGTTGTTTGGCGATTTTCTATGATTTCAAACTGACGTCAAAAACATTAGAACAGTAACAATAATAATACGCGAGGCTGCGAGCTAACGTTACCATTCGACCACCGAAGTAAAGCAGCGCAGAGTGTAGTTAGAGGTTCGTTGGGTGACTAGTTCACTAGTGAAGTTATGAGCGTTCGAATACCTGTAGCGTTGCATACTTATTCTCTCTCTCCATTTCGCAAGGCAACGGGAATCCAGCTAAAGTATATTTCCCTAGTACAGACTTTCTGAATGGGTATGTTTTAAGATGTACCTTGAAACATATCGGTGGTTTCGGATCCAAGTTAAACTGTAGGTACCATTGTCTGTGGCAACACTGTCAAGGCAGAAAAGTCCCCTACGCTCAATCACGAGTAAGGCACTTAAAGAAGAAGAAGCACTTTCATCCATAAGTGGCAACGGATTTTCGAGTATGAATGAGAATTACCCGAATGCAAAAAATGTGATCTTTCATACAAAGTATTCCGTAATGTGAACCAGCATTGGGGGCCAGTATTAATTAAATCAATATTCCATTAATTGAATGTCAGGTGAAACAGAAGATTGATAGAGATTTTTGTTGAACAAGGAACTAACTCCCTCCTAGGTCATATTTATCCAATAGGGTGCTACGGCATTTCCACTTACTGTGCTGCCTACTACAGCGAAGGTGATTAAGAAAGAAGAACACAATTTTGCGAATTAATGAGCCACGAATTGACAAAGACCCTCAATTTATCAAAATTATTTGCTTTACTGAAGAGTCAACTTTCTATTTAAATGAATTAGTTAACAGGCACAACTGCATATACTGAAAACCCAAATGTATTTCGGAAAGGTCAATTTCCAGAAAAGATCAATGTTTGGGCAAGTATTTATAGAAATCAAATTATTGGGCCATTCGTTGTGGAAGAAAATTAAACTGAGCAACTGTAAAATTAAAAATAGTTAAGGACAATATCTAATCGAGTCATCTTATGAAAACCGCTTAAATACCCACTTGCCTTCCATCACTACAGAAAATTGATCTTAGGATATAGAAAAATGTTCGTTACATAATAAAATGTAAGTATTTTTAGTATAAAAAAAAATAAAAAACAATAAACTTTACAATACGAGTATGCAGTCTGAGCAAGAGCAGGATAGAGCTACGGTGTTAAAGTGAGATGCGACATCGTTGTCGGGAGTGGAGACGCGAAGTGGCAGACGCACTCGCAGCCGTGCATTTTGACACCGCATCGCATTTAATTAAAATGCGTCGCTATTTCACTTTCTAAAATTATCAATCTTACACCGGTGGTAGAATGAAAGACGCGAGAAACTTTTTCAAAGAATAGTTTTTTTCGATTAACGCCTTCGTTTACGAGATATCACGGGTTAAACGGAAAAAACTCTGAAAATTAATTAGAAAGTGCCTGGTATTGTTCCGAGATAATCAACTATTTGACTAGCGTAACTCCATAAAGGCACGTATATTTCGCGACTTTAAAAAATTGAAAAAATATATAATTTCCACAAAAATCTGTATTGTATTTATATCAAAAAATCAATAACGTTTTCTTCTTTACAACGGTGCGATTATTTCGATTTTTTTTTCTTGTGCCCTTCTGCACTGTCCGATTTTTTCCAGCTTTTGGATTTAAGCAAAGTAGGTAATAAGTAACGATTGTGCCAAATTTCAGCTTGTAACCTCGATGCCCCCACGGGATCTAAGAAAAACGCCATTCTGACCTCTATTATTAGCTGGAATTGAGGATAAAATTTTATCAAATAAGAAAATACACTTGCCTTGTATGTTATTTAAAATGACATGCTTTTTTGTTTTTTTCCTCTAGTGAAAGGATATTTAGGGTGGTTCGTTAAGAATCTACAACTCTTTTTCTAGTTCCGCCAATTAAATTGAAGATAGTATATACGAATTTACATTATTAATAACACTCAATGGATTCTTCGGAAACATTGAGATAGAATCGACTATCTTTTGAATGATGTTATCATTGAATATATATATATATATATATATATATATATATATATATATATATATATATTTATATATATATATATATATATATATATATGATAAAATAGATTTTTGTGGGGGATGCAGTCATTTAATAAATATTTTTTTTGGATTATGACATTTCTCATTGATGACTATGAAATCTTTCCTGTTTGTGGTTAATTTTATGGATAAAAATATATTGTTTTCTATAATGCCATAATACATTTCTGTGTAAATTAATCTACATCGTCAAATAATTATATATTTGATTTGAACATTGACTTGTCTGCATTTTTTACAGTTATTCCAAATCTCATTGAGAGTATTCTAGACTTCACGGCCACTGTATAAGGATGTTTGTTGTCATCGGATAAATGAAAATGACAGCTTTCAAAGAACTTTGAAATATAACGAGTGAAACATAAATAAACTCACCATTTTTTTATTCTCCTCTCAAGCAAAAATATTAATAAACCAAACATCGGTGTTATACCAGTTCCTGCAGCCAACATCAAAAACGTTTCTTTTTTCTCTATTAGGGACAAATCAAAATCACCAAAAGGTCTTGTCAGATAAATCATGTCATCTTTATCACGATCTGCTATATATCTACTAACGTTACCATTGTCGTAACGTTTAATCATTAGGCACAAGGAACTAGTCGTAGGTAGATGAGTGGCTAGTGCAGAAAACAATGAATCAGGTACTGGTGTGTAGATCCTGGACCATTCTTGACCTGTTGGTTCCCAAAAATTAGAATAATTAGTATACCTATCAATAATAACAGGAAATGTGTTTGTTTATATAAATAATTCAAGAAAAATAAGTACCTATTTAATTAGCTTTAAAATGAGCTTGCGCTACGCTACCTAGTGACAAAACATGTTACTATGATACGGACGAAATTAATGCGAATGTCTTTTTTGTAGGTTAGGTTATAATTCGTAGATATTTGTTTTTATGTTAACGTTATTTCCAAACCGATCCCAAACAATTTCGTAATACTACTAACCCCTTTCGAGACGAAACCTACCAGATGGTTGATCATGTAATAGAACTTTTGATTGCGTCAAATATATTTGAACTAATCCAAATTTTATCAAATCCAATGTCTTCAGTACCTACCTACTTATGTTTTGGTACCTGGGTTCTGATGATCAACAATCCATTGATTTTAAATTGAATCGCAGTACGATTCATGGATAATGGAAACAGAAACCAAGGTTAATTTAGCAAATATTTATAGTAAGAGTGTAAATAATGTAATATTTATTTCAACATAAATATTGAAGAAAAAAAATGTCATCAAGTATATTTCAATGTTTATTATATCTTCGCAACTTTGCCGGTAGATAGAGTAGTTATTTTGAAGGACATTGTGAAAAAATATTTTTTATTAATTACTAATAGCTTATAAGTGCAGACTTTTTGAAACAAAAAACGACATAGCTTACCATCGATATTTACGAAAGCCCTCACATGTTGTCCAATAGGCACCACAACTTTGGCTCCATCACTTCTTTCTAGCTTCATAAGTACAATATTATGAGATACCCATATCTTATCACTGAACACAAAATTGTATTTAGCAGCAATTTCAGATATATCAAAGTCATCACTTTGCTGCCTAAGAAGGCCGTAATTTTCCCAGATTCGGCCAACCGTCTTTCTGAACACCAATTCCACTTTACCCGTCTCACAAGAAACTTTAATGGTGCAAGGCCATTCGACGCTCTCATAAAACACTATTTCATTCCTGAACACGAAGCCATCGTATGTCAAAGAAATCACGAATGTCTCGTCCGGATTAGGTGGATACAGCTCTACGAAAGGATTAGAAAATGCCCTGGTATAAAAGAATACTGTTATATACTCCATTCTCTGTATCCAGTCAAACCTAGGAAGCAACGGTGTTGACTCTCTTGACTCGGTTTGATCTATCCCTGTGGCCTCCTCTCGACTGGATGATGATAAAGAATCCACTTTTGTTTTTACAGAAACTATCTTGGTATTATCTGTCGTTCGTTTATTATCAGCTACGAGTTTGCCATCAGGTACAGTTGATTCGTTTGCTTCAATAGCTAAAGCTGGTCCAAATAACTTGGAGGTATCAATATTAGGATCAATTGAAACTAATCTGCCAAGGTAACACTTTTGAAGTATTTGATCGTAATTTACCCATGGATGCACCTTAAATAATAAAACAGATTGTAATAACTTGTCAGAATATGACAACTTGAAAAAATAATATACTAAGTTGATTTAATCCTCGATTATTTTCTTACACGCAAATATATCATTAAATTCATTTTGAGACAAGTCTGTCGGTTCCTCTATTATAATGTATATGTTTGTATCAAATAGGATTTCACTAAATAATACGTTTACTTGAGTACTTCCAATTATTCGATACTTAAGAATAACAAAATAATATAGTGAATTAAGGGAATAATATGTTACGATTTATTTAAAAGAATGATTGTTTCGTACCTGATCAAATAGTCTTGTTGCATCTATTCCTGCAGCTCTCATCAGCTCGTCCGGTCCTCCTGGATGGAATGGTATATAGGCAGTCACATTGTAAACTTTCCCTCTAATTGCCAACCAAATATCGTCTATCTTATTGTGTTTTGACAGTTCGTGTTTAGTCACCTGTTTTTGATGAAGCGAAAAGAGTTACTTAAGTAAATAGAATCTATTTTAGTCATCTGTTACCATCAATCGACCTGCTTGTGGTCCAGCGCCTGTAAGGTCTTTTCCCGATGCTCCCAAGCGAATCCAATCCATGAGAGAGTGACCTGGCTGAAGGGCACATTTGTTTCGTGGATTTCCTGGAAGGAATTCACTTATAAATTCATATGAAATAATAGAAAAATGTTTTTTAATGAATTCTGAGTATTGTCAGATAATAAAGTATGAATAAAGTATTTTCTTGTGAACTTTTATTACATTTTCTGTATTTTTTTTAAATAATAAGCCCAGTTCTTTTGTCTTTACCCCTTGATATCTTTGAAACTGTTTATTTTAAAATTTATAAAATAAATTTGATCGAAAAATGTTTTTTTTAGTTTGTAAATGAAAATTATTGATTTAAAAAAATACCCTGCTAGAATCATTGATAGGTATATATTTCCTGCAATCGTACTAGATTTGCTCAAATGCACACTCTATCTTTCTTTCATCTTTTTACTTTTTTTGTTTTTTTTGTCAAATATATAAAAAAATATATAATCAGAGTTTTAAATGGATTACTTTTATTTTAAAATGTACTTTATCAAAATCCTATTATATAAGCAAAGAATATTTGAATGTAGGACTTTCGAAAAACGAAACTGTATGAGACAACATATATACCTAGCATGAGCGTTTAGAATAGAAACCGAAAAAATACCCTGCGTAATTTTCGTAAAAATGCTCGAAAATGTCAATTTTTATATTTGATCGGTTTTCTTTTATAACTATTCTTTTGATTATGTGTAAGTCATCAAGAAATATTTGTTCTATTGTATCTAAGTCGAAAAAAAACATGTGATGATATGTATGTATGAATGACAGTATGCAATACTATGTACGACCTTAGAGTTCACACTTTTCGAGATAAAATTTGTATTTAAGGACAAGCAATAAGCAGTAATAAATACAGCGTTATTTAAATAGTGTTCTAATGTGGTATGAATATTTTGACCGACTTCCAAACGAAGGAGGTATACAATAATCTATATTTTGCTGAGAATTGGTCCCATCTTTTGAAGTTGGTGCCAAAATTCTTTTATACACCAATATAATTAATATTATTTCATTATTTACAGTGCAACAACGTTCTATATTTTAATAAAAAATAATTATTTTGATTGAAAATAAAATTCGTTTTCAAAAATGTACTATCAGCATTAACACAGAACAGCGTCAGATTTTTTATGTAGACCAAAAGAACAAAGCAAATTTATGTTAATTCATACATCCTTTGATCCAGAATTCTCAACATAACGAACAAAGGGTGAACACGAAAACCCGTAACCGACAAAGAATAAAAAATACATAATTTCATAGTATGTGGACTGTGGAGATAGAGAACAGCTCGATAGGTATGACAAAAAAGATTTATGTAAAAGACTAAAGATTCAACTTCACGAATCATTTAGAGAAATTTAAATTAGTGCAATAACAAGATTATGTAGATATAATTTGCAATGTTGAAGTTGTTTTATAGAAGATGAATTAAATGTTTTTTTATTTTTTGTTGAAAACTTTTATAATATTGAAATTTTCAATATTTTTTCGAATGAAAAAAATCTGGTGTGTCCACTCACACGACTTTCCTACCGCTCGCAGGAAAATTCCAGTGAATAAAAATGTTTACACTACCTATTACAATACTTTCCTTACATAGCGACGATAATAGCGGTAGTAAAGTAAAATTCCTCTGATCAAATGGTGCTACCCCTCATTTTTTCAGCATGTCAAGACAAACAAATAAATACGGTCGTGTAACATTTTTTCGCAAGATAAAATGTTTAGCCAGAATCTGAAGAAACATGTGGAAAATACAGAATTTTATTCAAGCATAGATTTTTTTGTGCTTTTTCTCAGAGATGGCGCTGTATGTGGGTGGTAAAGGGCTCTCAGAAGAATACTTTAGACAAGTTTAATCAAAATCCTTAGAGCCGTTTTCGCGCTATAGTCTTGAGCAAATCAAGTTTTTTGGCTGTAGCTCAACACCCAGTGTAAACAGGATTCTTACTCAGTGCCACCGGTGAGTGATATTGGTACCAAACAAAATAAAAAAGAAAGCAACAAAATACACCGATCCGTTCCCGAGATAATGCTGTCACAGACAGACAGACCGACGGACAAACAGACCAATGGCTGCAAATATGTTTATTAGACTTAGAAAACTCTGAAACGTCAACATTTGTAAGAATCTCGATACCGAAAATTTCACACGAATACAATACTTTCCTTATACAGCTACTATAGTAGCGTAGGAAATTAAAAAAATCTTGGATAGGTTTATTAATTCTAGAACCTTTGTGGATACCTTTTTATATCTTACATGTACCTACATGATACAAAGAAATTGTATAACGATGTACCTTCATATACAGTAATTCCCAGAAGTAATATATCAATTCATTGAAAATTCAGCCTTGTGGGTTTTAAAAAAAAAACTTTCGGACCCGTCGAATTATTTTTTTACAGAAAGACATCGATCGAATGTGGGCAAAACGATAACTACAAACAGTGAAAATTTGGTGACACACTGAACTCACTGGAGGACATAAGTCTAAAATATTTTCATGTTAGTTACTTTACCGGTTATATCGGAAGTAAATGCCAGCTTTATCGGGCTTTTAGGCCAATATAAAAATACCAAATTCCAAATTTATCAGTTTGGAAAAAACTTTTAATAGAAATATTTCATGAAAATTTGATAAGAATTGAGTAGGTTGTGACACGTATTCGGATTCTCGAAGGAATCACAACATAGTTCTGGTTAAAAATGTATTGCTAGCTTTTTGTGGTTTAAAAAAGTTGCTTTAGAAATTTGCGTTTTCATGGAAATTATACCTAAAAACTCAAATATACCTAGTACACATATGCTTGAATCAATAATATTTGAATACTCAATTTATCAATTCATTAATCCTAAGAGAAAAGAATGTATTCCAAATTTTTCCGTTTTTAGAATTACCTATGCCAAATCATATCGTGTCCCTAGCTGACATATTCTTGATAACTTGAAAAGTGATTCTAATCAATTCCGATTCTACAATCAGCAGACGGGAAAAATCACTATTTGAAACACTCAAACGAAAAAAATTCTATAAAAATTAGAGATATTTGTAAATGGTTTTATGTAGATTTATTGAAAGATAATAAAATGAAATAATAGAAAAACTACGCAAATTCAGAAATCATTATTTTTGTATTACGATCGCATTTTAAAATTTTGAAAAGACCCATTAGTTTTATCAGAACTGCCAGTAATTGATTTTTCAATTTCCTACCGCTAAGGAAGTATTGTAATCGGTGTTTCTGAGGTTCAAAAACATATTTTCAACCATTAGCCAGTCTGCCTGGCTCTCTTTCTGTCTGTCTGTATGTGCCAAGATTATCTCCGAAACGGATTTACCGATTTTTTTTGTTTTGTGGGGTATCGATAAGACTCGCTGGTGACACAGATTGGGAATCCCGCTCGCACTGGTTACTCCTGGTTGTAGCCTGGATACAGCTCTAACAATTTTGATGAAACTATTCCCAGAAGTGTTCGATTAGTAATTTCAAACTGTGTTCCGTGGTTGTGAAGCATGCGCATTTTAATTTAGATCTTCTCAAAACTGAAATGCGCATGCTTCTGACAGTTTGAGTTTGGTTTGAATTGCTGCTCGAACATCCTTCATGATGTCCTTTACTACAACTACTAACGCATATCTCTGAGAAAACGTTATGCTCAAATGAAGCGTCAAATTTTCTAACTATTCATTCATATTCTATTGAAACGATTTCTACTACATTAAAATTGAATATGATTTGATGTTTGTCTTAGCATGCCACGCTGAAAAAGGAAAATGAATGTCACGACCTGATCAGATGATTTTTATATTCCAGAGAACTCGTTTAGAAGCGGTAGGTAAGTCGCGTGAATAGGCACATCACCTTTTTTATAGAACATAAAAATAGACAACGCTCAAATTTTATTATTTTATGTCAACTCCTGCCTCTTTTAATGTCTTAATATCTGGGCGACCGAGCTTTGCTTGGGTAACAAACGGTCAAACCGATTGAATATGAATGTATTGTCAATCGATTTCTCGACTCCGAAAACCCATTTCTGCTAATTTTTACCAAAATCTGCTAACCCTTCCTTGAAATAACTAATGTGTACCCTAAGGGTCACTATATATTAGATATGTACCAATTTTCATTGAAAATTTATGATTAAATTATTATAAACTCATATCAACATATTTTATTTAAAAAAATAGGTTTTATTAAAAAAAAAAGTAAAGGTGATCAGAATTCGAACCGAGGAACTCTAGATTATTATCCCGAAGCTTAACCATAGGGCTATTTTTTTCTAGGATATTATCGGGTTCATATTGATGTCTGAAATGTAATCTGTAAAACTCCTAAAATGGGAATATTAATTGCTGAAAACGATTTTTCTTGTGAATGTAAATACATATATATATATATATATATATATATATATATATATATATATATATATATATATATATATATATATATATATATATATATAGTTTAATATAGTTAGATATGGATCAGTAATTGAACAAAAACACAATCAGTAGAATAATGTTATACAGATTTTCATTTTGCATTTTGATACATCTATTTGTCTTTTTCTCTGATGGCCAGTAAACTATTTCCAGAGTAATGTAGACGTTGATGGAAGAAAGATGTGAGCAAAAAATTCAACGATCCGATAAAGAATATGGAATTCTGGGAATGGATTATTTTCTATTCAAATTTCGTAGCAGATTCGTGACCTGACGGCGTAATAATGTCAGCTAAAGTGAATTTATATTTGAAGAGCAGATATAGGAACAAACGCGCATACAAATATAAAAACAAATATTTTAGGTATATCGTAAAAATATCAATTTATTCTATCGTTTATTCTATTTTCGGTTATCAAATTCATTCTACACAGAAGAATTATTGAAGAATTGACTATACTATGGTCACTATCCATTGTATTATTGAAAAAGAATGATATCAAACCAAAATTGCTATATCTCAGCTTTTGCCCCATGAAATACATTACCTATATATTGCGATATGAATAATTCAAGAACAAATCTTGAAGTTATGAGTGAATCGTTAATGGGTTGTATCGTTCATCCATATCAGACCTGAATAAAAGTTTATGAGTTCGATTAAGTATATTAATGTATTTCTCTAATGAAATAATACTTTAATTTAAAACAACTTCATTAATGAATAAAGATTTAGTTCAATTTAAATTTCTATGAATTGCAAAGAAAATTTATCTCTAGGTATTTAGTATTTATTTCCCAGTTTTATTCTTCTTCTCCATATCAGGTATTGTCTGTTACGACACCGATCCTTTTCTTGATCTACAAAGACACCTTCTGCCTCTACATTTATAATACATGATCTTCTTGTAGATTCTTCCATCTTGCATTTTATCTACATTTTCTTTCCTATTTTCTGTTATTCTTTCGTTTATGCTAAAAGTTTTCAATTTTCTCTTTATACTATCGTTTGCTATTCTGTCCATATGTGTGCACACTTTAACCTTTCTTAAAAATTTCATTATCGTAATTTATTTCCATTTGACAAAATGACTTTTGATCTAGTTTTCAAGCTTCTTTTTGATCACTCTGTACAAGTTATTAAAGATACTTTTAAAGTAGATTGATAATTATGTTTTGGACAGCAAACTTAATTTTTTACATAAAATTTGAAATATATCAGGGTTAGACTTAAGTATAGAACATTATAAAAATGTGGTAATATACAAGGTATTCTATCAAAAAATAACAAAGTTGGCATCTAGGTACTTCCGGTAGGCAGATATAACCGGTAATGCAACTAACATGAAAATATTTTAGACGTGTCCCCCAGTGACTTTAGTATGTCACCAAATTTTCAGACTGTTTGTAGTTATCGTTTTGCCCACAATCGATAGATGTCTTTCCGGCAGAACCACCCTGTAGATATATATATAATATATATTTATGTTCTATGAAAACATATCTGGTGTGCCCGTTCACGCGACTTTTCTACCGCTTCTAAACGAATTCTCTGGAATATAAAAATCATCTGAACAGGTGGTGAAATTCATTTTTTCAGCGTAGCGTGCCAAGATAAACAACAATTCATATACAGCTTTGATGGAGGAGAAACTATTTCGACAGAATATGAATAAATAGTTAGAAAATTTGACGGTTCGTTTGAACATGATTTTTTCTCAGAGATAGCAGTTATAGTAAGTAGGAAAGGACATTTCAGACTTTAGGCAAGTTTTATTAAAATCGTTAGAGCTGTATTCAGGTCACAATCTTGAGCACGTTTGTTCTATTATTGACGAGCAGTCAGTGCAAGCAGGATTCCCAGTCTGTGTCACCAGCGAGTCTTATCGATAACCCACAAAACAAAGAAATCGCTACATCCGTTTCATAGATAATTTTGCTGTCAATTTTGGCATATTCAGACTGACCGAGGAAGAGAGACAGGCAGACAGACCAATGGTTGAAAATATGTTTTTGAACCACAAGGAAACCGAAAAATGTACACTATTACAATACTTTCCTTACTAGGCTACTTAGAGTAGCACTAGGAAAGTAAAAAATCCATTTCTGGAAGTTCTGATGTTTTCAAAATTCTAGTGTGCGGTCGTACCTATCAATAAAAATGATGATTTCTAAATTTTCGTAGGTTTTCTGTATCTAATTTTCTTATCGTGAAATAAATCTACATAAAGCGATATAGAAATATCTCTAGAGAATTTTGCTAGAAATTTATTCGTTTGAATGTTTATCGTAATTTTTCCCGTCTGCTGATTGTAGAATCGGAATTGATTAGAATCACTTTTCGAGTATTCAAGAATGTGTCGGCTGGGTATAAGGTATGAGTTGGCATAGGTAATTCTAAAAAACAAAAATTTTAGATTACATTATTTTCTCTTAGCATTAATGAATTAATATATTAAGTATTCAATTATTACTAATTCAAGCATTTGTGCAGTACTAGGTATATTTAGAGTTGATAGGTATAATTTCCATGAAAACGCAAACTTCTAAAGCATTTTTTAACCACCAATAAAAAGCACATTATTAGCAATACATTTTTATCCAGAACTATGTGGTGATTCCTTCGAGAATCCGAATAAGCTCTCATGATTTAGTATTTAAATAGCATTATTTGTTCATTAGGTTTCTGTGATATTAGTTCACTAATATTAAAGATGCAAGTCTGTATATTCTAATTTTCAAATAAGTAAAATTGGATATGAAAGATTTCTCCTACAATAGGGTCGTTGCATGCATTGGATTTTTTATGTTTTATTAGTTTTAAATAATAGAGTTTATACCGCAAAAAAGCAATTCACCATTAAAATTATATTCAGATATATTTTAATTAACGAAATGTTAATTTCAGTTTGTCCACCTATTTTAAAACGAGATCAGAGTCCCACTTAAAACGTCACACTTCCCGGCTCCAATCATGAACACGTAGTTTGTTCGGGTGCGCAACCGATTGTTTCTGCTAACTTGTCACTGTTAGCTTAACAGAGCTGCGCAACATCTCGTAATAGTCACTTGCTTTGCAAATTTTATTTCTGATATGCGTCCACCATAACCACCAGATATAGAATTTACAATCCTGCTTGGTGTTCACAAAACCAAATATAAAACGAAAATGTATTCTCACAACGTGTTGACATCTAATTGTCACTGTCACACTGATTACTGACATAATACATAAGATCAGCCAATACCACATGAGAGGGAACTGTGACGTCACAGAGAGCTAAAACGCACACGTTTTGAACCAATTTAATTTTTAGTGTTTTTGAACTTATTTCTATTTCTTTAATTAAAATTTTAAAAAACACAAAAAACACGGGTTACTTTTTTAATAAAGATTCAGAATCATCAATAAAAAAAATATGTGCAATGACCGAATTGATCTTTCCGCCATGAGAAGTTTATTTCTTTTCATTGTGCTATTTTTGCAAAAATATTGAAAATATGGAGTTAGCTTTTTAGTTAGTTAGTTTTTAACTTAGTCTCAGCTTTATCACATACTCAATTCACATCAAATTTACATAAAATATTTCTATAGGCTTAAAAAGCAGATAACAAAAGAAACCATTTATCAATTATATACAGGAAAACAAGTTCTCTATAAAATTACTTATAAATGAAGAAAAATAGCTTGTGGTAATCATCGTCAGGCTTGAATCAATAAATTAATAGAAACAGTGATAATTTAGTGGATTATTATCTTACGTTTTCGTTGCATAGCACACAATAGACATATAGAGACTTAGCACTTTTTAGGTTTTTAGGAAGATTATTATTATATTGAATAAGTCCTTTGTGGAATGAGGTCATTTTGACTATAACTATTGGCAAATATGTGGATACATATAAGTCTTCTTTGGATCTCCTTGTATATGTATATATTTGAGCCACACTTCTGGTTTTGAGCCACACTTCTGGTTTCTAACATTAAATGAAATAAACTATTTTTTATTTTGTAAATAACTATCATCGCATTTAAAAATATTATTTGCCTAACACTTAAAAGACCAGTTAAATTAAGCATGCAATACTTTCATAAGGGTTGCACTTGAGTATACACAGCATTGCCTGATTTCGCTTTTTCTGAAGAATTTTTATTTGCATGTTGTTACACAGATATAAAATTGTAGAGCAAAAGTTGAGATGCGGCAAAATAATTGTTTTATATGTATATGATAAGTTTTGACCATTCACTAAAATGGGAACATATTCGACTCATTGGACTGTTTTTTTTTGGCAATTTTGTTTGTTACATATTCTGCATGTGTAGTGAATGTTAAATGGATTATAACACCTAAGTACTTATATTCTTTCATTTGTTGTATAAAGTCATTTTTCACGTTAAGTCAATTGTGATGTTCTGTTAAAACTACATTATTATCATAAATTTAGTTTTTTCTATGTTCAAAACTAAACCATTACTGATCAACCATTGATTTAATATTAAGCTTTATATTTATTATGTTTACCAGAGTTTGTAGGTCATCACCTACCAAGTAAATTGAAGTATCATCTGCAAATATCTGGACATTACACTTTTTTAAAGATTTTACTAGATCATTTATGTACACTATGAAAAAATTTGGCCCTAACACTGTGCTTTGTGGTGCACCAAAATCATTCATTTTCGAAGAAGATGGTGTATTTTTATACTTTCTCTCTTGAAGATGATTTGATAAATAATGCTTAAACCACTCAGGCACTTTTCACACCATACTTTTTCAATTTCTCAATAAGTAATGACCTATTATTAGTTTCAATTTTAAGGTCCAAGATAATCACTGCAATGAGTCTCTTCTGCCACTTCATCACGATTGATTGATGGGCTCTCACAACAGTTATATTTTCTAAATCCAGCTTGATACGTACTTAATAATTTATTTGCTTCAAAATAATCTATAAATTGTTTATTCACTACCACTTCTAATATTTTTTCGTATACCGGAACTATATCGATAAGACGGAATTCATTAGAAATGTCTGTATTTTGTTTTTTTTGCTACTGGTATCACTGTAGATTTTTTCCAGTTTTGTGGGAATGTTGCATATTCTAAGCTAGTATCTACTAGTTGTAGGATCCGATCACCAATACTCTCAAAAGCTTTTTGCAAAATTTCCATATTTATTCCATCGACCGAGCTTTGCTTCTTTTAAATTTTTTTCTTTATTGTTTCAATGCTGTCATTGCAATAGCTATTAAATTTCCCAGCAATTATTAAATGAACTGAAACTATTTGGTAGATACAATTTCTGATTATCGATCTGATACCAATGTTACATTTCAATCTAACCAACGTACAACATCCAGTTATAGTAGTTTTGTGTACCATATGCGTAGGTATATTATCTCTTTGCTGAAAGGTTAGAGTAATAAAACTCATCTAAACCGCATAATTCACATTAATTCAATGTATTCCGATCCTCGGAGCGCTTCAAAATTAAGAATTTTTCCGGTTGAAATACCGAGGCTTCATTTCAAATTGATATGCTGCGCTTCAAGTATGCGCCCGTGTTCTTGCATAATTTATTGAGATGAGCCTTGTTACCTCAAGTATATATCTACGTTATCGTTATTGGAGAATAGACTATGGGAAGCTTATATTGAAACTACCGATTTACTCAGATATCTAAGTAGCTATCAACAAGATAAATACGGAATTTTTGGATA
The DNA here is from genome assembly GCA_958507055.1 of Crioceris asparagi. Classification (NCBI taxonomy): domain Eukaryota; kingdom Metazoa; phylum Arthropoda; class Insecta; order Coleoptera; family Chrysomelidae; genus Crioceris; species Crioceris asparagi. The sequence continues at coordinate 30,617,146 of OY293826.1, forward strand.
ACAGTAGCAGTCGACAAAAATCTCCGTTTGTATTCAGTATAAAAATGAATTTCATTAATTTATTAAATTTAAGACGACTGATAACAATAACAATTGAAAGCAAATTTAAATTTTTGAATTATAGTAAGATATTATTCATTTCATCGTTTTTGGCGTGTTACTGCAAGAAGCACTGTTAAAAGACCATATCTATTGGATATAAGGCGCCTGAAACATGCGCATTTCAATTCAGATTTTCAAAAAAAACATTTTCAAAACCACAGAACATGGTACGAAATCGTTTGAAACTGGTACAAACTACAGCTTCTACACTTCTAAAGAGATATGTAATGCATGTGTCTACGGATTTATAAATTTCATCATACAGTATTATAATTGTTCGATACCTATGCCACATAATTGCCATTCTGTGGCATGAGCTAAGATATGTAAATAATTGCCATATAAAATTGTTGGTAGACGCTCGACTTCTAATAGTGAAGTCGTGAAATCGAGTCCGACTAGGTCAAGCACTTTTCATTTCATGAAAACTTCCTAATAATTGTGGAGGTAGTTACATGGATGGTTAGTAAAGGGCAAAAACTCGTGTCCCTTATCAACCCGCATCAAAGCAGCGTGGTATGCCAATTAATCGAGTTGAATTTCCTTAGAGACATATTGGTTGTTCAGAGTCCACCTTAAAGTGTAGTTCCCCTTGTCAGTGGCAACACTGTCAATGAAGAGGAGTGGACAAAAAAGGGCTGACGAGGAGAAGATGGTTTAATGGGAGTGAAAGCTATAATATTGATAATGATGAGATATTAGGATTTGTATTTATTACCTACCATCATATCACTTAATTAGATTATAGTTATCGTTGACAGCGACATTTGGTTCCGTAAATGACAAATTTGTTCCACAATCGATTTGTACTGCTTGCAGTGACGTCAAAGCCAGAAACGTTGAAATAAACCATATCATTAGGTACTTACGTACCTACTTACTTATTCAAAAAGATTTAGGGTTTCACATTTATACCAAAATATCTGATCTGAACTTGAATGAACTCTTTATGTACAGGGTGATTCATTGTGCATACGGTAAGGGTAGATAGGTGTCACGTAGCTGGTTCTAAAAAACCTATATTTAATGGGTCTTTGGTTCTTTATAACCAAGATAAGGATGATTTATCTATTATGTCCGTTTTTTTCATTTACTCATAACTTCCGAACCCCAGCGTATACTTTTATCATATTCACAACAAATACTGTTCATCCTATATAGTACCGAACACCAAAGAAATAAAACTAAAAATCCAGGGACGAACTTGAAAAAAATCGATATAGAGATAATAGAATCACGTCAAAACAACACCCTGTATATTAAAATTTTGATAATTCGTTAGTAAATTTCGAAAGAATAGAAAAAATATATCGGTCTATGTTTGTTACTTCCGCATACAATTTTAGTGTTAATTTGAGTCAAAATTAATGTTGTCGATAAACGGGTGGTACAAAAGTGAAAAAAATCATTTTCTGCTTTAAAATGTAATCTTTCAAATATAATAAAACTATCAATTCATAATCATAATGTTTGGATCCCAACCTTGTTATAACATGAGTCGACAGTTCCGTATTTAGGACAAAATGCTAACAGCAAGGACTAAGTAACAAACGTCCTGTAGGTGTAATGCAAAAATGATAATTGTATTTTTTTATTATGCTAAACTTCAAACAAATAATAGAATTATAGAAAGACTGTATTCCGAAAAAAGTATAACTATATTTTAAGAAACACTAACTCAGTAATATGTTATTAATTGAAAAGAAAATAAGTAAAAATAGGATTGAAAACTTTATAAAGAAAACTACAAAACAGATGCTCAAAGGGGCCACCATTTTGCTCACTACATGTATGTGCTCTTTTTGTTAGACTTCTAATTGATCTTCTAATCAGATCCGGATTATTTTTCAATTCGTTGCACGCCTGATCGATTCTCTGCAAAAGATCTTCTCTTGAATGTATTTCAATTGCATAAACTTTCGATTTTAAAAAACCCCAAACGCTATAGTCGACTTGGTCAAAATCAGGTCCCCTTGCAGGCCAGTTATGAGGTCCACCTCTGCCTATCCATTAGTGATGCGCAAAGCAAGACCAAGACCAAGACCGACATGGTCTTGGTATTGGTCTTGGTCTTGCACCCTTGGTATTGGTCTTGGTCTTGCATCAAATCCTTAGTCTTGGTCTTGGGTCTTGGTCTTGCATATACGGTCTTGGTATTGGTCTTGGACTTGCAAGACTTCGCAAGACTCTTGCAAAAATTTTGATCTTTTTATAATTGTGAAAAGTTGTGCGATTCTAAACCGTAATTGCTTAATTTAAATGAAGAAGAACCCTGCATATGTATGGGAAGTATGTAATTCATAATCTTATAAGATTGCCTGTAATTATATTATCATTCGAAATGGATAAATATCGACCGTATAAAAAATTGTCATTGTCCAGAACAAACACGCCTGGTATTGTAATGGTACCAAACCATTGTAGAATAAGTAATGAGAATAAAACTAGGCTTGTACAATTAAGTTAGGGCAAGTGAGATGCGCAATTAATTAATAAAGTTTATAAATTAATAATAACCATTCACATATGAGAGTCGTATCTTACTTGCGCGACTTAGTCTGCTTGTGTTTTCTTGGTATCATCCGTCCCAACTGAGCACTCATTTTACTACATACTTCTACTTTATACTTCTATTTCATAACTCATTCTCTTGCTCATTCTACAATGGTTTTGTACCATTTTCTTTAATAAAATAGAAAGAATCTCTGAAAGGGATCAAAAGTATTTCTGGTTTATAAAACTAACTTCAATTTTTTTAGAAAGCTTTTTCCAAAAAATTAAAATTAAAAACAGGTAGAGATTTGTTAATACGCGCATTTATAAAACTAGATATCTATTTAAAAAGTCAGTCGGGTGAATATCTTAGTTGAGTTAGTTAATGAGCATGATCGAAAAAATAGTTTCAAAATAAGGGCAATCTAAAATTTCAAATATCTCCAAAAGTGGCCACTGGATAAATGACATCAAAAAGATATACGATTTATAGATGATAATAAAAATAAAAAACCGTGTAGTTTACCTTCCCCTGGCTACGAACTATCGGGATTCTTTGAAAACAGCTCGGTAAGGGAAATCCTAGAAGGATTGAAAGTACGGTATAGGTATAGGGTGTTTCAGAGTTTTTTGAAATCCGGAAATCCTAGAAGCGTAAAATGAACTCGCTTTTCACCCAACAACTTTTAATTCAATATTTTTAGAATTTCTAAAATAAAGATCGATAATAAGGGAGTTCAAAGATTAAATTGGTTAGGTTATTTATTAGCGTTTTTTAACTTATCATTTGGTGTTTGGTTACGGAACTGCAAGAGTCTTGCAAGTCTCGCAAGTCTTGCAGCAAGACCAAGACCAAGACCAGGTTAGTCTTGGTATTGGTCTTGCATCCCAGTATTGGTCTTGGTCTTGGGTCTTGGTCTTGCATAGACGGTCTTGGTCTCGGTCTTGGTCTTGCAATTTTGCAAGACCAAGACCAAGACTGCAAGACCAAGACCAGTCTCGCAGCATCACTACTATCCATCTATTTGGAAAAAAATGTGGACCAATTAGTCGGTTGTTAATGACACCACACCATACAGCTTACTTGTGAATGTGTCTGATAGCGAACGGATTTTGTTGTGCCCAAACATGAAAATTTCGTACCGTCCCTGGTAAACTGAGCTTCATCTTCGAATAAAAACCCATACAATATTCTGTTATTTTGTAATATTCACCTACTTCGTTTTTAAAGTTTATTCGAGTATTTTTTTAATTTAGTTTTCAAGTCGTACAAGGTCTGTGCACAGGTTTCCAAAAATTATTTTTTCTTAATCTTCGCCAAATCGTAAATTGAGGAACATTAGTCGCATGATTCTCCTCGTGCTGATTTTTAGATCGTCTCGCACAATATCTAGAATGTCTTGTTTCAAACATTTATGTCGTCTTTCATGATGTTCATTTTCTGCCACTGTTGTAAATTTACCGTGTTCTCTAAGATAACTAAACACATAAGCAAAAGTTTTGTCATTTGGTAACCTCCGATCAGGAAATCGCCGCTCATATTCCCTTTGGACAGGTTTGAGATTACCATCTCACAATCCGTACATACACCATTTCTGCTTATTCACCATTATAAAATTTATGGAATCATCAAATGATCTCAAATACGTACAGAATGCAGTAGTTTCTTCTTGTTCAAAATGCATCAGAAAATCAGAAGAGTTGAGAAATGGCCAACAAGCTCTAATTGAACGGCTAATTATGTATAATGGGATAACTGAGTTTTCTTACAATAAAGTTACGTATGCTTTTTTCAGGATACAGTCTTTTTATCATCTTATTGTTTGTTTGAAGTTTAGCATAATGAAAAAATATAATTATCATATTTTAATGAAACATACAGAGTGTTTGTTAATTAATCCTTGCAATTAGCATTTTGTCCTAAATAAGGACCTGTCGACCCATTATACAAAGGTTGGGATCCAAATATTAGGAGATAATGAAATAGTTGATGATTTTATCGATTATATTTGAAATATTACATTTTATAGCAGAAAATGATTTTTTTACAATTTTATACCACCCGTTCATCGAAAACATTAATTTGGACTCAAATTAACAAGTAATAAAATTGTAATTGGAAGTACCAAACACATTTTGCCCGACACATTTTTTCGGTTCTTTCCAAATATGCTCACGAATTTTCGAAATTCCGATGTACAGGGTGTTGTTTTAAAGTAATGAAATATTTTCAAGTTTTTCCAAGTCCATACCTGGAATTTAATTTTTATTTGTTTGGTTTTCGGTATCATACAGAATGAACAGTAAATATACGGTGGGATTCGGAAATTATGAGAAAATGAAAAAACGGACGTAACGGATAAATCATCCTGTATCTGGTTTATAGAGAATCAAAGACCCATTAAATATAGGTTTTTTTAGAACCAGCTACGTGACACCTATTTACCCTTACCGTAGGCCCATTTCCCAATGAATCACCCTGTATAATATTTCTTTTCAGAAATCTTTGATTAGTGCTCTCTTTGACGAAGATTCAAAAGTTCCATCATTATTTGAAAAAGAAACTTTTCATACTGATTCAATGACAAACTGTTCTGCTTGAACATAATTTCGTGACGAATGGACTTCTAAGACAGAGTTTATCGTTTAATTAGTCAGAGTTTCCACGTAAAAGTTTCTTCCAATAGCGCTCAAATGTGTACAAAAAGTGATGGAAGAAGTTATGACCGCATTTATACGAGCGAACTCTAGGCCATTTGACGCCAGTCTTACTGTCATATACGGTGAATATCTAATTCTATAAGAGTTATATACCTGCTTTTCATTATATTTAGAATATGCTGCTGAAAGATAAAGAAAAGGTCTATTTGTATCAAAAAGTCTTGCAAACTAAAGTAAATTCAAGCAAGAAGTTTCAATCCTACATATTTTTTTCATTTTGACTAGAGGTACACTAAAAGCAACAATGAATTTCTTTATGATTTCCTAGATTTTTTCACAACGCATAAAATTTCAGTCTCCGATAAACCAATAATCGAGTTTTTCAATCCACCACAAGATTGTTTTCTTTATTTATTGCTAGACGAAACAACAATTGGATACGATATTTTATAATAGAGATAGACAATACATGCAAAATTACCAGTTATTTTTTTGTTACTTTTTTAATTCAGTTAGATAACAATTATTATCATTGAATTAAGTCACGTAAGCCTTCTTTGAAGAAGGCCGTTTAATCTTAAATGGCGAAACTTCGTTACAATTATTATTACAAAAAAGGAGGACAGTGAATTGAAATTAGAGAGAGATGTACCTACCAAAATAAGAACCAATTTGCAATCTTTCAAATTAATCTTTCTAATGTATTTTATTGTACAACATCAATTTCAAACGATGATGCATAATTAGTTTAATTTTGATAACGATTCCAGCATAAAGATATCAACTAGTCAACAACAATATGATATCATTATATAAAAACAACGTGATATGTGACAAAGTATATTCATAGATGTTTGGATATTATTCAGTAAATTTTTCTTTGAGGCAGAGACCAAAATACTCCAGATTATAGTGTTAACTACCTTGGGGTATATTCTGAACCTGAAATTATCAAGCTAATGAGGATGGCGATGTTAGTATTTAGGTTAACTATGTAGACTGGCGCAGCTTTACATCTCACTCACTCACGGCCCAGACTTTCATTTCTATGCAAATGTTTGTTTACATGTATATGCGTATTATCGGCCGCTATTTCCAGGCGTTATTTCTTTCAAAAATATGTTAAATAGGATTCTTTAAATTTCGACAGGCAAGAGCCTTCATATTTAAACTATTATTCCGAATAAAAATTTATGGGTTTATATTTATTTCTGTGCTATTTTTCTATTTTATTGACATTTAATAATAAAAATGTTTTCAACATTTCCTCAGGGAACATATGTCAACGTCAAATCTTTCGATGGTCAAATAATTTACCCCTGAGCTTGCCCCTCCGCAGCCTATGGCGGATTCATTGTGACGAAATGACGGAATGGTCTATATAATAAAATATCCACAATATTATCTGTTTTAAGCATCATATATCAAATATCAAAAATATTATTAAGGACTTTTACATTTCAAATGTCGCCGTAATCATTAACACAAATATGTAGGTATAAGTAAGTATTATGCTAAATAGCTACATACATAAGAGGATATAAAACTACATAAAATACACGTTTTTGAGAATGAATAAGAAAATTTCAAAAATTTGACCGACAGGAAGGTAGTCAGGTACTACATATTTAACACCAAATAATTAAATAATAAATAGCTACTACAGAAAACAGTAATGACAATTCAAAATATAACATTTAAAAATTCAGTTGATAACAAGTGAACTTTCATTCTAAAAGGTCGGAACTGTCAGTCTTGCTGTAATATAAAATTTAATTTAATTCCTGTCGGCGCCTTATCAACACAAATAATTGTTAAATCAAATTACCTGGAACCTACACTTCTGTGACAGGTACAGAGTGTACCTATGTTCAAATTATGGCGGATGCACCTAGCACTTTGTCCATAAATCACATGCAACTATTTCGCTAATTGTCTTTGCTCGCCGTTGAGAGAATATTCAATATCAGAACATTCTACTATTACTGAAAAATAAGCAACAAGTAAAATCATTTCTATTCCATGAAACTATCATTCATGATTGTACCTTCATTTGAAATTCTGTGAAAACTAGTGTCAATCATTATTTAAGTACCTATAGAATTTGTATACTCTCAGATATTGTTATTGAGAAAATTTAAATGAGCTTCCTTAAAATTTATACTTATATCAAGCAAGGCATCAAAACAGATGAGATCCTTGTGTAATTACATCTTCTAAGACTAAATATATTCCAAAGCAAACTAGTTAGGTTCAACTTTCGCAGTTAAAATTGTATTCTATATTGATTAAGACCATCATTTTGTGAGAAAGATATAAATAGATCAAGAATACGAAATTACTGTCCAATTTCCCATTTAATTACTTGTAACAGGCAGTCTAAAAGTGTTTTAAGATCAATAGGTACAAATTATAAAGAATACATAATTACCAATTAGCAAACGCTGGCATGAATTTATCCATTAGGTAATTCATTATTGTTTCATACAAGTAATTATTTTAAAATTATGAAAATTGAATCAAAGTAAATTTCTACCATACTCTATATGATTCAATGTTATTGTTTTAGATTTATCGCAGAATTAAATTAAAAAAATTAAAAGTGACAAATTTCCCTGTAGACTAAAAACGTAAAGTTCTCTATTACCTTTTTATGACGATATGTGAAAAGTATGCGATAGAAAAACTAAGCCACTCGATTAAGTAAACAAAAAAAGAAGAATTACCCTCGCCATCAGGTCAGTCATGCCTCTTGTACTGATTAAAGTTTTTATTTAAAATTAGGATGTATCAAGATTCATGGGTTTTTGGTTTATCAAGAACTTAACCGTACTGCCTATCAAGTTTTCACTGAGCAGTTGATTTAACTTATTTCTCATGGTAATTTTTGCGATAAATTAAAAAATATATATATAGAATAAGAGTCCTTTTAGATAATGTATTACAAATCCTTACAAATCAAAACTGGGGTTTTATCACTGGCACTTGAAAGGGATTCAATATAAATATATTTTTTTTGTTGCAGGATGTTTTATAATCTAAAATTGACGTGTTTCATTATTTCATCGTTTTGATTTGGCTGATCCAAACAGTATAGTATTTTTGGTGCGGAAAATAATTGTTTCTGTTAGATATGACATATGACGTATACAGGGATACCCTTCAGAAGCTTTTATATTGTTTCCAAAGCCGACTATTATTGTGGACTTCCTTATCAAATTAAAATATACACAAACTGCTTATTCCGATTTATGGGACAATTTATGAAGCAGATGTGCTAAACTTGGTCACAAAAATGTAAAACATAACTAAGTAATATAAACATCTACCTTGTAGCTTTCCTGACCCATATGATAAATGATTCATTAATATATGCTATTTCTTCTAAAGGTAATGTAGCATCTAAATGTCATAGATATAAGGCATAAAATGCATCGGTTTTTCAATAATTGTATTATTTATTAATAATAAAATAGGGTTTATTGATATTTTATAACAACACGGAGAGGCAAATAAATAATAGATAATCATGACTAGTTATTTATTGTAAGTAATCAATTTTTCAATGTTCGTATTAATGTAGTATAAAAATAAATACATATCACTGTAATCATAACCGCTCAATGAGAATAGCATTATGTAGGTATTCCCATTGCTGTTCACCTTGAGAAACATTGTATGATTTCAGCTAACTTGTCGATTGATCATTATAAAATACAATGATCCATCCAAATTGATTGCGACGAATGCTCAAAATGGCGGATGCGCTGATCTTTTCAGATTGTGCCATTTTCAATACAGTGATCATTACCACATACTCTGTATCTCCCAGTGGTGAAATTTAGCTATAAAGCAGCAGAATGTAATAGTCTCGCTATAAAACTTTTACGGGCTTCAAATAGAAGCTACGAAAATGATAAATGAATAAACAAAAAAGCTATATGGGTTAAAGAAAGAGTGGAAATGGTAAATAGGCCCTCTCAAAAATACATTTATTACCTACTCCTAATATATATACCTACACTGTGTACAGGCTGTCCAGAATAAGATTCACTACCCCCCTATCTCAGAAACTATGAGAGATATGAAAAAAGAATTGAAATAAAATATTTGTGAATTTCTTTGAATTTTTTTGTTTTATTGCTGCCATATTCACAGGGTGTTTCATATATCTGATACAGGTATCCACTCTCTTATTTTAAATGGAACACTCTATATATTTTTGGATTTTTGGATTCTTAGAAAAATTTTAGGTTAACTTTGTGTAACAAACCCTATACCTAGTATTTATAGTTTTCGAAATTTTATCATTTATGTGAAAATAATGACAGTTGCAGGTGTATGAATAATGCATCATTAGAAGTAATCTATACGAGAAATTCAGAGTCACTATCATAAATCTAACAAGCAGAGGCGAAAACTTGTAACCAAACTAGAGACAATCTCTGGAAATATATAGGGGGAGTACGAAAGCGATGAAAACTTTGAATTGAATATTATCAATTATCTCCAATTTTTTTAATGCAAACCCCAATTTTTTGTGTTGCACAAAGAGACCTAAGAAATCACAGTGTCTAAAATATAAAAAAAGAAATAAATTACCTAATGTTTTGACAAAATAAAAGCAGCAGAATATATCACTGTATTTGGATGAAAATACCGAGAATTCTTTAAATAATGCAAGCAGATATTTGGATGTCGCTAGATCCACGATTCCACGCATCGTTAGAAATAAACGGATATAAGCCACATAAATATGCAAAGCTACAAGTGTTGCATATTGGTTATCAGTGATCGTAGACTGGTTGTTGTACCTTGATGGACCGTCAGATTCAACACAATGACATTGCGGGAATCTGTTGGACTGACCCAACTGATAGTCTGACATTTGATTAAACAATCAAGATGTCATTTTTCCCATAGCAACCCCTACGTTAACGAATATGAACCTCATGTTCTACAGAGTTTTAAATTTTGGCTAATTAGGTATAGGGAAGTAAATTCAAAGTATCCTTATTTTTTGACGTAAAACACAGTGCAACAGAAAAAAATTGGGGTTTGCATTTAAAAAATCGTAGATAATTGATAATATTCAATTCAAAGTTTTCATCGCTCTCGTACTCACCCTGTATATTGCCAGAGATTGTTTCTAGTTTGGTTACAAATGTTCACCTCTGCTTTTTAGATCTATGATAGTGACTCTTCGATTTATCGAATGAATTACAACTAATGATGCATTATTCATACATCTGCAACTGTCATTTTTTCACAAAAATGATAAAATCTCGAAAACTATAAATACTAGGTATAGAGTTTGTTACACAAAGTTAACCTAAAATTTTACGATGAATTCAAAAATCAAAATATATATAGGGTGTTCCATTTAAAATAAGAGAGTTGATACCTGTATCAGATATATGAAACACCCTGTGAATATGACAGCAATAAAAATAAAACATTCAAAGAAATTCACAAATATTTAATTTCAATACTTTTTTTCGTATCTCTCATAGTTTCTGAGATAAGGGGGTAGTGAATCTTCTTCTGGACAGCCTGTACAATTAAGTCGGAACCATATGGAGAACTTTTTTGTTACAGGTTTTATGAAAAAAAAATATTCTTGATAAAAAGTTCTGCATAGTCCAAAACTTAAAATTCACTAAACTCAAATATCCAATATTATCGATCAACTATAAAAAATAATTTTTGGTATAAATAAAATACACATAGATTTTGTAAATCACACATCAGCTATTTTATTGAAAACATATTTAATAAAATGATTATGAACACTTCCAGACTTCTTGTATTTATTTAGAATCTTTGAAACTGTCGAATGCTGAATATTTCTATTCGGATGTCTGTTGTTAAAAATAGCTGCTGCTTCTCTATGATTTTTATAATTATCTCCGACAATAAAAACAAGTTCAATTTTCTCGTTACTAGTTAATAGAGCTGCCATTTATTGTATTTTCTAAAACGAACTAGCGATCTGACGTTTGGACGTTTGCATCCTAGATTAAATGTTTATCGGTAGACGTAAATAATCAATGCTAATACACAGAAGTTAATAAATATAATAAAATATGTTTTTTCAAGACGGGTGAGCAATATTAGATGTCTGACAATAGTTTTCAATTTTTCTTATTAAAAGCTTTCAATATTTTCAAAAATAAAGGTAATTTACTCTTGAGCAAAATTCATATTTTTCGACTTACCTCGTATACGGATGAAAACGATTGATATCTGATGATTGCATTTGAAGTTTTGGACTATGTAGAACTTATTATCAAGAATAACTTTTTTTCATAAAACCAATAATAAAAAAGTTTTCCATATGGTTCCGATTTAATTTGATACAGTGTATATATATTATAAAGATATCAACATACGAAGTAAATACGAGCATTTCCGTTTTCATATTACAAGATATCTTTAACTAAACATATCAAATGACAGCAGATTTATTAGACAAGCTAAGCCTTTCAAAGTTCGAGAGAAACAAATAAATCCTCGCATGCGTCATTGCTATACCCGCTTGTAGTACCTACATTTTGTACGTCGTAGGCGATCTTACATACTAACTGCGTTAATATCGCAGATATAGAACGCGTTTATCTGGTGACGTGCATAAGATGATATCGACCTATATAATGCACCTGTCTAGGTGAGCCATAAAAGATAATTAGGTAAATGAGCTATGATAATTTCTATTAGTTATAGTATAGATAAACTGGAAATAAGAATCTCTAGAATCAAGAATGAAACTTTTCACATTTCTACCACTAACTCAGTAACCTTGACCATTCACTTCACATCTCTAGGGAAAAGTATAAATGTATAAACTCATAGGTATAGTTCTACGATAAAATTGAAAATGATCAACGTTGTTTTTCTGGAAATGTTGAAAAAGCCACACAGATCGATCTGACAATTTTCATACTGGGCGTTTCTCAAGAAAATAAACTGTTTTCTAATAACAAAAATGGGAGAAAATGAATAACACGAGTGTAATTGACATAATAGTGGTTTATGGTATCGATACAGCTGTAACGATTTTGATAAAACTTGTCTAAAAAATTATCTCTCAAGCGCTTTATTACCTGAGATAGAACATGCAAAAAAGTAATGCTAAAAAAATGAGCTGAAAAATTTTGTAATTGTGAAATGACTAATTGCACGACTTGATCACACAATTTTTATATTCGATGAAATTTGTTTGAGATCCGTAGGAAAGTCTTGTAAATGACATTTCTGATTGATGGTTATAAAATCTTTCCTGTTTGTAGTTAATTTCTTCTAAATTCACGAATTTTGTCCTGAGGAAAAGAATAAACATTCTCGAAAGCTTGGCATATTCCAAAGAATTTTATTTAATAATATTTTATCATATAAAAATATTGATATGATAAAATTAGTATAGACTTATAATTAAGAAAATGATAATAATATTAGATAGTACTTACAGATATACATACATATATATCTACATACATATACCTATGTATAGATAGGAAACAATAATAGTGATTTACAATTTATAAAATTAAGAGAAAGTTAATATAATATTTTTTTAATATGTAATGAAAACGAATCGACAATGCATTAACAAATTTTAAATCTTCCGCCAATTTTGACAATGATTATTTATTTTCTATGAATTAACGAATTATTTATTGCTCTGAGTACTAGAATAGAGTTTCCTTCAAAAAAAATTACCTGCATTGGTCTTCACTGATTACCTAGAATAAAGTAGGTGTACTCGAGCATACGAAAGAAAAGTGTCGCTTACGAGTTTTTAGAATAGGTCCATTTGTCAGCAATTTCTATCTTGGCCAAAGGCCACTCTCTGACAAATGTTAAATCGAAAATCCATACCGACCAGAGCAAAGCTGTAAAAAATAGAACTACAACATATATGCAAACCGGATTATTGTATTTTGCGATATTTTTGAAGTAAACAAGTCTGTTGTGGTTATGTCAAAAAAATACACAGTCATCTACCGTGAAAAGCCTATTTTGATAAGAGATAGTACATATTTCTGTTTTATTAGTTTGTAAGTATTTACGACAAGACAAATAACTAAATTATATCCATGCTAAATACATAAAAGAACTTCCAAGATCATTTCTCTTTGAAAATAAAAAAATAATTATGCATTACGAACAGCTTTAAATCTATCAAAATGCGAACAACAGAGATCTCTTCTTATGGTGATAATGAATAGTTTATGAATGTAATAAAACTGAACATTAAGATCTAATATATGTTTGAAACTCATAATAAAAAAGTAGCCAAGTGTGAGCTCGGTAGATAGCATGCCGTATTTTTGATTTTCTTTTAACTCCGTCATACATACAGTGCAATCCATAGGTATGGAATAAATTCATTTTTAGCATTATTATGTATTTGTTTGAAAAAACCTGAAACTGGTCGATATTTATCCTCAATTTGACAATTTATAATATGAAAATATTACCTCCCTTGCATCCCTTCCGAATTATGGAACACCCTCAAAAATTTTAATTAAGAAAGGGGGTCGTGTGGACCCTTGTTCGAAAGAGATTTCCATTCTCTGGTCAGCAATACTAAGTTTTTCAAATTTGGTGCAATCATAACTGAGAAAATATATTTTATAAATGTTGATACTTTAAGTAGAATGAAGAACATTTTTACAGTTCAAATGTTCAAAATGACCACCATTCACTTCTCGACAATAAGCAAGGTGATCTTGGAATTCGCGTACAACATTTTGTCAATCTAGCAGGCTACTGTTATTTTGATATTTCTAAGTTGCTGACAGACGTCGGTGTATTGAAAAATATTCTTGTGTGCATTTGATTTAACTATGGCTCATTTATCCAGAGCACAAAGAATAGACATTTTAATTTGGGTTGGATGCGGTAATAAAACAAGAACTCAAAAGGAAGTTTGTGCAACAATTCTGTGAACTGATGATGGACATAAACAAAAGTGTTTGAAGGCACAATTAATGGTTAGGTTTATCTAGGTTTTTTGTAAACTTTTTACTGCCTACATTAAAAAGACTTGTTCCTGATGTGAATGATCCAAATGCAATAGAGAGATCAAATTGGTACCAACAGGAGCTCTACCGCCTAGATCCTCGATTTAACTCTCTCTCGATTACTTCTTAAGGGGTTATTTAAAATCAAAAGTATAATTCAATGCACCAGACAATATTGCAGATTTAAAAGTTAAGATAACGGAAGAGATTAACAACAGGTTTTAACTAATTATATAAGGAAGTATACCTGTCACTAATAACAAAACAACAATTTTTATAATTTTTGTTTGTCTGTCTGTTTGTCCCGGCTAATTCCGTAACGGCTGAACCGATTCCGATAGAACTTTCACTGACAGGTAGCGCGGACGAGTAACAGCTAGTTAAATTTGAATTACACATTAGCGGATATGTATAAGCAAAGGACTTGTGATTAATTGAAAACTTTTTTTATACTGTGAATGAGTATTTAAACACAATGAAAAATCTCAAATACAATTTTATGTCCATTGCCTAAAATATGAGCAATGTCATAGAACACACTGTCTTGCTCCTTTTCTCATTTTATATATGTACTCTGTATCTTATTATTTTTTGTAATGTTTATTTTACACCTTTTCAATGGGTACTGTTTTTGAATAGGAATGAATGTTCTTTTTAATAATTTTGTCTATTATTGACTTGTTACAATTGTATTATTATTTTACAAAAACTAGTTAATAAAATCTATTGTCTTAGATTTTCCTGCAAAATACGTGTGAAATCCTATATTCAGTAATTTTTCAATGATTTTAGATCTGGTTAAATTTACTTAATTTTCATAAATGTTTTCTTGTCTATATATTTTACAATTATAAAGAAAAATATATTTGTACCTATTACTCATAATGAGCCATTCCAATTAATGTCGCAGGGTCTACTTGAAGAAAATGTTTCTTTTAATTTTCTAATTTGTCCAAAAAAATCTATCTCCAGTATCACATTTAAATTTATGCTATATGGCCATAATTTGGTCACCTTAATCCTTATATCTACGTAGATTCGGAGAAAATAGTCTGGATAAACCCACAGGCAAACGACACATGGCAGACAGATAACAGAGTGATTTATAATCATTCCGATTTTTCATCGGAGGTAGGTACGGAACCTAAATATATAAGTAGTGAAATTTAAATCCATGGTGAGTGTGATGATTTGTATTTAAACCGTACATACATTTGTTTCTTATGAGTCAATAAAACATATTAGTGAGTTATTTTCATTTGATCAGGCTTTCTACCAGCATTTTCCAAATAAATTGAATGTTATTTCTATTAAGATTTGCAAAGAGATTACAAGATATAGGATTTTTCAAAACTATATATCTGTATCTCCCTCTTCAATAAAGACCGCTTAAACTGAGTATAAAAGATATTTCAAGTTGATATCATTTTTGAAAAATAGAAAATATTATAGTGTGAGTAATTAATAAACAACAATAGGTGTTTAAAAGTAGTGAGCTCTTAGAAGCAAGTGCCCCTTGTATTATTAAACAAAATTGATAATATATTTAAATCATTACTTCCACCTCAAGATTGTTATCAGAAGTATATTCTGGAAAGTCAAGTGCAAAATTATAAATGCTCTGAAAATAACCGTAAGAACTTTCTCATAAAAAAGACAAAGAAGAGATTAAAATTAATTGTGTAAATCCTACTGATATTTATTCTACATCTTTGCGGTAGGTTATTATTCTGGCGGTCAACTATCATCAATTTTGTTTTTGTGGTGTTGAGCTCCAAACCGTAGTCCTTGCTAACTAAACCAAGTCTCCTCATCACTGTTTCCAGCTCTTCCCGGCTTGAACCTATGATTAGGGTATCGCGTAGCGTAGATTGCTGATTTTCTTTCCTATTATTGCTACGCCGTCTTTCCATTCATCCAGCACGTGTCGCATTATATATTCACTATAGATATTATTCAGTATAGGCGACATGATGCACCCCTGCCTCACACCAGCCTCTATACCAAACTCCTTCGATATCCTACTACTTGTTTTGATCCTAGCTGAGTTATTGTTATAGAGCTGTCCGATTAAGAACCAGATCAGATGGTACTTCCATTTCACTAAGTATACTCCACGGTGATTCCCACTTAACAGAGTCGAAGGTTACATGGGAACGTGAAATTCTCCTGCTTTTCTCATTTAGCAGGCGTACGTTGGGTATTTGATCTCGAGTCCCTTTTACAGGCATACAGCCAGCTTGTTCATCAGCTATCTGTGGGAGTAGGAACGGCTTAAGCCGGCTATTGATAATCTGGAGTATGATCTTGCTAGCATGAGGAACAAACCAATCATGCGGTATTTGTTACAGTTTGTGGGGGATCTCTTTTTATGAATTGGTATATATACTGAGTTGCACCATTCTGTTTCCCAAATCTGGTTGCAGAGTGTGCATCGCATCTATACCAACTGATCCCATTGCCTTGATTACTTCGGCAGTTATTCCATCATTTCCTGGATTTTTTTTCTTCCCCAGTCTGTTTACTGCTATTTCTACTTCTGATCTTAATATTCCCGAAATATTTCGTTCTCTTAGCAGTTTTTGTTGTTCTGGTGATAGTACATATAGTTTGGACCAGTAATTGCGCCATACCTCAGCAATTCCCCTGCATCGGTGACAATTAGCCCAATTTCATCTTTGATTATTTGTGTGCGAAGTTTAGATTCGCAAGCCAGGTATTTCACCTTGGTGTATAGTTCATGTGATTCGTTGCGATTTGCGTGTCTTTCAGCTTCCAAGCAGATAATGTGGATGCGTTTGTTCTTGTCCAACCAACAGGATTTTTTGATGTCCCGGGTGAGTCGAGACAACATTCACGTTTTCTCATCGATTGGCATATAGGAAAGTCGGAGTTGGTGTCTTTCATCCAATAATTTTATTGTTGCTTTGGACATCCAATGCTTCCACTTGTCAGCTGGTTGTTTTATTACGCAGCGTTTGTTATTCAGTTTTCTATTTCTGTCCAGAGTTGTTGAGGATTGGAGGCAGGTGTATGTGTGATCGTCTGCCGGAGCTCAGCGTGGAGAAGGGCGGCAGGTAGAGTTGGAATTGTGCAGAGATTTGTAGCTTTGGCAGTTCTTCTCAGCTTAATTTTTAGATTTGCCACTAGGATTTTGTGGTCAGATCCACAATCTGCAGATGGTTTTGCCGTAGTATTTTATCGATGTTCTCCACCTGTTCTTAACCAGCATGTAGTCAATCTGGTTCTTGGTTCTCTTGTCCGGAGATGTCCACGTTGATAAGCGGCGGGGGTGGTGCCGGAACATTGTATTTGTGATACTGAGGTTGTTCTCTATTGCAAATTGTAGGAATCTTTCTTCTCTATCATTGCGAACACCAAGCCCACATCTGTCAACTGTTTTGCTGATATGCCTATCGAGTTTTGTGCATCCCACCTTCGCATTGAAGTCGCCCATGATAATCACAACTTCTTTTTGGGGAATATTAGTTGTATGTGGTTCGATCAGTGCATATGAAGCTTCAATTTCGTCATCAGGCGAAATAGTTGTTGGCATATAAGCTTGGATAATATGCAGCTTATTTGGTTTGGTTCTGAACGTTATTTTTACTAGGCGATCGTTTATTGCTTCGTATGCATCTACATATTGCGCTATTCTCTTCCTGACAATCACTGCTACTCCATTACGTCCTGTCTCTGTTTCTCCTGATACATACACCACGTGATCAGCTGTTAGGAAGTGTCCGCCATCTTTCCAGTGCGTTTCCGATATTCCGCACACCTCTACCTTTTCACGCATCAGCTTACGCTCTAGGATGTGTAGCTTTCCTACTTGGAGCAGCCCTCTGACATTCCAAGTTGCTAGTTTTAGAGCATTTTGTAGTTGAAGCTTGTTGGGTCTTCCAGTAGCTAGTCGCCTGGTTGCTCATATCTGTCTGCCCGGTAAACAATTTGACACTAGTTGGCCCGGACCCAACTATGCGCTGGTCGCTAACCGGATCGCCCGTCTAACCATTCTGTTGATCTTGACTGTTCATAATGTGTTCATGGGATTGATAATCAAGTGGTTTCCCGTTGCCTGCCCGATTATATGCCGTTGACCATATTAGTTGGTTCAACCGCCTTTGAGGGTGGGTTCTCACCCCCAGGATAAGAGAGTGCCATTCTTACTCCGAAGAGATAAGTTTGTTGCTTATTCCGGCAACGGCTCGGCCCCCTACGCGTTAACCACCTTTCTGGTGTTTCCATACTCTACCACGTGGAGGTGGAAACTGGGGATTTTCCCTTCATCTGACTGAAGACCGTAGTGCGTTACTTCAATCCTCCAGTACTTTAGAGTAATAAATTATGCTAATAAAGGGATCTCTATGGTGTAGTGTTGTATAATCGCAGAAATACAATAGAGACATCCCTTCATTAGCATAATTTATTACTCTGTACTACGCCGTAAAATTTCACATGATTACAATACTTTCCTTACACAGCTACTATGGTAGCGGTAAGAAAGTAGAATTTAGAAGAAATCGTTATCATCAAATTGGAGTGATTTCAAGCGACTCAGATAAATTATCAAAAATAGCTCATAATGTCAAAAAGTGAGAAAACAATAGGTTTTTTTTACTAATAATACAAATCAATTCTCAAGAAAATATTCAGATTCAACCTTGTCTTGAGAAGATAAAGAGTACTGAAGAAATATGTTTTCAGTTATTATCAGAATATAGATAACATTAAAAAAGACTCACTTCATGAGATAATGCACAAAAAGGAATAAAATAAGAATCATTAAGATTTTAATGTTGATACCAAGAGACGATTATCAGCAGTTACGATTCTTACATTATGTGTTGTTATTTTATTCTTTTTTACATTAGCAGTAGTTTTTTCTATTTCAAAATTTTGAGTGATCATCGAGAACAACTTACACGCCCACCGGGGCGAGTAGTAGCTTCTACCGGACTTCTACTAGATAATAGTTTTATCATGCAATAAAATGCATATGAATACTAAGAAAAATTATGAGTAGTTACACATTGCCGTGAGTATTCACGTTGTTCATCTTTTACCTTCATCGATAATCCCAATAGTTCAAATAACAAACTAAAATATTTTTCATATAATGTTGTTACTATTTATTAAAGAAAATGAAAAAAGCAAAACAGGGCATTGGAAATTGAACCTACGCCCCACTATAAAAGATTCACTCAACATTCAACCACTGCACCAAGGAGCTTATACATTTTAAAAGAATGAATTCTATACTTGATTATAAAGAAATTACTGGATTGATGTTGTGTAGAAGTTCTATTATCTCAGAAAAACGATTATTAATGGGGAGGTAATTACTTCATTTATAGATTTTATATTGATAATCATCTGTATAATAAAAATATGTTGAATTATAAGCAGCTACCTCAAAAATCAAAGAAATGCACTTTTGACATTCACAGTGCTCTCACTACAAAACCGTCACAATAATCGTGAAATTTGCAAGAACCAATATTTTAAGAAATAAATAAGAGATCAAACAAAGAAAGTTAAAATCTTTGAAAATGATTATATCGAGCATTCGAAAGGCTTTTTGAAGAGATAAGCTTTATCCTCTTTAGAACGAAAAAAGAATCATCAAAAGCAGTGCACTTTCTTACTATGCAAGCCGATGAAACATACCTAGATAAAAAAACATACACTCGAATTGTATACCTTCTTCTTTTGATTGGGAGGTTGGTCAAAAATAGGCTATAGATATGGTTATCCAAACCGAAACGTTTGTCGACCACTGTTTATATAATTTTTTGTCTCAATTGTTAAAGTTCTATCGACTATTACTGCTTCAAATAATTTAAAAAGAAAAACAAGTTAGTGATTAGAGTTATATATTTCATACGCTGCAATTTTTAGTTTTACTTACTGTCGATCTTGTCTGAAGACGTCTAAATCATAAGCACATATATTTTTTTTTCGTAAATTCAAGGATTAGATTAAAAATAAAGCTTTTTCAAGAAATACTAATAACATAACATATTATTATTACAATAAGATTAGTATTTTTGGAGAAATGTATGGATAAATGTACATACATCTATAAAAGTTCTTATGTCACTTCAAATAATATTCATAATATTAATACGTGTCGAATTTATAACCTCTTTTTTTGAAGTCGATTGAAAAATGTAACACTTTATATATTCAGAAATTCATCAGAAGAAATTATATATGAAGGTATTCAAAATAAGAGAGGCTTTGATCATAGAAAAACAAGTATTAATATTCAACTACTAAAATGTTTCTGAGCTAACTTGTTGATCAATTTCATATACTAAGACATAGTTGCTCAAATAGGTCATGGTGCAGAATGCTTATCACGTTTTTACACGTTTCGGTGAAATAGGAATCCTTATATTTCGGGCAAATGATCCCAAAGCAGAATTAAATTAAGTGTAGGATCTTCGTCTCGCTCGTACGACATGTGCAAGGAAACGTGATCGGTTAACTCCAGTGCAAAATTATATTGTTGATGTCGTATGCACGGTAAAATGATAACACTGTAACCTATACTTACCTGAATGGGTTAAATCTACATTAGATATCTCAACCATTAGGTTAAATTATTATTGAGGCTTGCAGAAATCTGCATTTTCAAAAAATAACAATAAGAATAGCAGTTATTTTCTCGCAAATCAGAAATCGACGGGTCCGAGCAAGGTTCCATATTTTAATTTTAAAGTCGATAAATCGGATTGCGGAAAGTTTTTGTTGGCCCACCCTCTAGATTATTCCTAAATATTCATTCTCTATCTCCTTAAAAATTTCGTTCATTAGATAGATCTTCTTTTTGTTATTATCACAATAACATTGCACTACCTACTGATTGCCTCTTTTAGGTTAAAGTATATCTTCCTCAATTTTCCTCAAAGTTCAAGACGAGGATGAGGTAGCATCATGAATTCAAAAGAGCTGATAAATACCAAGTAGGTTGAACGGAGAAGAAGTTGAGCATTTTCATCGTCTTTTGGATCAATGCAAACTGTAGTTTGCAGAGGTGAGAGTGTTACCTTGCGGAACCTCACACTTTTGTCTACAGAAGCATTATTTACAGAAAAAATGTTGTATACTCAAGGTCAAGTAATGGTTTTTCATGATTAATTTAAAAATAAGGCTTGAAATTAACGAGATATTTTATATAATGCATTTCTACAATGATAAGTAATTATTGGAAAATGTTTTCAACTCCTAAAATGCTGTAATATTCATATTATCAGTATATGTAAAACCAAATAGACGGATTCTACAATTTATTTTTTAAAGAGTCTACGGTATTGCCCTTGCTAAAGTTTTACCTGTTTGTAAATACCTAAGTTATGTAAATATCGGATAAATACCTAAGTGAAACCAACAATGTAATAACGAACATGATAGTAAAATCATTTATAATGTAAAAAAACATGCAAACAACTTCGCTTTCATTCAAGCGGTACATTCTTAACGCAATATCTATCAAACGTATAATCTAAATAAATGGTGGTAAGGTGGAGGTAGCAGTAATTCTCTCCCAAATGACAAATGTCATAAGTCATAATACAAAACTGACAAATGTCGTAAACATAGACCTTATACATGGACTGCTAATCGACAGAAAATCCTGGGTCAGATGGTTTCTCTGCCCGGGTCCAACATGAGAGGCTAGAGTGACGCAGTTCAGGCAAATCCGATGTTTTACGGGTAGTAATGACTCTGATATTTCAGATGTCAGAAGTCATAATATTCATATAGTTTTGTTGTTATCGAAATAATGTTTGGAAATAACCCTGCTAGTGCTCTCGTGGATGAAAGTTAAAAGTGGTGCTGAAATTAAGTGATTTAAATAATAGTATGTGTAATGTGTAAGGTCAGTCGTGAAATATATTGCACAACCTACGCCTTTGTCTGATTTGTGGGCTCCAGAGAAATTCTTGCCACAAGTATGCATTTCTCCTTAACACTTAACACATTTATAAAAAACCGAGAAAATGATTGGTTAGAGTTATTTGATCTAACCTCGAAATCTCTCAAATTAAGGTGGAAATCGCACAGTTCTGTTGTAGGCATTTCAATCCGGATTGTTTTACAGTTGCAAAAGATGGTTTAGAACGTCTTAGACAGGATGGCAACCCTACTATACGTTTTCTTGACGACTAAGAATTCAGCTATTTGACAAATTCACTTACTGCAATTGAACACTTACACTCAATTTCTAGTAATAATTGTGGGTGAAGCAAATTAGTTTGTGCGAGTCTCCCTATCCTGAGCATAGTAAACTATACCTAGGGAAAACAAACAAATGAAAATAGAGAACCAGGTAGTACTCATGGATCTACTACTGTTCCCAGACATAAATACGCAAGAACTTGTATGCTGACAAAGTGAATTGAAATTGTCTCTCTTCACGTATGCATTTTCAGTTTTTCTTGTGTCATATTGTTTGAATAAGTGATTTTTTTCTTTCCGGGTCTGCAATTTTCCGAAGGACAATAGAAGAGAAACATGGCTGAAAGCATGCAACATTCCCGGGAAATATCAGCTGATGTAGTTGTGGCCGCCACTTTAGGATCAGCGATTTTCGGAACGCCCCTGGCTCGTCAAGACGGTCAATTTGTCAAAAACAGCAGTATCTACCAACAATCTATTTTCAAAAAAGGTAAGTTGAAAATAATTATTATAATAGCATAAAAATTTATATTATTAGCGGTTTCCTTCGATATGTTCAATCTATCAATCAGTTTGACCTGAGCAAAATGAAGAGGAAGTAATTATAATTTATTTAAATTTGCAAATCTAAAGATATTACTATAAGCTTCCTTACAAATATCTATTCAACCTCGATACCCTGCTGATATTGGGACGCCGCATTCCAGGACTCCCACGGCATTAGAAAAAATATCAATATATTGAAGAAACGCTTATCTGAGAAAAAATCGTATTATACGAAAATAACAAAATCAAATCCATCACAAAACGAATCGTATTACTAATTAGCAGGAAGGCGTTAAATTTGCAAAACACGTAGAGATCTCAAAACATCATTGCGGAAATACGCATAAGTATTTTAGATTTGACCCTTTTACCACCGCTTTTACTCTAAAACCGTAACTGTTTAGAATAAATGTTCAATTTAAACGTTTCCGGATATTGTCCTATCTTTAATTCTTCTATCTTCTATCTTTAATCTCAAATTTTCGATTTTCGAGCAAATTTCGTGAATTTAGAATAAATTAGCCAAAAACTGGAAAGATTTCATAGCCATCAATTACAAATGTATTTAATGTATTTGTAATTGATGGCTATGAAATCTTTCCAGTTTTTGGCTAATTTATTCTAAATTCACGATTTTTGCCCTGAAGAAGAGAATAAACATTCTCGAAAGCTCGGCTTTAATAAAAGAATTTTATTGATTATATGACTGCATCCCCAAGAACATCTTTTTATTTATTATAAAACCAGTCAAAAATACAAAATCAATATATATATATATATATATATATATATATATATATATATATATATATATATATAGTAGATGGAAGTACGGAAGTACGGTAGTACGTGTTTGATAACAAAGTGTTAAATGAAAATGGGAATTCTGCCGAAGTTATATGGGGCTTAAATAAGTTAAGTCTTTTTGCTGTCCAAGGTTTCGGAACTATTTATTTCCATTATCAAGGCTATAACAATAAAAATGAACAAATATTACTTTGGAGTGATTTCGCAAACTGAATATGAACTTACTTTGCAAGTGAGGATTAAAATTTGAAACGACACAGACTGTACAAGGTTGGAAAATTCCTCAAAGTGGTATTAAAAACTACACTTAGTGATGCTGCGAGACTGGTCTTGCAGTCTTGGTCTTGGTCTTGCAAAATTGCAAGACCAAGACCGAGACCAAGACCATCTATGCAAGACCAAGACCCAAGACCAATACTGGGATGCAAGACCAATACCAAGACTAACCTGGTCTTGGTCTTGGTCTTGCTGCAAGACTTGCGAGACTTGTAAGACTCTCGAATACCGCATATGCAAGACCAAGACCCAAGACCAAGACTAAGGATTGGATGCAAGACTAAGACCAATACCAAGGGTGCAAGACCAAGACCATATCGGTCTTGGTCTTGGTCTTGCTTTGCGCATCACTAACTACACTACACAATTAAAATTACGCATTAAAAACAGTAAATAGTTTACAAATATTTAAAAGGTGGAGATACAATTACATGATTCTTTATACTATCACATTTCTAGAGCAAATAATTTTCTGAAAGAGGTTGAAAGAAAATAAAGGAATGTACAGGAAAAATATTCAAACAGGTGTTTTTAATTTTTTTGAAAACATGGTGGGAGATCAACATTACACAGAACATAGAAGTGGTACATTTGGCATATAACGATTGATACCATAGATGACACACAACTCAAAACATCAAAATGTATGCAAGCTTCAAAACTATCCTAACCTATGTACGATTGTTTACGTTGTTGGCGCAAAATTTTGAAATCAAATAGGAGTAAACTGAGCTGAGTCCACGTACATCGGTATATATATTTATGGCCCTAGGATCTTTCGTAATTTCAATCATCTCATGTATTTTTCTTTTGATTGAATTGGACTCATTGGTTAGAATGTACACACCTTCGAAATTAGGAGTATTTCGTTTCTCATGGGCATGTCGCTAAGGTACATTTATTGGGTTGACCATTTCTGTAATCAATTTTGTGAGAAGTGATTCTGTTTTTAGTAGCCTCTGTGTTTTGATATGAAAACACTTTAATGTTTTGAGTTGTGTGTCATCTATGGTATCAATCGTTATATGCCAAATGTACCACTTCTATGTTCTGTGTAATATTGATCCCCCACCCTGTTTTCAAAAAATTTAAAAAAACCTGTTTGAATATTTTTCCTGTACATTCCTTTATTTTCTTTCAACCTCTTTCAGAAAATTATTTGTTCTAGAAATGTGATAGTATAAAGAATCATGTAATTGTATCTCCACCTTTTAAATATTTGTGAACTACTTACTGTTTTTAATGTGTAATTTTAATTGTGTATTGTAGTTTTTAATACCACAATGAGGATTTTTTTTCCAACCATGTACAGTCTGTGCCGTTTCAAATTTTAATCCCCACTTTCAAAATAAGTTCATATTAAGTTTGCGAAATCACTCCAAACTAATATTTGTTCATTTTTATTGTTATAGCCTTGATAATGGAAATAACTGGTTCCGAAAGCTTGGACAGCAAAATAATTATGACAATAAACCAATAAAGATACCATGTGTTGCTCTGTAATTCAAAGAACATGATTTATTAATTAACATATTTCAAAAATTAAGTATCTATAAACCCTACCTGTAATTCAAAGAAACGGCATTTAATGTCCTTAATTACAATGTCAGTTTCCCAAATACAAGTTTTAAATAATTATTATATCACAAATTTTTATCAAACAAACTTTGACAGTTTCTCCTGTCATATAATTATTATTATTATCATATCAACGAATAGTTGATTATTTACTTTCTAGTTTCACTGTCTACGTAGTCTACACTGCCGGAGCTTAAGTGCGGGTTTACGAGTTCCTTGGCGCGCGTGAGATGCTGGCGCACGCAGATTGCTTCGCGTACGTTGAACAGGTTTCGCGACCGTTTTGCGCCGACCCATTTACGAGTTTCTCTACGCGCGCTTTATTATTCGACTGCGACTGTCAAAACGAAGTGATACGGAATGTAATAAACCTTTGGAAGAAGAGCTTCGAAAATTTGTTACGAATTTGAGTCAACCACAACAATATTTGATACGCATTAGTTTAATACCTAATTTAACTCATCTGTTAATATTAACACACAAAATAACCTAAATCAACATTGCACTTATAACTTTGATGAAATCTAATCTATATATATAACGCCAAAAACACAAATTAAAAATCTGAAAATATATAGTGAAAATATGCAAAAGACACAATAAAATTTATAAATAATAATCTTATTTCATTTCAACTTTTGACAGCACGACTACTTTTCGAATGCCTAGTCGTGACTGGGCGCTGTGGTCACGTGGTCCATATCTTTGCGCCAGGCAGAGCTTCGCGCGCCTTGTATTATTTGTCAGGGGAAATATTTGACACTTTCCGCGTGCACCTGCATCTCACGTTGGCGGACAGTGGCGCACGCCAATGACTCGTAAATGATCCTATTTGCCACTATACGTTTAATCTGTTTACGTGCGCGAAGCAATCTACGCGCGCCAGCTTCTCACGCACGCCAAGAAACTCGTAAACCCGCACTAAGATATGGACCACGTGACCACAGCGCCCAATCACGACTAGGCATTCGAAAAGTAGTCGTGCTGTCAAAAGTTGAAATGAAATAAGATTATTATTTATCAATTTTATTGTATCTTTTGCATATTTTCACTATATATTTTCAGATTTTTAATTTGTGTTTTTGGCGTCATATATATATATAGACCAAAATTATAAGTGCAATGTTGATTTAGGTTATTTTGTGTGTTAATATTAACAGATGAGTTAAATTAAGTATTAAACTAATGCGTATCAAATATTGCTGTGGTTGACTCAAATTCGTAACAAATTATCGAAGCTCTTCTTCCAAAGGTTTATTACATTCCGTATCACTTCGTTTTGACAGTCGCAGTCGAATAATAAAGCGCGCGTAGAGAAACTCGTAAATGGGTCGGCGCAAAACGGTCGCGAAACCTGTTCAACGTACGCGAAGCAATCTGCGTGCGCCAGCATCTCACGCGCGCCGAGAAACTCGTAAACCCGCACTAAATGATCCTATTTGCCACCATACGTTTAATCTGTTTACGTGCGCGAAGCAATCTGCGCGCGCCAGCTTCTCACGTGCGCCAAGAAACTCGTAAACCCGCACTAAGCGAGGCAAAACCAAAACTAGGAATTGAATTCCTTACATATATATATATATATATATATATATATAAATCTTTTTTCTTTGCTAATAATTATAACATCACCCTAATATTATTATTCAAGCACTACGTTACTCAAGAGTGCAATTCTGATAACAATGGTTTTGCTCAAGTTTTCGATGTCTTTGACTGACTTCGCCAGACGTATTAAGTATACAATTTGGTTATGTTTGCTTTTTTAAAAGATATTTGTATAGACGTATATATTTCATAAGTAAGAGCTGAACTACACCGATACAATTTTTGGTATGTTGCTTTGCTTAAATGGTACATTTTTGTCAAGTGATTATATCGCTTCTCACCGCCCCCAAAATTCCTTCCATGAAATTACCACTTGACGTATTGAATTCATAACCCACAGTTCCAGTAAAGCCTTAGAAAAGAAGATGCAATAAAACAGAATTAATATTTTATTTAAACATTTATTCGTTTTTGCCAACTTTATTTGTGTTTCCTGTAGTAGGTACATGTGTATATTTAAATATGTCGTCATATTCTAAACGTTCTAATGGAAGGAAAAATAAACTTTAGTGATCTACAATACTTTTGTACCAGCCAAACATACAAATGAACGATACGATTTATGTTTTAATATATACTTAAAATTAAGGAGAGTGGAGTATTTAAAAAAATTAACAACCTATGTGTCAACGTCGTACAATTGCTTTTTATGTTTGTATTTGTACTAGTCACCAGGGGCAAGAGCCCTTTCTTTTCTCTTCTTCTGATCTGGTGAAAATTTTTACTAATGACGTTGAAGATCAAAATAAGTTAATATTGCGAATCATAAATGCAGGCTGGTGAAGAGATGGAAATGCTCTAGCATTTTTACTGTAAATGTGGGTTATGAATTTAATACGTCAAGTTGTGGCAGGAATTTTGGGGGCGGTGAGAAGCGATAGAATCACTTGATGAAAATGTACCATTAAAGAAAAATTCGTATGCAAAACAACATACCAAAAATTGTATCGGTCTGATTTAGCTCTTACTAAGTGTATGCGAGATTTGAATTTTTTTTGAGTTTTGCAAAATACAGCTCTCTCCAAAAGTTTTACATTGGGAATGTTTTTTGGGGATAGTGCTTACACAAATTTAATAGCTATTTGTTTTCAAAACTTTTGTGAGCAAAGGAAGAACCATTTTTACAATTTGAAAGTAATCAAAAACTCTAGTAAAAAACGGAAAGCACTTCTTTGCTAGCTCTACATAATGGTGTTTACAATATTTTCACGTGATGTCTCGTTTTCTAGAAATCATGATAAATTATGTTTTTTTCTATAGACAGAAAAAAGCGCGCCTTCGCGTTGTATCTATCAGATAACATTCATTCTTATTAGACTTTTCATGAATATTCATGCAGAATTTCTTATTAGCCGATGCTAAAGTTAAATGAAATGATTAGATGTCACAAACTAAAATACCCGTTTGTAATTATTTTTCCATTCCAATCATATAATATAAATATTATATTACTCCGCACAAAGAAGTTTGATGTAATTTTTTATCGAACTATATCAAAAAAATCATTCAATAAAATACGGTAGAAGAACCTGTGACTCTGTTCCTACGGGTGGCTTTGCTTAGTAATGGAAAACGTCCTGTGGGCATTAGAACAGCCGCATACTGATTAATGGAAAATGCGACGCGCAGCCGATTCCCAGTGTTGCCAGAGCAGCCTTGTTCTGGTAGGTGGCTTTTTTACACTATATAATTATTACACTTGTAATATTTTTTAAGGTTTGAAGAAAACAAAATAGAAAAACTACGACATTTCATATGGTTTCATTAAAGATAATATAAATATGCATATGGTAGAAACACCCTTTTGACTGTACCAGAACGAATTATAACTGGTAGTTATCGTTTACAACATGCGGAATAAAAAGTATAGCAAAAATTGAAAAATTCTGTGAATTCGATAAAGAAACATGTCAATCAATCAAGTACTTTTGTTTGATAGTTGAAGAAGTCGACAGCATTTAACTGATGTGAAATAATGATTCTTTAAACTATTTAGACAAGTGCTTATCCTTTGTTCAATAATAATAATCTTTACATAACATAAAATGAGTTCACACAACATTTAGATATTTTAAAATGATTCCACTGAAGATAGAAACTAATATCCGCCAAAACCCTATATCTCACAAGTTATTCCTATGCACGGTGATGAATATTTTTATAATCCCCATAAAATATTCATCATAAGAAATTTATTGAAGCCATACATTTTTTATGGTATAATAAATACCGTTTAAGTGCCGCGTCTCCGACACCACATTAAAAATATTTTTTTATCGCAAAAGTGGTGGGACTAATGAAGTGCAACGTATATCCTTATCGGATTATAGAAGTCGACGGTGGTGGAATTTGTGTCTGACAAAAAACAGCTTTCTTCTCGGATTACTACCGTACTTACATGTAATTATTTTTAAATAAAACATTATGGAATAAATGACAGCAATTTATTTATTCAATTAATCATTGCAACAGCTGATCAACACAAAAACATATTTTAGTATTTAGGTATTAGTAAAACAGTCAATGTCGATAACACACAGGAGTCTTTATGTTATACCTATAACCAGAAAAATATTGAATAAAGCCTCGTCAAAAATAAATCAGAACATAATATTTCAACGGGATAAATTTGATAGTATGTATTTCAAAATACCAGGTCTTTCATTTTATCAGCCTGCGTTAGTAAGATAATCAATTTCCAACAGGCAAAATATAAGTATTTTACTATCATAATTTTACAATGTTGTATACCTAAAACAGAATAGTAATTGAGCAATTATCTAATTATGATATTATTAAAATAACATCGGGTTTTCATGTAGTTCAGTTATTTTCATATTCAGATACATTATTTAATTAAAAATAAATTTATGACAAAAATGACCTATTTATGAAAACAAACTTCTCAACTAAAAACATTGGTAAATAATTTTTACCAACAAAATAGAAAATATGAGTTGTATCCATACTCGGATGGTTTTATTCATTTATATTACGGTAAAGCATGGTGAATACAATCAAACGTTTTCATGACCAATCTTAGTTCGATAGTAGATTAGTTTGTTTTTCAAACGTGACAACTTTAGTATCAATCTAAACTAGTACCGAACTAATGATGATTATAAATAACGCTGATTGACTTTATATTTTTATAAATAAAGAAGTAAAACTCAAGCATTTGTTTCATATTATCATAGTTTCTCTTATTATCATTATCACTGTTCTGCCGGTGTGGTTAAATGGCTAGCTTATTGTCACATCAGCATCGAAGTTATTATTTTCAATCAATGAATAAACCTTTCATTCAAGAAGCTTTGTAATATTAATTTTGGGTGATGTAGTACATTTATAGAATAATAATAATAAGCATTGTATATTCCATATTATAGTATAGCCTACTGCGGATGAACTTATCACTCGCTTCCAATTAACCAAATGAATATGAAGTGATAATAAGTACCTGAAGGTATAAGTAGGTATCTCTAATCTCTGGTAGCGGTGAAAATACCAGATGTTGATTGCATCAAAACAGAAACTACTAAATAGCTTTTACGGTGCCGCAGAATACAGAAGTAGATGCAAATAAGAAATAGGAATCTATTTTGTAACCTAAAATGTCATTTCAAATGTCTCATGGTGTATATATGCTCGACCAACTTAACCCCGAGAATCAGTAGACTTGGAAAAAATAAGCTGTGATAAACACGCAGAAAGACATCAAAGTGATCTTGGGCTGTGTTTTTCGTCGGATGTACAGTGTGGCCAAATAAGCTTGCAATGTGCTGCATCTCGGAAACTACCATTTGAGAGACTTGCACAAAAAACTTGACGACCAAAGTTTCCATGAAAAAATGTTGGTAAGTATTTTTGTGTTCCAAATATCGCCACTAGGGGGCGTAATTACTATTTTGCGTTAATAGAAGTTATGTTTCTCAACCTCTCACGCATTTAAGATAACTAAAAATTGTAAGTTTCTTAAAGCTGAGATAAAGTGATGGGGGAATTCCAATGTTTATGTGATAAACATTTGTGACTTTAAATCAGCTAAACAGATTTTAACGAACTAGGTGTCGTTTATAAAAACTTCCCTAAGAATATTAATTATTGCGAGATGTCTTGAAAAAATCAAAGCTACTGTAGGTATTAGTATTTCTGTCAAAATATAATTGCTAAGTGATAGCCAAATAGGCTAGTGAAAATCGCTCCTCAATATCTTCCACGTAACCTTAAATATCTGTGTACAAAAATTTGATGAAAAAAAATCAACAGATTTTAATAAGTTCTCCATTATTTTTCCTTTAAATTAATTGTTCGGTATTAAAATACAGGGTGAAATCTAGTACAACTTTTTAAACTTATGCCCCCAGCTTTTTCATTGGGAAATTGAAAAAAAAAATAAAAGATAAAAAACTTAACCAGATACTTATATTGAATTTTCTCATTTTTGTTCTCCCATATTTTAGTATGTATGCAAGATATCCAGAAAATGGTTTTCACTATGGTCTGTTTGGGCAACATTTTGCTATTTTATTATGGCAAAAAACTAATATTATTGGTGCGTATATGTATGGCGAGACGAGCCTAAGCCGCGCTAACAACGAGCGTAAATTCGCAATATTTATACGGGGCTCGCGAGTCTATCGCGGGCCGCGCGTTGGAGGCTCGCGGCGATACATTTTCTGTCGGTTTTTTGACGAGCCATCAAAGGATTTTGCGCGTCAAGTGGGACGGGTGTGTGGCAGGCTCTTTCAAAATTTACTTTGCAGCGAGAAGACGCGGCATTTATTTTCGGGAATCTGCTAGAAGTTCCGATCCTAACCTTTTTACTTTCCTACGCTACTTATAGTAGCTGTATAAGGAAAGTATTGTAATCGTGTGAAATTTTCGGTATCGAGATTCTTACAAATGTTGACGTTTCAGAGTTTCTAAGTCTAATAAACATATTTTCAGCCATTGTTCTGTCTGTCTGTCTGTGACAACATTATCTCGGGAACGGATCGGTGTATTTTGTTGCTCTCTTTTAGGTAAATTTCTTATAGAAATGTACCTATTGCGATCGTTCACACTTTTGAATTTCGAAAAAAATTCAACGGCATGTTGTTATATGTCTATAAATTAGTCCAAAAAAACATTTGGTTCAAAAGTTTATATATATATATATATATATATATATATATATATATATATATATATATATATATATATATATATATATATATATATATATATATATATATATATATATATATATATATATATATATATATATATATATATATATATATATATATATATATATATATATATATATATATATATATATATATATATATATATATATATATATATTGATTTTGTATTCTTGACTGGTTTTATAATAAATAAAATCAAAGAATTTTATTTAATATATGACTGCATCCCCAAGAACATCTTTTTATTTATATATATATATATATATATATATATATATATATATATATATATATATATATATATATATATATATATATATATATATATATATATGGGATATTACGATATTTGTTAACACGATAGAGGTCGCAGTTTTGAAGGTATCAAGTTCAAATTTGCTACAAAAATCAACCTCTCAAATATTTCGGTCGAGTTCGTTATTGGGCAATATCGGGTAAGTAGTTTCAAAATGGCGACCATTCAAACATTTAAAAAAATTATCAAAAAAGAGCCGTAGTGTAAAAATAATTTTAGGTTATAGATATAATCAGTACCTACAACTTTTGTTCCAAGCAATTTTTCATAAAATACACAGGTAAAAAAATAAAAATTAATAAAGAAAAATAACAAATATTGATAAAACATGAACACTCAATATAAATTTGATGTAATTGTACATTTTCTGGAGATCTTAATATAGACCCTGATTTAAAAAATATATAGTATATTTATTGAAAAGAAATAGGCGAAAAAAAAATCTGCCTTGAAGTGGACTCGAAGCATGTCTGCTTTATATTCAAGAGCCAAAACAAAAACCTCTAACCGCAAGGCCATGACACATACGACAATTTTTTGTAATAACATGTAGGTATACCAATGAAAAGGTTGTTAAAATTTCAATTCAATGAATTTTGAAAAATTTACCTTTCCGCTGACTACAGGCCATCGGGATTTTTTTATTTTGTTTGTTTCCAATATCACTCGCCGGTGGCCATGAATGAGAATCCTCTATACACTGGGTGTTGAGCTATAGCCAAAAACGTGATTTGCTCAAGACTATAGCGCAAAAACGGCTCTAAGGATTTTGATTAAACTGGCGTAAACGTTTCATCTTGCGAAAAAATATTACATGACCATTGTTGTTGTAGCACGATTTGAACAGAGGATTTTCACTTTACTACCGCTATTATCGTCGATATGTAAGGAGAGTATGATAATAGTGTAAAATTTTTCATTCACTGGAGTTGGCCTGCGAGCGGTAGGAAAGTCGTGTGAGTGGACACACCAGATTTTTTACTTTCCTACGCTATTATAGTAGCTGTATAAGGAAAGTATTGTAATCGTTGTTGTTTCGGTATCGAGATTTTTACATATGTTGACGTTTCAGAGTTTCTAAGTCTAATAAACATATTTTCAGCCATTGGTCTGTCTGTCCGTCTGTCTGTGACAGCATTATCTCGGGAACAGATCGGTGTATTTTGTTGCTTTCTTTTTTATTTTGTTTGTTACCAATACCACTCACCGGTAGCACTGAATGAGAATCATTTATACAATGGGTGCTGAGCTATAGCCAAAATACGTAGCGCGAAAACGGCTCTAAGGATTTTGATTAAAAATGACTAAAGTAATCTTCTTTGGATTTTATTTTTCCATGATATTTAACAATTTATGTCCTCAAGTTAAAAAATGTCTTCTAGTGGCAACATACCAAACAATTATCAATCACAACTAGTACTTATGTTAGATTTGATTGTCTAAGGAAAGTTCTCTTAAACGACACTAGTTCGATGAAATCCGTTCAGCCACTTTGAAGTTACAGATGATTATTTACAAAAACATTTGAACTCCGTCCACCACTTTATTTCTAAAGATATGGAAAAGAGTGAAGAACAGAAAAGACTCGAATTTATCTCAGCTTTGAAAAGCATAGGTTATTTTTTTGTTATCCTTATTATGTGAAATTTTGAGACATATTACGATCCCTAGCAGCCATCTTTGAAATCTGAAAATAATTTCCAGCAAATTCTGTGGTAACTAATTTCTCTACAATGACTAGTTCTGAGATACAGTAACTACTTTGCACGCTTATTTGACCACGTACAGAATTAAAGAAATTATCACATTCTATCTTGAAAAAAAATATCGTATACAGATCGAGAAACAAATTCTGAATGTGCCTAATCGATCAATAAGTAGCATGGCTAGTAGTTAGACCAGCCTGATGCTGGTATAAAGTTATAGGTTATTTTGAATTATTAATGTTCAAAATTTAACATTTCAGGTAGGTACACATATTTATTTCAAACCAATATAATTCTACTAGAGAGTAATTAATATATCATCTGTTGTCAGTACTAATATAATTCTTTAAACCTAAAACTACATAGCATAAAATAATTGTTATGAAATTGTAAATAAAAATTTGTGGTCAGGTATTCTTGGTAAGTTTTGAATTATTAATCTGATTTATTTTTATTCAATACTTATTGTGATGGTTCAATTTGCGCTTACAAAAATAGCAATTCAGGAAAATATAATTTTCAACTAACAACGCACATTGATTCAAAAACTGTTATATAATAACAGTTTTTGAACCAATTTGATTTGAAAACTTTGTTAAACTTCCCATTGAGTTAGAGAACATTTTAATCTAACTTTAAATATTGAATTACCGTTCTCAAAATACACTCAAACAAGTTGGAATGGGAGGATGGAGAGAGACTTTATTTAACTAAATTCGAAATAAAAAGTTAATGAATGAATTCTTAAGCTGCTTATTTCTATTTCGAATTGAGCAATAAAACAATATATTGACATAAGAGTCAATTTACAGTTAAACTGATATGAATTCCAGAGTAAAATTAATATAGGTAGAACACTAAAGGTCCTGTTTTTCGTTCATCATGTGAGTGTCTATAGAAATCAACATTTTTGATGAAATCATCTTTAGCTTGCAAAGCTAATTAAGTGCTGTATTCCAAAATTAATTGCTCTTATAGTTTTCTGGAAGATGACTGCTTTTCTAGCTATAGACTAAAGCTAGCACAGCAACCTTTAAAAATCAACTTTAATGAGAACTTCTTTTTTATTGCATATAGGGCTAATTAAGTGCTGTATTCCGAAATTAATTGCTCTTATATTTTTTTGGAGAATGGTTTCTTTGCTTTTAGAAATCAAGTTTTTGAAAAAATCTTGATTTCTAAAAGCTTAGTGCTTATAAAGATAATTAAGTGCTAATTGAGTGCTAATTAAGTGCTGTATTCCGAGATTATTTGCTCCTATAATTATTTGGAAAATGGCTTCTTTGCTAGCTTTAGACCTAAACCTATCCTACTGTCGTAGGAACATATTATGTAAGCTATCTAAAACAGTCCGATCCTACAAAAATTAAGTTTTGTCGCTTAGCTTTCTAGTATCAAAATGGAACATTTTGTAATTGGGTGAGATAATAAGTTTAAAACCATTCCAATCTCAATTTTAAACTGAAATTAAAAATGAATTACATAAAATTAAGTAGATAGGTAGTTAAACTATCTCAAAAAAATCTACCTAAAGGCCTTTCGAATTTCCCTTTGAAACTATAAATATCCCCACAATAGGAAAAATTTTCCTTTCTATTCATCTTGAAAGAATTTAGATGTATTTATGTATTGCAGTCAAAAGACAGACTATCATGTGTATGTGAATGACCTCGATTATAACATGTTGCTCTACAAGAAATAAAAAAGATTTTTTCAAAAAGGTTGATTTCTGAAGATTGCTGTGCTAAATTTAGTCTAAATCCAGCAAAGCAGCAATTTTTCAAAAAACTATAAGAGCAAATAATTTCGGAATACAGCTCTTAATTTCCTCTACAAGCACTAAAAAAATCTAAAAAAGTTGATTCCTAAAAGCAAAGCAGCTATTTTTAAAATAATTATAAAAGCAAATAATTTCGGAATACAGCAATTAATTAGCATTTAATTAGCTCTACAAGCACTAAAAAATATTTTCTCAAAAATGTTGATCTCTAAAAGCAAAGCAGCCATTTTGCAAAAACTATAGGAGCAATTAATTTCGGAATCCAGCATTAAATTAGCACCTAATGTATGCTACAAGCACCAAATATGTATTTTGGATTCTGCTCATTAATCTTTCCTCGAGTTTAGTAATGATAACACCTATCATATACTATTTGCAAGTCTACGAATCACATATGTAAGATTACTCTGGGATCTGTTTTTCTTTCTGTATTTTTGACTATCCGTCAGTCGCAGCTTATCAATCACCGGGTATATAAGGGTTCTATTTGATGTTCCACGGACGGAAACACTACGATTAAAAATTTAAATAGACAATAGTTCTGAAAAACGATTACATCGCAATTCGGTATGTGTTCCGATACACCTTAAATTAGGTGGATGAAAACTGTCATAAAAAATAAACCTAAATAAAAATCTCCGTTAAAAGTAAAAAAGAAAAAACCGCATCATCGTTTGAAAAAGGAAACAGCGTAAGGAATTTTTATAATCTAAATAAAACGTACCGAGCCATCACAACTTTGAGAATTAACAACCTTCTATCTTTAATTAACATTTTCATTTCCTTACCCAAACTAATTAATGTGATGCACGACACGATGTCTAAACTAACTTCCTAATACGGATAATCTTGCTGAGTTTGATTCACAGCGACTTAAATTACAAGTAACAAGCATAATGTTACCTAGAAATAGAAGTCTACTTATTATAGAATACTTTCTGATACTGATTGGTAAATAATCTTCAATTACCTAATGTATTAATGAGTGAAAATTAATAATATAATATAAAGCAATAGTTATTCTAAATATAATTTGAAAAAACAGAACAAAAAGAGTCATATTCATAACCAAAACTAGTTCGGCACTAGCTTAGACTCAAAAACTGTCACGTATGATATAAACATTACGAACTGTTGTTTCTGAATCCGGCTGGATTTGTCTTAAAACAAAAAGATAGCAATTTTAATTTTTAACAAAAGCTACATATTTACTCAATTACCAAGTTTTTGATACGAATAAAATATTCTTCCGAAACAATTTAAATATCTATATAATTCACAGAATATGTTAAGGATTTTTAATAGAGAAGCTATCTTTTTTAAAAAGATTTAATGTAATTTGGAATGGAGAATAAAATCCCAAAGACTAGCTAACTAACAGCCGCATTCATAAACAAATCCTAGTTCGATACTAGTTTAGTTTGGTTGTTAATTACTATGGTAATGATAATAGCATACGTGACAGTTTTAGTTTCAAACTAAGCTATTCCTGAACTAAGATTTGTTCATGAATATAGCTATACAATTTTCAAATAGAAAGGACATTTCTATAAAGTTCAGCTAAACGGAAAATTGATTTTCAAAGCTGACACTCCATATATTTTTTAATTTTCTATTTTTGTCTCAAATGCAATAATTTGAGTTATTTTTCAACCAATAAATTGTGGAGTAATTCAATCAAGCAATATTCACCATTGACATAATACTTATTCAGCTTCAAAATTACAGGCCTCTTTTATAAAATTGGGTAACCACGTGTATAACTTAATTTCAGAAGATTCCGTACATTTATATTAGAGAAAAGCATAATATGGACATTTTATATAAATAATAAGAACTAAACAAATAGATCATTTTTAGTATTTTTTCATCATTATGTCACAATTATCTATGAACAAAATAAATAACTAAGCTTGTGGGGAATGCGACCACATAACTTTTGAATTATAGTTAACGAGTCGTGGCTGTCTGCTCCGCAGGGAAGCAAACCACTATTACAAAATATCTATACCAGCTTTACCTGGGAAGCCGCAATTTTATAAAATATATAAAACTTAAAAATTTCACATCATATTTTAGCCGAATCCATTCCATGCAGACAGAGTAATGGGTCTTGTCATATTTGAAATAATAATTCAATAATTTGAAAGTTCACCGTTATATTGCGTACTATGAATATCTAAGCTTGTTTGTCACTTATATCGAAAATAGTTTTGTATAGATTATAGATACAAATATAAAACATTTAAATAAATAAGTAATAAATAAATGCATTTTGGTGACAAAAGGTAACCTATGTCCTCCTCCAAGGTCCATTCTATCTCTACACCAAAATTTGTCCAATCTAGTACAGAGGTTAAGCATTAAAACGTAACAAACAGATACACATTCGCATTTATAATAAAAGCATGGATAACTTTCTACTTCGTTGGCTCCCTGATATAGTAATGAAATGCTATGACCGTGTCCATAGAAGTGACTGTAATGCTCTAAGATTTTCTGAATGTTTTTCCTCGAACTACATTTATTTTTCCTGCAAACTAGATAACAAACTATACCAGCTAATTTTTTCAATACTTACCGAGGGAGATAACCGACAAAAAAGCAGGACCTTTCGTCATCTTGCCGACCCCTAAAAACCTTTTTTTTAAATAGTTATATCATTCAGCCATCGACTTTTCAAAAACGTAAATTTAATTACTAATTCAATGGTACACTTACAAATAAAACCAGTTCAAAAAAGACCTTAATATCACTGTCTACCACTTTTGGTCGGGAAGACATAAGGGTTAAATTTTCCATAGCCACCGCTACTTAGGAAAATGCTGTTCATTGACTTTGATGCTGAAAGAAACTTAACAGATCATAGATCTCACTTTATCACATACTGTTCCCAGTGTTCTAAGAATATAAAAGCTCATGGGGCAACAAAAAATGCAAACTCACACTTTCTTACAATTTCCTGAAAAAATAACAAACCTGAAAGCATAAGCATTTAATTCATTTTAGATTTATTAAATATTATAATTTGAAATATGAATTAAGTAAGCTTATAATTTCTCGAACACCCTGAATAGATCTGGAATTCACTTTATTTGTGAAAAAGCACAGACAGGTCGATTTTTTAATCAAATCTCCAATTATTTTCCGGTGCAGATTAATTTACACAGTAGGTGTGGTTATAGAAAATAAAAGAATTTCTTTTAAGGGTTAAAAAAGAATAACATTTTTTGACTCAATTCTGAGAAAATTTGGATTTTCTAAAAAAAAATATCTGACACAATTTGCCAACAAAATGACAGGTTGTCAATGAAAAAATAATTATTTTCTATGCGTCACTTTGTAGTAATTAATGTATGCCAGGAATAATCGAAAGTTTATTTTAACAATCGATATGTTTTGGCTCTAAGAAATATAACTTCCTGAGTTATTGACGGTGTTAATTATTCATCTCCAAACCTAGAAGTGATGAGTCGGTTTATAGCATTTTTACAAAACGATTTGTTCGAGTAGAATTTGCATGAAGACTGTAGGTAAGACATACAGGTAGACACATCAGCCTTTTATTTGCCTTCGTACTCAATAGGGTAAACACGAGTTTCCTCTAAGCTAAAAAGACAAATGGCGTTGTTCCTTGGCTTTACTAGTAGCCATACCTATTGATTTTATCAGTGGACTCGACATACATAAGATCCAATTTGAAATAGTGAGGATGAACGCACGTAAGGAACAACTTTACCTATTTATTTTATCGATCATATGAAACCAAGAAGAATAAGAACATTTCCTTTTCCGAAAAATTCATCGTCAATGCTGATTAAATGAAATGAGTTAGTCAGAGCTATTCTGTCAACTATTAACTCTAGTAATAAGAAAACTAAATAATAAAAAATAAATTGTAACTTTTCCTGTAATGCTTTTTTTAAGTTATACTTCTTTTGGCTCGTTGGAAGGGTGTGTTGGTCGAGAAACCGCGTCAAGCTAAAAGTGAGAGAAATCGTCGATTATACGTTTTCGTATACTTTTTTGTACGTTCTGGCTTTTAGAGAAATTTTTAATAATTAAATTATATATTAAATTTCCTTATTAACTGCTGAATTTTTCTGAGGTAGTTATTGTTTTGATCATCCTGTCTGTCTGTCTGTCAACACTATAGCTCGGAAAATACTTAACCGATTAACACCAAACTTGGTACTAACTTGGTAATACCTCCTTTGGGATTGATTTTCAGCTGCTTGTCTGTCTGTGTGTGATTACATGATTGAGAAGAAGTTACTGATAATGATAATAATATATAGGTTTATTGTATAATAATGAAGTCATTCATAATACTATATTGAAGAGAAATATAATGAATAACAGAGAAAAATGTCTTATATTTCATTCATATATCCTGTCTGTGTGTGTGATTGTGTGTGTGCGAATAGCCAAAGAATTATAACTTCTACCGTCTGGTCCAACGCAGACCCAGTTTTTTTTGTTCGCGCCTTGTATATAGTGAACGTATACCGATTTAAAAGAGGAGGCTTGAAATTAGGTCCTATATACATAAAAACGCAAATCCAAAATCTCCTTCCCTCCGAAAACTGCAAATTTTCTCGAAAATCGAAAGTCTGAGGTGGTATAATTAAAGATAGAACAATATCCGTGTGGGTTCTACATGAAATACCTAATTATTTGTGGCAACATTTAGAATAAACATTTTTTTCTTAGGGTTACGATTTTCGAGATAAAAGTGTGGTAAATTTTATAATATTATGCGTATTTCCGTGACGATGTTCTTAGATTTTTGAATAATAGCAAATACAAGCAAATCATAAATGGATAATGGTGAACGTTCAACGCTTTTCGTGAATAATGTTACACTCAAAAGTCTGAAATGAAAAAAAATTGGACCGACGTTATTAGTAGGTGCACTAAAATTCTAAATAATATTAATTCTATTGGTTCTGGTACTTGTGAAGTTGGTGCCAAAAGTTATCAATCTAACTACAACTGCACAACTTCAAAACTAACAGCACCAATAGAATTAATATTATTTTGTATTTTTCAGTGCATCAACTAATAACGTCGGTCCAATTTTCTGTATAAAATATTTAGTACGATAGCCCATTAATATCGTTTTAAAGAATGTATTTAGTAAATGGGTTGTTTTGAAATCAATCAAAACTTATAAAACGATACAGGGGCGAACAAAACATTCTAGTCTAGATAGAAATGAAAATATTCGAATGGATATCTCAATTATTTTTTATATAAAACAGATAATTCCTCAAAACAAAATTATGATTGTGATTGTGATATCTGGCAAAAATATTGTGTTTCGAAATTCATTATTACCTTGCTTGTCCCCATCAACATTATCATTTGTCTGAACCTCCTTGTGCTTGTCTGTCATATTGGTATTAGTTTCTGCTTCATCTTCACTTGTCTTATTTTCTACTCTCCAAAAACAACATCCAGGTAACTTCTTGCAAGGCATAGCATTTGATCACTGACACTATTCATATAAACAATTCGTCCGACATCTGCAGAATGTTGCTTCGTTGATCAAAATTCACTGAATGCGTTTCTTACAAATTACATGAGTAGGTAAATGAGCAGATACTACACAATTTTGTAATCCATAGCACATGTTTAGATTCTGCTCCATAGACAGAGTTTAAAACGAAAAACTACATTTATGTGAAATCGTGGTAGAAAGAACTACAGGCTGGAACCGAGAAACACTGGCAAACGCTGTTTATTTTCGTATTTCAAATGTTGTTTAAAAACTACATTAATAGCTCAAACACATGGATATTTTACTTAGAAAAATAAGACATACATCCTCAACTGTTCGCTCAAATGTTTCGCATTGGTTGGGTTAATAATGGATAAGAAATATAAGAGATTTTTCTAGAATTCGATAGAAATAGTGTAACATTGACAGGTTATGTGCAAATCTGTTAAAATTTGTTTAATTCATAAAAATAAATAAAATAAAATAAAATTTTTGTTAAGGGTTTGAAATGGAATTTGCATGTAAGTAATTAGAATATGGACAGCTATTTTCAGCATATCACACCTTAAAAAAACAAACGAATTGCCGCATCTTAGCGCAATATTAATATACAAATACCCATTTTCTTTTGATATCAAATCTACCGCCAACAAAACTTTATTGCTGATCTTTATGGCTTCTTTATTCGACTCGATTTATTTCAAAACAATAATGTTCTCTTTATGATCATTTCTCGATTTATATCGTTTTGAACAATTATTTCTGTACCTACCATTGAGTATTTTTTCACTATAAATCGGCTGTTATGATATTATTTGTAATATATATATATATATATATGGTACTAGAATTACAAACTTACAAATATATATTATGGTAATTTTAAAAAGTTGTGCAAGAAAGAGTGTATAGATTTTGAACCTATTCTGATGTAGGTAGGTACATATTAAAGACCTCCTACAGTCTCTTCATAAATGATCGAAACTAGCATGACGTAGAATAAGGCAAAAAACTTAAAACAAATATTATGAACACAATGCCGCAACACAATCCCTTAAGGAGAGTATTTATTGAAAAAGCGGTTTGATAATCTCGACAATATACACAAAAGAACCAACTTAAAATGAAAAATTCATCGCGGCAAATTCAAAAATTGGCAAAATTGGTCTCTTGTATTTCGACCATTACTGAAAGCACTGTATAATTGAGTCAATTCTATAAGATTTTTTTTTATATTTTTTCTTCAAAGAATATGTAAAATAATTGACTTTTTTACAAACGTTAACAGAAGTACTTTTTAGAGCTCCGTACCAAATTGATGAAAACGGACGGGACCCTATTACTGAGACTCTGCTGTCCGTCCGTCTGTCAGCGGGCTCTGTTGCAGGAACCGTAATAGGTAGAAAGCTGAAATTTTCACAAGCTATAAATTTTTAAATTGCCCATAACAAAAATACTAAATCCGTCTATCCCTCCTCTATCCGTCCTTCCGTCTGTATCTCATGAACAGTGATAGGTAGACAATAATTTTGCGTTTACAGTTGTACAGAACCCGTTGTGTGAGAGTTCGACTAGAACATGACCGCATTTTTAACGTATGCTTTCATTGTCGGCAATGGCATTTTGTGACTCTGTGTTAAGAAGAATGCTCTTGTAGCACTTATGTTTATATTGATTCAATTTTATCACTGGCACTGACAAGTTGCGTTGAAAATTGTCCTTGTGCTGGGTACTGGCGCACCGCATTTCTAAACTAGGAAAGATAAAAATATAAAAAGCTTGAATCTTTAACAATTTTATTGATAAAAATAGTAGAATTTATTCTTGGGGTTACTCGGATTTCTCGAAATGTAATGATTGAAAAAATCGAAAAAATAATATCGAGGCAACTTTTAATAATCTTAAATGGTTAGCCAGGAACTCGGAAGGTAAGTACATTTTTAAACGAAAAAACCATCTTAGAAAACCTAAAGAAAATAAATGGAGGGACACTTTGAATAAGATATCACTCTATATTTTAGATTTTCAAGAAGTTAGCTCCTGTGAGCAGGAAGTAAGAAAGGACCATGCAAATTTTTGTTGAAAAACTGTGACCGTCCGAGTTAGGAAGCATTTAAATAAAAATCCTGTATAGTTAAATATGCGCCAAAGCACAAATTACACAATTTTTATCAACAGTTTCCACCTAAAATTGATGACGATTCACGCTGTTCATTTTTATATTTCAAAATCGAACTTATATATAATATCGTTGCTTTTTTTGGAAGAATAAAATTCAAAAGTTAACAAATTCCAAATCATAACGAGTAAAGCAGATTCGTTTGTCTAACAAATCTCTTTTCATCGTCACCTAGTTTGGTAAAATCCGTCCAGCAGCTTTGAAGTTGCAGACGTTAATTCACGGAAACATTTAAAATCCCCCCCACTTTCCTTTTAGAGATAGGAAAAAATGTGATTCACCAAAAAGGAGAAAGACTAAAGCCAGCACAGCAACCTTTGAAAAACAACTTTTTTGAGAACTTCTATTTTAGTGCTTGTAGGGCTAATTAAGTGCTGTATTCCGATATTAGTTGCTCTTATAGGTTTCTTAAAAATGTCTGCTTTGCTAGCCTTTGATCTAAAGCTAGCACAGCTAACTAAAATTAAAGAGCTTCTTCTTTAGTGCTTGTAGGGCTAATTAAATACTGTATTTCGAAATTAATTGCACTTATAGGTTTTCGGAAAACAGCCGCTTTGCTTTCAAAAATAAACTTTTCTGAGAAAATCTTATCTACTGCTTGTGGAGCTAATTATGTGCTAAATATTTGCTGTATTCCGAAATTAATTGCATTTATAGTTTTTTGAAAAATGGCTGCTTTAATAGCTTTAGATCTAAAGCTAACACCGAAATTAAATGCTAATTAAGTGATGTATTCCGAAATTAATTTCTCTTATAGTTTTTCGAAAAACGCCTGCTTTGCTTTTAAAAATCAACTTTTATGAGAAAATCTTATTTAGAGCTAATTTA
The DNA here is from genome assembly GCA_958507055.1 of Crioceris asparagi. Lineage (NCBI taxonomy): Eukaryota > Metazoa > Arthropoda > Insecta > Coleoptera > Chrysomelidae > Crioceris > Crioceris asparagi. The sequence continues at coordinate 30,661,934 of OY293826.1, forward strand.
TTGCTGTATTCCGAGATTATTTGCTCTTTTAGTTTTTTGAAAAATGGCTGCAACAGCCACCTTTAGAAATCAACTTTTTGAGAATTTATTTTTAGTGCTTGTAGGGCTAATTAAGTGCTAATTAAGTTCTGTATTCCGAAATTAATTGCTCTCATAGTTTTTAAGGAAATGGCTGCTTTGTTTTTGGAAATCAACTTGAGCTTATTAAGTGCTAATTAATTGCTGTATCCCGAAACTAATAGCTATAATATCTATAAAATATCAGCCAATACAATGATTATATCCGAAAGCAAAATACTTACCGACGTAGTTAGTACTGAACTTATCCACCGGTGAACTTATCTGTCCTTATCCTATACTGTCGTAGGAACATATGTGGTTAGCAATCGAAAAAAATCAAGTGTTGTCCCTTAATACATAGTTATTTAAATAATCTTTACTAATGGGGGCCTTCCTCCTAACATTGCTAAAGATCTCCTTATTAATAAGATCCGGATTATAGAGACGTGATTATTTTGCCAGGTGATAAAATATGGAAAAAAGATGACCCGTCTGGATGGAAATCTCTGGCTGGGTCGCTGTATACGTGTGTTGCAAACAGTAAATTGGGGATTCAAGATGTGTTAAATAAGCGGTCAATTTATGAAGAAAAGAATCTCAAAGAAATATGTAGATTTAATTGTATTTTTTAAACAAATTACCTCAAATAATAGTTACTATTATAGTTTATGTACCGGGGGTATAGATTATATGTTTATGCGCTGAGAACGACAATCTCTGAATCTCTGCCATTTTCTAAGAAATATCAAAATATTTAAATTCGGAATGCAGCACTTAAATTAGCACATATTTATCTCTACACTTAATTAGTCTCAAACACTAAGAAAAAAGAGGTTCATAAGAAAATTGATTTTTAAAGGTTTCTGCGCTAGCTTCTGATCTAAAGCCAGCAAAGCAAGCACTTTTCGAAAAACTATAAAAGCAATTAATTTCGGAATACTGCACTTAATTAGAACTTAATTAGCTCTACAAGCACTATATAAGATTTTCTCGAAAAAGTTGATTTTTAAACGCAAAGCAGCTATTTTCCGAAAAAATATAAGAACAATTAATTTCGGAATACAGCACATAATTAGCTCAACAAGCACCTAATATGTATTTTGGAATCTTTCTGTCTCTGACTTTGCTCTGCTAGGTATAGGGACATGTCACTTTTTAGTATTGTCCATTGTATCATCTAATAAAGTCGATACTAGTTTCTGCAAAAAAGTTGATTATTCTTTTAGAAGTCCATGTTGAGTCTTAATTAGCAATAGTTAGTTAATAGTGTAATGTCATAGATTATATACAATAAAGAAATATAAGCCTTATCACATATAATAGGAGGGTATATATTTATAATCATATTTATATATAGTCAGTTTCTCATTCCATAACCAGCAAGCGTGCTCCATCCCAGAGACCAGATTACACGGAATTAAAGCCACACACACAAACACAGTGATACACATAGACATAATTTGTCCTTCCTCGTCTCGTCCTTTCGCAGTATTTGTCACCGCAATTAACAACTGTCAGACCAGATAAGAGACCATGTAAACAGCAGAAGGTCAGGGTGTTTAGATGTCAGGTGGACGGTAGACAACCTTTTTAAACAATATTTGAAATGACTAACTAATATTTTTTATTCAATCAATAATGTTGAATGTTTGAAATATACCTTCAACTTTTCATTTTGATTATCCCAGCGCTCATGCTTAATCAGTGATTAGAATCAGCTGATTACCCGTTTAATAGGTAGATTATTTGTCATTGACAAGTAAAGTTGAATACGAACCATAAGCTACAAACATGACTATTACTAGAGCGCTTTATAGATATGAGTATTATCGCCCGCCATTGCGTGTCCTGAAGGTGTCACGTCAGTGATATAGGTTAGGTTAGGTTAGGTTAGGTTAGGTTAGGTTAGGTTAGGTCAATTCAAGAAGTCTTTCAACGAGCTATATTTTAACTCATGATTTGATTTTGGATTGTTTCTGTTATACTAGTTGAGTGGAGGGTCTGTTGGAAACCGATACATTTTAAATCCACTTTCGGTTCTATTCTTACAATCCACTGCAGAACAGCAATCCATTTTAATGTGGATTATGAATCCAACCAGTATAATAGAAACAATCAGAAATCAAATCATGAGTAGAATACCTACCTCGTTGAAAGACTTCTTGAATTAAATTGAAAGCCTCTTCGTATACTTAAAACACAAATGCTGCTTTTGCGCGGCAATAAACCAAATAAAATGAATGTTCTAATACCTATATATTGAACACTACTCGACAGTCCAAAATGCTTTTTGGTAATAAATATAACAAAAAAACAACTAAATATGATAAACTCTTTCTTGTTTACATATCTTTACGTATATAACCTATACAGCTGACATGAAAGTCAAGACATTTAACGGCGGGTGATAATACTCATCTATACAGCGCTCTACTATTACTATGCCCCTTTTCATGTTCTCTGACGTCAATAATGAAACGATTTGACACCTCTGTAAAACTATACTATTCAAATTGATAAATTTCAAAACGACGTTATTACACATTATCATTATCAAATGAGTGAAATGATTGGAATGCCATGTTATTACATTACATTGCTCAAGACTATATCATTTCTCAAACCTCAACGTTTTTTATATCTTCGCCAATCTCCCTTAACACATATTGAAGATTAAATTTGCCAATAATGTCGAAAAATAATCATAATTATTGTTTTCATTGAAAAATTGTATTTAAAAAACTTTTAACTAACATGCATGACAGGTTTTTGATTTAGTGATTTGGCTTCTTATGCAAGTGGAATTTATCACGCAGATAAACTGAATTAAATAAAGATGTTTTTGCCTGTACGAATTATCTCTTCCACGATATTGTTTTTTTCAACGAAAGTTAATTAAGATGAATGATATATGGCAATGAAAAAATTATAAAATTTTCAGAATGACAAGGCTGTTGATTTGAGAGAATTATAGATTTTTTCTCACAATCTTTATAGCCGTTATGACTATACCGACCAGAGACCACTGCCAGAATGGCCATTCGTGATTCAACATTTTATAGAGGCTTCATAATCAGATTTCAGTGACTTTTGAATTGAAAAGCTTGTCTTTATTGGTAAACGTAATTTGATAGAAAATGATGAGAATGGTTGAAAAGATTTCGAACTCTCATTCAGCTGCAGAATAGGTTGCCAGGTGTAAACAGCTATGTTAATTATCTAGGTTCATATTATATTTCCAGAAAATTCTTCTCCAAAGCATATACCCTGTATAACACTTAAAATGAGGTTTGATAAAAGCAGAAATAATAATCTGAGTCTGAGTCTGAGTTGTCAGAAAAAGTCCAAGACCCAAGATAAATAGTTACGGGCTCCATAATTATGTCCTACAGCTTTTCTCCAATTATCAAGTGTTACATTTGTAACTGGTTCTTCAAATAAGATTTTACGTCAGTCATTTTAAACGTGTTTTTCTCGCAACCTCACCTTAAATTTAGAACTATATCATTTCGAAAGGAAAGCAATTATAATGTGGCAAGCTCAAGATCGTTCTATTTAAATTTGACGTAATCTTAGAATATATTGTTATATTATTGTTAATTATCTGAAATAGTGCAACTAAAATTTATATTTCCATCAATATTATTATATAACATCAGCCGTTTCTGGAAAATAACTAGATTACGCTAGGACGTCAAACTGTGCCGACATCAACTACTGCGAGGGCAAACACCCCTTCTGCCATTGAATAACGTCAACAACTGTTAAGGCAATAACTATAATTTAGCATTGTCACAATATTACAAAAAACTGGGTACTATAAATATTCAATCGGATTGATTAACAAACAAAGCACCACCAACCAGACAAATATCATGATTTCAAGGTTGTTGCCTATCTTCAGTTTGCCGCAGAGCGTCGAGCCGTGTCTGATAATCAATCAAACAATATGAGCAATGCATGGCATTCAATGGCGAAAAGGGCGTTTGCCCTCGCTGTAGTTGTTGTGGGCACAGTTAGACGTCCTAGCGTAATCTAGTTATTTACCAGAAAGGGCTGATGTTATATAATCACCTTGATTATGTAGCAATTGAATTCATATTCAATATTCAGAAATATCATAATACTTAGCTTTTTCCCGCGACTTCGTGCGCGTTGAAAACTGCACTTCACTGCATTCCACTTCATTCCTTATAATAGTTTTTCCGTGACGCGTGTGCAAACATACAGAAAGACAGACAGCCCATATTTTTATTTAGTCCTCTAGTAATACCTACAGCGGTGAAAACTGGATTCAATTACATGCAAAAGTTTTTGCGTGATGCGCGTACAAACATACAGGCAGACAGACAAAAATTCTAAAAAACTTTTGTTTTGGCTTCTGCTGCTCTAATAAAGTCCCTCAATATTTTTTTCCTTAAATATCTTTAATGTACATTCAAAACCCTTCTATTAGAACTATAGGAATTTCATACAAACATTGAAACCCTTTTTACCCCCTTAAAGGTTGAATTTTGCGAAATTCCATCTTAGTGAGCACCTAATTTCTAGAAGGAACCTCCATGCAAAATTTGAGACTTAGAGCACTTGTAGTTTCTTAGATTTTGTGATGACTGAGTGAGTGACCTTTCGCTTTTATAGTCAGAGCTGGACAAATTCGAACGGATGATAGGATATTCAGTGCATATTTCCCCGATGTTTTGAGAAGACTTGACCATCTGAATACTGTTCATTGAGGATCGATGTCAAATAAAATATGCATCTGGTGCGCTGTTCCCCTTTCTGCAGACTGTATGTCTGCCTCGATTGAATTCACATACTGAGACTCAGTTAATTAATAGCCTATAACATTTAAAAATAAAAGCATTTCATGTGAATTCCAAAATGTATACAATGCATGAAAAGATGCAAATCTTAAAGTGGTATGAGGAGGTCTCTCGATGTAAGATACTATCAATTTGTTTATTGTGGCATTTGAAAACAGGACAATTCCGTCACAGTCCACCATTTCTCGCCATTGTTGAAGCCAGTGAACCTTGTACAAGTCGGGAAATTGCAGATCAAGTTAATATGAATGACAGAACTGTTCGGCTTATTTTGAATAGTTTTAAAGATCAGAACACTCAGGAAATTTATCCCCAGGACCATATTAAACGGATGGAATTTTGTGAAACCATGATGGAAGAACAAAATGACAATGATTTATTTCTAAAAAACATATTATTTACAGATGAGTCATCGTTCTCTTTACATGCGAAAAAAAAATTGCTCCGTTACGATATTGGTCTCGGTAAAATCAGTATCGAATTATTCCTGTGCGTACTCAGTACCTGAACTGAACTTTGCTAAATATCTACAGCTCCTGCAAAATCAAATTATGCCGGCAGTTCAGCTACTTCCTATTAATTTGATTTCAACAGGATGGTTGTACAAGTCACAATGCACGACCAGTGACACAACTTCTCGAAAATACTTTTCCTGGTCGATTGATATCTACACATGGTACGACCAAATGGCCTCCCAGATCACCAGATTTATCTCCCAATGATTTCTTTCTTTGGGGATATCTGAAAGGATCCATGTATCGGCATGAATTTCAGAGAGCTACAAATCTTGATGAATTAAGGGGGAAAATTATTATGAGTTTATCTCTGTTCCACAGATTTGGCTATTGTTTGGCACAACAAGGTGGTTTATTTGAACCTTTATTACATTAAGTTAGTTGTTTTTTTACATATTAATTTATTATTTAGAAGTTGTTTTTAAATTTCGTATGATGTAAGTTTTTAGTTTGATTTTTCAGAAATCACCGTTATGTTTTATTTATTTTTTCTTTTAATATTCGTAGAATGTATTTTAGTTTCAGAGTCGTTATGGCAAAAAGGAACCACAACAGTTATTTTCAGAAGAGAAATGATTTGTTACATTTATTGCAGCAAATTATTTCTCTCATGCAATGGAACGTACGTTGAGTAGTGTTTGTGATAAGATATACACACGCACTCCACGATGGCATTTTCGTACTAACCGTAGGTACGACGTACGACGTATAGTAGCCTCCAAATTATAGTGGCTAATTTGCATATTATTTCTCAGAAGTGAAGAAGGGCAATGAAGATAAGAAGATTTATCACTTTGTAAATTCTTATTGACAGATAGAAATTCTGAAATAATTCGGTAAAGTCCAGGACCGTCTTTAAAATATTCATGATAAAAATAATTGCTCTGTACATACTAATATTTCAGTGCCTCCAATGAAAAATAAAGTAGTTTTAATATTTTATAAGAATATAATATTTTACATAAAAAATATTTTGAATATATGCAATAACAACCTGAAAATATATATATGTACATAAAATGTACTTTATTTGTTAAAAAAATTAAATATAGAATAGATGTAGTGAAAAGCTGAAAAATATATATACATATCATTATATAGACATGAACAATTCAGATTCACTCTCACTATCATTGTCGTCTTGCAAATTAATAATTAATGGTGGAACTACAATACATTCTGAATATTGTTCTTCAATTTTAATAATGTGCTGAACAGCTTTTCCCCACGAATCTGCAATAATTGGTTCAAATAATTCTTTAATTTTTTCCAGTAAATTATGGTGCGATTTTGGCATAATATTTTCCCGTCGGATATTCTTTTTCAACTGCGCCCATATTAATTCGATGGTGTTAAAAACGCAGTGATATGGTGGTAATTTATAAGCTTATGACAGGTAACGAATACTTTGTAAATTATTAAATACAGAACAAGTCATATAGGCGTAGAAAAGTACTGTACCGAAATACCTGAAATTTTCCTCAATACGGCTGATAAGTACCTAGTTATATAGATGGTCGTAAACAGTTATAAACCACTTGAAATGTTAATTGTAATGATGTCAGAGAGATTAGAGTCTGTCACTATATTTTGTAGGCTACTATACAACCTGCGTCTCGCTTCATCCTTGTACTTCGTACCCACACTCACCTCATTTATTGAGAAGTGGGGAACAGCGCACCAGATGCATATTTGATTTGAGTATTCAGATGGTCGACTCTTTCCAATACATCGGGGTAATATGCATTGAAAATCCTATCATCCGTTCGAATTTGTCCACTTCATATAGTATATAGATGCCTGGTACAGGATAATCTTGAATTAATCGGTTCCACTTGCGGGGCGGCCCTGAATTTGTCCCCGAGCAGGTGGTACCAAATTTCTACTACCATAATAATTCGTCCCCATACTAATTAGGGTCCTTTAATCTCCTACCAGAAATGGTCCCCGGACGGGAGATTAAGAGATTTATACTTTCTTGGAAATATAAATAGTAATTGCCTATGAAATACGAATTCTGACAAAAGCGTAAATTTCTTTTCATTCAATTAGAATGTTATTTCATACAGAAATAAGTACTACTCCTGGGTTATAACTGCTTATTTAGGTGTGAGAAAACATCGAAAGCTTTGCCAGTTTGAGTGAACGAGGAAATCATGTGCTAATTATTGTAGACTCTGTAAAATTTACCAAACACAATTTTTTTTACAGTGAGATATGTTGGCGATGCTCGAATCGCTCATGTAAGGCAAGTAAGTAGCTATATGGGTGATTCACACTGCGATTAAGTCGGGGACGAATTCAAGGATCTATTTTTGAGGACCTACTCTTCTTGGGGTCGTGTTTAGGGATACTTTTCCAGGTAGGAGATTACTTCATTAATTACTTCATTTTATTTCTGGGGACGAGTTTTAGTACGTCCTTTATATCCACCCGCTATATGTGTTCAATATAATATATTGAGTTTATTCAATCAAATGAAGAACAGTAGGATGTAATTGGAAAAACGTTTGTTTTTCTTTCTAATTTGGATAATAATTAATGATAAAATCTAATTTGTTTTTGGGAATGACCGTAAAAATAGGCTCAATATTTATGATAGCATCTTCTGCAGTCATTGATTTCGGTAATTGTCATTTTGCTTTGAGCCTTGGCACATATTTAATGAAGTTATTCTGTATTCTTATAAATTTTTTCCTCCTTGTTGAACTTTCTGCATGTTCTTGTTTTTATTCGTCTATACTCTGCATTTAAATTTTTTTGTCCACTTTTTCAACAACCTCAAATTTTTTTCGTTTAAATGAACTGGCTATTGTCATATTTTTCATGACATATCATGACTAACTCATGCAAATATGCCAGACTGTCCGATTTTTACAGAAACTTGCTTTTGATTCGAAAACATTCAGGTATAGGAACATGATATATCATTAGAAAGGGATTTTAATTATTTAACGGAATACTTGATACTATACAGTGTGTTCCATTTGAAAAAATGTGCTTTTCACAATTTTTGTATAGGGCGGTAATATCAAGATTTTTGAAATTTCTCTACAGAGTACTAGTATCTAGGACAATAGTAACAAGCAGCCAGAATTTCAGCTTTCTATACACCCAAATACCGAGCAATGAGAATTTAAATAGGTCTCGATTTTGGCCGAAAAATATGGTAAATAATTAATTCTCCGAAAACCGCTGGAGATAGGTATAGGGAAATATTCTAGAAATATGTTCAAAAACCAAAAGCGGAGTGGAAAATATGAGAATATATAGGGTACCTCGTTTAAAAAATCTATGTTGCTGCTACTTTTCGATATAAGCGGCAACACTGCAATGCTGAAAATATTTTAAATCGATAGAACAGTGTCGATAACATTCATGACCAGATTTTAAGCAAATGCCTACTTGCAGTTTTCCCAAAACATCTAATATTCCATCGACCCTGAGACACCCTGTATATAAATATATTTATTAAAGAGATTTTAACATACAACACCAAACTTGAGAAAAATTAAAATGACCAAGAAAATGTTTCTATCAATTCATACGCATTAATGTATTGTAAGAGATGCTATATTTTCAGTGTAAATCAAAAGCAGAAATATATGGACATTTTACCGTATATCTCTATAGGTCTATATTTATGTGTACACTTTGAATCTTTTTGGTTTGTCAAGATAATAGGGTATGCATACATATATACCGGGATTTGTTCCCGACATATTATTCCGATTTACTTTCAAAGCGAACAGATATAACAATCTCTTCGGTTCGCGATATAGGTACATGGAATCGATGATGCCACTCAGTCAATCTCTTGGAAATAGCTATAGGTAGCTGTCGCGTTGAATAAATCAGATACATATACATAATTGTATTGTGACAGAAGAATAGATCGCATGAATGTTGTCAATTTCTGACGGGATATGCGGAATTAACTATAGATGTTACATAATATGACAGCTAGAAATCGATATCTACAATTTAACAGGAATAATTCAATTTTCCAGTTTAAACGATTTTGTAATAACTCGTGACAAAAAAAGAAAAGCTGTTTATGACAAGTAAATTTTAGATTAATAGGTTAAAAAGAGCACATTTACTTTCATACTGCTACTCTAAGTGAAACTATTGTAATCGTTTAAAAATTTTGGAGTCCAGAAACACATTTTGTCAGCCATTGTTCTGTTTTTCTGTCTGCGACAAAGATTATCTCGGGACCGGATGGAACGACTTCGTTGCTTTTTTGTTGGGTATAGATGACGCTCGCCGTTGACAGGGACAACGGTGCTCGCACAGGTTGTTAGGCAATAGATAGAAAAAAGTGTGTAGAACATTCTGATATTCGATGAAGTTCGTTTGAGAGCGGTAGGAAAGTAGTGTGAGTGGAAACACCAGAGATTCATAATTCATAAATTATCAGATTTGCAGTTTCATTCAAAGCTGTTTCCAATGCTTTGGTAATTATATTTTTATTTCCAAAGATAAATGATTTAGAAGCCCTGCTATGCATTTACCAGGGATATAATTTGACTCTTTGTCCGCATGTTAGAATACTACGAACTAATAATAAACAAGAAATATTTATTGTCTCATCTCACATTAAATGTAATTTTTTGACATGGCCTTAATAGACTTTTTTACTTAAAAATATCCTATGATAAAATGCAATGGTCTGAATTGCATATGATATGTATACTTCTGTTTTTCGCACTACGTAAGCAGGGCGATATTGATTTTAGATATAACATTTATCAGAGGTGATTGAAAATGCTGACAAACTGATACAGAAAATTTTGTTTTGAAAGAAACTGCATACCGGGTAGCGAGGTAGAATAAGGAAAGCGTGAACCCTACGACTTCGGAAAAAAAATCCCAAGTAAATCGACTAAAAGAAATTCAGCTAAAATATTTTCAAGTTTCTAAAATAGCCGCTAGGTGGCGTAATTACCATGGTATAAATTAAAATTATTTTTTTCTCAAAAAATCGATATATTGAAGTATTGTTTTAGTACTGGAAATGGACATTTCATGAAATTCTGCGTAATTTTGGTCCTCATACTTTTCCGTGTTTTTGATTGTAAGGGTGGGGGAGCTGGGGAAACAGTACTTTCTTAAACGGCCGTAATCTCCTAGACGCGTTATCCAAATTTAACAAGTTTGGTCTTGTTTGAAAGATAATTCGACGCTTATTTCAAAAATACTGTGCTTTCAAGTTCACACCTATACTCCTAGAGAGCGCTGATAAGCCAATATTCAGTTTTCATCTTTTTTGTAAGAAAATTAAATGTTATGATACATTTTTTTATTATTGATCTCAAAAACTATATAAATAGCTACATTTTGGCTAAATCCGCGAGTGTATATCTTTACTCGTTTTTTAATTACTGTAAAATGTAATCTCAAACGAAGCAATATAATTATAGACTGACCAGCAAACAAAATGTTTCTGTTTTTGTTGGAAAATAGCAAGTCCTAAATACCAGCACATACTTAGTATCATTACTTGTTATGAGCAATGGCGAGCGGTGCAATCTTAAATAAGAAAAGCACACACAGTACACATTCACACACACACTACATTGTCAAACATTTTCAATGTTATTCCCGACAGCCGAAGTTGACGTTATTTTCATGGCCATGTCCGTATTATTAATAGTTATTTATGGTACTAGTGTTTTATGTTGAAAATAAGTCACGCGAGAAAATTTATACCACGAAGCCGTCAAGGGAAATCGTTGTTTATGAGATAATAATTAATAAGCTTTGTGATCAAATAAAAGCTACTTGCGGCTCCATATTGCGGCTCAGTACCTGTTGCCACGGGCAAGATACATTGTTAGTAAATGTTTAAATAAATTTTGTCAGTTGTCAGTTTTCCCTTCAGAAAAGGGAAGCTTTTTTGAAGAAAAAAAGTATAAAAAATGAAGGAAACCGATGAAAATTACGTTCCTGAAGATATCCTTACGGAAGAGGAAGAAGCAGCGATGCAGATTTTTCCAGAAAAGTCCCGAGATGTTTACGACAAGCAGTTCATAATGTTTGAATCTTGGATGAATTCACGAAAGATAAAAGGCAAGGTATCGATGAAAATGTTCTATTGGCTTATTTTTTACATTTGCAAAAAAATATCCTCATTCTAATAAACCGTTATCGTTTTCTTTTAATTTCAACTTCAATGTGAATTCTGCTTGTAGTACTAAATAAATAGAATACTACTTTAAATATGAACGTGAGCTATTTGATAGTTTACTTGTTTAAATAGATAATCATGTTTTTTTTCTTTTTGATCGAAAAACCATTTGTTTCAATGGCCCCAATTATTTTTTTACCAAGAGTTAATTTAGACTAATTTAAGAACGAATAAAGATAGCCTGATGGCTCTAACGATTTTAATCAAATTTGATATATATATATATATATATATATATATATATATATATAGATAAGGTTCTACTTTTGAACATTATATAAGTGGCTTTCCTGACAAAACGTGAGGGTATCACCTTCGAGGTCCATAAACTTTTTCTTGAATGATTCGCAGATTTGGTCAAAAATTTGCAAAAAGGGTTTTAAGAGCCGAGAATTCGATTGGCGTTACTTGCATTTTTAATGGATGTGACCCTCGAGAGAAGGGCTACGCAAATTGCTTTAAAAATTTTAGGACTTTGGGGGTCGATCAGACGATTGGTGATGCAGCTGAGTTCTGGTATGTTTCACATTCATATTTATTTGGAAATTATGAACTATGAGAACGAGAAAATTAATATTTACCGATCTACCGATCGCAATACATTTTAACTAGAAATAGGAATGCACATATCTGAACTAAGATTAAACATCCTTATAGACCCACTCTAAATCTTGTGTTATCCGAGCAAAGCTCGGTCGCCCAGATATTTATTTTTTACAAAAAAGATGAAAACTAAATATTGGCCAATCAGCGCCCTCTAGGAGTGAAGGTGTGAACTTGCGAACAAATCTTACATTGTTTCTGAAATATGCGTCGAGTTATCTTTCAAAAAATACTAAACTCGTAAAATTTGTATAACGGGTCTAGGAGATTTCATCGGTTTAAGAAATTACTGTTTACCCAGCTCCCCCACCCTTATAATCAGAAATACAGAAAAAGTATAAGGACCAAAATTACGCAGAATTTCGTACACTTTCCAGTTCCAGTGCTAAAACAATACATTAATGTATTGATTTTTGGAGAAAAAATAATTTTAATTTATACAATGGTTATTACGCCACCTCGCGGCCATTCTAAATCTGTCAGAAAACCATCCTTAGGAATTGGATAACCGGATAATATTTGCGTGGCTAATTCGTCGTCTTCAAAAAAATAATTTCCGCATTTATTATTTGCTCTTCTAGACCAATGGCAGCAGTTTGATGTAGTTGATTGCTTATCCACAATTGACGGCAGCGAATCTTTTGGGGATTAGTGGCAGCAGGATCTGGTTGTGTACCCGAAAATACATCTTGGGACTCAATAGCAGGAGAATATTCTGGTTTATCTGGTTGTCTGTTCGTTACAGTGGATGGCATGAAGTCTCCATCCATAAAACCGATTGTAAGGCCAGATGCCTGTAGCTTCAAACCTCTTTCGGGTTTTCTCTAAGTTAGCAACCTTATTGTAAGCCAAGACTTAGTCATGCCCGGATTTTACACCATCCAAAAATCAACTACTAGAAAATATGCAGTTTTTTAAGGTCCAAGAAACCCAACGTCAAGCGGTTGAATATTGTGGCTCGCATGTGGTGGCAAACTTAGAAGCATTATCCCTGTTGATTTGCAAAACCGAATAGCAAAATAACATGAGAAGAATGGTTGCCCAAAACTAAAAGTACCGGATGCTCTAAGCTGCATGTTACATTTTTTTGGAAATGTTGAAGCCACTTCAGAAGGAAATATAGGAAATATGAGAACTGGGGGAACATAGTACCCAGATGCGCTAAAGCATCAGACTGCAGTGATTAGCTCCCCTCTGTAGGCAGATACTGCTTTACCTTTAGTAGCAACCAATTTAGGGATCTTGATAAGATCTGTCACCACCGCAGTTTCATTCATATTGGATCTTCCAATTAACTGCTTAGCAGATATGCAACTATTTAAATTTTCAAAGAAAATATGAACTTGTCTTTTGTTGAAGCCGGTTAATCGTTCGACGCTGGTTTTTTTCTGATGCTCGTATAGAAAGGTCGTGTTTTAGGCTAAAATTATTTAACCATTTCTTTCCTGCAGTTTTTGTAATTTCATTGAAACGATGAGATATTTTATTTACCTCTGCAAATTGGTAGGCAATCCTTTGAAACTGTTACATCGCACAAGAGTGCTTCCAATTATCGTACATGTTCCGCCAGTACAGCCTGCATTTCTGAGTTGAAGGTTGGTCGGAAATGACCTAAGCTTATTGGAATCATGTTGGATTTCAATTTCTATTCTGCTATACCATATTCCCTAGATAATCCTATAATAGAATATCCCTCCCTTAGTTTTATTTTCATTTGCGTTAATAGTTCTTCGGAAAAGCCAACTTTCGTTCAGAAGATCCCTTGTACCCGCCCATCTAAGAAAACAATTTTTGGTTTCAATATTTTTTAAAGTATGTCTGTGTGAATGCTCAATCTAATTTCGTTACGTACTCTTGGATTTAAAGACTGTGTGAAAATTTCGGGTTACTGACAACTAAATTTGTTCTTCACTTCTCACTATCGCCTTTTACGCCACCGACCACAGTTTACTTTGAACGGGTTCGGCGCACTCTTAGGCGCCCTTCTCCTAATACTAGTTTTGGGAAAAAAGTTATTCACAGAAAACTAACATCAACAATTTTGAAGTTTTAAACTATTGCTTGTTTGTATCTATCTACAATTATTGATCTTAACAATCATCAATGAGGTTAAGATCTTATTCGATGTCTCCCAATTTTTGACCGACGAACGGTTCGTGCGCGCGTTCGTGACAAATGTAACACTCAAAATTGTGAAATAAATAATTTTCACAAACAATTGGACCGACGTTGGTGCGCTGAAAAGTACAAAATAATATTAATTATATTGGTGCTGAGTGCAGGTACTTGTGAAGTTGGTGACAAAAGTTTTCAATCTAACTGAAACTGCATAAATTCAAAAGTAGCAGCACTAACAGAATTATTATTACTTTGTACTTTTCAGTGCACCAACTGATCACGTCTGTCCAATTTTTTTTAAATTTATGTAACCCGCAAAACAGTTGTATTTTCTTGAGAAACGTTGAGAATGAAATTAGTGGTTATTTTCAGTTTTGTCATTCGACACAAATATCGGAAGATAGGAAAAATATTAATGACTTTTGTTCTGCTTTTGCCTAGAGATGTGCGAAAGTCAACTTTACCTGGTTAGTTGTAGGAAAGTGAAAAATATGTGGAATGTCCCATTTTAAAATCTAGATATCCCTTATCATTTCTGGTTTAGCTAGAACTAACAGTAAAGTCCATAGTGTTTGCAAATAAGGTTTTTAATCCCTCCCTTCTCAAATTAACTATTAATGATCCCCTGGATATATGCGTTATATCGGTAGATAGTGACATCCTTCTTCTATCATAACGCAGTAGCGTGTAAGATCCCAGGTAGATAGAAAACTTTTAACCAACTTTATAATAGACTAATTAAATGCTGGCGTCAATATTCCAAACAAAACACAAGCAGATCTTTTAATTGGTTGAAATATGACATTTTGTCATTTTTTGTCCAATCAAAAGTTCTTGCTTCTTAGCGACTAATAAAAGTCGGTACTTTTTTTGTAAAAACTTATTTTTATGCAAAAACATTACTTTAAAAGTCAAGAATAATATTATACTATTGCTTCAGGTGCAATAGTTGTAATTACATTGAAGAAATAAAGAAAGAATGTCAGTCATTACATCAATGAATTAAGACACAAGAATAGAGTAGAATGTCTCGTAGAATGTAATATAATAAATTTCCTCGCAAATATCTATCGGGAGCTTTTAAATGAGAACATTTGATTAGATTAAAATTTTTGGCTCTTTAAATTTGACAGTTAAATTTACTCAACTCATTATTACCAATTGAACTAAAATCGCACCTTTAAAAAATTCTTTCTAGATCACAAAGAAGTTACATTTGTGTCGGCCAGACCTGTAGGTACTAGGTACATTTGCTTTTTGTTTTATTTTCATGAACATTTTGGTCAAGAGGAGAAAAAGTATTTACACTTCACACAACTATTTTATATATTTCTTATACATATTTATGAACAAGATGCCAAAACAGCTTTCTGCTGAACTACAACTCTTCACTTGATTGCCAAGTGCACCGCATACTTACCACATCTATTATCTATTTGCTTGGTGGAACGCTCCGAGAAGCAGAGAATCGATGAGACCTATCAAGATGACAAAGGGTCTATAATGTTGCGACATTCGATACGAAATAACCGTGTATAATATGCAAGGTCATCGATCGATGAAATTCCAAGAGTTTGACGTATGTGTGGGTATCAGAGTGCTTCTGAAACTTTAACGAGAAATACTTAAGAGGAAGACAGAGGTGCGAGACAGCCTTAATGAATTAATTTGAACATAAAAAAGCCTTTCTGTAGCTTCTTTTCACTCCAGAAGTCAGAGTTCATGGAAGAAGGGAAATGTAATGCAAAGGAATTCAAAATACAAGCAAAAAATGTCAGAAACGATTTTTGCAACAATACATAGTCCGGGAATTTCTATAATCACTCTGGATATTGGATTTCTACTTTCATAATATCATGTGATCATTGCAAGATTATTTAAGAAAGTTCCCTAATAAGTAGTATATACTCAATATTGTTAATGCCAGCTTGTTTCTACAACAATTACTTACGAAACCGAATTGAATTGGAACATATTCTGTTAGCGACATGAGATATGATATGCATTTTTGAACAGTATTATAAATGTATACTAATAAAATTCAAGTCTCTGTTTAGGATTTCAGAATACATTGTTTTTTATTCGAAATGGTAGAAATTAACTTGACACGAGTTAACATCGCTAACGATACCCTATTCTGAGGTTTCACATGTCGGTATGTAACGCAGCGATTCCGGTCCTCATTATCTATATAATATATAAAAATGAATCACTATTTCCCTTGCTCATCGCATCACGCGTGAACGATTGGAACAATTTCGCTAAATCTTTTTTTGTTGTGTTTATTATTATCAGGAGATGGATCTTATGAAAGAAAAAAATAACAAAGTTGAGCGACACATCAGAAAATTTAAGAAAACTTAACGACAATATTGATTTTATATACAATACATACAGGTGTTTGACATAACTGTCAGTTGTTTGAAATAACTGTCAAAGATTGACATAACGCGCGCTGCAAATATCGTTTAACACAGATCGATCGGTTGATAAATAATAGTTTCATTTCAATTTATTATACAGTGAGTTTTCAGAAGTGTTTATTCATCTCGGTAAGAAGAATACAATGGACTATTTTTTTCATTGTCAGTAGAAGTTTTGCTTTTAAAAATGCCAGCAATTAGACGTACAAACACGTCAAACTAACGCGCAACGCGAAACGCGGAATGAAGTTGAACGGAATCGATGGAATCGAAATCAACAGCATAGAAATGTTGCTTTTAACCCTTATCGAGCTACTTTAATTATAACGTGGAAATCGATCACAATCCACATTAAATCGTTGCTATTGGATCAGTGAACATTGTCTGTCAATTTTGTAAAGCATTTAAGTTTAAAAATGAAGCCCCTGGATTGTGTTGCGGGTGGGGTTATGTCAAATTGACGCCCGGAAATGGGACAGATTCTATACATTTTTTGACTCGTATACAGAAATACAATAATTGTTTTCAAATTACGTCATTTGGCGCAACAAAAGTTATTCATGAAAATTTTATGCTATAACTATAACTATAACTTTCAAGGTAACTATATTGAAAAACAATCAACTTTTACCACCACGTGCCTGCTGCAAAATACGTTAGTAATTTTCATTTGAAATCGTATTTCAATTAAAATGCGTAAAGTAGGTTTGTAGCTAGGTGAATAACCAAAAGCAGCCAGAAGTAGATAGTTGATGGGGGAAGAATTCGCTATACAATATCCTATATTAAATCTATCTATTGTCTGTTTACCTTTGTAGATTCAGGGACAAATATATCATTTAACATGTTCCTTATTGCTAACGCCGGATAGGGAATATAAATTTTTGCAAATTTATTTTATGGGCAATTCAGCAAAACAAGTCGATCAGCCATATGCACCCAATAGATCGGTGAAAAGACCAAGTGTGGAGTAACTTCAAATGTTTTTCCATCAGACAACGAATTAATGTATTATGCAAGATTGCATTAAGACCGCATGTCATCTAATTACCACAAAATTGTCAGCAAAGCCGATAAGACGACTGCAGAAAAACATGCAAGACGCTATAATGCGCCAACAATTGATGAAGTCGCTAATTTTGTCGTGGGTGAAAATTAAGAAAACCGTAATATTGTTTTTGTTAAGACAGGACAACGTCTGTCGGGTCAGCTAGTTACTTATAAATTAACAAAGTTTTATCGAGAACGAAGTCAAGTGCTGTTACTAGTACCTAATACATCTATATTAATAAATAAAATCGAAATGTATGTTTTGACTAATATAAAAGCAATATACCTAATGTTCTTAATCCATTCATTATATCAATTCTGTTTGCATAATCAGTTCAAGAGGTGCTCTGAACGCATTTTAGGGAGCAAAATATTCTAAATTATTAAAAACTGATTTAGTTTAAAGTTGTGAATCACAAATAAAGACAATCAAATCAAACAGAACATTTCTCTAGATCAATATAAAGACAGACAAAAGAGTGATCACATGAGGATTCCCTATTCTCTAGATAAGAATCAAAAGTTTTCTAGAAGGTAGGACGATAGTAGATCATAATATATTTACCTTGTCACAAAGAATACTCCCGAAGCCAAAAAAGAAGATAAGTAGATAAATAAAGAGTTTAGTTCGTAGATATTGCGAGATTTTAAGTATTTATTCTTCCTAATATATGGATAACATTTTGAATTGCAACTTCTTTAGCCGTATCCTAGTGATTTGTCAAGGTCGTGTAACGCCCCGTTTCCTGAACCTATTGGAATGCAAAAATTGGACAAAAAAATAGAGAGTAATGTAGAATGTACGTAGCGTTGCCAAGTGAGACGTTTACTGTTCATTGTTTTCTCTGGCGTTCTTTTTTGACCGACGAACCAAACGGAGGAGGTATACCATTCGACTGTTTGTCTGCATGTTTTTATGGATGTTCGCGCTTTTTTAATAATAGACCTGATCCGATTTTCATGATTTTTGTTTTTTTCATTTGATTGAGGACTATTGGTATCATTGAAAAAATCGATATTCAACATGTTCTTCCCTCAAAACCTTCTCCCAAAGGGAATGGAAGACGCATTTTTTTAATAGAAAGTCTAAGACGACAAAATTAAAGAAGAGACCATATCAGGCAACGTTTAAATTGGTTATTTAAAAAAAAATCATAGGTTTCCGAGTTACAGCAATGATAATTTCTGAAATATGTGTGGGATCAATTTTTCTCTCCAAAACTGAAAATATAAGATGACCAATTTATGGAAGAGATTATCTGTATTTAGCAATATTTGAAATGGGACATTTTTCAAAGAAAATTACGGTTTCTGAAACATGTGTATTTTCGCGATGTTTTGAAATCTCTGAATAAGTATAAGCAACGTATTTATCTTATTGGTTAACGTTGAATGATTTCAACGAATAATATGACACTCGAAAGTGTGAAATTTATATTTTTTGTACAAAAAATTGGACCGAGAAAACCATATTAATTCTATTGGTTCTGGTAGGTATTTTACAAGTTGGTGCCAAATATTTTTAATCTAAAGACAAGTGCACAATTTCAAAAATACGAGAACCAATAGAATTAATATTATTTTGTATTTTTCTCTCCTTCATTTTCTTCAGGAGTTAGGAGTTATCACAAACTTTCGCACGTCTAAAATCATTATGAATCTGTCTCTACTTCTAAATTATCTGGAAAGAGATCCTGTTCATGTCGTCTCATTACATGCTACAAATTATTTTCTGTATTAAATGTAACACATAATGCCTCCTCTAAAATAAATGCGGTGTTCCTTTTTGCCCAGCTTCTAAAAATCAAAATACTAATATATTACTCTAAACTCACAAAAACACGTTAACAGAGCTCTGTCACGATAAATTAGCACATGCAGTGGTTAATATTTTCAAACTAAGCACAGAGCCTAGATACGTGATAGTTCGTAACGTTTGGAAAATCTGTGTTCGAAAGTACAGAAAGGGGAATGATTGTACAGTTGTTTTAGTTGAGTACTTGAAATCCTCGCTGAGAATCTGTTTCCTGTACTGTGCTGTTCGACTAGCCCGATCTTTAGAGTTAAACCCATTTTACTAAAATGTTATTCCCAATATATATACTGTTATAAAAGGTCTGTTGCTCTCGGTAAGTGCGATGACAGAATTAAAATTGGTGAGAAAGTCCATGCAGAAAAGAACGACGATTGAAACATTGCCACGAATAAAATAGGAGGAAGAGTTTATGCACATTTTCTAGCAATTTACTCCATTTGTAATCATGATTATATCTATCATATTTTAGCCATACATAGTATCCGTTCCACCTATAGACGTAGGAATTGAAGATAATGGACAAATTGCATAAATAAATTAAAATTCCGTATAGAATCGACAAAAAATCGCTTCTAATAGGCGCACTGATTTGCACGGGTTTTTTTCATTTTTATTTTTCTTAATTACTATTTACAAATATTTCTTCGAATTGAATACAAAAATTAAAAATGTAGGAAGAAATTCTAAATAATGCCTGAAAGACCTATTAAATCCTATCGGGAAGTTTTTTTTGGATTCGTGTTCCAAAAAGAATTATTATATTATTCAATTAATATATACATTTTTCAGAACACAATCAATGTGCTTATATTATTCCGCATATTTACTTAACTAAAGAGACTTCTGTAAAACCATATGATATTAATGATGATTTCCGTTTAAGGTTTTATTAGTGATTCATATATGTAAATTCCAACCGAGATAGGCCAAATCTGTCGAAACATACCGAAATAAACAGTCCAAATTTAGATTTCAGATCGATTTGCACCCTTGTTAGTGCCGAACATTTTGAGGTCAGGCTAGAGAATTTGATATTCTATTACAAAGGATGCTTTCGGGTGGGAGTAAGTAGGTATCCCTTAGGGAAAAGAAGTCTGTCGGCACTTACGAGCTCAAAGGTGAATTTAATTTAAAACATTATTTGTCGTTCAAAAGTTCTGATAAAAAACAACAAACAACCCAGTCCCAAACCGTCAGACGCCTGCGCACTTCAATTTACGATGAAATAATTAATTCCCAACTACTAGTAAGATGTTGGAGCAGTAGTTTGACGATTTCCAAACTCAGTTTGAGACAGGCGCAGTTGAAGCGTCTTCTTCTTCTTAGAGTATAGTGTTCTCTGTTGATGGAGAAATCCCTTTCAGAGAAAACCACCAAAGTCCTAAACTAAACCAGTTTTGTGTTTTGTCCATCAGTCTTTCATTGATGTTCTCTCTTATCTTTGGTCATAAAACATATCTATCGGCATAGTGATTTGTTCTATGACGACGAAATTGTAAGAAAGTGGAAGGGGTAGTTTGCAAACTGCAGTTTGGTGTTCGAGCAAGAAAATCCCAAACCACTTGGAAACTGTTTCAAACCGCACATGCGCATTTTAAACAGTTATCAAACCGTCCCAAACTACTGCTCGAACAGCCTTCATATTACTTATTACTTAGGTATAGTTGTAGACTGTAAACAGAAACTCAGTTACAGCCTCGGTCGTATAAACAGGCCTGGTTGCTTATGTGCTGGTCGTGGTTCAGATGACGAGGCAAAATTTACATCTCAAATCAAATGCCCTCAAATATTAACGAAATAAAAGTTTAGAAATGTTATTTGTTCGAACAGTGCGTATTGCTATCGACTTTATCAATGAATATTGTGAAATATTTTTAGCAACCTTATTAGTGCAGACAAATTGCTTAAATATTTCTAAAAAAAGAATTGGGTGAATTTAGATTTATATCATTTATAAAATTCACTCACAGGAAAATGCGGCTGGAAACGTAAAACCATCAACCATTTGATAAGAGCCCTATACATACAATAGGTTTTTGGTTTTTATTTTGATTTAAATATTTAAAGAAGCTAACCCACAGATCTATTAGTTTTCCCGATTGAAATAGTGACAGAGTGTGTTAATTTATAAAAAAAATTAGAAATTTAATTATTTCAATTATCAGTATGAATTATGAACTATAAAATATTTTTTTATTTAGATTTACATAGTACTTTAATTTCTCAAGGTATTTTTAATAATTATTTGTTTGCTGTAGATTTAGTTCTGAATATCCTATATATTTTACAAATCAATAAACCATTAAGTACACAATTTATATGTTTTATCTATCATATAGTTACGACTTACTAAGTCTTAGAAGAAAATCTTTTCATATTTTCTTATTGTTTGATAATCGTTTATTGGAAAAGAAAAGAATCATTTTTTTTAGTAAAAAACAAAATAAACACACGACTCTATAGAGACAATGATATCATACGTGCGTGTGGTAATGCAGTTTTTAGTGATTTTAGCCAGAGTAATATCTATAGATGAGGTTAATTTTAGCTAAAGTTGGCGGATTGATAAAAAAATAAGTATAAACTCGCTGTAATCACACTAAAGTACCTCTAGGTACCTAATCCAGCGCTGGTCTTGCGATGTAAGGCATTGCATTACCTTCAAAGATAAATAATTTATCCTGTATAAATGGTTCAAATGGTACAACTTCGTCTTGGATAACGTTTCCTTCATATAATTCTGCATTCATCTGGAGATTTAACACTAGTTTCATCTGTGAACCTGTGAATAAAACTATCTTCCAGTGCCGTGTACATAATCTCTAGTGAACCCGCTTGATCTGTGATCTACAGTAAGCATTGGTGTAGGGCAGCTCTTCTACTCTTTAATTCGGTTTAATCTTCTGCTGACGCTTAAGCAGAAATTCTAACATTTCCCACATATTCGAGTTGATAACTCCGCTCTTTAATAGTATATTTGCGGTTTCTTAACACCTTTTGTCGAGAAAAGCGCTCATTGTTTTAACTTGTAACCCTCTTTCCGCTCTAACCACGTTTTCTGTCATGTGATCTATCTTTACTTAATATTGTAACCATTCTAATAATTGTTGAAGTGTTGGCCACTTTAAGTATAAATATTCTCCCTTCGATCTTACACAATCATTTATTGAATGCTTTGATTGATTTGTGTTTCTTCGAAAATATTTTAAATAATAATTTACTCATTTAACGTAAAAGACGAGCAATCGCTTTATCAGTAACATTAAAATAATACATGAACTAAGCTGCATTCATATAGTACGAAAAGATAGTAGTGGTACTTCTTTGTGGTAAGGCATATTACAATATAATCACAACAATTCAAAATTACTTAACAAAAGCTACCTATCATTTCCGAAAAAAGCTCAATATTCCTTTGAATAAATTTTCCACAAATCTACATAGTGTCTGCTTTAAGTAGGTGTATGGGTTTTCTTATGATTAAGAGTATTAAACAGAGCACAATTTAAGGTTAAGCGTTTTAATGATATATCTAAAGGTGAGTTTATACAGTAAATAAAATAAAATAAGAAACAAATTAAGATAAAATAAGAAAGTTGAACATGTTCATTTCCATGGGAGCGCTTATACACGAAATAAGCTAAATTAAGAAATAAGAATAAGAACTAAAGATGGCCAACTTTCATCTTTATTTCTTATTTTATTTTATTTTGTTTGGAAACTGATAATGCGCATGATCAACCACCAGAGAACACTCAACTTGCATACAACACAAAAGTTTTTGTCAAAAAAGCTGTGATTTGATTGGTTCATTCTTATTTCTTATTTTATTTTCGTCATCTGTATAAACCAATCTTTTTTGAGATTATTCTTATTTCAGTTTTAATTTGTTTCTTATTTTATTTTATTTACTGTATAAACTCACCTTAATAGATTCGTTTTAGTTTCACTGTCTATTTACAATAAATGCTAAAGATCCCTAACAGATAATATTACCTTACTATCCTTTCAATTATGTTTTCAATAAGTTTAGGTAGAGTTGTTACCTTGTCATTGAACGATAACTTGAAAAAAGTTGTACATTCTACATATTTGCTAGCATAATATAGCATAAGTAGCTACGACAATCACTGTTAGTCAATCTCACACAAAGAAGATTGTGACTGATGTCAGAACAAGCCGTCGGCAAGTGAGCTAATACCTTCAATCTCAACTAACATAAATATATATACATAGATCTGTCATTCGTATCATCTTGTTTGAGTCCTCAACAACTTTATTACGGTATTGTTATCATCCCGGGAAATGAGTTTCCTAGCGTTGCCTAGTGTGGAATCAATTAAATCAGCGGCCCTCTACCGGCTTGATTTTTCTACAACCAAAAATCTGAGCTAAAAAAAATTTCTCATAATTTAATTGGCTTTTGGATCTACCAACCTTCTGGAAAATATATATTTTTCTGTATAATATTTAATATAACGCTTATATTTCAAACAGCGGCAACAACTCAAGCTCAATAAAAAGTACCAACTTCGAGCTTGAGTTAGGTACAACAAATGATTCCAGTCAAGCTAATTGAAAATAGAAAGAGCTGTACGTATTATAGAATTAATATTAATAAATTGATGCCAATGACTTGATTTATTTGGGATATGATAAAGAAACACTGATATTAAATTCACATCGAACACTGAAGGTGCAACACCTTGAAAACATTAATAAAAAGAATGAATGGATGACTGCTATGAGGATATCCTGATACTAATCGAAGAGAGGCGAAATACAGAAGACTCCAAACGCAAATTATAAAAAAAGGCAGTTGAAGCCAAGGAAGAAGGTTAAGAAACAAATGCTCCGAAATAGAACAAATAGAGAAAAAACACGATCACATCAACATTAACCAACAATTAACAAAACTTGAAAATGACAACAACAAGGTAATCATAAACGTCAATGATATAGTCGACCAACGGAAAAATTACATAGAAAAAACTATACAAAGGAAAATAAGAGAAAAATCTCCAAAAATATTGAAATCCGAAGTTATCCAAGCAATACAACGAAAAAATTAGGCAACCCACCTGGTCCAAACGATGTATACATTGAAATCAAAAAACTTCTAGTAAATGATAATGTCGACTATCTAGAAATACTCTTCAATGCTACCTATGAACCAGGCCAAATACCATAAGACTGGCTTCAGTCTGCCTTTATTCCCATTCCCAAAAAAAACAAAGAGCGAATAAGGATGAACAGATTCGTTCAGTTTGATGAGCGATATTCACCAAGTATTTTTGAAAATAATACATAAAAAAATACGAGAAAATGAGAAGAAGATAAAAGCTGATGTCAGTTCGATTTTAGTCGGCTGAAGTACCAGAGAAGCCCTATTTAGTCTCACAGGTCCACTCCAAAAAATGCAAGAACTAGAATAAGGATATTTGAAGACTATCAAAACCATTCGACACAACAAACTAGTACAACTTATCCAGAATAAAAACATAATGAAAACGACTTATTGATTATAAAATCACTTCAACAAGAACAAAACTGCATCAGTGAGACTGGAGAATAAGAGAACATCTGTAAAACAAGGCATACGATAGGGATATGTGCTTTCTCCTTGTTGTTCAATATGTCCTCGAAAGCCATCTTCACTCTTGCATTACAAGATACAAATGAAGACAATAAAATAAATGGCCCGATAATCAACAATTACTACGCTACGCAGATGGCACCGTGATAATTGCCGATAATCCAAAAGACCTCCAACGACTAGTAGACAGAATATCATCCGAAGGAGATGAGTTTTCACTGAAAATCAACAAGACTAAGGTTATGAGCACAACGCCGAATATACTCATAAATATACTTGTGTTCAAAGTTCAAATACCTTGAGATGAAGAAAAAACTGAAACTTTGATCTTTTGTATGATAGTCCCAGCGAATGCCAGGATAAAATATCCATAGACGAGATACCGGTTATGGCTTTAATTTATATTAAGAGGCAAGTCAGACATGATAGCAGCTCTTGATATCGATGCTATTACAGCAACTTTTCTTGCCGACTTTTTCAGAACGCAGGAGGTAAGAAATGCATCTGTATGTTTGTTTTTTATGTATGTAGGCGTCTTTTGCATGCAAAATTGAGAATTTTATATGGTAGGGTTCGAGATAAGAGCACATTGACATTAAAAAAATACAGGGTTCCGAGTTATATTGTTACCTCCCTTATTTGAAATCACTGAATATTACTAAATGTTCAAAAATTTGCATGACTAAAGAATGCCTCAGAAATGTGAAAGAAACATTTCTTGCAAAAAATAGGACCTATTTTATAAGTTAGTGCACTTAAAAACTCAAATTAAGGTTAATTCTATAGGTGTTGGTACTTTTGAAGTTGGTGTTTTCTTTATACTCTCAACTCTACCGCTTCAAAATTCCCAGCACCAATAGACATGACCTTATTTTGAATTTTTCCGTGTAACAAACTAATAAAGTCGTACTATTCTTTGTATGTGTTAATAATAATTATATAAATATATTTTCATAAGTAGAATTTCTATCAATATCACGTTTTGGATAGACGAGCCCAAACGGAGGAGGTATATAATTCGACTGTCTGCTTTTGGTTTGTGCTTGAGAAATGATCCCATATTCTTATGAACTCAAATCGGAAATCTCTGAAGTGGGCAATTTTTCTCGAAAATATAAAATCTCAGACGGCAGAATTGAAGATAGGACAATATTCAGAAACGTTTAAATTGAACATTATTTCAAAAGAATTAGGGTTTCAATGTACAGCGATGTTAAAATCTAAAATATGTCTATTTTCGCTATGTGGAGGGGGCAATTTCTTTCGAAAATTAAAAATCTGTGGCAACCAAATTAAAGTACAACATCAGTATTGAACTTTTTCCATGGAGTGACGGTTTCCGAGTTACAGCAGTGGTAAAGTCTAAAATATGCGTATTTCCGCGGCGATGTTTTTATATTTCTGGGTAATGGTATAAGTGAACGTTCAACGATTTTCGTAACTATTGTTACACTCAAAAATGGGAAATTAATATTCTTTCACAACTATCTGGACCGACTTTATTAGTTGGTGCACTGGAAAATACACAATAATATTAATTCCATCGGTGCTGGTACTTGTGAAATTGGTGGCAAGAGTCTTCTATTTAACTACAATTGCTCAACTTCAAAGTTACCAATACCAATAGAATTAATATTATTTCGAAATTTTTCAGTACACCAACTAAGTCGAAATATTCATTTATTAATTAAAGACTCAAAAAATGCACACAGTTAGGCATTTGAACCCGTACTACTAAAGCAGTAGGGACTGACAGATGAAACATTCCATTTATGAAGCTTTAAAATAATAGTGTGTTTTGTGCCATCATATTTCATTTTGTTCGTGATAATGATAATTTTTTTGACCAAGATGATATTTAGAAAATAATGGATTTTCTTAGATCAGTTTCTCTTCAAGTACGTTTATTAGAGCG
Source organism: Crioceris asparagi (assembly GCA_958507055.1). Classification (NCBI taxonomy): domain Eukaryota; kingdom Metazoa; phylum Arthropoda; class Insecta; order Coleoptera; family Chrysomelidae; genus Crioceris; species Crioceris asparagi. The sequence goes on from OY293826.1 coordinate 30,689,049, forward strand.
ATCATTTAAAAAAAAATAGAGATTTCACATTCCTTTCCTCGAAAATTAGGGAGCGGATGATCGGACGAAAGAAAAGCGAGGTTATAAGGGTTCCTCTTGTCACCTGATACGGCACCCTAAAAATTGGACTAACATTAATGTTGCATATGCTAAGTAAATTAATTTGTTCTATGTTCTTCACTTCTCAAGGTATTTGTTAGATTTCTGAGAGGTGCCTTATTCGATTCTCTTTTTATACGGATAAATACGTTTATTATTTGAAATTTCCGCCCATAATCAATATGCTTCGCTAATTTGGTGTAATTCTGTAAGACTGTTGGCAGCTATTCAAAATTTGTTTGCAATAACTGTTCGGGGATATACTACTTCTGTAATTTTTCATAATAATGAAAATCACCCAATGAAAACAAACTTATAGCTTTATCAAAAAAAAATGGCAATAATAATTACCCATTGCTTAAATATCCTAAATGCAAGAGCAGCCATTTTAAAAAAAGCCCTGTAAAATAATAGCAAATTTACAAAATGCCATATTTGACCGGCGAACCCAAACGGAAGAGGTATACAATTCGACTTAATGTCTGCATGTTTTTTATATATATATTTGTTCGCGACTTTTGCATAGTAAACGTGCTCCGATTTTGATGTTTTTTTTATTGAGAGAGGAGACTTGAGAAATGGTCCCATATTCATAGAAACTCAAATCCGAAATCTCCTTCAGTCTGGAGGGAGCAATTTTTCTCGAAAATCGAAAATCCGAGAAGGCAGAATTAAAGATAAGAAAATATCTGAAAACGTTTAAATTGAACATTTTTTCAAAAGACCTACGGTTTTCGAGTTACATCGATGTTAAAATTTGAAATCTGTGTATTTTCGCCAATGTGGAAGAAGCAATTTCGTTCGAAAATTGAAAATCTCAGAATGACTAATTAAAAATCAAATATTTCTAACATTTACTTTGAACCATTTTTCCATAGAGTTAGGGATTTCAAGTTACAGCAATGGTAAAGACTGAAATATGTGTACATAAGTATTTCCGCCGCGATATTTTGAGTTAATAATACTTTTCACAAGTACAAGCATGGGTATGGTATAAGTGAACGTTCAACGATTTTCGTGACTAATGTTTCACTCAAAAGTGTGAATCAAATATTTTTTGCAAAAAATTGGACCGACGTTATTAGTTATATACAAAATAATATTAATTCTATTGGTGCTGGTACTTGTGAAGTTGGTGCCAAAACTTATCAATCTAACCGCAACTGCACAACTTCAAAAGTAACAGCACCAATAGAATTAATATTATTTTGTATTTTTCAGTGTACCAACTAATAACGTCAGTCCAATTTTTTGTAAAAAATATTTTTCAGTACACCAACTAATAATGTTTCAAATATGTAACTTCAATGCATTCTGCCACAAAAAACATTAACAGCCGTGTTCATAAAGAAACCTTAGTTCGATACTAGTTTAGTTTATTTGTTTGTAAATTATCAAAATAAGCATTTTCCGAACTAAAATTTGTTTATGAATACCTACCGCTGTGTGAATTTATTACTCTTCTTCGAGATCTCCATTTTTTCATCGAATTTTTTGCTTTCAGTTCTGTTGATGAAAGATCATATTTCTAATGTCTGTATTTTGAGGCCCTAAGCAATCCAATAAAAATTGCTACGAAATTCAAGAAGTTGAAATGAACAGAGTCAAAACACACAAATCAATTTGCAATAGCTTCAGAGATTGAAACTCTTGACATAGACCCACCCAAAAGGCGGATTCGCACCTGGTGACATCCATATACTTAGTGAATATTCGAATACTACGAGTACTAGAGTGAAGTTCTCCAGTGAGAACTTACATAAGTACGTCCTTATTATGGGGCACATACACAGTTCAAAGTTTTCATGGACAATGTTTAGTTGATCAGAATGACATCAACACACACGATGTCTCTGGAACCTACCCACAATAATGGTTTCCTGCCAGGACTCAAGTTGAGAGACATGTTGAACTGTGTATAAGCACCATTAAGTACTCGAGTTTAGCGTTTAGGTACTCGGCACATATTTAGTGTAGGGTAGAATAAATCAAACATTCTTGTGTTATTGTGGCTCACATTGATGGTATATTTGATTATATACCATCGATTCCAACTAAAAAATAATATTCAGAAGATTTAATTTGCGCTATATAAACATAAAATACAAATCATAAACAACATTTAACGACTCAGATGAAACCGTGAAACAAAAATCTGCGTTCTGAAAGCCAATTATTTAATAACGCACGTGTATTTTCGAACCAACGCTATTACGTTATGAATATAAATTGCGAATTATCTGAAACTTTTCAGTGTGGATGACGAGGTTCATTGAAGAAAATGTGTAAATGTAAATAGATTTGCGGTTCCACACACTAGTAAATAGGGAATTTTTGATCGTTAAAAATAAAAATCTTTTAATTTAGCTTCCAGTATACGCTATTTATTTTATTCGGGTATTCTAGTGATTCAATAAACAATGGTTTTATAATATTATAGATTTCTTAGGATAATTTCTTGTTATCTGAGTTGATCATAGCTTTAAAAAATAGTTACAGCAAAAGACAAAAATCCAAAACCATTTATTGGAAGAACAAAACTAACTGGCAACTAATTAAACTCTAGTTCCAGTTTTTGGGACAAAGTCAATAAAAGCAAACAATGTGATACTGACTTAACACAGTAAAATATTGAGTCAACAATTCAAAATTTACCCTTACATTTCTTGATACAGTCGAGACTATCAACAATAATTATCTTTCTCAACTCCATACAAGATTTATCCTATCTAACTTCTTAACCGAAAATACCTTCTCTGATCTGATCCTTTGATTGAGCGTCTATATATTTACTCCGGAAAGCTAACAAATTTCTAACCAACGTTCTGTAAACAACATTCTGAAGAGAAAGGACGACGTGCCTCTTTTTCTGATCGGGAACACGTAAAACCGTATGCCCGTAGGAAAATGAAACAACGCTTCAAAGCGGTTCGTTCACGGCGGCGGCATACAGACCGACTGAGAGTCGTTTGTCGTTCTACAACGGGAGCGGTGAATGCCTGCTGCCGCGTGCGCTTCACTCCTCTTAAAACCACCAAAAAGGTTCACCGTGCGTCCAGTTAGCGGAAGGAAGGTACCTATTCCTTCTTCGATCATTATAAATCGTAGATAAAAGATATATTTGTAATTTTTTGAAAACAGCCCCTTGCGTATGAGAAGTCGTACGAAATAAATGAATAAATAGGTATCTCTAGAAGAAGTTGTTACGCTTCAAACAAAAAAAATCATTGATTTAAGCAGCAAGTTGTAATACTTCACACCCGGATTGGTATGCCGGAAATTTTGAACGTTTTTAAATGTTTAATATATTATAATAATTAAAACTGAAACACTATATTAAAATTTCAACTATTAGGTATGTTGTTTATACATGACAATTGTCTCGGCAAACTTAACCTTTATCAAATTTGAGTATAAAACTAAATTCTAAGAGAACACTGCTATTTTATATCATAAGAACGATGATATTCATAATTCTTAAAGATTATATTCAACTAATTCTAGAAATTTCTAGATCATTCTAAAATTTTCTCGAACAATCCAAATCATTTTAGTTTAATGATAACCACACATTTTTAGAAATCACATGTTTCAACCCTCGTATTTTCCACACCCTTATAGGTAACTTGCAACCACCATAGTGCACGATGGGAGCCTTGAACCTATTGCGACATCCAAATACTATGCGTCTGCGATGTGCAGTTTTAGTTGTCATTATATATATATATATATATATATATATATATATATATATATATATATATATATATATATATATATACATGTAAAGAAAATAGTATTTTCTTTAGGTTAATTAGGTAATTTTTATTTTGGCGCACTGTATGCTAAGATCACGGGAAATGTCACGATACGTCAGATTTTGTATGTTATGTTTTTAGAATGAATATCTCAAAAGAATTATTTGAAGAATAAACTTTAATTGTCGTTTCTTTGATTACAGGTGAGAATGTTTGTTACCTATTTATGTAATATTGTAGTTATTGTAAAACTAAAATAAAATCTTTGATTACAGAGCAACGCATTGAAGTTTAATTTCAAAATAACATTATATATATATATATATATATATATATATATATATATATATATATATAATATATATATATATATATATATATATATATATATATATATATATATATATATATATATAGACGTACTCCGATTTTGATGATTTTTGATTAATTTGAAAGAGGCGACTAGAGAAATGGTCCCATATTCATAAGAACGCAAATCCGAAATCTATTTCCCCCGAGAACGGCCCCCGAAGGGGGTGGATTTGGCAAATTTTCTCGAAAATCGAAAATCCGAGATGGCAAAATTAAATATATCAAAGTATCCGGAAACGTTTAAATTGAACATTTTTTGAAAAGAGCTGCGGTTTTCGAGATTCTGCGTTAAAGTTAAAGTTAAAATTTGAAATATGTCTATTTTTGCTATATGGAAGAGGCAATTTCTTTCGAAAATTGAAAATCTGAGAATGGAAAATTAATGACCATATTATTTGTAGCGACATTTATATTGAACATTGTTTCCATACAGTTACGGTTTTCTAGTTGTAATTTTTATAATATGCGTATTTCCGCGACAATGTTCTTAGATTTGATAATGGTGAACGTTCAACGATTTACGTGACAAATTTATTACTCAAAAGTGTGAAATAAATATTTTATACAAAAAAATTAGTTCGTGCACTGAATACCAATAGAATTAATAGCATTTTGCACTTTTCAGTGCACCAACTGATATCGTCGGTCCATTTTTTTTTGTAAAAAAAATGTTTATTAGAAGATCAACTAATAACGCTTGCAATTTCAACTGAAAATCCCTAGGAATGTATATGTTCAACACTTTAATACGGTTTCAATTCAGAGGTAATTTTAGTTTACTCAGGGTTGCATGTTTTTGTGTGAGAGGAAGAACAATACCCATCACGTCTTGAATGTAGCCTAAGCCCCTATGAGTAATTACCATTGCCAGTTTCAGAAGTAACATCTGAGATTCACTATTCCCTTTGCTCTAATGAGTCGGTATTTTTGCAGGATATACTATAAAAGTTCTATAATTGCGTTATTAAATAATTTTTACAAAAAATTGGCACCCACTTCACAAGTACCAGCACCAATAGAATTAATATTATTTTGTATTTTTTAGTGCCCCAACTAATAACGTCAGTCCAATTTTTTGTAAAAAATATTTATTTCACTCTTTTGTGTGTAACATTTAACATTAATCACGAAAATCGTTGAACGTTCACTAATATTTACCAATGAAGATAGTACTTATCCTATTATCCACGTATATTCTTTACTTGTATGTGTATTATTAAGATCTCAAAACATTGCTGCGGAAATACGCAGAAGTGTTAGATGTCATCATTTTACCACCTCTGTAACTCGAAAACCGTAGAAATGTTCATTATAAATGTTCCTACAAATAACTCATGTAAAACCCTCAGATTTTCAATTTTCGAAAGAAATCGCCCTCTTCCCATAGCAAAAATACTTGAGATAATATTTGAGAATTTAATATGCCTCTTACTCGAAAACCGTAACTCTTTTGGAAAAATGTTCAATTTAATCGTTTCCGGATATTGTCCTATCTTTAATTATACCACCTCAGGTTTTAGATTTTCGATAAAATTTGACAACTTCACCCACTTCGGGGGCGGTTTTCGGAGGGAAGGAGCTTTTTCGGATTTGAATTTTTACGAATAAGGGATTATTTCTCAAGTCTCCTCTTTCAAATGAATCTCATCAAAATGGGAGTACGTTTACTATATACAACGCGCGCACAAACCAAAAAAACAGCACACAGTCGAATTGTATACCTCCTCCGTTCGGGGTTCGTCAAAGTTCCTAAAACAAACGCTAGTTTTAAAGTATTCAGTGTAGTTTAAAATATGTCGAGTTAGTTCAGTTTATTTGCATGATAAATTATACTTTCGCAAAGAATGTAGTTAAATATATCTAAAAGCTCGAGTTGAATTCTGGCATCAGCGACCCTCTACCGTCTTCAGTTGTCTTCAACGATTGAACTACTAAACAAATTGCCCATAGATAAATTGGCATTCTCATTTGCCAACCTCCGGAAAATATTTTCCTTCTTCTCTATAAAATTTAGTATCTCGCTTACCTATATGTATTTCAAAGACTTCAAAAAGTTGTTATAAAGTATTCCAACGAAAATATAAGCCGAGTTCTATGTATTTTAAGTTTCCATGCATTACAGATAGACATATTTTCAATAGATGGCGACATTTACTGCATCTATTAGTTGTCTCAAAAGTTTTTAGAAAATTTTTTTAGAGATTCTTTTGAAATTATTCTACTATTTTTCATCATTAGCGGAAATCGTAATCTTCAAAATGAATAATTTCGATAAAGTATTATGGGAGACATGACGTACCGACAAAAAATACCATTGAGAAACAATATATATAATTTAGTTGGTGCTGGTAATTTTGAAATTGTGCAGTTGTGAGTAAATAGAAGACTCAAATCACCTTATACAGAATTTTTCAATACACTAACTAATAAAGTGAGTGTTTCTTTAGTACGTAATAAAAATTGTCAAACATACACTTATTTTCCATGATATAAGAAGTAATTGTATATTAATAAATTCAGAAGCTCATAGCTTCTAAACTATTGGTAAATATTGCTTGTTTCAATCATTCCATAATTTCTCAGTCGCCTATTCCTATTCCTCATAAATACGATATAAAACCACCTATAGCAGTTTCGAATTGAAAGTGGCGTCTTATGAAGCTCCTCGTTACCAACTCGTTATGCTGGGCTTAATCAACCATCAGGTCCTGTCTTATGCAAATTACGCCGCTTGGGTTTAAATTTTTTATCTTTAAATTCAGTAATTAATAGCAACAAACAATAGATTTCAAAATTACACAAGAAGATATTGCAGGTAAATTTAAAGAACGGCAGCACTATGTGCCGTTTTCCCATTTAAAATACATTGCCTCGTATTTAAAACTGAAAGAATCTTCAATTGAGCATAATTTCATAATAAAGTCGTACAAATGAATTATCATATCCCGAATTTCAAAATAAAATGGATTTGCTAACGTTCATTCTTTAGTAGAAAAAGTATCGCTATTATCCAGAACAGCAAATCAAAATTCGTATATCCTGTTCATTATATTTTTCGAAAATGTCCCCTCTATTGTCTATAGAATGCAACAACTGAGCAAGTTGGTGAGAGAAAAAAAACGTGCCGAATAAACATACCATTTGGTTTTTTCAACAATCCTTCAAAACTCTCATCCAATACTGAACTGACGGAAAAGTAAATAAGATAAAGTAAATAACATCGAGTAGAACTTTGAAGGAGATATTGATTTTATTGGTGAGTATTTAACCTACAGTAATCTGAAAAGTTTTCAGTAAAATACGCAATACTTTTGTAATGTTTATAGTACATTTCAACCAAATTTATGACAACAGTAAATGATAAACGTAAAATATGCATGAATTAATTTAATGAATTCACTTCATAAGTTCTCTTTAAATGAGCAATATGATTACGTTGTCGGCTAGAGACTTTTTTGAACTTTCAAAAACATTTAATATTGACAATTTATAGATCAAGTATTTGTTATCTGCCAATACCAAACCAACCACGATACTCATTCGTAATATTATTTTTATTCATATAAAATATTTTGGAGGGTGAATATAACAGACAGTAGATTATTACCTAAATTATTAGCAGATTGCCTATTAAACAGGCAAACAGCATTTCAATCAAATTTGATATAAAGATTTGACAAAGATGAAAGTTTTCGGTATCCCAACGAACCTGTGACGAAATACAAATGGTTACCTCAATGGAATCTTAATATCCCTTAGCTATTTCAGATTGAAACGTAACTTCCTTTTGTTTGAAAGCACAGAATTCAAGAAGCAGAATCTCATTATGTATTATCCACAACAAAAGCACCGAGAATGATGCGCGACTAGCAGAATAAGTAGGGGGTCGTTATCCTGTTATATCAAGATAAACGTTCACGGGTAGATAATTCCAATGGTTTCAGATACCTCAGCTCTTTCAGAGTGTAAAGCGTGCAGAAGATGATATTAATTCATCACACTTGAACACCGGTAAGAGCGTGTCAAGTGCTCTAATTTTCGTACCCCCAAAATGCGGGCATTGATGAATGAGTGTGAATGATGAAACATGTTCAAATCAACAATTCTGAATTCAGATTGCAACTGACTTATGTTTATACTTATTATTAGATAATCAGATTTATGTTCAAAATAAATTATTTGTAACTATAATGACACCATCGAATTGTACTTATTCTTCTTGAAGTAGCACACGATTTCAGAGATTTGACGACCTCTTAACTTTGTGAAGGAAGAAAAAACTTTACGGTTTGTCGAAATCACGTCGGGACCTCATGGACGCCAGCCAGATGCGTTGCCCTCCACAGCACGATTACCAACTGGATGCCAATTAGTGTGGATTCATGCAACATCAAGAAATAATTATCAAGTAAAAAATATCAAATAACAATTATTAACAATAAACAAATGTAGCATTATGCACTCAAATTAAGAATTACACACAAGTTTTACATCCGCGGTATACAATTTTCAAAACAACCTGTCCCCTGGATAACTGAAAGCAAGTGTTTAGAATTCCAAATTTCCAATAAAATGGAAGATACCGAATCATTTTTCTTGTTGCTGATGCTATTAACAAGCTAGTGATTTCCTTCTAAAGGAAGAAAAAAAAGAGATGGTCTGTTAAACCAATAAAACCAATAAATATAAAAGGAAAAGAAAAAGGAATAATTTCCAATCTTATTAAATTATGAAGGTTTTTTGCATATACAAGAATGGCTCCAAAACTTTTCGAAATTTTGCTCTACAAGTACAAAATCTCGTTCAATTAAAGTAAGAAAGATAAAAGTTGGCCAACTTCCACTTCTTATCGTTAATTGATAATTGTTACTTGGCTGCATGAACACTTTTATTGAAAAATAAGAAGTTCAGCTTTATTTGTAATTGTTAATTGTTACTTGATACTAGTTAATTTGGGCAGCATGAATCCACACTTTATTTCGAAAGCCTCATCAACTTCCATTGAAAAGTATTATTTTTTTATTGTCGTGGCTTTCGTAAATATCCCTTTTACACTAATTCGACGAGCCTAGAAAAAAGATATGTTCTTGAAATTCAGCTATGCACATTTTGTTCCCGATACCTCAATCGGTTTCCAAAAACTATGACTAAGTCATAAAAAGGTCTTCCGAATCGTGCTACTGTGGGAAACAAACATATATTTCAGATCAAATAATTGTGGCGGTTGAATATGAGAATGGAACTCAAGGATTTTTGTTTTTCTCAATGAAATAAGGAAGATTAAAAGCTGATTATTTATTTTAAGTAGGTATAGGAAATTTTCTTATACAAACCTGTCATCAGCCTAAAAGAAAAGGAAATATTATATATTATCACATTGTGGTGAAACCTACTATACAACATCTGTAAATTGTATTTTTTATAAGCACTACGCTGTTTTTCTCAACATAGACACGATCATATAAATTTTCTATTAGACATTGAGGCCAACATTTCTTTGTAGATTGTTCCTTTCTTTTTCATTCTCAATTTTCGATAAATAATCCAACACTGTATTGACGCAAGGCATTTACGTAGTCTTGAAGAGAGCCCCATTTTAGCGTTCTCAACGAATTTTCCAAGAGGTAGGTACATAATAACAATTTCTCCTTGTCTCGTCCTCATATTTCACTGCCTCATGATTAATTATTATTATAGTCAAGATAGTAGGGTTGAGAAATTATCCCATGATTTCTCCGCAACAAACTCATAAACAATATGATATAATGGAAACCGCAAGAAAATATGTCTTTCATATCAGATTTTAAGGTAGATTGTAAACAAGCAAAATTACAAAAGCCCTTAACGCGGATGAATTTGTTTCAACAATGGTAAAAAATCCTAAGCTAAGAGACCTCATAAGAAGAAAGAAATTGTTAAAGGTGTGATTTTCGAAAATTCTGGCCACAAATACAAACATAATCATTTTTACTTTAAAATGGACTAGAATTATTAAGAAGATAATACCTAAAATCTTGAATTACTTTTTGATTCTATTAGATACATATCCACGACCAGGTTTATAAAATTTCGAAATGGAGTTTTGTAGAATGGTTTTCAATTTATGTATGTTCATACCAGGTGTCAATTACTTCGGTTTTGTTTTGGGGAAGATTATTTTTCGACTTTCTAGATCTTACATGATACAGTAAAAGCGTGTTTATCTATCTTTTTCAAAATTTATTTTATTCTGTAAATCATCAAAAGCTATTCTTAATTTAGGTGCATATTTTTGACAACATCCGTAGATTTTTGCCTAAAGATATGAAGATAAATATCTATAATTTTGGAAATGTACAAAAAGAGATTATGTTACATAGGCAAATTTCAAGATGTTCGTTTGCAAAATTTAGGTCAATAATCGGGTATGCATTTTTAAGTCATAGTCACCTGGAATTTTATAGAGATTGTAGAATTTTGAGTTTACTGCTGAACTACTTTTAAATCCATATACAATACAAAATATTTAAATATAAAAAATGAAGATATCCAATAAGTACCATAACATCTCAAACTTTATTGTTGCCAAAATTTTGATTGCAAAAGAAGAAGAAAGAAAAATTTATAAAATTCAGATAGATGTCACAGAAATGGTGCATTTGCTTTGAATTTTCTTAATAATTTTGAAATTGAACAATTCTAATATGTATCAACAGTAAATGTTGTTACGCTCAAAGATCAAATTTGGTTACTGATCTAAATTTTAGATCCAGATCCAAACGTGGACAAATCAAAATACCCACATCACGTTCTGGGTATTTCTAATGAGTCACTCTCCGAAATGAAATACCCAGAAAGCCTTGTGGACGAACACTTATTCTCAATCACTGATTTAATCTTCCAGCTCGGCATCTGCGCAAATGCAAAATACCCACAACACGACCTGGGATCTTTGACCAGGGCCTATACGTTTGCTAACAACGTGTTGTAGGTATTTCGCTGTTGAGCACAAAAAACTCTCGTTTACCTTACTTAACCTACGTAAAACAAAATGAATTAACAAAATATTTTTACGAAAAATTGGTCCGACTTTATTAGGTGGAGCACTGAAAAATAAAAAATTATATTAATTCTATTGGTGCTGGTAATTTTGCAGTTGTGCCGTTGTAGTTAGTTGCAGGGACCAACTCCAAAAGTATCACCACCAATAGAAATAATAATATTTTGTATTTTGCAGTGCACCAACTAAAAACGTCGATCCTTTTTTGTAAAAAATATTTATTTCACACTTTTCAGTGTAACATTAGTCATGAAAATCGTTGAACTACCTATGTAACTCGAAAACCGTAATTCTATGGAAAAAATGTTCAATATAAATGTTGCTATAAATAATCTGGTCTTCAATTTGGCTACCTCAGATATTCAACGTTCGAAAGAAATTTCCCCTTCCACATAGTGAAAAAACACATATTTGAGATTTTTACATCGTTATAACTCGAAAGCCGTAACTCTTTTAAAAAAATCAGATATGTTTCCTGATATGGTCTCATCTTCAATTCTGCCATCTCAGATTTTCGATTTTCTAGAAAAAATTGCCCCCTCCACCCTCGTTGGGGGCGAATTTTTAGAGGAAAAGTGAAATCGGAGTTGAGTTTTTCTAAATATGGGACCATTTCTCAATGCTCCTCTTTCAAATGAATCAAAAATCATCAAAATCGGAGTATGTGTACTATGCAAAACGCGCAAAAATACATACCTAAAAAAGCAAGCATACAACCGAATTGTATACTTCCTACTTTTTGATGTCGTTCAGAAACTCATAGCATCCTAAAATAAAAAAAATTATTAAGCACAACTTTTCTTCAAGTATTGAAAGAGAATGAATTACCAAAACTAGTAACATTATACAATATGATAATTTATTTACTTATTTCATATCCCGTAGGATAGACTAATCGACGCAATAAATTCTTAATAAATGTTCAATGAAAACATTTATACAAAATTCTTCTTCTCAGCTCCTTCCGCACTAAATACATACAATATAAAAATATCCCAACGTAGCCAGCGGAGGTGTAAATTTAAGTTTTTTAAATTTTTTTTTCTATAACTTTTAGGAAATAATGCTTCAAAGAAAAGTTAGGTATAATGTTATTTTTAGTCATTGGCTACTTTTTGAGATTTTTTTATCAGCCGCCATTTTAAAAAGGCAGCTACAAAGCTGAAGATAGAATTGCGATGAAAAAATAATAAAAAACTATATACTTTGGAATGAAAGCAATACCAAAGACTGATAAAATCACAGATAACTCAAAATAATTTATATTTACAATTTTCATTTAAAAATTGCAATAACTGATCAGTTTCCGTTATATCAAATCTTAAAATTTCAACAAAGTTGAAGATTGGTGCTTTTGTTAAAAAAGCATGTCCAGGTCTGAAAACTTTGATGTTAGTATAATTGAGTTTAGAATTCAATCTCAACTGAATAAAAAAACAAAAATAGGCAAGAAGTAATCAATGACAAACTAATAATCTGATATTGATCTACTGCTGTACATGTTCTATCCGAATATGCTTTATAATCATTTTGAAAACTAGTTCATATAAACCAATGATATATCAAATTTATAATCCGCTTTATGCTAATAAAGAAATCATAGCAAAGAAATAACTATATAAAAGTTTCTCTCTATATCGCCAGTACTATACTGTTTGAATAAGTGATTAAGATATTTTTTTACAAAAAAACTAGGACCGACTTTATTAGTTTGTGCACTGAAAATTACAAAATAATATTAATTCCAAATCCACATCGCGAAAATACTCATTTCAGACATTACCACTGCTGGGAAACCCAACATTAAAAAAAGTCAAATTTAAATGTTGTTGGATATGGCCTCTTCTTTAATTTTATCATCTCAAATTTTCGATTTTTGAATAAAAAATATACCCACCGCCTCGATTGGGGCGCATAATGTTCATCATCATTATGAGTTATCTATTTTTTTATTATAATATTTTCCTTTATTTCCAAAGTACTGAGCGTAGAATCTTGAATAAAATAAAAATATAGACCTTCACTTAATTATTACGGGAAAAACTATGCGAAGCGAAGGTTCCAATTACAGAACCCTCTCCACGCGAGCCTGACTGACACTTGACCAATTTCTTTGAATAATAATTCAGTTGGCATTAGAATAAGAGATTTATAAAAAACAGGTTGAGTTCGAATCCAGGCCACTACGACCAAACGACTAACGATTCGTAGGCTAACACTCGGGCCTACGGTAGCTGTATCTAAAAATTCTATACTACAATATATACAATATAAAGTAGGAAAAGAATCGTGATTGTATAAAAGTACCAATATCTCAGAAATCTGATCATTTATTACGTCAGATTTATAGCTTTTATATTGATATACAATTGAATTGTGGATATATTACAAATTAGGTATAAGCAGCTGTTTCTGAAATAAGTGAATTACATTTTCGGATTTCTCAGAGCTCTAACTACAAAATCGTTAGATTTATCATGATATTGTCATGAACAAAAATGTTTCATATTCTCTAGCGAATAAAATTGAAATTTTTAATAACGAATGTTTTTTTTTCTATCATTCCAAGGTTTTTTTCAAAAGGATTAGTTTGATCAAACCCTAGAAATTTGAATATGGCACCATCACTCATACGTCTTCCTTCAAAAGAATGAAAGAATCATTGAAATCCGTGAACGTTTACTATCCAAAACGAGGTATCACACATAAAAAACAAATACAGTCGAACTGTATACCTACTTCTTTTGAAAGTAAGTCAAAACTTCATATCTATCACATCCGTTTCCTGTAGTTCAAAACTGGAAAGAGAATGTACAATTTATCAAACAGCCAAATTTTAGGTCTACATATTAGAAGCTCTCAATTTAATCAAATTTGTGGCTAGCGGTAGTTAATACCTATATAATTCAATAGGCCATATCGAACCAAATGGTCTAAAATGATAATCATAACACAATAATGTAGGTAGATACCTACTATAATTTGAATATTTAATGAATTATTAATCTGATGCTGACATCGAACATATAAAGCGATGAATTTGAAATATATATCACAATTTGCCAATATTCTAATAACCGAACAATAATTACATATATACCTATAGCAATTACACTTCAATACATATTTCTCTAGTTGAAACTAAATTGATAATAAATAACTGATTGACATAATATGTTGTTGCTTAAACTTTTTCTAGCAAGAAATCTTTCAATATTATCTTTTGTTAAAGCTCTCATTACCTACTCTAGAAATAGTAGACATCGGTATAGTGAGTGAACCTTATTGCTTTAAGGGGAGTTGAACGCCCTCTCTTCTGATCTCAAAATATACAGGTTGTTTCATTTGAAATAAAACATTTATTGATATCCAAATATAAAAAAAATCGACGGCTCGTAGCCAGCGGATAGGTAAATTTTAAGTTTTTAATTTTTATTATTTTTTTATCACTTTGATGAAAAAATGTTCAAAGAAAACGTTATAGGGACAGAATATCTCTATAGGTGGAAAATATTTTCGAAAAATTTAAATCAACGGCTTTTTTTCGAGATTTTTTAAAAACTTTGGTTCGCCGCCATTTTCAAACTACTGTCCCATCATGCTCATTTCCAAACACACCAAGATATTTATAAATGTGATCTTCCTAGTTTCTTATCTACGTCAAGTGCTCAAAGGAAACTTCTGGAACAAGGTTGTTATACTAGAAACTGTAAATCAGTGATACAGACAAGATTCCCAAAAAAGTTAAAACATATGAATGTTCCGTTATATAAAATGACCATCAATATCTATGCGATAAAAAGTTGTTTCCTGTAGATAAGTTCGTTATAAGGAATTTGGATCGCATTTTGCATTGAATCATTTTTAGGCAATCTTGTTATCTCTGAGAATTAATATAACATACCTAATATTTATTTCAAATATTGTTTATTATGTCTGTCATAACCAAAAATTCAAAAATGCTGGCCACAAAGAATATCCGTTTAATTCACTAGATTTCATTTTTAGGTATAATCTACAAAAAAATTCATTTGATTTTGCCATGCGGAAATTTCTCAAAACCTGCTACTCCTTTGTTTATAATAGAAACGTGAACGCATGATGGTAACGATTGGACGCCAGTGAAACACTAAGCTTTTAAATGTTACTTGGATATATATGGCGGTATTTGGGTCAAAAGGATTTAGAAAAACGAAGGCAAAAGAAAAAAGGAAATGGAAATAATTCCCAACGTACATCTTCCACTTTCCATAAAAAGCATAAATGTCAGTTTTGTATGAGAGACCTGTATAAAAAATATTTATGGTAAGCTTTTGGTTGGGATAAACTTCACCGAAACACTAGCAATTAGTTGAATATTTCTTCTAGTATCGACTACTGTGAGAATTATTTCAGTTTGAACATATTCAAAATACCAGGGTATGAGTCTTGTCTCAATAAGGCAAACTAAACATAGGTACCTAATTAATTAATAAATATCCAACAACCATCAAGATCATGCGCTTCATTTATACTTATGTATTTTATTGGTTGTTTTAAAACCATGTTGTTCGATTATGCGCGATTACTTTAATTTTATTTCCACATCTAATTGAATTAATATAGGCAACATGCACCTCCCTGACGGTCAGCGTCTCCTCTCCTCAATCTGCAGATGGAAGCAGTGGCTATTGGTGGTACAGATAGATAGCAGTTGCACTCTAAGGACTAAGGTTGCCCTGTTGGTCTGGATACAAGCCGTATGCGGGTTTAAAATGCGAAGCGGGGCTAAGGTAAATGTCGATATTCGAGAGAACTCTCTTTGCTCTATCTAGAGCTCACTATATATAATTTTATCCCCACTATTAGCTGTATTCTTTCAGCTAATGCTGGGAATCGCGCGCAGGCGATAAAAGGTTGATGAAGGCACATGATCACCGAAGTCGGCACATGCAACCCCGTTCAACCAGATGTGAAAACAGGCGTGAACACATGTAAGTAATATAGTTATTGGAACAAATATAATAATTTAGAAGGAAAGTGTACTTGACTGAAGCCACCTTACTAAACCTTGAATGCATCTGACAAATTTCAACATAGCCCTTTCAATAAAGTAACAAAGAGAAAGTTATATTCCTAACTATAAGGTGTTTGCAAGGCAATGAGGCAGCTTCAAAGGAATCATTAATTTGTCGTATGTGACAATAAATTTGAGTCACTTAAGAAGTTACAACAACGCAATTGGGAATTAATGAGAAGTCGATGATAATTAATTTATAATAAGAAGAAACTTTGAAAAAGCCGCTGTTTTAAAACGCCCCTCTGTTCGTCAAAAAGCAAACATACCATCGAATTATATAGGGTGTTTCATAAATATGCGCTTGAGGATTTGATAGCTCATCCAAAATATGAAAAAAAGTTTATATTAACTTACCCTCTAAAATGCACCATTTTCGAGATACATGGTGTTGAAATTGAAAAAAAATATTCGTTTTTTGTAAATAACCGTTTATCATACAGAAAACGGCTTTTGTAAGCACTTTCCACTCATAATAAGCTAAGTTTCCAGTCAGATAAATATTTTGTCATAATTGGTGAATTTCTACGCCAATAGAAACAGTACGGTTTTGAGGCGCCCATTTGAACCGCCAATGTTTTCTACACAAAAAAGGTGCTCTTAGTCGTGAGCTCTAAAGTAGACCGTTTTCGAGAAAGATCAACTTTTATGTTGAAAAACATGGTAAATTTTTTGAAATACAACTTTTTAATTACTAATTCAACAAAATTTATGTAAACGTTAGAAGAAGTAATAAAACCTCAAATTGACCGTGTTTTTTCAACATAAAAGTAGATTTTTCTCGAAAACGGTCGACTTTAGAGGTACTTTTGTGCAGAAAACATTGGCGGTTCAAATGGGCGCCTCAAAACCGTACTTTTTCCATTGGCGTAGAAATTGGGGAGACAAACAACCACTACTCCTTCAGAATCTTCACCAATTATGACTTGACAAAAAAAAAATCCGACTAAAAACTTAGCTTATTATGACTGAAAAATGCTTACAAAAAACGTTTTCTGTACGATAAACGGTTCCGGAGGTATTCACAAAAAACGGATATTTTCTTTTTATTTCAACTCCCTTTATCTCGAAAATAAATAAACTTTTTTTCATATTTTTGGACGAGCTATCACATCCTCAAGTCCAGTGCATATATTATGAAACACCCTGTACAATCCTCGTTTATTTATGAATTGAGTCAAGGATAGACAAGCTGAAAGCGAAGATGATACTTCCACCGCTTTATATTGGAATTGGTATTTTCCTAGCCAGCTACAGATCACGTATGTTTTGCTGCGTTATTGCTTGCTTGTTCTGGTGCACGGTCCGATAAATGCTGCGGCGTATTGAGTTCTTAACCCCCTTGCTTGTGTTAGCTTACAGGATGCATGGCCTTGTAGGTATGTAAAATGGAACAAAACATTGAACGTTCTATTTATGTTCAAAAGGAACCAAATTTTCGAGGTATGTAGTACTTGCATTGTATATTGAATTATTTCATCATGGATAATAAAAAGTGAGAATAATCACTTCGGATTTTTTTGTTGAAGAAAAGCTGTTTTGTCAATTCAAAATTACATTACCATCCGACTAGTTTCCACAAGGGACGATATACGAAAAAACTACCAAAAATAGCATCTGTTCTATCATCAAATCAAGTATGAGTTTATATGCAGCGGATCGTGCAAGTGACGTCATTTTTATTCACGGCATAGTGCGCAGTAGCATTCCTGAGAAACATACAGCAAAACATGCGTCGTCTGCAGTGGGCTTAAGTCGGAAGATTATGCAAGGTTAAGCTAGGAATAATGATTTCGCACTGTGGAAACTTTACTGATGTTTCCATCAATAGCAACATAGGCACAACACCGATAAGGTTTCAAATCTAATGAGCAGATGTTTTGTTTTCAGAGTTTGCTAAGTGCCGATGTAGTTTAACTCGATGTTTTCCAGTGAAACACAGGTAGTTTATTTGCTTCCTATATTCATTTACTCTTTGCATAATTTTACTCGGAGAGATTAGTCACTTACACATTGAAGGTAGTGTCAAACCCAATAGTTCTATAGGTATTCATTAAAAAAACTCAAGAGATCATAAAATGAATTTAACAATTTTTTCGCATAATAATCTCGTTATATTAATAGCTATAATGGTATAAGGCATGTGCCATTTCAGCAATTTTTCTACTCAAAAGCTTTAAGAAAGTATGGTGTATCCACTCACATGGCTCTCCTACCGCTCTCAACAGAATTAAAACGAATATTCACTTTTTTCAGCGTGTCAAGGCAAACAACAATGGTCATATTCAATTTTGAAGTGGGAAACATTTAGCAACTGATGCGAGCTGGATGCCCAATATGTGTCACCGGCGAGTTGCATCGATACCCTACAAAATAGAAAAGAATAAAAAAGAACAACAAAAAAATCGGTCCATCTGCTCCCGAGATAATATTGGTACAGACAGACAGACCAATGGCTGGAAAGGGTTATGATAGGAAAGTAAAATGGAAATGTATTACTGTTCGGAAGAAAATATAGTCGGCATCAGTATAAAATGCCTTAAATGATATTTTTCGAGTAGGACTAGCGTAAAGTTCAATATTTAGATTTTTCGTGTAGTTTAGTTTAGGTTAATAAACTATGACTGAAGTCCTATATTCTGCTGCAAAATTTCAGAGTCAAAGATTCGGAGATAACAAGGGGAGATGTTGGTTTAGGTATAAAATATATTTGTATCATTCATCCTCTAACATGATGCACTCGAGAAAGTATTATTGTCTTAATTTGCCGAAGAATCAGATTTTTATTACCATGAGTGCGTTTAAAATTCTAACTTATTTCAATTAGATTTGGAGAAAACAGTCTGTGGCAGACGAACAGACAGACAGATGAAAATCTATTGTCAGTTGTTGCCTATGTAAATTAGTCAAAGCTATATGCCTACTTTGTGTATTTATGTTATATACTTATTTTTTTCTGTTTTTTACTTGTATGTACTTTTTCCGACACGTCTTATCTATTGTAAATAGTAGCATAAGAAAATAACTTGATTTGATGACAAGAGTAATTTTATAAAAGGTATATGTTTCCTCCAGATGCACAGAACTCTAAAAATAAGCGGGGATATATTATTGAGGGATGAGGAAATGATAAAATTGTAGAATTTGTATATATCAAAATCTATTTGAAAAACATGTAAAACTAGTTGATCACTAGCTTAGTTTGATACTAAACTGTTATGATATTAACGTTACCATAGTACCTAACTAACAAACAAACTAAACTGGTATAGAACTAAGAGTTGTTTATAAATACTTATGAAAGTGTTTATTGAAAGTTTGTATGATATTCCTAGAAATTTATCTCAAACTGTCAATCCTTCTGATGTATGAAATTGGGAATTCCCGAATTTTAGGTTTTCACAATAAAATAATTATTATGTTACTTATTAGGCAAGCGAACAGCTATACGAAATCCATTGTGAAAATGCTCCAGGTCTTCTCATATCCATTTATCAAAACCTATAGTGCTATTATGTCAGGTGTCAACCGCCTTAGGTGTTGTAAATGTTTGACGCACAAGCGAAGCCAAACCTTCAGACATAGGATTAGCGTCTGAAGGCTTCATCAAGCCTTGTACGGCGACCCTTAGATATCTCCATCTCAATAATAAAACTTGAGCTGAATCAATCCAGTAGTTCTTGCATCATTGAGTAATACACACTAGATTTCAAGTTTGATAAACAGTTATTATTTCATTTTTAAGGATTGATTATTAGAATAAACCTTTACATATTAAATTGAACTGTCAAATATCCCAAATACAACAATAAATATAAAATTTAGTTAATAACTTCTGAAATTTATTGAATATATCTAGTCACTACAAGTATACATTAAAGAAATTAAACTTTTTATCAATAGCGAGTCTTTGGAATTAAAATATCTAGACCAGATCAAAGGAAATTGAGTTTATACTTGGGAACAACTTCTAAGTTTACATTTCCTCTTCAATTTCCATCCACATTAAGACGTGTCACCGCGCCCGTCAGTGTGTATTTTCATAATGGAACTGAATTATTTCTAATGGCTTAAAAAAAAGCTCACAGTTCGATTCTGACAATGTATAGTATCAGTCATGATATCAATATGAATATTTTTAGAATATTATTTAAATGCTAATAAAGATAGCATGTTTCAAATATCGATATTGCTGGAACTTCTCTCCCTACCCTTTAAACTCGCACTGAACATTATTACATTGTCCTTCATAACAATACGATCCGCAACATTGTTGTTAGCATAGATAACGACCAACCAAGCTAAATATTGGAATTGCCTCGCAAAGACAACAGACAATAATTAATGTTATCACCTCGCGTGTCGGAGCTGTTTGTCCAATAAAAAGAGCTGAAAAGTCAGTTAACAAATTGATACATTTTATTCAATAAATTGCAGCAAGAAGCGACGTACCACAGTTACCTCTTTCTGTTCTCTTATTTATTCTCAAGTAAAAGTATCAATGTTGATATTTTTAACAGATTACATTAATAGTGTCCAATACGTACTTTATTTAAGCAAAGTTTAAGAAGCATCGAATAGATAGAAACAGCCATTACTTTACATATTCGTAACTAACGACTAGTTCAAAAAAAGTTGAGATGTACAATTTAAATGTATGATGGACTTTCGAGATAGAGATTCATATAAATATTAAGGAATCCATCACTTATGTTCCTCAAAAGTATCCTCCGAAAGGGTTAGAGGTTTTTTTTAAATTGATATGGTGAGATTGAAGAAGAGATCATTAGAAGAAACCTTCAAATTAGAGCTATTGGATGGGGGATTTTTCGGAATATTTTTAAATCATTGTAAGTAGATACATACTTAATAAAGGTTTTTGATAAAATTTAGTTAATGGCTACTTTTTGACAGTTGATCAGTTGAAGATTGATCAGCCGCCATCTTAAAACTACTATTCCGATCGGGCCCGGTAACGAACGAACCGAGATATTTGTATGATCTATTTTTACGGCAAATTCATACTTGATACCTTTGTAAATGCGACCTCTATTTTATCTACTCCACATTTAGGTCTAAATCATACCAATGATTTTTGTCGCAGCCATAGAAACTGAAGAAACTGCTGCATCACACAAGAATGTTTCTGATGAGAGAAGAACTTATTAATCGCCTCGACAGAGTTTACGATATTGAATTGACTGAATTAGTGTCCACTAACGTTACTGAAAACCGAAATAAAAAAATTATTGACAAATATTAATAATAATGAAAATTCTGATAAATATATTGACCATATTAATTATCAAACAAATACCATTATATTATAAATAACAACTACTTTGAACACAAATCATGTTCTCTGCATTCCAGCGCTTACTTTAACATAATTTTATTTAAAGGAAAAAACGATCCCAAAACCATCGATTTTCGATGT
Source organism: Crioceris asparagi (assembly GCA_958507055.1). NCBI lineage: Eukaryota > Metazoa > Arthropoda > Insecta > Coleoptera > Chrysomelidae > Crioceris > Crioceris asparagi. Next base: position 30,710,810 of record OY293826.1, read on the forward strand.
ATAAAGCAGTAGGTACGTGACATTACTCCACAAGAACTTTTATCCAAGATAGCGGCTAAAGGGTTTTCAAAATAAAATAGGTCTGCAAACAACTCACTATCAAATAAAAAAATCTTGTTTCACCCCTATGGAATTTTAGTAAATGCATCGGACTACAATAAAAGAAGGTATTTTTGTGTTTCACTTCTATTGTTGAGCGTAGCCAGCAAATCTTTTAATTTATACTTGAATATCACAATATTACGTATATACCTTGAGAACCTCTTATGTGTAAAGCTCCATATTTTTTTAAAATCGTTAGAACAAATCCGTAGATGGACTGATATAATGAAAAAAGTATGTGTGTTATGGATTGCATAATAGGAGAGAAACTCCTTAAACGAATTCGCTCTGAAATAAAAGGAAAAAGGAAATAGGATGCAATAAGAAATATGACTTTAATGATATTGCTGATTTGATTTAAATTTATCGTTTTTTGCCAAGATAATAAATACATGGGTGCAAAGTAAAGAGTATTATTGGTATAACCACACATCAGTTTAGGCTACAATCTTTACATCAATTTGCTGTCAAAGTGGTGTACGACTGCAAAAGAGCAATTATATTTTCGTCCATATATCTTTCAACATAACCACATTTTAATTTCTGCACTTCACTATGTTGTATTTAGCTACTTCTGTATTTTGTTTTTTACAAAGAAATCGTTAATAAAATTAATGCTTTCTTTAGTATTTCTCCTCTCAACATGGTACGTCCAATTTAAACACATTTTTTTCTTCAAAATAAAAAAAATGGCAATATTGTACTAATAACCGGTTAAATATAGTGAACATATGTTTTGCAAAAACTCAGCAGCACATTTTGGAAAAATAGATGTACTCATATGAGTACAATGGACACATGAGAGACATCTGAATGAAAAAAAATCCCGATGGCCTGTAGTCAGCGGAAAGGTAAATTTTTCAAAATTTATTGAATTAAAATTTTAACAACCTTTTCATTGGTATACCTACATGTTATTAAATAAAATTGTCATAGCCTTGCGGTTAGAGGTTTTTGTTTTGGCTGTTGAATATAAAGCAGACAGGGTTCGAGTCCACTTCACTTTTCGTCTGTTTCTTTTCAATAAATATACTATATATTTTTTTAATCAGGGTCTATATTAAGATCTCCAGAAAATGTACAATTACATCAAATTTATATTGAGTGTTCATGTTTTATCAATATTTGTTATTTTTCTTTATTAATTTTTATTTTTTTACCTGTGTATTTTATGAAAAATAGCTTGGAACAAAAGTTGTAGGTACTGATTATATCTATAACCTAAAATTATTTTTAATAATATTTACACTACGGCTCTTTTTTGATAATTTTTTTAAATGTTTGAATGGTCGCCATTTTGAAACTACTTACCCGATATTGCCCAATAACGAACTCGACCGAGATATTTGAGAGATTGATTTTTGTAGCAAATTTGAACTTGATACCTTCAAAACTGCGACCCCTATCGTGTTAACAAATTTCGTAATATCCCATATATATATATATATATATATATATATATATATATATATATATATATATATATATATATATATATATATATATATATATATATATATATATATATATATATATATATATATATATATATATATATATATATATATATATATATATATATATATATATATATATATGTATATATATATATATATATATATATATATAAACTTTTGGACCAAATGTTTTTTTGGACTTACTTATAGACATATAACATTATGCCGTTGAAATTTTTTCGAAATTCAAAAGTGTGAACGATCGCAATAGGTACATTTCTATAAGAAATTTACCTAATAGTCCTATGGTTAAGCTTCGGGGTATTAATCTAGAGTTGAATTCTGATCACCTTTAAGTTTTTTTTAAAAACCTATTTTTTAAATAGAATATGTTAATATGTGTTTCTAATAATTTAATCGGAAATTTTCAATGAAACTTTGTGCATATCTAATATATTGCGACCATTAAGGTACACATTAGCTATTTCAAGGAAGGGTTAGCAGATTTAAGTAAAAAATAACAAAATGGGGTTTTCGGAGTCGATAAATCGATTGACGATACTTTCATATTTAATCGGTGTGAATCTCGAGGTCCACACTAGCTATTTCAAGAGTTTTGGTATATTTATCATTACATTACAAATATAAATTTATACATGTCCGGCATTAACCGGAATATTCACCACCAGCATACTATGGATACAATAGACTTAACCTAGTACAAATTATTAAATAAACACTGTAATACATAAAAGAAAAATTAAGACTAAAAAAATAAGTTCTAAGAGAATATAAAAATATATATGACACTTAACACTCCAGAAAGAAACAAAAACAAAAAGCGCTAAATCTACTTATATGGACAATAAATCCATGTCTCTTAATAAATTATTTATATGACACTTGGCGCTGATGTAGAAAAATATTGAAATTTTTGTAATAAATTAGTGGCAGAAGAGATCGTTAAATTTCGATCTTGATGAATAATCTATAAACAATAAACGTATTGGCTTTCTAATAATTTAATTTTAACGTTTTCTTGAACGTGTAAATGTTACTCTTTTTGATATCTGCACTTATACTATTGTATACATTTGTCGCACAACATGAAGAACCCTTTCTGAAGATAGCTTTTGAGTGCTAGGGGATATTAAAATTATTTGGAAATCTTACATTACAATTCCCCGAGGAATTAGTTTCTTGTACAGATAAGATGGTAAGCCATTCTGTACAATATTGTGAATACATACGGCATATTGGAGTCTTCGTAAATTCGCCATATTAAACCAACTAAGACTTTTAAGATGCTCATAAACCTAGTCATATTTTCTCAATTCAAAGATGAACCTGCAGCAAGAGTTCTGTACTCCCTGAATTTTGTTTTTTGCGTCAAATCCAGAAATGGGCCATATACATATCAACAGTAATTAAGGAAAGAAAGCACTAGAGAATCAAAGAGCATTATTTTCAGCTTCTTATTCAGAACTGATCTATTACCATATAACCTTTTCAAATTACAAAATGATCTTTGGGTCATGGATTTAACCTGGCTCCAGAATTTCAAATCATCAACAATTAAGACACTCAGTGATTTCACAGTTTTTTTTAGGGAACTAAATCTTCGCCTATCTTCAGATTCAATATCCCCGGAAGTTGTCTAGACTGTTTATTACCAAAGAGTATACATACGGACTTCGCTGCATTCAGCTTCAGGTTATGTTTATCAGACAGTTATCGTATATTCTCCAGATCTGTATTAATCTTGTATTAATATGAATTGTAAGTTTAATTCAGGTCTAGCAGCAAAATGGTAAGACAGGACTACTAGGGTTACGCCTAAAACAACTCAAAATTTTAGGTACCTACCTATCGCATATTATCGTATTCATTCGATAGACATTCGTTTTACGTTACGTTCATTTCGTACTCCCGTAAAATACTGTGAGATAACGTAATCCCATAAGACCCAATCTAACGTAAACGTAAATAAATAATGTATCCTGATAATATACCACATATTAATAGTTCTGTTATACGTATATTGAAAATTAATAGTTTACAAAAGAAAAACAGCGAGCTGCGTATGCGCGTGAAGATTTGTGGTCGCATTTCAATGATCTATTAACAGAGATAGACGGAGCTTTAAACAATATATTGTGTTGACATCATCCCTTGTTCGGCCACGCCATCGCATATCAGCTTCTCCCCCTTATTTAAATACTTGGTGTTTTGGTTGTTTTTGAATATTCTATTATATTCTTTGGTTTCAAAACTTGAGACAATGGTTAGACTTTGCAAAGTGTGCAATAAAATAGAATCCAGGAACCCAGAAGTGAAATTTCATAGGTAAGAAGCCCGTCTAAGTTAAAATTTGCTTAGATATTTGAATTTTGAAAGAAAATTATTGACATATAAACGTCGGTCATGGGCGTAGTGAAGAAATTATTACCTAATCATTGCTATTTCATTAATGAGATTTTTATATTGTTTGCGTTTTTAAATCATAGACCTCAAAAATAGTTATTATACATACCTATTAATTATTTCGACACATAAATCTCAACTAAAGATAAAAAATAGTATTTAATTAAATTTAAAATAATCAATAACAACCAATAAAAAGTAGAAGAACGAGACGCCACTGCCGTCATATTTCTTACTCGAATAAGATTACTGGAGTAGAGGCGGGGTTTAGTTAAAATCGTTGTATCCCCCCTTCTGACCGCTTCCACAGCTCACTCTCTGGCCCATAAAGATGTTGTCAACAAACAAAACGTATTTTATCAATGAAGTGTTCTGTCTATCTCTGTTAATAGGTCATTGCAGCATTTCAATTATCTCTAATAACCTACAGAAATCGTTGATCGTTGACGTAGATAAATATGGTACCGCCAAACGGCATTAATAGAGCTTGCCAAACTGACTTGTGTTCATTACAAGATTCCATCATTTTTTATACAGTCCACTACTTGAGCGAACATTTATTACCCTATATTTTTATGTGTCTCTTCTACATGTTAGTGAAAGTCAAAATTGGTTCTACCGTTTCGGAGGTAAAGATTTCATACCTAGCTGGTAGTTTATTTCTCCTAAGTTCACGAATTACGCCCTAACGAGAAGAATAAACATTCTCGAAAGTTCGGCTTAATCTAAAGATTTTTATTTGTTAAATAAGTGCATCCCTAAAAAAAATCTCTTTTATAAGATGTATAGAAAAATGTCACCCTTCGGAAAAGAGTAAGTATAGCACATTAAAAAGGTCTTTCAAACATTTACAGTACCGGCAGTCTTTAAAAAAAACATAAACTTTGTATCAAGCTGAAAAAGTATCCACCCCAATGCGTTTACTGTCTAGATTCTGAGGCGGATAGATGAAGGCGGACAAACTCACAATTTCGCGTAATTTGGAGTCCGCTTCTCACAGTGGAGACTAATAAATCATGGTACTATTGTTTTTCAAGTAATCTAATTTTTATCTCATTCGTCTGAGTCAATCTTGGGATCACTTGAACGGCATTCGTTGAAAGTGTCTCTTTTTCCTTTCCGCCAACGAAGTACAAATGTAGCTCATAACAAAAACATCAATTATTCGAACATTACACTTTTATTTCCTTATTACTCTTTTCAATACTACGAAAATACTAACACCATTGTTGTTCAATATGACTAGAAATTTTATTGGGGTAAACTTATCACGCGAACATCAAATACAAGCCCATAAGTTTAGAAAACACACTTATCCTATACCTATTACAGAAAACGTCAACCAAAACCGATTTCCACAAGAATTGTTTCTGTGTAATCACAATTTTAACAAGATTACAAGTAAAATAATCCAAATAGTTTTCAAATTTCCGGCAGTGACCCCTAATTATATCAAAGGTAGGTGGTTGGATATGAGATTTTTTGAATTGAGCTTATGAAAGCTGTGACCTGAATGAATATGTAACAAAATTTTCATAATGATCTCATCGATCGTTCTTCTTAAATTTTTTAGGTACCATCAACCGAGAATCCTCCTGTCTACACAACAATATTATTGCACAGCAAAAAATGTTGCTGTTGCGATTTGTAGCTCCACTCCACAAAGTGTACAGGATTAATTAGTGATTAAATAGTAATTCCCCAATTCACAAATAATTTAATTTTCTATGTATGTATGTTACAGCGAACCTAAAATGTGGACGGTTTTGATGATTGATATGAAACGCGGTGAATTTGCATAAATTACATGCTAATATAAAATGAGCATAAATTTAGCTCTAAACTGATAATTCACTATACCTATGTACAAACAACAAAAACAGCATAAAATATATCGCTCATAATCAAAATATGTTCAAAGAATATGCACATTATAAGTACACATGGTCAATAAGTTTATAGACCATGATAAGTACATACCTACAAACAAGCGATAATATTTTTATTTCCGAGTCTCTAATATCGAAACATTAATTTGTCTATAGGAGATTTGTTTCAAACGAAATACTTCATTACAAACAATGCAGCATTGGAAGCATCATGGTGTTTATATTTTCTGTCGACTAAGAAGGGGAACGGGGAGTACTTTTTAATGGAAAACGAAGAAACGTTTTGCATAGTAAGAGTACACCAATATCGATGTTCATTTGTAAAATGACAGCAACTTCTAAGTTAAACATTTTCCAGGATATTCAAGATTAACCGTGTTCAAGAATATTGTCTGCAACGTTTGTACTTGATATTTTGTTGAAATACAGTTATAGTTTCCGGGATTTGAAAGGAAAAATACAAAACTAAAAGTGATTGCAGTAAAAGGAAATTCTAATGAAAAAGGCGCGTTTGATAATGCAAGCAAAGCGCTTTGCGTAGGTGCTGCGTAGACCTAATAGAATGATTTGACCCAAAGTTAATAAAAATTTAATCAAACAAAAAGTCCCTTTGTGGGTTAAACTCAGAGGTTGAATAGCTTGAACAAGAATACGGCCGACTTAAATTACCAAAACATATCGTGTGAAGCAAACATAATGCACTTGAAATTATGTAAAAAGCATTATCTCCAAAATATCCATGATTGATACATTATCATCTATTGCAGTCGACCCTCTTTTCAGGGTTTAGTACCTGAAATTTGATAAAAGGAACCCTTATGTTGATATCCCACGAATCTTTGCCGATCACGATTACTGATTCCATTGCGCCAATCAGTGCACATGGGTCAACGGTTACCGGCGCAGTGATTGGTGAAAGGTGCCAATGTATTTGATACTCGCATTCGCCAACATGATGAGTCGCAAGGCTCAAAGTAATTGTAAGAAAAAAATTTTGGGTATTATACTTTATTGTCTAGTTTGCAGAAAAAATAGAATAATCAATCTAATTTAGTTGAAAATAATCAAAACATAAATTATCTCAGATACTACCCTGTCATTAACACGATACTACAAACAAACAATAATATCATTAATAGAATTCTCGTTCAGGAATTAACTATTCTAGTGTAGCATTTTAAGATATTGACTCAAAGGGACGATCACACAGTCCTTAAGATCTTATCGTCACCCTAGGAATATGGGTGGGTGTGGAGATCGCTTCAGAGAATGAACGAAATCGATCCTAAATTCGTTCCATTTCTGTCTTCCAGTCATGTCCAAAATATATTTTATAAACGATCGCTAATATCTAAGATACCTACTATTTCGATTAGAAGCAATAATACGAACTACATCTACTTCATCTACATGTGTTATTTCGATGGATTTAGATAGTAGCAAAGCTTAATTAATGATGAACTCTTTTCTAATAGATACTAAATTAATAAATTAAAACGTTGATTGTTTGTCACAGATAAAATGCGAGTCTTTAAGATATGCTCTATTACATTTTTATATTGTTCAAGGAAAATAAATTGTCGATATATAAACTAGTGTTCCTATAAAAATTTTGAGCAGTTTATATTATTCGTACTCAAATTCATAAAAATCTGACACCTGCTTATTACTTAGTTCAGCTTGAACCACATAGTTAGTGTACAATTCAAAGGCAACACGAGTTCAATTAGCTGATGTTTCATGTTGTGGAACAGTGACGTTACCTAATTCAACATACATAACTTCCAACAAATTGCATATACATATATGTGTATATACAATGTTAAACGACAGAATATTTATGCAAATATCATATGGGTAATTACTTCCTGAATCTTGAATTTCCACCTTAATGAGTTAGGTAGCACAAGGTTGGGGTGCAGCTGCTAAAATCTTGCAATATAAAATATGTTCACCTAAGTAAATTTCCTAAGCTCCGCTTACGGAACGGGATCACTCTTCTATTTTTATTATTTATCACTAGCTGACCCAAGAAAAAAATACAGTTTTAAATTTCAATAATTTTATAATCGTTTTGTGACAAGATATGGGAGATATATTACACTACAGCGCCAATATTTTTCATGGATTAGTAACACGCTCAATTTATGTCAAGAGCTTCGTTTCGACAACATTTTTTAGTTAAATCATAAGAATATAGAATTAATGAAAAGGAAAACCATTTGTCCTACGAAATCGACATACTGACTGAAGCGTCTGCCGCTCCCAACATGTCCAAATATCAAGGTGAGTTAGGTTAGGTTAAAAATGATAACTAAGCAACTGCTTCGTTCGCTATTGCATCATAAATATTTGTAAAATTCAATGGCCACATTTTCCTAGAAAACAAATAGTCCGTTTTTTCAGTCCCCCGCCCTACAAATGTCATTACGGTAACACTGTTCTCTCAGAGGGCGTCTCGTCGAAATGTAGCTGCTGACAAAAAAATTACATCACCCAAAATAGTTGCACTGTACTACTGTTCAGTACGATTCAACTGAAAATAAACAACTGGATCAATTTTTCGTGATTATACTTGGTTCCGACGAGAACATATATATTTATTTTGTTACATTTATTCAAATAGTTATACAAATATAAAATTATATCGCGTATATTCGTTTTTCTCTAAAAATGTTCGGAAATATATTTTTCAAATTTCAAAGCAGCGCTTTAATAAGTACCGAATTGCGCAACTTTGCCTGCATTTAACCGACCTTGTTTCTCGTCTAGTTTCCGAGATCCCAATCATGAGGCTAGAATTTGGGACACCATATAAACATATCGACACAAACCAGAAAGACAAAAAACGGTAAAAAATATTTTCGAATGTGGTAGGCCATGACAAGATAACAAAATATTTCAAACGCCATGACATCAAAATCGGTAAGTTATTCATTTAGTCATCGGAAAATGAGAGATCTTATGAACTTTCATCTGTTTGAGATGTATCACTAATGGCTCCATCACTTGCTCTATTAAATTATCTATCTTTCACATTGACTCAACGTGATATACCAAATCCAAACATCTCACCTTTCTGAAGTAGGCACGACCAAATCGGCAAAATCGAAACGTACCTAACACACTTTTTAGTGCTTATTTTGTGTTAATTTGTGCTACTAAAAAAAATTGTACCTACTGCCGTTTTAAAAAAAATCGTGGCGCTGCTATAAAACTTTATATGAAGTCAGCACGATCACAACAAAAGAAATAAACAAAAATTAAAAACAAGCACATAATTAGAAAGTACATGATTTGTGCTAATTTGTGCCATCAAAAAGAAATTCATATTCGCATTCAGTTTAAAAAAACCTAATAAATTAAAAACCAAAAATTAAATAGAAAAGTAAGTATCCACTTTTATGAACAGACTCGAACCGCAAATCTTGAAACAGATACCGTTTAGTTTGTGCTACTAAAATATGTAATTGCAGAATTAGTTCCAGCGGCATTTCATCAGAAACCATCCCAGAACCATCTAACGCTCAATAATAAAGTACCATTTGTTACCAGCAGAATCCAGCCGCGACTATTGCAAAAGTTAAAGCTTACTTTGTGCTACCAAAATATGTAATTGCAGATTTTATTCCAGTGGCATTTCATCAGAAACTATCTCAGAACTTGTGTGTTCAGTTCCTGCCATTTCCCAGGTTGAAGAACGTAATATCTAGTATGTATTCCCCTTTTTGTTGGCTCGTCACTTGTATACTTTTTCAAAAGCGAGATTTTAAAATGTTTTTCTCTGCAACTATTTAGTGACTCATTCGCAGATTTTTTGTGCCACACTTCGCTACATGATATCTTATTGAGTGAAAAGAAGCATTGAAAATTAGGGAGATTAATCGTAAATATCTGGAGACCGAGCTTTGCACGGGTAAAACAGGATTTAAGATGGGTCTAAAAGAGTTACTAAGGATATTTAAACTTATTAAAAAATGTGCATATTTCTGGTTAAAATGTATTGCAATCGGTAAATACTGCTTTTATTGTTCACATATTCGTAAGATATAGATTTCGAAATAAATATGAATGTGAAATATACCAAAACTCTTGAAATAGCTAGTGTGGACCTCGAGGGTCACACCGATTAAATATGAAAGTATCGTCAATCGATTTCTCGATTCCGAAGACCCCTTTTTGCTATTTTTTACCAAAATCTGCTAACCCTTCCTTGAAATAACTAATGTGTACCTTAAGGGTCGCAATATATTAGATATGCCCAAATTTTCATTGAAAATTTCCGATTAAATTATTAGAAACTCATATTAACATATTCTATTTAAAAAAATAGGTTTTTTAAAAAAAACTTAAAGGTGATCAGAATTCGAACCGAGGGACTCTCGATTAATACCCCGAAAGCTTAACCATAGGACTATTTTTTTCTTTTGATATTATCGCGTTCATATTGATATGTGACATGTGATCTGTAAAACTCCTAAAATGGGAATATTAATTTCTGAAAACGATTTTTCTTGAGAATGTGAGTACAACCAATTGATTCAATATACTCTAAAACCCATACATATGAATTTTCATCGAAATCGGTAGACCAGATTCCGATATATATATATATATATATATATATATATATATATATATATATATTTGATAAAATAGATTTTTGTTGGGGATGCAGTCATTTAATAAATACAATTCTTTGGATTATGCCAAGCATTCGAGAATGTTTATTCTCTTCGTCGGGGCAAACTAAAAATCGTTACAAATTTTCTTAACCACATAATAGATTATTAATTAAAGTACTTACATTCGTGAATTTATAAAATAAAATTAACCACAAACAGGAAAGATTTCATAGTCATCAATCAGAAATGTTATTAGTTATTTATAAATGTCATGGTAACGGCATATCTAGAGTTGAAAGTGTCTAGATTCAAGTTTTCTTAGAAAAGATCATATAGGAGTTATCTTTGTGTTTGTAGCTCTTTTTTAACAAGTCACACATTAAACTTGAAAATATTGAGGCAGATATAAGTTTAGTAAAAAGAAAAAGTTATTATTCAATTATTAAAAAAAAATATTTATAACAGACTTAGAAACACAATATAAATAAATATATACGCGTACACAGACTAGACTATCTGAATTCGTAGGTATTGCAGTATAAATTCAAGTTTATTATGTCAATAATATTATTTACTATTTTGTTAGGCATTCAGATTATTTGTTAATTATATATAATCATATTCTCTCAAAATACGACATACATAACTTTAAAATGAAATAATGGAGAGCGTCAATAAAATAAAAAAAAAGTCAATCTCTCTCAAAAATTAACTTGAAAAATTTATTAAAATAGCAGAAATATCTAATAGAGAAATATTAACATATATCATCTTCATCGTATTCTCTCACAATACGATAGATACACAATATGAAATATCCTGAAAAGCATCCATTCATTCAATGAAGCTAATAATAATAATAAAATATGATAAGCTGATTTCTCTCACAAATCAACATGTAAGAATATTTTAAACATTGTCCATGTTATTTAATATATTTTAAATAGTGATATCAAAAAAGCAAATGGCGAAACACAAGGAAGGAAAAAAAATCATCGTATTATATCTCACTATAGGTTAAACATGAAATGAAAATCCTTTTGAATCAACTAAATTTCTCTCACCAATCAGTTGATCTAGAGATCTCAAAACTCTTAATATTAGTTGTTATATATTTTTTTTAATTATCCTTCTTCAGTATAATCTGTATACGCATATATACCCATCTATAATAATATACTAAAACAGAAAAAAATTGACAAATATAACTAAATGATATGAGAATATAATTAGCCTATCGCTACATATAGAGCTAGGTACATATTATATTCACACATATATTTCAATTTTGAGAAATTTTTTGAGAAAAATTATTAAATTTATTATTATAGAGATTTAATATATAAGTATAAATAGAACTAAGTCCATTAATATCTGAAGGTTTATTCATAGTATTATTATGTTTTTTAATATTTATCATTTCTAAGAAACCACGTTTAAAATAATTTTTCTCAGAACAAGGAGCAATAGTATTATCAAAATGAATACTATGTTTTTTATTGATGGCATGTTCAGCCAAAGCACAAGATTTCTTATTACATCTTATATCACTTTTATGGGATGTTATTCTACCTAAAATACTTCTGGAAGTTTAACCAATATATGATAATTCACAATCAAGGCAATTTATTTTATATACTACCCCAGACATTTCTGTCATTTCTAAAGGTGTCTGTATTTTGGAAAATAAATTAGATACGGTTTTAATATTTTTTCTTGCAATAATAACATTATACCCTCTAAAAACATTAACTAACTTATTAGTAAGCTCATCTATATAAGGTAAAGATCTATAAATAGGTAGGATATTTGTAGTAGAGGCATTATTGTTATTATCATTTAAAGAGTTCTCATGATTTATTTCAGGGTTTTCTATATTGACTTGAGGTTGCATTAAACATTTATTAATTAATTTCATAGGAAAAGAATTCACAATTAATATTTTTTTCAATTTTGATAAACTTTCATTTCTATATATAGGATGCGAAAGTTTGATCACTCTGTTTTTAATGCCATAATCAAGTTAATTTTTATTTTCTGTGGATGATATGAATGGAAGTTTATGTATCTATTACTACATATAGGTTTTCTATACCATTTTGTTCTTAATAAACCTGTGTTATCTCTACATACCATCATATCTAAGAAAGGAAGACATTGTTCATTTTCTTTCTCAACTGTAAATTGAAGATGCTCGTTATAGGCATTAAAAATATGCAATGTTTCATCAACTCTACTAGTGGGTAGAGCTAAGATTAAATCATCTACATATCTATTAATGAATGGTATTGGAAATAAAACTTTAGTTTTTGAAACTTGTATTAATTCATCTAAAACATAATTTACAAGAATAGTGATATTGTTGAACCCATGTGCCAAATATTTGTTTATAATATTGGTCATTAAAAATCAAAAAATTAGAATCGAAAATAAATTGAAGAATTAATTCAAAAGTTTCGAGATTTAATGAACAAAACTGTTTAATATGATTCCATTTACGGGTTAGACAATCTAAAACAACTGGGAAAGGTAAATTTGTAAAAAGGGAAACTACGTCAAAACTGACAATTACATAGTCATTTGGAATCTGGTATTCATTTATAAACTTACTAAATTGAAAAGAATCTTTTATATAGAAATCATTATTGGTATCATAAGATTTCGTTAGAATATCTGTGATATAAGATGCCAAATTATTATTAGGTGAATCAATTGAAGATACAATAGGTCTCATTGATAGTGTTGGCTTATGTATTTTTGGTAACGTATAAAATCTCGGTGCTTTTGCGTGATAGCACTTCAATTTTTTACTTGTGACTTGATCAATAATACCATCATCTTTAAGTTTAGAAATAATTTGATTGGCTTTAACTTGTATTGTGCAAGTTGGATTATTTCTTAATCTCTTACAATATTTATTATAAGAGATTAAGAAATGTCATTTCTGATTGATGACTATGAAATCTTTCCTGTTTGTGGTTAATTTTATGTAAATTCACGAATTTTGCCCCGACGAAGAGAATAAACATTCTCGAAAGCTTGGCATAATCCAAAGAATTTTATTTATTAAATGACTGCATCCCCAACAAAAATCTATTTTATCAAATAATAAACCAGTCAAGAATTCAGAATCAAATATATATATATATATATATATATATATATATATATATATATATAAATTTGATATGTGTAACACCAAAGAATGCGTCCAGGTGAGGCACAATGATGACTAAGCCAATATGTGTAGAAATTTATTTTTTGATGCGGAATTTTCGGTGACAGTTTTCACCTTCATCAGCGCCTGAAGGGATTAACAAAAGTAATTGTATGGAATGTGTTTAAATATAGGTATGCTTAACTTACATAAAAATGTATTCTTATGGACCTGAATTAAGTAAAAAATCGACCTTCATAACATATAGAAATAATAAACAATTATGTATTAGATAAAAGTACCGACTTATAGAATAGAACGATTAGACGGTTGGAACATTAAACAATAAAAGATGCCATACGACACGGACAAAGCGACAAACTGATTAGTGCTTGACATATTACACATTTACTGAATAAACAACAAAAGAAGAAGAAGAGAGACTGTGTTGTCATTGTCTCAACAATTCTTAACCTATCGTGAACACCTAAAATAATAATACAAATAGTCAACATTACGACACCAAAACATTACATAGGCCAAGGGGGCTTCCTTGTTGTTATATCCTGGCATAGGAGGTATGTGTAGATGGAACTCACACCTGCTACGTCTTTTTTGAAATTCATTGAAGCTGAACAAGCATTGATGTAACACATTTCAACGAATTTTCTTTTGGACTGGTTGTTTACCTGTTCAAGGACCTTAACACTTCCATAGTCTATGATATGTGATGTTGAGTTGACGTGTTGGCTGAGTGCTGTTACTTTTGGTTTATGCACTGTGTCACTTTTGTGGAGAGCGATACGTTTGGATAATTTTTGGCACGATTCCCCGATGTACACCTTCTCACATCCGCCACACTTGATAGAGTAAACTGTGTCTGATTTTGACAGGGTAGGAACCTTGTCTTTAAGATTTGTGAAATATTTATTCAATCTGTTGTAGGTTGTGGAAGATACTACAATGTTGTACTTTCGTAGCATGCCTGTTATCTGGGGTGTTAAACCCACGATGAACGGTAACTTTGCGTAAGCTACTGCGTAAGCTACTTCAAGAATACAAAATCAATATATATATATATAAACTTTGGAACCAAATGTTTTTTTGTACTAACTTATAGACATATAACAACATGCCGTTGAAATTTTTTCGAAATTCAAAAGTGTGAACGATCGCAATAGGTATATTTCTATAAGAAATTTACCTAAAAAGGTGACTATCGCTGTCCCTAAGGGCAAAGATCAAATAAATTTAAGTTGATGTCATCTTGTAGAGTATATCAAACCATTCATTTATTTTTTTGAATTTCTAAAATTTGCCAATAAATAAAAGTTACAGCGTGGGGCGTTTTTTTACGATACAGCCTGTATATATAAGCATTGCTCGTTTAATATAATTAGATATTTTTTATTATATCAAATATTTTGAAGGATGAATGTCAGAAAAGATTATTACAAACTAATAAACAAATAATCAGCTGGTTCTAATCAAATCCGATTCTATGATTTAACAACATTGGAAATTTCCGGCAAACCAATCCACCTGTGTCCTAATACAACTCGTTACTTTCCATTTCTATATATACACAGATTCTTCTGACGTTATCAGAAATCATGGCCTATAAACTGAGTTTATAGAACATTATCAAAAATTATTTTTCCTTGAGAAACGTAGATTACACTAAAACTAATATTGTTGATAGTTTAATAGTCTAGAGGAGAACCAAAACCTACCTCTCGGCTCTGTATTACCTACTCAAATAGAACAAAGGAAAATGGAAAGTTCACCGTTGTTAATATTTGCTCACTCCCACAGACAACAAACTGTTTTCAAAGGATTGGTATTGAATGCCGTTTATAAGTTTTGTATTGTGCGTTTGTTATGTAGATTTTATCTGTAGGTAATAAATAATAAATTGAGCACAATACAATTTTACGTTTATTGATTTAATTATTTTGGAGACAATTAATAAAATAGGATGACTAAAAAAGTGTGTAAAGAAAAACATTTTCTATTTTTCAATATAATAGAATATTTTCTCCATAAATTTTTTCGGTGCAACAGTATATTTGTTGAAAGAAGTTCGTTCATCCATCATGAAATTAGATTAGTGACATTATAGGCCAATATTCTAAGTGTAAATACTGTTTTGACTCTCTTGGACCATTCTATACCGACAATGTATAAATTCCAGTCAACTTTATCTATTATGAAAAAATTGTTCCAATAAACCAACAGGCAGACAGACAAGTTCCTGATGTCCAATTAACTAGCTTGTTCCAATTACACTAAAACTCACACAGATGACGCCACTGAAATCACAGTGGGTATACTTAGTCAATAGAAAGCATCTTCTTAATCGATATTGTAGATTTTTAGGACAACTTTTTTGTTTGCTTTGACGTCATAACTCAGTAACATTTGTATGACGTCATACTTATTTAGTACCACAAAGCTCATATGAGACTCGGTTGAGGAAATATTTTTTTTCTCGATAACATAGTCCGACAAAATTTTTTGGGGCATTGATGTTGTCCGAAGCCCTAAAGCCTACTCAGCATAATGAAGTCTCAAAAAAGCGGTTTGCGATGAATAATAATTTTATGTCTAGGCCCAAGGACTACATTGTTGAAATATCTTGTAAGATAATATAGCTGGATCAGAGTGCCACCTATAAAATCCATATTTAGTAATTTTATTTTATAGTACGAAACCAACAATAAAGTATTAAATTGTATAAAAAAATTATTATAACTCCCAATCGTCAATAAAGATTGTTGTCGAGATGTTTGTTAATCAAATCAACATAAGGACTATTTTTCTTCAAAATAAGCATTATCTTTATTATGGTTGGTAGGTACAATAAAACTTTCATTAAACTTTTCTCAAAAGAAATTCATTATCAAATCCTAATTCAGCACTGTTTTAGTTTAATTCATTGAAAAAACATGTACACAAACAGTCGAACTGTATTGACGAATTCAATTATCACACCTTGTCGGAGAGCGCCACTGTAAACAGGTGATGTTTGTCGGAAAGAACAGTTGACTCTATGCAATCTTTTTGAAAGTACATTAGTGTGAGTTGTTTGATCTGTGTTTGAGGATAACTGATGTGTTTTGGAATAAAAATAGTAGTTTATTATTATAATATAAGGATTCATTAATGTAAAGTAAAAAATGTAAAATAGTAAATAAGTAAATTCATTGGAATTACAAAGCGAAATAACTATGTACACGTAAATTTTGCTTAACTTGCAAATATTATTGTTAGTATCATGGAGATACAAGAAGTGTTGGAAATGCGAAAGCCGGTCAAGGGTTATATCCTCGTACTCTACTAAAAGACAGAATGGATAGTAATTTTAATGTTTCAATGCACCAACCAATAAAGTATGTTCTATTATTACGTAAAAATATTTTTTTTAGATCTTGAGTATCTTGAGTAAATTGGTAGTCGATAAAATGTATGAGGGAAATAAACACTGTAAAAAATTATGCAAACTTGCAAAAAGTGGTTACAAATGTGTAAATTGTGCTTCAATCACCCATAACAGTTGTGTTTCGTACTTAAAAAATGTTCAAATCATAAGTGTGTGGTGTCCATATTTAAATTTCGCGGGTTGTTTATTTTTCTTTATATACGAATCATAAAAGTCAACATATGATGTTGATAAATTAAAATTTCATAGACAGCTGTGCCGGATCGGTTTTGAACGGTATTCTATGTTTAGAAATATTTCTGTCAGGTGTAGAGTATTTGTTTTGTTGGGACGTTTTTTTTTCTTCTTGCGAGAAAAAGTTTTGCGAGGTGCGGTAAAAATAGGAGAGTGATTGTAGACTTTGA
The DNA here is from genome assembly GCA_958507055.1 of Crioceris asparagi. NCBI lineage: Eukaryota > Metazoa > Arthropoda > Insecta > Coleoptera > Chrysomelidae > Crioceris > Crioceris asparagi. The sequence continues at coordinate 30,728,310 of OY293826.1, forward strand.
GAAGGTAAGGTGTATATTTTTTTGTTTTATAGTTGTATGTAACTGATGAGTTTTTGTTTTATTGTTGTTGGAAATTTATAAGAAGGTTTGAGCTACCTTAAAATTAAATGCACTTGTTTTGGTATCATTTATTTGATGAATTAACTTGGAATAATTACTTCTTCACATAAAGTCAGTTTATAGAAGATGCGAGAGTATCGTGAGTCAGGCCAAGAGACCATTGTATGATAGAGATTTGTTGAATATTATTTATTTTGGTATATGTTACTGTTTTCATGATGATGTCAATAACTATTGTTTATTTCAAAAATGAACACCTTTGTAACAGTATCTCATGGTAAATGGTATTGACCGTTGACATCAACATGCAAAAAGTATTTGTCCCAGGGACTTGAATCCCTAATTGAGCAGACTGACAGCGAGCGGCGGGTCTGTCCCTCCGTGTACCCTTCGGTTTCGAATGTTGTTGTCGTGTTTCGAAGTATATCTGAGATATGGTTGTCTTGGGTGGTGAGTGATTCTTTCTTAATTCGTTTGTTTTATACCATCATTTATTATTTTTAATCACATTACAAGTAAATTCATCAAGAGTTGTCAAGAGTTATTATGTAGTAGTGTCAGACCTTTGTGAATTTTCACGACAAAGAGAATGTGCAGTGTTATTAAAAATTTATTGTAAAATATTTGATAGTACATGGGTTTTTTTCGCTCTTTTTCCCATGTTATGAAGATTTTAAGAGCGACCTTCCTGGTCTAAATTATAAATGTTATTTTCTTTTCAAATTGCCTGTATGATTTTAAATAATTAAATGTTTTACTATTTAATTCAAGTGAAAAATGATTTGTTGTTTAAATAAAAGGACTGGTAAGGGATTTTGTTGTTTCAATTACTGTCTACCCCTTTTCCCTACTAGAAGGTTAACTCCGATGCATCCTAAAAAGACAACAACAACGTGTTTTCTTATACTATTAGAGTTCATGACACTTCAGGTGGGTCCTAAAATCCACTAGACTAGATGATCACATGCCAAGAAACGAGTCGTAGAGTTAGATAGTGAATTAGAGGTAAACTGTAGCGCGGACCTGGGGTCTTTGGATACACTACAGAATTTGGTGCCGTGACCAGGATGCATCGAGAGAGACCTTGATGAGGAAGGGGATGAACGTAAAATGAAGTAATTGGGGGCGTGACGTTTTTTCTTTTTGTTACTTTTTTCTGCTGTTCGTTTTTTTTAATTTTTAGTTTCATCTATTGAGTGACTACATATACATAGGCTACCGAAAAACGGACGATATGGAACCTGCTCCTATGCGTTCTAAATCGGAAATGAAATCAGTATCAACCATCGAAATTGGGTGAAACCATATTTTCAGCTACGTCGTCATCAGTACAAGGAGATTGGAAGAACATGATTTTGGAATTGGCATCACGACCAATGCACTCAATGATGTTGGAGATACCGACTTTCCGTTTAAATTTTTCAACCGCTTTTGAATTCCTGGAACGTCAGACTATGTTGGTGACTAGAAACCGAAATACGATGTCCAGCCGTCTCGAAGTATCGGTAGTTACAAGTGATCCCTACAAACATAAGACACGAACTGGTAACAAAAGTTGTACTAATATTGGAAATATTCCAAATTTTAACTTCCCTCCACCTAAATTTATAAAACCTCAGGAAAACTATCAGGATGGGAGAACTGGGGGCGCCTTCCCATAAATGTTAAAGTCAATTCCCAATTTTTACAAATGAATCCAATTATATGGTAGGTTTTTTCGCAGTGGTTCTTGATCTTATACTAAATTTTCCCAATTTACGCAAAGGAATGTTCTTTTTTCTTCACTCATTCATTCATATTTTAGTGTCGAACCAGTAGTAGTGAACCGACAACGGGTCTGTTTACTGGGAAATTTACGTTTGCACAATCAGGCCCTGTTATTTTGTGATCCTCCGGACAATTTCAGGGTGCTCATCCCAGAAAAAATATTCCCTTAGCTCGTCCAGACTTATCATGAACAATTTGGGCATTTTGGAGTGGCAAAATTGTTTCCTATCATGAAAAGAGTACCCTACATACGAAATATGCTTAGGCGTATACACAAGGTGGTTAGATCATGTCATGTTTGTCAAATTTCTAAATTTTCCCAGAGGAATTTAAAAGGGGCCACCTATCCAATTATTGCTGTCCATCCGGGTGAGTTGGTCACTGTAGATTATTATGGGCCTTTACCAGAGAGTCGTTCACGTGTCGCCTATATATTTGTCGTCATAGACTCATTTTCGAAGTTTGTTAAACTTTATCCACTCCGACGTGCACAAGCTCAAATCTCTGCCAAAAAGATTGTTGAGGATTTTCATAAAATTATTGCGATAAAAACTGTCCTGGCCGACCATGGTACCCAATTTACATCAAAAGTTTTTCAAAATACGTTGGCGGCAAAAGGTATTAGGTTTTCTTACTCCTCAATTAGACATCCTGAATCAAACCCTACTGAGAGGGTAATGAAGGAATTGAGTAGACTTTTTAGAACATATTGTAGAGGTTCTCATTGCAGTTGGGCATTACAGCTTTCGAAAATTGAACGTCTTTTTAACAACACCCCTCATTTGAATACAAGGTTTACACCGTCAGAGATTCTTTGGGGTAAGTCTGAAGGCAATCCATTAGACGATGGTATTCAATCGCTTCTGCCTGCCCAAAATCCTCAGTCGGTGGAATCAATTAGAGCCCTGGCATTGCAAAATCTCCGTAGTAGCGGTGAGAAACGAGCTAGACAAAATCATAGACAAGATAGCTTTCAAATAGGAGATTTGGTGTTGTTGAGAGAACATCCCATTTCTAGTGCGGCCAACAAAATCATATATAAATTTTGTCCTTTATTTTCGGGTCCCTATGAGGTCAATGCACAACCATTTCCAAATTGATATACACTTACTGAATTAAACTCCAGACAGGTCAAGGGTAACTATAATATTACAAATTTAAAATTATATTATGTTTCTTAGTTTAGGGACACCAAGTTATGTTGAAAAGATTCCGAGCTGATTTACATTCATTCGTATTTTTTTCAAGGGGGCGTTCTGTGGTGTCCATATTTAAATTTCGCGGGTTGTTTATTTTTCTTTATATACGAATCATAAAAGTCAACATATGATGTCTTATTATTTTTATATATCTATGTTATTACTGATAATACAATAAATTAAAATTTCATAGACAGCTGTGCCGGATCGGTTTTGAACGGTATTCTATGTTTAGAAATATTTCTGTCAGGTGTAGAGTATTTGTTTTGTTGGGACGTTTTTTTTTCTTCTTGCGAGAAAAAGTTTTGCGAGGTGCGGTAAAAATAGGAGAGTGATTGTAGACTTTGAGAAGGTAAGGTGTATATTTTTTTGTTTTATAGTTGTATGTAACTGATGAGTTTTTGTTTTATTGTTGTTGGAAATTTATAAGAAGGTTTGAGCTACCTTAAAATTAAATGCACTTGTTTTGGTATCATTTATTTGATGAATTAACTTGGAATAATTACTTCTTCACATAAAGTCAGTTTATAGAAGATGCGAGAGTATCGTGAGTCAGGCCAAGAGACCATTGTATGATAGAGATTTGTTGAATATTATTTATTTTGGTATATGTTACTGTTTTCATGATGATGTCAATAACTATTGTTTATTTCAAAAATGAACACCTTTGTAACAGTATCTCATGGTAAATGGTATTGACCGTTGACATCAACATGCAAAAAGTATTTGTCCCAGGGACTTGAATCCCTAATTGAGCAGACTGACAGCGAGCGGCGGGTCTGTCCCTCCGTGTACCCTTCGGTTTCGAATGTTGTTGTCGTGTTTCGAAGTATATCTGAGATATGGTTGTCTTGGGTGGTGAGTGATTCTTTCTTAATTCGTTTGTTTTATACCATCATTTATTATTTTTAATCACATTACAAGTAAATTCATCAAGAGTTGTCAAGAGTTATTATGTAGTAGTGTCAGACCTTTGTGAATTTTCACGACAAAGAGAATGTGCAGTGTTATTAAAAATTTATTGTAAAATATTTGATAGTACATGGGTTTTTTTCGCTCTTTTTCCCATGTTATGAAGATTTTAAGAGCGACCTTCCTGGTCTAAATTATAAATGTTATTTTCTTTTCAAATTGCCTGTATGATTTTAAATAATTAAATGTTTTACTATTTAATTCAAGTGAAAAATGATTTGTTGTTTAAATAAAAGGACTGGTAAGGGATTTTGTTGTTTCAATTACTGTCTACCCCTTTTCCCTACTAGAAGGTTAACTCCGATGCATCCTAAAAAGACAACAACAACGTGTTTTCTTATACTATTAGAGTTCATGACACTTCAGGTGGGTCCTAAAATCCACTAGACTAGATGATCACATGCCAAGAAACGAGTCGTAGAGTTAGATAGTGAATTAGAGGTAAACTGTAGCGCGGACCTGGGGTCTTTGGATACACTACAAGTGAAAACGAGAAAACTATAATTTGTTGTGAAAATACTGATGACATTGATCTGTCCTTCACCAGTGCCAGCGAAGATATTAAAGATTCCACACCATCCAAGGTAGAAATCTCCTATCTGAAATATATTGTCAAACAAAAAGTGTTGCTAATAGCTCAACAAAAATTGTCCATAGTGTTGAGATTTACAAATGCAGCAGAATCAATGTAAAAACAAACAGAAAATAAAATTAGCGAAACTGCAAAAATGTGTGTAAAACTGTAATCAACTATAATTCTATTCTGTTACTATCAACAACATTCAACTTAAACAAAACAACTTTTTCATGTCAATATATATCAGTACACAGTATGATTCTTTAGTTTATTCTATAAACGTTATCTTGATATTTATTAGTCTGTTCAATTTGATCACTGAACTGTCCGTACACAGGTCGTATTCCAACACTCCTCCTCGTTCACTGAACAACATTGCACTTTTCCCGTAAATGGTTGTATTTCATCACTGCTAATGGCTTCGTCAGTAGATCAGCAACCATTTCTTCCGTTGGACAATACTCGCATCTTATGACATTTTGCTTCACCAAATCACGAATCATCTTGTACTTTGTATCGATGTGCTTGGTCTTGCAGGAGAATTTGTTGTCGCACACCAAATCGATACAACTTTGGTTGTCTTCATAAATTACTATTGGTGTGTTAACGTTTTCGTTCATCTCACCTAATAGCTGTCTTAACCATTTCGCTTCTTTTGCCGCATCAGACATTGAAATGTACTCAGCCTCACATGATGATATTGCGACAATGCTTTGCTTACTGCACGACCAGCTGATTGTACCACCATTGAAGTGAAAGATTCGACCACTGTTTGACTTTCGATCAATTTTGTTATCTGCCCATGTAGCGTCCGCATATCCAAACAATGAACGATTGTCTGATGAGTTGTTGCTCAACATCAGTTTCATGTCATGCGTTCCATTTAAATACTTTACTACGCGCTTTAGCTGATTCCAGTCATCAAATAATGGCTTTCTTACCTTTGCGCCAAAATACTAACGCTCGCTGAAATGTCTGGTCTTGTGTTTACCGACAAATAAAGCAATCGTCCAACCCGTTGTCTGTACATTCTGTTACTTTCAAGCTGTTCAGATATACGCGACTTTCCATAGTTTACATCCTTGAGACCATAAACAGATGCAATTCGTCGAATATATGCTGACTGACACAATGCAAAATTACCATCAACATCTCTTGTCACTTCCATGCCCAAATAGTGATTTGTTGGACCCAAATTTTGCATGTCAAAATGCCACTGATAACAATGTTCTAAAAGTCGTGTGCAATACAACCGGTGCAAAAACTTCATCTTAATCTTCACCGTATTTTTGTGAAAAACCTCGCGCAACGTATCTCGCCTTGAAACGCTCAATTTCACCGTCAGCTCTTGTTTTTATTTTAAAGACCCATTTGCCACTGATTGCCGTTTTTCCCGCTGGTAAATCGACTAGCTCCCTAGTTCCATTTCTTTTATGCGATGCGATTTCATTTTGCGTAGCTACAAGCCAATGCTCCCTTTGATCACACTCAATGGCTTTCGTATAGTTTCTTGGTTCGATAATTTCTTTCATGAGCATCATCTCATCGATTAAACGTCGTGACCGTACACCTTTGTTTGGTCTGGCTGATACACGTGGCTTCACCTCTGGAACCTCATTTACTGTCTGAGTTGACTGTTCAATAGGCATTACACTCGCTAGTGACTCCTCCTGAACATCTTTATTTTCCAGCCAGTCATCTTCACTTAGCGTTTCACTTACTAGCAGCTCCTCCTGAACCAGTAATTTAGCATTCGAATAATTTCCAGCCGTCAGCTCGATCGAAATTTCACTGCTTTTGTCTCGATTCAATGTGTGAAAACGAACATCTCGACTAATGGCAACCTTTTTCGTTTCACTGTTGTAACATCGATAAGCCTTCATCGTAGCCCAAAAATATCATTTCAACTGCCGCCTTGTCGAGCTTTTGTCTCTTTTCCGTTGGTACATGAACGTAACATTTAGAACCAAAAATCTGGAAAACTTCTATACCTGGTTTCTTTCCATTCCATAGTTTAAATGGTGTCATGTTTGTTGCTTTTGTAATCATACTATTCTGTATAAAATTCGCCATTGCAACTGCCTCGCCCCTAAAACTGTATGGCAATTTGGCATCAATCAGCATACAACGCGCCATTTCAATTAATGTGCGATTCTTTCTTTCGGCCTTTCCATTTTGCTGTGGACTATATGCTGCTGTCAACTGAATCTCATCAATAAAAGTAACGATGTACCGCTTGCCGCTGGGTGTTTGCGTCTGCATAGGCCCACATACATCGGTGTGAATCAAATCCAATGTCTCTGTTGAGTCTCTTTTCGACGCATTAGGAAATGGTAATCTTGTCAATTTACCTTCAGCACAAGTCTGACACGTTTCAACAATACCGAAATCAATGATTTCAAGTCCTTCAATCAATACTTCTGATTGCATTTTTCAAATTGCCTCTGGATCTCTGTGTCCCATTTTACGATGCCATTGGTGAATACATTTGTCGTTGTGCGCAAGCGCCACACAAGCTGAATCACGTTGCCGCAAAATGTACAGTCCACCAATATAGTCCGCAATGCCAACTATTTTTCCATTGTGCAAACCACTTTTTGTCAGCCGTCCAAATGAAAGCAAGTTGCAATTCACGTTCGGTGCAAACAAAACTTCATCTTGTTTCATCCTGCTGATGAAACCAGTTCTATCCAAGAGCTCCAGTTCCATGGTGACATGGTGTTTTCACCATTTGGCAGTTCAACCGAGCCTTCGTATAATTCGTTAAGATGCTTAAAACGTCGTTTATCGCTTAATACATGTCTTGTCGCACCCGAAACAACTGCCCAATTGAATTTGCGTTGCTTGCGATTACATGCAATCGTAAATAGAAAATCCTTATTCGATGACTTTTGCTCAAAAATGTTTACCTTATCGCCTTTATTTGCATTGTCATAGTTTCCACCCTTCTTTACCAACCATGCATTGTACTTTGCACAATCCTTCTTAAAATGGCCTTCCTCTTTGCAAAAATGACAAACTTTAGCCTTTCCACCCTTCGAAACAATTTTTAAAATAGTTCTTCTAGACTTCTTCTTTTCGTGATTCAAGTGTAGTGATCACTGCCAAACTACTTAGCAACATTGCAGCACTCCATTTGTATGATAAATCATCTTCACCAAGGTCACGCAATTTCGTAAACAAGTCTTGCATTTTTGCAATATGTGTATGAACATCGCCGCCATCATCGAGTTTCAAAGATCAAATCGATCGCATCAAAAATACAAAATATAATTTGATATATTTTTATTTTGAAAGACCACTACAGACATAATACTCATTTAAAATGGCAATATGAATTCTATTTATAATAAAAAATGATATTTTTTTGTTTTATTGATAAAATACAACAAAAGTATATATAGTAAGATTTGCTTCAAAAAATGTTTCTATTTCAGGTGTCCAATGTAAGTAGATATTTTGAAGGACTGGATTTTGAAGACGAAAGAAGATATCTTCAGAAAATATAATTGATTGGAAATGTTGATTCTTATATATTAAAGAATACAGACTTCGATGCAACAACGAACATGATGCCAATCGATTATGAACATATGAACATTATAATATGTTAACGAATTAGTGGATATTTTCGAGCAGCAATTTTTCTCACAAATCGACTGCAACCAGATTTCTTTCTTTTCCCGATGAAAATATGGAGGTACTATATTACCATTACATAGCATGTTGAAAAGCTAATTAAGCTTTAAAGCTAACTACCCAACCAGCAATTGATTATATACAAATAAAAATAAAGTTATATTGTTTCGATGAATTCTTATATATTTTGTATAATGAAAAATAAATATAATATAAATGGAATCTTAGAGCTATGTTCCTTCTTTTTAAAACCCTAGTATACCTCTCTCCCGCTACTTTAGGGGTTGTTTTTAATTTGGATCGGGTGAAACCCGTATGTACTGTTGGGATGTAATCCGGGATCTCCTTGTTTTCAAAATTTGCTGGCTTTTCATGAGATATATTTGATGAAAACAAATTACACAGCTATTTATATAAGCAATTGTAATAACTAACTATATTTATATAAATGATTGAAATACATAAAACACATTATGTATGTAATAAAAAAATGCATTCATTAGAAAAATAATAAGATAAATTTACCTGAAATAAAATGGTCACTACAAATTCTTTGCCATTTGATTTTGTTTTCTGTTAAATCGTGTCTATGTGCGGCCTGGATCCAGGATTGCCGACGAGCTGCACATTCTTGAATTAATCTACCTCTAGTGCCTTTTTCCGATTGTAATATAAATAAATTTTTATCATCGGTTGCGTTTACTGTTGTTTGCACAACCCACAAACTCCACAAAAATGTGGCAATTGAACATAAAAATGTTATTTAAGGGATTAAAACTTCGGTGAACACCTACTTTTTAAATAATTAATTACAAACCCTAGTTTTCTCAAACATATAATCACTCTAAAGCAATTCTATTAGTGTTATAACACCTTATTATTAACCTGAGTGTTTTGAAACTGCATAAAAACAACTAAAATAAAGTAAAAAGTACAATCTTAAAATTCAAACTTGCGATTTGTTGCCCTCCAGAACAGCTGATTTTGACAGTAGTTCAAATGGCGCTGACGTCAGGTGGAAAAGCCTTATAGTGAAGATTCCAAATAAACAAACAGTACAACCTGCACCTGACGCTGTTAAGATACTCAGTCCCAGCAGCCAGAGCAATGAAATTAGAAACGATTACAAGGGGCGTGGGGAAAGTTCCAAAACATCTTCGAAAATCACTCACGATGATCTCTCCACCGCCTTAGTACAAGCTCGTGAACAACTACAGTACCCACAACAATCTATGGCTCCCGATGCACAAAAAGATACAACTGGCGCACTCAGTGTAAAAAGGAACTTACCAAACAAACCTATGATCGGACAACTAGAATTTAAAAACAACAAACAAGTGAAGTCCATAACTAAACATGCTTATCTACATATTTACAAAACTCACCCCGACATAACGTGTGACGAAATACGTGATCTGATAAGTGACTTGTGCCCTGAAGTAGAGGTACATCAACTAAAATCGATGTTGCCAAATAGATACTCCTCCTTCAAAGTGACTATCGACTTTACCAACCTCGAAAAAGTGATGACACCCGAAGTTTGGCCAAAAGACTCCTGCGTCAATAGGTTTTTCCACCGAAAGAGGAAGATGGCTGCGAAAATCTGACATCACAGCTTTTGGCAAAAGACGTTCCCGCAAAATCGACGCAAAGACCAAAGAATTCAACTACCTCTGACAAGGCACTACGCCTAAATATGTTGCATTTAAATATACAGTGTTTGTCCAATAAATTCGACGAGATGAATGCATTTCTGAAGTCTGGGGGCAAGTATAATTTTCTTTGTATCAATGAAGGACAACCTTTCAGCTGGAAATCTTGAGGACTACAAAATTGTTTCTGGTTTTGGGAGAGACTCCACAATTCATGGTGGTACTGCAATATACGCCCATGTGGGTAACGACTTGAACCCCATTAATACCATAAATAAACTTGCAACTGAGCTCCACTTCGAATTATCCGCGGTGAGTTGTACAAACATTGATGTCATTACAATCTATCGCTCTAGTTCTAATGGCGATTTCGACATTTATATCGATAAACTCATCCAGTTACTCGAACATGTTAATAAAAATAATAAAGCCACCATAATAACGGGTGGCTTCAATGTACACTTTGAGAGCAACTGCACACGAGCGGCAAATTTGGTGAATATTTTTAACGAATACGGCTTCACAGCCATAAATTCGCAAAATACGAGACAGAATCACTGTTTAGATAATATATTCATTTCCGAAAAGATTATAGCAATAAAAGTAAATACTACTGATCCGGGCTTTTCCGACCATTTGGGGATTAACTTTGAATTCGAAATCAATTCTTCAAACACTATATCGAACCAACATATTTCTCACAGACCTATTACTGACGGCGGTCTCTATAATCTGAATAACTATTTCGACACCGTGGACTTCGGTTTCATTAGACTCAAATATCAACATCAGTGACAAATTTGAAAAGTTTCTCTCGCTCATTACCACAGCAATAGATACATGCCTACCGGTTAAAACCAGCCCAGAAATAACAAACAAAAAACAGCAATTGGTTTGATGAACACCTGAACAACATGAGGGAAAAACCGTCGGAAAATCTACGAAATTCAATAAAAAGCCATAGGAAATAGCTCGTTGTAGAAAACTAGGTACATCACGATAATTTCATAAACGGGCCCGGAAACAAGCAGGGAGCAATGTGGAAATTAATACAAAATGACCCATCTACTACACCCACAAATTCGCCCGATAACAACACAGCCGATGATTTTAACAAATACTTCACCAAAATTGCGGAAGATATGGTGAGAAACATTCCTCAGGAAATAATACATCAAAAGATTTCCTCAAACACACTTGCCACGAGTATTCACATCTCCATCTCGTACCACTAACTTACATTCAAGTCGGAGATATAATACAAGGGATGAAAAAAACGAATAGTAAGGACGCATATGGCATCAACATTAAAATATTTTATTCGTTTAGATGCAAAATTGTTATTCCTTTAACAGACCTTTTAAATCTCTGCATAGAAAACAATACTTTCCCCAGTATATTGAAACTCTCCAGAGTAGTGCCAATTCACAAAATGGGTTCATTAGAGGAATTATCAAACTATCGTCCTATTTCTGTGATACCTTTACTTGGTAAAGTATTTGAGATAGCATTGAAAAATCAAATTACTACGCACTTAGATACTAACAATATTCTCGACACTCAACAGTGTGGTTTCAGAAAGAGATTATCCACGGCTACAGCAATTCTAACAATAACAGATATAATTCAGAAAGGCTTTGAGAATAAATCTTTTATTCAGACTCGGTTCTTAGACCTCACCAAAGCTTTCGACTGTGTGTCTCACGATTTCTTGTTGTTCAAATTAAGGTACTACGGCTTCGATGTCAACAGTGTTCTTTTGTTGACATCATATTTGAATGATCGTACACAATGCGTTATATATAATAACAACACATAATCAAAATTACAAATAAAATATGGGGTACCCCAAGGTTCTGTTTTGGGTCCAGTTTTGTTTTTAATTTATATCAGCGACTTTCCAGGTATATTTGAAAACACAAACTCTGTATTATTTGCTGACGATACAACCATAGTAGACAAACACTCTAGCCTGATTGAACTCAATAAATGGATAACGGATGCACAGTCGATCGCCAAGGAATGGTACTCCGCGAATAAACTCTGCCTGAATACGCAGAAAACTGAAAATCTAACATTCTCACTAAGAACATCGGGAATTGAAAATGATACCGTCAAATTCCTTGGGGTGATGTTCGACAGCAAACTTAGATGGTTAGACCACGCAAGGCATATCCAAGGAAAGGCCTCACGGAACTTATTTCTCCTGAGGAAACTCTCCAACTGTATTGGTGAAGCATGCCTAAAAACTGCCTACTACGGGCTTATACATTCGGTTATAAGCTACTGCATAATTATATGGGGCCACTCCCCTCATGCCGAGCTAGTATTCAAGATCCAGCGGAAAGCACTTCGTATCTTAGCAAACCTTGGATACAGGGATGATTGTAGATATCAGTTCATACGACTGAAAATTCTTACTCTGCCCTCAGTTTACATACTACGGTGTCTTCCTCACGTTCAAAAAATGAGAAAAAATATGTTACCCATCAACAAGTACATAAGTATGATACACGTAACCGTCAGAATCTAGTTACAGAATTTCACAGACCTCATAAATATCTGTCTCGGAATAGACTTATCAGCAAATCCTATCTGCACCTCTTCGTGGTAGATCCTGGTAATGTATGGCGTGCAATGGATGTACGTTATGCAGCTAACGCAGATGGGTGATGGCGAGTCTCCGGCGTCCTTATAACGGGAACCCCTTGGCTAAGGTATGGTAACCCTGACAGAAGAGTCCCGGCAATCTAAGCTTGGGAAACTGCGGCGAGGGATGCGTGGCTCACCCGTAGTGAGTCGCGAGCAGCCCCCCGGCATCATGGCGAGGGTGTGGAAAACTTTATCACAAAAACAAATAGTGAAAGGGATGACACTGAGATGGCTCGTAGAGAAGAAGTTAACAAAACAACAAAAAAAGAGAACCCGACAAAGAAGCTGAAGCTCATTATCAATTCAGAATTTATGGAAAGAGAAACTAGGGAAATACGGTCGGCGCCGACGACACCAACAAACTGCGCGGTCCTAGATTTCACATGGGATGAAGACCAGATGAAATTGGTGAAACGGAAAGAAAGAGAAAATGACGAAGATTTCAATGATGAATCCCCCGATAAGGAGTGTAAATCTTTAAAACTAGCTAGGTTAATGAAAAGACTGCTAAAAAATATTGAAACAGAGACTAAAACCATATACGCCTTTGCCAAGCTTAAAAATACGAAACAAGAAATTAAAGAGGCGTCTTGTACCCTCCGAAGCCTGGTTAGCCAAATCATGGCTAGGGACCTACAAGAGTTAATACAGAATGCTGGCTATAGGAGCTCGACTGGAGCTCACAATGTACCTACGGAGGAATTGGTAGACGATTGCATACCAATCGATCCTACAGGAAAAGATGAGCTACTGGCAGAGGCGAGGAGGGAGATCGAAGACCTCCGAGCAGAGAATGTAAAATTAAAGGAGATAGAATTTCACAGACCAAAAGACGAGGTGCAGAAGGAGGAACTCTTTGGGCTCACATGGCCTAAAGAAAGATTTAGAAGGGCTTTTATGACAGAGGGCGACCCACTGAAGGCCAACAGGGACACGGATCTTGTATGCTTGGTTGAGGGAGAAACCAAAGAAAGAAATACCGAACTAAGAAGGGATTTTGAAGAAAGATATCCGGACCTAAGAGCAATCGAAGGCAGTATATCAACACTGAAGCAGGAAACGTCTCTGGAAATTGACGGTGCAGCCATTCAGAAACTAAGGGTTGAATTGGGAGATGAAGAAGACTGGTTCGAAGCCCTAAAAACCATTAGAGAGAGGATGGTCAAGGACAAACGGGAGGATCTGTCGATTTAACCCCCTTCGAACGATAGAAGAAGAAATAGGACGAGGAAGATGGCAGAAGCAGTGTACAGGGGAACAAAAATAAAATGCCTGGTATATGGTGAAAGTCCATTTCTAACTAAAAGTGGAGAAGATAGAAAAAGGGACCGGAAGGAAGCCACGACGGAAGCGATTCTTGTGAAACAGGAGGGAACCTCATATGCCGACCTCCTTAAAAAGGTCAAAGACAAAGTGGCTGCCAATACGGAAAGAGCAATGTCCATACGAACCATCAAAGAGAGAAGGGCGGGAGAGATGGTAATCGTCATAAAAAAAGGGGACAAACCAATTATGGCAAAACTGAAGTCTGAAATCACGACCGGAACAAATATCACGGCCAAAAGCATTGGAAAGGACGGCAGAAAGACCCTGTTTGTAAGGGAATTCGACCGTATTACAATAAAGGAAGAGGTGATTGAAGCAGTCAAAAAGGAATGGTCCATAAAGGAGGATGACCTCCAAGTAGGGGAACTTAGGGGGATATCAAGCCACGACAATAAGAATACCGGAGGATAAGGAATGGGATAATACAGTCAAGAGGGAGATAAGAGTAGGCCTCAATATCTGCACAGTCACGGAGAGAGTAGAAGTGGTCCAGTGCTACCGGTGCTGGGGATATGGACACAAACGCGACCGATGCAAAGAACAAACAGTTCCCAACACTCCCTGCAGGAATTACGGGAAAGAAGGATATGCTGCTAAAGGGTGTGCTAAAAAGGAGTTTTGTCTTTCCTGTAAAGAGGAGCGACACCGCGCAGGGTCCGTAAGGTGCCCAGAATTCAGGAAGGCTCTCGGTAGGGCTAGGCTTAACAAAAAAAAGAGGAAGGCCTACTAAGTAAAGTGATAGCTTAAGTGATATTTTCTGTGATATTAGATTAGATAATACTATATATATATATATATATATATATATATTTATATATATATATATATATATATATATATATATATATATATGTGTATATATATTTACACCTATTTGGTTTTACAAGTTTTAACGTTCTATTTATTTATTTATTGGTTTTACTTTGTATTTATCCACGTCTAGTGTTATTTCTCTTTATTTATTCAGATATTATACCTATTGTTATGAATCGAAAAAACCTATATTTTCTTCAAACGAACCTAGGAAGAGCAGAAGCAGCTCATGACCTGGTTTGGACTGCCAGGTTATATCTGAACCGAACAAGAAAATGTGCCTAAAGTATGGCTGGCTATCTGACCGTAGACGAGACGTAGCGTTGGCAATGGCCAACAGGAGTATAGTAGTCGAGAAAGTTATTTCTAGCGAAAACTATATACACATACAGCTGCCAGGCACTCACATCAATGCTGCGTATATATCCCCAAACATTACATTTATACAATTTAAATCAAAAATAGATGACATCTTTGAGACTGCATCGAGACAAAAGGGAAGAGAGATCGTGATGGGGGATATAAACTCGAAATCCCCAATGTGGGGAGCTCGTCAAGCAGATAACAGAGGCCAATATGTAGAGGATTGGCAGCTTTCATGGACAGCGAGAAATGATGGTAAATCAACTTTCATCCGAGGGAAATCACCAACCCATATTGATGTAACTCTGGCTTCGACCAACACGATGCGAAGAATAAAAAACTGGAAGATAGTGAACGAAAATCCATATACATATCATGGTCACATCTATATGGAAATTATAGGAGAAAACATTAATAAAAGAGACGTAAACAAAAAACTCTTCCTGAACAAGAATAGTTTCACGGAAAAAATAATGGCAATTGAGTATACAATGGCTGACCAAACATATAATGTTTCTAGTTTGAAGCATACAGGTCTTCTACACTGTCTCCCCAAGATCAGACAATACGCAAAAGTCCCTACTGGTGGAATGAGCAAATAGAAGAAAAGCGAAGAGTATGTGTGAGCCTACGAAGAAGATACACGAGAGCAGGTCGAATAAGTACAGACGAGAGAGCAATAATGTGTGAAGAGTTAAGAGAAGCGAAAAGGAAACTTAAGAAACTTATACTGTCTGCCAAAAAAGAGCAATGGAAAACCCTTTTAAGAAACTTGGAAGAGGATATATGGGGACAAGCCTACAAGATTGCGTCAAACCATCTTAGTGTACCGTGCTTACCTTATAAAATGTCTGTCAAGAAGAGGAAGAAAATCCTGCAGGACCTATTCCCGGCAACAGTGGACAGGGTCAGAGTGAGATCAGGATGCCACTCTTTAGTCCCGTATTTCACAGAGCAAGAACTCACAGAAGCAGCTAGAAGTTTGAAGGCAGGAAAAGCCCCAGGACCGGATAGACTAACGGTTGAAGGTCTGCTGCTAGCATGCAGTCACAAATCAGAAGCGATGCTTGGAATGTTCAACAGCTTGCTAGAACAGAGGAAATTCCCGAAACCTTGGAAAAGGGCTAGAGTGATATTGATCCCCAAAAAAGGAAAAGACAGCGACCTGTCTTCGTCTTACAAATCTCTATGCCTGCTTAGCACTGTTGGCAAACTCTTCGAGAAACTAATTGTCAACAGAATCGATGAAGAGCTAGAAGACAGCAAAGCATTATCGTTTCATCAGCACGGCTTTATTATCACAGCAATGCAAGAAGTCATCACAACTGTTAAGAATTCGAGCAAAAAATGGGTAGCGCTGATAACCTTGGATGTAAAAAATGCATTCAATACAGCCTGCTGGACAAGAATCATCAAACATATGAAAAAACAGTAAATCCATGAGTACCTGATTGATATGGTAGAGGAGTACTTCAGAGATCGCCTTATAACAATGGGATCAGCCACACTTAAGTGTAGCATGGGCGTACCACAAGGCTCCGTCTTGGGCCTAGATTGCCAGGAAATAAGAGAATGGCTAGGAAAAGGACACTGGACCAATGGCAAGCAAGATGGATTAGCACAACAAACGCTTCATGGACAAGGAAGCTTATAAAAGATTTAAGAAAATGGGTAAACTGTGGCCACAAAAAAACTGGGTACTATTTCACACAATTCCTTAGCGGGGATGCAAATCTTTTGGCACATACACAAAACGCGTTGGAAAAACACTTACCGACATTTGTGAGACATGTGCAGAAATAGACTCATCGGAACACGATGAATGTGCTAGATGGACAAATGAGAGACAAGAGTTCATTAATCTCTACGGAGATATACCTGATACCGAACTACTGATAGACTCCATGATGGAGAACAAAAACAAATGGGATGAACTATACATGCTCATAACGAGCATAATGGAAAAGAAGGAGGAAGAGGACAGAAGGCTGGAAGTGGAACGACGAATAGAGCAGTGAGTCCAAGGAGGAAAGGAGACCGTGATAGGCACCTGATGCACGGGCCAACAGGCTCTTTCCAGGTGTCGCTTATATCACATGAGAAAAGAGGAGGGGGTTTAATGAGGTGAAAGTCCCACACAAAATCCACAGCACGCATCAACACCAAACGGCCCGCTATGGATAAAGGCATTAGCTTCCCCCTACCTCAGGGCCAAAAAAAAAACGACTGAAAATAAATCTAAAGATGGTGTTAACTATTATGGCGTAACTCTGTTCAATGTTTTACCGACTTCAGTCAAGGTAATGAACTTGAAAAACTTTGAAAAGCAAATTAAATTGTACTTACTTCAAAATGCATTCTACTCATTCGAATAATTTCTGAGTGTTGATTTTTCTTCTATGTCTTGTTTGTTAACAGATTGATTTAGCATGTCAATGTATATGTCACTTTTATTGTTGAATTTCTATTTTAAACATGTTTTAAACTTTCTATAATTTTTTTCTCTGACTTATGTAAGTACTTCACTGTACATTAACATGAATAAATATTATTATTATTATTATTATTTAAGATTTTTGAATATTGAAATTTAATTTACGTAAACATGAATTTCCAGCAATAGTAATTATCTCCGATATAATACAATTTTCAGAAATCAGTATCAACTGAAAATCTAAAATACAATGATGATCATAAAAATAAATAAAATTAAAATTACTTTGCCAGCCATGCCTGCAGTTTTGTTTATATATTTTTGTGTAAATGATAATAAAAGACCAGTTTGGAAGAGAACTGTGTTTTTATTCTTCGTTTTAAATGAAAAATATATACTTAAGTTCTATGGATTCTTTCATTGTTATAATGGAAATCGTTCCACATGATAGGTACATTAGGAACAATAACGATTAGCTAACTAAAACTAAAATGAAACAAAAATATTACATATATCTACGTTTTGTACAATAATCATCTGCCTTGAAGTGAAGATAACACACCCGTAATTAAGAAGTTACTTTCTTTCTCAATTATAGATTTTTTCCCAAGCTAACCTTCTATCCACTTTCTCGACACCTCCTAATTGTAATATAGACAAATCCTTACCATTTATTAGGAAAGCGATGAAAATGGATTTTCCTGTCCTTATTTTTTCAAACAAACGATTACCTGTCTGATTCAATGAATAAAGAAAAGAAAGGAAGGAGGATAATGCATTTTGACAGTTGACCGTGATGGTTCTTGCATAATATGGCATCTTACGTTACCAGTGGCGTATAATAAAACGAAAAAATATCATTAAGAAAAAAATGTTTGGTATACCTACTTTATATTTTCATGTAACTAAGGAATTTCATATTTATTGATTTTGACTGTGTTTATAAGAGAAACTGTAATTTTTATGAAATAAAACATATGGTGAACAAGTAAAAAAGTGTTGATGCTATATTTTTTATGCCTACGCACATGATATGTCAATGTCACTGTTTTTTACAATTTTATCGGAAAAGAGATTTATGATTTTTTTCTCATTAACTAGTGAAAAACAGTTACAAAAATAATGGAAAATTACTTTCTGTGAAATTGTATTCTAACGTCTGTATTTTTTTAACTTTTAGAACAGCTACAGCCAGCACAACTGACCATATTTGCTTCTAGTCCAAAATAAACTCTTATGCCACTAAATTAACACTATGAACCAACGCAATATTCACAATAAGATAACTATACAAGTAAATATTGTTCCTAATTCGCATTTAAACAACTTTAAACACAAAAAATACTATCAAGACATACAAAACACTACAACCATAACGACGACATGACTCATATTTGGTTACTCAATATGGCCGACCCGGTCGCACCTTTTACCTAGATATCAACTTGCGCACACGCTCCTTCCTTTCTCTTCATTATTCATTGGTCTGTTCTCAGTTGGCACTTTTACAAGCAGAGGGCGTTCGCTTGGCTGGATTCGCGTATACCTATTCCGTTTGGTTCGTCATTCGTCGGTCAGTAAGACAAACTGTGGCTGACCGGTAAGTAGACAACTCCATCTCCTTCCTCGACACCTATGTTACGAATGGACCTCCCGATCCCAATATACAGGGTGGGGCACCACATTCGCCACGGTCAATTTATAGAAAACTATGTCATATTATGTAATTGTTTTCATCTGGCTGGAAAAAGAATTTAAAGAATGTAAATTACTTCAATAATCCCTATACCTATCTTTTACCACTTTCGAAATATCTGATCTACTTCACTGAGTTACCTTACATTGAGCTTCAGCGATATGTTTGATTGTCCGGACGAATGTTTGCTCAAATATCAAAGTCAAAACTTATACAGGACGCTGAAAGAAACTTGATTGAAAAATTTTAATTTTGAACGTTGAAAAACTGTTTTATTTCAAATGGCACACCCTGTATTTATTCATACATACCTATCCCTTATCATTCAAACTGTATTATGGTTCCCTACACCTAAACCGAATAGTTTACTAGAAGTTGGGTTTTTTGTTAAAAACAAAAGCATTTATCAACATAACTTTTTTAAATCCATCTGATTCAGGTGAAATGCGATTTTTTTATGTTTCTGATAATAAGTGAAGTGTCATGATAACTGCCTTTTGGCTACAAGATCATATTGTACAAAATAAAATCTACCATAAAACAACCTTATATCACTCAATGACAAATTGAAAAAGAAACAGGTATCTGTAGGCGAAGCATTACAAGAAAATTTTTGGAAATATAATCCATAAATTCAAATAATTTGTTCTAGTAGCTTACACTGAAAATGTATCTAATTTTTGGTGGACGGGCTTTTTTGAGTTTATATAAATAAACTTTCAAGACAATTGTGAAAATATATTTCTTTGGGAACGTTTTTATTGCTTGATAATTTTAAGTGGCCTGAATACCTCTTAAATTCTAATAGGACCTCAGTAGTCAATTCCGAGAACAAGGTGATATAAATTGAATGGATAAACTTAATTATAGTAATTACTAATAATTCAACATAAAAAAGCAATAGTGGTATCTAGAGTACGAAGATTAAGGCCGAGATCAGTGAGTTAACATCAGGCACAGGTAGACATAGGTAACAGATTAATCATCATACATTTCAAATTTAGTATCTATTGAGTATTGAGAAGATCTAGGTGAAATATCTTCCACGTAATAGATATCCCGTTGGAATATTGCTGATGTGTTCGATTACCTTTTAGATAATACATCACTCGGAAAAATAGACTTGGAATTGATTGGATTCCGATGAATTTCTCCTCCGTGAAGAATATGATAAATATACTAGCTTCATTGAATTTCTCAACGAAATACGGACAGAATATTCTTCTTGAGGAAAACAAGATCATCTTATCCCATCAATCAACATTTTCCAACAGGATACATACATAAATCTTATTTTCGTGCTTTATACATTAAATCAGTAGAGAAAATCTTGATTTCATCTTTAGCATTTGTAGACAATAATAATAATAACAATAATAATAATCATTTTTATTTACGCAAAATATAACAAAAGTCATAAAAAAACTTACACATTTGTGAATAAACATTTGGGTACTTACGAAAGCAAGGAATGCCGTTTGTGTAATAGTTGTTGCATTTCAGTACAACATGCATTAAAATATAAAAAAAATTAATAAATCATTTCAAAGTAACATTCAATTTAGTGTGTAAAATATAGATACAGGAAACAATGAAAAAGACGTGATAATATTAAGAATAAAAAAATCCCGATGGCCTGTAGTCAGCGGAAAGGTAAATTTTTCAAAATTCATTGAATTGAAATTTTAACAACCTTTTCATTGGTATACCTACATGTTATTAAATAAAATTGTCATAGCCTTGCGGGGTTAGAGGTTTTTGTTTTGGCTGTTGAATATAAAGCAGACAGGGTTCGAGTCCACTTCAAGGCAGATTTTTTTTTCGTCTATTTCTTTTCAATAAATATACTATATATATATATATATATATATATATATATATATATATATATATATATATATATATATATATAATATTAAGATCTCCAGAAAATGTACAATTACATCAAATTTATATTAAGTGTTCATGTTTTATCAATATTTGTTATTTTTCTTTATTAATTTTTATTTTTTTACCTGTGTATTTTATGCAAAATTGCTTTGAACAAAAGTGGTAGGTACTGATTATATGTATAACCTAAAATTATTTTTAATAATATTTACACTACTGCTCTTTTTTGATAATTTTTTGAATGTTTGAATGGTCGCCATTTTGAAACTACTTACCCGATATTGCCCAATAACGAACTCGACCGAGATATTTGAGAGATTGATTTTTGTAGCAAATTTGAGCTTGATCCCTTCAAAACTGCGACCTCTATCGTGTTAACAAATTTCGTAATATCCCATATATATATATAAATAATAATTTCACGCCTAGCTGGTAAATTGAACCTACATTTCGTAGGGTGCCGCAATAAGAACGAGGTTTGTCGTCTACATATTGCGTTTGTGTGCATTTTTTCCACTATACTGCTCAATCAGATTGATTACCAAACATAGCATCAGTCGTAGGGTGAAGAGCCATATTTGATAATCAATCCTTATTTGGAACTCATACTTGTATCAATCTTCGGTATAGAACTGTCGGTGGAGACAAGTATGAGCGATATATTAAGCATGTATAATGGTGGATAATAATAATCGGCAAAGGTTAATAATTAATTAAATAAATGAGGAGCTATCCGTACCAGATGACCATATTAGAATATGAATAATAATTTCACGCCTAGCTGGTAAATTGAACCTACATTTCGCAGGGTGCCGCAATAAGAACGAGGTTTGTCGTCTACATATTGCGTTTGTGTGTCTCCCAGATATATATCATGATTTCGAGGTTGTTGCCTCTCATCAGTATATCGTAGTATATAGTGGAAAAAATGCACACAAACGCAATATGTAGACGACAAACCTCGTTCTTATTGCGGCACCCTACAAAATGTAGGTTCAATTTACCAGCTAGGCGTGAAATTATTATTCATATTCTAATATGGTCATCTGGTACGGATAGCTCCTCATTTATTTAATTAATTATTAACCTTTGCCGATTATTATTATCCACCATTATACATGCTTAATATATCGCTCATACTTGTCTCCACCGACAGTTCTATACCGAAGATTGATACAAGTATGAGTTCCAAATAAGAATTGATTATCAAATATGGCTCTTCACCCTACGATATACTGATGAGAGGCAACAACCTCGAAATCATGATATATATCTGGGAGACTGATGCTATGTTTGGTAATCAATCTGATTGAGCAGTATAGTGGAAAAAATGCACACAAACGCAATATGTAGACGACAAACCTCGTTCTTATTTCGGCACCCTACGAAATGTAGGTTCAATTTACCAGCTAGGCGTGAAATTATTATTCATATTCTAATATGGTCATCTGGTACGGATAGCTCCTCATTTATTTATATATATATATATATATATATATATATATATATATATATATATATATATATATATATATATATATATATATATATATATATATATATATATATATATATATATATAAACTTTTGAACCAAATGTTTTTTTGGACTAACTTATAGACATATAACAACATGCCGTTGAAATTTTTTCGAAATTCAAAAGTGTGAACGACCGCAATAGGTATATTTCTATAAGAAATTTACCTAAAAATGGCTTTATTAAGCGTCTAGCGAATAAAAGAGTTAAAACTAATAATATTTATTTATAACGTAGAAGGCGAGGTAGAAGGTTTTGGCATAATCTATACTACTCATATTATTTCTTTGATTTGGCTCAGAGATATAAATATTCATAACCCTTGAAGAAGCGAAACAACATATGCATTCTATTTTCAGTTTTTGGACCTTAACAAGAATTATCAGAATTACAATTAGTGCGAAATGTTTATAATAATACAAAGAAAACGGAGGGAAAAAATTCAAGGTACAATAAATCATTTCAAGATATATTGCAAATTCAAAGAGAAATATTCAAGCAAAATTTCACAGAGAAACAACGATTTGTTTTGTATTTTTTGAGGGCATATTCGAGAAAGAAATGAAGAATGAAATAATAAATCTAAGCAATATCTCATACGAGTAGGTATGTTAAGCACCTGATTCTTTTCATATTAAATAAAATGCCTCAAGCCATTTTTCATACCGACGATGAGTTTCCAGAATATTAGACATTTCAAAAATATAATAAACATTAATTTTGATCCATTATTCTACGAGAGAATGCACAATTCCAGCCTCAATGAAAAGCTCAACTGCCCATTAGCAGCCTATAATGACTTTTAAAATATTTGGATTGGATTTAAAGCTCCAAGAAGCCCATATTATCAACCAATAATCTTTTATATATATATATATATATATATATATATATATATATATATATATATATATATATCACTTACTAACGGAAAATAATATCAATAACTATTGAAACCGCACACGAAAAAAATGAAGAAGTAGAAAAATCAAAGATTGCCAGAATGGCTATTTATTATTCAGCATAAAGGTTTAGTGGTGGTATTTTTTATGACTTATGAAATGATAACCTTTAGTCCATATTGCTGGCTTTCGGTGTATATTTACTCAACGGAACATTACCCCATGCATGTTCCAAATCGCTTACAGCCATCAACATCATCGCATGTTTGATATCGATGGTACGAGATATCGTATCTATTGAATGAAAAAAAAAATCGCCACACATAACCCTCAAGTTGTTACAGTGGCAATAATTGTTCTGTCAGTCACATCACGCAACCTTTTTCTAGCAATTATTACAAATTATGTCGCTCTATACGAAGGTTATGATAATATTTAATCTGCAAATGTTTACAAACAGTAAACCTTCAGACTCACGACGTATACATAATATAATGATAGTTATCCTGTCTAAAATAGGACACGAAGCTACACTCTATGTGCACGGTCTGTGTTGTTCTCCAAATAAAACAAAGAGACTCTCAGATTATTTATATGTAAAAAGCATTAAGTTATGTTATGTTGCAATATTGTTTTTATGAATGGATAAAGTTTTGACTGTGAAAAAAATCATTTCCTTATTCTTGACACATATCGTAAATTTGAATTAACTTTTTTTTCAAAATAAAATGCTCCTTTTACGTACATACTTGAAAATGTTTTGGGCACATTACCCATAAAATATTAAACTTAAATTTTCTCTCTCAGCTATAGTAACGAGATTGTAAACAAATCTTCAAAAAAAATTAACAAAAAAAAACAAGATCTTGAACATCAATGCAAGGTCCCTGAGAAATACGTTGCTGCATTGGATGTCAGAAGTGGAAATTGGTATACTTCATATCAATGGCTATAATACTTTAGGTCTTTTTGGAGTCTTCTGCGGCTGGCACAGTAATATTTGTTCGTGATGAATTAAAAGCAAATGTAAAAAAATAGTATTAGTTATAATGCAGAAAAATGTATATATGTACTCTCGGAACAAATAAAAACTGTGTAATACAATGACCGGATTTAGCATGGAGCAAACAATAAATATGGCAACCAGGCAAAATTCTTGCTTGGATCATCATACTGTGAGTACAGGTTTGGATGTTGATCGCTGTCAGGTAATTGATCTTGATATATCTGATCATCTGGGTCAAATTATTATCTAGTATTTCTGTTTTTTAAACGATAAACTTTTCCCAAACAAAACAAAAATTTAGACCAGTTACCCAAAGAGGGTATCAATGTTAAATAATGGCCTTTCTGAAAGATCATGGGATTTTGTTGAATGTGCGGGTATGGATGCTAATAGTAATTGTGAAAGTTTTATATGTTGAATGTTTTCCAGAGAAACAGTAGGTATATAATGCGATCAGAAAATAACATTGGTTGGTTTAGTCAAGAGCTGCCAGCTAGAGGCATTTGGACGAAATAAGCAGTCAGTATAATACCTATGAGAACAGCCAGTACTATATGCATTGTAAGCAGCAATATAAAAAAGAGATCCGTGAAGCCAAAGTTGCTTCAAACGTATAAACTCTTCCAGTAACCTCAGTAAGAGCATGTGGGCAGATATTATTAAGAACAGAGGAAACCCAAAGCAAAATATCGAATCAAAAGACTTCAGATGACTTCAATAAATATTTCTTAAATATTGGTATACTAGAATCAGATATTGATCATTTGGAAAATCTCTGAAATGTTAATCTTTAGGGAGCATTCTCCTTCTCCGAAGTAAGTTTGAATAAAGTTCGAGATATAATAAACCAACAAAAAATAAGAACAGAAGGGATATATTTAGTTTTAATTTCAAAATTATAAAATCAGTAAAAAATCCAATTCTGGTATCTACCTCTCACAAAACTCGTGTAATGGCGATGGATGCATCCCACAGTGCATGAAAAAGACAATTGTGGTTCCTCTTTTAAAGAAGGGTTGCCCAGACGAGGCAGAGAACTATAGACCAATATCGCTGCTACCTGTATTGTTCAAAGTCTTTGAGAAGTGTATGTCTAAGCAAGTAGTACGTTTTTTTTTTGAAGTAAATGATCTTTTAAATGAAACTCAATTTGTATTTAGAGAAAGTAAACACACCATTTTGGGAATCTTAAATCTCATGTATTAAATATAGATGCGCTTGATGGACAATGCTAAAATAAAGTTTTGTTTTGCGATATCAGCAAAGCTTTCGACTTTGTTGATCATAGATCCTTCTGCGTAAGCTAAAAGTATATAACTCTTAAAATCCTATCTTACAGGAAGGTGTCAGGGTGTGCAATACGTTGGTGTGATGCCGGCAAAGCAAGACATAAAAATAGGGGTGCATCAGGAGTGACTTCTAGGTCCAATACTTTTTCTTTTATGTTTTTGCCCCTAATAAATCAAAAGTCTTCTCTCTTTGCCGACGACACAACGGTCTCTGTAATGGCAGACTCTCTTGAAGCTTCGTTGTTGGGTTCTATGGAGATACAGGAGATGTAATTAATTCAAATAGGCTAGTGCTAAACAAAAGCAAGGTAGAGAGAATATGGTGTTTGCTCTAAGAGAGATTGGGACAGTAAATGACCAAGCTAGGTTCCTTGGAGTTCTTAACCACCCAAAAGTAGAATGGGGTTATGGGGTCATGCCTCAGGTGCTCAGCGTTTGTTTGGATTGCTGAGAAATGCAGTCAGAGTAGTGAGTCATTTGGGTTACTGGAATGACAATAGAGCAATTTTTAAGCAGTTAGGAATACCCCTGCCATCTTTCTATATTCTGCAAACCTAGCTCTGTATAAAGAGCAATATTCAGTTGTTTTTAACTCACAAAGACATACATGCCTATCGCACCAGAAATTGAAGTAATTTAATACTAGCCTACAGCTGACTAAAAAGGTGTAAACATAGCCCCAAAATGAATAAATATTTATTATTTAAATGTATTGCCAATTAAAATGAAAGAACTACCTACCAAAAAATAAATTTAAGGAAAAATGTTAATTTTAAATTTATTTTATTCAAATGAAACATATTTTCAATATGTTTGTCATAATCAATAGTGTTTATTCTAAATTTTTAATTTTATTTTATTTTAGTTATATGAAGATATAGAGCCCAGTGTCTAAATGACTCATTTATTTTAGGTGTTACTTTTAGTTTTCCTGTTTCTCAAGTATGAAGTGAATGTTTTATGTCATTTTGTATTTTTCTATTTTACCATTTTTTGACGTATGTACATTGCTTTTTTTGTAATCTCAACATGAAATAAAGAATTTGAAATTGAACAAAACAAAAATGTGAAAGAACGAGTGTGTTGTTGTTTGTATACTGGATCAAACGTAGTCAATATAAACAAACGAAATGGCGGCGGCGCTGGGTTATGCTAGTTTAATTCATTTTCCGTTATTTTGCTGTAAATATAAGGTTTAATCAAAATTGTGAATAGTTTTGACGAAAACAGTTTTTGGTAGTGGTAAAGACAACAATTTTAATTATTCGAATATTCTGCTTTGAACGACGTCCATTTTGAAATTACACCAAATGACATTTGAAAAACTAGCAAAAACTTAACCAAATACAAGTAAAAAAAAATAATAAACATATTCGAGCAATTTTTCGACTGGCAGTTATTGAAACATTAAGGTTAGCCGATACTTCTTCACCATACTTCACAACGGTCATCGGTTTCAATACGTAGGTAATACTATTCCTTTCTGTAAACATTTTCCAATATCTATATTTACAGGGTGGACCAAAGCGCTTGTCGTCAGGGGTAATTATAATCGATAGATAAAAACAAATACCTATCACATTCTCAGCATCAATATTATAAATGATTTTAATGAATAATCAATTCTCTCGTTGTCTTTTCGTTCCCACCACATATTAAAAAAAAATAACAAATCCGAATGACTCATATGTCTCCATTGCTATTGTATTGTCAGAAACTTCAGTAGTATATGGTACAGTTGATAAATTATCAGCTTGACCTGTAGGTATTTCTTTTACGATGCAAATCATATACGGTCGTGCACTTCATTCCATAGAGCTTTTTTTTCCGATTCCAATGATATTTAGTTGGATATGATTATTTTGAATAAAATAATAATAATAGATTTTATTGTTCTAAACTTCAATAATATAACATAGTAGAATATAATGAGGTTCAAGAGCAAGGCAGAGTTTGGTTTCATCATTA
Organism: Crioceris asparagi; assembly: GCA_958507055.1. Classification (NCBI taxonomy): domain Eukaryota; kingdom Metazoa; phylum Arthropoda; class Insecta; order Coleoptera; family Chrysomelidae; genus Crioceris; species Crioceris asparagi. The sequence goes on from OY293826.1 coordinate 30,756,052, forward strand.
AATCGTGTTACCAATGAGACGCATTCTTCCACTCAACCCGAGGAAAAACTTTAAATCAATATAAAATAGTTGAATAAAAAAAATCGGAAGATTTTTTTTCTCTATTTCTCACTCAATACAACAGTTAATTTGACTGTCAGAATACTTAGTAGACTATTCAGACCATTTTTGTGAAAAAAACAGAACTATCGAGTACCTACCTACCTTTAATTAAACTTTTACAGAACTGAATTCACGAAGAAAGATTATCTTCAGAATGTGTTTACAGCTTACACTTACCTGCAATAGCAACGAACATAAAATACTCATTCGAAAAAAAACAAATCGCATGTGCCTTAAAAATGAAGAGATAAAGAGAAAGCCGATTACGGTAATTAAGTTTATTTCAAAAATTGATTCCGAGAATGCGTAATTTTTGTTATCAATCATAATTACAGAGATACCCCATAATGACAAGTAATGTGATCCACCCTGTATAATAAAATAACAGTAGAAATAAATAAATGCATAGTCACCTCTGTATACAAACCCTACTAACAGAAACCATTAAATATATTTTCACAAGAAATAAGACCGATAATTCGTACATTTGAAGTTGGTGCCAAATGTCTTCTATATACATATATCTACAGAGCAAATTTACCAGTACCAAAAGAATTTATATTATCTTGTATTTTTCTGTGCACCAAATAATAAAAGTCGATCCTATTTTTTGTAAAAAATATTTATTTCACATTTTTGAGTGTTTCATTTGTTATCAAATTTTTCGAAAATTATTGTTCGCACTACCCCTTTTGGTGAAAGTTTTTCGGGGGAAGGACTGGTTGGATATATTTTTTTTCGATAGCAGTGTCTCTCAACAGCAAAACACGGGAAGAGACAAAAAACAGACAAAGAGTCGAATTGTACACCTCCTTCCTTCGGAAGTCGATCAGAAATAGTTAGTGCTGCCACTCAACACAAATTAGATAGGTACACTTCGTGGTTAGGGACAGTCACAGCGGTTTTAGGGGATACCGTGACGGCGATAGAAATAAGGAGGCGGTGATCTTGTTCGTAGACATGAATGGCCTAATCCTTCTATATGACATTCACCAACCTCTGTTAACATCGACTGATTGCGAATATAAAATTCGTCAAGGGAATATGTCCACCCATATCGAACACAAACCAAGCATGTGCAAGATTATTATATATTTAGATGCAGATGCAGACAGAAAGATCAAAATGCCAACCGGTCCTAATTCCAGAAACTATTGGATAATGATGTGAGTACCCAAGACAACATGATAGATTTGTGGATATGCTCACGACTCTCCATTTCCAGAAGATGCGATACCAATTATATCAGGTGCAGCCACAAGCCATGTAAACTACTGAACCGCTTATTGAATAGTGATCCAACATACTCAAAAGCAAACTGCGGAAGGCCGTTGTACTGAATGCCAGAACAAGCATTCAGTGACGAAAGCACAACAGTGACTTTTGGATCAACCAATAGCTACCTATCTCCTTCTTGTGTTATACATATGAAATATTTGAAAGACTGATACAAAACCGACTTACTTTGGGTGTACTATACAATTAAGTACTTAATTATCCGACTCCTGATTCAGTAAGTATATGCTACACTTTAATCTTAACTTAATACGTAAACTCAGATTTGTTTCTAATTTGATAACAAGTCCTAGAATTCTACCCAATGCTCCTAGAACTAAGCTGACGATTTCAAGTCGTCCTAATGACAAGTATCAGATAAGTATATGAACCACCAATTGGTTCTTAGAAGTGTTATTAATAAATTGGCAACATCTCTAATAGGAGTAATGTGAGCTGCAATCATCCAGTGAGAACCATGAATTTTACCATCAGCGGAACATCGTAAACACTTGACAGTGATAAGCTTGTTTCGTCAAACGCACATATATATTGGTTTTAGGAGCAGATTCTTCATTATTTCTATCCTAAATTTTTACTCTTATTTGGTCTCTTTGATACAACCACGTTGATACAGCATACTTAATTCGACAGCAGTTAAAGAAATCCAAAATAAATTTAAAGCGCATGATTTTTTTGAATAATTTTGCTGAAGGTTTTCTTTATCTCTACATAGAGGAAATAAAGTCGCTATTCTTGTCTGTCTGTCCCAATTTTGATTCAAACAATACGCAAGATTAAGATATACTTCCATCTGAATTTCCACAGGTGAAGTAGCGGGCAAAAGCTAGTAAGAAACATTTGAGAAACTTTTAAATGTCAGGTTCTATAGCACTGAGTTTTCTGTCGCCAAATTTGGATTCTGGTCTATTTTGAACAAAATCATTGGTAGCAGTAGGAGTGAGAACAGCGACCTATCAATTCAATTGAATTATAGCAATTGATTAATCACAAGTTAGATTGTTAAACTGTATTCGGTGGATTATTTAATTGGTTTAATAAATTGTATATTCAAGTCACCGATTGTTTGCTTCCCAATTGGCGAACAAGAACCAGTTACAATACTGTAAGTACTTTATCTAGGACTAATATATGATTTCTAGAGAACAACTAAAAGATCCTTCATTTTCATCCATCTCAATACAAATACACCAACACTATGCGCTTTGCGCTGAATCTTGATTATTTTCAGTTTGTTTATATTGTTCCCATGGTATTATTTAATATGAGAAATTGTGACTGGCATGCAAGAGGGAATAATCCCTCTTCATTAATCCCTAAGGGAATAATATATGTGGATGTTATACTGTTACAACCACAAGTATCTATAATACCTACTTACATTATAATATACATTATAATTATAGAATATAAGTTCGTGACATTTGCACTCGGGAGCAGCAAACTTTGCAACGGAAACTGATTCAACTGATTGTAAGAAAGAGTAAAATAAGTTTCACTGTCATCTCCATGATTTATAAAAAAATTAAATTTAGGGGTTGAGACATGTTTCGAGTCTACATAGACACATCTTCAGTCAGGATATTATACGGATTATCTGAAACGGTAGAATAATTAACAACCTAATATATACAAAAGAATGTGGCACAAAAGTTAATATAAGATAAATACTCAAGTGGAGAGAAATAAAAAATTAAAATAAACATCACCAAATCCCGAAAATTGAAACATTAATTCCAATAAAAATCCAAAGACATAAAACATTCTAAAACCAAAAATTAATAAATGACTGCCCTCACATGAAGCGAGAAATTTATAAAACTGTAACATTAGAAAAATCAAACACGATGAACTACATCTTAGAAAGAGTGTCAAGACGAGATTGAAAAGTAAAATTTAAATAATTCAATTAGAGAGAAGTATTATGATAGTGACATCTATTAGTTAAAAGTATAAATAAGATTAATAATTTTGAAATGTAGTAGAAAAATGTAGTATGAGAAATGAATCAAAGAAGATAAGAAGAAGAACAAATAATCTTATTTGATTTGATAACAAATTATTTAAGGAAATCAGAATGAAAGAAATTCAAAGAAAGGTAAGCAATCAAAATTATTCTGATCATTTAGTTAAGTGACAAGTACGTAGGTACTTATATTTTTATTACTGGAATGAATTTCAAAAATTTCTAAAATGTTTAACAAGCGACCTTTGGAAGCATAATGTAATATTTTTATGTCATTATTAATATCAAAAGAATGTTTAGTGTTAACTACATGATTTGCAAAAGAACTACTAGAATTAATTTCATAGAAGGGTGTCGTAAGAAACATTGATTTATATTTATCAATAATCTTTGCATGTTCTTCTACTGTAGTTATAATTCTGCGGCCACTCTGACCTACGTATTTGGAGTTGGTCTTAATGGTGAAGAAGTAAATATTCAAATCATCTCTGTACCTACCGTTGAAATACCTACGTTCTTTATATCTAGAAAGACTTTTCCAAGGCAAAATAGGATTATGTAAATTTCTGTTCCTATCTTATCCTATCAATAAGGTAAAGGGGGAAATTGTTGTTAATACCAATTTTTTTAATAATATTCAATTCTATGTTGAAATCATAGGAGTTCATGGGTATTGAAAATAGCCTGTAGAATAATTGAAAGAACTTAACCTATGAGAGATGGGGTGACATGATGAGGAAGGAATTGTCAGTTTGAGTGGGTTTCCTATGAATTGAAAATTCGAATTTGTTATCATATTTTTTAACTAAGATGTCTAAAAATGGTAAACAATTATTTATTTCTACCTCCAATTAAATTCAGATGAGGACGCAGTTCATTGATGTACCATTTCAATATATCTTTCATTTTTAGAAGAAAGAACGGCGTTTGTTGTTGAGAGAAGGAGCAACACTGCTAAAAGCCTATGTTCACTCTAAAGGAAAGGAAAATATACTGGAAAAGGTAGTGTCACCAGGGAGAAAAAAATGAAAATAAAACCATCTTCCTCAAAACCATTCTTTTGAAACGTAAAATCCTTGAAACTTAGCGAAATTTAAAATAGAATTTTAAACGGGAAGTTACCCGTTAGGTAGATATTCGACAAGATCTTGCTAAGCATTTTTAAATATGAAAAGTAAAAGCTGTGTTGTGAAGTTCTTTCTCAAACATTCATGGTTACAAATGATTGCAAGATTGTATAATTAGTTTGTCTATAATGATTACTTTTATTTTTGCAAAGGTACCGAAAGTAATTTATGTTTTCTAATAGTTGTTGACAACTTTTACACACTCTGTTCGTATGATAATTTGTATTTCCAACTTTATAATATTTGTTTGTACAGCAAAGATTGGTGTATTTAATCTTTGCCAACAGTATGGTGGAGACAGGCTGTAGGGTGGAGACCGGCCCCCGTATCATGTAAAATTTAGCAACTAGTTGCAATCGCGTTGTTGTCTCAGTGTTGCCACCGTCTAGTATACGATGTCTATAAAATATTAGATATATGAAAAAGGGAATAGCAATTTCATTGGAAACATGTTAAAAATAATGTATTATTCACAAATACATACAATCAACCTCACTTTGATCATTTTTACTCGAGTATCAGTTCAGGCTCAAGACTGACAGAGCGACAACACTGTACCAAATCGACGTTTTGACAGCGACGATTGTGCGATAGTCGCAGTCGCGTTGCAGTTGCTATTTACGTGATAACCCCCCGGGTGTACTTTGGAGAACGGCAACATGCTGGAGACCGGAGTACCTTGAATCAGTCGGTACGGTGAATACGGTGGAGACCGGAGTACGGAAATAAATAACGCTCGGTTCAAATACCGTTGTAAATAGTTTAAATAATAATAATAATAATGTAATAATTGTACATAGTAGTCGATAGAGTTGTGTTAGTGTATAAGAACAGAGTATAGAAATAATCTGTGATATTTTAATGTGTCAAAAAATAAACCTGCAAATGAATTTATTCCAGTCATTTTTACATGCCCGTTACAATATTATCTAAAATTAAATGAGAAATAAAAATAATATTAATATTTAGGTATAATTTCTGACTTTTAGATTAACCGAATTTTCTGGACGATTTTGATTATTCTAAGATTCTAAATTTAAATGTACCTACATTATTTCCTTCACTCTACTTTAAATATAAGTTAATAAAAATTATTTGTTTAATTTTCCCAGTAGACCTTGGTATCGCTTTTTCTTACGTGATGCTACCAACTACCAATCGGTTTCATGGATGTCTTAATACCTAAATTTGATAACCGAAATTTGGTTAGGTCAAAATGTTTTGAAATTGACTGAGAATGTGACGTAAATAATCCCTATGGGAATAATGGAGATTAATACATGCTTGAATAGAAAGTACATTTCAAATTCGCCGTCAACTGCAACTATATTATATTTTCATACCAAAATGGAGACCTTTATGACACTAGACCTACAGAATAGTTTTTATTATAGGTACAGAAGTTGCCTCTTTATCATGTTGATTTTTTCTATAGTTTAGAACAGTTAAACTGATTAATGAGGTATTACTTATGTATAATACTAGCTATTTTACCCGCCACTTCCTGGCCAAACACTATTGTAGATTGTGCTACGAAAACATAAAGTCATTAAAATTCTTGAGTATGGAATCCTTCTATGAGACCTATTCGCACGTAGAACCAGTCCGATCACCAACCCAGATCAATCCACAGATATGCACCAAGAGAGAACGGCATGATAATTTTTCCTACATATGTCTTAAGGAATTTCCGGTATGGATCCCTCCACTTTTAAATTCCAGTCGCACTGACAGACTCTCACAAAACAGTCCAGTAACGTACTACACACAAATATATACCGAAAAATCCACGAAAATTCTGCCATAGAGCTCAGAGATACTTCTTTGGGAATTACAGATATGGAACCCTCAACCTAGGAGGCCCAGACACACATAAAATATAGCCTAAGTCACCCGCGCAAATATAAAAAAATCAATAATTTTTTTTATCGAAATCGTATAATTAGTTTTCGAGATTTTTGTTGTCATAGAAAAAGTCGCTACTAGTAATGTCTTAAGGATTTTCCGGTATGGAACCCTTCATCTTTAAATTCCAGTCGCATTGACAGACTCTCACAAAACAGTCCATTGACATACTACACACATATACCTATATCGAAATCTCCACGAAAATTCATTCATAGAGCTCAGAGATACTTCCTTGGGAATTACAGATATGGAACCCTCAACCAAGAAGGCCCAGAAACACATAATATATAGCCTATGTCACCCGCGCAAATATAAAAAATTCAATAAAATCTTCTTTTTCGAAATCGTTACTCGTATATAGGCGAGTATATAGGTATATTAGTATAGATAGGTACTGCGTTTCACACTAAAAATGTAGGGTATCCGGGTATAGGCAATGTATTTTAAATAGGAAAACGGCACACAGCTTCTAACTTTACCTGTAATAGTTTTTTTTGTCATTTTGAATTTCATTGTTCTTATATACCCAAGCGGCGAAATTTGCGTAAGACAGGCATATTGCATTCTTAGTTGAAATGCACTTTTGCCATCATATGTGCATAATATCTGTGTGTTCTTATGAAAATTTTGAACGTGCTACCATTTCTGGAAAAATTCTAAGTATTTAGAAACCTAAATTGGGGCTTTGTTATGTAAAAAAGCGGTGTCCAAGAATTGTACCTAGGTAAAACTACCTATAATCTTTCTGAAGAAGCGTTTGACTCAATTCTCTGATATATCGATAACTATAAACGCATAGAATTAGCACTCCAATTATATGTATAAATGGCTGGTCGACATAAATTTACCTACTTTAATGATCGACGAAACCAAACAGAGGAGGTATGGGGGTATACAATTCGACTGTGTGCTTTTTTCGGTTTGTGCGCGCGCTGTCAATATCCGATTTTGATGATTTTTGATTTATTTGAAAGAGGAGACTTGAGAAAATGTCCCATATTCATAAAAACTCAAATCCGAAATCTCCTTCCCTCCGAAATTTCTCTTGAAATTCGAAAATCCGAGACGGCAGAATTAAAGATAATAAACTGTCCGAAAACGTTTAAATTGAACATTTTTTCAAAAGAATTACGGTTTTCGACTTTCAGCGATGATAAAATTTTCGCTATATGGAAGAGGCAATTTCATTCGAAAACTGAAAATCTGAGAATGCCAAATTAAAGACCAGATTATTTGTAGCAACATTTATGTTCAACATTCTTTCCATAGAGTTTTCGTGTCTAATAAACGGCTGTGCTACCAGCAAAGAACAGAGATGGGTAATGGTATAAGTGAACGTTCAACGATTTTCGTGACTAATGTTACACTCAAAAGTGTGAAATAAATATTTTTCACAAAAAAATAATAATTCTTTTGGTTCTGGTACCTGCTTCTGAAGTTGGTCCCAATAAAATTAATATTATTTTGTATTTTTCAGTGCACCAACTAATAAAGTCAGCCCAATTTTTTGTAAAAAATATTTATTTAATTTAATGGATTTGTCACACATATTTTAGCTTTCAGCAGTTATTTTCCAAATCAACTTTACCTATGCCAAAGCACTTCTGTTGACAAATGCTGAAAAGAAAATCCATCCCTTGCAGCTCTCCTAGTGCGGCAAACAGGATCCATATGCAAACCCGACTATCGTATTTTACGGTGGGATACTTTTAAAGTAAACAAGTCTATTATGGCCAAGTCGAAAAATAATTATCTTGTGAGAAGTAATTGCACATGAAAACAAAAAACCGTTTATGAATAGACAAAAAGAAAATTTGTCATTTCATATGAGCATAACACACGCTTTTTCTCAGAGACGCACGTCGAGTGGGTAGTCAAAAACTACTGGAAGAACATATCAGGCAAGTTACACCAAAATCATTAAAACCGTTTTCGAGCAAATCACGTTTTAGGATTATGTAAAGAAGGCATTATAGTAACCCTCTTGTACCACAGGCGAGTGGGCTGAATACCTACAAAACAAAAGGAAAGCAACAAAATCCGTATATCCGTTCGCCAGACAATCTTGATACAGAACGAAAATAACACATAGACAGGGAAACAGACATACTAATGGCTGAAAAAAATGCTTGACTGAAACATCTACATCTTTTGAAAACCGGACACGGACAATTTTACACCATTAAAATACGTTCCTTTCAGAGGTATGGTAGCAGTAGGAAAGTTAAAATATTAAATGATTTGCTCTAAGGTTATTAAAAGAAGTTCTTCAAGTAGGTAGATATTTGAGAATGTCTTTACTAATATTAAACTTATTACCTATGTATATAAATAGTATCTAGTTATTCTGAATCATTTTCACTTTCCTACCGCTAGCCTAAATAGCTCCCGTTTGTCTGTCTATCTATCTGTATGTCTGTCTAAGCCAAAATTATCTTGGAAACAGACGGAATGATTTTGTTGTTTTCTTTTTTGTTTTGAAGTGTATCGATATGGATCGCTGGTGACACAGGTTAAGCATCCTGCTCGCACTTGTTGACACATCAATATGAATAGTCATTTTATTTTTCGACCTCTCCTATTTTTATATTTATTAACTTTTAGGCCTAGCAAATAGATGACAACCATCCAAGTAGTAGATATTGTGTGTTAGGGAAATTATTTTTTCCAAAAAAGGTCTAAAAACCTTGTTGATTGAATTTGAGCAAATTATAAAAATTTTAAAAACAATTTTGTGCGGAAAATAAATAAATAAATAAATAATTAACGTTTATTGACAATTTGAGAATTCACATTTTTGTCAACAAACAACAATATTAAAACCTACGAGACTAAAAAGTCTGTTTGTAGGGTAATTATAAATAACATATTTTTAAATCAATTAATAGCTAATTGGTAAGAAACAAAGCATTACAAATAAATAAAAGTATGGAATATAATATGTAGATAGGTATAAGTTCTATCACCTTTGAATAATGTTTCTGATGAATTCTCTAGAGTTACTTTCTTATGAAATTATCAACCTCATTTTTAAATTTTCGGTTTGGACTTATATTTTTTATAATTTTGGGTAAATAATTATACGCTTTTGGTCCTAAGCACATACAAAAGGCTAGAGTTTCCTGAAGTAAGGAAATCAGCTTGATTATTATTATCTTAGAGCATGGAATTACGCACGACTTTTCCCTACTCTATTATTATTATTATAATGGAACCTCAACGGTAGGCAACTAACAACGCCGTCTGGAACTTGGAGAGTCACATAATGTTAGTGCTCATAATTTTTCTAAATATGAATCACAGTAATAACTCAAATGATCAATTTTTAAGAAATTTGTAGAATCAACATTCAAATTACATTTACTAACCTGTTGCAGATCCACTGTTTAACAAACCAGTACTAACAGTAGCAACTCCAGCTGCTAGTTTACTCACTTGTTGTAGTACTGGTGGTAATATTGTAGGCAGTTTTTGTTTTTTGTCACTAAGAAAGGTTCCTATTGCACTTTTTCCGAATTTATTTGGATTATTAGGAATCATTTTGAAATTGAGGTCTTTACGGGTATAACTTCTCGCGCTTGCGCTCGTAACTATCGTAACCTCACATTGATTTATTCGATATGTCTGTTTGCGACGCCACAGAAAATCACAACTAGTGTTACCTTTATAGCACTTTTCTTATACTGTTAGCACTGATATCTATTACTTTATGTATCAAATAAAGATCTATAATAATATAAAACTATCATATTGCAATTGAAGAATGACCAATACTCAGATCATTTGAATGTTGTGACCATGTTTTGACATATGTTTTCGTCTCCGTTTGTTACATGTAAGTTGGAATTGTTCTCTCCGTCTGCCGTCTGATAAGGAAACCCAGAAGAAACTATTGAATTTATACCCAAATGAACTATTATTTTTAGAAGCTCAATGGTGTGAAAAATATGAGACATTTGCTAAATAGTTTTGGTAAGGATAATATGTAATATGAGATAGGTATGCAGTCATGTTATCATTTATGTTTTCAAAAATTAGAAATATAACCCCAAAATTCATATCATATGTCAATCTAAACAGGTGATGGAGGGGCAAACGACTCCCACAAAGGCCACAAAATTAAATTTTCCTGTGATGTGCGTGAAGTAGATAGATGTAGACAAGACAGCTAGACTGTATGAATGTAGATAGAATACTTAGTACCTATGTGTAATTTCAATTGGGTAATTGTGATGTGTTAGTAGTGATTGGTTTTGTACTTTGCGGTACCCAAAATTTCCCGTTATATATTCCCACTGTCTTAAATTTCCATTATCAGCTACCAACTGATAAATAATCGGAAATTGTATTTTTTACGAAGAAATTGATACAAAGCAAGAATGGTTAAATCTAATGACAGCAGTTACCGAGAATATTTTCGGCAAATTTTCAGAATTGTTTATGGAATTATTGAATTGTTGTTTCATCAGCTATTAGGAATTTTCTACGGTGGCGATGGAAAATGCATGCCTCCCATCACAGACCTAATTCTATTGGAGTCTGCCACTTCCCTAGCACACAAAATTAGGACTAGAAAGGTACTCAGGTCTATAATGACAATTTATTTAATATTCTAAAATTTATATTAATCTAAAGACCGCCTAAAATACTTCTTCTTACTGCTTCTTTTACGTTACTGTTTCTTTTGATAACACCGGATAAACCAATTAATTTTAAGTAGGTACATAACATAAGTATCTTTCAAATTGACAAATTTGTTTGAGTATTGTATTGTCTGAAATCTTTTGTTCCCATATCGCTGTTAAAGTTTTGAAATGGGCTCATTGGAAAATATCCAGGGCTGAAAGAAAATAAATATAAAAATGTTTTTTTCATGGTATCATAGACAGACATGTTCTGAGCAATTATAACTTGTTACAGGAATTTAATCTAATTCAATAATCAAGATATTAGAATGACTAAGTACTAGTAATTTTTCTACAGTTTACGTATTTATAATTCTGATTAGGTTGGTGTTGATCTTATTTAGTTTCTTGAATTTATTTTGATTATTCCGTATAAATGATTCCCTCTTGTTTTGTATACATACTTCAAATATTGTTGTTGTTTCATACACTGAATTAATTACCTATGTTCGATTTCTCGTTTCGTATACAGGTAACATTTATGAATTAAAAACAGGTTTTTCTTTGTTTTTGACCGACTTTTCCCGATGGCTCTTCTTCAAGAACTTGAATGACCATGAAGCGTATTTATTTAACGATAAAAAATATATTTTTAATTAAATCAATTTAAATGCAGCCAGGTGAAGCTACTAAATTCACAGGGTGACAATACCACTTACGAAACGGAAAAGTAAATGAGTAATGAAACCAATTAATCAATGAGAATTTTAAATTTATTGAAAATAATATATCACATTCGAACCAATCAAAACTTCTAGTTCGTAACCTGCCAGCCTGTAAGTTTTGTCTTGAAAACATTACCTATATTATTAAACTTGAGCGACCGAGCTTTGCTCGGGTAAAACAGGATTTAGAGTGGGTCTATGAGTTACTAAGGATGTTAGTAGTAGTAGTAACAACGTAACGGAAATTAGATTAAACAAACAGAGAGCAATTAACGAAATGAAAATTAATGAATAAAATCTAATAAAAACAACATAGAAGACAGTTCAAATTAAACAAACTGTAATTTGACAGTTCTAATACATATTGTTGGCTCACCTACTAGACCAAATTGAACAAAGCAGCGAAATTAATTAGAAAATTTTTTGATTTAATTATTCCGGCCTTATTTCGAAAGAAAATACCATGTTGTGATACAGTTTTGGAAAGGGAATTAAAAAAGCTATTTAATACAATAGAAATGGCGTCCATAAGAAAAAACAAAGTTATAGTGGTTATCTCAAAAACGGAAAGAGATATTCTTTTGTTTTATTTTTCAAATAAAGACCTTAAAAAAGTGCCCATAGAATGTCTAAGCCAAAATACCCTATGTTCTCAAATAATGGAGATACGGGGGACTGTCAAAAACTCACCATTTTGGTTTTTTGCGATTTATTCAAAAACCAAAAGCAATTGACAAAATGTAATAGCAGTTCTGAAATGGATCGTGAGAAACATTGCCCATTTGACCGATTTTGTAGCTCTTATAATAACCGAGATAGTAATACATGCAGCACCAATCTGGAACACACTGTATACCAAATTTGATCAAAATCGTTAGAGCCGTTTCCGAGAAAAAAATTATAGGTGTACAAGAATTGCTCGTATTAATATTTATATTAGATAAATACTAGGTGTGAACGGATCTGTAAGACAAGTCATAACTTCTAAAATATTAGGTAGAAAATGAGATTTGGTATAAGTAAATGGTATGTAAAAAGGAGAGTTTTCACATATTTTTCAATTTCCGGTCTCAATGGAAATGGCTCCGGTTTTGAATTTTTAAATGGAACACCCTGTATATTGTACCATTTTTTTGATTTCTGAGACAATTCTGGATTAGAATGTGACAATTAAAAATGTTTCTATTTCTGTTTCATTGTTTTAAGTAGTCATTTTGAATATTACTTATTAGGGCCAAATTTTACGAAACGAACGAGCTGAAATATTTTTTTAAAAAGGCGATGCACTTTACAAATATACTACACTGAAATTAAATAAATTATTATCCATGGCACACTTGATTATTGTGTGAAGTGGGAGTAAATAAATCTAAAAATTATAGTATTTATTATATATATACAGTATTACTGAGATAGATATAATATCAAAATGAGAATGCTATTCAAATTATATAAATTATTATCCATGGCACACTTGATTATTGTGTGAAGTGGGAGTAAATAAATCTAAAAATTATAGTATTTATTATATATATACAGTATTACTGAGATAGATATAATATCAAAATGAGAATGCTGTTCACCTTTATGCTTTTATTTCATCGGATACAGTCATCCACTAGATGCGGATCACGTGATTTCAAGCTTATTTGCTTTCGTCAGTGCCACATAAGTGGAAGCTGTATCCGACGAAACATTACCCACGTATATTCTTTGCTTGTAGTCGTTATTATTGAGATCTCAAAGCATCGCTGCGGAAATACGCATAAGTATTTTATATGTTACCATTTTAACACCGATTTAACTCGAAAACTGTAACACTAAGGAAAAATGTTCATTACAAATAATTATGTCTTTTATGAAGTATCGAAAGATTTTCAATTTTTGAAATAAATCGCCCCCTCTACATAGCAAAAATACACATATATATATATATATATATATATATATATGAGAATCTAACATGCCTCTATCTCGAAAACCGTAATTCTTTTGAAAAAATGTTCAATGCAAACGTTTCCGGATATTCTCCTATCTTTAATTATACCACCTCAGATTTTCAATTTTCGAGAAAATTTGCCCCCTCCACCCCTTTGGGGGCGGTTTTCAGAGGGAAGAAGATTTTGGATTTACTTTTTTATGAATATAGAACAATTTCTCAATCTTCCTTTTTCAAATGAATCAAAAATCGTCAAAATCGGAGTTCGTTTAATATATAAAACGCTTGGTCAAACAAAAAAAAGCAGACAGTCGAATTGTATACCCCCACCGTTCGGGGTTCGTCGGTCAAAAATACTTACAATCGTGAATTTTGAATAAATTAGCTATAAACAGGAAAGATTTCATAGCCATCAATTACAAATTTCATTATTTATATTTGTCATGGTAACATATTAAGTTAGAAAGTATCTAGATTTAGTTGATAAAAATGAATATTGTATGTTTGTAGCTATTTGAACAAGGAGCACAATTAAATTAAAATTAGAGGTTGATTAGTGAGAGAAATCGGCCTTTTTTGAGTGAATAAGTATCAGTGCACTTTCCAGAATAATCATGTTTAACTAATGTGTGTCGTATTGTGACAGAATATGATGACACTTATATAGAAATTTTAAATTATATATCTTTTTCTTTTAAATGCAAGCTTAAGCCCAGAATAAAAGTAATTTAGTCTATGTATGTATTTATGCAATATTCTTAAAATAGATAATATTTTTTTTAACAATGATAATAATTTTAATTTAATTGTGCTCCTTGTTCAAATAGCTACAAACATATAAAGATCATTCATTAATATTCATTTTTATCAACTAAATCTAGATACTTCCTAACTTACTTTTTATATGTTACCATGAAAAATATAAATAATGACATTTGTAATTGATGGCTATGAAATCTTTCCTGATTTTAGCTAATTTATTCTAATCTAATCTATTCTATTTATTTTAAGTGTTTTTATAATACTATTAAGTTGTTGTTGAATTAATTTTGTAACAATTTGTAGTTTGCCCTGAAGAAGGGAATAAACATTCTCGAATGCTCGGCTTCAATCAAAGAATTTTATTGAATACATGACTGCTTCCCCAAGAAAATCTTTTTATTTTATATATATATATATATATATATATATATATATATATATATATATATATATATATTATATTTTCTCTTACGATTAGTCATACTATTTCCATATAGATACCTACCTGGACAAGAAAAAAGTAATTTTATTAAAATGTATGTCTCAAGAACTTCACAAACATGACTACCTCACAAACAGTTCAGTTTTGAAAAGCGTGTTTTAACATCTTCAGTCTTCAAGGATAACCTGCCACTAAACTCCATTTTAAGAGAGAGGGAGAGGTTAATAAATAATGAAAATGAAGGACATGTGTGCAAAGAATTACCTACACAAAACGTGTACATTTTTGAAATATTTTTCATAAAAGAGTGTATAAAAATAGATAAATCTTATTTGATTATGTGGTCATTTTTCCTATTTTATATTGGTGAAATTAGTTCGTGATAATCAAATTTAGTGCTTTACTTATTCCCACTAAAAAGATCGTTTCCATCTTCAGCTTCAGAGTACTTCAGAGTGTTACCTACTTGTTTTTAAAAAAACCTGACGCAAACTGAGGGGTGTTAGAATGTTTAGTGTATTGTTTGTTTAAAAGGTGAAATGGTCGAGAGTGTTCTTAGCTAGTTTTTCTTTTATCAAATTTAACATGTGTGTCTGTTTGAGTGAACACTTTGAAAAAAATCGAGAGTATTCTTACGTAGTTTTTTGTAATTAGTCTAACGTTTGTATCTGTCTAAGGTCTTGTAGCTTTCAAGCTGATGAACCGAATTCAGTTTTTTTTTTGTTTGAACAGTGACTTGATTCAGTTCTTATCAAGTATTTTTTCGCAGTGTTTTTAAAGTAAAATACTATTTTCCATACTATTCTGTTTTCGACTAAGAAGATCTGATATGATATCACCAAAGACTTCTTAAACATGTCTATGGATATCAAATTGTATAATGTAGCAGAAAATATATACAGTGTGTCCAAGATATGGATGCATGGGAAACCCAGAAATAGTAAAAGATACAAGGTGGGTTAAGTAATTTCGCGCATATATATGCCCAACAGTATAGGTACCATTTAGAATTTAGAGAGTAGTTGCGGAGATATTCAAAAAAAACTTGTGATTTCGTTAAAAAAAATTATGAGGTTTTTGACAGCGTATAAAAAAACAAACGAAACATGTTCATTGCCACTTTTTTAACTCTACAAAATGATCTAAAAAGTTCAACGTTTAGTTTCGGAGAAATTATCCCCAACTTTTATTTTTCTTATGGAATGCAAACAAGTTATTTATTTTTTTTATCCATAAAAATGGTTTTAAAAATTACATTTCAGTATACTAGGCTAAGAGATCGTTACAATAAAAGACAAAAGAACTTTGACATCAAATGTATCTATTTACTTCTTAATTGTTTATTTATTCTAAGGAATATATCTTTGACTAAAACGAAATTGCTATTAGTTATAACCCAGAATAAGTAATAGATATTTCAACAAAAGAATTGTTGTTGAATAATTATTATCAAAAAACGTTTAAAGAATGAATTAACAGCATTAATAATAAAGATGCTCATACGAATTTCCTTCATTTTTCCTTTTGTTGAAATATCTATAACTTATTCTGGGTTATAACTAATAGTAATTTCGTTTTATTCAAAGATATATTCCTTAGAATAAATAAACAATTAAGAAGTAAATAGATACATTTTATGTCAAAGTTTCTTTGTCTTTTATTGTCACGTTCGTAATGTCATTTAAAACCATTTTTCGGGATAAAAACAATAGAGTGTTTTTGGTCAGTCACTTTAAATGTCAATTTCGTTATAGTTGTGGTTAACTTTGTAGTTAATAACCAAGACTTTATTCGCAAATTCACAGAGTTTCTGGTCGCACAAGTTTAAGTAACTGTCACAATTGTAACTTTGTTAAAGAGCTTCTTTTATTTGTTTTTATCAAGCTTCAAATAATCGAAAAAATACTTACCTAGGTTTATACTGGAAATACTCCACTAATTTGTAAGAAAATCACTTAAAACTTACCGAAAAGTTCAAAAAATTGATCATAAAAGAAAAACAAAAAAATAAATGTCAATGTCAAAATTGTCAAATAACGATAAGCACGTTATGCTTAATAAACATAACGGCTTGACAGGTCGCTACTGCGCCGACTCCATATAACGATAACCACGATCTCAGTGACAAATGAATGGACCAAAAACACTCTATTAACAACCATAGGAAAAAGTTGATGATGACTTTCCGAAATGAAATGTTGAATTTAAGCTTTGTTTGCATCATCTTTTAAAGTTAAAAAAAGTGTCAAGGGTAAAGTGCCTTTTTTATACGTCTTCAAATAACCTGTTGTTTTTTTAATATATCTGTAACTACTAAGAATATTCAAACTTTCTAATCGGTACCTATATTGTTGGGCATATAAATAAGCAATTTTTTATTTAACCAACCTCGTATGTCATACTGTTTTCGAGATACCCAAGCATCCTTATCTTGGATACATTGAATATTTATTATTTACTTTGATAATTTAATTTTTATCTCCACTTGGAATTGGACATCAATATTTTCTATAATGATATTAAAGCTTTTATTGACATAATTTTTCACCATATATGGGTAACATTAATATTACCTTGTACTTGTGTGTAACGAGACCTTCACTCTCCATGTAATGTGACTGCTGATATCAACATAATAATCAACATCGATACAATAATAACAATGATTATGTATGCTGCGGACACCGACACGTAATTATAAATCGAGTTGAGTAGCCATGTTCTGTGAGAAGTAAGAATACATAATATGTACATCTTTGCCATATTTTATTTTTCGAAAAAACATACTAAGTAGTAATATCCAGCATATACATAAATAGAGTGCAGTCAAAGTTGGTTGGTACCTATATTTATCTAAGATCAGTTCATATTTGAAGATTTTCTCAACTCCATCTTTTAAAAAAATGTCAGTATACCGTCAACCGTTGCCAAAATATAAAATTGACAATGATTAGAATCAGCCGGTTATCTGTAATAGTTGTTAATATTCAACTCTCAAATTATTACATAATATCTAGATTATCGCACAAATTTGTAACCTTGGAATAAATTCTACAAAACTTTATTTTATAAACAAAATTTATTATACCTACATTATTACTTACTTCTAGGTTTTTAGAGTCAATATTTTGAAAATGGCTGTAATAAAGTCACAAAAAAATCCTAAATGAACGTATGTGTATAAAAAGCTGCTTGAATATGGTGATATTTACGGTAGGAATAAATATATTCGAACAGAGAATTTATCAGGCCCATACTTACTTTCGCGTCTAAATGATAGCAAAAAATGAGATCAACAGAAATGAAGTTATAACGAACAATGAAGGAGACTAAGCTGTACCATAGTCTGCGCAGTATGGTTACTTTAAGAGACAACACAATTATTGCATTTGTAGCCAACCGCAGAGACCCACTAAATCAGTATCACAATAAATATTTTTTTACAAAAAACTGGACCGACGTTATTAGTTGGTGCACTGAAAAATACGGAGTAATATTAATTCTATTGGTGCTGTTACTTTTGAAGTTGTGCAGTTAAATTGATAACTTTTGGCACTAACTTCACAAGTACCAGCACCAATAGAATTAATATTATTTCGTATTTTTCAGTGCACCAACTACTAACGTCGGTCCAGTTTTTTGTAAAAAAATATTTATTTCACACTTTCGAGTGTAACATTGGTCACGAAAATCGTTGAACGGTCACTTATACCACTAATATCCTATTACCCACGTATATACTTTGTTTTTCGAAAGAAATCGCCCCTTCCACATAGCCTAAATACAAATATGTGAGATTTTAATATGAATGTAACTCGAAAACCGTAACTCTTTTAAAAAAAATGTGAGCCGTAACGGGACGCTTGGCAGATCGACATTATTTTGTAAAAGTAATATGCAGAAAAGAACAGATTGTGATAGGAACTAAATATGTCATAATGATAAAATAAAATATTACGATTTTTTTTCCAGATAACGATGACTATCTATTGAATAAACATTTATTTTCCTTAAATACAAAAATTTACGAATTTATTTCAAATCGTGACTACTTAATTCGTTTAATCAGTGACCTCGGTAATAGTTATATTTGATGTTGCCTCTGAGGACGGTATTACTGTGACAATTGGCCGATGGTAACTGAAGTATGTTGCAAAAGTATTGGACATAACATTATCAAGATATCTAATAAATACAGCATCTATTGTTGTTCCGTATCTGGTGGTAGGTTCTCTTGGATTTTTATTAATTTGCAATTGAAAATCTTCTTGGAGAAACGTAATTAATGGCGTTGATTCATCTTTTGCAAAATTTACATTGAAATCCCCAGCTAAAATCAATGGTAGTTTGTCTTTATTTTGAAAACGATTGAACCTCTGTGACTTAACGGAAATAATCTCTCGTGTAAAAATGAAATGATGTCATTTATTTTTTTATTAGGAGAAATGTGCACAACAATCATCATCAATTCACTTCCATCTTCTAGTTTAACGTGTGAAGCACACATATCGCCAATAGATGTTTGGG
Organism: Crioceris asparagi; assembly: GCA_958507055.1. Lineage (NCBI taxonomy): Eukaryota > Metazoa > Arthropoda > Insecta > Coleoptera > Chrysomelidae > Crioceris > Crioceris asparagi. The sequence continues at coordinate 30,775,471 of OY293826.1, forward strand.
AGACATGAACTTCTGTAGCATTTTGAATTACTAAATCCATGTTGAATGTAGTAATATGTGAAGTATTATTGTTTTTATAAATGGCAACTCCAGCGGCTCTAACATTTTGCCTCTTAAATTTAGCTATACAATGAAAATTAGGTAAGCCAACTGGTTCATCTCCAGGAAGCCATGTTTCAGTTAGTAATAAAAAGTTACTCCTTTGACAAATAGAATCTTGTAAATCAGTAGTATGTTTTCTGAGACTTTGGCAGTTTAAAGTATAAATGGTTAATTTATTTCTGGAGTTTATAAATTCAGTGATCAGTCCTTGCAATGTAGTAAGTTTGTTTATAGATAATCTTTTAAATACTTGCTGTAAACTTGAAACTGATGGATCTACTCTTCTTCCCTGATAAAATCTTAAATTATCCTGACTGTTACATATAAACAACCCTTTAAGACTTGTTACTCGTATTAAAGCTACGTAAAGTAATGAAATAGAATGACTTTTATTATACTCATAGACCACCTCGTCATATGTACCTCCTTGAGACTTACGAATAGTCATAGCACATCCTGATATCAATGGAAAATCATTTCTTTTTCCCACAATGGTTTTATTATGATTGAGTGGTATACTTGAAGTTTGACGTACGATAGATAGGTACTGCACGTCTATCGATATTATGTTCCGCAAGAAAGGCAGCGGCTTTTCTTCTAGCCACCATACCACTGTTTTTATCTGGAAAAACAAGCCATTTGCGAGTTACTTGATTTTCATCATTTTGTTCTATATGAACCAGCTTTCCAACGGCGCCGTTAGCTAAACCGTCTACCACGTCTATGTTAGTTGTAATAATATAAGTTTTTCCGATAACAAAAATGATTTCGTATGGCAAACCTCCAGTATCAATCACTGACATCTTGTGTAATTTTTCTCTTATGTTTGCTTCTTGCTCATGATTAGTACAACCAGAAATAATGTACATTGCAATTGAATCTATTTTATTTTCAGTTTGTAAAGCTAGTACGTTATATGCGTTAACTGATGCATTATCATGAAATAATCGTACACCACTTGGACACAGGCGCAAGGCTTCTTCCTTCGTAAAAAATCTAGACTCGATAACGGCTAATTCATCATCATTTAAAATAATACCACTGCCAATTTTTGTGAGAATAGAAGCAAACATTTCGTTATCTTGACACGTTATTTGAGTTAATTCGTAGAATTTTAATCCTCGCCAAAGTAAGGGTCCAATCATCCGTTGTTTGGACTGCTTATAGATTGCAGTTGCACGGACTGGAGGTAATTATCGCAAATCTCCAATAAAAATAATGTCTAGACCACTAAAACTTTCATCAAAATTTCCGGTTATTTGCTTTAGTCTTGCGTCTATTTGGTTCAAGAGCTAGGCACCAATCATACTGATTTCGTCAATTATTAAAACTTTGACATATTTAAATAAGCATCGATATTGTTGTGCTGTTTCTATTGACAACGGAATTAGTTTTGACAATGATATTTTCAATGCAGTATGAACAGTAGTTCCGTTAATAGCTACTGCAGCTTTACCAGTCGAAGCACACGTAATGTATGAATTGCAGAACCCATCATTATCAGAAAATCTGTTATATACTTCCATTATCAATTTTATTACAAAGATTTTTCCACATCCAGCTGGCCCAGTAAGAAATAATTGTAAAGGTGATCTCTCTGCAGATAAATTGTGATGAATGACGTGTAGCAGCAAATCTTTCTGTTTTTCATTAGCGCTTCTCATGAGTTCGCAAAAACGATCATTACTCATTATATTTTCTCTTCTTTTGGCTATTGCTCCCAAGTTTTTAAGCGTAGCTATACGTAAATCTTCATTAACCGCAGCATTCGGATTTCTGTACAATTCTTCAAAGGGGTTTGGCTCTGGAAATCTTGTAGCAATGTCTCGAGCTTCTGATTCGTCATCTATTAGCTCACCTTCATGACCTAATTGTCGGCATATATCAATTGTCTTTTGAATATCAATATTTGACTCAAATTCTTTTCTTTTTTCTAAAATTTCGTTTTCGTGTACATCATATATAGTTGTGAATTTCATATCTGCTAATATTTCTGTGTCTTCATTTCTAAATGGTATATGTAAGGTCACCATTTCTCTTCTGTACTCGTTGTAATCCTGAGTCATGTCATAATTTCTATAACGAATAACTTGAGGCTGCTTCTTTTTGATGTACTCTCCCTTTCTGTTTTTAGTATCAAACTGGGCTAAAGAAATTCCTTCCAATTCTTCTGGCCGTTTTTGATACTTGTCATGCCAATCTTCCTTACAAATATCAGTAGAGTCGTCATCAAGTTCATCAATTTGTTTTTGTGTTTTTCTTATCCTCTGTCGTTCAATAGGCCAACAAGTGTTAATATACTGAATCGCTACTGACGATTTAGACATTGATCACCTTAAAAGATACCAAGCAGCTTTTTGACTATTCATCTCAATAGTATTCAGCATGTCAACGCTCATTTTACGAGTTATTTCAACAATATCGAATTCTGGATTCTCATTCATAGCTTCTATTATTTTGCGTTGTAATTGCTAATGCCTCTGTTGGTTTTATTTACATATTCGACGACATATGCCGCGCAAGAATATTCTTCAGTAATTATCTGAAAATCCATATTTGACTTTAAGACATTAAAAACAAATGGATTGAAAGTATTGTGCCATTTTTCGGACCGATGTCGTTTATAGAATATTCTTGGTCTACTAATACCAGATCTTAGCATATCTTCATCTGATCTGATATTATTACTTTCATAATAATCATCAATACCGTCATAGTCATTGTTTTCTAAGTTAATTCTAATTTCATTATATCTTTTCAAGTGTTCTTTGTAAAGTGGATTCGTTTTTTCCATCGGTATTAAAATCATTGTAGATTTACAAGGCATGAATGGTGCTTCAAATCGGCACTTTTGCACAGAATTAGAGCCATTTTTTTTGTAGCACATGAAGGTATGCTTATGCGTGAGTAATTTTATGTTTCCCGATGCTTCCGACGTTGGTAATGATACTAAACTGTTTATCATTTCTATTGCTTGTTTTTGCTCTTCTCCAAGAATATCTGTGGGAGCATTATCCAGCCATAAAAGAATATGCGCATGTGGACTTCCTCGATGTTGAAATTCAATCCTCAAAAAGTAGTTAATAACTCTAAACTTACCAAAAGGACTGAACTTCTTTGATTGTAAAATTGTCATTATTACATTAACTAACTTGTTAAAATAAATAGCACATGTTACAGCATCGTTGTTAATTAATGAACTTTTTTTGATAAAACTTAGTTCCGATGCGATAAAATTTTGCATATCTTCTTTTTCTTCAGCTAATTTATGTAACAATGTTAATAAATCCGGCCACCCTATTTCATTTGCGCTTAGTGTCATGAATTCAGTTGGCTTCCCTAGCTGCCGAATCATTGCGAATAAATCTTTTTTTCTTGCAGACCAATACCAAACTGAATTCGGGATTGACCGTAGAAAAGCTAAATTAGACTCTATGCAGCTATGAATATACTCCTCGGATTGAACTTGTCTCCTTCTTTCCGCTTCACGTTGTTTCAATTTATCTCTGTTCTGCTCCCTGTATCTTTGTTGACGTTCTCTTTTTTTTTTGGAGAGCATTTAGTTCATTACCTTGATCATTTCTTTGAATGGATGATGGTTGTATTTTTTCCGAACCAGATGAACTTTGAGCAGTAATTATTTCTTCATTATTCAGTTCTATTCTATTCGTGTTTGAAGAAGTAGATGGTCCGGCAATACTTTGTGAATATTGTATGCGTTCTCTTCTTTCCGCTTCACGCTGCTTCAATTTGTCTCTGTTCTGCTCCCTGTATCGTTTTTGACATTTTTTATTATTATTTACTCTAAAAAAATATATATGTGTTCAAAGAAGCTTAAATAAAAATTAGAATATTCTGGTACTATAAGATTATTAAAATCTTACATAACATTAATAGTATGTCTTGTGTTTAACTGATCTTGGTGATGTCCAGTTTCAATAATAATATTTGTGACCCCTGTGATGATTGTTGGGTTCTGAAATATTTATAGAAAATATGTTATTAAAATATACAGAAAAATTTAAATTGGCTTCAATATATTAATACACTCAAGAATCTTAGCTAATTATCTCAATATATTACTAAAGATCGTAAATTATAAATATCAATAATGAATGTTTCACTCTAAATTCCACTATGGTTAGAAAAATTAATAAATTTTTTAATGTTCATATTAATAACAAATAAGAAAAGTGATTTTGAAATACAATTCTGTCAGTCTTAATAAATTTATTCTCTAATCAATTGTTTTAATGCATTAATTTCAATAAGAATGAAATTAAAATTAATAATTAATTTAAAAACATTATATGCAATGAAATTTATGTGAATTTTAATCTACCAAGAGAGTAGATTCTACATTTACTGGCGCTCAAAACACACCAAATATACGCGTGCTTAATGCACAGATAAATGCATACTTTAATTATAATATAATTAACTTACTGATGACTTGATAGTGTGTCATAGTGTGATTTTGCTTTCTTTGCAGGAGGCTGATCACTTTCACTCTCTAAATTATCACGGTCAGACATTTTATTATCAGAAAAATAATTTGTTTTCAAGTAAAACACAGGTTATGTATACTGTAGTAAACAACACTGTATACACTACGGAGTATACACTATAGGTATCCGAGCTCAGTGTAGCCAGAGAGATGGCTTAACGCCAGATCGTGTGGGAGAAATCGCACAGTCGATTGCGCATGGCGACGCGTCGCCACACCGTACACACTGCTGCATATAGACTGTAAATATATACCATCATATAGCGTGGAGACAAGTCGCCACGGCATGCGTCGCCACGCCAGAAATCGGTTTTACGTGCGGCTATAGATGTTTCACATCAAAAATGTTCAATTTAAACGCTTCTGGGACCGATTTCCAAGTCTCCTCTTTCAAATGAATCAAAAATCATCAAAATCGGAGTACGTCTACTACCTATATACAAAGCGCGAACAAACCAAAAAAAGCAGATAGTCGAATGGTATACCTCCTCCTTTCGGGGTTCGTCGGTCAAAAAGGCAGATATCGTAGAAAATACCTTCGACATAGGACAGATTGGTTTTCTGGCAAAATCGTTGTATATGACCACAACAAATCGAGTTTCAATTTCAGTGAAAAATAATTGGAAATTATTGAAAAGAGGAAGTTCATTAAATTAGCGCCACGAAATATATATGTACTTCTTTTGTAGGGTTCCATACATCCGTTAAAAAATGAAACCATTCTACTATCACGCTGGTGAATGTCTGTATGTCACAGCATACACCGAATCTAATAAACGCAAAAATTTTAAATTTTCTAACTATGTAGTTGGGGACCGTAACACAGAATTACATATAGCATAAATATAAATTAACGAATTTTGGCTCTGGGAGTTTGTTGAGCAAATTAGAGGAAAGATTTTTTTCTTCAAGTGCATCATGTGAGATATCAAATGAAATTGCCTATTACGACTAATTCAAATATATTTAATTATCTAAGGAACGGTTTGGAAGAGATTAAGGAAAAATACACGAAAATTGACCTTTGCCCCCGTATCTCTGGAGTAATAAGCGTCAAATTAAAAAAAATCAGAATATAGGTCTTCATGCAAAGTTTACAGGAAAACCTATGAGATAATCCTAAGTCGGAAATCCTAACATAAGCCCAACTCCAATTAACCTTTTTTATATTATGAAGAAGTCTGTCAGCTAAAACGAAGTCAGCAAACTCGTGCAAATTATTAAAACCTTTGTAAAACACTAAAATTTATAACTCATTTTTTTGAAACTACGAGCTAGTAAACCAGCTCAATATCAACTCTGCATAATTGAATTAAATACGTCAAAAAGGTACGTAAAAAAGTGGAATTTTTGGGAAGAAATAAAAATAGTTTTTATTTTGCAAGAATATTACTGACGTTTGACATATTAGTTGTCATAACCGTCATAACGAATTGTAGAAAAGAGCTTGAAGGTTTAAGAAGGTAGGGGCCGATTTCATAATGAATCCCTAATGGGAGATTAGTTAAATCTTAAATAATTTGTTAACTCATATCTTTATGACAGAATAAAAACAGTGCATTATCTTCCGTTCTTTTAAAGTAACTTTGAATTATATGTTCAATCAAAAAAAATATGAACTCTTTAATGTGGGATTAAAATTATTAGGAGATTAAATTTGATTATGAAATCGGCCTTAACTATAACTACTAATGTTCCTTGCTGCATGAGTATCTATGGTTCCTTATCTTGTATACTTCATCTACCCATCTTATTTCTATTCATCCATTGTTTGTTTCCTAGCCAGCTCAATTATCTTTCTCTTTTAATTGATTTAATAGGATTAACCTCTAGTTCAGCAGTTACTACATAGTACCTAACTGAATCTCTTCTTTTGTAATTCCTCTCTTTCTTATTTTGGTTGTGAATATTTAATAGTTTTTATTACTTCTGGTTAAGTGGAAAAGGTGGGTGACAGTGGCGGCTCCTCAGAGGAGGCAGGGGAGGTCGGGCAAATTCATATTTTTGATGTAGGAGCGTATCAAATCTAAAACATTTTATGAAAGGTATATTTATATAATTTATAAAATAAAAATAAGGATCGTTATATTCCTAACGAAAATAGTATGTCTGCATATTAACTTATCATGGACATCACTAAATGAACACCACCACATTTCTAAGTACCTACACAGCGAAAAAATTATAGACGGCCAACCGACAACATTTCGAGCAGAGGAGGCTGAAAATTATTTGCCTCCGTTCAACATGTACAAATCTTATTGCAATGTGACCTTGGAGTTGGTGATTGTCGATGATTGTCGATAAGTGTCTGTTTGTAATACCAAAATAACAGCTTCTAACTAATTTCATATAGGTACATGTACATATATAAGTAGGTACTTATAAATGTCACTAATAACACACCAACAATTTTTATAATTTTTGTCTGTCTGTCTGGTTGTTTCGACTAATCTCCGTAACGGCTGAACCGATTCCGACGGGATTTTCACTAACAGGTAGCTAATGTTAAGAGGAATAACTTTGTAATAACTGTTTTTATTTCAGAAAAAATCTATACAAATAAATAAAATCGAAGTGTATATTTGTAATTTCAAATAACAGGTTTTAACTTCCGACAAATCTCCGTAACGGCTAAGCCGATTCCAACAGGATTTTCACTGGCAGGTAGCACGGACGAAGGCGCGAGTAACAAGTTAAGTGTATATGTATATCATTTGATTATCTTATTAGAATATTTAACAGGCGATCAAAAATGAGTATTCTAGATGAGAATTTCATAGATTTTGCTTGCTATTGATGACCTATAGTAGATTAATTTTTTAAATAGTTTTTATTACTTTCGGTTCTTGTATCAATGGACTCCGCAGCGATTTCTCAGGCCCCATACTGTCTAGAGACTTGAAATTTCGAATTCGTACTTAGATCGCAGACATCTCGCCGCCTGTTAAGCTCCAAGTGTGATCCAATATTGGTAATTATAATTATCTCATTCAATCTCATTCAATCAAGATCATTATTTTGTCGACATGGAACGACAATGGGATCCGTCACTGGAATTACGCACGAGGATGGAGCATATATATACGTCTCGTTCTCTGGTATATAGGTACTTTCTGGAAGATCGTCTATGGTTATGTCGCAATTGTCAGACGTTATTGTTAATTTAAAGTTTAATTTTGTGTTGTGGTAGACAAACAGTAATTTGTTATGGAATTGCTGTTGCTGGCAAACACATATACATAAGTATAGTTAAAATCGAGAAAAGGATAGCAATAGTAGGTGGTCATCGGTACGGTTTAAATCTTAAATGCCCAATAAAAACTATTTTTAATTGTTTTTCAAAAATTTCACTTGTATTAAATGCCTCCAAACCACCACAAAAAATGTAAGGCGCCGTAGCAATACGTCCAGGGGTGGGGAAAAGTGCAAGTTGTATTCTTTTAGTAGGTAATTTTGTAGAGTTGGCCTCCTCTGCTATAAATGTCACGAGCCGCCACTGGTGGGTGAGATTTTTGCATCATTGGCTCAAGTTTGTGTTATAATCTGTTCTGTAATTTAATCCCTAATCTCAATAATTTTGGGTCGTTTTCAATTATAATCTCTTTTTTTCTATTCAATAATAAACCATCAACCAATTGGTTATTAGCGGTGGCTATACTTATTTAGATTCTGTGTAAGAAATTACAATGCTTGAAGTTTATAATGTTTGCAACTTGGTCCTAGAATAGTTTTGATAGAATTGTCTATATTGTATGTGATTCTATATATTTCAAATAAAGGACAGACTACTAGAATATGTTCGAGAGTTAATAGTAATTCACGTACGTTCGTGTTCTCTGCTAATGTGATGCCCGTGGGTAGCTTTTGTATCTCCTAGGTTTTCCAATCTTTCCAAACTTTTAAATGAAATTGTTCTACGTTTCAATAAAACCATTCCATTTAAAAAAAAAGAATATTGTGAAGGAAATAACTAATATTGGAAAAAGTAATCTATCCACATTTACCGGAAGAAGTACCTAATACAATCATATCTGCTACAGAGAACTTACATAAGAATCAAATATTTCAATACAAAACAACTGGTTGCTGCAGGAGAAACAAAATAAATATTAAAAAAATACCGACGTTATCAGTAGGTGCACTGAAATGTACAAAATAATATCAAAGTCTATCTACTTAGATAGACTTTGATAATATCAAATCTATTGTTGGTGCTGGTACTTTTGAAGTTGTGCAGTTGCAGTTAGATTGACAATTTTTGGCACCAACTTCACAAGTATCTACCAGCACCAATAGAATTAATATTACTCTATACAATTCAGTGCATCAACTGATAACACAATTTTTTTTTTTTAATATTTATTTCACACTTTTGAGTGTTACATTTGTCACGAAAATCGTTGAACGTTTGCCATTATCCATATATCCTTGGCGTGTATTTCCTATTATTCAGAAAACTAAGAACATCGTAGTGCAAATACGCATATTATAAACTTTACCACTTTACCGTAACTCTATGGAAAATCTGTTGAATATAAATGTTGCTACAAATAATCTGATCATTAATTTCCCATTCTCAAATTTTCAGTCTTCGAATGAAATTGCCTCTTCCACATAGCGAAAATACACATATTTCAGATTTTAACATCAATCAAAAATCCAAAATCGGAGTACGTTTAGGTACTATATAAAATGCGTGCATGAACCAAAAAAAAGAAACAGTCGAATTGTATACCTCCTCCGTTCGGGGTTTGTCGGTCAAAAATGAAAAAAATCGTGACCTGATTTCACACACAAAAAAACTGACACCTGACTTTTTTCGGTTTTAACTAATACCTTCGCACAATTTAGCTTATTTGGTCATTCAAGTTGTAATATTAAGAGATATCTGAAGAAATTTCAATGAGGTAGGTACCTATTATTCTTTAAACTGGAAAACTTGTCGACCTGTTGTTTTTCGATTTGTACTCACCCCGAAATTTCGAATTGCAACAATTTGTGATTTCCTTTTCACCTTTTTTTCGTTTATTGATTGATTTTCAACAATTTATGAGCAATGCATCCCGAAATTGTAGGGCAAGTTTTTGCTTTAAACGGTATATTGCATGCAAGTTTCAAGGTGTCCGGTTTTTTTGTCTGCCAGTCTCATTTACTACTACTGTTCTTTATGTTTATATGTACTTACCTTAATAAAATACTGGTTTGCTTGCTTTTGTTACTGTTATTATATGTAAAAACTAGGATATATGTAGTAAACATATAGGCAATACATAGTGAGAGTGGCAACCGATTTAAATTCAGGTCTACGGCATACGTCACACGAGCGCTCGCTCCTGATTGGTTAACTGCTGATCGAGACTACCGTATCTCTCTACGGACCGTGGGTACAACTATCATTAAAATTTCGAATTACTGTCTGAGTGTAGAGAGTAATAATATAGTCGAAAAGTATACTCAAAGTCATGTAGATTACTTACTTAGTTGAAACTTTTTTTAGTATGTTTTAAAATTGAAGTTATTGTCATCCAGTTCAGCGCCTAACCTCTTCTGGTCGTGTTCCACCTAGTTCTGCCATCGAAGATTCGTTCTCCCACTAGATTGTAGGTGTAAACTTTTTTGTTGTAGCGTCTACATTTATGTCCTCGTTAAGATGGTATATCTCATTGTACTCTTGCGAAGGATTCTGCGTTAGAAGACAAAGGCCATTTCATCGCTTACTTCCATGCTTCAGCGCCATATGGCAGGACTGGCATGATGAGGATCTTATACAATCTTATCTTGAACTTTCCTTGAGATAAGCTATTGCTCAAACCAAAAAGCGCTCGTAATCCGTCGTCTTATCTCCAGGATTGTCAGACATAGTCTATGTGTGTAGATTTACTAGCTGGGGCGTGAATTGCTAGGTTTAAGGTTTCTCTGAGTGTGCATTGAGCCAAAGTAACCATTTTGAATTCAATTTTTGTTACTTAGGCATTATTTCCTAAAAGCCCATATTACCCACTGTATCTACCTGACATTTTGAATTTTCGGTCATTAATTACAGATCATAAGATACGTGTTCAGCTGTAGTTTGTATTGACTCTATTGGGCTGATGAAAATGTTTCAGTTATTTTTGTTTCTTGCCTAATTTAAAAGGGTCTTCAATAAACTTTTTAAGGATTAAAGTACACAATCTAGATATATTCTGTTAATAAATAATGTTTTTATATATATTTTTTTATAGATACTTACCTAGCTATATTGTATGCAGACAACCTAGAATAACATGTTTTCACGTTCCGTATCATCAATTATGTTTTTATGTGTTTGTTAGATGCATAAATGTAACTTCCTTCAATAATTTATTCCAATAGCGTAATAGGTTAATTATATTTTTATAATGACAAAACTGCTATTATGAACTCTTTAATTATTCATAAGTAATTTTGGAAGTACACTCGACGTATTTGCGTGGTCTAATGTAAATTTGGTTTTATTTTAAAGAAATAAATTAATGAAATAATAAGCTTGATATAGAAACATTAAAAAACCAGTAAATTCATAATATACTTTGGTCGTGTCCCAATGATAATGTATAAGCATAAGCAGCTCTGCTATAATATATATGCCAGCGCAAGTCCACTGCTCGCGAACAATCGAGAACGGATGTTCGTTTCGGTGAAGTTCGAGATGATGGACGCTCGTATGAAAACGTTCTAGACGCGCCCATCATTAGTCTTCGTCTTCATTCCAAAATAAAGGGTAATAATCCACATCATCTAAATCAGCCTTCATTGGTTCACAGAAAGTACGTGAGTATGGGATTTCCCTGGACTCGCCACAATATCATTCGTTATTCGTTTTAATTCACTGAAAAGGCAAAGTAGAGTATTTTCTTCGATAGCAGAGTATCCCAACATGATATTTTGAAAGGCATAACCACAGATGAAAAATATGCAACAAATCAAATCGTTCAACCATTCATTTTTTCACCGTGCATAAAAATGATTATATTCAACTTTGACGTAGTAAGAACCTTTTAGCCAGAATATGAATAAACAGGAAGAAAATACGATTTTGAATTTCATCATAACTCTTTTCAAGCTTATTTCAGAGATGACGGTGATAAAAGGCTTTCAGAAGAATATATTATGAAAGATTCATGCAAATTCATAGAGCTGTTTTCGCGTTACTGTACTGAACAGAACACGTTTTTAGGTTATTTCGAAGCGGGCGTGCGGTATCGTTAACTTACAGACCAAAAAAAGTGATTGGCTTTATCATTAACAACACGGCCGGGGATCTTGGGTGTGACAACGTCTACTATCTGTGTGTACAGCTTTCCATGATGAACTATGCAGAATTTTCTTCTAAAATAATCAATTTCTTCATATTATTCGTGACGTTTTCAAACACTAGCATTGGTTACAGTATTATTCACAAACAAGTATCTAGGTAAGTTTTTATATCAAACAATAATGTTGTCTCTAGATGACGAATCATTCACATAAGCAGGTATCAAATCTAGTTAGATATTTCCACAATGGTATGGTACAAATCAAGTAATCACTATCAAATTTAAATATTCATTAATATGCAGCATTTTTTACTTCTATAGAATCATTTTCTAAACTTTTATGATTATTTCATTACATATGTTCATTTAAAAACGCGATACTTTCAATGATAAATGTCGTGTAATTACCCATCAAAATAATCATATCATAACATATAAAGACTGTTTCATTTAATATTGTCAATAACTATTTTAAAACTATTCTTTAATAGGTACTTGGCATGAAGTGTAGGTGCAGTCCACCATGCATTATGTTAATTAAAAGAAAAGAAAAAACAATACCTTTGTATATTCTTTACTTACTTTATTTTATATTGATGCAGCTGCAACTGAGGAGCTGACCCTTCCTAAAATCTACGCCCATTGCGCAATTTTCATTTTTGACCGACTTCAAAGAAGGAGGAGGTATACAATACGCTTGCAGGTTTACTTTTTTAATTTTTATTTTAATTTTTCTTTATTGCACATTAAACTTGCTCCGATTTTGATGATTTTACTCATTTAAAAGAGGAGAGTTGGGAAATCGTCCCATATTTAGAAAAACTCAAATTCGAAATCGTCTTCCCCAGAAAAACCGCCCATGAAGGGGGTGGAGGGGGCCATTTTTCTAGAAAATTGAATATCCGAGACGGGAAAATTAAACATGAGGCCATATCCGGAAATGTTTAACATGAACATTTTTTCAAAAGAATTATGGTTTTCGAGCTTTTTTTTAATTGAAAATATGATACGGCCAAATTAAAGAAGAGCAACATTCAAATTGTAAAAAAGGCATTGTTTTCAAGTTACAGCAATGATAAAGACTGAAATATGTGTATTTCCGATATTTTGAGATCTCTGAATAGTAACAAATACAGACAAAGTATATACTTGTGTAATAGGATAAGTAGATACTATCATCTTTGGTATTAGTGATCAACGATTTTCATGACTAATGTTACACTCAAAAGTGTGAAATAAATATTTTTTACTAAAAATTGGACTGACTTGGATGGTTGGTGCACTGAAAAATATAAAATAATATTAATTCTATTGGTATATATATACAGGGTGGGGCAAACTCCTAGGGATGGACGATAGCAGCCATACAGTTATAGTTACAAAGAAAAACTTATAACAAACCCTATCCCATTTCAAAAATTCTATTTTATAAAAATATTTTCAAATATACCAGGTGCGTCCAAATAGTTGGAATTAGGTACAACTTTGTTATTTCTTATGGAATGTGTATAATTTTATATTTTTTTCGGCTTCAAAATAATAATTTAATGTGACTTTGATAATATGATTCTATGTCTATTGTTAATGGTTCTTGAGAAATATTTTTTTCCCAAAAATTTTGACAGATAAATAGTACATTTTAAAAATTTATATCTCGAAATTGGTAGAAGTTAAGAAAATGAAATTTTTGACGCATATGGTAAATATCATGTAGTTTTTGAAAGATTTGTTGAATATTTTTATACTATGCAAAAAAATGATTTCTAAAATTTTCGGAAAAACATCAAAAAGTCGATTTTTTCGAATGGAATGGTATATTTTTTCTTGCACTAGCTAAAAGAGCTCAAAATTTTGAATGGAAATGGCTAATAATAAACTAATGTTACATAGAGAAGTTTTTGAGCAAAATCTTGTTTTCTTCAATTTTAAGTAAAAATGAGGAATCGTGAAAATATCATTAACCTTGGTTGATTATTGCTTGTCAATCTGAAAATAGGTTATTGTTATGATTTTGGTAAGTATATATTATTGCTAACAATGGTCGCGTTTAGCAGAAAGAACCGTTTCGTAGCAAATTCTCCGGATTGGCTGAAAAATGACAAATGACACGCTCTAAGCCAATTAGAAGAATGTTTTGTTATTGGTGCTATTTTATCGTGTGTGTTGTATTGTTTTTGTTTCAGATTTGTCAATCAATTTAAATTTATTGTTATTGTTACATTCTCTTTCACCCTGCAGAGGTTTATAAAAATAATTCATCTTTAGGAGATCGGTGAACAAAATACTAAAGTTACATAAATGAAGAGAGTTTTATAACTTTTTTCATATTAAAAATCAAAATAATGTAATAAGATTTATGATTACTTTTGCTCAATGATCTGGCCATTTTCATTGGAACAAAGAGCAATTCTTTGATGAAAAGATCTATCAACGTTATCCAAAACTTCAGGAGTAATAGTCGAGAATGCATTTTGGATTCGCAGTCGCATGTCTTCTGGTGTGGTAGGAGGAATACTAAACACAATGTCTTTCACGTAACCCCAAAGAAAAAAGTCTAATTTATTTAAATCAGGTCTCCTTGTAGGCCACGGATTTTGACTCCCAATAACTATCCACTGTTCTGCAAAAATTTCATTCAAAAATTTTTGAATTGATCTTGCGCTGTGAGCTGGAGCACCACCATGTTGAAACCACATATTTTCAATAATAACTTCTTCATTGACTTCATCAATAAGTATAGGTAAACTGTTTTGCAAAAATTGTGGTGAACATTTGCGTTTAATCTTCCTTCAAAAAAATGTGGCCCAATTACATTTCTTCCAATTATTCCTCCCCAAACATTCACAGACCACTGATGTTGTCTATCAATGGCTAGTAGAAAATTTGGGTTTTCTTGAACATAATAGTGGACATTTCTTCTATTTACTTTATTGAAACTTTGAAATGTTGATTCGTTTGTAAACAAAATATTTTTAGAAAAGTGTTCATTTTCTATCAGTTTCTCCTGAGCCCAATCACAAAATAATGTTCTGTTGACATAATCTTGTTCATTTAAAAAGTGGCATGTTCGGGGTTTATAATCATGGTAACGGTTTTCTTTTAAAACTCTATGTACCTATACTTCTCCTGGAAATATCCAATTCTTTTTCAATTCTGTCTGCCGATTTTCAACAATTGCCAGCAGTACATTTTCCTTTGTCTCATCGGTTAATACAGACTTTTTTATTCATTACGTTTTTCGTAAAGAACAGAACCAGTTCTTTAAAATCTATCTACCAATCTCTGGAAAGCTTCCACGCGTGGGTGACGACGCTGTTCATACCTTTGCCCATATACTCGAGAAGCCAGAAGATAATTTTTGTTGCATTCAATAAATACGGATAGCATATCAACAAGTTCTTCTTGTTGGAAGTTCATTTTAAAAAAATAATAAAAATGGTGAATACTCACAAAGACACAAACGGGAACAACAACAACACTTACTTGTAACACCAATAATAATGAAAACGAATTCACTACAGAATAAAATTATGACAACTAATTTTTAGAATGACAAGCAATAATCATCCAAGGCTAATGATATTTTCACGATTCCTCATTTTTATTTAAAATTGAAAAGACAGGATTTTGCTAAAAAACTTCTCTATGTAACATTAGTTTATTATTAGCAATTTCCATTCAAAATTTGGAGCTCTTCTAGCTAGTGCAAGAAAAAATATATCATTCCATTTGAAAAAATCGACGCTTTGATGTTTTTCCGAAAGTTTTAGAAAACATTTTTTGCAAACACCCTGTTTAGTATAAATAATATTCAACAAATCTTTCAAAAACTACATGATATTTACCATATGAGGCAAAAATTTCATTTTCTTAAGTTCTACCAATCCCGAGATATAAATTTTTAAAATTTACTATTTATCTGTCAAAATTTTCGGGAAAAAAATTATTTATTATCAAAGTCACATTAGATCATTATTGCGAAGCCTCGGGATTTCTGGAAACAGTAAATCCTTTTGAATCAATTTTCACTCTTTTTGTACACTTCGGGTGGTATCTCGGCATTACTCTATGAATGTTTCTAGATGTTCTAAAGTTTGATGATTATCCACAAAAGCTCGCTCGTTAGCTTAGTCCCCCAAGAAAGTCCAGCGGCGTCAAATCGCATGATCTGAATGGTCAGTTGACGTCATCATAATGTGCATTTAAACCTAAATAATTCGTGTTGTGTGGCTGGGCTGCCGTCTGGTTGAAATCATATGTCGTCCAAGGCAAACCTTCACTTGCAGACAAAAAAGTCGCTTATCATACGAACTTAGTGAGTGGTAACTGTGACATCTTTTTCAGTATAAAAAATACGGGCTGATAACGCATCCAGTTCAGAATGCGTACTACCGAGCGTACTACACATTATACTTGTGATTGTATTGGCATCACTTCAATTATTTGAGGATTTTTCAGAGCCCAGAATGCGACAGTTTTGCTTATTTAGGTACTTACTAAGTAAGAAATGGGCCTCGTCGCTGAAGAGAATGTTGTTTGAACCTGTTCCTTCAGCACCCATTCGACATATATCTACTGCGTTATAGCTGTACTTTGCTCATCTGTGATGCTTCCAGTTTCATCAATTTCTTCACTAACTTTCCGATTAATTACACAGTAGGACAATTATGAATGACATAAGTCTGTTTACTGGGAAATGTGTTTAACGCAGACTTACATCATCCAAATGAATTAAAATGTTCTAACCTTTGAATTACTGTGGTACCCAAACCACAGAATAGTTGTTATTTATTTTGTGCCCAAACCCAAGTCTAGTTTATTTTTTATACTTTGTAATATGTACTTCTATCTATTCCTATTAAATTATATATTCATTATTCAATAATTGTTTTCGAGCAATAATTGATAGTATCGATAAACAAACGGCGTTAGTTATAATAGCTCACTAATGTTTTATTTTTATAACTTATATCATTGTTATAGCTATAAAGATTTGTAGTGTACCAATTGTATTTATTGTTATAGACTATAGTATTCAACTTGCGGTAATGGTCATAACCCACTTAAAGTATTACGCACTCGCCTGGGACTCGTCTTCATCTGCGTAATATACATAGGACTTGTTAAATAGTTTATTATAATCTAAAAATTATATAATTACATTATCTCGATCACATATACCTAGATCTGAAGTGAAAAGCGTCCTTGCTGGTGTAGAATTTCGTAGTAAGTCTACACCAACCAAAAAGGGCTAGTAAATTCAGCCATATGACAATAGAATATTTGCACTAATGCACTATTAAATGCTTTTTAAACAAAATGATACTTTTTCAAAAAGCGAGAAACTTGGATTAAATATATTTTAAAAAAAAGAGTTTGTGATATAGTTTTGAACAACTTTTCTAAATTAACATAAATACTAGTAAAAGTGCAGCCAAGTGCGAGTCGAACTCTCACTCGAAGGGGTGCGTACCGTTGTTTAAGCAAAATTCCACTGACGGATAGATGGACTTAGTATTTGCTGATATAGCAGGAATAGAAATTCACATTCTCTGAAAATCCCAACTCTCTACAGCCCACTCACTGACGAACAGAAGGACGGACAGATGGATTTAGTATTGTTATATCAAAAATTGAAATACATAGTTTGTGAATTTTAAATGTCTGCTTATTGCGATTGCGGTCATAAGATACAGTCCGCAGACAGACGAACGGACGGACGGACTAAGTATTTGTTGTTGTAGCGACAACAAAAATACATATTCTCTGAAAATTTCAGCTCTCTACATATTACGTCTCATGAGATAGAGCCCGCTAACAGAGGGATGGACAGAAAGCGAAGTCTCAGTAATAAGATCACGTTTTCATCAATTTGATAAGGAACCCTAAAAAACGATATTGGATATTGATTGTGGAAAAAGTGAATTATCAATTTTATATCTGAGTTATCATCGAACTTGTATCATATATTTTCCCCAGACTAATTATGTGATAGTCTATTGATAAAACATTCCATATTACAGTGATAGTATAGAATCAATAATAGTATGTACTTGGACTTTCCCAAATAAAAGGGAAAGAAGCCCAATTATCAATACAAAACTCTGACAGTTCCCTTTTTCAGAGCTATATCTGATACACATGTTACAATTCGATTTATCTATATGAAATAAAATATCGCAGGATTAATTCTATAGAATTTTTTTGGATCCTAATAGACATTAATAATTTGTTAGTCATAACACTGTCACGGTTTTTACTTATCCTTAAAAGTTTGTTATATCATTAGCAAAAACTTTTCTTATCACATGGATTTTGTGCTAATAAATGAATAATTTTGAATTGGGGAATTTAGACAGCTTTCAGAAATTGTTTCAAAATTAAATACCTACCTGCATATCATTGAGTTTGTGTGAATTCAACCTACTACTATATTTAAACAAGATGTCTACAGAAAACATATTCAGCCTAACTCAAAAAGGCCCAAGTGCGAGTCGTGCTCCTATGGAATGGTTTGGTTCTTGAGATTTTGGTTTAGGTTCACTATGAGTGAAGCCGTATATTCGGTATTTTCTTCAAAACTTTAACCTTAGTGGTTCTGGATACAAGAGTTAAGGGGCCTGTTTAACGTCTCGAAGTATGGAGGTTGATCCATAGTGTATTTATAGGTAGTGTTAATGAACAGTAGCGGGAACAGCGCGAGTTAGCTGAAAAAAATTGATTCCACTATAACTCTTTTGTTTTTAAAAATATATTTTTTAAACAAAAAATATGCCTGGAATACACTAGAATCGCGGATCATATTTTTTATTTTCAATAAAAAAATAATAACAAAGTTTTCAATTTAAATGGAAAATGATTAACTGATCAACATTCAGTATAAATATCTTACTAAAAGTAGTAAGTATGTGGTACCTATCTACAAGGAATGCAGAAACAAAACTAAAATCAAAGCTGTAGTGCCTCGTGCCTCTATCCCATAAAAATACTCCATTCCTTGTCATAAATAACTGGTAGGGAAAAAATTCCGAAAAAACTGAGGATAAATAGTTTAAAAGCAAATTTGTAGACCAAAGGATGTTACAAGAATTCACCATCTCTAACAGCCAACGGGCGCAGCAATAATTGTTCGCTTAAACAATTAGTTAAGTAGTCTAGAATAAATCATTAACGCTTTTTCTTTATACCTGCGTATTTTTGTGATTTTTTCAATTTCAAGCAGATGAAAAAGTAACAAATAGGCAACTTTTGTAGATCATTGTAATTCGATTCTCAAACAGTTATTTTTTTTCCATCACACTCAAATGTAGACGGGAAACCGTAAATATAGTTGAATGTTTAACTCACAATTGAACTCATCGCAGTAATTTTCTACTATGACATGATAAGTTTAGGAAGTGGATGACTGTTGGTTAAGTGAAACCTGCAGTACCTACTGTTACTTATGACGTACGTTCATTATGTGATTAGATAATTTATATTTATGCTAATATTTAAGCATGCTGTGGTAAACAAAACTTATGTTGAATAGTATTTTGGAATACGTAATTTTACCTTTATTTATCGTCACCTAATTTAAAAATTTGTGGTTTTCGAAATATGGTTATGAAATGTGATCTATATTTATTATAGTGGTATTTGTAAAATGACAAAAAACATTCCTACATCGTTATGGCAATAGTCCAGCAATTTTATTTTGAGTCTTTGAAATTTTTATGCTTCCAAATATAAAATGTGATATCATATACTTAATCAAAGTAAAGCAGAAATAATGATTTCCAGTTTGCTTCAAGAAAAAAATAGTTGCTAAGCATATGGACGTTCGGAGGAGTCAAATAGTGGGGTTTTTATCGTTTTTCACTCAGGCACTAGCCAGAATATAAAATAGTATTAACGATTCATATTGTTGATGGTACCGTTACTGACTAACGTAAAGATAACGCACTGCCTAAACCACTGGAGATAAAATATTAAACTTGAAGGGTGCATAGATCCAGATAAAAGGATTTCATGAAATTCACTCCCAAAGTCTCCTAATAGCGGCTCTTTGACGACTTTCTGTGTAATTGGCGCTGGGAGTTAATATTTCAAAACAAATGTAGTCAACACGATTTAAATAGGTATACCTATTATGTTTTGAATCAAATAGAATATTATTTTACTTAATGAATTATTGTCACACAAAAACAAACATAATGAACAATTTTATGAATAGTTGATTTTTATTTAATAACAGTGTTAATCAGCAACTTGTTGTCCAATAGTTTATAAAGTATACAGAACGAGATAACCTTTTTTCCTGTAGGCCTATAGCCATGGCCTGTTTTGGCATTAAACCTAAAAAGCAGTGAAAATAATTCATAATATTATTTGAAATAAGATTAGGTAATAAGAATACAATGGTTATAGAATATAATTTTATTTATATCAGCCTAATTTCCCAAAACAATAGCAGTTTCATGGAAATTCTTCAGAATATTTTTTTCTAATTTTCTGAAATATCTCTATGCTTATGCCTAATTAGTATATTATGTACCTACAAATAAACCAGATGTAAAAAATATCTATGTAAATGATAGTGAAAACCATAGACGGTGTTCAGATGTCTATGGTGAAAACCATATAAAAATTCTTTGCGGAGCTTAGAACAAGTACCCAGAGAAACAAAAATCAGGTCTAATACACACGGATACCGATTTTATTTCATACCATTATGTCTGATACTATGTAGAAATAGAACTTCAGATTTCTCTAAAAAGAACTGTTTTCGAGAAAAAAAATACTTTTGTTTGGATGTGCACCTAATGTTTGAGGTTTGCATTCGTTTTTATATACATAACATATCCAGAAATTATAATAATAACTTGTGAATTTGATATTTATTAAAACCAACAACTAAAAATAAATTGAAAATAAATGGTATTAATAAAAACATTAATACATAACAGGAGTTGTTATGGAAGAACTTGTGGTTAGAATTCAAAATCCTTGTCAGACTCTTCAAAATAATCAACATCAAATCAGGGCGGCCTTGTATTCGGTTCACAGAAGATGCCGTAAATGCATAAAAGCGAATTGCATGCATTTTGAACAGCTCCTGTAATTTATCAATGTTCTTATTAGTATTAAAAGTATTTATTACTAATTGTTTAGTTGTTAGTAGTTGATATTAATTATTCCGTAATTTAAAAAATAGTTTCTAGAATTGTTTAGTAATATGTTTTTCTAATAATAATAATCACTTATTATAATTTCTGGAAATGTGATGTAAATAAAAAAGAATTGAAATAGCGGGAATTATCTTAATTTAATTTGCAAACCTCAGATATTAGGTGCACATGTAAACAAAAATTATTTTTTTCTAAAAAAAGGTTCATTTTAGCGAAAAGACTAAAGACACAATAGTTGTTTAGAATTGATCAGGATATCTAAATTTATTTACAAAATTGTGATAAACCATTAGCGTACAATTTTTTTTATTATTTAAAATAATTAAAACGGTCTCACGAACGCCACTGGTGAAACAGAAACAAGTTTATCATGCTGTAATTTTTTTTTCAAGTGGCAATAATACCTAGTAAGTTTGAAAGCAAAATGTAGAAGGGTTTTTTAAAATAAGACAAAACTATTTTTTTCGCAATATTTCAACACCCCGTATCTCCAAAACGGAGCTTTTTTGGGAGATAAGTTTATATGAACTTTTTTAATTAATTTTATCTGCTGAATACGCTGTTAAAATTTCTCCATTCTAATTCAGACCACCCTGGATTGTTGAATTCTGTTATATGTTGAAATTAATTACTTATTTTTCATTTGTTTTAGATAAAAAGCACACAAGTATTAGAATCTTTCATCGATCGAATAAAAGAAGTGAATCCAATTCTGAATTGTGTTGTAGCTGACAGATTTGATGAGGCCCGGAAAGAGGCTGAAAGGATCGACAAACTTATCGAATCAGACACAATACCTGTAGATAAGTTATTAAAAGAGAAACCATTTCTCGGGGTACCTTTCACCACCAAGGATTGCATACCTATTAAAGGTAAAACCTGAAAATTACAATAAATATTTTATCTGGGACTTCACATCAAATCATAACCATTGCAGGCCTTATACACTCATCTGGATTGTGGAAAAGAAAAGACAATATAGCCGAGGAAGATGCTAATGTTATAGCTCACTTAAGGCAAGCTGGTGCTATACCTATAGCTCTAACCAATGTTTCAGAGCTTTGCATGTGGTGGGAGAGTGCCAATAATGTACATGGTCGCTCTAACAATCCCTACAATACCAATCACATTGTGGGAGGTTCATCAGGTGGAGAAGGTTGCGCTCAAGGAGCAGCCCTGTCAGCTTTTGGTAATAGGTTGTTCCATTTTGTGTAAAATAAAAATGAACCCATTTGATTCGATAAACTTGTTAAAATATATTATTCTTATTTTTAATATATCTTCAGGCATTGGATCAGACATTGGAGGATCCATAAGAATGCCCGCT
The DNA here is from genome assembly GCA_958507055.1 of Crioceris asparagi. Taxonomy (NCBI): domain Eukaryota; kingdom Metazoa; phylum Arthropoda; class Insecta; order Coleoptera; family Chrysomelidae; genus Crioceris; species Crioceris asparagi. The sequence goes on from OY293826.1 coordinate 30,797,857, forward strand.
TTTTTCAATGGGGTCTTCGGTCACAAACCTTCACCAGGAGTCGTCTCTATCCATGGCCAATATCCAGTACCGGTTACAAATGAGCAGAAAAGATTCTTAGGTTTGGGACCAATGTGTAGGTAAATATCATTCGACAAAAAATTATAGATACACCTACAAGTTAATCTTTTTAAATATTTCAGAAGAGCAGAAGACTTGATGCCGTTATTGAAAATCATTAGTAACAAAAAATGTGATATGCTACGCTTAGATGAACCAGTGGATATAAAGAAATTGAAGTGGTTTTACCAAGATACCGATACAGGATCGTTTTTCGTTTCTCCTGTAGCAAATGAGATAAGAGAACTTTTCGTTAAAGTCGTTAAGCACTTGGACAAAGCATATGGAGTTAAAGCAACTAAGGTAATAAACATATATCTGTCGTCTGTCATCTAATCTCAGATGATGAGGTGACTAATGATTTATTCAATTTGATATAGGTGTCCTACAGAAGATTTGCAAAGAGTGGTCCAATGTGGTTTGCAAACATGAAATCTCCATCCGGTCCGTCTTTTCAGGAGCAGCTAGCAAATTTAAAAGGTTCCATTAGTCCAGCTTTAGAGCTTTTGAAGTGGATCTTCCGTCAATCGGAACACACATTCATTGGTATCGTCACGTGCCTGGTCGAGAAAGGCGGATGCAAATACGGTGATGAAAAGTATGAATATATGGTGAAAGAGCGAAATGAACTGAGAAGAGAACTCTTGGACTTGTTAGGAGATGGAGGAGTATTCTTGTATCCAACACATCCTACCAGTGCTCCCTACCACAACGAGCCTTTGATAAAACCTTTCAATTTCTCCTACACTGCTGTGATAAATGTATTAGGTTTGCCAGCAACCCACTGTCCTATGGGACTGGATAAGCATGGATTGCCAATAGGAATTCAGGTCATTGCTGCAGAGGGCAATGATCGACTATGTCTTGCAGTCGCTAGGGAAATAGAAAAGGCTTTTGGTGGATGGGTGCCTCCAGCCATCAAAGTCTAAAGTATTATCACATAATGATGCCTAAATCTATTTCGAAAAGTTTTCTATGTGGTCAAATTCATCATTTGTTTCATTATAAAAAACTATTTTTCGTTTGTAAATAATTCATTTTCAATATACCTAATTACAGATCTCTTAATATAGGTATATTAGCAGGATACTACTACGGTTATAAACCATATATAATAATTATTTTGTTATGTCTTGACTGTACTTTTCGGACCAAATGTGCTGTTATTTATAACCACGATACACATACAATTTATAACCTTACTGAACAGACATACTGTCTCCATTTATGTTCGATACGAAAAAGCCGTACTATCTGAAAATATAAAATTCCGATACCTTCACTAGAAAAAATAACCTGATGCTCAATTCGATTATTGATATAGTGTTCTGTATCTATTATACCTTATAAATGTATTTTTATAACTCTGAAATAACTATTTTGTATAAGTATTATTTCCATTTTATGAAATATTCCAGTTCTAAGGACAATACTTGAAATATTCAAAAATATGGTTAATAAATAATACTTGTTTTTATATTCACCATATGTACATTATCAATAAATAGACAACATAATAATCCATGTATTTTTTATTAATATTTAATAACCCTCATCTCTGAATATACATACATACATACAAAAACAATAATACGCATAGTTACAATTTATTTCTCCGATAGATATCAAAAAGATTTGGACATTCAACAAATATTTATAACTATCTCCAAAATCATCACTTCTATCCAGTCAGTATCACACCAAAATCACCTGTGGTTCTCCCGAAGTGTTTCTATTATTTCTAGAATTTCGTATCTTTTAGGCATAACGTAGTCATGATCTAGCTGAGGACAACCGCGAATTCGACGATAGTGGTTAGCGTACGTTGATAATTGTTCTGCGTTACAAAGTACATGTACACCACAATCATATCCGTTAGTTTGTTGGAGACATGCGACGTTCTCTAATTTGCCTTGAATAGGAAGACCAAAGTATTTTAGTATTTTCTCAGCCAGTTCAATCGCCTGCATTTCATTGCATCCGTTTGAAGAATCATAATGAAATGTCATTCTCTCTGGACGAGAGAAAACAAGAAGACTCCAATGTGAACCTCCTGATGTATCTGTAATTTCATTATCGTTCAATGCGAAGAAAATGAAGTCTCTAGGTATATTATCTATAAGAGGATCCAGGAATATACTAATCTCTGACTGAGGGGACAATTTTATACATTGAGTCACTTCAGGAGATACAAATAAGATTGCTGCATTATCTCGAAACATTTCTGTTTGTAAATACTCGAAGTAAAATGATATTATGGTATCATTCAGCCAGTACGGTCCTTTCAGTAGATCAATGTCAGATTCTCGTAAGAGGCTTTCTTTGTAACTTAATACTATTGGATTGCTACTCATGATGGTTACTATCAATTTATATTGCATTCACAATATTTCCATTTTCTGTTTTCAGTTCTTCATGGTTTTATAGGAACATAATTCTTGAATATACCTATATACATATAGAGATGTCCTATAAATATATAAAGTGAAAATAGGTTATTTGTCAATGTCAAGATCAGGTTCTGACACGGTTGTATAATATTAGGTCTTGCGTCTCCACGGAGTTTGGGTAGGCCAAATTGTCATGGATATTGAAGAAATTTTTAGTTTGTATTATAGCCATTTTGGTTGTGGCGCTAGTCGCTAGTGTCGAGTGTACAATGGCTGCGGGTATCTGTCATCTGTTTAAAGTTTAAAATTAATCTCAAATTGGAGATATTTATTATTACTCTATGGTTGGAGGTATGATCTGATCTCAAATCTCAGATATAATCATTCGTTAAATCGCTTTTTGTATATTAACTTTTTTTGTCGTAACTTTATTAAATTATTATATCAATGCAAACTGTAGTTTGCAGAGGTGAGAGCGGTATCTCCAGAGAAAACATACCTCCAAGGTATCTCTCACTTCTGTTATATTTATACGTTTATATTCAAATTAAACATAATATATATTAAGACAAGGCACGCAGTTACTCTTCGTCCCACAGTATATGAGCAACTGCTTGGACATGTCATCAATGTCATATGTCGTACGTGAACGCCAAACAGAAGCAGTGCCAATAATAAGCAGTGGCGCGCTAACACGGCCATCCTGCAGTTGGGACGTTCTCGGCCCAATAATAATAATATTACACAATTTATAAGAATAATACTTTTATTTCAGTAATCTTTTACAAAATCAAAACAAATAACTAGCTCGGCTTCTCCTGACGATTATCGTTCTGAAACAGAAGAAATCTCCATTTACAGAGGTTTCTTTGAAGATAAAAGTAACTTAATTTTAGAAGCTTCAAGGTTAACATAACCAGCCAGCAAATCATAATGTATCATTAAGGTCCAAGCACCCCGAGGCAATAACGTTGCCGGCCAGAAAACCAAGGTTAAAGTAACCGTCTACCCTCTTTAGGCACACAACCATAATATATAATTAAGGTTATATTACTGTAAACGTTCGGAACTAGATAGTCGATCAGAAAACCAAAATGTTAAACATCAAGGTCCAAGCACCCCAAGGCAGAAACGCTGCCGGCCAGAAAACCAAGACGTAACAAAAAGGTCCAGATACTCCAGGACTAAATAGTATTAAGGTTATATTACTGTAAACGTTCGGAACTAGATAGTCGATCAGAAAACCAAAATGTTAAACATCAAGGTCCAAGCACCCCAAGGCAGAAACGCTGCCGGCCAGAAAACCAAGACGTAACAAAAAGGTCCAGATACTCCCGGACTAAATAGTTCACAATTATGTAGTTGTATTTTGACAGCTAACACGGCCAGGTAATAAAACAATAAACGTACCTTGACATTTCCATCTGTATCAACATAACTTTCCAAAATCTCTGCACATTCATCTGGGAACCATTCTCTTGTCCATAAGCGCATTTGACTTGGAATTGCTACTGTCATTCGTATGGATTCTGAAACGTCGTCAACTCTTCGAAGTTCATATCTGCTGTTTGGTAGTTTTTGTGTTATTTTATAAGGACCTATCCAACCAGATTCCAATTTTTTGGGTTTTAACGCTTCTCTTGATATTAAAACAAAGTCTCCAATATTAAACGATTTTTTTGAGGCTGATGAATTCTTCTTAGCGTAGTTTTCCTGTGCAGTTGCATTTTCTGAAAGACATGTATTAACAAACTGTCTCCATTTTTCACGCTCTGATGTGGCTAGCGGCAATTTATCATCTGAGGCATTTTCAATGATTCGGCTTATCTCTGGTAGCCTGTTGTCGCAACCAAAGAGAACTTGAAGTGGTGTTCTCTTAGTTGTCTTATGAACTGTTGAATTAATTACCAACTGAATTCTAGATACCATCGAACTCCACTGAGCGGTACAATCGGCCTGAACTCTTAGTAAGTTAGAGACAAACCGCATGTAACGTTCTACTTGCCCATTGGATTGGTGTACGTAGGGCGTAATGAAATGCCACTCGATGTCCCATTCGAGGTGATTTTGAACCGCTTTTAAAGAAGAAGCATTGTCTGTAATAATGCGAGCTGGAGTGCCTACCAAAAACACAATGTCCTGTACGCAATCAGCCAAGTCTTCAGTTTTTAAGCTTTTGACTGCATAAAGAAATGTATATTTCGAGTATGCATCAACCGCTACGAATACATGAGTGAATCCATCTTCAGTTTTTGGCAAAGGTCCAAGAAGATCGATATGAATTGTATGAAAAGGGATATCTATCTTCGGAATGGAGTGGATCTCGTTAAAAACACGTCGAGGCTGGCGCTTTCGAGTAAGGCAGGTTAAGCATGAATCAATATATTTTTTTATAACTTGTCGCATTCGCGGAAACCAAAAGTGTGAAGCTATACTTAAAATGGTTTTATCCAATCCAATGTGAGCTTGTCCGTCATGATATTCCTTAATTAACGAATATCTGGCATTCTTAGGAACAAAATATTGAGTTACTTTTTCTGAGTTAACATCGCTCAAATGACACAAGGTACTTCCAATAACACAAAACTGATTTTTATCTATTTCACCGTTTTGTAATTTCTGCTTTAATTCAGCTGTTTCAGTATCTGTACTTTGTTGAATAAATAACCAGCCAGATGGCATTAAGTTTTGACTACTTGAGTTCATTTCTTCATCAAATGGTGTTTCAGAAATGTTGTTAATACAAACATTTCTAACACTGTCTTGACCTGAAATAGGTGGGTTTCGACTCAAATAATCAACATAAGCCATTTGGTCTTCAGGTTTATGTACAATAGTAAATTCAAAATCCTGGAGGTAAATCCACCAACGACTTACCCGTGGCACAAGGTCTCGTTTATATTGCGAATTCTTTAAAGCATTACAGTCAGTAAATAGTTTAAAAGGCACACCTACAAAATAATGTCTAAAATGTTTCAACGCATTTACCACAGCCAAAGTCTCGAGCTCATATGAATGATATCGAGACTCCACATCTGTGGCTGCTTTGCTGAAATATGACACTACCTTTTTTGTACCATCATGATTTTGAAAAACAATAGCTCCAAAACCACGACTACTGGCATCAGTATGAAGTTCTAATGGCAAATCAGGATTGAAAATTGCTAACACTGGTTCTTCCGAGAGTATTTTCACAACTTCATCAAATACTTTTGTATGTTCGTTCGTCCAAACCCAAGTTGAATCTTTCTTTAAGAGATTTGATAGAATTCTTGTTTTAACAGAAAATTGTGGTATGAACTTCCGAAAATAGCCGACAAGGCCTAAAAATTGACGAACCTCTCTGACATTATTTGGGGTTTTCATTGATTTTAAGGTCTCTGTTTTGGAAGGACTTGGTTTAACTACCCCGTCTTGTATTAAGCGACCTAAGTATTCAACTTGCTGTTGAAGAAACTTGCATTTATTTATATTAATCGAAAATCCATGTGACCTTAATGTTGTTAATACTAACCGTAAATGTTCTAGACCTTGTTGCTTTGTTTCTGACGGAATAAGGATATCATCCATATAAACCAACGCAATGCCCTTCAGAATCTCCTCCTGTAGGGCAATATTGATGGCTCGCTGGAAAATAGACGGGGCGTTAGCTAAACCAAATGGCATTCGTAAATATTCGAATTGGCCATCTGGAGTGATGAAAGCAAGTTTTTCTACAGAATCAGGATGCACCCTAATCTGATGAAAACCAGCAGCCATATCAAGAGTAGTAAAATATTTTTTGTTGCTCAACTGATCGATTTGATCATCGATTCGAGGAAGTGGAAATCTATCTTTTACCGTGATTCGATTGAGCGCACGAAAATCGCAAACTAAACGAGAATCCCCATTTTTCTTCTTGACCAGAAAAGCAGGGCTGGCGTAAGGAGAATTAGAGGGTCTAATAATTTGATTTTTGATTAGATCATCGACTAAATTACGTATAGTCTCTCGTTCTGCCATAGAAAAACGATAAGGACGGAATTTGATCTCTGTATCAGATGTAAGGCGAATTTTAAATTCCCCTGTTGTGATAGGGGTGGGTACCTTATTTCCGGAAGAAGAAATGTCCTTAAATTCCTGAAGTAATTGTTGTAATTGCGTTTCAATCAAATCTATAGGTAAGTATTCCAATATAGGTGAATTTTGAATAAACTTTAAAGTTATTCCAGGAATATTTATAAAATCTAAACCGATTATAGCATCGCAAGGAATATAATCATCTGAAACAATGTGCATTTTAAGAGGAAATTTAGATTTATTTTCCATATTTACTTCGACATTGACTACACTTTTCGATGTAAACGTGGTGTTACCAACACCTTTAATAGTCATCTCTTCATAGATTGGCAAAGAAGACATATTTTCAACAACAGACTGACGCAGCAAGGACACGTGTGCACCGGTGTCAATCAAAACTTTATAATCATTATTATCAATTTGAAGTGAGAACAAATTTAGATCTGAAGAAACTGGTGTAGGTGAATGACACAAATTTATCCTTCTAAATTGGTCGCCTTTTTGCCTTTTTCTAGCAAAACATTTATCAAGTGTATGTCCGGGTTTTTGGCAAAAATCACAAGTATTACTAGTGCCAGGTTTAGAATCTTCTCTTTCGCGCTTGAGAGCTTGACCTTGGGTATTCCTTCGGGGACATAAAAATCTTGGATGTCCAATAAGACCACAACTATAGCACCTTAGGGAAGGATTTTTTTACAGGATTTAAATTTTTGTTCAGTGCATTATTCGAGATTGGAGTAACATAAGACCTAATCTTACCACTAACTGGCTTAGTTTGTATTCGCGATAAGTGAGAAATAAGATTAGTCACAGATAAATGAGCAACCTGTGTCATTTGGGCTTGAAGACTTACATCATTTATTCCAAAGCAAATCATACTTATAATTTGACTTTGAGTGAAAGGTAATTTTAGAGAGTTTACTTTCTGAAGTTTTAAACGGGCATATTGACCAAACGTAGGGCAACCTTCCGAAGAGAAAGTAATAGCATCATATATTAATTTGCCAAAATTAACAGTACCTGCAAAGCTTTCACACAAGTCGGTTTTTAAATTCGTCCATGAGCGACGATCAATCGGACTCCAAACGTTAAACCATTCACCTGCCTCACCTTCAAAACAACCACCAATCCGAGCCATAATAGTGCTCTCACTCCAACCAAGTTCAGTCGCCATTGCTGATATTTCGTTAGCCCATTGTTCAGGATCATCTTGCCCAGGCACAAACTTTGGCAAATTAAGTCCTTCATGAGATACTGATCGATTCAGGAAATCTCGTAACAAAGCCGTTAATGTATTTTCGACGGAAAATGGTTGATCACTATTTTCAGTCATTTCATCTAATATTTTGCACACAGTTTTTGATATATATATATAACTCCAATATAAACAAAATATATTGTATAGTTACGAACACCACCGATCACAAATAACTTAGGTAGGGAAAGCAAAAAGAATATTTCGTTGTTGTTATTAGCGTGTAGCGTCTACAAACAAAAAAAAAAATCCTTGTCTTGTATCTTGTTAGAGTTGCAGGTTAACAAATTGATATCTGTCCACCCAAATCACATGGAACATGTAATAACAACGCTAAGCACTAATTGAGATGAGTAGAAATTAATATTGGGAAATCTATAATGTTTCTCAAATTTATAAGAATACCATAACGACAACATATATATGGCTAACATTGTAGTTATTGCTTCTTGCAATCAACTTTTAGTATTCTATGACCGTGACTTTTAGCTCCAGAACATAGAGCAATATAAACCCTTGCTCTAATATCAAGTAAAATAACGCAGTTGAGCTTGAGAATTCACACTTGTCCTGAGGAAGGCAACAGCGGTAACATTTTTTTTTTTTTTTTTTTTTTTTTTTTTTTTTTTTTTTTTTAGCATGTACATGAGAACGATTCCACTTCTGATGTTATATTTATACGTTTATATTCAAATTAAACATAATATATATTAAGACAAGGCACGCAGATACTCTTCGTCCCACAGTATATGAGCAACTGCTTGGACATGTCATCAATGTCATATGTCGTACGGACGTCGTCCACAAAACGCCAAACAGAAGCAGTGCCAATAATAAGCAGTGGCGCGCTAACAACTTCTGTCTACAGTAGCATTATTTACAGAAAAATGTTGGATTTTCAAGGTCACGTAATGGTTTTTCCCGATTAATTTAAAAATATGGCTTTAAATTAATGAGATATTGTATATAATACAATCTAACAATGATAAGTAATCATTTGAGAACGTTTTCAACTCGTAAAAGGCTGTAATATTTATATTATAAATATATGTAAAACCAAGTAGACGGATTTCACAATTTATTATTTTCAAGACTCTACGGTGTAGCAGTGGCGCGCTAACAACTTCTGTCTACAGTAGCATTATTTACAGAAAAATGTTGGATTTTCAAGGTCACGTAATGGTTTTTCCCGATTAATTTAAAAATATGGCTTTAAATTAATGAGATATTGTATATAATACAATCTAACAATGATAAGTAATCATTTGAGAACGTTTTCAACTCGTAAAAGGCTGTAATATTTATATTATAAATATATGTAAAACCAAGTAGACGGATTTCACAATTTATTATTTTCAAGACTCTACGGTGTAGCCGGCGCTAAAATTTTACCTGTTTATAAAGACCTAAGTCATATATAAATGTCAGATAAATACTTAAGTGAAACCAATAATGTAATAAAGAACGTGATAGTAAAATCATTTTTTACTCTAAAACCATCGCTTTTATTTCAAAATGGTACATTGTTATTCGTCAAACGTATAACTAACGTATCCCTAACTAAACGGCAACATGGTAGTAGTATTTCTCTCCCAACTAACAAATGTCAGTCCCAATAACAATGCAAACCATAGAGATATAATATTTAACATAGAGTAGGCAAATCCTATGCAGCACTCCTAGTGGATGTGGTCCTTAGATAAAAAGAGATAGAGAACATCGTGCCCGTGTTTGTCTTTGTTTCATGACGCATACAGAGGGAGGAGTTTATATTTGCGCATAATTCAAATTGAAATTTATTACAATTCTTATTGTCCTCTAAAAATAGGTAATTTATTATAGTACATTTTAATTCTAAATTTTAGGTCGTTTAATTTTTCACTTTCATGTTTTAGGCCTATAGGCGAATATCTATGTAGTTTTGAACTAGGTATAAGGTATATAAGCTGCTGTCTGTGATCGTAAAAAGGTCTATTGACAGAAGCAAGAACTAAATACATTCACATTATAAAGAAGTAACTTTTTAAAGGCTGAGTGAAACTGAATCGTTGTAGGATTATTATTAAATCAATGTATTCTCCTAATAAGCGCAAAAAACATTTCAACATGGTTTTGAGATAATTTATATGATAAAGAATATTTTAATATTTTTTGTGTGAGAAGTTTTTCACATGAAGTAGGTATATAAATTTATTAAACAAATAATGAAAACTAAAATGCCAGTTCGAACCGATGTTGATTTAAGAACAGACCTGCGAATAGTTATATAAAACTGGGATTGATTTAAATGCTTCACATTGGATTGTTTAAATTTACTAATCTTAACTTTAACTCATCTTTACAACTGTTTTACAAAACAGATTCTTGGTATTTAACAAATAAAAAATGTCATTGAAGTTTTTCAAGAATTTAGGTATATGTACCTACGTTGAAGCATTTTCATTCACTATCCTTTATTTCAAATTTAAGTTAGTTTACTGCAGCTGAAGTACTTGAACTTAAAATTTGCGCTGAGAGGCAAATTTTCTTTTTTTCATTATTAGTATATTGTTTACCGTTTAATTATCAACTATTTCCCTATTTACAAATTATAAAAACGTAACTGCTTCGGATTTCTATTTGAGTTTGGATGACGGCTGAGTCGGATGCGGATGACGGATAGGTACAGTAATCCATCAATCACGAGTGTTCAAAATAAAAGAAATAGATAATCTTGACTCATTTTCTGTTTCTTTCTATTGAGGGTACGCATTTTCCATCGACTTGCCTGGAGTATGGTATATGTTATCTCTATGATAGAATAGAATAGATAGAATAGAAACATTACCAATTGAAAATGCTGGAAATGAACCAGCGTCAATACATGGCATAAATTTGGGACATAATGGCGAAGATGGTTCCTATATTTTATTCATATTCTCACTAAAGCTGGAACATGTACCTACATATTGAAACTACTTAGTAGTAACTTAAGTACTGACTAGCATATCTCTTTGCCATACCATGACTAATTTCAATATTGCGCAAAGATCTCTGCCTGAATATCTGGTTTATGCTTATAATTTTCTGTACGTTTGTGCAACCCTCAATATTGGTGAGCATCTTGTTATCAAACGTAGACATACTGGTATAAGAAGAGTATACTCTTGCAGAAGAATTTGGTGAACACTGCATCTTAATTGCACCTGAGTTTCCTCATCGCTTGAAAATATTTCAGTTAAATTATTTATTTAACTTATCCCAAAGTAGAAACTTATCCCTCTCCGCTTTAGAAAACTGTCCGTATCATAAAAGATTATCGGTTTGTTATGTCAGTGTAAGTATGAAGTCTATGTCAGATATACAGTATTCAGAGTATTCCTGTCATTGTGGCCTCTATGATTGTGGCTTGCAAACGCACACTCTCCATACACACCAGCACTGCGCCAGATGATGAACTCTCGTATATTGAAAAACTTTTGATACCAATCGATAATTATGTTATTTAATCAATATTCATTCTAATTCAGTGATTTTAATAATTCGATTAAGAGAATCGGTCCAAATGGACGAAAATATAGCAAGAACCATTAACTTTTAAAGAGAAACAGAAACCTTTCCCGTACAGTTAGATAGGTAAATCAACTTTTATTTTCGTAGAAGTGTCAAATTATAGCATGGATAATATTTAGGTGGACTAAATTGCAAGATCGCCATTGACTGATGTAAGCCAAAGGATCGTATATAAGCTCTCGTGTCGGGATGTTTTGAAGTTAAGGCACATGCAGATTTTGTTGAGTATATACCCATCTTAACAAGTTTAATGTAAACACCCTTTATATATATTCTGTTTAAAAATGTCATGTGTCAGTCTGTCTTTTGTTAGTTAGTTAAAAAAAAACAAATTGTTACATTGAGCTTTGTATATTTTGAAGAAAATATAAAAACTAATTTCGAAATCGGAATAAGTGTATAACTTCTTTTCTTCAAAGACTATATTTAAAAGGTTATGGGCCCAGAGTGCAGAGTGAAAACATTGTGTATTTGAGCGGATAGATTGAATAGACAGCTAAAAGGACAAGTTAGAAAACTGATTCGTTTTTAAGTTGTAATCGCGAAATTTAGAACAATGTCGAACGTGAGTCAATTCTCAGTGCCAATGTTGGAGGCCAATAACTACAATAATTGGGAGTTTAGAATGAAACTCATACTCAAAAGAGAGAGCTGCGTTGATGCCTTGAATGAGCCGCCAGACCTCGATAATGCAACAGAAGAGGTGAAAAATAAGTTCATCAAAGTCGATACAAAGGCACAGTCAATAATAGTCCAGGGAGTAAGCGACAAACATTTAGACTTGATTAAAGATTGCAATACTGCAAAAGCACAACTAGAAAAGCTAAAAAGTATATTTGTAAGAACAAGCTCTTTTACAAAACTGTCCCTGTGGAGAAAGTTAGTTAGTCTGAAGCATGGTGTGAACGAAAAAATGGAAGATCATTTTCTTAACTTCGAAACAATTATAAGGGAGTTAAAAGAACAAGGTTCAAGCATTGATGAGAGCGATCAAGTTTGTATTATGCTCTTATCACTACCATCAAAATATGATACGGTAGTAACAGCCATAGAAACGATAGCAGGTGTAAAAATGGACTTTGTTAAGTCGAGACTTTTAGATGAAGAGATAAAGCTAAGTACTAAGGTAGAAAACAGTGATAGTGAAATGATGTTTAAAGCAAGCACTTCAAAAGGATGTTTTACATGTGGTAGTATGTTACACATACAGATGTACTGCCCGAAAAGGATTAATAAGGGTCAACAAAGCTCAAGAGGATCTAACAGAGGTGGTTTTAGGTCAGGTTACAGAGGGCAAAGGAATAATAGTTCAAGAGGCAATCGTCATTATAAGCAGGAGACGAAACATGAAAAAAAACAAGAAGCTCACACGGCAGAAGAAGAGGGAGTAGCCTTATATGCAGCAAATATATGCAATGAGGATATGAGCAAGCTATTTTTTGTTTTAGATTCAGGAGCTAGCAACCATTTTGTCCAGGAACACTTGGAAAAATATATGTATGATATTAAGAAGCTCGAAACTTCTGTAGAGATACACATTGCTAACGGACAAATTTTGAAAGCAAATAAAGTTGGAAAACTAAAAGCTAAATGTCAAAAACAGGTGATAACAATAGAAGCACTTATAGTGCCAAAGATTAAGCACAACCTATTGTCAGCCTCAAAAATAACGAACAATGGCCATAAAATTATTTTAGAAAAGGAGAAGACTTCTATAGTTGGAAGAAATTTAGAATTAGTATGTTTGAGAAAGAATGGGTTGTATGTTATGATGTTAGATAATATCATAAATAAGGTTGAAAAATGCAATGTCACAACTACCGAGACGTGGCATAAACGATTGGGACATGCAAGCAAGGATGCTATGATGAAGCTGGGATTAAAACCGTTGGATAAAATATGCTCAACATGTGTCGAAGGAAAAGCCACTAGATCACCTTTTCCTAAAAATGAAAACAAAACAAAAACCATAGGAGAGCTAATCCATAGTGACATCTGTGGACCAATTACCCCAAACACACTTGAAGGTGAAAAATACTTTCAGGTAATATTAGATGATTTCTCTCACTTCCTGGTAGTTAGATTATTAAAATTCAAGAACGAAGCTGAAGAAAACTTGAAGCAATATGTCACAGATTTAGAAAGGCAGCTAAATGTTAAAGTGAAAAGGTTCAGGCTTGATAATGGAGGGGAATTCTCTTCAAAAGGTTTCCGAGAGTATTGTAGGCAAAATGGAATAAAATTGGAATATACAATGCCATATAGTCCACAAGCAAATGGAAAATCTGAAAGAATGAACCGAACACTCTTGAATATGATTAGAGCAAAGTTTATAGATTCCGGTATGGAAAAATTTTTATGGGGAGAAGCTATAAAATGTTCGGCATACGAACTTAACCGAACACCTACAACAACACTAGATAATGGAAATACTCCATCACAAATTTGGCATGGAAGAAATGACATTGATAAGCTTAGAATTTTTGGTGCTAGAACTTGGTACACTGTGATGCCTAAAGAAAATAAGTTGGAACCAAAAGCAAAGAAGGCAGTAATGGTTGGATACTGTGGAGGAGGATATAGACTGTGGTTACCAGATGAAAACAGAGTTATAAAATCAAGAGATGTACGTTTTGATGAGGATATTATGGAATACAAGACACAGACAGAAAAAGAAGAAAAAGTAGTGGAAAATAAGATAAGTAGTTTAGATGAGACAGAAAATGTTATAAATGAGCCAGAAATTGTTGAAGAAGAAGAGAATCAAGAAAACCCAGAAAGCGAATATGAAGATATATCACCACTACCAGAAGTTACTAGATATGGAAGAACAATAACAAAGCCAAAGAATCTAAGTGATTATGAGATATATATAGCTTATTGTTTATTATCTGCATCAGATGAAGAGCCCAAAACATGTAAAGAGGCTAGAAAGTCACAAGAATGGAAACAGGCAATGGATAGGGAATTAGAGTCCCACAAACAGTTACAAACATGGACCCCAGCTGAGCTACCAGAAGGTCAAAAGGCTATTGACACTCGTTGGATATTTAAAATTAAAAATGATGGTCAGAAGAAAGCACGGTTAGTAGCTAAGGGATTTCAAGTTCCCAAAGAGGATGAAGAATTCAGCTATTCACCAGTATGTCGACTACCAACAATAAGAATTTTGTTGTCAGTCTCAGTGCAAAGAAATTGGAAATTGAGGCAAATAGACGTACCAACTGCTTTTTTAAATGGCATGCTAGATAATGAGGTGTATATTAAGAAACCAGAAGGTCTTGAGAGCAGTTCACAGTATTTCAAATTAAATCGAGCTTTGTACGGTCTACGTAATGCACCAAAATGCTGGAATGTGAAATTCACCGAAGTGATGTCAAAACTAAATTTCAGGAGATCAGAATATGATTATTGTCTTTATGTCAACAAAGATGTATACTTAGTCCTATTCGTGGATGACGCTTTAATTACCGGACCAGACATAAAAGTAGAAAGATTACTGCAAGAATTGTATCATGAATTTAAAGTCAAGAAAATGACTGAAGTTACGTCATTCTTAGGAATGGAAATTACAAAGACAGAAAATGGATTGAAAGTAAGTCAATCAAAAATGATTTTGAGATTGTTACAAGAATTTAACATGACAGAATGTCGTTCCATATCAACACCAATGGAGCAGAATTTTCAAGTAAATGAAAATGAACCAATTATGGAAAACGTTTCATATAGAGGACTTATTTGTAGCCTAATGTATTTGTCTATTGTCAGCAGGCCAGACATTGCATTTAGTGTATCCTATTTAAGTCGTTTCCTGGATAAACCGACAATGCAACTCTGGAAAGCTGGAAAAAGGATATTAAGATATCTTAGTACTACAAGAGACTATGGAATGAAATTCTCGAAAGGAGACAGTGGTTTAGAGGGAATGTGTGATGCAGACTGGGGTGGAGACAAGCAGACAAGAAAGAGTATCAGTGGATTTGTTGCATTTCATGCTGGCAATGTAATCGCCTGGCACTCCAGAAAGCAGAACTGTGTAGCCCTATCGTCGATGGAGGCTGAGTATGTAGCAGCAGGGGTAGCAGCCCAAGAGCTTGTGAATTTGAAAGGTATTCTACAAGAATTTCGTGAATCATTCAATCCAGTTGTTTTGAAAATTGACAATATCAGTGCTATTAATTTAGTTAAAAACTTCGAAAATGCTAAACGAAGTAAACACATAGAAATTAAATATCACTTTATTAAAGATTTATCGCTTAGAAAGGAGATAATTCTTAAATACGTTTGTTCAAATGAAAATTGTTCTGATATTTTCACAAAAGCTCTAGGTAGAGAGAAATTTTGTAAGTTTAGAAAGTTTTTGATAAATAACTAGAAAGAGCTTTAACAATTGAAATATTTTTTTATATATATTTAATTGAGGGGGGGTGTTGAGTATATACCCATCTTAACAAGTTTAATGTAAACACCCTTTATATATATTCTGTTTAAAAATGTCATGTGTCAGTCTGTCTTTTGTTAGTTAGTTAAAAAAAAACAAATTGTTACATTGAGCTTTGTATATTTTGAAGAAAATATAAAAACTAATTTCGAAATCGGAATAAGTGTATAACTTCTTTTCTTCAAAGACTATATTTAAAAGATTTGCAGAACATTTGAAGTTGAAGTAGGTAAAACTTTATCTGGACAAGAAGGGGAGTTTATTAATAGCCGAACCACATAATTATCACCGCTTAGCTGGCCGAAAAACAAGAATTTAGATTGTGCAAGGATATTAAATATATCAATTTCCAGGAGATCCTAGCTTTTTATATGTAGTGCTGAGTAAAACTAAGTGGGTCTTAGAAATATTTATGAGAAAAATAATAGGAATCGGTGAATCGCCCTATGCAGTTATGTTTGGATGTCTCGCCAGGTTGGGTTGGCATCAATATAAGTTTACCACAGAATGACCAGGATGGAGACCGTTTATTTGAGTAAATATTATATTATAGATAAGAGCTTGCGCATATTGAATAATTGAAAAAACTAATTTTGAATCTTGAAGACCTATCATACTGATATCATTCATTAATTTCCTGAAGTGTAAAATACCATTCATGATAGAAAACTTAGCATAATAAACTACGAGTATTTCAATACAATATACATATTATAAGAACGAATCATTAGATATTAAAATATTAATATGTATATAAATAAATTCAACATTTTCATTTGCTGGTAGTTACATCACCTTAATATTATACAACAAATGCCTAAAAGTATGATTCCTTGAATAATTGAAAATAGAAAATATTCTCCGTTATTGTCCAGTTCAAAAGCAAGCAAGAATAAAATCGACATATACCAGAAACATTGAAGGAAATTTTGAGTGGATAATGTAACATTAACATTAATATCTTTCAAATTTATATTGTGAACTATTTCTAAATTATATATATATATATATATATTGATATATGTTGATAATTATAACATCACTAGTATTATTATTCAAGCCACACGTTACTCGAAACTAAAATTCTGATAACAGCTGTTTTGCTCAAGAGAGTTTTCGATGTCTTTGACCGATTTCGCCAGACGGAGGAGGTATACAATTCGGTTGTGTTTGTTTTTTTTAGTATTAAGATATTTGTATACTTACACGTATCTAAAAATAACATGATTATTGAAAATTAAAGTCCGTGACAGCTAACCGATTTCCAAAATAAATCCATATCCCCAAAAAACATTCCCAATGTAAAACTTTTGGAGGTGAGAGCTATATTCAGCAAAATTCAACAAAAAAAACTCAAATCTTTCGCATATGCTCAGTTAGAGCTGAACCACACCGATACAATTTTTGGTATGTTGTTTTGTATAAGAATTTTGTTTGAATGGTACGTTTTCATCAAGTGATTCTATCGCTTCTCATCGCCCCCAAAATTCCTTCCATGAAATTACAACTTGACGTATTATATTGATAACCCACATTGCATTGAATTATATCATCGCTGGCAGGTGCATCCCCAGGTGCAGGCCCCATCCCGCATTCAATGCGGGATGGGTCTTTTCCACCGAGTAGTTGTTTTTATCGTTGGTAGTTTATGGCTATATGGGATTATAGCCATCTATCTACTGTAAAGACCGAAGTCATTTAGTACATATATATATATATATATATATATATATATATATATATATATAAATGAGGAGCTATCCGTACCAGATGACCATATTAGAATATGAATAATTTACCAACTAGGCGTGAAATTATTATTTATATATATATATATATATATATATATATATATATATATATATATATATATATATATATATATATATATATATATAGGATGAAGCTCTACACCTTTATGCTTTTATTTAGTCGGATACAACCACCCACTAGAAGCGGATCACGTGATTTCAAGCTTGTTAGCTTTCATCAGCGCCACATAAGTGGAAGCTGTATCCAACTATACAAAAGCAACTGGTAGTCAAAAACTTTGAGACATTATCTACCAGTGGGACACAATTCGCGCCACCTAGGTATTGAGAGCAAAATTACGTTTAAGGTAAGTATGTATAATAATTAAAGAAATCTTTTAGTTCATTAATGAATGAGATATAAAATATATAAATAGGATGTAGCTCTACACAACGTAATTTTGCTCTCAATACCTAGGTAGCGCGAATTGTGTCCCACTGGTAGATAATGTCTCAAAGTTTTTGACTACTTCCAGTTGCTTTTGTATAGTTGGATACAGCTTCCACTTATGTGACGCTGATGAAAGCTAACAAGCTTGAAATCACGTGATCCGCTTCTAGTGGGTGGTTGTAGCCAACTAAATAAAAGCATAAAGGTGTAGAGCTTCATCGTATTTATATATTTTATATCTCATTCATTAATGAACTAAAAGATTTCTTTAATTAAATATATATATACATATATATATATATATATATATATATATATATATATATATATATATATATATATATATATATATATATATATATATATATATATATATATATATATATATATATATATATATATCTACTGTAAGACTGTATAATAATACTTACTGGAGGTTGATAATGTATGTAGAAGAAAATATTATATCGTATGTTATGACGACAAATTTGAATTAAACGGTTACGAAAATTCTGATGTACGAATGAACTACTTTATGAAATAATGACAGAATATGGCTCACAGAAGATAGCCCCGCAAAAATATTTCTTTTTCTAATTTTCAACTATTTTACTAATAAGTCGTTTGTTCATCGTTTGTTCTTGATTGTTCATCGTTAGTTATTGTTTGTTCTTTATTTATTAATTTAAAAAAAATTAATTGAAAATCTACCGTCAAGTTAGCCCCGCTATTGCAGTTTTTAATATTATGCTATCAAAAATTACTTATATCTATTGGTTTTTGATTGTTCGTCCATAAATAATATTTGTTCTATTGCGAAATTGCTGATTTCTGGGTAATTAATCATTTTAATTAGTAAAATACATTTAAGCAAAATGTGTTCACAGCGCATGCGTCAACTACAAGCTTAAATTTTAAACGCGGTTTTAATGGTTATAAAAAAAACAATTAGGTGCAATTAGGTATAAATCCTACAAAAACAACTAATTTGTATACAGTACAATTCAAATAATTAAATAAATAAAATAATGTGCTCACTCATAAATAGTGTTTGAGAAGCATATAAAAAAATAATCATTCACAAGCATTATCAATGAAGAATACTTTTTTTAATAAAAATAATCAATGTAAAAAAGTAATTCTTAATAAAATTAAATTGATAAAATGCCTTTTAGGTTATGTGATTACTATCATGTGATTATTTTTTTATAAACTTTTTTACAGATTTAAAATTATATTATTAAAAACCATTTTCAATAAAACAACTATAGGAATTATAACACATTAAGTATTTTGCCCGCTTAATGAGTAATGATCAACATATATGGATTACATCTGGTAGAGTGTATTAGAGGGTAACGATGCCCATAAATTAAATATATGTTAAAATTACATTTATTAAGAGCCAGTTATTCAACGATTAAATTAAAACTTGTTTGGAGAATGAATCTATAATTAGAAAATCTACAAATGTTTAAACCATAAAGTTCGCATGATAATTAATCACGATTAATTATGATTGAATAAATAGCTCGAAAATTAGCTTGAATACGAATTTTATACAAGTTAAATAATAAAATAGAATTTAAATAAAAATTTATTAAATAAAAATTGTATTTTTCGTACAATCAAATCATAATATCTTTATTGCGAGAATTTTAGTTTTTTTTCCTTAAATTTTAATTCGTATCACGTAGTAATGAGTACAAGAGTATCAGCCTTATAGCATCTTGTGGTCTTAGTAGCACTTTGACGAAAGCATTCTTGGGACATGCTTATTCTGTAAAATGTTAAATTTTATTATGATTAATATTCATCTCATAAAAATAATTTCAATACGCGTATAATGACTCACCAGATTTGTAGTTTATTCCTTTTACTTATTCAACACAAATATAAACTCCAATGGTTTCACGATCTTATCAAGACCTAAAATAGATAAAATTTACAAATTGAAAAAAACAGTTATAATTTTATAATGAAATTATTAAATATAATAATCAATTAACCTTTAATATATCCAGCGGAGATACTTCCGTATATTAATGTCCATCAGATGTTGAATAATTTCGAATAACTCAGCGAGATCGATGATCCTCATATCACTATTTTAGTAATGATATTAATATTAATTTAAATATTGATAATGATTTAAATCAATATTCATTGATAGTTAGCTTCTCCAAAAAAATTATTATTCTAATATGTAGAATGCTGCGTGTAATTCAGCTTGTTGATGAACGGATACAGATTCAGGTTTTACTGACAAGTCATTGTATAACTGCCAATTACCTCCCAGCCTTCGACAATAAGCAAAGTAATGACCCGAATTAAACGCTACAACGCCAGATATTCTGAAAATAAGCCAATTTATAATATTATTTACAAAAATGTGCTTAAAATAAGAAAATTAACAAATGTAATAAATATACCTATATCGTAAATTAGTATTAGATTTCTCATTGTTTTTGAGTTGCAAATTTAAATAAATTGGAAGCTCACTCAATTTACATTTTTTTCCGTTCGTTCCTCGTTTTTCGTCTCGTATATCTAATTCAATAAATAAATATTTTTGTGGAACAGTGACACGAGTTGCAATTGCCTTAAAGCAACCTGGACAACGAACATTGTGAAGTTTGTGATGAAATTCTAAAGCTTTTTGAAGAGCTATAAATCCATGTCTTGTTATTATTCTGTGATTAGCACTTATAGCTGGGAAAGTTCGCGTAGAAATTTGACAAGAACTATTTGAGCATAAAGTAGTTTCAATAACACTTGGTGCATCTTCATGTAAATTTCGCCAAAGCTGGATGACATTACTGATGCAATTTATAAAAGGAGCAACCTTTAATTTTGAACTATCTTCATCCAAATTTTTCGGGTGATAAATAGGATGTAAAATCGCAATGCGTTGCTCATAAATATTTACCGTAACTCCAGTCTTTATGAAACTTTTTACAAATTTAAATATTGACAGGTCAGAATTATTTATAAAGTCACGATAATGAGTATTATCGATTGCTGCTGTGAACATGACTTGAACTATTGAGTCAAAAGGGCAAGTATTCAATACTGTCCATTGATTACCTTTAAATTTCACTGGACCGGTTTTAGTACCATTAAGAAGTAAAAAATCTTTTATTTTTTTGGTACATTTGGACTTTTCTTCAACTAAATTGTTTAATAAAGCTGTTTCTGGACAATCTTGGAAGTAATGACCGTTTTTTTTCTCCAACATTTTTTGGTTCATTATGTTTTCCATTGCCAAAGATAAAGGTTCACTATCTTGTTTTACTGTTAAAAATTTATGAATATTTTTTTTTCATTATCAAGATGTTTCGTAAATGATGATAAATTAGTAATATTATCATCCAGAGAATCAGTAGAATTAATAGTCACAATTTGAATGTTAGTATTTATTAAGTCCGCATCTAACCTTTCGTGATTTTCTACACTAGTGATACTAATATCAAGGCAATCATTTTTTTTTTATCAAAATTTTGGTTTTCACTAAGATTATTTAGATGCTCTTCAAATGAAACTGCAGAATCATTTTGGTTGTTTCTGTGTTTGGATAATAGTTCTTCATTAGAGCTGCGAT
Organism: Crioceris asparagi; assembly: GCA_958507055.1. NCBI lineage: Eukaryota > Metazoa > Arthropoda > Insecta > Coleoptera > Chrysomelidae > Crioceris > Crioceris asparagi. The sequence continues at coordinate 30,819,456 of OY293826.1, forward strand.
CAATTTCTTTATCATTAACAATGCTAATATTAATATTTGAGTCTTCAGATGTTTCTTGAATACTTATAGAGCTATAGTTATGATCATGAGTAATGTCAAATGTAGTTACAGAATCATTCTGATCTATATTCTTCTTTGCTAAATTGGTATTTATCACCAAGTCAAGAAGATTCTCCGACTCGGTAGTTGAATCATTTGCATCATGTTCAGCTTTATTCGACACATTTCCATAACCCGATGTCCAATAATAATCTGTCGCAGTTTCATTCTTACCTAATCCTTTCCAATTTTCATATTCATTCTCTTCCTTTGGTTTTTTTTGATACTTATCAGACGAATTGTCGACTACAAATTTGGTTAGTTTTGATCGGAATATATTCACTCCACCCAAAATGTCAGCAATATGTAATTTTAAAAACTTGTTTACTGTCGTAGGTAATTTTACTTTTTTATTTAGATTCATTTTCAGGTCTTTGAAGTCTGCTTCAACGTAACAAGAAGTTGGCCGTGACATAGTCTTAGGTGTGCATACATTTGTCCAAAGTGGAAAATCTTTCATCTTATTAACGAGATCAGTATACAAGCCCGGGACATAATGGGTGTTAAGCTTTTGACCAATAAAAATTGTAGTGTTGACTTTTTTACAAAGATTTTCAATCCATGTAACAAGAGCTACTGACCACCCTTTGTCATCAGTAGCTTGTGATGATAATTCTTCAAAAATTACAGTTTTATCAGAGTCAACTTCGACAGAATCCATAATAGTGAGATCAAGGTTGCGTTTTGACACTAATTTTTCTAAAAATGTTCTATCTTCACGGGGAGAAATCATCTGGTCACCTATAGCAATGATTGTATCTTCAAATTCTGTGTTACACACCATTAATATCATCATAAAAATTTCTTCCAATTTAGATAATTCTTCACAATCAATCATTAGTGCTACACAGTATAGAAAAAAAGATTTCACGATTTTATGCAGGGCAGATTGAAAACATTTCCAGCTGCTGACTGCATGAAGGAAGTGCGCTGTATCTAATCTAATGAAAGTACGTGGTTGTACATTAGCATTGGTGGTTATACTTTCAAACATAAAGTTAATATAATCCTTTAAAGATTTACCATTAAATGCAATAGACATTGCATTTAAAAGAGCTCGGGATCCATCAGAGACTGCTTGTTGTGGTAATTTAACTTTTTCTGCCCATTCAGAAAGCCAAAAAGCAATAAACCGTGCACTATGTTTTTCTGATAGCATTTGATAAACTGGAATGGTAGTATGATCAAAATTAATAACAATTTGATACAGAAATATATGACCAGTTTTTTTATCCCCAGAATCTGATAGTCTTTTAACTAATCCACCTGTTGCGTCAATACATATTGATGAGTGCTGTTTGTGAATTCGCAAATATTCTGCGTAAGTATGAAATTGTGTTGGAGTTGCATAAAAGACAAAGAACGGTGTATCACTAATCCATGAAATAGAATTAACATACAGTGGATCCTTATTCATTTGACGTATAGCTAATATCGTGTCTCTTCGATCATCTGATTTAATTCCAAGTTCTTTATCGGTCGCTTCTTTTTTAGCTTGGTGAAGTGTGCTTAAGTTGTATAAAAAAGGCGATCCAGTATCTCCAGGTTTTAAAATCTTTTTAGCTTCATCTTTCCTCCAACCTAGAACACCAGAACGTAGTAATTTTTGCTGAACTTCGATACGTTTTTTACCATTTAGAGGACGTTTCACATCGGCATGCTTGGAATAACGAGTGTCCCTGCACTTCATGGTGATAACAACCGGCCCGTCATCTAAAGGAGGATCTTTAATAATTCCACGAACAGAATTACGACAAGAGCGATCTTTACATTGCCCACTCATAACTGCATAGTTATTACTTCCACGAATTTTACCACGTTTAAATACAAAAGCACATTTGAGACGGTATTGTTCCCAAAAAGCAAACGAAACAATATTTGTCCACACACCAGGTTCAAAACCATAGTACTTGCGACCTTTGTAAATAAATGGCTTGTCGTGTTTCATTAGATTCCATTGCTCTCGTGTAATTGTAACGTGGAAATCTTCACAGTCATCGTCGTTGTCATTCACTGGAGATCCAAGTTCACTATTTTCTTCCTTATTATCACTGTCATTTAAGTCATTTGTAATATTAGAGTTATTAGAACTGGTAGTTGAAACATTCAAATTAGAAGGTATATTTTCTTTATTCTGAATAATAATTCCACATTTTTCTCGGGCAAGTGTTAAAATTTTCCTTCTATCTTGTCGTACATTAATTCTTACAGCTGGAACTTTCCACAATCCTTTTAAGTCATCAGATATATCTTGCCATACTCTAGAACTATGTTCTGGTAATTTGTCAGTATTGAAATATGTTATATACTTTATTAATGTATTAACTGCTAAATCAACAGGTACAACTGATATTGCTGGCATTATATTAATGTATTTCACGCAATACTCTGGAAACAAAAGAAATCAATTAGCATCTCAATAATTAACATTTTCAAAGTAATTAACAATTACTTACTTAACAAACTACATGCATTAAATTAAGATAATCACAATTTTTTTAAAACTAAATGTTGAGAAGAAGTAATTAATTTTAGTTTTAACCAATAACTTTATAGACAAAAAAAAATAAAATTATTTCGTTATTATGCAGTATAGTTATAAACTGAACCTGAACGACCAAAATTTCCAGAAAGACGTGTGAAATAAGACAATAGTCGTTTGTCATTTGTCTATCAATATAAGCAATGACATAAAGCAAAAATATTCATGAGCACACCTTAATGAATATTTTTTTTAAACATGCACGTTCAATTATTTATAATTATATAAGTAAATATATAAGTAAAACTGAACATAAATGCAATAATATCCAATTTTTTGATTTATAAATTAATAAAAAATTTATACTTAAATATTAAAGTTGACATCAATAATTACCGAGCAATACGATTGTAAGAATGAAAATTTATCGACTTATGATAAGTTTACGTCATTTTACTCTATAAGTATTACTTCAGATTTAGTCCGAGTTCGAAATAATGTTGCTTTGGTAGAAATTACAAAATAAATTTTAAAAAATCTTACCATTCATATCAATATTTACATAGTGGTGGATAATATTGATGAAAAATATTACAATTGTTTTTTTGTGTGTCAATGGGTGCCAAAATATATTTGTACTCCTTATCATGTTATATATAAATGAGCTACACTCAAACGTAAAACACCTGTAATTACAAAAAATATAATTCAATAATTATTAATGCTGATTTATTAAAATTTTTTGCACTTACAAGTCTACTGGATTTATGATCAGCATACCAGTTTCCAAATAAAACGTCATTATTTCCTCTAAGTATTGCGGAATTTTATAAGCAAAGTTTTTGACTAGAAAAAAAATTAAAGTAATATAGAAATCGATACAATTATTTTTATCAATGATTTTTAGATACGAGATTTTCAATCTAGAATCATTGAACCCAAGATTTAATTATTACTGTTAGTATATCTACACATTTAATTATAGATATAATGATGACGATAATTCAAGTATAATTAACCTCAAATTCTTGAACTGACGTTTAATTACCCAGAAATCAGCAATTTCGCAATAGAACAAATATTATTTATGGACGAACAATCAAAAACCAATAGATATAAGTAATTTTTGATAGCATAATATTAAAAACTGCAATAGCGGGGCTAACTTGACGGTAGATTTTCAATTAATTTTTTTTAAATTAATAAATAAAGAACAAACAATAACTAACGATGAACAATCAAGAACAAACGATGAACAAACGACTTATTAGTAAAATAGTCGAAAATTAGAAAAAAAAAATATTTTTGCGGGGCTATCTTCTGTGAGCCACAGAATATTTACCATCATATTATAAAAATATTATCGGCAACACTGCGGACGAGTCACGGTCATATGTACATTAGTGCGCATGCGCCAAATAACCCCCAAATTAGGAATCCTAAAAGACTTCATCTTCAACCTCGGCACTAGGCAGAGTTCACATCTGGTTGGAAGGAAATTGAAATAATTTTCGTACGGTTAGTACACGTGGTACGTAGAAGACTCGAGTGCTGGCCCCCCGATGTGGATAGGGAAGTCGTGGCCGTGATATTCAAGTGTGGTTCTGGGTTTGCTTTAGAGAATAAAGCCCGCTGCAGACGGAGTATGTTTTGCTCACGATTGCTTGCTTGTTTTGCTGCACGATCCGATAAAAGTTGCGATGCATGGTGTGATGGTGTGTTGATGGCTCCCTTGCTTGTGTTGGCTTCACACGATGCAGGCCATCATGTATGTAAAATGACAGTACAGAGAAATATGACTGTGACAAATGACACAAAATATTGAACATTCTAATCAAGCTCTATTTAATCATTGTTACAACAGAGAAAACGTTCCAACAATCAAAAATAACATGTTATCATGTGCAAAATAACTACGACTTGACTAGTTCCGAGTGCTCCGACAAGGCACGTTGCGTGAAAACAATCACCGAAAATAGCACCAGGCTCTATCATCAAATTAAGCACGATTTCAAGCAACCAACCCTGCACGAGATGTCATTTTCTTACACGGAAGCATGCACAGCACCAAGCCTAGCATCAAGGAAACATGCAGCAAAACATACTTCGTCTGCAGCGGGCTTAAGTCGATTCCTAAAAAGTCTTTGTTAGGTTAAAAGCATATGGTAGCGAGGTCTGGCGGAGACAGGAGGAACACCTCGCGGGTAACCTCAAGGGCGTGACAGTGACGGTTATATTCCGATCAGAGCAAAATCCCGGCAATTTCTTGACACGTACATTGCATAGAATTTTATAAAACTACATTTTAAGTAATTAGTGATAGTGGTATAGTCTAGAGCCAGACAAGCCATTGTGATCCCGAATGAGCTGGCCAACTTCCAGTTAGGAAAGGGTCAATTTAATGGAAAGAAGAAGAATTCTAAACTTCAGGATTACCATGCCATGCACAGTATAGGTAAAAGAAAAGTACGGAAGAGTTCTGACTTCAGTTTTCTTACGTCATATTCTTTGTTGTGACGTTACACTATAGCGTTTGCAGGTTAGGTAGAACAGCAACATTTTCCGGGAAACGTAACCCCGCCTGGTCCCGACAAAAAAATATAGATCGCCTCGATTACAACTGGCAAATATATAATGCCTATTAGCTCTGGAAACAAATGCTTTATAGATATTAATTATATTCATGTGTCAAACACCTTTGAGAATCAGTTCCCTAGCGCTTTAATGTTGGCGATACACTACCGCATACCATTTTGCAAGATGCAGCTGATATGGTAGGTATATATGAAGGAAACTTCGAATCTGTCATACCATCTTTTACTCTTGAATGTGACCCAATATTTAAATGGTACTTTAATGAGAAGATTTACAAATAAGGGTGCATTATCTATTTTATTAATGTATCGGGCAATGGAAAGTTCACATGTGAGATTATATGCAAGAAAAATACAACTAATTCCACAGCAGTTAGTATTGATATATTTAATAAGGGTGTTCAAAATGAAATTGTGATGCAGGATGCCTGTCAATCACTCAGATTCTGCAACTGATTTACAGCAACCATTGTCTGGATCCCGACAAATTGAACATAAAAACAGTGAGAATTGATAGATATGACATAAGAAAACTGAAACTGTGAAGTAGGAATGTCCTCGCCGGACTTCCGTAGAAAAGACAGCAAGGAAACAACAAGGAGACAACTATGGTTGTCTCTAGTCTCGTCGACACCTTTGATGTCTCGAAAGCATAGCTCAGCTTGGTGAGCTGTGTCGAAAGTAGAATATTTGAACTCGACTACGCCATTCCGGTGTAAAGCTGAGGGTTGGCTTCGAAAAAATTTCATCTGATTTTATGTCCTAGGAAATGTTTACGACATGAGCGTATGCAGAGAAGAAAACGTCTGCCTTTGCTTATAAAATGAAATATTTTATATCTTAACTGAAAAACTATAGTTTAATTCATAACAGAGAATTTATAAAAGTGATAGTTATTATTATTTATTTAAGTTTCAAGAACCGTTGAGAGAGATTCGAAGAAATTTTCACATTGTTTGTCGATAGAATCAGGTAATTTAAAGAACAACAAGAAATGTAAATCTGGATTATTTAGTCATTTGTTCATCAACCGAAACCATAGAAGACCCCTCATTCATAAGGCATCCCCTCTGTACCTAATCTGTCTAAGAGAGGTCTCACTTTCTGGAATCTATCCAGCAACTTTTGTTCTGTGGAAATTATGTTGTCATCTACAACCTTCACGCGGTACCACAACTTGCAATAACAGTTTCTTGTGAAGTTATCCGACACTATAGGCAGATAGGTACCCTAGTGTTTTGAGTCCAAAACATTCGAAGACGTGGTAAATCATAGATTTGAATGAGTATTGTATAATTAGCTTTTTTATCTTGATCACAGAAGCCTCCAATGAATGTCCTGTAACGATTACTTCTCTCATATTTATTATCGGAGAAACGCTTGCGAAAAAGCCATTAGCGATGTATTTTTGAAACTATTCTATGGACTTTTTCAACGAGTCATTATAAATTGCAGGATTCAGGTGGTCCGGAGGAATAAAGGTTTTATTACACACCCATTTTGGGATCGTACCGGAACAAAGTGGGATGGGGCTATATCATCCTCGGAGTCGAAACCATCATCGCGGGTGGTAGAATTTCTTCTTCAAAATCTTGTTCCTTCTCTTCTTCAAGATCATCATCTCTTGTTAGCAAATCATCCCCTATATGTGAACTATCTAAATTCAGATTATCGGCCAGGTCCTGAAGTTCCTTTTTGGTTAGAGGGCGTGAAACAATAGAAATTATCATAAGATTTTTAAGTATCTGATTTAAAAAAATGTATGGGTTGACTTCCCAAGTATCATCAATGATACTTTAACATTTTTCGCATGTGCTAAGCCCGAGCGACAAATTTTACATGCCTGATAAGACAAATCAACATCAAATGACTCCCTACCAAGAATAGGAAACCAAATTAAATAAATAATAATCTCTACTCACCTTTATTTTCTATGAAATTCATGACCACGTGTGTTGCCGGTACCATCTCGCATGTAAACAAACAAACAATGATTCCAACTGCCAAATACGGCGGGAATACAACGCAATAATGTCAATATAAAAAGGGTGTTCCAGCAGCGGTTCAAACCAGTCCCAAACCGTCAGACGCCTGCGCACTTCAATTTACGATGAAATAATTTATTCCCAACTACTAGTAAGATGTTCGAGCAGTAGTTTGACGATTTCTAAACTCAGACAGGCGCAGTTGAAGCGTCTTCTTCTTCTTAGAGTACAGTTTTCTCTGTTGTTAGAGAAATCCCTTTCAGAGAACACCACCACAATCCTAAACTATACCCTGGTTTTGTGTTTTGTCCATCATTCTTTCATTGATGTTCTCTCTTATCTTTGGTCATAAAACATATCTATTGGCATAGTCACTTGTTCTATGACGACGAAATTGTAAGAAAGTGGAAGGGGTAGTTTGCAAACTGCAGTTTGGTGTTCGAGCAACAAATCCCAAACCACTTGGAAACTGTTTCAAACCGCACATGCGCATTTTAAACAGTTATCAAACCGTCCTAAACTACTGCTCGAACAGCCTTAATATAAAAATATGATACTACTTATTAGGCCCGAGTGAGTTATTACGGTTTCTGCTAAAACTAATTTATATTTTTTACAAAAAATTGGACCGACGTTATTTGTTGATGCACTGAAAAGTATAAAATAATATTACTTCTATTGGTGCAGTTACTTTTGAAGTTGTGCAGTTGCAGTTAGATTGATAACTTTTGGCACCAACAAGTACCATCACCAATTGAAGTAATATTATTTTATACTTTTCAGTTTATCAACTAATAACGTCGGTCCAATTTTTTGTGAAAAATATTTATTTCACACTTTTGAGTGTAAAAGTCCCGAAAATCGTTGAACGTTCACTATACCATATCAATGAAGATAGTACTTATCCTATTACCCACGTATATTCCTTGCTTATAGTTGTTATTATTGAGATCTCAGAACATCGCTGCGGAAATACGCTTGAATATTTTAGTTGTTACCATTTTAACACCGATTTAACTCGAAAACCGTAACTCTAAGGAAAAAAAATCATTATAAATGTTGATACAAATAATTATATCTTTCATGTGGTATCGAAAAATTTTCAATTTTCGAAAGAAATTGCCCTCTCCATATAGCAAAAATACATATTTAACATGCGTCTATCTCAAAAACCTTAACACTTTTGAAAAAATGTTCAATTTAAACGTTTCCGGATATTGTCCTATCTTTAATTATACCAACGCAGATTTTCGATTTTCGAGAAAATTCGTCCCCACCACCCCTTCGGGGGCGGTTTTCGGAGGGAAGGAGATTTCGGATTTGCGTTTTTATGAATATGGGACCATTTCTCAATCCCCTTCTTTCAAATGAATCCAAAATCATCAAAATCGGAGCTCGTCTACTATATAAAAGGCGCGCACGAACCAAAAAAAAGCAAACATTCGAATTGTAGGGTCAATGTGCCTGTTCTCGGCCAGTTAGTGAACTGAGGAGCAGAAATCAATTATGAAATATTTATTTTTGCAAATATCCTTAGTCTGCTATTATGAATCAGTATCAGTTGGATAACTAATTGCTTTCACCTTCAAAACTGATAAAAACGAAAATTTCCTCATTTTTCCGGTTTTCGGCCACTAGTTTCTCAATTCCGCCCAGTACGATACCACTTCTCGGCCGGCGGCCGGAAAATAGGAATTTGATTTGCTGGATGACCGGCCATGACATACCTCAATGAATACACCACGGAAAATATAAAATCATTTATAGGTACAAAACAATGCTGCATATACTTTGGTAAGGTCTAAAACATAAGAGAATTTAGTCACTCGATATCACAAAATATAGAAACTCAAACAAAACAATAAAGAAAACGATTATTCTTGAAACAAGTTGGTACCCCTACATTTCATGAACAACACTCGCACTTATATTGTTCGTAAGGCGTTCCGAAAAATTATGTACACCGTATGTGATTGCTTCCTATGTTTTTCTCGTCTTCATCTTCAGCATCGCTGAAAAGCTCTTCTGAACAACTGCCGCAACAGATGATCTTCTTTTCAGGTTCTGATGGCGGCTGCATGTCAACTTCTTCAGCTTCTTTTAATTTTTTCCTGATGTAGCGTCTCTTCTTCACTGCAGTTTTCTGCTTCTGTTGTCTTGTTGTCCTTTCTCTTTAAGGTGTTGTTTTCTTTCAAAACATCTTTTTCCTTATAGAATTGTCTCCATGCGCTTGATGATATATATATTTTTATGAGCTGTGGATAATTCAGGTGTTTAGCAAAAGGGTCTTACGATGTAAGTAGGTTACTAGTGGTGTTATTAATCTCTCCTAAAACATCCACACAAGTTGGTAAAACGTTCGTTTTGCTGGCATTTTGTAGAGGGTCATCTTCAGGTTCCAACACAGGAATTGCTCCAGAATTTACACTATTATCTCCATTTTCGCTGGTAATTGTTAGATTGTTATCATTAGTGTCCTGAACAATTTGCAGCATTTTTGCCGGGATTTACCAAACTTTTGCCATTTTACCAATCTTGAATGGTAGATTTTGGAACTCCAAAATTGCTTGCTGCCCAGAAGCCCATTTTGTCTTCTCGAATTTCTCTTAAAATTGTCAGAAGATTTTCATGGGAATATTTAAGAAGCTGTTTTTGTTTGGCTTTCTTCAATTTCAAAACGCCTTTCTTTGTTTTTTTTTAATTTCGGAGTCATCTAGAACAGTTATTAGTGATTTTTAGTACCTAGCATAAGGCTTTAATGCATAAATATAGAGTTGGCCGAACTAATGGGGAGCAGGTCAACCCTTTCTCGGCCACAAGTTTCAGTCACATTTTCAAATATTTTGGGCGAATAAACTGTCTGGCCAAAAGATTTAAATATCATTTCTGACACAAGCGGAAAAAGGACAGACCCATATAATTCCGCATACATTGAACAAAGACATCAGAAGAAACAATAGTGTATACCGGTTCTCGGTCTCGGTCCAATTTTTTGTAAAAAATATTTATTTCACACTTTTGAGTGTAACAGCCCCGAAAATCGTTGAACGTTCACTATACCATATCAATGAAGATAGTACTTATCCTATTACCCACGTATATTCCTTGCTTATAGTTGTTATTATTGAGATCTCAGAACATCGCTGCGGAAATACGCTTGAATATTTTAGTTGTTACCATTTTAACACCGATTTAACTCGAAAACCGTAACTCTAAGGAAAAAAAAATCATTATAAATGTTGATACAAATAATTATATCTTTCATGTGGTATCGAAAAATTTTCAATTTTCGAAAGAAATTGCCCTCTCCATATAGCAAAAATACATATTTAACATGCGTCTATCTCAAAAACCGTAACACTTTTGAAAAAATGTTCAATTTAAACGTTTCCGGATATTGTCCTATCTTTAATTATACCAACGCAGATTTTCGATTTTCGAGAAAATTCGTCCCCACCACCCCTTCGGGGGCGGTTTTCGGAGGGAAGGAGATTTTGGATTTGCGTTTTTATGAATATGGGACCATTTCTCAATCCCATTCTTTCAAATGAATCCAAAATCATCAAAATCGGAGCTCGTCTACTATATAAAAGGCGCGCACGAACCAAAAAAAAGCAGACATTCGAATTGTAGGAATACCGACTTCGGGGTTGGTCGGTCAAAAATAGCTTTTCTCGAAAATCATATATGATACCATGGGTCTGAGGAGGCTATGAAACTTCCAGATGAGTTTGAAAAAGAAATGTTTGCATTTCACAAAAATCATTGTACGGGCTTAAGCAAGCCCTTGTTAACTGGAACAAAATATATGTTGATTTTAAAAAAATGATGCGCTAAAACAACTTCTCTCATAAAAATCCTTATTTAAAAACAAGAAGAGTTTGCTGAATTTGGCAATCAATCTAGACGATGGACTTGCTATGGGAAAAAAACCTTGATATGTATGAAAGAACAAAGCGACCAATCACCTATATGAGAAATAACCCAGAACGTATTTGGGGATGGAACTGAAAATTGAAAAAGAAAACCTATTTCTACATCAACCCAAGTATATCGTCAAAATTCTGAGAAAATTCAACATAGAAATCGCCAAAAGTGTAAGAACTCCTTCAATTCTAGGATTCAGGATCTACAGAGAATGAGACTCCTAACAAGACGTTTAATAGCTATTTTTACTAAATACCTATAGCCTTTTTAACTGTATTTCTACTCTTTTATTATCAACTTGACAATACAAATCTGAACTTGACAAAATACAAAATCTGATCTCTTCTTTTTTTACCCCGTCAAAAGTATACTTCACAGGGTATTCTATAAAAAATATTCATTCTGGCTCCAACAAGACGTATCCTTAGCACGAAGCGACTTTCTGTTCTCAGTGGCGTAGCGGGTATTCAGTTGTACAACAACGTAGTTATTTGGTGCTATCCTTCAGTGTCAGTGACTACCATAGACATCTGAACACCTAGACCACGCACGCATAGCCTCTTTCAGAGCGATCCAACATCTCAAGACCATTATTCTTCTGGTCCTTAATGGTTCGTGTACGACTGATACTGATACTATTAACATATTTGCCAAACTTCTTATTTTTCATGGCAACTTCTGATTTATAGAGTAATAATCAAAGACATTCAGACGTAATTGAAAGGTGGTCGTTGAAATAGTTATTACAGATTATTCAGAATCACCTGCAGATTGAATTATGTACCAAATTTATATTTTACAACACAAAATAAAAATTTTCATTTGTGAAATAAGGGGATCATCAGTCGATATCGATCGATTGAGTTAAGTGCGGCAACACAGGAAAATATAATTCAGGCGTCCGTATGAATTCGTCAGCTTTCGTCGCTAGTCGGAATATTAAGGCTGTTCGAGCAGTAGTTTGGGACGGTTTGATAACTGTTTAAAATGCGCATGTGCGGTTTGAAACAGTTTCTAAGTGGTTTGGGATTTTGTTGCTCGAACACCAAACTGCAGTTTGCAAACTACCTCTTCCACTCTCTTACATTTTCGTCGTCATAGACCAAATGACAATGCCGATAGATATGTTTTATGACCAAAGATAAGAGAGAACATCAATGAAAGACTGATGGACAAAACACAAACCAGGGTTTATTTTTGGACTGTGGTAGTGTTCTCTGAAAAAGATCTCTCCAACAACAGAGAACACTATACCCTAAGAAGAAGAAGACGCTTCAACTGCGCCTGTCTCAAACTGAGTCCGGACTAGTTTGGAAATCGTCAAACTACTGCTCGAACATCTCACTAGTATTGAGAATAAATTATTCATCGTAAATTGAAGTGCGCAGGCGTCTGACGGTTTGGGACTGGTTTGAACCGCTGCTCGAACACCCTTATTGTTGTTCGTTGTTCCATTCATAATTTGAGTGTTTCTACTACGTTTTACGAATTTATACACTTCTACACAGGTACACTGTTGCCAAAATTTCCTATAGGAAAATTTTGTCTCTCTCTCTTACACATGGAAAATACCAAAACAATTCTCTAACAGATCGCCTTTGGATACATGTTATGAATGAAATGTTTCGTCTAGGTGTTCAGATGTCTATTATTGTCTATGGTTACTACCAATTGCATTACTGAATTCAATTCTCCGCATGCGCGAATTATCGGCCATAGAGTACCTCTTTCAAGCCTATTTAGAAGCAGTGTTCTCTGGTGAAAAATCATAAATGTCATAGAACATAAAGAAATTGATAGAAACGCCATTAGCATGGAATTATTTGGGCACATGCATTGTATATTCTGTTCAAAAGAGCAACATTTCAAATATAAATATTTTTTACAAAAAATTGGACCGACTTTATTAGTTGGTGCACTGAAAAGTATAAAATAATATTAATTCTATTGGTGCTGGTACTTTTGAAGTTGTGCAGTTGCAGGTAGATTGGTAACTTTTGGCACCAACTTCACAAGTACCAGCCCCAATAGAATTAATATTATTTTATACTTTTCAGTGCACCAACTAATAAAGTCGGTCCAATTTTTTGTAAAAAATATTTATTTCACACTTTTGAGTGTAACATTAGTCACGAAAATCGTTGAACGTTCACTAATACCAATGAAGATAGTACTTATTCTATTACCCACGTATATTCCTTGCTTGTAGTTGTTATTATTGAGATCTCAGAACATCGCTGCGGAAATACGCTTGAATATTTTAGTTGTTATCATTTTAACACCGATTTTACTCGAAAACCGTAACTCTAAGGGGAAAATGTTCAGTATAAATGTTGCTACAAATAATTATGTCTTTCATGTACTGCAAACAGATTTTCAATTTTCGACAGAAATCGCCCTCTCCACATAGCGAAAATAGGTATATTTGAGAATTTAAAATGTCTCTATGTCGAAAACCGTTACTCTTTTGAAAAAATGTTCCATTTAAACGTTTCCGGATATTGTCCTATCTGTAATTATATCAACTCAGATTTTCAATTTTCGACAAAATTTGCCCCCTCCACCCCCTTCGGGGGCGGTTTTCGGAGGGAACGAGATGTCGGATTCCCGTTTTTATGAATATGGGACCATTTCTCAAGCCTCCTCTTTCAAATGAATCAAAAATCATCAAAATCGGAGTACGTTTACTATATGAAAGGCGCGCACAAACCAAAAAAAAAAAAAAAAAAAAAAAAAAAAAAAAAAAAAAAAAAAAAAAGCACACAATCGAATTGTATACCTCCTCCTTTTGGGAAGTCGGTCAAAAAGGAAGGCGGATAGCGGAGCTGAATGAAACAGTTTCCTGCCCTTCTATAACGTGAGCGGATTGTTGCTGCTGCTGTGGTTGCTGGGCATGGAGTTGCTGTCGAAGCTGCTCATTCTCTTGTTGGAGAGCACACTTAATTTGATCTGTAATTTCTCGGAAGAAGACATCGCGAATGAGATGTCTAAGACTCGTAGCGGTCCAGACACAGCACCTCTATCACTTAGTGTATTCACATTTTGCCGGAGTGTCCACTTTATCACTGTGGATCCCGGTTTGATCACGTCGGGGTCACGAATGTGGAGTAACTAACTTTATTAGCTACCTACATAATTTATACAAACATACACATACTACATACCGATCTGAACTGTATACTGTATTTAATTTAACTATATGATTAGATTTAGCGTGGCATAGCCAGGAAGACATTCTTAGCGCGCTTTATCGGTGAGTGGAGCAGGCGCGCTATGGCAGTTGTTAAAGCAATGTTTTAATTTGCGGGTTTGGTGATGTTTATTAGGTAAATTTCTTATAGAAATGTACCTATTGCGATCGTTCACACTTTTGAATTTAGAAAAAATTTCAACGGCATGTTGTTATATGTCAAAAAAACATTTGGTTCAAAAGTATATATATATATATATATATATATATATATATATATATATATATATATATATATATATATATATATATATATATATATGGGATATTACGAAATTTGTTAACACGATAGAGGTCGCAGTTCTGAAGGTATCAAGTTTAAATTTGCTACAAAAACCAATCTTTCAAATGTCTTGGTCGAGTTCGTTATTGGGCAATATCGGGTAAGTAGTTTCAAAATGGTGACCGTTCAAACATTTAAAAAAATTATCAAAAAAGAGCCGTACTGTAAATATCATCAAAAATAATTTTAGGTTATAGATATAATCAGTACCTACAACTTTTGTTCAAAGCAATTTTTCATAAAATACACAGGTAAAAAAATAAAAATTAATAAAAAAAATAACAAATATTGATAAAACATGAACACTCAATATAAATTTGATGTAATTGTACATTTTCTGGAGATCTTAATATAGACCCTGATTAAAAAAATATATAGTATATTTATTGAAAAGAAATAGGCGAAAAAAAATTCTACCTTGAAGTGGAACTGGAACCCTGTCTGCTCTATATATTCAACAGCCAAAACAAAAACCTCTAACCGCAAGGCTATGACACATACGACAATTTTATGTAATAGCATGTATGTATACCAATGAAAAGGTTGTTCAAATTTCACTTCAATGAATTTTGAAAAATTTACCTTTCCGCTGACTACAGGCCATCGGGATTTTTTTTGTTTCTCTCCACATATTCCTTGCATCTTGACTGAAGGTGAGTCTATATAGACTCAAAACATGTCTCAATTTTTTAATAAATTGTGTAGATGACTTTGAAATTTATTTTTCTCAGAAGAGAGTTACAGCCTTGGTAAAGTCTGAAAAATGGGTATTTCTGATATTAGTGGGTACACTGAAAAATACAAAATAATAATAATTCTATTGATGCCGGTACTTTTGAAGTTGGTGCCAACATTCCTGTATCTAACAACCACCGCACAACTTCAAAATTACCAGTACCAACAGATTTAATATTGAGCTATGTTCATTAAGAAGGAGAATAAAGAAATCATGTATTGAAAACTTTCCAAACCAACAGATGTATCTTTGATTGTATTTTTAGAAATATGAACTATTAACATTTCATACATTACATGCTTTCGAAATACCTAATCTGATGCGTTAGCAATGAAAAAAATATTTTTTTCAAAATATCAGAATGCAATCATCATAATAGCCAATTTAAGATACATTTGTAGGTGTGGAAAGTTTTCAATTCATGGTTTATTTATTCTCATTCTTAATTATCATAGCTCAAGGCAACATGGTAGGTATTCGATATTGACTTTTGAGAGTAAAGCATAGGACTTAAAATAGCGCATATTGCAGATGTGGCGAAGAATAAGATAAATAAGGTTTATTCATTTATATGTCATTAAATGGAAATTCTAAGGGTTTAGCAATTAAGTTTGTAAACTTTGGCAATTTTAAATTTAGTTTCTGATCATCCGGAGTGGTCAGGTTCAAAGATATCATAACTCAACTTTTATCGAGATTATTTCAAAAACGGTGTTATATGCAATTTTAAATATTTATATTTTTGGAAAATGCAATCAGCAATCCATTGTTATCAACAGTTTTTCGATATACAAGAGTTCATCGGCTGGCGTAGTGCTGGTCGGGAGATGCGCAATAGCACACTACACATTTGACATTTTTCAAATTTTGGGACACGTCTCCTACCCACTTTTTGTCTGTACTTGTATCTCATCATTATATCTTCTTAGTATTGCTTATTACATTCCATATCTACTATTTTATTATCTCTATGGGCTAGATTTACTCTAACCTTCATAAAGTGTGATTTATTCCAAGGCTTTTAGATGAGTAAGGTTGTATGGTAACTTTCTGACCAATCAGCGCCAGCTATTCAAAAGCGGGAAATACCCGGGGTGCCTATTTGAATAAATAGACTTTGAATTAGAAGGAAGCAGTATGGTTTGATGGTTTAAATGGATATTTGAAAAAAATCGTTTTTCGAGCATTACAAGGAGAAATGTGTATTTCGTGAAAGATAATGAATAAACCAAGTCCAAAATCTAACCTAACCTATCTAGAAACCTTGGACAAAGATTGGTGTATTTAATCTTTGTCTTGGATACAAGATTTAATCTACGGTCATAGATAACGGAACTGAATCCATTATCTTTGCTATGGTGAAAGGTTGCTTATTAGCTCGTGCTGCCATCTACAGATTCTAAAGACAATTTTAGGTGATTGGTGGTGCAACCTGGACAAAGCTAAATATACTAACACAAAAAATATTTAGAAGTTTGACCAGAAGAGATCACTGCTATGGGTAAATAGCTATATACTGACAATAATTTTTTAAACCTAAATTTCATCATTTAGGAATTAGAATTAATTAGCCCATATAGAAGTAAGAACACCGGAATCAGAGGTGTGTTTGAAGAAACGGCGAAGTATATGCTTATTGGTGAGTACATTTTGCCCATTTACATTTGCATATACTTTTTTGTAATTATATATGAGATGGGACTAAGCAAATATGAAGCTTTATTCTAGAGAGCATTCAGTATTTCCTTCAAGGATATGTGGATTATATTTAAATCGGCGTTTATAGATTCATTTGTTCCCGGAAGTGGAATTCACTGTGTTGTGGAATTTAGCAACACCTTTAAGAAGTTGGAATAGGTCTTAGCTGATTTAGAAATGGGAAGAAGCGGAAGTTCTCATCACTATTCTGTTCGAGCCCCTGGAACTTGCTTAGTTAAAAGTAAAGCATCAAGTTTGCCTGTAAAATTTAAAAATCTAGTTGAAGTCGCTAGTATTGTGAGAAACATGAGTACAACACGAGCATTCCAATACTTGAAAAATGTTTTGAACCGAAAGGAATGTATTCCTTTTCGAAAATTTATGAGTGGGATTGGAAGGTGTGCTCAGGCGAAACAGTTCAAAGTTGTCAATGTAAGTTTATACTTCTAAAAAGTAATGTATTTCCTAACACGTTAGATATCTAACAGTTTTATTACATAGGGTCGTTGGCCCAGGGCTGCTGTTAAATGCGTTTTGGATTTACTGAGAAATGCTGCATCTAATTGTGAATACCAAGGAAAAGACCCTGCTGATTTTTTGATATATCACATTCAAGTTTCTCCGGCACAAGCAGCATCTCGACGCACTTATCGAGCTCATGGACGCATAACTCCGTATGTAAGACATAAGAGTCACATTCAGCTCATGTTAAAAGAAAAAGATATCAACTAATCTAGCTAATCAGGATATTCTTGTTGATTTCGAAATAAATTGTTTGAAATAAGATTTGGTAGGTACTTACTTGTTTAATCTTGATTTTATGAGCGTGAGCTCGTGTGATTTAAAATTATAACTCTACTTAGATAGTTCCATACCATACGTAGCTAATATACATAAACAAAACAATAATGCATTTCTAAACCATATAAAGACGAAGAAATCCTGAATTATGAATAGGAAATATCTTATAAGAAAAATATGAGGAGGGGAAATCTATCCGATTATCCCAATGTATTTCAGGAAATGTCCATCTTAAGACTTTGGGGTATTTTTTTGTGTAGAAAAGACCAAGGAAAGTCGCGGAGTCTCTAGCTCTACCGCGCAACGGGCGTATATTTGAAGTTTTTCTTTAATATGACAAATCCTATGTATAAACATGAATAAGCTATTTTAAATCAAAATTAGAAAATATAGATACATAACTTTTTGAAATATTGGTTTTATTCACTACAAAAAGATAATGGAGTATGTAATTTATACTCTGCTTAATAATTATAACCAACCAGTCACTTACTATGTCCAAAGAAAACTGGAAGTTGGTGGGTTATATTATAAGCTTCGAAGGAAAAACAATGGAAGAAATATCACGTTGATGTCTATCAATAAAACTTAATGTCCACTTATAATAATAATAATATATGAATTGGTCTACTCTAACAATAGACTACTACTAGACATAACAACTGCTGCTCCATCCACTTCTTGAAATGACATCAAGTGCGCATTTAAATGTATCACTCAAAATATTTACATCACTTAAAGTCTATGTATTTTCAGAATATTTGAATTTGCGTTTGACCATTTGTTGTCATTCACGAATAAAACACTCAGACAGCCCTGACTCGTTGGCTTCACATTCCAGTTGGGTCCGTTATGCACCATACAATAAGTACACTTCTACCACTTAAACCATTTTTTCTTAATTTAATTTAACGCATAATAGGTACATCAAAATTTTAATTCAGTACATTATTACTTCATCATATAAAGTTTCACCTTGCCAAATCTCATACTCCTCCGATGCCTTAAAAATCGTATACATCACGTATTAATATACAGATGTCATTTGCACTATTTTGGATCGATTTTTTGATTTATCTACCCCATTTCACCCCTTAAGGTGTTTATTTTATGAATATAACGAAATTCGTGTTTGGTTATTAGTTTTTCGCAGTAGATACTTACCCAAACTTGTTGAGAAGTCTATTTATTTGTTTTACATTGAAGTGTTATACCCGTTTTTGGCGTTCAATTTCGAAATGATCTTCCTTATTCCGTTTATCAGGAACCTTAGTGAATACTTCAAAACCACAAAACCCGTCTTTATATAAAATGCCTAGGCTTTTTATAGAGTCTGATCATATTCTTAAATCATCATGGTTGGAAATAAAACATATTTTGTAATCTGGCTAAGAATGTTAATCTTTCTATAAAATGCTAACAAGTGACCGCCCACATTATCAAATACTTTTTTACAAGTTGTTTTAGATTCTGATTGAATTTATGAATTTTATAGGATAGCCAATTTTTAGAAAATATTATACCAAATGAAACTTTTACTTATTTGAACAAGGACAGCATGGCAACGAATTACGTATTTCATTTTTGATCTGTAATAAAGATAACGTTTAGAGCAACATTGACATTTGCTTGGTTTTTACATTTTCTAAATCCTTAGTTCAATGCAATTTCAGTTTTAGAAAACCAACGTTCAAGATACCCTATTGAAGTACATGTTTGATAAACTCTGTTATGTTTATCTAAGATTACGCGTAAAAGAGAGTCACGATCAACTTTTGGAACTGCAAATGTTACTTTTAGAAAGTTTTCTGAGCTTAAAGTACCTAATTATTCATTAATACGTATTGTAACGAGATTCAGTGTGGTTAATAATTAAATGTTCAAATATATAGTCTTTGTATTTTCACACAATATATGCACAAAATACAAAACTACATTTTACAATTTTTATGAACGCTTAACTATGTCTCCGTATTTACACAACTTAGAAAAATAAGCTGTGGTATTTATTTCATAGTTCTGACTCTCGCGCTATCGTTTGCCTCCTGAATCGCTTACAGTCACAGATGAAGGAGGTTACTTACACTGACGCTAATGAAGACTCTCCTAGTCTAAGCAAGAGTCACTGTAGACTTGCTTTTCTTTGCGCTCCCTCTTTTATACGGTAGTGGAACTCTAGAATAATCACGTACCAACAGGCTTATCACGAGCGCTCTAGTAGTAGAACACTTCTAACGATACCAATTTGGTTGGCAAAGCACAAGTCCGATAGCATAGACTTAAGTCAAAGATAATATAAAAAATAGGGTTTTTCGGCCGTAACTCGACACCAGAGTATCTAAACTTCACCAAAAACAATAGGGCTCTTCCTTGGGCCGATACCAACCAACAACAAAAAACCCTTGGTCGAAATTCGGTTCTGTTCTTGAGTTATCGTGCAGATTAACTTTCTTGCTTGCCTACACTCATGTTTTCTACAAACGATAGATAATTTCAGGCACAACATTGGGTATTTAACACTTTTTGATTGGAGTTGTTTTTGTGGGTACATCGTGAAACGGTGTGAATATGAAAAATTGTTCCGAAATAACACTCTTGAATTTTATTACTTTTCTACTGCTACCCTAAGTAGCTTAGTATGGAAAGTATTGTAATCGTGTATTTTTTTTTGTTTACGGTTTTCAACAGATGTTTATGTTTCAGAGATACCTGAGTATAAAAAACATATTTTCGGCTATTGGTTTGTCGGTCTGCCAAGATTATCTCGGGATCCGATGGACCGATTTTGTTGCTTTCTTTTATGCTTTGCATAGTATCGTTACCGCTCACCAGTGACACAGATGGAGCATCCTGCTCGCACTGGTTGCTAAGCAATAGCTGACAAAAAACGTGTTTCGCTCAAGACGGCGTTAAAACGATTTTTATGAAATTTATCTAAAACATTCTGCTTAGCTCTGATATAACGCATATCTCTGAGAAAAAAAAACAGGAAAAAAGTTATAAGAAAATGAAAGTTTTATTAATATTCCGGCTAATCGGTTCCTCCTTTCTTAAAACTGAATATGGTCATTGTTATTTGTCTTGATTTCTTAAAAAAAAATTATTGGTCACACGGCCAGATCAGACGATTCTCTTGTTTGATGAAATTAGTTTGAGAACGGTAGAAAAGTCTTGTGAGTGTACACACCATATTTTTATATGTATAGATAACAATTGCGCTATCTGACAAATAATATTTCACTGATTACAAGGTGGGGTACTATTATATCCACACCCTAAAAATAGAGCTCGATCCAGTATTAAAGAATATCCAAACTATAGCCAATATTAGTATAAGAATGTAAAGTGAAATAAACTAGTTTTATATATTTTTTATTAAGGCACATATTAGCTTCACTACAATTTGTATATGAATAAAAAAGAGACAAAACAATGGCACTTTATCGATAAATACAAGTTTCGTAATGATAAATGAAAACCATGTATAAAAATACAATATCCAACATTGAAAGCAATACTGACCCAATAGGGTGTAACATTAATAAACTTTAAAAGCATTTCAAGTCAATTCACTTATCTTTTTATCTAAAATCACACTAAATCACAATTAATCAGCGACCAGAGTAAACAAATTTTTTCACATGACCATAATATACTCATCTAAAAATTCAAGGCCATATTATATATAACGAAAACAAAAGTATACATGTGCATATAACATATCAGATTTAAAACCAACAATGAAGATTATATGATAGATATGCTTGAAGTTTTTGAGAAACCTAGAATAGCTAATTGGCAGAATTGTTGGGATCCGTCAGATGGAATTTTCAATACATTATATATGATACCAATGGATTCCACTTCAAACTAGATGGCATATGCTCATTTGGCGGATCCCTATTTCATATAAACTAAGAATTTAAGTAGATATCAATATAATTAAGTACAATTTTCATAGCTTTAGAACAATTTCAAGTATACTGCTTGTTAACATTGCAGGGTTTGTTCCAAACAAAAAAAAGAGTTCTACTGGCAATCAATTAGATATAAAAATGATATTGGATGTCAGTTCCAGATATTTGTCCATTTGGAACATACCTTATCTTACACATCATGCAGGTAAAAAAATAAATAGCTCTCAATATAGTTACGAAACTGAGAAAATATTAGTTATTAGAAGGCACTCATTGCACATTGATAGCTAAATAATAAATATAGAATAAAAATATCTATAAACAAAAGTACCGTACTTTGGAAGAAAATGTGTATATGTACGCATCCATAAAAATTCGAAAAATCTGTTGAGGCCTACTTTATAAGTGTTTTTTTTAAATTTAAGTTTCGTTGTAAGATTTCATCCAGTAGTACCTACCTAATTCAATAACAATAATACATTAAAAATACATTAGCAAAGATGATATTTCATTGCAGAAGATTTATGTAGACTGTTTGTAAAAACTTATTGGTATCTCTTATTGTTTGATATGATTGTTGCCATTTTCTAAAATTGAATAATTCGATGGCATAAGATATGCTATACCGTTTCCATCTTTTTTAAATGTTGGATGCTGTTCGGCGGCCGAAACTTGAAGGTTTATGACTCGTTGTTTACCACCAAGAGAACAGTTAATTGTTTTTGATACCTTCACAGGTAGATCGGCATTCTTCAACCTGTAACAACATTATGTAATGATAGTTTGTTATAGTGATAACTAATGTGAACCAAAATAGCTGATACTGAAACGAGTAGTGTAAAAATAAGATTATTATTTTGCAGAACAATATTTTAGCTTGGACTTTAATAAAATACATTATAGGTTATGTAAAGTACTTAAAACCTTGACAAGTTCAAGATGTACACACATTATTGACAACATTTCTTACGAATCATTTGTTCTGCTCTGTTTTTATTACGAATTTATAGACAAAATGGTGTAGAATTTCTAACTTCCGACTTGAGAACTGAAATTTATGAATTATCTCCAGGCCCTAGAGTAGGAATCTTTTCAGAAAGATATCAGTTTGTTCGCTTAAGAGTATATTTTCGTCTGCATTATCACGTGAACAAAAAGTTAATATCGATTCCTGACAATTTAATTTCGTGGCTAAATACATAACACCTGAAACTGTCAGAGAAAGTTGTCAAGAATATTGAATTGTTCTGAAATGATTTTTGTCTTTATTATCCCAAGAATCATTGCTGCTATCGACTCTGGAGGATGAATTTTATTCGACAGGTAATTGCACAAAGATATAAATATGGGTATACGAACAAGATTAATTAGCATTAATTGTTACACAATGCTTATTGTCTCAAATATCTTGAGAACAAGCATGTGTATTTATGTGTCTGTCTGTGGAATCTTGGCTCCCAAAAAAGCATGAACTAATTTAGATTTAGTATTTTCTTGAGATGACTTGATCAAAAGTGTTCATAGCTAATTTTTTGTCACTTTTTCCAATATTAAATAAAAAAAGGGGTATGTTTATACTTACTGATAGTATCTATTGCAAATAATCCCAACACACTCTCCAATTCTATCCTCGTTCTTCTCACAATGTAGCGAGACGACTAAATCGTTCCCTCCTGGACAATGTAGTATAATTAGTTGATCCATTCCTTGGCTAACACTGATACCAGTTAGCTGACTTATCGATACACCCTCCTTCATATTCTTGAATTTCTCACAGTCTAACTTGAATACCTCGTTCTCAGTGATTAACATGACACGTTCGGCGACTTTGTTGAATTTGTTGAATTTGGTTACAAAAGAAGAAAATAATACTTTGGTGAAATGCTTGGAATTTTTTAGATTATTGATTGCATCGTTGAAAATGGTATAGTTGTTGTTTTCGTTATGTGTTGCAAGATAATTACCTGTAACATAAGAAGTTCTTTACATTATTTAATGACAAAACTCTCTCCAATATAGACAATTTTCTTTTTTTTAGCAATATCTCACTTTTTTGAGAACAACTACTAGGCGGGCCAACACCCTTAACAGTCATTGGAATCTTGTAAGATTGTTTTAATACTAAACTACCTTGTATCAACGACGGTGGAGTGATTCTAGAACAAGCAGTGAATAAATGTAACTGAAGATTAGTTTTTATTTATTAAATGACAAAGATCATTATTATTTTGAGTCCGTTCCTAATAATAAATGTTTCGTCAATACGTTGCTTCGTTTTAAAAGTGCAAATATGATTTCTATTCATTATATGTATTTAGATGTACTCAGTTTTTTTAAGCTTTATAATAATTATATTTTCGAAAGGTTCATGCGAAAATTGTGGTTATTATTAGAAAAAATATAATATTGCGATACATTAACACATTACATTATATATATTATACATTAGCTATATTCTCACCTTCCCATTTCCTGTTGACACCATAAGATGGTCTTTTGTTGATAAAAACGCTTGCAGCAGTAATCTTCAATTTCATTTGAGGCCATTCACTCTGTGGTATCTTGCGTAGAATCATATAAGATCGCCATCTATTAAACATTTGGCGTAAAGTCTTCGTTGTATCACGTAGTGACAGGGGTGGTACTGGCCAGGTTATGCTTTTTCCAAAATCTCGCATTCTTTTAGCACCTCTGAATTTCATATCCAATGCACATATGTATTCTCTATACTTTTTTTGTCGATATACCTTAATCATTGTCATAAGGGCTTTCATTCTTTTATATTGTTGACGAACCACATAACCTCTCCATGTTTTCTGAATCAAGGTTACAATTCCTGGTATCAAATTATTCCTGGCATTTTCCAAGGCAAATAAGGTTTTCGGAGATCGAATGAAAATTTTGGTACGGCCATATTTAACATCATCGGCAAATTTATTCTCATCCATTATTACTTTGACTCCATCTCTATCTGTTCCAGATCGAAAGTTGGGCCAAGTGAACTGAGAAATCATTTTATATCTGAAAAATAATTAGCTTGAATATATTGGAAGTATTAGAAAATTTAAATACAAACCTTTTCAAAAATCTATCGTATCTCTGTCTGTAAGCAAAGCCTGCCCTCCTCACTCTCACATTTTCAACCAGTCCCAAATAGCTCACTTGGTGCCTGACTCTATCTTCGTCGAAAGCCGAAGCTGATTTAATTTCATTGGGCTTGATACACCGCACATAGTGGGGTTCCTTGCTTTGAAGATTCTGAACTAATGCCTGCATTGAGTTCTTGAATAGAGTTCCTGCAGTTGGTGGCCTTTTTGTTATCTATAAAGCAATATAAAATGATTAGAACTATTAAATCAAAATTTATTATAGACTTTGTGGTTTTTTTAAACAATTCTATTAATTCATCTCTCTCTCTGGCTACAGGCCTTTGGAATTTTTAAACAGACCTTCAGGAGTTGTTTGCCCAATAATATTTATTTTTTATGACTTTTTTGAGGCAAACTTTCATAAACTACAGTAGTAGTACAATTTATCAAGTATTTTTTTCTAATTTCAAGTTTCTTCTTTCATTATTGAATTGATTTGTTCTAGAGAGCTTATTACTTTTTCGATATTTTCATATTAATATATCTTGAGAATAAATACAACTGCCAATTTGAAAATACTGATCCAAGCAAGTCATTTAGGGGGGCGTAAATTAAAGCGACCTTTAAGCTGCTATGAAATTTAGTTGGGTATATTAAATACAAAAATAAATTACCTCTGAGATATGTTGGGCCCCTTCAGGCCACATAGCTTGTATATTCTTATCATCAGAGTGGTAAAGCAAACGTTTGAAATCCTGGAACAAGGTGTCCTTATTTTTATCCAAAAATCCTTCAATACAATAGGTCACATCTCCGGCGTAATGAGTTATTCTGAAGTCGACTTTGTGTCTAAGTGTTTTCTCCGAGGGTTTAACTTGCCGCGACATATAATGTTTATGTCCTTTCAAATTTTTATCCATAGCTTCCAATAATATTTCATCGGTCACTTTTTCAGCTGTCATCTTACAAGCATCATCCATGATCGCTATCAGACCTCTATGAGGTGCTTCAACTAAATCACAAATAATCTGGTTGTTGAAATAATCTATGTTGGTCCAAGCAATGCCTTCTCGGTTATACTCTTCTTGTTCCTGCTTCAAGACCAATTCTGTAGAATATAAAAAAAGTAGAACATGTACCTACTTTCATCAACAAAACAAGTTACATTCTTGTAGAATACTCACCAATAAATAGCTGCTGCAATTTTTCGTTGCAATAGTTTATGCAGAATTGCTCAAAACTGTTATTTTGGAATATCTCAAAACCATAAATATCCAAAACACCAATAAGTGAACTCTTGAAATGATTTTTATATTTATTCGACTCAACCGCTATTGCCGAGTTTATTTTGTCGACTATCCAACTGAATAGTCTGTCGTATACAGCCTTTGCAAATGCATCTCTTCCGAAAGCAGCTTCAACCTCTAAAAACATACATAACTGAATGTATTTTTAAAAAATTGTCTCAACATGGGAGCTGGTTTGGGTATTATCTATATAAGTACTCGCTGCTTCACCCGGCACTTCCTGGGAAAACAGTTTGGTACATTGTAGTACGAAAACAGAAGAAGTATGGAACCCTTCTACATCATAATCCTACTCGCACGTAGAACCAATCCGAATACCAACCCAGATCCGTCTACAGACAAGCAGCAAGAGAGAACATCATTAGAATTTCTCCTACATATGCCTTTGGGATTTTCTGATATGAGACCCTCCAACTTTAAGTCCCATCCATCCATAGAGCTCTGGGAAACTTCTTTGGTTATTACAGGTATGGAACCCTCCAAATCATTCTAATAATATTCTACATAGATACATGGTAAAGAGACTATCAAAATCCAGCCATAGAGTTCAGAAATATACAAAAGACAATGAACTTTCAGGTACGTAAATCACCACATAAGAGTTCCACGGTCTTTTACTTAAGTAGAGCACTGTATAGGTGAGTATTATCACCGCCCTCCATTGTGTGTCCTGACTGTCACGTCAGTGGTATAGGTAGAGCGCTTGTTTACGTTCTTTACGTGTACAAAACTGACGAGACAGTCAGGACACACAATGGCGGTCGGCGATAATACTCATCTATACAGCGCTCTAACTTAAGGTATGATAAACACGAGTGCAAAATTTGGTTGAGATATCTCGAATAGTGTAAGAGCATTGGCACATACACAAACCCAGACCACAGCATAAACCTATACTGTGCCCAGACTGTATGGGTGATTTTTTAACGTGCCCATTAAAAACAAGATTTTCACTTTAACATCGAGATAGAAATATGAAAATTTGAACCTGGCTATAGTCAATGTTGCTCAATTTAGTGAAAATATTTACAAAATTGTAGCACTTCCGGTTACACCGGACATTGTACTAACTTTGTTTTTTCAAATGGAAACACCTGTTTTTTATTAGATATTTGAATTCCTCACATTTAATTAAGTATGAAAAGCCCCACTTGTTATAACATATCTGTCATAGTTTTTGACGTATGTCATTTTAAGTACAAAATGTTCTCATTACTGATGTCTATTAAAAAAATCATAAAACTCTTATTGTCAACCGGAAAAGCAAAAAGTTGTATTTGATCGGTAGCTCGAAGTTGGAATTGCCTTCTGTATGCATATCATTCTGAAAATTGTCTTGTTTAACATTCAAAAAAAAAAAATTAAAAACGTCAATAACAAAAGATAAAATCTCAACTTTTCTTAATAGCACATGGCGGCAAAATATCCCAAAACATTTACTTCGTTCCCGTCAGCTCCGGTTACCACTTTAATCTTGTTTCTGGATGCATTTATTATTCCAGTAAGAATAAATTTCTGGAAGCCACTCAGGATATTTGGCATTATTCACGACAGGTTCTTTTCACTATTCTATCACAACTTCCGTAAATAGTAAACAGATCAAAAATGGCAGCCATTTGGATACTGATTCATTTTGATTTTTGAAACGTTTTGTACTTCGACTTTCAAAACTATCAATTTGATAGCTAAAACGTGGTATCAGTAACAGCGATCAATATTCTAAAGTGTCAAGCATAGACATAGAAATAAATACCTTAGGTGTCGAAGTTGAGCAAGAGGAGTAACGCCTATACAATCAATTTAAAGTAACCATTTTTTTTACGTCAAAGGTAAACATAAAATTGTCAAGGTTGTCAAATCGTAAATCTGATTAGAATCATTGGATTATTTAATAGGATATGATAATCATTTGTTACATATATGACTTGGGATTGATTGGGTATTGACAAGTACCGTCCGTCATAATTAAATATTATGAATTATCTACAAACAAAAGAATACCCCTTGACATGTCTGTAGACGTCAATAATAAATTAATTTGACAACTGTGTAAAACTGTAGATTCATACTGGAAAATTGTAAAACAATCCCTGTACAAATTCTTAATTCTATGATCACAGCTTACTAGGTAAGTTGTGCTATGATGGCGTCCATACCTTCAGTTGAGTTTCATTTCCGTCCTTCAAGAATTCTATCGATCAATATTTATTGGCATGAGGATTATATATTGAAATTGAAGTTAATTGATAGAATAAATAATAATGGGAAATTATTTCTGAAAAGATTACAGTTTTTAAGCAGAAGCAGTGGTGGAGCCTCTGTTATGTAAAATAGCTCTTTGAAATATAGTTTTAAGCAATTTACTTGCCTAAATTCGAAAATTGTTTTTAAATAATAATCTAAAATAGATGTTAGTGCTAAGTAATAATCTTGAAATGGCTCTTTTTATTTAAAAGAGCTCTTTTGGTTGTAAGAGGCTGAAATTCCTTTTATATATCCATGATTGTAAACTTTATTATTCATTAAAATAAAAAACCATTATTATTAAACTATTGTTAGCTCATACTTTCGCCAATATCGTAAAAAAGGAACGGGTAGCATCGCTTTAGTTGAAGAATCTACGAAAACTTGAAGATATAACTCACCCGTATGTTCTTTTCTCATGATATCTCCTCTGGCCGCTATAACACGCTCGCACAAGGAATTTTCAAGCTCTTTCTTCGGCACACGTAGTAAATCGGCCACAATATCTACACCTTTGGATTTCTTTAACATTAGTTTCTCTTCATCTGTTCTCTCAAATTCTATATTGCCCAGATGCAGTATAGCTGCAACTACTCGCCACAAAGTATCTTGATCTTCACTGGAAAATTGAAGGGTATTCAATGAAGATGAAACGGTTTTGTAATCATTTCTATCGTTGATTGTATCTACGTTGGCAGCATTTCCCTGTCTCACGTAGAAATAATCATCGCTGTTTCGTGATAACTTCAGTCTTCTAAGTAAGTCGTCATTGCCACCACAAAGTACCTATAAGAAATTAATATTCAGATATTTGATAGAATAACGGGCTTTATCTATTCCAGCTTAATACAGAGATGGGTAAATATGTGGAACCATCTCATTTCTGGCAAAACTATACGTTATATTGAAAAGATACCCTCAAACTAGTTCCAAACTAAGATTTGTTTATGAATAGGGCTATAATTATTTTCAGTGACTCAATATTCTGCACAAGAACATATATTTTTAGATACCTAGTCAATTTTTCAACCATTTAAATAATAATATGGTTTGGTTGGTGTCCTTCCCGTTTAGTTTTTTAAATAATAAATAACATTGGAAGAGTAATAAATGTTTACTGGTTCATAAAAAACAAATATTATTAAAAAAAATTGATTATTTTTATATTAAGAAAAAATGATATATTTTATGTAATATTTAAAAAATCTCAAGCCGGACACCCACTAAACCCTATATCATTAGAATTGTTGAGAGTGACTATCCAAAACTGCAAAAATATATAGAGCGATCAATTTGAAAAAATCACCTATGAAGTCGTATCTTGAGAATTAGCATAGAAAAATTCGTCACTGAAACAAATTAATGTTCTATAAAACTTTTTTGAGGGTATTTTTTCAATATAACGTATAGTTTAGCGAGGAATCTGATTTTGCCCAAAACATCCATCACAGACATTTGCCTATCTCTGTATATAAATAATTCTCATTCTCAGATAGATCATCACAAAGAAAAATAGTTACGTACTTGGTAGAAACAATGAAAATTTCGTTCTCCAGATTGTTGATGTATAACCCTTGATTTCTCTAATAAATATTTATTTATATGGCCACCAATGGGATCTCCCTTAAAATCAAAATGAATATCCATATACTTTCCAAATCGTGATGAATTATCATTTCTGTTCGTTTTGGCATTACCAAAAGCTTCTAATATGGAATTTGATTGGATAAGTACGTTTTTAACTCTCTCAATTTCTTTCTGTCCACCTAGAATTCAGATCATAGTTTTACGAACATATTTACGACAACTCTAATGAAACACCACAAAACATATTCCTCAGGAGGATATGTTAATTGCCAATGAAATTGAATATACGAATTTCTTTGGATAATAGAAGAAGAAATGAGTTTCTTCTTTAGTGCAAAACATAACTATTTAACAAAGTGCTTTAATGTTAGATCCTATAAACATCAACTTGAAGCTTGCACAAAAAACATAACTGTATTCATCTAGAAAGTCACAGATAAAAACAATAGCTCAAATTACATAACAGGTTGATTCAATAGAATCTCCTTCTATCTATAGTGACTGATAACGTGAAGTAGATTTCACTAGCTGAATACAGATATAGAAATCTTTTACAAATATGCATTAGTAAATCATGAAAAAATTAATGAACAACAAAAATCTGTTCACCTCATTCCACTACTCACTCTTATTGCGAAAAATATCTGAAATTTCAAGAGCAAGTTTATTTAAGAAATCAAATGGAGGTAGGTATATGTTCGTTCAGGCACAGAAATCTATGAATGACTGATTTGTTTACCCACAAAGCGATCAAATCAAAATACAATATACCTACGACGCACTGACTCATATTCACCTTTTTGAAGTAGGCACGACCACATCGGCAAAATCGAAACGCACCCATCACACTTTTTAGTGCTTATTTTATAGTAAATTGTGCTTCTAAGAAAAAATTTGTACCTCGTGCCATTTTGAAAAAAATCGTGGCGCTGCTAGCTTCATATGAACTATGCAGGACATCACCAAAAAAAATAATAAAAAATTAAAAACAAGCACATAAATAAAAGACTACATAATTTGTGCTGATTCGTGCCATCAAACAGAAATTCATATTTGCATTCAGTTTCGAAAAAACACTTAATTATTTAAAACCCGAAATTTGAATTGAAAACTAAGTATCCACTTTTATGAACTATGACTCGCACCGCAAATCGTGCAACAGAGACCGTTTATTTTATTTATTATATTTATTTAATAAAACTTTATATATTATGTATGTTTACAACTCATCATGTAAATTTTGGTTTGACCACGTCTTGTTGTGAGTGAAAACTCCAATCATTGTCCGAATTCGGCGAATGAGCGAAACATATACATATTAAAAATGTTTTTATAAGGGCACATTAAAATTATTAGATATACCATTCTTTTTCACCTTACCTTGATTCGTTACAGCAGCAATGTACTTCATAATAATTTTTGATGCTTCAGTCTTGCCTGATCCTGATTCACCGCTGATGACAATGCAAGTATCTCTTCCTTGCTGTTTCATCACTTTGTGAGATGCGTCGGCGATAGCGAATATGTGTGGAGGATTTTCAAAAAGCTCTCGCCCTGAAAAAATATCAAACGTAAAAAGTGAAACGAATTTTTTTTTTCTATTTTTAAAGTTTACTGAGTAGTTGGTTAATCTTCAAAAAAATATAAAAGCAATTGATTCAAGAATAGCTGGCAGAGAACTCATTAGAAAAAAAAATTTGAATACTGCTTTTCATTAGCACTTAATGTGCCTCAAAAGCACGAAATAGTTTGGTTTTGAAGGTTGCTCTGCTAACCTTATCTAAAGCTGACAGAATGGTCATTCTTTAAAAAAATACAAACGCTTGATTTCGAAATACCGCATTTGATTGGCACCAGAGAGTATTGGCACTCAATATGCGTCTACAGAGTTACAAGCATAAAAATTTTTAATTAAAATGACTTGGTTGCTCTATTAATTGAATCTAAAGCAGGATGAGCAATGAGCAGCCACTATCAACAAAAAATATAACAGCAATTAATTTCGGAATGTGAAACATAATTACCACTTATGTGCCCTATAAACACCAGATATATTATATTTACATTTCACGGTTCATATCATTGAGCTGGCGTTAGGGAGCTTAAAATTAGTCTACATTATCACATCTTAGATAGGTATAAAAAAATACCACCGCGGGAACGGCGACCCTAGTGTTCCTGATTCAAATTTGAAGCTACTAGCGACAAATGTCATTGTGATAAATAGGAAAAAAGCGATTAGGTCGGTTATAAGGATAGTTCATAAAATGACCGCATATGTCGCATGCTAATTTTATTGTCTCAATATCTACAAAAATGAGCAATGAGATTATGTCATCGACTAGGGCCAATTTAGTGACTTTTTTCTTTGACCTTTCAACGTCATTTGACATTAAGAATGCATAGATAATTGTCTACAGAGATTCTCAGATTGTTTCGAAATTTATTTGTTTTAATAGTAAAGTTTTACAGAGTTGTGAAATTAATTCATTATTGACCTCTACAAAAATGACAAGGAAATTCTCATGTTATTGTGACGTTACTTGCCAATTTCAAAACCAAACCAATATACAAATAATTCGTTAAATATTTTGAACGTTGAATATGACAAATGATTATCATAACCTATTGAACACTAACTAACTACTACACTAAGAACTCAAGAACATATTTAGATAGGAAGGGTAGACAGGAGTGGTGGTGGAGGCACAAAAAAAGAAGGGTTATTGGTTGTCATTTTGGGACGTTGCGCATCCTTCTGTATTCTATAGTGGGGCGAAGAAAGCTCTAAACTCTAATATACAATATGTTCTTGGGCGAGGTGGCCATATTTATAGTTTTTTTTATTTTTCAACAAATTACAAAATAATGACCTCAATTGACTGATCTAATGACGTCTCATAGTAATAAATAGTAAATGTAGTAAATAAGTTACTTTGTTTTGTTGTTTGACGTCTTGCACTTCCACTTTGGGTGTGAGGGAAGGACTCTTAAGTGAAGTACAGCGCAACACCCCAAATTGAGAATTTATTACTACCGGTCGTTATTTCAGCCAGTGCTACCCTGCTATCTATAAATCAGCAGAGTTACTCATCCCTTCTAAATATATTCTTGAGCATCGATTGAATAATTATTATTATGCTCGATTTGAAAGTAACCATATAAAATATCTATATGCTGAAGCAACTACAAATATTACTCACAAAAGTCACTACACCTACGATTTCAAATCTTAAATTATATGCCGATAATGAGGGTGAATAATTTTCTTGGATTTAATTCAAATTTCTACTAATCCAGAAATTAAAGTAGTTGATATATGTTTAAAGTTCATGTTCTATTTTTGCAAATCATAAAATCTTATCAAGTTGATAAGCTTAAGTTATTAAATCGTTTATTGACAATTTATTATTATTTATATGATGAATTTATCTCCTTGGTTTATGTATTTAGTTCCAAGAAAATCGATAACATTAAGCCATTGAAAAGTTCGAACAATACTAGAGAATTATTTATCTAGGTACGCTATCTCTAAAATATTCAACAGAAAAGTTATAAATTTTATATACTGGGTGTCGTATTTCTTTGATATATCAATAATGCTAATATATATGAAAAAAAGTCTTTCATAAAGGTACCAGAAAGTCTATGTTCTGCTAAGCTATTTTTTTGAATCATAACCAACTTCAGTTTTTATTGTTTGGTGAAAAAATTCGGAAAAAAAACGGATAATTAAAGATCTCTAAGCAAATATTTCTTTAGTTTTGTAGAAATAATTTGAAAACACGAATAATAGAAGATATGTTAGGTAAAACTTATAACATGTTAGTATCCTCAGATAGGTAATTTGGTGTAGAATGTGAAAACGAACTAATATAAAGGGGTTTCCATTAAAAAAAAAGTATAAGTTTAAATCTAGGCCGACAAAAATGGTAGTAACATATGAAGCACCCTGTATGAACATAAATGATGATCAGAGCAATGAACGCTACTTTGGCGTCCTCTGCGTTACTTCACCAGACAAAATTCAGATCTTTGAAAAAATAATTGTCTTAATCACGGTTGTTTTATTTACAGCCAACATCACTCCCAATTTTCACAACTTCGCGATAGCACTTTGTGGCGGGAAAGAAAATTAGTGCTGATTAAGGAATAGAGTTACCGTAACAATGACAAAAAATTAAACTATAGTTTGTTTCACGAATGATGGCGTCTGCCTTGAAAACACGAGAAACGGATCAATTCAACCGAGGGAGTAATTCAGTGGCGTGACAATTTTGAGATAAGATCTGGTATTTCATTTTTTATAGGCTTTAAGGAAATTCATAAAATTAGGGAGAAAAAAGATTAGATTGATTAAATAAGCAATTATATGAAAGATTTATTGTTCACTATAATGCAGAAACATAAAATACAAATCTTTTGTTTGAGTTAAAAAGTATAAATTTATTCATCTGAATTCTCTGAAATGTCACTCTGACTTTGTGACGCCTATGAAATAAAGATTGCGTTGCTTTCGGATATACGAGCAGCGCCAGCGCCCTAGCATGGTATAAAGCTTTAAATACTGATGTCGTAGCTTAGATCGACAAACAAATTTCATGATAATGAGATGCGATGAGAAGTATAGCGTAATGTACGTAGTTCGTGAATGATTACATGCATTAGCCATCATTCGTGAAACAAACTATACATAGTTGTTCTATTTAAAAAAATATTTTTTTTGCTATTACGGAAAGATGCAACACCCTGTGCATCTGGAACTATTTTCATAACGTGACCTTTCTGGTGCCGTATAACTGTTATGAAATACTTTTTTCTTATATAACAGCATTATCGATATATCGAGCAAATACGCACTGTCGGGGTCGGAACACAGTATAAAAAATATTATTCTTATATTTCTAATTAGCGTCTTGTTCAAATGATAACACGTAACTTTTTAGTAATGCTGCACCCAATTTCCACGAAGCTTTTTCATGTAAATGCAAATAAGAATCGTTTCCTCTATTAGCCTGTAAGATGTACACCTGATAATTACGTGGGAAAAAAGAAATGAGTGAGAAATTCCGTACCTTTGTACTGGTTCACATGTTGCTGATCGTAGATATTCAATGTTTTGTATGGATTCACAGAGACGCATACTTCTCCAATGTAAGTATAGATTTTGCCATTTTTGAATCTGAAAAAGAATTAAATTATTGTATTTCTTATACTTCAGAAATATTAAAAAATATGTATATTGCAATATATTTTCGACCATCCAAAACGTGCGGGACCGAACCCTTTCCGGATAATAATAATTTTACGTATTTTATGTACTGCTTTAGGTAACACTGAGTATTGTTCAGGTAAACAATATATTTTAAATCTATTAATAAAAATTAACCGTGATTTACGAAAGAATCAAGTTTTGTTTGTTCTTAGAACAACACAATGTTCTTGCTTAAAAAAATATTTTTTACTGCAATGTATTTCCACTTCTTAATAACAGAAACAAAACATAGGTAGTAGGTAGGTATATCATGCTTGTCTCCATTTGAAGTTCGATATAGAGTAATACCTTCTCGAAATACTCTACAGTTTCTTGGTGTGAGAGATTTTTCAGTAGATTTTCTTTGGACTCACCCTTTTTTATGAGAATTATAGCCCAATCCCCCGGCTTCACCGGTCTATATATACTAACTAGTACCTACTTATAAGTCAGTTGTATTTTTTCATGTTGTAAAGATCATAGTTTGTAAATTATTTTATGGTACATGAAATATAATCAATTATAATTCGATGTAAAAATCAAATAACAAATAGGTGTTTCCATTTGAAAGAATGAAATTGATGGTCATAACTTTTTTAGACTACCCTGTATACATGAATTAACCATAAAAAACACATTAAAAATAAAAATCGAGTTCCAAAAAAGGACACCGTTGAGTTTCAAATGAATTTAGACATGACATCTCATACTCACTGTATAAATAGACACACACAAATTTTCTCCTCTATTTGTCCAATTTTCTGTTTTTTGCACAGTAGCTATTAATGCGCTTTAATGTTTTCAATAAAAAATATTAGGAAACAATGTGTTTTTTCTTCCCTACCTTCGATGGATCTGTAGTGTTATCAATACAAAAAATGGAAATAGTTTTCTTTTTCCTTCCGTCCACGGAGCTTTAGGCTTATCATAAAAAAAAAATTGAAAAATTTGTTTTCTCCCTACATTCTGTATTGAGTCAAAGCTGAACCATTCATATATGTTTTCCTTATATTTTTTAATAGCTTTTGCCCGCGACGTTTTTGCGTGATGCGTGTAAACATACATACAGAGAGACGCGCTAAAATGGAACCTATATTTCAAGACTTCTAGTAATATATCGGTGAAAACTGCATTCAATTTAATGCAGTAGTTTTTGCGTGATGCGCGTACAAACATATTGGCTTCTGTTGCAATTTATTATGTATATGTACTTTTGATAATTATGTGCCATAGGGATCCAGAGCGGCCGCTGACAAAGAGTGCGACGCATGTGCTCACTAGGATTCCGACAAAGGATTTCGAGAAAAGTCCAGTGGCTGCTAGTGAATCAAAGACCAGAGGCGGCTCGAAAGATCTGGAATCTTTTTCGGGTATATATTAGGGAGAATAGTCGGCATGAGGGAGAGTGTAAAAGAAATAACAGAAGAGTCAGAGTAATCTAGTGAGCATATTTAATAGTAAACTGAAGTTGTAATTTTATTGTACTACTTTCGAGTGTAAATAAACTTTATTTAATAATTGTAAATTAGTCTCACTTATCTGTGAACCCGCATACGCATATATTTGGTGTCAGAAGAGGGATAAGTGAGTGAAGAGGCTTCTGTCTATGGTGAACACCGAATGCAGACAGAATAAATATTTTTTACAAAAAATTGAACCGACGTTATTAGTTGATGAACTGAAAAGTATAAAATAATATTAATTCTATTGGTGCTGTTACTTTTGAAGTTGTGCATTTGCAGTTAGATTGATAACTTTTGGCACCAACTTCACAAGTACCAATACCAATAGAATTAATATTATTTTATACTTTTCAGTTCATCAGTCCAATTTTTTGTAAAAAATATTTATTTCATACTTTTGAGTGTACCGAACATTAACATCTAAGGAAAAAATGTTTATTATAAATGTTGCTACAAATAATTATATATTTCATGTCGTATCGAAAGATTTTCAATTTTCGAAAGAAATCGCCCTCTCCACATAGCAAAAATACATATTTAACATGCCTCTATCTCGAAAACCGTAACACTTTTAAAAAAACGTTCAATTTAAACGTTTCCGGATATTGTCCTATCTTTAATTATACCAATTCAAATTTTCGATTTTCGAGAAAATTCGCCCCTTCCACCCCTTCGGGTTCGGTTTTCGGAGGGAAGGAGATTTCGGATTTGCGTTTTTATGAACATGGGACCCTTTCTCAAGCCTCCTCTTTCAAATGAGTCAAAAATCATCTAAATCGGAGCACGTTTACTATATAAAAGGCGCGCACGAACCAAAAAAAAGTAGACAGTCGTATTGTATATCTCCTCCGTTCGGGGTTCATCGGTCAAAAAATTGAGGAACAACTAACTAAGTTATTCTCCGACTTTTCAAGAAAACAAGAAGAACTACGACAACAAGAAAAGAAAGAAGAGGAGCGAAGGCTGCGAGAAGAACAGAAAAAGGAGGAACAGCTAAGTTATTCTTCGATTTTTCGAGAAAACAAGAAGAACCAGAACAACAAGAAATGAAAGAAGAGGAGGAGTGAAGGCTGCGAGAAGAACAGAAAAAGGAAGAACAACTAAGTTATTCTCCGATTTTTCGAAAAAATAAGAAGAACTACGACAAGAAAAGAAAGAAGAAGAGGTTCGACAAAAGAGAGATTTCGAGCAGATTGCAGGATTGTTCCGAAAAATACTTCAAGAAGTCGAGACCGTAAAACAAGAAGTACGAGAAAAAATGGGACAGTTCGAGAAGGAATTGGGACA
Source organism: Crioceris asparagi (assembly GCA_958507055.1). Classification (NCBI taxonomy): domain Eukaryota; kingdom Metazoa; phylum Arthropoda; class Insecta; order Coleoptera; family Chrysomelidae; genus Crioceris; species Crioceris asparagi. The sequence goes on from OY293826.1 coordinate 30,857,459, forward strand.
GTTAGAGAAGAAATTGGAACAGTTGGAGAAGAGTTTGGGGAAAAGTACCAAAGACTAGAGAAAGAGATGAAGAAAATACGGGATACTAACCACGACGAAAGCAGCAAATTGGACACGTCGGCGATCACTACAGCCAATGAAAAAGTTAAACCACCAACGTTTGACGGCGAAAAATCTTGGGCCATATACAAACGTCCATTCGAGGCTGCAGCCAACGCAAATGGTTTGGATCATCAGCAGAAAGCAACGGCGTTGGTATTGGCCTTGCGAGGAAAGGCTCTTGAAATACTTCCAAACATTCCTGAAGCCAAATAAACTGATTATTCGGCTGTTGCGGGCGCCTTGGAACTAAGATATGGCAACAAATATCTTAGCCAAGTGTATCAGAGCCAGTAGAAAAGCAGAATTCAAGATTCAACAGAGTCACTGCAGTAGCATTAAGAGCATGGTGCAACTAGCTTATCGACAGGACCCGGACGAATTCATGGAGCAAATTAATGTCCAGTAGGTACTTCATTGATGTTAGAGTTATAGACATGCAGCAAGCGTTGAGACTAAGTAGGCTTAAAACCTTAGCCGAAATAATTGTCCAGGCACTGGAATACGAAGCTGCTAAAACGCTTCGATAAACCGTCGTAGCAAAATAAGAGCCAAGTCAAAAGTGGTGCATGTGGAAAGGTTCGAGGCGAACAGCTTTGTAACGTGCAAGGGGAACAACCGCGGCATTGGTCAAAAAGTCGCGGCGTCCTTTTGATGCTTATACGCAAGCCATGGGGATCTCGAGAAACGGCCAATGATAAAGAGTGCGACGGACGCACTAGGATGCCGACAGAAGATTTCGAAAAATGTCCAGTGGCGGCTGGTGAATCAAAGACTAGAGGCGGCTCAAAAGATCTGGAGTCTTTTTCGGTTAAATATTGGGGAGAATTGTCGGCGTGGGAGATGTATAAAGACAGTGGGCAATAATAGAAGAGTCAGAGTAAGCTAGTTAGAATATTTAATAGTAAAGTGAAGTTGTAATTTTTATTATATCTACTTTCGAGTGTAAATAAAGTTTATTTAATAAATGTAAATTAGTCTCACTTATCTGCGAACCCGCATACGCAATAATAACTTAGTTGCAAGATAGTGAACATTCTTCACTTTCACCTTAATTTAGTTCTTTCTGTCGATTCACTTAGTATTGCATTGTATTGTATTTTATATCACGACTTCTGTATTATTCTGTATGGTCCATTTTTTATTTCTGTATTGTTACGATAGTAAAGCTATACATAATATATAAATCAGGTTCAGGTACTACGTGCAAAATATTTTGTTGAAACTGGTCATAGTTAAAGCTTATACCCTAAGTTACAGTTTAAGATAAATGTTATGGTCGAAAAAAGTATAGTGTATAGTTTCCAAAGTAAGACTCAAAATCAACAACCTGAATTAAATAGAAATCTCTTCACATGGATATTGAGGTGATGGAATTGACAGAATAGATTCATACTCAAGCTACAAGGTATCTTCTAGTAGAGAATAATCTTAATAGGTAATACAAATGAAATGAAGTTATGTACCTATACAACTGAATGTAGACATTCGTTTAACCGATTTTTTTTTTCAATTGGATAAAGCAGTTTCAGTGTTCTTCTGTGTTTTCCTATAACTGTGTTGCTGCGTATTAACTATAATAATATATCTATCATCATCATCATCATCAACGTCCTTTTAAAATTTCTTGGATATTGCCAATGAGTACAGTTGGGTGGTGTACTCTAACTAACCAAATACATACGAGTATTAATAAGTTGATGTATTTCTGTTTGTAGGATCTTCCATATATACCTATGTAGCCTTATTTTGAAATCTATTGACAATGGTATAAAAGATTGTTGGGCGAACAAAACATACTTGAACTAATATGGGCATAAAGAGGCGCCAGGTCTAATTAATCCATGATTCTGTGGCTATCTCACTCTTTTTTTAAGTCCAATAATTTTTTCCTTGTTCTTTTGAATTAATAATTTTTATTACCAGCATCGTATTGCCATTTAGGAGAAATAATCGATGAGCCACAAATATGACAGATATCGATTCCAAAAATGCATGCATTATTTTAAATGAATATTAACGGAAATATAAAGGTTAGACTTACTTTCTTCGAAATTATTTATGTACAATCAATGCAACCAACATGTAAGATGAACTACTATAGAAGAAATTATCTGTTACCTTAGTTTTCTTTACTGAAAAATCAAATACATAATACATATTATTTATTAGGTATGTACTGAACTTTATATTATCAAATATATCTACAGACCGTATACCTAGTCTATAGCATCAGACGTAAAATTGTTTTGTTTTTTTGGTGGTCAAAATAGACTGTGGTGAGTATGTCGTTCAAAAATATTTTTAAAATTGATATGATTCCACTCTTAACCGTAAATACTTTTTTGATTTATGTTTTTATTATTACATTATTTGTCTTGAGTTATGTTCTGGCGTTATTATTTAGTTTTATTGGAATTACTGTATTCACATGAGAAATCTATCTATCGTATATTTCTCAATTCAGAATAGGTATTTGAATTATACCGTGACGGTTCCGTACATTTTTATACTTAAGTAGAGTATAGAAATCAAACTGTTGCAACTGATAAAAACTGAAAAAATAAAACCTTCTCCAGAGATTTCTTCCTGCACACATATTACTTTTTTATTATTTCACAATAACATCTTTTTTATAGTTGGTGTCAAGAGTATTCCATAGCTGAGTTTAAAATAATTTTAGATCTTGCATATGGAGATTGTTTATAGATATAGTTAAAAAAATTACATGATATCGTATAATTTCTCACAAAGAGATCTTGTCGTATACGATGCCCCGCCTGGGTTCTTACGAGAAAATAATTCATAATTTTATAACCATATCTTCTTCCTAGAAATTAGAAATATTTTCATTCAACAGCTTCCATTGATTAGCACATTAAGGAATAAGGATAAAAACATAATTCTTATAATAATCATAATTATTAATAACTTCTGATGGTAGACCGTGAATTACATGCTTCAAAAAATTTCATGCATTAAATTCCTATCGTGACCAATTATTAACGGTTCATGTGTTTCAGGTGTTTCATTTAATTACATAAGTTTCGGGCTATTGAGTGCACTGTCTGGTTTTTGTCTTTGATGGTTTAATTAATTGATTGGAATCGCGTTGAAAATCATGGAATTCATGGAATATATTTTATTAATATGGATTTTCGGTCAAATAGACTTTTCATTATAATTGTAATTAACCAATAATTAATCAATCAATTTTTATGTAAACGTAATCTAAAGTTCTAAACCAACGTTCATTTGAAATAATAAGAAAAATATTCCAAAATACTCAAAAAATAACTAAAATAATAGTTTTCTACATCAAATCATTCAATTTTTCTATAACTGTCGCCTACGAAGAAAAATCGTATATAAAGTATTCAAAACACAACAAGGTATTTTTAGTAGAAACAAAAAACTTTAACTTGTCATATCATGTGATACATTGTTGATTTGGTAATAAAAAGTGTTTTTGGTCCATATGAAAAAAACAAAGTTGATGATGGTTTCTAGAAAACGAAACGTCGCAGTTTTTTCAGTTTTTACTCGTCTGGTAAAAAATAAAATTGACAAATGTAAAAATCAGTTTTTCTCTAAAATCGTGAGATCTAAAATAGCTTTTACATTTTTGAAAACACGATATAAAAGACCATCAAAACTTTCTATCTATTACCGTTCTCGAGATAGCAATATCCCATCCTTATTTTGAACACACTGTAGAGGCTATTAAAAAATTACTTGATCTACATTCATCACAAGTGGGTTTGTAGTTTGTATATCCGAAACCGTCATCCCTTGCTAGGTTATAAAAAATAATTGATTGGAATTATTCCTTTCCAGTTTTATAAAAAATATTTTTATCCATTGAAATAAAGAGATATTTTGCATCAAAATTCCATGAGCCCTTAGAATTGATTAACAAAAGAAAGGGTTCTCAAATTATTTATTATTTCAGGACCGTATAGTCAACTTATTCTGATCTCAGGAATAAGTCGTAGCATTTTGTAAATACCTTTTAGAGATACCCTGTATTATTCGGAAGTATACCTACATCAATTAAAAAGGTTAAGATGACGAAGTCTCGTTGCAGTTTTAAATAGACCATTGTTTTCCTTCAAAGTATTTAAAGTAAACTATTCCACGGAGATCTTTACTTAACTTTGGATAATTAGGATTCTTATTCCAATTTGAAATGAATAAGTAAATGTTTTAACAAAGCACAAATAAAACTATGCTGCACAAAACATACTTATAGATGAGTCGATTCAGAACTTCAACGTAAAATTTACTGATGAATCAATCTGACTTGATAAAAAATGAAAATACTTGATTTAAAAATACAATATGATCATATCGTTCAGTGTGTAATACTCAAGATGACTCACAATACCGGCTAAACATAAATAGTCCAGTAATATTACATAGATTAAATGGTGAAGATTCCGGGAAAGCTGAAATACAGTTCCTTTTTGATGTTCTTAGGTAAATATCAAAAGCTCCATGCAGTCCCCATGCCTTGAGGTGCCCATATATGGAGAAACTTTTTGAGGGTCGGACCCAAGAACGATGAACCCCACCGTTTATCGTTCTTGGGTCGGATCACCATTTGAAATACTGATCTTGTAATCTCGGTCTGCCAGGATACGTCGGTATCCTCATACACTCAAAGATACCAAGACCTTCCATTGTATTATCAGATATATAAAAAGACTATGGCTACGGACAGATACGTCTGGGGCTGGGTATCTTAAAATACTAACTGAAATACATAGAAGGGTGGGTACAAGTGATATACATGGAGTACGTCTTTACATTCGAGAGTGATACAGACAAAACCTTAAACGATCTCATTCGCCCTACTGAGTATTTAATCGATCATATAGTCTCATATTGGAATTGTGGATTTGGTCTGCGGCGTACCAGATCAGTCAGAAAATCCTTTCAAGTGAAACGTTGTGAAAAATTGTTTTTTTTTTCGTTTAACTGTCGCTTCAAGAGTTATCATTTCACACACATTTCAATTAAAATGAATTATATTATTCCTTTCAGGCCCCACCTATCGCTCGCTAAGGACGCCTGCCTCAGCGCCAACAGGCATTTATTTAACATTTTTGAGAGTCAACAGAAATTGAATGAAATATAAGACCATTTTTTCGAAAATTCCCCACTCTCTAACTCTGTACTCGTTGAAGTTTTTGAAAAATGTTTCATTTAAAGTTTCCGGAAATAATCTCTTTTTTAACTGTCTCCTCTACTCCCTTTGAAGGGATTTTTGGGGAGATAAACATTTTGAATTTCAAATTTTTCTACAATAGAACCATTTCTCACCACTCGTTAAAACGCTCTTATAACTCGAATGCGATGGGGAACTAAATAATCTCCAAAACGTTGCTTATTCAAAATATATTTTCAGAAGGAAATTCAAAAGAAAAGAAAACATTTTCTCTGTAAAAAATCCAGTTGATAAGATCACCTACAAACTGTTTTTCGAAACCTTTCACCATCCATTTTTCTTAGAGCGCCAAGAAAATATTGTATACCAATATTTCCGATTTCGATTATTTACAGTTGTGTATTATTACTGTACTATATAACACGATCCTTCCATTCATCAAATCCCAAACAGATAGCATAATATCATCCATGACCTGCTTCGTGCGTTATTATAAATGCTTGCTAAGGTATTGACCAAGTACATTTTTGACATATTCTTGGTGTTGACATTAAAGAAAGTATCTGGTTAAATGGAAACAAGCTAGGTTAGTTACGACAAAAAATGTGAGTAATAATAGGTAGGATAAGAAAAATTAATCTGTTATACAAAATTATCAGCGATAACTAGCAGAAACACCAAAAGATGAGTTTTATAAACAGGTATGTGTTTCCTTAAGTTGAACATCTTCAACATTAGGCATAAACTATAAAACGATAGTTACTTATGTATGTTCCACTTTTATGTAGTTGATGAAGGAAAATATTTAAAAAAACTTGAACCTACTTCACTCGCACTCTGTGATGCACTAAAAGTTTCAGCCCCCTAACAGGCGGGAAGAACATCAAATAATAAAAATATGATACACTCATGAATTATATCTCCATCAGGTCTCCCATTGGAATCTTATTTCTGCTGATATAAACACTTTTGTATATAGTATAAATATAAGATTGTTAACAACTAGAATAGTCCTGTAGTAACCTTTGTAGAATAAACATTGTAACTTTAGTTAATAAATTAGTTTTTAAAAAGGCAATCTCGAGGATCGAAATTATTTTTGGCGCAGTCAGTAGGATCGTCTGAGAATAATCAAATCATTTGATTATTTTTCGTGTCAACGATTAATCGGACATTCGAAATTGTTGAACTGTGAGTGATAGTGAAAATCCAGAGAGGCAAACCAATCTTGGCTCATCCCAGTCTATCGAAGACCTGGAAACCACAACCCACTGGCAGATCATCGGAATTTAGAACCCAAATCGTCTAAATTCGCAAGAGCTATCGACCTGGTAAAGGACAACCATCGCCGATCCAGCCGAAGCCCTTATAGAGAGGATGCTCAGAGTTGCCTTAATATTAATGTAAGTCTAACTCATTTTTGTTCATTTTATGTCTTTCGGAAATTTGATTGACCTTTACGAAAGTTTGGAAGAAGCGCTTTCATCACCTAATAAACCCTTAGAAGATTCAGAATTACCTAGTTCAATTGTAGTAAGCCCAGTTATTAAGCCAGCTATTTTAAAATTGTCTTTAAAAGAAAAATTTAAAATGAACCAATTCAAGCCTGAATATCTTAATTGTCTCCCTGAATTTAGTGGCGACGCTAATGATTTACAGAGATTTCTTTTGGTTAGTCAATCGCTAATAAATCAATTCTATGATGAAGCGAATCCAGAAAGTTTTTCAAATACGTTTTTAATGAATTCCATTGTATCAAAGCTCAGTGGAAATGCAAAAACTCTATTCAATATACAAGGTATTAGCACATGGACAGAATTAAGAGAATTATTAATTAGGAATTTTGCTGATCAACATGACGAAAGTTGTCTAAATAGAGATCTTGTCATGTTACGACAAACTGTTGGTGAATCAACGCAACATTTTTACGATAGAATCTTACATATTCTAAATTTATTATGCAGCCACGTTAATTCTCAAGTTTTAACTAAGGAAGCACGAGCGGCTAAGATAGATTTATACCAAGATTTAGCACTTAAAACATTCTTAGCAGGCATATGCGAACCGTTAGGAACAACAATTCGATGTATGAAACCGAAAAGTTTGAGCGAAGCCTTGCAGTATGTAACTGAAGAGGAAAATGTACATTATTTTCAGAGTTACCCTAACAAAACAAACCAAAAATCAGAAATTTTCAAGCCACAGATTTCAATGAAACCACACGTTAATTCACGACCTCAATTTCAATTTAGAAATAATCCAAATCAAATATTCCCTAGAAACCCAAATTCAATGCAATCTTATCGGAACAATTCTTTTAGACCCCCGTTTTGGCAATTTCCAACACAACAAAGATTCAATCAACCTCCGCAACAATTTGCTCATCATCCACAATATCCTAGAGCTCCACAAAATTTCAGAGCTCCTACCCAGAACTCCAGATTTTCACAAAATTATCAAAGTACTTTTAAACAAGAAAATCCTAGCCAATTAACAAAACCAACTCCAATGAGTATTTCATCTCAAAGAACATTCAAACCTCATTCGAATTTCCTCAAACCATCTAATCAACCTCCTCACTATAAAGTCGAAGAACTGTATAACACAGAAGTAAATACTTGCGAATCTGACCATGATCCAAACTATTTTAACGAATATCAAAATTACTATCCTGAAGCAGATTGTGAGAATCAAGAAGATTTTTCAAATGAAAACAACATTGAGACTGAAAAATTTCATACGGATCCTCCCAAATTCCGAGGAAAGATAACCCCTAAAGTTTTTTCATTCAATTTTTCAGAATCCAATGAACTTCCCTATATAATGATTCCACAATATAATTTGAAACTATTAATTGATTCTGGCTCTACAAAATCTTTCCTTGACCCAGATTTAGCTTTTAAATTATTTCCAAATAGAATTAAAAATGACCCTTTTATAGTTTCCACAGTGTATCAAAAATCATCTCATAAATATAGCACAGAAATTCCGACACCTCAAGTTTTCAACGTCCCTGGCAACATGAAATTTTACCTTTTCAAATTCCACGAAACATTCAATGGCCTCATCGGTCTAGACAATATGAAAAATCTACAAGCTAGTGTTGATTTTAGTAGAGATATTCTTATTACTCCGAATGCAAGGATTAAATTACATTACCATAAAGTGAATAGCGCAAACAATACTCATTTAATATCCGTATCACCACGTGTTGAACAAGTTATCAAGATAAGAACATCTGTAAAACATGGCGATATCATTATCCCACATATTAAAATTCATAATTGCGAGATTCCAGAAAGCCTGAGCGTTGCAAAAAACGGAGAAGCGTTAACCACAATCCTGAATACTACTGACGATACCATTAAACTTGACCTTAGTGAACCATTCGTTGTAGAGAAATTCCAGGAAAATTACACACTAGATTCGAACTTAAATTATATTTCGAGCGAAGAAAATAACACATTAGATTTAAATAAAATTAGATTAGACCATTTAAATTCTGAGGAATCTTCAAAAATACTATCACTTTGTCGAAAATACTCAGACATATTCTACAATGAAGAGATGCCCTTAACTTTTACGAACCGTATTAAACATCAAATCAAAACATCCGACGAAAGCGCCGTTTATACGAAATCATACAGATATCCATTTATTCACAAGAACGAAGTAGATAACCAAATAAGAAAAATGCTGAAAACCAATATCATCCGGCCCAGCAATTCGCCTTGGTCTTCCCCAATTTGGGTAGTTCCAAAAAAAATGGACGCCTCTGGCAAGAAAAAATGGCGCGTCGTAGTAGACTATAGAAAACTAAATGAAAAGACTATCGATGATAAATATCCCCTTCCGAATATTAATGATTTGTTGGATAAACTCGGAAAGTGCCAATACTTCACGACTTTGGACCTAGCTAGTGGATTCCACCAAATCGAGATGGAAGAAAAGGATATTGAGAAAACAGCATTCAGTACAGAAAATGGACATTATGAGTACCTCCGCATGCCATTTGGGTTGAAGAACGCCCCTGCCACGTTTCAACGTGTAATGGATAATATACTGCGAGGAATACAAAACGAAAAATGTCTAGTCTACCTGGATGATATCATCGTTTTCTCGACTTCTCTGCAAGAACATCTAGAGAGGTTAGAAAGTGTTTTCAAGAGACTCAGAGATTCAAACTTCAAAATACAGCTCGACAAATCCGAGTTTCTAAGGAAAGAAGTCGCATATCTCGGACATGTTGTAACACCACAAGGAGTCAAGCCGAATCCGGACAAAATTAAGGCTATTCAAAATTTTCCAATTCCGAAGACCACCAAACAAATCAAAGGATTTTTGGGACTCTTAGGATACTATAGACGTTTCATCAAAAATTTTGCTAATTTAACAAAACCGCTAACAAAATGTTTAAAGAAAGGTGCAATAATCGAACACAACGAAGAATTTATCAATTGTTTCGAAAACTGTAAAACTATTTTAACAAACCAGCCAATTTTACAATATCCAGATTTTTCGAAACCTTTTAATCTAACAACAGATGCTTCAAATATTGCTCTTGGTGCGGTCCTTTCACAAGGCCCGATTGGTAGAGATTTACCAATTGCATTTGCGTCTCGTACTCTCAACGATTCAGAAATTAACTATTCTGTAATAGAGAAAGAACTTCTCGCCATCGTTTGGGCAACCAAGTACTTCCGCCCATATTTGTATGGTCGTAAATTCAATATAGTAACAGATCACAAACCTTTGCAATGGTTATTCTCACTTAAAGATCCAAACTCAAAACTTATGCGTTGGAGAATTCGACTAGAAGAATTCGATTATAACATTATACACAAGAAAGGAAAATTAAACACAAACGCAGACACGCTTTCAAGAGTCGAAATACATACGAATGAATTCTGGGAACAACTAGATGATATACTGAAAGAATATCCAAATTATCGAAACCCATCAGTGACATTCAATTACCAGCGAGAACCATTAAATCAAGATCACAATGAATTGAATACCCCGGAATATAGAGAAATCGAACTTCGTACACAATCTCCAAAATCACCTCGAGTTTATCTAGACTTAGATACTATGGAAAGAACTCTGGACGATGAAGACAACATTTCAATGATTGTACATCATGATCAATCAATTGCAGAAGTGCAGGCGCAGTCGTCTTCGAAAGAAGATAAGCAAATCACGAACAATGTCAACGATGATAGCGATGAACAAACGATACATTCGAACGCTGACCAACATCCAATAGCAGATATACCAGTCACAGATCATGCAATCAATTACGGACAAAACCAAATCTTCATAAAATTAGTACATCATTCACCAGCAAAACCGAAGCTATCTCATCTATTTGAAAAGAAATTAAGAATTCATCTCCAAATATCCGAACAAAATTTTGAAAAAGATATAGTAAACTTTATAAAAGAGTATGTATCTCCCAATGTAAATTATCACCTATATTTCGAAGATCCACAAATTTATGAATCGTTTTCTGCAGTAGTCCAACAAAATTTCAAATGGCCCTCTATTAAATTTAGAAGATGTACTAAAAAACTAATTGACGTTATCGATAAAGAAGAAATCTTATCAAAAATACAGGGATACCACGAAGGTAAAACCAACCATCGAGGAATAGACGAAACATTAAGTAGAATCAAGGAAAAGTATTATTGGCCGCTGATGAAAAATTCAATTACAACTTATATAAATGATTGTGAAATATGCCAGCAAGCTAAGTACGAGAGAAAACCCGTAAAAATGCAAATGAACATCACACCGACAGCTTCTAAACCATTTGAAATAGTGCATATGGATACGTTTACATTCGAACAAACAAAATTTTTAACAATTTCGGACAGCTTTTCAAAATATTCACAAGCATACCCAATATCTTCTATGTCTGGAACAGAAATTGCTAATAACCTAATAAACTTTTTCTCACATCATAGTATACCTAAGCTTATTATTGTAGATAACGGAAAAGAATTTAAAAACTCTGTTATTACCGAGCTTTTGAACTTGCATAAAGTCAAAATTCGCTTTTGTTCTCCTAACCATCCCCAATCAAACGGAATAGTTGAGAGATTCCATTCTACAATCACAGAACATCTCAGATTACTAAACACTCAAGGTTTCTCAAAAACACCAGCGAAAATGAAAATGCTATATGCAATTTTCGCATACAATAATTCAATCCACTCTGTCACCAAATTCAAACCTATAGACGTTATAAACGGACATGTCACAGATAACGACCCATTTAATATTGAAATAGATAAACTTATATTGAATGACTATGTTAATCAACATAGAGAAAAGTCTAGATTATTATACTCTAAGATAAATTCAGCGTTACTTAATCAAAAGGAAAAGGTTATTGAAAAAGCTAATGAAAAACGAGATAAGCCAGAATTATTTGAAGAAAACCAAGTAGTTTTTCCCAAGAAACACATTAGGCAAAAGCACGCCAATAAATATGATAAACCCTCAAAATTAACAAATATCAGTACCGAAAGAAAAGTGGTGAAAACTGATCAACATGCAAAAATTCACATGAACAACCTTAAGCGTCCCTTAAGAAAAATTTACTCTTTCGATTAGTAAAGATAGATTATTGTATTACTGGTTTCCCGTAGTCTTGGGTATCCGAGAAACTATCTGTGTAAGAAACTTACAAGACAACCCAGGATTAATACCCCTAAAGATCGGTACCGCTAAACTACAAGAATATTCACATTCACTCTTTCATTATTACGATCTGAATCCTATAATTTTAGAAATCAATAAGCTTAAAACTAAATCTACGAATTTAACATTATCCCTTCAAATGAATGCAAATTATTCTAGAGATGTTTCAAATTACCATAAAATATTAAGATATGTTGAAAATAAGGTCAAAACTATCAGAAATTATACCTCATTCACAAAGAACGAAACGAGGGTTGATCAATGGATTAGGATCCATATTCAAATCAATTTCAGGTAATATTGATGCTAGAGACGGCGAGAGATATGATCTACTAATTAGACAACTTCAAGAGAATCAGAACAAAATAACTTCAAGCGTAAAATCTCAATGTTCACTTGCCATTACCTTGATAGACAAATTTAATGGAACAATTAGCCAGATTAATCATAATGAATAACTTTTGGAAGACAAGCTAAATCAAATCTCATTAATTGTAACCACACGAGCCTACAGAGAGAATAGAAGTTTTATAAAGGATGTTATGATTCAAATAATCAATTTGTACGAAACCATAATATCTATTTTACAGGATATAGAGAATTCTATTACCTTTGCAAAACTTAGAACTATGCATCCAAGCATAATGCCTATATCAGATTTATATAATATATTAAAATCTCTTCAAACAAAATTCACTCCTGAACAATTTCCAATACCTGTTGATCTAGGAAATACCCTTGTTTTTGAAAAATTAATAGAAGTGGAATGTTTTATTATCAATAATAGAATTGTGTATATACTTAAAATTCCAATAACTTATCCTTCCGAATTCAATCTTTATCATTTATTTTCTATACCAGTCTTCTCGAAAGGTCAATTCAGAACTATTCTTCCGAAGGGTAAATTTTTGATCAAAAGTGAGTTACATTACGCTCTATTGAGGAACTCTTGTGAACAAATAGCAGATAGGCAATACATCTGTAAAAATACTGAGATCTACGAAATAGACGATCTCAGCCCCTGCGAAGTTCAACTACTACGGATGAAGAATACTTCTAGTTGTAACTATGCACAAATAACCATCACACAAACTACATTTAGAAACCTAGATGAATCAACTTGGATAGGGTTGTTTCCTTCCGAAGAACCAGTGACTCTTCGATGTACCAGCCAAGAAGAAATATTAAAATTATATGGTACCTATCTATTCCAAATTCCACAAGGATGCAGACTATCAACAAATCCCAAAATAATCCAAAACGAAAAAATCCCGATGGCCTGTAGTCAGCGGAAAGATCTCAATACTAATCAATACGACTCAAAAATACCCAACATCAACATACATTTAGATCAACTTCAGCTCGACGAACTCCAAGATCTGAAAACCAGGTTCGTTGAAAATATTCCAAAAATCAAAGAAGACAGCATGGCCCACCTATATATTCCCGATGCCTGGACGATCATTATATACTGCATTGTAATATTCTTGATCATCTACTTCACCTATAAGAAAGCCAAACCAAATGGGAACCAAAATGGTCCAGCCCAACCGATAGAGCTCCTTAACGTCCAACTTCCTCGCTGAACTCTCCAAAGTTGGATCTACAGGGGGAGGAATTATATCTCCATCAGGTCTCCCATTGGAATCTTATTTCTGCTGATATAAACACTTTTGTATATAGTATAAATATAAGATTGTTAACAACTAGAATAGTCCTGTAGTAACCTTTGTAGAATAAACATTGTAACTTTAGTTAATAAATTAGTTTTTAAAAAGGCAATCTCGAGGATCGAAATTATTTTTCATGCATTAACATTATATCAGATAGGTTCATTCCAATAAATTTTGAATTGAATTGAATGCACTAAAAAATAGAATAACAATGCAATAATGTGAGGATCATTTAAATTTTGACATTGGTGCCAATAGATTTAACAGCTACAAAATATTCTTTGCACCAACTTCAAAATCCTGATGATCCTTACTTTATATATTGTTATTTTATTCTTTTTAGTACATTATCGAATGAAATAGGTCGTAGTTTTACTAAATAACTATTTATTTGACAACTTTTAGTGATTAATTAATTAATTTTATCAATCAAGAAAATGCAAATGAATACTAGGAAAAATTATACACTATCAATAATCTCAATAATAATTCAAATAACAAATTATTATTTATTAAATATTTTTTTACGAGAACAAATATTTATTATATGTAATGTTTTCTTTTGTTAGTACAGAACATGAAAAAAGATTTTACCAACTTATAAAGTCGGTCGGTCATTAGTCATGAACGTTGCAGTTAGATTGATAACTTTTGGCACAAACTTCACAAGTACCAGCACCAATAGAATTAATATTATTTGGTATTTTTCAGTGCACCAACTACTAACGTTGGTCCAATTTTTTGTAAAAATATTTATTTCATACTTTTGAGTGTAACATTAGTCACGAAAATCATTGAACGTTCACTAATACCAATGAAGATAGTTCTTATCCTATTACCCACATATATTCTTTGCTTGTAAAATAATTAGGTCTTTCATGTAGTACCCACAGATTTTCAATTTTTTTGAAGAAATCGCCCTCTCCACAAAGCAAAAATATACATATCTGAGAATTTAACATGCCTCTAACTAGAAAACCATAACCCTTTCGAGAATATGTTCAATTTAACCGTTTCCGGCTATTGCCCTCTCTTTAATTATACCACCTAAGATTTTCGAATTTTGAGAAAATTTGCGCGTACGAACCAAAAAAAAGCACAGTCGAATTGCCTGCGTTCGGGATTCGTCGGTCAAAACAGACGATCATTAATGCCACATGTGTCTGTACAGAGGCCGCAGTTCTTGAACTGTGGTCAAATATAATATTTTGCAGTTATAATGTTATTATCTCACCCAACTGTCTGTTGTACAGGGTGGCCAAATAAGAATGGAGCCGGCCATATCTCCGAAACCAGTAGTAGTAGAGCTTTCGGGAAAAAATTTCTTAAGTAAAAGTGACCAAGAGAAAATGCTGGAAATAAGTATCGAGTTTCTAAAATGGGGGCGTAGCAGTAATGCCAAATTTAAATAGCGATTTGTTTCAAAAAAATCCTAATTAATTGATATCAAAAGTTCTCTTATTTGATTTGCTGTCTTTTTCTCAACATTTTTTTGCAGAACCATTTCCCCCTATCTAAAAAATGAGAGGAGTGGCGGGAGGTCAAATATGTTATATCTTAAAGAGCAGATAGGGCGCTGTATGAACTTGTATGAGAAATGAATAATTGATTTGTCTATAATAATTATATATATATATATATATATATATATATATATATATATATATATATATATATATATAATTATAAATGACCTGTTTCATTACTCGAAAGCATATATCGGTGATAATAAGTACAAGTTTATATTATTACGTTGAAGCTGTTTGTGTTTATCGAAAAATATTTGGCAATTTTATAAATTTATGTGTTAATTTTTAAAGGTAAGTACATTTGTAAATTTTAATTTATTGGATAAATCCATCTCGGACTCGAACACTTCTTTCTTAAATGATAACAAATAAAATTAATTTCGGGTCTTTGTTAATTCTAGGATGTTTCTATATCTTAATAGTAGCACTTTATTCATTTAGTTTTGAGTTGAATGAAACTTCGCCTATATTGTGTGATACTTGCAGTTTAGCATTTTTTATGGAGGCTAAATGTTTTAAATTTTGTGATCATTATTTAATAATTTATTTTGTTTTATTTGCTTGAGAATGTCTGAGGAAAAAAAGCTAACAGTTTTCCAAAACAAAAGCCAAAGGCTGGAAAAGGAAGCCGAGAGGCAGAAATAAGCTGGCGCAATAAAAAATAAAAGCAATGTCCTCCTAAGCTAATGTACGATTACAAATTTTTATCCGTTGAAACTGGTCGAAAATTTAGCACAAATAATTATAAAAGTGTTTTAAGTAATGGACTCACTCATCACTGTTTCAAGTGGGGAAAGAAGTTTCTCCAAATTAAAATAATTAAAATCTTTTTACGCTCCACCACAACACAAAATCGTCTTAATGGTTTGGCCATTTTGGCGATTGAACATGAAATTGCTCACATAATAAACTCAAAAGATATAATAAAAAAGTTTTCAGATATGAAAGTGAGAAAAAAAAGTTTTTTTCTGAGACGGAAGAATAGCTATTTATTATACAAGGGAAAAAAGTACTAGATTATAGCTCGAGAACTAAAATCTAATATTTTTCCCTATTTTTTTCTGTGACAGGAAAAACGATGATTTAATTTTGAAAAAATATCACAATATATTAAAGTCAGAAGATTATCGAAGTAAAATTTGAAGTTTTAAAGTGGTAGGCGACAATTAGACATGTGTTGCTAAGGAAACCTTTAAAGTAATCAAATATCTGTCAATTTAATAGTTTTTAGGTAAATTTCTTATAGAAATATACCTATTGCGATCGTTCACACTTTTGAATTTCGAAAAAAATTCAACGGCATGTTGTTATATGTCTAAAAGTTAGTCCAAAAAACTATTTGGTTCAAAAGTTTATATATATATATATATATATATATATATATATATATATATATATATATATATATATATATATATATATATGTGTATATATATATAAATGAGGAGCTATCCGTACCAGATGACCATATTAGAATATGTATAATAATTTCACGCCTAGCTGGTAAATTGAACCTACATTTCGTAGGGTGCCGCAATAAGAACGAGGTTTGTCGTCTACATATTGCGTTTGTGTGCATTTTTTCCACTATACTGCTCAATCAGATTGATTACCAAACATAGCATCAGTCTCCCAGATATATATCATGATTTCGAGCTTGTTGCCTCTCATCGGTATATCGTAGGGTGAGGAGCAGTATAGTGGAAAAAATGCACACAAACGCAATATGTAGACGACAAACCTCGTTCTTATTGCGGCACCCTACGAAATGTAGGTTCAATTTACCAGCTAGGCGTGAAATTATTATACATATTCTAATATGGTCATCTGGTACGGATAGCTCTTCATTTATTTAATTAATTATTAACCTTTGCCGATTGTTATTACCCACCATTATACATGCTTAATATATCGCTCATACTTGTCTCCACCGACAGTTCTATACCGAAGATTGATACAAGTACGAGTTCCAAATAAGGATTGATTATCAAATATGGCTCTTCACCCTACGATATACTGATGAGAGGCAACAACCTCGAAATCATGATATATATCTGGGAGACTGATGCTATGTTTGGTAATCAATCTGATTGAGCAGTATAGTGGAAAAAATGCACACAAACGCAATATGTAGACGACAAACCTCGTTCTTATTGCGGCACCCTACGAAATGTAGGTTCAATTTACCAGCTAGGCGTGAAATTATTATATATATATATATATATATATATATATATATATATATATATATATATATATATATATATATATATATATATATATATATATATATATATGGGATATTACGAAATTTGTTAACACGATAGAGGTCGCAGTTTTGAAGGTATCAAGTTCAAATTTGCTACAAAAATCAATCTCTCAAATATCTCGGTCGAGTTCGTTTGGGCAATATCGGGTAAGTAGTTTCAAAATGGCGACCATTCAAACATTTAAAAAAAATATCAAAAAAGAGCAGTAGTGTAAATATTATTAAAAATAATTTTAGGTTATAGATATAATCAGTACCTACAACTTTTGTTCAAAGCAATTTTTCATAAAATCCACAGGTAAAAAAATAAAAATTAATAAAGAAAAATAACAAATATTGATAAAACATGAACACTCAATATACATTTGATGTAATTGTACATTTTCTGGAGATCTTAATATTATATATATATATATATATATATATATATATATATATATATATATATGTATATATATATGTATATATATATATATATATATAAAAAAAAATCTGCCTTGAAGTGGACTCGAACCCTGTCTGCTTTATATTCAACAACCAAAACAAACACCTCTAACCGCAAGGCTATGATTTTTTTCATTTTTTTATGACTAGTCCGAAAATCTAATGGGCACAAGGTACAAAATTGTGTTTAAGTAAAAAACAGTAATATTTTTTTTACAGTACATACAACAGTAAGTAACATAAAAAAACTTGAAATCATTTTGTATATGTACAATTCATGAATTCTTCTCAACAATATTAGATCAGAAGGCAAGCTATTGTATAATTTAATGTCCAGTGAATTACACACTGACTTTTCCAACTTAATCCGGGGTAGTCTTGGTTTATGTGCGTTTCTGGTTACGTAGTTGTGGTAGTCTGAGTGGGAAAAATATATTCTTTTATTATTATGAATCTGAAGTAGTGTATGGTAAATGAGAATACAAGGCAATGGCATGATTTTAATTTTTTTGAAATGTGGTTTACAATGTTCATTTAGTGGGACACCGGCTATAATCCTGAATGCTTTTTTTTGCATACGGAATGCTCTGAGAGCATGAGAAGACCTACCCCAAAGGAGTACCTACTCCATATGTTAAGTGAGTGGGAAATAATGAGTGATTGGAGGTTATTAGTGTTTGGGTGGTCAGAACTATCTTCAGCCTACGAAGTAGATAGAGTTGAGTGGACAGTTTTCTACACAACATATCAATGTGATTTTCCCATTTGAGTGAATCGTCGACAGTTATAAGCAGTTCAACATGATTGTTTTTTATTAGGCGGTTGTTTGATGAAATAATAATATTTTGGGTTTTATCCTTATTTAGTTTCAATTTGTTTCGTGAGAACCAATTTTCTGCTTTTTCTTCCAGTTCTTGGTTGGATTTTTATATTGCATCAACATCGGAACTTTCATTTAGCATTTGCTTTGCAGACGATAGCAAAGCAAATTATTGTTTTGGGGAGCGGATAATCGAAAATGTCATTTATATAAATATCAAATAGGGTGGGACCCAAAACAGAACCCTGAGGGATACCATGAGACATAATTTTTGTATCTGATAGTGTACCATCTAAAAATCTGCTTGTTTCTTTGAAGAGAGATAAGATACAAAAAAATTTAAGGATGTTCCTCGGATTCCATAGCATTCAAGTTTTTTGATAAGGAGATTGTGATTGACACAATCAAAAGCTTTGGTCAGGTCCCACAACGTTAATGAGGTGTGTTCACCACGTTCCACATTACTAATTGCATTTTGTATAATTTCCATTACTGCATCAGTTGTAGATCTGTTTTTCCTGAGGCCCTATGTATGTTTGTGGAGTATACTACTATATTTATTCATAAAGTTCGTCAGACATTCTTTAACAATAATCTCTAATAATTTTTCCTAAGATGGGTATGATAGAAATAGGTCTGTAATTGTTAGGTGAGTTTGGATCTCCTTTTTTAAAGGTAGGTATAACTTTGCTAAATTTAAAGACATCAGGAAAGACCCCTTCAAGAGAACAGCGGTTGATAAGAATAGTTAGGGGTTTAATGAGATGATTGAGAGTTTCTTTGATGATATGGCTGTAATAATATATGTCATAAGAGGTGGAGTTTTTGAGTTTTGTAATGGAGAGTACTATATATTCATGGGTCACAAGTAACAAAAAAAAGGAGTCCCAAGGTGAAGGGAGGTTTGAGTAGCAATCTGTCATTTTTATATCACAGGATGGTAACGATTTGATTATATGCTCGGCTATATTGGAAAAAAATAAGTTAAATTCATCAGGGGTGATGCTATTCGAAGTGACAATTGAGCCGCAAGCAGAATTTCGTTCGTAATTTACTAACGTCCAGATATCTTTTGATCTGTTTTTGGATTTTTCTACGAAATTATCATATGATTCTCTTTCAGCAGGGATAATTGCTTTCTCATAGTTGCGTTTGAATGTTTTATAGAATTCTCTATCATCAGGGTTTTTTGACGAGATACTCACTGTCTGTAGTAATTGTAAGGTGTTTCTCATCTGTCTTAATTCACTACTGAAGAAAGTAGTTGGTCTTTATTTTACTGTTTTCAATTTTTTGTATTGTATTATTCAAGAAGTCAGCCATCATGTTCACTGGGACATGGTTATCATGAAACAGCCACCAATCAGCTTGATCAAGAGATCGTTTCATGGAATTCAGGCCTTTCTGAGTCACTATTCTTTTCGACTTTGGTGAATCAATATCTGGGGAAAAATTTGAAATTTTTATAAACTGTCCACTATGATCGGAAATACTAGGATCTGAGGTTCCAGTGTATCAGTCACTGTCGTTTAAATTCGTCATTATATTGTCAATGTAACTTGAAGATGTAGGACACTCTGGTAGGGGTAGTTATTTTAGGGTTCAGCCCAAACGAATTTATGATATTTAACCACGAATTTGAGATGTAGTTTTTTTTAGAAATGTCAATATTAAAATCAGCAATTAATATTATCTTTTTATTAAGAGCTGTTACCATTTTTAGAAGGTCTTAAATTTGATTGAAGAAAAGGTCATGTTCTTTGGATAAAGAGGATCTATATGTTTTACAATTCAATACTACAAAATTCTGCATGCTGCTCAATGCAAAATGTATGCCACAGGAGAGATTCGCATTTTATGTCTTTACGAACATGAATTGAAACTCCACTATGTTGGAGGATTTGTCTACAAAAGCAACTAATTAGAGTAAAATTATTCAAATTGATAGTTTTTAAGCAGTCTAAATCGAGCCAATGGACAGTCAAACAAATAACATCACAATGTTCATCATCGAGGTACTGTTCTATTTTATTGGTTAGACACTGGATGTTGAGGTGGTAAATCTTCAGTGCGTCCTTCTGAAGATTTGCTTTTTGGTTCTTTATACAAAAAAACTTTTTGGTTATGACATACTTCCTGCTAGTGATTTATTATTTTAGTCGCCTAAAAACCCCTTCCCTTTTCGGAAATCAAATCTTTCAAACGCTATTTTTCTAGGCCAAAAGATTGGATCATAGACTGTTTGTAATTTGTTAGGATTTACTCCAATCATGAAAGACTGATTGTCCACACGGGGGTTTGTGAACTCCAATCTTTTCACACTGATATCTTGGGCAGGTAATTGCAAATTTTATCTTGTGTGGTGTGGTCTGGGACTCTGCTAATATACAAACAAACTTATAACGTCATATTTCAGAACCTCCTATAACCCAAATGTAATATTTTGCATGTTTGTTTTTAGTATTATGTTTATCGCTAGTGAGTGCCTAATCCCCTCGATTACATAAATAATTATACGTATATAAAAAATCAATTATTCTCTGTAGGCAGTTTTAGTCACCTTATTACATTTTTGCAACATATGTATGCACTTTTCTTTAAATACATTAGAACTGTAATGCAAATTTCACTCCATCATTTGAATTATTACAGTTAGCCACTTAGGAATTATGTTATCCAATAATTATTGCTGTAACTAGGTGTAAAGTTGAGTTACATAAAAAGAGAAAGTGTAATGCGTAAAAATACACATCCTCCAACGTAACAATTGAAGCGTCGTATAGCAATAACTTCATTTTTTACATTTCACAAATATGTTCATAAAAGCAATAATTGAATGTCATATACAGAGTGTTTCCAAATAAATCCGAAAGCTCTGGGGGTGAATCCTTGTCGAAAATTAAAGCGGGTCTTTCATGTAAACAAAATCTCTTAGACCTTTCCCGGAAAAGATGCACTCTTCTAAAAATGAGAAAGAAAAATCTTTTTTTCTCTTTCAGTAAATTGCTGAATAGATAAAGGAATGGCAGTTTGTGAGCATAATTTTGAAATACTAGGATTGAAATCACAAATTGTGCAAACAAAACAAAGTCACCTTCTTAATTTTTTCGATTTTATTTACAGAAGATTCGATTTTATATTTTTATTAAGAAAGTAGGTATTGCTTCTACGGTAAAGAATTAGAAAGGTTTTGCAATAAATTGTCCTTTTCAACACATATGTATGTTTAAGATGATAAATTTTGTTTCTTTAAAAAGTTCTGACAAAAAATAAAATAGGAGATTGCATGTTTAACCCCTTTAAAAGATCACAACAAACGAAAAAATATTCACAAGTATCCTTTTTATTGGTAGAACATACCCACAAAATGCCATTCCTTCATCTCTTCAGCAATTTCCAGAAAAAAAGATTTTTCTTTCCCATTTTTGGAACCGTTTAACTTTCCAGAGAAAGGTCTAAGAGCTTTTGTTTACATGAAAGAGTCCCTTTTATTTTCACCCCCTAAAAACTTTCGCACTTATTTGAAAACATCCTGTATACTTGAAGAATAGAATGCACTAAAAGTAGAAAAAAATACTGGTAAATAGGCTGGAAACGTTTAAATTGAACATTTTTTCAAAAGAGTTACGGTTTCCGAGCTTCGCAATGGTAAAGTCTGAAATATGTGATATGCGTATTTCCGGTATGTGGAAGAGCAATTTCTTTTCGAAAATTGAAAATATGAGACGACAAATTTAAATAAAAGATTATATGTAGCAACATTTAAATTGAGTTATGGTTTTCGGATCTTTAAATCATAAATAACAAGTACAAGCTTAAAGCCTATATTTTTTGGGATATTTTGTTGGCGGAAGCTACTGTTAAGGTTGACGTTTGTAGACTTGCTCGTGTGAAAAAAGTATCCTAAACCCTGTCTCAGACTATCAACACAATTCAACCGCACACGACAGCCAGTAAACATTGTTTAATTAGGTACTTTTTTCACAAGTCAACTGTAGCTTTCCTCAAGAAACCAATCGCTTCTGTGCAACAAGTGGTGGAGATCAAATGTTGACAATTTGAAACTAGGCTAGGTATAAAGATAACTAGAGTTTTCGAGACAAACCCAACACCTGGCCGATTACGAGATAAAAGTTTTGATTAGTTAAAATATGATATAATAGTCATATTCAATTATTCTTGAATCAATAAAAACTTTTATTCCGTAACAGTCTCGAAAAAGCTATATATTATAACATCAATACATTTTATCTTTATAGTCGATATAAGTACCTACGTAATTTTGAGAAATTAATCTCAAGAATCTGATAATCTTAATAGAAATGATCTCAGAAAAGTTTAACTGCAATAAACTATAAATATAATAAACATAAATACTTAAAAGATAAAATTTTGCCAAGTTCGAAGCGCAACAGGGTGACACACCGGCAGCATTTCAGGCCAATTTCTACTCCCCACCTATGAATTAAAATTTATTTCACCAGCAAACTTACAATTTTTTGGATCTCGTAAGACCCTCTTCTTATTAACAAATATCAAATATCAAGAGATAATAACGTTCGAAAATTACTATTTTGTTCTAGTGAAGGACTCACCAAAAAATTTGATTACTTTCACTTAACTTGGTATGGTATAATGGTAGGTTAGCAAACAACATGACAAATTTTCTTTTAAAGCAACAGAAGAAAATGCTACGTCCATCAAGTTAGCAGTACCAAATTTGATTTTCAATTAAACGTTAATTTCATTAATTGTCGCTTTTTTGTCGTAAATTTGTCGTGACAAACTTAATTTTGTCGCGTTAATAGTTTTTAAGTTAAGCACTAGTAGGTACTTGACGATCAAGTTAGCAGTACCACCCCTTCAAATTGATGACGTCGACCCAAATTTCTGCATATGTATTACATTAATTTGTCGTGAAAGAATCAAAACTCTAAAATGATTATTTATATTTTTTTTATTATTTACATTGTGGTACTGCTAAGTTGACGGTCAACTTCGCAGTACCACCCCTTCAAATTAATCGAATCGATCCAAATTTTCGCACATGTATTGCATTAATTTGTCGTGAAAAGATCAAAACTCTAAAATAATTATTTATAACTTTTTTATGTTTTTTATGAGTATCCCACGTGTGAGTTACCAAATTACCACGGTCATCATCTTCGACAGATTCAATAGACGCAGCTATGGAAATATAAAACTTTGGTCCATTGTCGATGAACAACTTCGGCCCAAAATCGATCCTATGTTAGTGGGGTGCCAATAACAGGTCGAGTGCCAACAATTGGGTACTTTACCCTAATTTGTTTTTTACCTATATCATATCTATAACTCAACGTTATAGAATGTAAACTTGTTGGTTTCAACTTATTGTCAAACTTTTCAGCACACAGTGGCAGAGACAGAGAACATATATCTCTGTACTCTGACAGTTGCCGTTGCTGGGACGACCGAATCATTTCTGTTAATTTCCTCTCGGAACGATTATATTGTTTTAATTAATGTTTCACTAGCCACAGAAGGAGGTTTCCCACGTTTCGTGGTCATTTTTCGCGAGATATCAATATTAAACGATTTCCGCGCACAGCAATATACAGTTCGAACTAAAACACCGTCAGCAAAAAATATGAACAAGTTTCATGTCCAGAAATTACCCCCATTCGTCGACTAGACGATTCTATTGTATATAATCTCTTGTGTATCTATTTCCTCAACATGATCCATATTAGTTCGTTACAGAATCATGTATACCTTGTAACCATGGAATGCCCATGCTAGAACGATTTTTGTCTCAACTCGCATTATATCTAAGGTAAAAACACTAATGCCCGATAGTGAACCAGAGAGAACAGACAATTGTTCTCTCTGCAGTGAACTAAACGATGACACAGTACATAGTTTTAAAATAAGAATAGTCATTGTTATAAACAACTGATAATATAAAAGATAACTTGGCCATCTATGGTTCGAAAGACAAAACTTACATCCACGTAACTTGGCTGGATTCAAAATGGGAGTAAGTTGTAGAAAGCAATATTAGCAAAGATTTCTAGAGTTTTTGTTAAGAAGATGATGTTTTGCAGGTACTTTATCTTACGATAGGTATGTCCTATTATTTGACGTGGTTATAGTAGGTTACGATACTTATTTACATACTACAGCAATAGGCGTTCTTTTTTACAATTGGTAAAGAAAATTTACAAGATAGTGTTAAGAAACTAGTGGATAACTTAAATTTAGAAACCCCTTTCAAGGGTGGTAGAACTGGGAAAAGGTGGTGTAGAAGCTTTTTAAAATGTCACCTTGTTGATTCGATCCAAGTTTCAGTGAAAATTTGGTAACTCACTCGTGAGATACACATAATAACAATGTTAATGATGAAAAAAGTTATAAATAATCATTTTACAGTTTTGATCTTTCACGACAAATTAATGTAATACATATGCAGAAATTTGATCGTCAAGTTAGCAGTAGTAGTGCTTAACTTAAAAATTATTAGCGCGACAAAATTGAGTTTTTCACGACAAATTTACGACAAAAATGCGGCAATTAATGAAGTTAACTTTTAATTGAAAATCAAATTTGGTACTGTTAACTTGATGGACACTTTTTTATTAGCGGATTTAGCGATTTTTTTGTTAAGTTTATGGTTTTTGATGGGATAAAATTTCAAATATCTGCCCTTAAAAAAGGAGGTATACAATTCGATTGAATGTTTGCTTTTTTAAGCTATGTATTCGTATGAAATATAAACTTCAAATCAATCAACCATTGAGAACAATCTCATGTTTGTGATTCGTTACATCTCCTACTGCTTCTCTCGCCCATCGCTCAAAGGTTGAAAGTGGCCGAGCCAATGTATTTCACATATGGCTTGAATCCCTCTGCTGCAAAATTCCAAAGAATCCGAACATTGCCGACTCTACTCGCAGCTTCTCTTTTTGAACGCTATTTATCAAAGAAGCCGTGCCAAGTGATGCAAAGCAATAACGAATAAAGAAACACATGGGGATTGGCTATGCGAATAATAGGGAATCTGTATAACGGAGCTCCGAATAATCGATGTTTTATTACAGCAGCTTTGCCTCATCGTTAATAAACATTTATTTTTATATGTGTCCACTGGTACTTCGCATCAAAATTCCCTTTAGAAAAATATTTTAGAGCTACCTAGAAAGTATTATTTTCAAGGACTGAGTGTCGTAACGAAAGTGTTCAATATTCTCAGCATTGAGGACAGCTTATTATCACTTCACATAAACTTGTAAATATAGTAGATAATTCTTCCTAAACATGAATTACTTTACCGTAATAGTGCGGAAAGTAAATAATTAGACACGGACTGACTCAGGTAATGATTTTATAATAATAGTAATATCTATATCATGATATTTCTGAATATGAATAACATCAGCCGTTTTATGGTAAATAACTAGATTACGCTAGGATGTCTAACTGTACCGACAACAACTACTGTGCGGGCAAATACTCCTTCCACCATTGAGAAATCACTGCGGACCCACCTTTCTCACTTAACCGAAAGTTATATAAACTATTTAAAAATTAGATTGGTTCGTCTTCTATCTACCACTACGTCCAGTTCTTGGGCCTCTTATATTTTTTATCAGTAACTAAATTTTTTTCGAGATCTTATTTACTAATTTAATTTAGATAGAATCAATTTTTCTATATATTTATACTATCTCGCATTCGTACATTGTGTTATATAAACAAGATACTGATGGAAAAACGTTAAATTCAAAAGAGTGAGTGTCCAGAATTAGATAAACTCCATCAGGAATTAATGGTGGTAATTGTTTCACCATAAATTTATACACAAACATCACCTGTATTTCTCATGCATTTTACTCGTGTTGATGGAGGAGTTGAATGGCAAGAAAATAAATATTGAACAAGCAAATAAGCCGCCTTCTTCTGGTTACACATTCCCTTTGTTATGAGGGGCTGAAAACCGAACACATGTATGACATTTAGCGAGAAGGTTAGCAGTTAGCACTGGAGTGTGAAACTGAATGTTTGCTCAGTGAACCGTAGAAGCACGTCACCCCATGTGCTATAAAATAATAATCAAACCTGTCAGCAAATAACACTCATCTTATTCATTTTTGACCGACTTCAAAAAGGAGGAGGAATACAATTCCGTTGTATGTTTGCTTTTTTATGTATGGCTGTTCGCGCGTTTTGCATAGTAAACTTGCTCCGATTTTGATGATTTTTGATTCATTTGAAAGAAGAAAGTTGAGAAATGGTCCCAAATTTAGAAAAAAACAATTCCAAAATCTGAGACGGCAGAAGATAAGACCATATCAAAACGTTTAAAATGAAATTTTTTTTCAAAAGAGTTACGGTTTTCGAGTAACAGCAATGGTAAAGATTGAAATATGTGTATTTCCGCTATGTGGAGGAAGCATTTTTTTCGAAAACTAAAAATATGAGTTGAAGAAAAGATTATATGTAGCAACACCTAAATTTGACATTTAAAAAAAAGAATTTCGAGTTAAAGCACAGCTTTAAGGTGCAGTTAAAGTCTTAAATATGTGTATTTCCGCGATGTTTGAGATATCTGAGTAATAACGAGTACCAAAGAATATACTTGGGTAATATAGGACAAGTACTATCTTCTTTGGTATTAGTGAACGTTCAGCGATTTTCAAGACTAATGTTACACTCAAAAATGTGAAATAAATATTTTCTACTAAAAGTTGGACCGACTTTATTAGTTGGTGCACTGAAACATACAAAATAATATTAATTCTGTTGGTGCTGGTAATTTTGAAGTTGTGCAATTATAGTTAGATAGAAGAATTTTGGCACCAACTTCAAAAGTATCAGAACCAAAAGAATTAATATTATTTTGTATTTTTCAGTACACCATATAATAAAGTCCGTCTAATTTTTTCAACATTTAGATGTGGTCCCCTGATTCCAAAAACATAATTAACATATTTCATATGTATTACCTTGCGTTTTGCATAGTAAACGTTTCCGATTTTGATGACTTTTCTTACAAAGTGGAGTAATGAAAATTTTAAAAATCCAATAAGTATTTCAATATATAGTATTTCAAAAGGAGCATATAGGAAACTAGCGAAAAACATATGCAGGAGAATGAAAACAAAAGACTTACAACAGAAATTGAAAAACTTGAAAGTACATATAGAAATAAGCAAATAAGAGAATTCTACCAAGGTGTTAAAAAAGAAAGGAAAAATATCTCCTTACAATAAGCTGTTATTTTGTAAAGACAAGGTGGGCAGAATACTTTAAATATAGAAGAGGAAATATCACAGATAACAGAAGCATATCTAAAAGAGGAGGAACACACCTCCAAACATAAAATAAATGAGAAAAATTATTATTAGGCAATTTAAAAACAACAAATTACCTGGAGCAAATGGTATTACAGTTGAAATGTTGTGATATATCTTATATATATATGTTGATGTAACAAATTGCGAAAACTTCAGAGGAATTATACTGGATTCATTTTATAAAATTGTGGATACAGCGATCAAAAACAGGATGTTGAACGAGGTAATGAAAGAGAAAATAGGGCAGTACCAATGTGATTAGACATAAAAATGATCCTATTGGAAACACAATACAAAATTATGATTAATAAAAACGTATCTGAAAACTAAGATAAGGGGTCCTTTCTCAACATCTCTATTTAATATTAAATGGCTTAACATATCCAAACAAATTCCAAAATATGTAATAGCTCACGCCAATGGTATTGTTATCTTGCAAGAACAAAGGATAATCTATTGGATGAGAGTTAAAAAGAAACAGCAAAAGAAAAAGGACTTAAGAGGAAGTTGTACTTCTGTTTAAAACAGTGTATGCAAGGGTTTTGTAGTCCCTAAACTTTTAGGTTCATTTTTTATTTTAAGAGAATGAAAAAATAACTACTTGTTGGTAAAGCTCTTACCTATGTTTCTGTGGAATCACTTTTTCAAAATTTTATTTAGTTCTTTCTAAAAAAAAGCATAAAATTTCATATTTTTTGACGACTTTCCCATTTTTTTTAGAGAAGAATGAAGGAAAATATCAAAAAAGTAAGACGACAGAAACATAAATTCGATCTTTAACAACAAGGACATTTTTTTTCATCCACTAGTAATGAAAAATAAATCTTAAAAGTAAGGGACTACGAAACCCTTGCATAGCAACATTTTGCACCTGCAGAGTGGCGCCGCTCTCTGAGTTCTAAAGTAATCATCATTTATGAATGGAGATAAAATACATTCACTATTATAAATGTTTACGAGGGATAGACGGATGTGTGAAGAAGTACATTTTCCGTTGAAAATTGAATAATTTGTATTTTATATCGTACGTAGGTAAGTGAAAAGATCAAGAAAAATATTGAAAATTTAATAAAATTGCTTTAACTGAAATTAGTGGTTTGTAGATATAATATATGAAGAGCTATTGCCTTGACCGATTTGTGAGTTTATTCCCTACATCGCTCACGTAGTTTGTCTTAGAGAAGTCCATTGAAGGAACTCATGAGTAGCGCAGTGTTCGATGGGATTATCTCAATAAACAACAACTTCCTACAAATTAAATCTTTTTTCCATAAGCGGACCAATATAGTCAATTAAGTATTGATAAAATCCGTGCGCAATTTATTGATTCTGGTTGAAGATAGGTACTATTTATTTTATCTATTCTTTGATTTTGAATTCAGTATCCAAATCCTTCAAAGAAATCTTTGAACACTTTTTTTTAACATGAATTAGAATCCGGTGACAATACAATAAATTCATGAATATATATTTTTTAAGCCAAATTTCTTAAAAAATGTTTCTTGATCGTTGAATTATCGCTGTGCCACCTACATGAACAAACAACAACACAAGAGGTGCTTCATAAATAATAAGTAAAAAATAAATAATAATTTAAGAAATATTATTTTGAAAAAATTGGTCCGACTTTATTAGTTGTTGCACTGAAAAATAAAAAAAACAATATTAATTCTATTGGTGCTGGTTCTTTTGGAGTTGGTGTCAACAACAACAAACTACAACGGTACAACTTCAAAATTACAAGCACCAATGGAATTAATATTATTTTGTATTTTTCAGTGCAACAACTAATGAAGTCGGTCCAATTTTTTCTAAGAAATATTTATTTCACATTTTTGAGTGCAACATTAGTCATGAAAATTTTGATCGTTTAGTAATACCAAAGAAGATAGTTACTACCTACTAGTATCTATTTTCTTTGGTAATACCCAAAAAGTTATAGGCTTAGCCTTGTACTTGTTATTTATTATTCAGAGATCTCAAAACATCGCGGCGCAAATATACATATTTCAGACTTTACTGCTGTAGCTCGAAAACCGTAACTCAATCTAAATGTTGCTACATATAATCTTTTCTTTAATTTGGCCGTCATATCAATTTTCAAAAAAATGCTCTTCCACATAGCGGAAATACGCATATCACATATTTCAGACTTTACCATTGCGAAACTGGGAAACCGTAACTCTTATGAAAAAATGTTCAATTTGAACGTTTCCGGATATGCTCCCCTCTCTAATTTTCAAATCTCGAATTTTCTATTTTCGGAAAAATTTGCCCCTTCTACATAGCTGAAACACATATTTCAGACTGTAGCGCGAAAACGTATGATTATTTTTTTAAATGTCCAATTCAAACACCTGTCGTCTCGGATTTTCAATTTTCGAGATAAATTGCTCCTCCACCCCCTTTGGGGCGGTTTTGGAGAGGATATTTTGGATTTGATTTTTCTCAACTCTTCTCTTTCAAATGAAACAAAAATCTTCTAAATCGGAGTACGTTTACTATGCAAAACGCGCAAACAGCCATAAAAAATACCTTCTTTTTTTGAAGTCGGTCAAAAAATAGAAAACACGGTTTAATACAAAACCCTAACTAAAATGTAAAAAATAATAAATAAAATAAGTTTAAAATAGAAATAGATTGATTAACAAAATATTTGATTTTATTTTAGAAAAGCGTGCGAAGTGCTTAACGTTAATTGTTCTTATAATTTATCGACAAATATTGGTAAAATTATTGTCATTATAAAAATACCATAGAAAGCATCCCACGCTTTTTATTCACTACTTAGTTTTGCCCTCGTAAGTATTCGATATCGATGAAGCTCAGCTCTAGGACGGGAATTACAAATGAGATATAATGTTTGCGTAGTATTTAGGCTCCACCTACCAGTAGTAAATTTTATACCTCCGCTTCACCCGTTACCCCTCAGGTGTTACAGTTTGTGAAGTACCACTTCCACTTAATTACATATTGAAAGCGAGGAATGTATCATCCAAAGATGTTAAGAAAAGTGTGTATAAATCAATAATAAAATCAGTGATTACTTATGGCTGTAAAACATCGAAACTGGATCTCAAACAAAGGCAATCACAAGAGATATTTGAGACAAGAAAATTAAGGAAAATCTACGATGGTAAGAAAGTAAGTTTGGGAAAGACAAACTATAACGAATTAATGAAAATGTACAATGAAGCTTCTATAAATATTATAAAGAGAGCGCAAAGAATCAGCCGGATAGGAAACATAACAAGATTACAACATGAAAGACCAACAAAACAAGAGTGGAATTACTGGAAGAAAAAGGAGACTTAGGAATACGTTGATAGGCTTACATGAACTAGGGATACGATAGCAAAGGAAAATCATGAACAAAAAAGAGTGGAGAGAACCGTGCAACCAAGCCATGGGCTTTATTGGCTCGCTGTGCTGACTTAATATATAATATTTATTTTCGATTTTCCGTAGCCCATTTTCATTGTATAGTTGATAATTTAATATTGCAACAATAGTGATAGATTTTGTGACTTTATTCTATAAAATGTATGAGCAAAGACTACTTAACCACAATTATGCCTTTTTACTTATATCTTGAATAAGACAAACGATATCGACATCGACGTGCGGTTTCCGCCATTCTTTATAAAAGTTAATCTGTTTCCATAGTAGTTGAAATTCTCATCCAAAACAAGATTCAAAATTTTTCATACAAAGGTGACCCTTACCTACGACAAATGGATTTAAATCTAATTGTTGTATATCATGTATTATATATGATGGGCATGAAGCTAATCTCGTTGAAATTAATTTAGTCAAACCTTGTACTTTTTTTTTGACACTAAAAAATTTAAAAAAACAAACTATGTGTCCGGGTAGAGGCAATGTATTTTGAATTTGAATTAACTTTACCTGTAATATATTTTTTATTTTGAAATTAATTGTTTCTTATTGTTAAATATTGAAAAAATAAAAATGTTGACTTAATATTTAAACCAAAGCGGCAAAATTTTGTATGAGACCGGAGCTGAGACGGGCTCGACTTGGTATAACACAGAGCTGGCAACGACGCGCACCATAAGACTCCACACTGTATTCTCACGTTGAAACACACTATAGAACAGACTTTTCACATGTACTGTTGAAATATATGCCAAGTTTCCTATCTACCTATAACCAATACTCTATTATTTCGTATGTTTTATTTTCAGGATACGAGCAGCAGGTATAAATATTCGGAATAAATGGGAATAATATATTTATCGCAATGTGTTTCCTGTATAACTATCGCTATCAATAAAACATTCGTGACAACAATAAAACGGCCCCATAATATATTTTCTGCAGTCAAATAAACATCCAAAAGATGGCTGTATAGTTAACGATGTTGTAGAGAAAAGTTTCACGAGGAAATAATATTTAATACATAAGCAATTTAAGAGTCCCGTTAATCATAAATACTGAAGCTTAAATATATTCCAAAAACATTAAATTTGTATTGGCACCAAGGCTGAATGGAGAGAATTTTGATAAACATTTATTTTTCAACTGATAGAAGATAATAGATAGAAAGCGACAATTTGATTTAAGAATCGCGGCAACAATGCTACAGTGTACTATTGGAATTTATTTTATGTGAATAATTTTATTTATTCTTTTATACATATAAAGAATACTATGCAGCCCCATAATCAAAAGTCAATACGAATCAGTACGTAGGTACCGTATTAATTACTATCTAATAATTCCTATGGTAATGTCAACATCAAACGTGACAATTGAGCAGTTAAGCGGTATATACGTAGATATCAATGGTAAAATTAAGAAAATATTCTCCTTCCCTAAAACTGGAACAGAAATTGAATTTCGGGGAGTTAGATTGAGTTCCCGTAAGCGAATCATTTTTTATTAGAAGGAGATCGCACCAACTGGCTCCAGTGAATACAAGAATAAGAAAATTGGCTTATAAACATGACGGGCCTGTTATGAACATCGATATGGGAACGCTCAGCAACTGAGCAAGAACTGAGTTCGTTTATCTGATAAGATATCTAAACTCAGCTGATTGAAGGCACATTATTCTTCATATTGATTGTTCCCAGAATATGTAAAAGCTTTAGTTAATAATAGATTATATACCTATTGTGATTTTTTTTCATACAAACATGATAAATCTATAGAATTTTTTGAGAAATTTTTAGTATTTAGGCGTCTTAATATTTTTAAGTTTAAATTGGCTGAGTTCTCACTAGGACTTGGAAATTAAGATAATTTTGTTATAATACCCTATTTGGTTTTCTCTAGGTTATTTTGATATTATTATTTAAACAAATTAATTTCTTTCATGTAATTAGTTACTTATATTTTTTATATCCACTATTACTACTTCAATCTAGCTGTAATGGAACATTCCGTAGAAGTGGAATAGGACTCCTTCAAGAGAATCGATCGATTTGTGGAAATTCATGCATCAGTGCGTTTCTAACTGAGAATGCAGAGTGGCGTCTTATCGAGCCCATCGTTACCAGACCGTCAGCGCGTTGCGCGTTGTTGTGACCAACCACCATGTCCTGTCTCAGGCAAATTTCACCGATTGCGTTTAAAATTTCTGGTCAAAAATTAATAATAATAAACAATGAATTTCAAAGCTACAAATCAAATTATTACAGGTTAAGTTTTCCGTTTTCCCATTTAATAAAATACTTGCCTATACCCGGCCACACTGCATTCTCACTGTGAAATTGCAGTATAGATATACCTAACAGAATATACTTTATACCTAGACAGCAAGCCGCTGAGTCACGCGTCATTACAGCGTGTTGACGTAGATAATGACGAAATTTTATAGCACAGATTAAGAATATTCAAAGGAAATTCAATAACTGAAACTTTTAAACGGCTTAGTCATACTGTGTACTGTGATGATGATATAATATTATGTTAAATATAACCTATTTGTTTTTATGGAAATTCATAATATTTTTATGAGTCATGTTTCATTGTGAACCGATTAAATTAACAAAGTGATGAAAATAATATGGAAAATATAACCTGAGATTTAAGTAATTGGAAAAATTTCCTAACACGCCAAAATTTTTCCAGTTAACCACTCGCTGATAATTTTAACTATCAGTTAACCATTATGTGTGCTCGGTTCCTCATCGTACTGATAACACATAAACGGAAACATGTACATGGTGGGTAAATTTCGATTATTTTAAAACAGTATCTGAAGAATGTCCAAATAAATGTATGCATCAAATACCCACAAAATTGAATTTTAGGCTATAACGCAAAAACAAAAGAAGATAGCTAATGTTCGATTTCACCATCATTGAGTTTATCTCAAAAAAAAGATATCGGGACTGCGTCAATGATTTTTTTTCTATTTTTAATAGTTACCAAGATACCCAAAAAAACATCGAAATTTGCCCACCTTGTACATACCTATCCCACTTACGTGTTCTGACTATCATCATTTCCTAAAATCCCAATGAGTAGAATGTTTACTTATATTAGATAGATAGGTAATTAAATAAGATAATTTTTCGGATATCTCCATTTTATGACCGACTTCAAGAAAAGAAGGTACACAATTCTAATGTACATAGGTATTTGCTTTTTTAAGTATGGCTATTCGCCCATTTTGCATATTAAACGTTCCATTAAATATTCGAAAGATCCAACATGTATCTCTCCCCAAAAAATCCTTTAAGTGGGTACAGGGTGTTTTTTATCGAATATTTGATAATGATGAAATTGAAAAAGGAATCCTTACATTTTTCATAAGGTTTAACGATCAAGCAAGTGAGAGCCCGGAAGGCGAAATTTTCGAAAATCTTGTTAATCATTGTAGGCAAATAGAGGCTAAAATCTACCCGTGACTTCGTTTGCGCATACTGTTTGTTGCACTTGTTGCTTTTATTTTTATTCGAATTTATTCTTTCAATTTCACTGCCTCAATTATCCATGTGATGTTGAGCACTTCATTCACTTAAGATAAGATTATTTGAAATTTAATTCGGGCTGTTGATTTTGAATCCCACTATATAAATGATAATCTTCTCAAAACTTACCCTAATCTGTAACTTAAGATATAAGCTATCACAGCAACCAATTTGAAGAACGTAGGTATATTAATTAGAAAAACAGATATGTTATATTTGTAAGTAATGTCGCATTCTAGCTTAGGCTCTTCAAGAAAGACCGACATATAGTATAACATTTTCTACGAGATCTGTCCCTTATTTGCGAAATCGATCTTACTATAATAATGTGCAAATTATGTGCAAATCACGGCCACAAAAAGGAAATTTTGTACTCCATCCCTTAACTTTTTTTTTCAAATTACAAAGTGGTGTGTAAAACGAATTTAAAAATTATTTATTGCAAAATTATGTTCAAGTTTTGTGCGAATTACGGCCACAAAAAAATAATTTTGTGCACAATTCCATGACCATTTTTTCGTGATTTGAAAAGAGGGGGTGCACCTCCGCACCAATTTCTATTGCCGAAATTTGAAAATCGATTACACCATAATTATGTGCAAATGATGTGCTCTCTAATGACCTACAGAACAACTATGCTACTATAAGCATACGCCTTCTTTTTTTATTTATAAAAGGGGGTGTGGCTTGACGTCAAGCTAGACCCCCGCACTAGTTCCTGTTGCCAAAATTTAAAAATCGATCACACTATAATTATGTGCAAATTATGTGCAAATTACGGCCACAAAAAGGAAATTTCGTACTCCATCCGTTAACTTTTTTTTCAAATTACAAAGTGGTGTGTAAAACGAATTTAAAAATTATTTATTGCAAAATTACCTATGTTCAAATTTTGTGCGAATTATGGCCACAAAAAATTATTTTGTGCACAATTCCTTGACCATTTTTTCGTAATTTGAAAAAAGCGGGTGCAACTTGACGTCGATCTGCATCCCGCACCGATTTCGGTTGCCGAAATTTGAAATTCAATAACACCATATTTATGTGCAAATTATGTGCTCTCCAATGACCTACAGAAC
This sequence comes from Crioceris asparagi, assembly GCA_958507055.1. Taxonomy (NCBI): domain Eukaryota; kingdom Metazoa; phylum Arthropoda; class Insecta; order Coleoptera; family Chrysomelidae; genus Crioceris; species Crioceris asparagi. The sequence goes on from OY293826.1 coordinate 30,893,526, forward strand.
AACTATGCTACTCTAAGCATACACCTTCTTTTTTATTAAAGGGGGTGTGGCTTGACGTCAAGTTACACCCCCGCACCAATTCCTGTTGCCAAAATTTAAAAATCGATCTTACTATAATAATGTGCAAATTATGTGCAAATCACGGCCACAAAAAGGAAATTTTGTACTCCATCCCTTAACTTTTTTTTTCAAATTACAAAGTGGTGTGTAAAACGAATTTAAAAATTATTTATTGCAAAATTATGTTCAAGTTTTGTGCGAATTACGGTCACAAAAAAATAATTTTGTGTACAATTCCATGACCATTTTTTCGTGATTTGAAAAGAGGGGGTGCACCCCCGCACCAATTTCTATTGCCGAAATTTGAAAATCGATTACACCATAATTATGTGCAAATGATGTGCTCTCTAATGACCTACAGAACAACTATGCTACTATAAGCATACGCCTTCTTTTTTTATTTATAAAAGGGGGTGTGGCTTGACGTCAAGCTAGACCCCCGCACTAGTTCCTGTTGCCAAAATTTAAAAATCGATCACACTATAATTATGTGCAAATTACGGCCAAAAAAAAGGAAATTTTGTACTCCATCCCTTAACTTTTTTTTCAAATTACAAAGTGGTGTGTAAAACGAATTTAAAAATTATTTATTGCAAAATTATCTTCAAATTCTGTGCGAATTACGGCCATAAAAAATATTTTGTGCACAATTCCTTGACCATTTTTTCGTAGTTTGAAAAAAGCGGGTGCAACTTGATGTCGATTTGCATCCCGCACCGATTTCGGTTGCCGATATTTGAAAATCGAGTGCAAATTATGTGCTCTCCAATGACCTACAGAACAACTATGCTACTCTAAGCATACACCTTCTTTCTTTTATTTATTAAAGGGGGTGTGGCTTGACGTCAAGCTACACCCCGCACCAATTCCTGTTGCCAAAATTTAAAAATCGATCATACTATAATAATGTGCAAATTATGTGCAAATTACGGCCACAAAAAGGAAATTTTGTACTCCATCCCTTAACTTTTTTTTCAAATTACAAATTTGGTGTGTAAAACGAATTTAAAAATTATTTATTGCAAAATTATGTTCAAGTTCTGTGCGAATTACGGCCACAAAAAATTATTTTGTGCCCAATTCCTTGACCATTTTTTCGTGATTTGAAAAAAGCGGGTGCAACTTGACGTCGAGCTGCATCCCGCACCGATTTCCGTTGCAAAAATTTGAAAATCGATTACACCATATTTATTTGCAAATTATGTGCTCTCCAATGACCTACAGAACAACTATGCTACTCTAAGCATACACCTTATTTTTTTATTCATTAAAGGGGGTGTGGCTTTACGTCAAGCCACACCCCCTATAATAAATTAAAAGGTGTATCCTTAGAGTAGCATAGTTGTTCTTTAGGTCATTGGAGAGCACATAATTTGCACATAATTATGGTGTAATCGATTTTCAAATTTCAGCAACAGAAACCGGTGTGGGGGTGCAGCTTGACGTCAAGCTGCACCCCCTTTTTTCAAATTACAAAAAAATGGTCAAGTAATTGTGCACAAAATTATTGTTTGTGGCCGTAATTTGCACATAATTTTGCAATAAAAAAATATTATATTCGTTTTGTGTGGCTTGACGGACCCATGTTACACTCAAAAGTGTGAAATAAATATTTTTTACAAAAAATTGGACCGACGTTATCAGTTAGTGCACTGAAAAGTATAAAATAATATTAATTCTATTGGGGCTGTTACTTGTGAGGTTTGTGCCAAAAGTTATCAATCTACCTGCAACTGCACAACTTCAAAAGTAACAGCCCCAATAGAATTAATATTATTTTATACTTTTCAGTGCACTAATTGATAACGTCGGACCATTTTTTTGTAAAAAATATTTATTTTGTTAAACAACTTAGCTTTAAACTGAAATTTCAGTACCTATAGAATCCTTATTTTGCACAAATATAATATTCAGCCTCAACTTGAAATAATACATGCCAATGATGAAGAAGTTGTGCAAAAGTTTAGTTCCATGCAAGCTACAATCCATCTGGAGTCTATAAATAGGAGAGCCCAGAAGCACATTAATAAATTAGTTCTAAGGAATATATATATATATATGTAGATAAATTTTTAGAAACAGAAATTCTTCGACAAAACGAACTAATCTCATTATAGTAACGAATAAGATCGCCTTATCATAAAAAATATACCACAAATTTGGATTATCAAATGAATTAGAATTTGGCAGTTATCCAGAAAAACTTTTTTTCGAATTTCTATTCTTGGTATGTATGTAACAAATACCTACAAGTTCCAGGATAAGCTTGATTTATTAGTCCACTACTTAAATGTCCTATGAGCTAAACGTTGCAATGGGTAGTTTTAAAAACATTAGAAGAGTGTATTTGTTTGAACAAGATATAAGATATTGATGCCTTATAACGCCTTATTCAAAAGGGTAAAATTATTTATTGTTTTGTCACTTACGACTTCCTTCCGACACATATAAAATTACAGTGTTCTGTTTCCAGTGACTAATTTCACATTCCTACAGTTGTTTTAGGTAATTACTCGTAGTTTCAAGTACATACATACACCCATATCAATCGGATAATCTTATCTATAGATACTTAGTATTACTATGTAAACAGTATTGAAAAAACATCCGAAAGATAATAACGTTATATCGTCAGCAATTTGTATGACTGAAATAATGTACCTAATTATAATAAAATTAACAAAATTCGATTTATGAAAACTGAAAATCTACCTTTTTTTTCTTCTAATTTCTTACTCCACAAAATTCACCTGGTAGGTATTAAACTAAAATTGAAATAATATTAAGTAAATTCTCCGTTATCACAATGTGACAATACATACCTAGGAAGATACTTAAAAAATAGGTCCCCTATCCTATGTCAGGGGCAGTGCCTTATCGTAAAAATAATAAAAACCGGCTTCGTGAAAGTATTTGCTAGTAGGTAGGTATTTGAATAGAATTTAATTAAATCTTTTTTATATCTTATTAACTACCGACTCAATAATTTAGTTTCCTTATAAGAAACAGTTATTTTAAAATTAAAAGAAGTTCCATTTCAATTAAAATGTTGATGTGAGTATTGCTCATTAACATGAATTCTTAATGTTATTTCTTTGATGGATGATAACAACAACCTTCCGGAAATGACATGAATAATAACTGTGAAACTGTGAATAACAAATAATACTGAAGGTATCCTCAAACTTGAAATTAATATTCAACATGCAAAATAACTTCTGAACAAGAACTCATTAGGTCATTTTCTATTGTTTGTTTCGTAAACCATGTTTAGGCCCGTTCCGTTACAAAAGGGTTATATTTTATGTATACATATAACTATTACTCATGTAATGTAATGAGTAACGACTAGTAGAATATTAGTTACTAACCTGAGCTCAAGATTTTTCATGAAACTTTCTAGGTCGATTTTGTCCAAAAGAACAAAGTCGCCGACACCAACTTCTCTTTGCATTGCCATTGCTTATATAATATAATCTCATAAATTACACGATTTTGCACTTCATTTCTTTTATTAAATCAAGTTTAGTGATTGAATGCCCGCGATGACTCAACTTCAGAGTTCAAATGTTTTTGTGTATGTTCAATGTTCGCTCACTAACTTGTGTATATTAGCGCAACGCGCGAGCGGCGCCCAATACCTATGCAGATACCACACGCACAGAAACTAAACAACAAATAACAGTGACTAACACCTAACACCACAGTATATCCACTGTCTTAGGTGTTATGTGCTGTTATGTGAGTATATAAATAGTTTAACTATATGGTGAGTTATCAACTTGGAGGTAATGTTCTCTGTATCATACATCATCATACTGTGCTGTGCTAACAAACAACTAACGTAGTGTTCTCTGCAACCATAGAATTAATACTCCTATTTCTATATTTCTATGTCTGCAACTAACAGCAGAGACATCTGCTAACAGCAGACAGGCAGACAGCAATACAGCAACCCATGCAGTACTAATTCAATGCAGCAGTGCAGCAACCGATCAACGGATCAACCATTAGACAAGGAACTTTCCTTGTCTAAAGCCCGCTGCAGACGGAGTATGTTTTGCTGCATGTTTCCTTGATGGGAGCTAAGCTTGGAGCTGTGCATGCTTCCGTGTAAGAAAATGACATCGCGTGCAGGGTTGGTTGCTTGAAATCGTGCATGATTTGTTGATAGAACCGGTGCTATTTTTGACCGACTTCCCAAAAGGAGGAGGTATACAATTCGATTGTGTGCTTTTTTTTTTTTTTATTTGTTTGTGCGCGCCTTTCATATAGTAAACGTACTCCGATTTTGATGATTTTTGATTCATTTGAAAGAGGAGGCTTGAGAAATGGTCCCATATTCATAAAAACGGGAATCCGACATCTCGTTCCCTCCGAAAACCGCCCCCGAAGGGGGTGGAGGGGGCAAATTTTGTCGAAATTTGAAAATCTGCGTTGATATAATTACAGATAGGACAATATCCGGAAACGTTTAAATGGAACATTTTTTCAAAAGTGTAACGGTTTTCGACATAGAGACATTTTAAATTCTCAAATATACCTATTTTCGCTATGTGGAGAGTGCGATTTCTGTCGAAAATTGAAAATCTGTTTGCAGTACATGAAAGACATAATTATTTGTAGCAACATTTATAATGAACATTTTTCCCTTAGAGTTACGGTTTTCCAGTAAAATCGGTGTTAAAATGGTAACAACTAAAATATTCAAGCGTATTTCCGCAGCGATGTTCTCAGACCTCAATATTAACAACTACAAGCAAGGAATATACGTGGGTAATAGAATAAGTACTATCTTCATTGGTATTAGTGAATGTTCAACGATTTTCGTGACTAATGTTACACTCAAAAGTGTGAAATAAATATTTTTTACAAAAAATTGGACCGACTTTATTAGTTGGTGCACTGAAAAGTATAAAATAATATTAATTCTATTGGTGCTGGTACTTGTGAAGTTGGTGCCAAAGTTACCAATCTACCTGCAACTGCACAACTTCAAAAGTAACAGCACCAATAGAATTAATATTATTTTATACTTTTCAGTGCACCAACTAATAAAGTCGGTCCAATTTTTTGTAAAAAATATTTATCGGTGATTGTTTTCACGTATCGTGCCTTGTCGGAGTGCTCGGAACTAGTCGAGTCGTACTCAAAAGTTGTTTTGCACATGATAACATGTTATTTTTGATTGTTGGGGCATTTTCTCTGTTTTAACAATAATTAGAAATAGAGCTTGATTAGAATGTCAATATATGCCACAGTCATATTTAATTGTACTGTCATTTTACATACATGATGGCCTGCATCGTGTGAAGCCAACACAAGCAAGGGAGCCATCAACACACCATGCGCGGCAACATTTATCGGACCGTGCAGCAAAACAAGCAAGCAATCATGCAGCAAAACATACTCCGTCTGCAGCGGGCTTAAGTATCAACCGAATCTAACCGGATAAACGAACATGAAACATGAAATTGTATGCCCTCAATTCAGTGTAAATGCAACATCTCTTATCTATGCCCTCAATAATGAAATGAATAACCAAGACTGTATAGCTTCTTGTGAATAGCGAAAAAATTATCTCTCAAAGCTGCTTTAGCCGCAATAACCACGGACACACATTTTTAAATACAGGATGAATATACAAAAGCAAAATATATTCTATTGAAAAAATCAACATCATTACGATATATGCTAAAAACTTTTTAGAGAGTTCGTACAGGTCTTTGTCTTTTCAAATATTCATATGTACAGGCTGTCCCGAATAAGATTCACAAGCCCCCTATCTCAGAAACTATGAGAGATACGAAAAAAAGTATTGAGATAAAATATTTGTGAATCTCTTTGATTTTTTTATTTTTATTGCTGCCATATTCACAAGGTGTTTTATATAGGTATCTGATACAGGTATCAACTCTCTTATTTTAAATGAAACACCCTATATGTTTGTTGATTTTTTGATTCTTCGAAAAATTTTAGGTTAACTTTGTGTAACAAAACATATACCCATGATACAGGTCTTATTGTACCATGCATACCTATACCTAGTCCTAGTATTTATATTTTTTGAGATTTTATCATTTTTGTGAAAAAAATGACAGTCACTATCATAAATCTAACAAGCAGAGGTGGACATTTGTAAGCAAACTAGAAACAATCTCTGGTAATATACAGGGTGAGTAGGAAAGCGATGAAAACTTTGAATCGAATAGTAGGTATCAACTCTCCGATTTTTTTAATGCAAACCCCAATTTTTTTCTGTTGCACTGTATTCTACGACTAAAAATAAGGGTATTTTCAGTTCACTTGCCTATACCTAATATCAAGAGTTTCTGAGATATAAGCCAAAATTTAAAGTTCTGTAAAACATGAGGTTCATATTCGTTAAGTTAGCGGTTGCGGTTGCTATGGAGTAAGAGTAAGACATCTTGATTGTTTAATTAAATGTCAGACTGTCAGTTGAGTGTGTATTTGTAGAAACCACGGTCATGCAGAAAGGTCTTGAAACGAGCGTGAAAAAAGTGGTCCGGTTAGCGTCCAGTCTTTTCAGCTTGCGATTTCTGCCGCGTGGTTCGCATTTGAAGGGGGATTTTGCTTAAAACATAAAAATACCAATTCAAAAGATAATGCAAAGTTGTATGATGATTCAAACTATATACGATAGCATATTTCCATCTCGATAGGTCTTTATATTGTATTCGGTGCTCATAAACTCATAACTTTTCAATAAGATTAAGGTATTTTATGTTCTAAGTAACATCACCTTTTCTCAGTGCTATCATTAACTTTGACATTTGAACAAGACGCTAAGCGACCCACTTGCTCACTATGTAATTCGACCTTCGATTCCAGACCTGTGATTCTACGACCGTGGTAGAACCTGACCCACGGTCGTATAATATAAGGTCTTCCATCTCCACGGAGTTTGGGTAGGCCAAATTGTCATGGATATAGGGTTTTTCATCTGACTTTTTTGTGCGCATGCGTCAGTGTCGGCCACTTTTTTCGTACTGTTTTATGTAAACAAGCATGTGAAATGTTAAATAAAATGAACAAGTGTTAAATAAACTATATATAATCAAAAAAATATAATAAAAACATAAGAAAATAAGAGTCTTAATTAAAGAAAATCGTGTGCAGCTCAGTACACATGACCGAAGTGAAACTTTGATAGCATTCTTGGTGAGAGAATGAGAAAAAGCTACTCGTTTGTTATTTATTCTTAATAATAGTGAGGGAGAGAAGCATTTATTCATTAACTGTTTTCGCGGAGTAAATCCTGAACGTGTTCTGAACACGTTCAGAATCTATTGTGAACATATCTGGGATTTTTCAGTGCGCATGCGCGTCTCCGAATAAGTTCTGAATTTATCAACACCACGAACGCATTCGGAACATGAATAGAACGTATTTTATAAATATATGTCAATTGACACTTACTACTATTTACTAGTCATTAGTGGAAATTCATTATTTTTTATTCAATTCTAATTTACTATGGATTTTTATCAGCCAATACAGTTATCTGTATTACTTTGTCGTATATTTAGCATAATTCTGAGACTGTTTTTGCACTTATTGTTCTCAGAATTTCAGAAATTTACAAATCACTTATAAAGATTCACACGCACATACTCCACACCTTATTCATTGCTTCAAACATTCAAACGGTTGTCTCTCAGACTACCAGTTTCGGTTTCTACTACAACAAATAAGTGAAATTTTTAGGTTATAAAATGCTCTAAAGTAGAAGGATAAAGATATCCCAGCTCCGATCCCAGAATCTGTCGAACATGTTCCGAACTAGTTCTCAAGAAATGAGAGGTACTACATGAACACGGAATTTTTAGTTCGGAACAAATCCCAGTGAAGAATATTCTTCTCTGCGAACACACACGAAATTTTGAAGTGCGCATGCGAATACGTTCAGAACATGTTCAGGATTTACTCCGCGAAAACAGCTATTAAAAACAAAATTGGAAAATAATACCGTACATTTAAAATTAATAATAATAATTAATTTATTTCTTCTATTTCCATACTCTCTGCATTTGGTTCATTCATTTTTATAATAGATACAATCGGCTTATGATGACTAAAATACGACATATATTTTTCGAGACAGTAATCCCCGGTGGTCTGTTGGTAAGACGTTGGACTTCTAACAGAGATGTTGTAGGTTCAAGCCCAACTAGGTCAAGGACTTTTTCCATACATGAAAATTTCCTAAAAAATTCCGGGGGTAGAAGGATCTCTATAAAATGGCAAAAACTAGCGGTCGACATCCCTTACCAACCCGCGTTGAGGCAGCGTGGTAAGGTACGCCTCAAAAACCCTCTGATCTGGTAGATCGGTATGTCTCTTCGAGACATATCGGTGGTTCGGAGTCCACCTTAAGCTGTAGGTCCCCTTATCAGTTGAAACGGCAGAGAAGAGGATGCCTGTTCAGGAGTGGTTATGGTTATTCCCGATCATGTTATTGGACTATTGGCATTGTTACTCATCCCCAAATTGAGATTTTCGAGAAGAAAATTAACCAATGGTTGTGAATGATCCGATTGGAAGTTAACATTGAAATCACCGCCAAAGGTCATGGATAATTTATCTTCTCCTCTGCCAAGATTCGCAGCACCTTGTCGACTGTATACCAGTAAAGAATGGTGGATGAAATATATAATATCTTCAATTTTGTTGTTTTGAGAAATGTAAATGGCTGCGACGATAATTATTATTTTTCGGCATTATGAAATCTGCAAAATAATATCATACATGTTAGATATTTTTATACTCATTAATAAAATAATATACAATTCTTAGATATTACTTACCAATGACTTAAAAGCAGCTAATGAGTCAGTGACGGCTTCGGTCTCTGTTGCTCTTATGTTCCCTGGTTAGTGTTCACGTGTTAACAGTCACCACGTGCATTTCATATAAACGTTCTAAATTGCTATATATTGACGAAATATTCGATGAATGAATTGAAATAATATAAAATATAATAAATACTAATAATAATAATAAATATACAATATACGAAATAAACACAAAAATATTACACAGTATATATTTGATACACGACGACGAAATGCAGGTGTAAAGTTTTTTAGGTAGGTACATCTAAAATTATGTTGAGACTGAATTACCTGTTGACTAATTCTTCCCTATTTTAGAGGGCCGGCTGTAAATATTAAGGGGGGAAGAAATATAATGACCTAGGCAAAAGAAAAGAGATCGTTGAATTGCTGCCATAAAACGAGAAGACCTTACTGGAACCAAAATAAAGTATGGTCGTATGTTTCGAACATTTTATTTCTGGTAATGTAATGTAATTGTCATCATTCTGAAAAATTCCCTTTTTTATTCTCTGACAGGCAAACCAGCCAATCTGTTAGATACTAATAAGCCAGACTGGATTCCAACGAAAGATATGGACTATGGTAAAAGGAAAGACTCTTGCGCAAAAATGCGATATGCCCGTCAGCAAAAACGGAGACAGGTAGTATAAATATGTGTGGGTATCGATAAGGCCTGGTGTATTGTGTATGTTCCAGAGTGTTTTTGTTTTGTTTGCTTTACTTGGTGCATAGGGCTGTTTTACTTGGTGCTTAGGGCTGCTTTGCTTTCCATACCAGAGTTTATATATTTTTTTGTAGGATGATGGACATCATAATGTAGAAGCAAATCCCAGTAATAATGTAAGATTGGTTTTAGATGCAAGAAAGAACAAGTAAAAAAAATTTAGAATATATTCAATGGAATGCTACCAATATATCAAATCCATAAAAAGGATACAGAATTTGCTTTCATTGATAAGATTGTTAGAGTGTGTTGCATTTGCCTCAATTTAAGCCTATTGTTAATTTTTAATGTTGCAGAAAAATAGAAACGTTGCTGCGAGATTGGCATCAAGCATATTGGACCTTTGGACAAAGGCAGTCCGAAGCCTTTACAGAAGGTCCTTCCATAGACATATAATATATCTATGGGTCCTTCTAACTCTAATTAGCAGTAGCGACCAAATAAGTTTAATGTGAATTCTCTTTAAAAGTGGTTTTAAACGAAAAATATTGTTGAAAGTGATCAAAATATACCAATTATTGCATTTGTATGCCTGTAATATTCAAATATCAAGTTAATCTGGCCAAATAAATGTGAAGATCGAATTTGAATCATGGTATTCGACACGAATGGTGGAACCGATGAACTACGTGCTGAATTGGATAAACAATTCAAGAAATATGAATTGATTGATATTTTATTGACAAGACAAGTACCTGAAAATATCCAGAGTGTAACCCTGAAAACTCTTTTCGAAGATATATTTGGTCGTAATATAGCCAACTGTATAAAGGTTGAAGATGTCAATATCCATAGTAAACTCATAAGCCATCTAGAAGCTAGGATTTCTGACCAAGTTAAAATCATTAACCTACTAGAAGCTAAAATAAAAAGAAATATTATTGATGAAGAGACTGCAGAGATTGCGAAATCCAAAAGAATCTCGACCAAAATATGTGTTAGACCTGTGAAGACTCCTGTCGACGCCACTGGCACTCTTAGTCTTAGTGATATCAACTCATCAGCTGTTGATACTTTATCAATAACCAATCCTACCAATATTCACATTCAAGATCTCGAAAACAAGGCATTAACGTCAAATTATTTAAATAATAAAAATAAATTATCGTTATTGGATGAAAAAGATGTAAGTGAAGATGGAAAATGGACTCAAGTAAAGAATCGGCGTAGAAGAGGAGTTATTGTCCATGGTACTGCTGCCCCCACAGTAAATTCTCAGCTGAGATCTGCTACTAAAAAAGGTTGGTTGTACGTCGGCAAACTAGACAGCAAAACTACGGTAGAAAATATTACATCACATCTAAACCAATTATTTCCAAAACATGAAATGTTCGTGGAGGAAATACCTAAGCATGCTACCAATAAAAGTACAAGCAAATCTTTTAAAATTGGTTTTTACTTTGAATTACTGAATGCTATTGCAAAGATTGATATATGGCCTATTGGAACTGTAATTAAAACCTACAAGTTTTTTCTATCCCAACGTTCAAGCTGAGAATTTGAAGGAAGCCTCAGAAAAGAAGCTTAATAACATAATCGTTAATAATATAGCAACAAATAAAAACTCAATTTCCAAAGTAAAGAGTCCTATTATCACAGTAACTAATTCGTGTAATATCTTATGCCTCAATGTGAGAAGTATTAATGGTAAATTTTCCCAATTAGAAGTATTAATTGAAGAAAAAAATGTGATTTTGTGTGCCTAAATGAAGTCTGGGTATCAGAGGATAATTTGCAGGAGGTTGCCCAAGGAAATTATACTTTGGCTACACACAAGGCTAGGAAATATATCAGAGGTGGAGGTACTTGTATATACACTCGTAATACAATTAAATTCGATTCACTTCCTTTAAATAAATTCTCTATTAATAAAGATTTCGAAATTTCGGGCATTGTTTGTAAAAATTTTCTAAACAATCAATTTTATGTCTTTAGTATTTACAGATCACCTGATGGTGATATTAGCAACTTTCTAGACATGCTTGCTGAAGTGCTGGAAACATATTTCGACCCAAACAGAGCCATTTTTATTGCTGCAGAAGTTAATATTGATTTATCTAAGCCATCAGCAAGTCGGAGTATGCTTATGGACTTATTAGAAACATATGGTATTCATCAAACGGTAAATTCTCATACTAGAGTTACAGACACAACAGCAACGACTATTGATAATATTTTCACCAATTATCCTTTAATATTTATTAAAGCGCACGTTTTTGATAATTCAATATCAGATCATAAGGCCCTTCTGTTAAATTTTAAAATAGCATTATCACTGCAAAAAATTAAGCGTAGGGTCAGAGACTTTAGTCATGATAATGTGGAATATTTTAAAAACCTTATAAAAAGAGAATCCTGGGAGATCTACAATTCAGACGGAATAGATGAAAAGACCTCATGCTTTCTAAATACTGTTTTCTATTATTTTGATGCAAGTTTTCCGTTAAAAACTGTGGAGATAAATAAAAATAAAACCTGGATCAATCGAGAATTGTTAATAGTAAAAAGAAATCTTGAAGATCGGTTAATATTGTCAAGAAAATACCCTGAACTAGGGCCAGTATATAAATTAAAGAAATCAAAATACAATAAACTAGTGTTAGTAACGAGAAAAGAATATTTTTCAAACAAAATTCAAATAACAAGACAAGAACTTTATACAAATGTTTTAACTCGCTCAAACCAAATACATCTTCAGCATCTATTGAAGAAATACAAATTAACGGGAAAAGTGTACAAGACCCTATGGCAATATCCAATATCTTTAACAAAAGTTTCATTGAAAAACCTATCGAAATAGCAAATCAAATTCCAGATGTAACACCTAATTTTCCACCTGACTTAGTAATTCCTAATAGTCTATTCTTCATCACTGAACGAGTATGAGGTTCTAAAAATATTTAAAAAAATCAAGCCAAAACACTCAGTAGGATTCAATTAAACAATCATTCAGACTCGAAAATTTAGGTGTAAAAATTCCTGAAGCGAGCATTAAATTAAATTAAATAAATTAAAATTAAGAAGATGGAAAAGCATTAGTGATAATGGAAGAAACATCTAGAAAACTTGAAAATAATTGGCAAATAGGTCTTTTGTGGAAAAATGATGATATAAAATTACCAGAATAGAAATTCAATGCGATGAGAAGGTTAAAATCTATAGAAACCAAAATGCAAAATAAATAAATTTGCAAAAGAATATAGCGCGAAAATATTTAGAAAAAGGATACTCTAAAAAATTCTCTAGAAAAGAAATTGAATCTACACAAGATAAAGTATGGTATTTGCCACATTTTGGTGTTACTCCCTAACAAGGCTGGAAAGCTTAGGTTCGTTTTTGATGCGGCCGCTAAAATAAAAGGAATGAGCCTAAATGATTGTTTACTTAAGGGTCCAGATTTACTAAATAATTTACCAAGTGTATTATTGAAGTTTCGTGAAAGAAAAATTGCCTTTGCTGGTGACATCAAAGAAATGTTTCACAAGGTCATTATAAAAACGGAAGACAGGGACGCGCAAAGATTTTTTGGAGGGGAATTAATTGTGAGGGGGAGATTGAAGTATACAGAATGAATGTTTTTGATGCCGCATCTTCTCCTTCAAGTACAACTTTCATCATGAGAAAAAATGCTATGCGATTCAAGCATGAAGATCCAAGGGCAGTCGAAGCTATTTGTCACCGTCATTATGTTGATGATTACTTAGATAGTGTCGATACCGACGAAGAAGCGGTGGAATTGATCAACCGTGTAGTGAAAATTCATAAAAATGGAGGATTCTGTATAAGAAACTGGATTTGCAACTCAAAACAGGTAATGAAGAATATTCCTGTTGATTTAGGAACAGGTGAGATGAAAGATCTTGATTTGGAAATGGATTTACCAGAGGAGCGAGTTTTGGGTTTGTATTGGGATCCAAATAAAGATTTAACATAAAATTAAATAAATATAAGATTATACAAAAAAAAGAGAGAAGCACAAAAAGAGAAGTATTAAGAATTTTGATGTCTGTATTCGACCCACTAGGCTTTCAAAATAATTTTTCTGTTAAAGCTAAAATTCTGATAGAAAGCTCCTGGGATGAAGAATTGGACGAACCTATTTACAGGAAATGGATAAGTTGACTGTTGGAACTTGAAAAAGTGAAAGAATTGCAGATATAAAGGTACTACATTTTTAATATTTTCAACTCAAAGATCACTCAGTTACACATATTCTGTGACGGTAGCTCTAAAGCCTTTGCTAGTGTTGGTTACATAAGAGCTGAAATAAACTCAATGATTCATACAACTATAATTATGTCAAAATCAAGAGTTTCTCCACCTTTGAAACCCATTTCAATTCCTAGGCTCGAGCTACAAGCTGCGGTGTTAGGCAGTCGATTATCAAAATTCATCTTAGAAAATCACAGTTTGAAATTTGATTCAATTTTTTTTGGACTGATTCTAAAACCGTCATCAGTTAGCTGTAATCGAAAGCTGCTTACAAATTTAAACCTTTTGTTGTTCATAGAATAGTAGAAATAGAAGAACTGACAGACATTTCAAACTGGCACTGGCTTTCAACAGCTGAAAATGTAGCAGATGATGCAACAAGAGATAACAAAATTATTGACTAGACTGCAGAAAGTCGATGTATAAGTGGTCCTAGTTTCCTAAAAATGCCCGAAAAAGAATGGTTTAAACAGGAAACATTTGTGATTGACACCACAGAAATGAACAAATGTATATATTTAAAAATCGTATTGTTTACCAGACATACAAAGATTCTCATCATGGTACAAACTGGTTAGGACAACAGCGCGGATACTGAGAATTTTACACATTAGGGAAAGTATATTGAATCCAAATATGAATAAATTACCTTCTGAACTAGTACCACAAGAAATTGATGCTGCTGAGAAGATGTGGATTAAAAATATCCAAGAGAGAGATTTCCAAGAAGAAATTGATAATTTGACACGAAATAGACCACTGACAAAAAAAGTAAGTTGTGGACACTGTCCCGATTTTTGTATAATAATGGAATCCTAAGAGTTGAAGGAAGAATATCCGCATCTTATTCTCTGAATGAAAGAAACAAAATTTCCCATCATTCTGGACAGAAAAAAACTATTATACGAAACTGTTAATAAATCATTACCATAAAATAGCAGGTCATCATAATCAGAACTACGTCGCAAATGAAGTGAGACAAAAATTCCATATCTTAGGATTACGAGCTGCAGTTAGAAGTTGCTGGGCATCCTGCCAGGACTGTAAAAATCGTAGAGCAGTCCCAATTGTTCCCGAAATGGCACCTTTTCCACGTTGTAGACTTGAAAGTTTTGTCAGACCATTTACATTTACAGGTATGGATTTTTTTGGCCCTTTAAGTATTACCGTAGGAAGGAAAAACGATATGGTGTACTTTTCACATGCCTTAGTACAAGAGCGATCCATGTAGAACTGGCCGTGTCGTTGAATACTGATTCTGCAATCATGGCTATTCGAAGAATGGTAGGAAGAAGGGGTTATCCTCAGAAGATTTACTGCGACAATGGTACTAATTTTCATGGTGCAGACAAAGAACTTCAAAATGCTATAGCAGAGTTGAATCAAGACGATATTCTCACACAGTTGACTGCTAAAGGAATTACGTTCGTTTTTAACCCACCAGCAAGTCCTCATATGGGAGGTAGTTGGGAACGATTGATAAGATCAGTCAAAATCTCTTTGGGTGCTACGCTGAAAGAAAAATCTCCAAAAGAAGAAATTCTTTTGACATATTTAACTGAAGCAGAAAACATTGTTAATAGTAGGCCCCTTGTCCACGTTCCTTTGAAGCCTGGTGATCAAGAAGCATTGACACCTAATCATTTTCTAATTGGCACGTCAAGTTCAGCAGTAGTTCCTGGCCACTTTTGTGAAGGCGGTTTGGTTTCCAGAAAACATTGGAAAATTTCTCAATTTTTCGCTGATTGCTTTTGGAGACGTTGGATAAGGGAATATCTCCCAACATTAACAAAAAGAACGAAGTGGTTTTCCAGAGATCCCAGAAAATTAAAGCTTGGTGACATCGTGATAATCATTGATGAGAAGCTCCCAAGGAACTGCTGGCCAAAAGGAATAGTTGAAAAAATATTTCCAGGATGCGACGGTATTTTTTCGAAATAAGCGAAGCCATTGCTTCAACAAGGAGTATTAATTCTATGGGGATGACTCTCGGAAAACGAGGAATACCCCCACCAGACTCATATCTGCGCGAAGAACATACCTTCATGGGGATTCTCATTACTCTAGGTTCTAGGTATATACCGTTCGGTAGCCAACTCGGTACCGAGATGAAGTCATTCTGAACATTTCGCAAGTCGTAGTACCGATTTGATACGAATCTTTGGAACTTAATGACAAATACAAATCTATATTTAATTTTTTCGCGCATATGTGACATATTTGTAAGCCCTAATTTTTGTTTTTTGTTTCATATATTGATATCGGTAAATACTAAACATGCTACAAGCATGAAGATTCTCATTACCCGGGACGGTACATCCCGAATAGGTCGGTAGCCAACCCGGTACCGAGATGAAATTGATTCTCTCTCCCGAGTCGTAGTACGTAGTACCGATTGGCTACGAGTCTTTTCAAGGTAATAACAACTACAAATGAGAACTATATTTAGTTATTAAATAAAATAAAACAATGTGTCATCTCCACAATTTATAATTAAAAATTAAAATGTATTAAATTAAATGAGACATGTTTCGGGATTGGTAAATCCCATTATCAATCTAGATATAAGGTTCTAAAAATAAAGAAATATAATAAATTGATTAAATGTTGTAAAAATCGGAATACAATTTGCTAATATGGCTGTTATGCAATGTTACTCACATGGTCAAATAAACATCTTAGGGAACCAAATGTAACCAGTCAAATTATAAAAAATAAATAAAATAAAATAATTAAAAAAACTCTAACATTATATAAATTACCCCGACAAATAACATAAAACCGAAAATGAATTAAACATAATTCTTACAAAACAAAATTAAAATTAAATTCTAACGGAAAAATTCTTCTGTGTTACATTTTTTTTAACTCGAAGAAAGAAGGAGATTATATTGAAACATTGTATATATAGTTAAGTTAGTAGAAATATCTATTGATATTTATATGAACTAAGCAAAATAAAAGTAGAAAGTTATCATGTATTATAGGTTGCTATAAGAGCAGAAAAACTGAATGAAAATTAAATTAAGGTTAGGATAAGAAAAGCACAAAAGTCAAAATATGTTTATAAACAATTCAAAGTTCACAAAGTAAGTGAATTGAAGAAAGAAATACAATCAAAATTATTTTGTTCGTTAAGTGAAGTTACAAACCTTCCTTTTTCAGCAATGTGTAGTATTTTAACATCCTTATTAACATCAAATGTGTGTTTATGATTGATGATGTAATTAGCGAATGAACTGCTCGAATTGATTTCATGAAATGGTACAAGCAATTAGGTGTGGAACAGGAAGTTTCATAGACTCCAGATTTTTCTAAAAGATCGACCTTATCTTTGTTGTTCACTAACCTGTTATGTAATGTGTTGTTAGTAACGAAACACACGTTTAATTCTTTATTGTTGCGTTGCAGAATGTTTTTTTATATCTTGAGAAACTTTGCCTATGAATGGTATTGAGCAATATTTTGATGGTGTAGTGTGAACGATTAAATTTCTGTTAGTGAATTTGGTTAAGTGTCTAATGTATAGTTTGTTAATGAATTTAATTGGGTAGTTATTATTAATACCAATTTGTTTGTTAATGTTCAATTCTTTTTTAAAATCACTAGTAGTAGAAAAGATTCTATGGAATAATGCATTGAAAGAGCTTAGCTTATGAGGTACCGGGAGGCATGATGAGAAGGGTATTATGTTATCTGTGTGCGTAGGTTTTCTGTAGATTGAAAATGCAAATTTATTATCTATCTTTTTGATTAGAATGTCAAGGAACGGTAGGCAGTTATTGTTTTCAATATCCATTGTAAAAGAAATAGAAGGGTGTAACGTATTCAAAAATATGAATAATGCATTTAATTCGTTTGAATTACCCTTGAAAAGTTCTAAGTAATCATCCACGTATCTATGGTAGAAAAATATTTTGTAATGAATAAAGTTGTGAAATTGTTTTTCTAAGTTATTAAGAAAGATTTCCGCTAAAAGAGCGGATAAATTGTTACACATGGCTAAACTTGAGGATTGTGCAAAGAATTCATTATTAAACTTGAAGAAATTTTATTTTAGGACAGTATCCAAAAGATAACAAATATTTAAACAATGTTGGAAATTGGTACCAGAATCGAAAAGAAGATTCCTAACTAATTGGATACACTCATTTGGTGGAATACTTGGAAACAGATTAACCACATCAAAGGATACCAAAATAGCATTATCAGGTATTGTTATATGTGATATTTTGGTAATTAAGTCTTGAGAATTTCTTAGTGAATATGGATTGTTAAAATCAGTTAATCATCTTATTAATTTTTTTAACCATGATGATAGTTTAGAGGTGGGAGAATTGCAATAGGATACTACAGGTCTAATGGGTGTGTTGATTTTATGAATTTTTGGTAAACCATACAACAATGGAGTCGATGGGTTCATCGGAATTAATTTATCTTTATATGTGTTATAATGTAAAATGGTATTTATGGTGTTATCCAGATCTTTTTTCACACGTTTGAAATATTTTGTTGTAGGGTCAATTTCTAATTTAAGGAAACTATCAGAAGATAAAAAACTTAGGACCGTGTTCACACAATCAGGACGATCTAATATTACAATGCAATTACCTTTGTCTGCTTTTGTGACGATTAAGTTGTTGTGTCTAATTTTATTGGTTACTTGATTCAAATTATATGTTAGTTTCTTATCTTTGTCAATTGTAATATTAGGAGTAAAAGAAAAGTTTGTATTCAAAACACGAGCAATATCACTTCTAATCAAATCCTTATTAGTAAAATTAGTGGTTTCAATAACTTTTTCACATTCAATGGCAAGGTGTTGATACTCTTTTTTGTCATTGTGTTTGTAAATATTGAATTTTATACCATGATCAAGAAGGTTCAATTCTTGTTCATTGAAAGAAATAACTGAATAAATTCATTAACAAACTATACCATACACGTAACCAAATTCACTAATAGAAATTTAATCGTTCACACTACACCATCAAAATATTGCACAATACTATTCATAGGCAAAATTTCTCAAGATACCTATAACAAACATTCTGCAACGCAACAATGAAAAATTAAACGTGTGTTTACATAACAGGTTAGTGAAGAACAAGGATAAGGTCGATCTTTTAGAAAAATCTGGAGTCTATGAAATTTCCTGTTCCACACCTAATTGCTCTGCTAAATATGTAGGTCAAACGGGTGGTATATTAATCACCAGAATTGAGGAACATACTAAACTTATTGCTAATATAAATCTTTGTTTCTTACTGTACCTTTTTATGAAATCAATTCGAGCAGTTCATTCGCTAATCACATCATCAATCATAAACACACATTTGATGTTAATAAGGATGTTAAAATACTACACATTGCTGAAAAAGGTAGGTTGTTGAATGTCTTAGAGATATTTGAAATAAATTCGAATAATAATAATCCCTATGTAACTTCACTTAACGAACAAAATAATTTTGATTGTATTTCTTTCTTCAATTCACTTACTTTTTGAACTTTGAATTGTTTATAAACATATTTTGACTTGTGTGATTTTCCTTATCCTAACCTTAATTTAATTTTCATTCAGTTTTTTCTGCTCTTATAGCAACCTATAATACATGATAACTTTCTACTTTTATTTTGCTTAGTTCATATAAATATCAATAGATGTATCTACTAACTTAACTATATATACAATGTTTCAATATAATCTCCTTCTTTGGTCGATTCCTATTTAACTTTTAAGGTTAGAAGCACGTGGCAGCGTGGTCTGGAGGAGACAAGAGGGAAAACCTCGCTGATAACCTTAGGAGCGTGACAGAGAAGGTTATACTCGGATCGAGGCACATTGCTGGACTCATCTTGACACGTGCATTGAAGAATAATCATACAAGAATAACACAAAAGAAATAGAGGAAAAAAAAAGCTATTATTAATGGGTTACAATATGATGCAAAATCAGACAAGATTGTAACCCCCCGAATGAGCTGGCCAAATGCACCAATAGGGAGCAAGGGCCAATAACCTTAGAGAGAGAGAGAGATCTCCTTCTTTCTTCGACTTAAAAAAATGTAACACAGAAGAATTTTTCCGTTACAATTTAATTTTAATTTTGTTTTGTAAGAATTATGTTTAATTCATTTTCGGGTTTATGTTATTTGTCGGGGTAATTTATATAATGTGAGAGTTTTTTGAATTATTTTATTTTATTTATTTTTTATAATTTGACTGGTTACATTTGGTTCCCTAAGATGTTTATTTTACCATGTGACTAACATTCCATAACACCCATATTAGCAAATTGTATTTCGATTTTTCAACATTTAATCTAATTTTTATAATTCTTTATTTTCAGAACCTTATATCTAGATTGATAATGAGATTTACCAATCCCGAAACATGTCTCATTTAATTTAATAAATTTTAAGTTTTAATTATAAAGTGTGGAGGTGACACATTGTTTTATTTTATTTAATTTCATCACTACTCCACTTTGAGAGTAGATTTCTTCTTGAAATAACAATATTTAGTTTTTTCACGCATATTTGACATATTTTTTTTTCAGTTTCGTATATTGATATTGTTAAATACTTAACATATTAACAGTTTCCTATGAAATGTTATGACATGAAGATAACGTCGCGAAAATTTAACATTTCGAAGAAGGCGATCAATAATAATAATAATAATAGTAAAGTTTATTCATGTAAAATAAAATAAAATGCATACATAAATTTCAATGCATTATTACAAATGCGAATAAGAATAAGAAATCAGTTTAATTGGCAGATTTATCCAGCGCACGTTTTATAGAACTGTTTAGAATCAATAAAATAATGTATGGACGTTTATGTCCGGTCTTGACAGCATATCTAAAAAATATGTATCGTTCGGGCATTTCTGTTGAAATGAAAATACTAGTGGCAATACATTTTTATTCTACAGGTTCAAATCAGAGGGTCATCGGAGAAGATTGTACATAGTATACAATATTTAAATATTTCTCGTTAATTTTAGACGACATTATTGCTGATAAAATAAACCCTAAAATAAAAATAAAACAGTACACGACGACGTCAAACAACCAAATAATTTTATGTAAAATGTAAATACAAAAATTATGTCAATTGTTTTCACTCTTTACCATGCCCTTACTCAATAACTTAAAAGAGATGTAGTAAGTATGTAAAGAAGAGACTGTAACCCTACTTTTTATAAACTCGGTACATCATTAGGTCTCGAGTAGATTTGACGGATCAGCTCGGGACCTAATGATATACCGAGTTGATAGGGTTACAGTAATCTTTCTGTCTTGTTTTTACATACTTATACATCTCTTTTTTGTTATTGAGTAAGGACATGGTAAAGAGTAAAGACAATAGACATAATTTTTGTATTTACATTTTACATAAAATTATTTGGTTGTTTGATGTCGTCGTGTACTGTTTTTGATTTTAGGGTTTATTCTATCAGCAGTAATGTCTTCTAAAATGAACGAGAAATATATAAATATATTATACAATGTACAATCTTCTCCGATCACCCTCTGATTTGAACCTGTAGCATAAAAATTTGATGCCACTAGTATTTTCATTTCAACAGAAATAACCGAACGATATATACTTTTTAGATATGCTGTGAAGATCGGACATAAACGTCCATACACCATTTTATTGATTCTAAACAGTTCTATAAAACGTGCGCTAGATAAACCTGCCAAATTAAACTGATTTCTTATTCGCATTTGTATTCATTGGTATTTATGTATGCATTTTTAATTTTTATATTACATGAATAAACTTAATTATTATTATTATTATTATTGATCGCCTTCTTCGAAATGTTATATTTTCGCAACGTAATGTCGTAACATTTCATAGAAAACTGTTAATATGTTAAGTATTTAACAATATCAATATACGAAACTGAAAAAAAGAGACATGTCAAATATGCGTGAAAAAGCTAAATATATTTCTCATTTGTAGTTGTTATTACCTTCAAAAGACTCGTAGCCAATCGGTACTACGTACTACGACTCGGGAGAGAGAATCAATTTCATCTCGATACCGGGTTGGCTACCGACCTATTCGGGATGTACCGTCCCGGGTAATGAGAATCTTCATGCTGGTAGCATGTTTAGTGTTTAAGGATATCAATATATAAAAAAGGTAAGGTGCCGTAGTACTACCTTCAGAGGTCACGTGGAAAATTGCAAGTTGTATTTTTTTAGTAATTTTGTAGACTTGGCCCCCTCTGCAATAAATGTCACAAGCCGCCACTGATCAAATAGCGGTGAACAACCAACCTAACCTAACCTAACCTATTTTCTCTATGAAAACATGTGTGTTTTACCCGTTAATCTAAGTACATTACATATTCACTCACACCGATCTTCTTATTGGTATCCCAAGTGACAAAAAAGTAAAACAAATCTCTCTTGTTAAATATTTTTTCTCGTATATATGTTTTATCATTTTCTTCTAGTATTTCTCTCAGTAAGTGGTTTATTTCTGTTATTTTGTTAGACAGATTTATTTTGTATATAAAGAGATCCTTTCAGTGTTTGTACTCTCACAAAATTCTTACATCAGAGACAAAACTAGCATCTAGCCCGCAAAAGATTTTTAAATTTATAGCTGTTGGCGCGTTTCCTCCCTTTGTTGTTCACCTCTATTTAACGCCATCTCTTGTCGTTTTATTTTTGCCAATATACCTAGTCGGGACGTAACGTCCCGAGTAATGAGAATCCCCATGCTGTTGTTCTGTGACCTAACTATCTAGTCCAGTTCAGTAATGAATGGATATTGTAAAGATAAAGATGTCACATTATGACGTAACAGCATAACTGGGCAATAATTTAGTGCTATATTCCAGAACTGATTGCTTTGATATTTTTCCACATAATGGCTTCTCTGACAGCTTTAGATAAAGTTAGAGCAAAGCAACCTTCAAAAATCAGTCTAAATGAAAACCTTTTTGGGTGCTTGTAGGACATATTGAGTGCTAATTTAATGTTATATTCCGAAATTAAATATTATTGTATTTTCTCAGATATAAGGTGCTTATGTATATGAATAAATGAATAAAAACTCAGCATCTAGTAATTATTATAATATTTTTATAAATAAATGAAAAATTACTTCCCCACATTAGTTAAATACATTCACATACATAAGAAAACGTAATATATTCAATACATTAAAATACACATGAATATAAATACATACTTATAGAAATATGATTATAGAAAAAATAAATAGTCTTAAATATATTAAGAGATCAAGAGTGCGACGAATATACACATAATGAGCATTGAAATCTTAATATTCTAGAGAGATGTTCTTGTAGTAGGTGTAAAAGAATACGAAAACACCGACCAATAAAGCAAACATATAGTTCAAATGGAATGTATGGCCTGACTGCAACCTGTAAAAAAGTTTAGATAGGTAATTTTTAAGATATAAAAAAATACGTTCAGTTTACTCTATTTCTTTTTTTAAATAATATCTATAGTATAACAAATGATTAATCAAATATACACTTAGGTCAATGTGTAGAAAAGGTTCCCAAGGTTCTCGACAATAATTATAGTTCTATAGCAACTTTAGCACAAGTAATGAGTCTGTTCCCTCCAAAAATTATTGTTGGCTTGCTTAACATTGTCGAGATAAAAAAAATCACCTCGAATTTCTTCCAAATCCGACTCATATGATGCTGGTGGGCCACCGTGCAGCTACAATGTTTCATTAGTTACTTCAATTAATGCGCGCCCGTCATTACCAATTTCACTTCTTGTCTCGGATCAGCATAAGCTACCTTAATTTGTTGTGGCTTTGTTTTTGTTAGTTGCTGTGCGGTTTTTATTTATAGGGGTAGGTACTGAGTATTACTTTAGCCAGAATATAAGTATTACTATTTTACTATAGCCCTATTTTCCCCACCCCACACCCCTCTTCACTCGACCCTTCCGTAAACTTGGCGGTATAGGCATCTGAAAATCAATCCCATAGGAGGTATTACCCTTACGTATTTGTATACCAAGTTTGGTGTCGATAGGTCAAGTATTTTTCGAGATATAGTGTTGATTGACAGACAGTGAGACAGCTGAAAATCAATCTTATTGGTAATACAAGTAACCCTGTTATTTGATCAAGGAGGCCACGATCTCGTGGGATAATACCATACACGACATAGGAGAATTCAGTGACCCTACTCATTGAAACAGAGTATAACCAAAATATAATTATATTAAACGAGCAATGCTTATATATATATATATATATATATATATATATATATATATATATATATATATATATATATATATATGCAAATTTTATCTCGGAATCTGGTCTACAGATTTCGATGAAAATTCATATGTATGGGTTTTAGAGTATAGTATTGAATCGATTGGTTGTAATATAAAAAATCGTTTTCAGCAATTGATATTCTTATTTTATCTCCCATACAGATTATAAAACATATGTGGATATGAGCCCACTAATATTACGAAACAAGTGTAGCTCATTGGTTAAGCTCACGTCTGGTAATCTGCAGATCCTCGGTTCGTTTCCTGATCAACTTAGATTTTTATTGTAAATTAGTGTTAATAAGAGTTTCTGATAATTTTCAATGAAAAAAAATTGTGCATATCTAATTTAATACATTAATAGATACGAACAATTCTTGTATATATGCATAAAAAAAATCTGGTATACAGATAATTTTCTACTTTTGAACATTATCTAAGAAGCTTTCCTGACAAAACGCGAGGGTGTCACCTTCGGGGTCCATAAACTTTTTCTTGAATGATTCGCAGATTTGGATAAAAATATGCAAAAAGGTTTTAAGAGAAATTGATTGGCGTTACTTGCATTTTTAATTAAATTTCCTTATAGAATCACTTTAAATTCTGTATTACCCGAGCAAAGCTCGGTCGCCCAGATATTATGAATTTTATTCAAGTTACATTTGTATATATGCTCATTTAACGAAAGCAGCGTAGTCTTTTTTGTGTGCATCATAATTAAAATCATGAATCAATATAACTTTCAGAGGTTACGTTAAGCGGTAAAAAGTCACTCATGAAGATTCATTTAAATGAACGTCAATATAACCACGTATTTGACATAGAACAGACTATAAACCTTATATATAGATATACAAACGCACGGTCCATAGAGAGCAGTTCACCAATTGGAAGCGAGCGCGCGTGTGACGTAGACCTGAATTTAAATCGTTTGCCACTCTCAATATGTATTGCCTATATGTTTACTACATATATCCTAGTTTTTACATATATAACAGACCGTCGTAAAGTTGGCACCCCAAAACATAGCAGTTTACTTTTAACATGAGTTCTGGGATAATTGAGCATAGACAAGACGGCGAGCAAGGCAGACGCATGTATGAAATGCTCTGACAATTTTATTGACCGACTTCCCAAAAGGAGGAGGTATACAATTCGATTGTGTGCTTTTTTTTTTTTTTTTTTTTTTTTTTTTTTTTTTTTTTTTTTTTTTTTTTTGGTTTTGCGCGCCTTTCATATAGTAAACGTACTCCGATTTTGATGATTTTTGATTCATTTGAAAGAGGAGGCTTGAGAAATGGTCCCATATTCATAAAAACGGGAATCCGACATCTCGTTCCCTCCGAAAACCGCCCCCGAAGGGGGTGGAGGGGGCAAATTTTGTCGAAAATTGAAAATCTGAGTTGATATAATTACAGATAGGACAATATCCGGAAACGTTTAAATGGAACATTTTTTCAAAAGAGTAACGGTTTTCGACATAGAGACATTTTAAATTCTCAAATATACCTATTTTCGCTATGTGGAGAGGGCGATTTCTGTCGAAAATTGAAAATCTGTTTGCAGTACATGAAAGACATAATTATTTGTAGCAACATTTATACTGAACATTTTCCCCTTAGAGTTACGGTTTTCGAGTAAAATCGGTGTTAAAATGATAACAACTAAAATATTCAAGCGTATTTCCGCAGCGATGTTCTGAGATCTCAATAATAACAACTACAAGCAAGGAATATACGTGGGTAATAGAATAAGTACTATCTTCATTGGTATTAGTGAACGTTCAACGATTTTCGTGACTAATGTTACACTCAAAAGTGTGAAATAAATATTTTTTACAAAAAATTGGACCGACTTTATTAGTTGGTGCACTGAAAAGTATAAAATAATATTAATTCTATTGGGGCTGGTACTTGTGAAGTTGGTGCCAAAAGTTACCAATCTACCTGCAACTGCACAACTTCAAAAGTACCAGCACCAATAGAATTAATATTATTTTATACTTTTCAGTGCACCAACTAATAAAGTCGGTCCAATTTTTTGTAAAAAATATTTATTGTCAATTCCAAGTTTATCACTTGTGCCTTGTGTAAATCAAAATTTCACCTAATGTGTGTGAATGTAAAAGAAGCGTGGCAAAAGTATTTTGCCGAAAATACGATTTTTTTCTGGTTTTGGGATGAATGTAAAGAAAAGTGGCGTACTCAAGTGGAAGTGGCAAAATCCGCACTCCCAGACATTGAAATAAAAATCCTTCAAAAGGAAATTGAGTGTCTAAATCGTGAATTAGAACTGAACAGCAAGTTAGTACATCAATTAGAGTACACAACGAAGTTACAAAAGTCGGTAATTAGAATCGCGAAATGAAAATGGTATTTAAGACATCTGATCCTTCGAGTGAGAAACAACAACAAATACAGAATCGAAGAGGGAAAGGACAGGCGTATAACCAAGTCCCGCAGTCTACCACGAACGCAGCGCAGTCATTTGCTGGCGTATCGAAGCAAGAGGTACAACGGCGTAGAGATAATATTGATAACAGAGAACATCGCAAATCCGAAACTTTAACCTCAATAAGTCAAAATGATAGAGGAGAGCAAACCCGAGGAATAACACATCAGGATCATTCAAAAATCAACAAACAAGATTTTCAACATGATTTGTGTAATCGAGAAGATGGTTGGAATGAAGTTAAATATAAAAACCGAAGAAACAGGAGATATGTAGTAGGAGATGGGGATGCAACCTCCCAAATCCAAACTGTGCCAAAAGTTGTTGCGTTGCATATATCAAGACTTAGTCCTTATACCAAAGCGGAAGATCTGGAAAAACTCTTAAAGAATGAATTTCCGGAAGTAATTTGTGAGGAGCATCCATCAAAACACCCTAAATTATACTCATCAATGAAGGTAACAATAAACCAAACAAGCTTCACTAAAGCCTGGCGGAAAGAGGTATGGCCTAAAGGCGCTCTGGTTTCACGTTTTTTTTGGAAGAAGAGGGTTCCTCCACTGTCTCCGGAGGATCCTGCCGATATGAGCCAACAACAACGTCTGATAATCCCCACCAGGAACCAACAGGAAAATCAAGGGTCTTAAAACTATCGCAGGACCGTTCATGCCCAAAAGATAGTGATAATATTTTGAAAATTATTCATTATAATGTACAGTCATTTAGAAATAAGTTTTTAGATTATGAAGTACTCATCAATGAGACATTAGACAGTATTCCTATCCAAAACTATACAGCCATTTCTGGGTTTTGCAGGTCGGAATACTCTGGCGGTGGCACAGGTATCTATGTTAATAATAATTTGGTATCTAATTCCTTAGGCTTAGAAAATATTTCAGTAGAACAACACAGTGAAGCCTCCGGAATAATGATAAAAAAATTTGATGTCACAATATATCGTTCTCCAAATGGTAGCTTTGAAAGGTTACTAGATATTCTTTCTCAAATTATGGGTAAATTGGATATCTCTCAATCTGTCATTATTACAGGTGATTTTAATGTGCACTTTAATGAAAGGGATGCTAGGGCTCTAAGACTTTGTAACCTGCTCAGAACATTTAACCTTAAGAAGACTGTCAAATTCAATACACGTCTGGACAAATGCCTAGAGACAATGTTTTCACAAATGTTGATTGTTTTTTTACCTTATCAGAACCAGTTGATCTGACTCATATCACAGACCACATGGGCATATTATTCAAATACAAAAAAACGAACAAAAATCCTAAACAGAAAATACATTTTATGCCAATTAC
Organism: Crioceris asparagi; assembly: GCA_958507055.1. Lineage (NCBI taxonomy): Eukaryota > Metazoa > Arthropoda > Insecta > Coleoptera > Chrysomelidae > Crioceris > Crioceris asparagi. The sequence goes on from OY293826.1 coordinate 30,921,450, forward strand.
TGATCATGGACTTTTTACTCTATACAATAATCTTGAAGCCATTGACTTTGACTTTGTTATTAGTAACACTCTTGATATCGAAGAAAAATTCAATATCCTTAATGATATAATTTCAGATGCTATCATAATCTCGTTTCCACAAAAATCTAAGCTCATCAATACATATCAGCAAAAAACACAAAAACACTGGTTCGATGGAAATTTAAATGAAAAACGTGAAAGGCTCAACTTTTTTGTGTCTTTGTGTGTAAAACTGATCCAAAATTAATGACGAGGAAGAAATTATCCGAGTATAGGAAAGATTACCATAAAGCAATAAAAGCAGCCAAAATAAACGCGAATGATAATTTTATAGGCAACTCTAAGAATCCACAACGGGCAATGTGGGACTTGATTAAAAACAAACCTAAAAATCAAGCTGTACCTACTACTCAACTTGATGCAAATACATTTAATAATTTTTTTTGTTCGGTAGCTGAAGATGTCATAAATAATCTTGAAAATCCACACTCTACTTTTAATGAACACTTAAATAAAGTATCACTTATCAATATCCCACAATTCAATTTTAAAGCGGTGAGCTACAGTGAGGTCAGGGATGTTATTTCATCTCTAAAGAATAGCAATAGCAAGGATTGCTACAATTTTAATACCAAAATAATAAAGACCATACAGAATCTGATTGTTGTACCACTAACAAAACTGATAAATGAGGCTTTATCCTGTCACGTGTTCCCAACCGTCTTTAAAATAGCAAAAGTTGTTCCCCTTTATAAAGGAAAAGGCTCAGTTGATGATTATACCAACTATCGTCCAATATCACTTTTACCGATTCTATTAAAAGTTTTTGAGCGCATTATAAAAAATCAAATGGTTACGCATTTTGAATCCAATAATCTCTTCACTATCAACCAATTTGGTTTTTGAAAAAATAAAACAACCTGCTCTGCAATTAACCATCTGACAAATAATGTTCTGGAAGGTTTTGAGAGCTTTTTAGATCTTACTAAGGCTTTTGATTGTGTAACACATAAAATTCTTTTAGAAAAACTAGGTTTCTATAATTTCCATAGCAATGCAGTATCATTAATCGAGTCATATCTTTCTAATAGATTGCAGTATGTCTCTATTAACCAGGATCGCTCGTCGAGGCTGATCTTGAAACATGGAGTACCACAGGGCTCAGTACTGGGACCCATACTATTCCTTATATACATTAATGACCTGGCTCACACCCAGGACAAAGCTAGAACAATCTTATTCGCTGATGATACCTCATATTACCACAGCTATCATCCATCTGAAATAAATGGTTTGGTTCTCGAAGATACTATGGGCAAAATATTTGAATGGTTCTTATCCAACAAACTATCCCTTAATAACTCTAAATCACGGATTATGAACTTTACATTGCGAAACACACCAATTGAGCATCCGCTTCTAGCAAACTGTGATACAGAGGTTAAATTTCTTGGGGTTTATCTCGATCCGGGCCTTACCTGGGAGAAACATGCTGTATATCTATCTAAGAAGCTATCTCAATATCTCTTCCTGTTCCGAAATCTTACAAAAATCACTTCAAAAAAAACTATTCTGATGGCGTATCATGGATATTTCCATTCAAGTTTGTCATATGCCATCTTGTCATGGGGGCACTCCTGTCATATGGAAAAGGTCTTTGCACAACAACGTAAATGTATTCGTATTATTTGTGGATTGGGCTACAGAGATGATTGTCGTCAGCCCTTTATATCTCTAAATATTCTCACTTTACCATGTTTATCTGTGATGAACTGTCCGTTATACATCAAACAAAACATTCACTTTTACAAAACCCATTTGGACCTGCACAGTTATCCAACCAGAAATAATGGAGATCTGGTTCCATATTTTAGTAGTCTTGAGAGAACCAGAAATGGCACAAAGTATCATGCAATAAAATTTTACAATGTTTTACCATCAAATATTAAAAATCTCAGCTTCACCCAATTCAAGATAAGTATTAAAGCCTTTCTATTGAAAAGCGCTTTCTACTCATACGAGGAGTACTTGGCATCAAATTTTAATATGTAAACTTTGTTATGTATAGTGTATATGATTTCTTTTATCTTAATATCGTATTTCGAACTACTTATATATATGTGCATTCGTACATATGTGCGTACGTATGTGTATATCTGTTTATATGTATGTACATCTATAGAACTGACCTGTAAAAATGTGTTTTATACAGTGGCGGCTCCTCAGAGGAGGCAGGAGAGGCCGGGCCTCCTCTACAATATAAGGCAAATTCATATTTTTGATGTAGTAGCAAATCAAATCTAAAACGTTTTATATAAGTTATATTTTATACGATATATTAAATAAAAAATTCAAGATCGTCATATTTCAAACGAAAATAGCATGTCTGCATATTAACTGAAACCCTATCATGGACACCACTAAATGAGCGCCACCGCATTTCAGTATACGCAGCGTAAAAATTATACCTAGACGTCCAACGTGCGTCCAACCGACAACATTTCGAGCAGAGGAGGCTGAAAATTATTAGCCTCCGTTCAAAATGTACAGATCTTATTGCAGCGTGACCTTGGATTTGGAGGTTGTCGATTTTAGCGTATGAATTTTTACGGACTCTGGGGAGTCTGGCTTCCACTCGACACGCCCACTTTGCATCGTCCGTCGATCATTGTCGGAATTATTCGCATATCACACGGTTAACAGTAAACTAGTCATAGTATTTCGAATTTCTGGTACCGCGTATTTTATTTAGGATTTCGACCTTGCTTGAATGGTAAGTGTGAGAACTAAGTGAACTAACTGAATTTATTGTCGCTAGATAGTATCTATCTATATCTATACTATACTATAAATAAAATCGTAGTGTCTGTAATATCAAAATAACAGGTTTTAGGTACCTATAAATGTCACTAATAACAAAACCAAATTTTTTATAATTTTTGTCTATCTGTCTGTTTGTTTCGGCTAATCTCCGTAACGGTTGAATCAATTCCGACGGGATTTTCACTGGCAGGTAGCTAATATTATAAGGAGTAACTTTGTAATAAATGTTTTTATTTTAGAAAAAAATATGTATGATGTTTGTTAATTGAACATGTATATCATTTGATTATTTTATTAGAATATTTAACAGGCGATCGAAAATGAGTATTCTAGATGAGAATTTCATACATTATTGGCTTCTATTGATGATCTTTAGTAGATTAATTTTTATTGAATACCTCCAGACCACCACAAAAAATGTAAGGCGCCATAGCAATACCTCCAGGGGTGGTGTGGAAAATGCAAGTTGTATTCTTCTAGTAATTTTGTAGAGTTGGCCTCCTCTGCAATAAATGTCACGAGCCGCCACTGGTTTTATACATATGTTATTATCAATAAATTACAATTACAATTAGTTCTACAGTTCTAGAAGGAGTGCGGCAATAGTTCCGGGGTGGAAATATTATTTTTTTTTTTAAAAAGAGGGGTTGCTAACTTTGAACCGCAGCCCTTCTCGATTGTGCAATAGTTCTGGAGTATTTTTCAAGTTCTACTAACATAGTTCTGGAGGTCCTGATGATTATTCAAAATAGTTCTGTTTTGGAACTATTTTTTTTTAGAATAATCCTTTTTTGTTCTGCTTTTTTAAGGAGTGCTAACTTTGCACCGGGCTCCTTTTAGATAGTACAAAAAATATCAAGTGTTTTTCCAGTTCTACACTGCCTGATGAATATTTAAAATAAATCTAGTGCGCAAGTATGAATTGTAAAATATAGTACAATGCTTTTTTTCATTATTTTAAAAACTTAGTGACACTACAAAATAGCGATAAGATCGTTTTTGTGTGAAAAAATAATTCAAGCTCAACAAACGACTGGATTTATTTTTATTGCAGAAAAAAAATATTTTGTAGCTCATACTTTAGAATCCTATCGACATAGACCGAGTTCTAGCGGATTTTATTTATTTCCGAAATTGTTAAAGCCTCTCATCGGTTGCGAACATCAGTATTTGAATTTACACCAGACTTAGTCTTAGTCAAACTGCAGAAAACTATCATTAACAATGCTAAAAATCTAGGTTGCTGTAGAATGCTAAAGAGTTCTAAGTGATTACCACCATTTCAGAAAGTTTACAGCCAAATAGTGTTTGTCTAATTTTTGCACGAAAATAAAATGTGCAGCACCCGACTCAATTATAGTCTTACCAAAGAGAACTATGAATTGAAAGGATGGAACTCAAGGGTGCTACGTAAAACTTGAAAGTCCAATACATTTGAGATCGATTTTCAGCGTTCTCAATCTATATATTGAGGGAGAAAAGACTGCGCGAGACCAACATTGGCAGTTCTAGCCTTAATTTTATTTGAATTACGAAGTACTGTAAATTACCTAGCTAGAACTCTGGAGTGCTATCAAAATCAGGAATTTTTTTGTGAATTTTATGTCATTCCGGGCGGTTAAAACCTTTTACCTGTCACGAACTTGAGAATTCGAGTGCTAAATGTGCAGCACCCGACCAAATCATACTCAAACTGAAGAAAACTATTATTAAAAATGCTAGAACTCTAGAGTGCTATAGAATGCTAAAGAGTTCTAAGTGATTACGCCCATTTCGGAAAGTTTCAAACCAAATGATGTTTGTCAAATTGTGTGCGCAAAAATAATATGTGCAGCACCCGAGTCAGTTATGCTCTTATCAAAGAGAACTATGAATTGAAAGGATGGAACTCGAGGGTGCTACGTAAATCTTTAAAGTTCTATACATTTAAGGTCGATTTTCAGCGTTCTCAACCTATTTATAGAGGGAGAAATGAATGCGCGAGACCAACATTGGCAGTTCTAGCCTTAATTTTATTTGAATTGATAAGTACTATATATAACATAGCTAGAACTCTGGAGTGCTATCGAAATCAGGTTAGTTTTTGTGAATTCTATATTGTAACGGGCATATAAAAGTGACTGGGACTTTATTTATTTACAACAGTTTATTTATTTCTACACTAAGTATTTATATCACAGACTAAATATCCATAACTATATACAATTTATATTCACTATTTATCTAACTTAACATTATTTATATTTACACTGCAATACAATTTATATTCAACTATTTACAATTTATATTCACTGCCCCAGACTTACTGACTGACTCCGCAGCACTCTCCAATATAGGCAAGCAGATTGGCTCTCGTATATTCTACACCCATCTTCCGATGCCAAGCGAGCTCTCCCAAACTTGCGCGAAGTTACTAGAAGCTTCGGGAATATGTCTTGACCCAGGCATGCATGGCTGACGAATACCAATAGCGGTATGCAACACACCACCCGGGTCTCACCAACGTCCGCACTCGCTAAGGTGCTCCGCCTTCCGACGAATCGCACACACTATTATGGCACCGATCACCGAAGCCAAGTTCGCTACAATATCATTCCGGGCGGTTACCGCTAAATGCGAAGCACCCGACTTAATCGTATTTTGTAGTGTCAGAGTTCTTAAAATAAAGAAAAAAAAATTGCTGTTCGTCAGAATCAATTTGCTATTCCTTCTAAACTGTCACAAAATTTCTCAATTATTTGGTGAAGAAACCAGAAACTTGTCAATTTAATTACAATAATTTATCATGAGACCGGTCTCAAACATTATACTATATTTTACAATTAATACTTGCACACTAGATATACTTTAAATATTCATCAGGCAGTGTAAAAATATCCTAGTAGAATTTGAAAAACACTTGATATTTTTTGTACTATCTAAAAGGAGCCCGGTGCAAAGTTAGCACACCATAACAAACAGAACAAAACAGGATTATTTCAATCTTAAAAAAATGTTGTTCCAAAAGAGAACTATTTTAAATAATCATCAGGAACTCCAGAACTATGTTAGTAGAACTTGAAAAACACTCGAGAACTATTGCACAATCAAAAAGGGGTGCGGTTCAAAGTTAGGACACCCTTTTAAAAAAAAAAAAAAAAATTCCACACAAGAACTATTGCCGCACCCCTTCTAGAACTGTAGAACTATGCTCAATTATTAACTCATGTTAAAAGTGTGCTAAGTTTTAGGGTGCCAACTTTACGGCGGTTAATAACAGTAACAAAAGCAAGCAAACCAGTATTTTATTAAGGTAGGTACATATAAACATAAGAACAGTAAATTACACTGGCAGACAAAAAAACCGGCAACCTTGAAAATTGCATGCAATATACCGCTTAAAGCAAAAACTTGCCTACAATTTCGGGAAGCTTTGCTCATAAAATTGTTGAAAATCAATCAATAAACGAAAAACAGCTGAAAAGGAAATCACAAATGTTTGCAATTATTCGAAAGTTCGTGGTTTGGTACAAATCGAAAAACAACAGGTCGACAAGTTTTCCAGTTTAAAGAAGAATAGGTACCTACCTCATTGAAATTTTGATTCAGATATCTCTTAATATTACAACTTGAATGACCAAATAAGCTAAATTGTGCGAAGGTATTAGTTAAAACCGAAAAGTCAGTCTGTTTTTTTTGTGTGTAAAATCAAGTCACGATTTTTTTCATTTTTGACCGACAAACCCCGAACGGAGGAAGTATACAATTCGACTGTTTGTTTTTTTTGGGTCGTGTGTGCATTTTATGTAGTAAACGTAATCCGATTTTGGATTTTTCATTATCATATTGATAAACACGCAAATCCGAAATCTCCTTTCCTCCGAAAACTGCCCTCGAAGGGGATAAATTTTCTCGAAAATCGAAAATCTGACATGGCGGAATTAAAGATACCAAAATATCTGGAAATGTTTAAGTTGAACATTTTTTTCAAAAGAGCTACGGTTTTCGAGTTATAGCATGTTAAAATCTGAAATATGTGTATTTTCGCTATGTGGAAGAGGCAATTTCTTTCGAAAACTGAAAATCTGAGAATGGAAAATTAATGACCAGATTATTTGTAGCAACATTTATATGGAACATTTTTTCCATAGAGTTACGGTAAAGTGGTAAAGTTTATAATATGCGTATTCCGCGACGGTGTTCTTCGTTTTCTGAATAATAGCAAATACAAGCAGAGCATATATGGATAATGGCGAACGTTCAACGATTTTTGTGACAAATGTAACACTCAAAAGTGTGAAATAAATATTTTTATAAAAAATTGGAGTTATCAGTTGATGCACTGAAATGTATAAAATAATATTAATTATTGATGCTGGTAGATACTTGTGAAGTTGGTGCCAAAAGTTTTCAATCTAACTACAACTGCACAACTTCAAAAGTACCAGCACCAATAATAGATTTAATATTATTTTGTACATTTCAGTGCACCCACTGATAACGTCGGTATTTTTTTTTGTAAAAAAAATATTTTGTTTCTCCTTGAACACTTGTTACGTAATTGAGTTTCATTCCTGCAGCAACAATTTGTTTTGTATTTAAATATTTGATTCTTATGTTAGTTCTCTGTAGCAGATATGATTGTATCACTTCTTCCGATAAATGTGGATAGATTACTTTTTCCAATATTAGTCATTTTCATCACAATATTCTTGGTTTTTACTTTCCTACGCTACTATAGACAGCTACTATAAAAGGAAAGTATTGTAATCGTGTGAAATTTTCGATAACAAGATTTTTACAAATGTTGACGTTTCAGAGTTTTCTAAGTATAATAAACACATTTTCAGCCATTGGTATGTCTGTCTGTCTCTCTGTGACAGCATTATCTTAGGAACGAATCGGTGTATTTTGTTGCTTTCTTTTTTATTTTGTTTGGTACTAATATCACTCGCCGGTGGCATTGAATGAGAATCCTGTATACACTGGGTGTTGAGCTATAGCCAAAAAACGTGATTTGCTCAAGACTGCAGCGCGTAAACGGCTCTAAGGATTTTGATTAAACTTGCCTAAAGTATTCTTCTGAGAGCCCTTTACCACCCACACACAGTGCCATCTCTGGGAAAAAGCACAAAAAAAAGTTATGCTTGAATAAATTTCCATATTTCCACATGTTTCTTCAGATTCTGGCTAAACGTTTCATCTTGCGAAAAAATGTTACATGGCCATTGTTGTTTGTCTTGAAATGCTGAAAGAAATGAGTGGTAGCACGATTTGACCAAAGGATTTTTACTTTCCTACCGCTATTATCGTCGCTATGTAAGGAAAGTATTGTAATAGAGTAATATTTTTCATTCACTGGAATTTGCCTACGAGCGGTAGGAAATTCGTGTGAGTGGACACACCAGATTTTTTGAAATGGAATGGTTTAATTGAAACGTAGAAAAATTTCGTCTGAAAGCTTCGCGTCTACCGCCTGTTCACCTATTGTGATTTGTCACTTTTTATTACATTCAGATTAGAACTATGTATGTATATCGTAAACAAAAACATAAATCAGACAAAAGTGCCAGTAGAACGCTGAAGCCCGCTAGATACGCAATCGCTGAGCGGGTCTACCCATGGTACAATAAGACCTGTACCATGGGTCTACCGGCTACGTCACAGATTGATTCCCGCACCGAACGCTTCCCCCGCCATAGTACCCAGGATTGAGACAACCGTATCTATCTACGGACCGTGATACAAACGTACTTTCGAAATGTCAAGATCATAACCTAATTTTCGTTTATTTACTTCTCAAAATAATCATGGAATGAATTGACACAAAAATTCAACATAACCTGTGAAACATATCTTTATTTTTGATTTTAAATATGAAGTTCCCATAGAAGACTAGGCTGCTTTTGTTAAATGAGCATATATCTAAATTTCACTTGAATAAAATTCATATTCTAGCAAAACACTGTTTGAATGAGTAGATTCACTGAATTCTCCGATGTCGTGTATGGTAATATCCCACGAGATCGCGGCCTCCTTGATCAAATCACAGGGTTACTTGTATTGCCAATAGAAGGTATTACCCTGTCGATCAGTTAAGCATTTTCCGAGATATTGTGTTGACAGACACACAGACAGCTGAAAATCAATCCCTTACATATTTGTGTACCAAGTACCAGAACGTACAAAAAAGTATACTAAAACGTATAATCGACGATTCTTCTCACTTTTAGCGTGATCCGGTTTCTCGACCAACACACCATCCCAACGAGCCCAAAGAAGTATAACTTCAAAAAATGACAAAAATAGCCGGGAATATGTCCCACACATTTACCAGAACTTAAATTGAATGATTATACATACTTGTACCGTCTAGGCGAGAATGGACTGGGTGGTTGAATCCCAGGTACGTGAGAATCTAGATATACCATCATCCAGGTGAAGTATCCACTCAAGAATCCAAACAACACTGCTATTGCCATATTGCTGTGCTTAACGACTGTTTTCCAAGTATAAATGAACATTTCATTACCTTCTTCGGACAATACACCATAAGTCATCAATTTTTGTTCTAAGAAAGCTCTCGCGATATCATCACCTAAAATTTACAATAGATTACGAAACCCGACTTTATGAGTGAATTTACTATTCGTATAATGTTTAAATTTACTTACTATATAGCGAAAAAACCTTCACCGTGATAACCATAAGAGACAAGAATAAGCCATAAACAGCGAGTTTTCTTTCGCTAAGAAAAGGACGTTGATATGGAGGTTCTTGACGGTTATGGCTCCTAGGAGTTCCGTAAGGATCCTCCCAATCCCAATAATCATCATCCATGGCTTGACGGTACATCCTTAAAATATCCTGTCCGTAAACAAAGGATATATTATAATATGTTGAAATCTACCTTCAACTCCAAGTCAAAATACACTCGCACTCTTTTCTTTTTTCCCTAATGACAATCACAGAGTATGACAATGACATAAAAATATTGACTTTTGACTAACCTTTTCAATTTTCATACAAATAGATGACGTAATGTGACATGACATATGACGGGTCCCAGGTAGCACTGGTCGTTTCCACAGCAGAGTCTGATTACCAATCGATTCGTAATCAGTAATCAAAAATATGTATCTTGTGGACACGACTGATTACTGGTCGTGTCCACAGCAGCGTCTGATTACCAATCGATTAGTAATCAGTAATCAAAAAGTTGACGTCTTCAATGTGACAGCTATCAGAAAACCATAGTAACATAAGCTATATTTTGTTTCAGATATTTCTCAATTCTATTATGGACCTCAGTAGTATAGCTAGGAGAGACCCAGCGCAAAATCGGTCAATTTTACATGTAATTTCCCATAAGGAATTCTAAGGTTCATTTTGCAATTATTTGGTCAATTTTAGAAATAGAAAAAGTCCCGTTCAAGGTTGGCGATGATTGTCATGAGCGCCATCTAGCGGAGAGGGGATAAGTAACTACATTTAGATTCCTACTTTTCATAAGCGCCATCTAGCGGAGAGGGGATAAGTAACTGCGTTATTTAATTTAATTGTTTTAAAGCTGAGGAAAAAAGTTCACGATCGCGCGGGATCGAACCCACAACAACACCCTCCAACAAGCCACCAAGCTAGACGTTTTCCAAGCCTGCCATCTCGGTAACTGTACACATGCGAGAAAGCAATGTATATATGGAAGATATTGACGGCGCGTGCGCACTTACATCAGATAAGACGCGAGCTCATAAATTGAAATGTTGTCGATGTGTTAACATCGATGTCGGCACCGCTTCGACGTAAGCAAGGGTGATAAGCCGTTTGGGTCTGTGCGCTCGGACAGCCCTCATCGTTTCAAGCAAACGACTCCCAAAATCGTCTTCTGCCGAAAATTTGATGGCGATTCAGTTTTTGATTCGTTTAAATCGGCCATGAAATAGCGAAGATTTGATTTTCATATAGAATATCGAGTTAAATTGCAAATTATGCTTATTCGACACAATGTCATCAGCATCATTAAAAGTGCTTAAACAAGAAATCGGGGAGTCATGAGTGAAAGAAAATGTGTTATGGTGAATTTGATTGATAACAAAACTTATGTGTTAGTGGATCATGATGGAGGTTACAGAGAAGCAAGAAAAGGAGAATGGGTGCAAATTGTTAGTGAATATTAGAGTTTTTGAGAAAATTTATCAAATAATCATGAACGTCAATATGGTATATTATCCTATGCATATTATGAAAGACAATTAGTTGATTGAATGCAGCATAAAATAAATGTTGTTCTTAATGCTTTCAACAAAAAAATGTATCGCGAACTTGAAAAAGATATTTCAGATCTCATAAGCGGTGTAAGTTATCTTGGAGAATTATTTGAGCTAATGCGTTGGGAAGCTGATCATGGGAGTATGGATTAAATAGGATGTATAATGAGGAAACTTGTTTGGAATTTGCAAGAAAATATAGAGAGGCTGTAGAATTATGCACACTATTTCTCGAACATAAAATCAATATAGGAAAACTTGTAGATGAACTTAAAAAATTGGGGTTAGCAGAATACTTAGAGTGTTTGGAAGAATATCTACCTTTTCCACACCAGGAGGAAGATGATGGTTATCAACATCAAACTGAAGCATAAATATTGATTATGTTAAATAGATGATTATTTCATTGAATGTATTTTATTTCATAGTGTTGTTATGAATGATTATCTTTTGTATAGGATAAATAAGCTTATGGATAGGTGGGTGAATTGAAACACTATAAGAAGAAATTGATCGTTTATTTTACTTCTATAAGTGTGGATAATCTTCAGACATTTTAAATTATCTTTTTTCGGGGTTCATCAGAATCGTCAATTCAACGTTTATTGAGCGAATAATGTCCCCACGGTAGAGTGTTAAATGTTCCAGGTACCAAATACCGCTTATCATCTTCTGGACTCAGGGCTATCTTATCTTGCTTAAGGGAATATACATGGTGTTCCTTTGCCTGAATTAAATTTTGTGAAACAATTTTATGCTTCCATGATTCCAAACATTCTATATAATCGTTGAAACATATATTATTTTTCACAATAGATTGTCATCGGGAACTGAATACCTTTGAGTTTTAATACCTTAGAATAATGTGGGTACTTGGTAATTCTTTGAGAGTCCTTCTCAACAGAATGGAGAGCAGATGTAACAGCCCATGCGAAACATGCATTATCATCATTTTTCACATTGATACATGCTCCTTTGTTTTTGAATGTATTTTATTTCATAGTGTTGTTATGAATGATTATCTTTTGTATAGGATAAATAAGCTTATGGATAGGTGGGTGAATTGAAACACTATAAGAAGAAATTGATCGTTTATTTTACTTCTATAAGTGTGGATAATCTTCAGACATTTTAAATTATCTTTTTTCGGGGTTCATCAGAATCGTCAATTCAACGTTTATTGAGCGAATAATGTCCCCACGGTAGAGTGTTAAATGTTCCAGGTACCAAATACCGCTTATCATCTTCTGGACTAAGGGCTATCTTATCTTGCTTAAGGGAATATACATGGTGTTCCTTTGCCTGAATTAAATTTTGTGAAACAATTTTATGCTTCCATGATTCCAAACATTCTATATAATCGTTGAAACATATATTATTTTTCACAATAGATTTTTTCACACCCTTGGCTTTCTTTGTGATTCCATAATTTCGAACTAAGGATTCAATCTCCTCAGGATCGTATTCTTCCTTCATCCACTGACATCTCTTGGTATCCAGCTCATCATCAGCATTTTTCACGGCGTATAATTTTGATCTAAGACCTACAAAATCAGTTACCGGAACACCATTGTTCTCATCCTTCATCATACCTAGTACTTTCTTGTTCACACGTAGTATGTCATACTGATTTTTTTCCTGATAATCAGAAGTATCGAAGTGCTTGTGACAATCTCTTATTATTATTTCATATGGATCTTCAGAGATCTCATAAATGAGAGAATCGGTGTCAGTATATAGCGCGATACAGCCGTCACCAAAAGCTTTCTTCATATAATCATAATGGAAATCATAAATAGTGGTTTTTGCTAAATCCAGGATACTCATTCCTACATAAATTGGTTTGTTCAAATATATTTGTAATTTTTGAAGCTCAACAGCTACCAAGTTCTCATTAAAAATAACAGAATTCTTGAACTCCGGTTTCGCAATGTATGATTCCGCACCATATCGTCCTTCCCATTTCGTTAGAAGATGTACATTAACTCTCTTCCTTATATTCTCCATCGTTTTTCCTGTAACAATAAAAAAAGTATGAATATATAGATTTGTGAAGTGTAAAGCGATTACAAATAAAATATTGTATAGAATCGAACTTACCAAAAACGGCGTTATTCATCAGCTTGAAAAGATTCTTCTCAAACTCATTCTTCGCCTGCTTCCTCAAGTTCGTATTGAAATCGATGTATGACTTGAGCCATGCAGACTGCTTGAACTTCAGTACTCGATGTATTTTAGTTAGGATCAATCCATTCTTCAATGCTTGTTTAAGATTTCTATAATGTATAACATACTTTTTCTTTTTATGTAATGTAGCCATAAGTTTCACATTTTGTTGAGAAGCTACACATGGTGTTTGAGTTTTAGAGTTGTAATGTTCAGGGCAGAATGGAAGATCTTTGTGTTTGTCATGTAATTCTCTGGGATACTCGAGGTCAACTTCTAAAATATATCCTTCTGGAGCATCATCCGGGATTTGGGCAACATCGATATTAGGGTCCATCCATTGAAAACCGCCATATGGTAGATGTTGTGACATCGCTCAGTCATATTGATTGTTAACATCAAAGTACATGAGGTAATTTTCTGGTCTAGTTGAATCATAATTAGAAAGGTACTTGTTGTTTGCATGAGCTCGTCGTTTACCACATACTTGACTCAATCCTCCACGAATCCCTCGCTCAACAAACAAAAACATGTCAATATCTGTAAGAAGTTCCAATTCTTCTTTTGTATGTTTTAACATCGCACCCCACGTATATCCAGGTAAGGTGAAATAATGTGCAGGATCCAATCCATAAGTTTCATGACAGCTTGATCGAAATTGTTCAAAGACATCAGCCAATAGAAGAATATCAGTTTTCATGTAGATATCGCTGTATTCACCTAAATTCTGACATCTGAATTCATTCCAGACGAGTTGAGCCCTCATATAATTTCTTCGAGGACATGGTTTATCCTCTAATTTATTATAGAAACCATCAATTGGTGGTAGAGACGTTTCATTAGAGACGGTCATTAGAATCAATATAATCATATGGCATTACCCCTTTCTTTGTAAGAAGACTTATATGTTCTTCAGATTTGTCAAGAAATTGTGATTTCAAGTTGGGAAACTCTACTAAATACGAAGATAACTGATCTAGTGAGGAAGCCATAAATCGAAAACTATCGATGAATCGGAAATTTATACAATAATCATCATAATGTTTGGTGAAACTGATATATTTTTCCTTGGTTATTGGTAGTAAATCAATCTTTCCTTCCATTCTTGTGGCTATATCTTATATAACAAAATTAGCGTCATATCCACTCAAGTTGTGAAATACTACAGGTATCGTGTGACTATCCTTATAATTAATATTACATCCTTCATGTGCTGCTCCACGATAATTGTTCACAGCTAGGAGATGCTTGTGATCTCGCACTTTCTTCTCCCCAGGTTTGAGGATTCCATCGCAAATATGACAGTGAGTTGCCTTCCGAAATTCAGTCTCCTGTTGTGATGTCATATCAATGTCATAGGGACAGAGGAAAACAGTCTCTACATCTTCAGCGAATTGATTCATCTCATCAGCGAACCATTTCATACAATTGAGACCTCGATATGAGCGGTAAAAACTCAGAGAGTCATCATAAGTGCATTTTACATAGTGAACTTCCAAGTTGAGGTGTGAACAGCGAATAAAATTCAAAAGGAACATAAATATTTCACAACATCTAATTCACCTATTTACCGAGATACGAATATTACTGAATGGTTCAATAGAAATGTCTTGGTACTAATTCTCAAAGACCTTGAGGAATTCCAAGAACGTGATAGTGGATGGGCTCTGGTGCATGTCATTAACCTAGGGGTGAATATAAACAAGTTCACACCTCAACTTGGAAGTTCCTTCATCGAGCTACCTCCACAAATCAAAAACAAAGGAGCATTTATCAATGTGAAAAATGATGATAATGCATGTTTCGCATGGTCTGTTACATCTGCTCTCCATTCTGTTGAGAAGGACCCTCAAAGAATTACCAAGTACCCACATTATTCTAAGGTATTAAAACTCAAAGGTATTCAGTTCCCGATGACAATGAAACAGATACCAAATTTTGAGAAACAAAACCAAATATCTATCAACGTTTATATTCTGAAGAAGGAAAATAAGAACTACACTACATTGCCTACATATCTAACTAAAAATAAGATGAAAAAACACATTAATTTACTAATGATTCAAGATAGATATGATGATGATGATACACCTGTTCGATATCATTACGTATGGAACAAAAATCTCTCTCATCTTATATCAAACCAGTTGAGTAAACATAATGGACAGAAATTCATATGTGATAGATGTCTCCGGTACTTCCGATCTGAAGAAAAACTTAAAAATCATTCGGAGGATTGTGAGAAAATGACTGAAACTGCTATAAAAATGCCTGAAATAGGGAACAATATCCTCAAATTCAAAAACCATAAAAACAAGGAGAAGGCACCCTTTATTATTTATGCTGATCTGGAGAGTATCTTGAAACCGATTAATACTAAAAATAACTATCAAGAGCATAAAGCTGCTGCTGTTGGATACTATGTAACTGTAAAATGCACTTATGATGACTCTCTGAGTTTTTACCGCTCATATCGAGGTCTCAATTGTATGAAATGGTTCGCTGATGAGATGAATCAATTCGCTGAAGATGTAGAGACTGTTTTCCTCTGTCCCTATGACATTGATATGACATCACAACAGGAGACTGAATTTCGGAAGGCAACTCACTGTCATATTTGCGATGGAATCCTCAAACCTGGGGAGAAGAAAGTGCGAGATCACAAGCATCTCCTAGCTGTGAACAATTATCGTGGAGCAGCACATGAAGGATGTAATATTAATTATAAGGATAGTCACACGATACCTGTAGTATTTCACAACTTGAGTGGATATGACGCTAATTTTGTTATATAAGATATAGCCACAAGAATGGAAGGAAAGATTGATTTACTACCAATAACCAAGGAAAAATATATCAGTTTCACCAAACATTATGATGATTATTGTATAAATTTCCGATTCATCGATAGTTTTCGATTTATGGCTTCCTCACTAGATCAGTTATCTTCATATTTAGTAGAGTTTCCCAACTTGAAATCACAATTTCTTGACAAATCTGAAGAACATATAAGTCTTCTTACAAAGAAAGGGGTAAGGCCATATGATTATATTGATTCTAATGACCGTTTCAATGAAACGTCTCTACCACCAATTGATGATTTCTATTATAAATTAGAGGATAAACCATGTCCTCGAAGAAATTATATGAGGGCTCAACTCGTCTGGAATGAATTCAGATGTCAGAATTTAGGTGAATACAGCGATCTCTACATGAAAACTGATATTCTTCTATTGGCTGATGTCTTTGAACAATTTCGATCAAGCTGTCATGAAACTTATGGATTGGATCCTGCACATTATTTCACCTTACCTGGATATACGTGGGATGCGATGTTAAAACATACAAAAGAAGAATTGGAACTTCTTACAGATATTGACATGTTTTTGTTTGTTGAGCGAGGGATTCGAGGAGGATTGAGTCAAGTATGTGGTAAACGACGAGCTCATGCAAACAACAAGTACCTTTCTAATTATGATTCAACTAAACCAGAAAATTACCTCATGTACTTTGATGTTAACAATCAATATGACTGGGCGATGTCACAACATCTACCATATGGCGGTTTTCAATGGATGGACCCTAATATCGATGTTGCCCAAATCCCGGATGATGCTGCAGAAGGATATATTTTAGAAGTTGACCTCGAGTATCCCAGAGAATTACATGACAAAGACAAAGAACTTCCATTCTGCCCTGAACATTACAACTCTAAAACTCAAACACCATGTGTAGCTTCTCAACAAAATGTGAAACTTATGGCTACGTTACATAAAAAGAAAAAGTATGTTATACATTATAGAAATCTTAAACAAGCATTGAAGAATGGATTGATCCTAACTAAAATACATCGAGTACTGAAGTTCAAGCAGTCTGCGTGGCTCAAGTCATACATCGATTTGAATACGAACTTGAGGAAGCAGGCGAAGAATGAGTTTGAGAAGAATCTTTTCAAGCTGATGAATAACGCCGTTTTTGGTAAGTTCGATTCTATACAATATTTTATTTGTAATCGCTTTACACTTAACAAATCTATATATTCATACTTTTTTTATTGTTACAGGAAAAACGATGGAGAATATAAGGAAGAGAGTTAATGTACATCTTCTAACGAAATGGGAAGGACGATATGGTGCGGAATCATACATTGCGAAACCGGAGTTCAAGAATTCTGTTATTTTTAATGAGAACTTGGTGGCTGTTGAGCTTCAGAAATTACAAATATATTTGAACAAACCAATTTATGTAGGAATGAGTATCCTGGATTTAGCAAAAACCACTATTTATGATTTCCATTATGATTATATGAAGAAAGCTTTTGGTGACGGCTGTATCGCGCTATATACTGATACCGATTCTCTCATTTATGAGATCTCTGAAGATCGATATGAAATAATAAGAAGAGATTGTCACAAGCACTTTGATACTTCTGATTATCAGGAACAAGAAAGTACTGGGTATGATGAAGGATGAGAACAATGGTGTTCCGGTAACTGATTTTGTAGGTCTTAGATCAAAATTATACGCCGTGAAAAATGCTGATGATGAGATGGATACCAAGAGATGTCAGTGGATGAAGGAAGAATACGATCCTGAGGAGATTGAATCCTTAGTTCGAAATTATAGAATCACAAAGAAAGCCAAGGGTGTGAAAAAATCTATTGTGAAAAATAATATATGTTTCAACGATTATATAGAATGTTTGGAATCATGGAAGCATAAAATTGTTTCACAAAATTTAATTCAGGCAAAGGAACACCATGTATATTCCCTTAAGCAAGATAAGATAGCCCTGAGTCCAGAAGATGATAAGCGGTATTTGGTACCTGGAACATTTAACACTCTACCGTGGGGACATTATTCGCTCAATAAACGTAGAATTGATGATTCTGATGAACCCCGAAAAAAGATAATTTAAAATGTCTGAAGATTATCCACACTTATAGAAGTAAAATAAACGATCAATTTCTTCTTATAGTGTTTCAATTCATCCACCTATCCATAAGCTTATTTATCCTATACAAAAGATAATCATTCATAACAACACTATGAAATAAAATACATTCAATGAAATAATCATCTATTTAACATAATCAATATTTATGCTTCAGTTTGATGTTGATAACAATCATCTTCCTCCTGGTGTGGAAAAGGTAGATATTCTTCCAAACACTCTAAGTATTCTGCTAACCCCAATTTTTTAAGTTCATCTACAAGTTTTCCTATATTGATTTTATGTTCGAGAAATAGTGTGCATAATTCTACAGCTTCTCTATATTTTCTTGCAAATTCCAAACAAGTTTCCTCATTATACATCCTATTTAATCCATATATACTCTCATGATCAGCTTCCCAACGCATTAGCTCAAATAATTCTCCAAGATAACTTACACCGCTTATGAGATCTGAAATATCTTTTTCAAGTTCGCGATACATTTTTTTGTTGAAAGCATTAAGAACAACATTTATTTTATGCTGCATTCAATCAACTAATTGTCTTTCATAATATGCATAGGATAATATACCATATTGACGTTCATGATTATTTGATAAATTTTCTCAAAAACTCTAATATTCACTAACAATTTGCACCCATTCTCCTTTTCTTGCTTCTCTGTAACTTCCATCATGATCCACTAACACATAAGTTTTGTTATCAATCAAATTCACTATAACACATTTTCTTTCACTCATGACTCCCCGATTTCTTGTTTAAGCACTTTTAATGATGCTGATGACATTGTGTCGAATAAGCATAATTTGCAATTTAACTCGATATTCTATATGAAAATCAAATCTTCGCTATTTCATGGCCGATTTAAACGAATCAAAAACTGAATCGCCATCAAATTTTCGGCAGAAGACGATTTTGGGAGTCGTTTGCTTGAAACGATAAGGGCGGTCCGAGCGCATAGACTCAAACGGCTTATCACCCTTGCTTACGTCGAAGCGGTGTCGCCATCGATGTTAACACATTGACAACATATCAATTTATGAGCTCTCGTCTTATCTGATGTAAGAGCGCACGCGCCGCCATCCAACATACATTCTTTGATTTCTCACATTCACATGGGTAAAAAGCAAATTTTAAATATAATGTTTTATTCAGAAAATCTTTTTTGATAAATAAAACATAACACATTTTCTTTCACTCCTGATTTCTTGTTTCAGCACTTTTTAATGATGCTGTTGTGTCGAATCAGCATAATTTGCAATTTAACTCAATATTCTATACGAAAATCAAATCCGCTATTTCTTGGCCGATTTAAACGAATCAAAAACTGAATCACCATCAAATTTTCGGCAGAAGACGATTTTAGGAGTCGTTTGCTTGAAACGATGAGGGCTGTCCAAGCGCACAGACCCAAACGGCTTATCGCCCTTGCTTACGACGAAGCGGTGCCGACATCGATGTTAACACATCGACAACATTTCAATTTATGAGCTTGCGTCTTATCTGATGTAAGTGCGCACGCGCCGTCAATATCTTCCATATAGACATTGCTTTCTCGCATGCATACAGTTACCGAGATGGCAGGCTTGGAAAACGTCTAGCTTGTTGGCTTGTTGGAGGGTGTGGTTGTGGGTTCGATGCCACGCGATCGTGAACTTTTTTCCTCAGCTTTAAAATAATAATAAAAAACGCAGTTACTTATCCCCTCTCCGCTAGATGGCGCTCATGACAATCATCGCCAACCTTGAACGGGACTTAGAAAAATTTCTAAAATTGACCAAATATTGCAAAATGAACCTTAGAATTCCTTATGGGAAATTACATGTAAAATTGACCGATTTTGCGCTGGGTCTCTCCTAGCTATACTTCTGACCTCTATCGTTCCGTTTACCACATAATCTAATTCATTATAAACATATTGAATAGAAAATACGTTTTCTTCTTCCATTTTCAATTCCTCTAATATGTGTAATTGTCGAATTAAATTATTTCAAATCATTTGACAAGTGTCAGTTTGACAAATGATGCATCAGTAATCAATCGTGTCCACAAGATACCGATTAGTAATCAGGCACTGCTGTGGACAGGACCACTGATGCATCGCTTAGTTCATTTGTCAAACTGACCCTTGTCAAAAGATTTGAAATAATTTAATTCTACTATTACACATATTAGAGGAATTGAAAAGGGAAGAAGAAAAAGTATTGTCTATTCAATATTTTTATAATGAAAAAGATTATTTGATAAACGGAACGATAGATGTCCATAATATAATTGGGAAATATCTGAAATAAAATATAGGTTATGTTACACTATGGTTTACTGATAGTTGTCATATGAAAGACGTTAACTTTTTGATTACTGATTACTAATCGATTGGTAATCAGGCACTGTTGTGGACACGACCACTGTTTATGAGCACTCACTACGTCAGCCGATGAACTCTCATATATTGAAAAACTTTTGAAACCAATCGATGTATTTTTAATTGCATTTTCCAAAAATATAGATATTTAAAACTGCATATACCACCATTTTTTAAATAATCGCCATCAAAGTTGTGAAAGTTCAGGTTATGATATTTTTGAACCTGACCACTCAAAAATTAAATTTAAAATTGTCAAATTCTACAAACTTAATTGCCAAACCATAGCCAAACCCACAGAATACTAATAAATACGCCAAACCCCATGGTACAATAAGACCAGGAGGTCTATTCTGTACACTAATCGTTAATCGATAGCTGCTTATCGGTATAATTATATATATACATATACTTATACATGGCGATATGTCATTTGATGCCAGTCCGCAACCAAAAATGATTGTTCTATGTCGTCACCTTTTGGTGTTCTGTTCAAAAAGTTATCGGGCGGTCTCTTGAGTGCGATAAGTGGAGATCCTTGTGAACGATAACATTTGACAGTCGATGATGTCACGTGGTCTTGCCGTCTCGCCGTACGACGTGTGTTGTGTATGTATGTGTTTGTTTATGTTCAACTATAACCTATAACCTCTTGTGCTTTGTTATAAATTGTTGTGAGTTGTCAACACAGAAATATAATAAAGACTCTATGGTTGTGAGTTTTCTTAAGTGAGAATTTTATAGGTAAGTATCATATCCTTCCCATGGTACAATAAGACCAGCAGTGGGATTCTCATTCACGAACTCGGGACGTCACGTCCCAAGTCGACGTTTTGAGCGATTCTCATCTCTACGCATTCGGTATCTCCTGAGCTGCAGTGAAACCAGAGAACACTATCCTAGTCACAATCTAGTGGGACTCTGATTCACGAACTCGGGACGTTACGTACCGAATAGACGTTTTAGCGTTTCTCATCTGCAGTGGGATTCTCATTCACGAACTCGGGATGTCACGTCCCGAGTCGACGTTTTAAGGAATTCTCATCTCTACTCATTCGGTAGCTCCCGAGATGCAGTGGAACCAGAGAACACTATCTAGGCATAATCTTGTAGGACTCTGATTCACGAACTCGGGACGTTACGTACCGAATGGACGTTTTAGCGATTCTCATCTGTTCCCATCCGTTCACGCATTCGATAGATCCTGAGCTGATCTGTCAAATCTACTCGGGACCTAATGATGTACCAAGTTGATGAAAAGTAGGGTTACAGTAATATTTCTGTCTCTTTTTTACATTCTTACTACACCTCTTTTAAGTTAATGAGTAAGGACATGGTAAATAGTAAGGACTTCAGACATAATACCCCATGTCTATGGTAAGGACGTATGGTCACAGATTAAATCTGTGGTATGGTGTGATTGAAACATTTTTGTATTTACATTTTACATAAAATTATTTGGTTGTTTGGCGCCGTCGTGTACTGTTTTTTTATTTTAGGGTTTATTTTATCAACAATAATGTCGTCTAAAATTAACGAGAAAGATTTAAATACTGTATTCTGTACCATCTTCTCCAATCATTCTCTGATTTTAACCTGTAGCATAAAAATTTAATGCCACTAGTATTCTAATTTCAACAGAAATGCCCGAACGATACATGTATTTTAGATATGCTGTCAAGATCGGACATAGGGTGCGGTCGAGAACACGCTGTAAGCAATTGCAGCAATAAAAATGAAGTAAACACAGCAAACGGTTTTTTATTGAATTTAGTCGTTGGCAGCATTTGATGCAAATTTGTTTCCGACCGACAAGCTGTCAATCGCAATGAAGGAACGACGCCTGAAATTATTTAAGATATAGATAACAATGAAAATGTTAGTTACAGGGAAATTGAACTGTTGATTTATATTAAGATACTACCTTCGGCATTGAATTTTCAACGCCATAAACAACCGTCAAGAATCAATAGGCATAATTTTAACGTTATTAGCTCTATCAAATTCCTCTTTTGTCACTTTGATTTTATAATTTGTCCCGGTACTTTCATCCAACACGATTAATTCCATTAAATCTATTATTTTGAATGGAAAAATATTTTTATTGGATCATCTATACATAAACCTACTTTGGAGGTAGTGTTCTCTGCTTCTACTCTCAATCAGAGAAAACATACACTCTCAATGCACTTGTTTACACCACCTCCACGGGAAAAGCAAATTTAGCATTTGCAGTAAAGTTAACGCATGCGCAGTATCGCATCTAATAGCAAACAAAACTTGCGTTAGTGAATTTTAGACCACCGATTTTTTGCTGTCAGTGAACGAAGTGTGTTCTCGACCGCACCCATAAACGTCCATACATCATTTTATTGATTCTAAACAGTTCTATAAAACGTGTGCTAGATAAATCTGCCAAATTAAACTGATTTCTTATTCTTATTAATCGCGTTCTTCGAAATGTTATATTTTCGCGACGTTTATCTTCATGTCACAACATTTCATAGAAAACTGTTAATATGTTAAGTATTCAACAATATCAATATACGAAACTAAAAAAAAGATAAATATGTCAAATATATATAAATAATAATTAAATATAAAAAACTAAATATAGTTCTCATTTGTAGTTGTTATTATCTTGAAAACAGAGAAAATTACCTCCTTACCTTCAAAAGACTCGTAGCCAATCCAGCACTAAGTACTACGACTCGGGAGAGAGAATCAATTTCATCTCGGTACCGAGTTGGCTACCGACCTATTCGGGACGTACCGTCCCGGGTAATGAGAATGTAGCATGTTTAGTATTCAACGATATCAATATATGAAACTAAAATCAGGGCTTAGAAATATATCACATATGCACAGATAGTGACTAGATAGTTTTCTCTGGTTCCACTGCAGCTCGGGAGATACCGAATGCGTAGAGATGAGAATCGCTTCAAACGTCGACTCGGGACGTGTCGTCCCGAGTTTCTGAATAAGAATCGCACTGCTGTTCTGAGTAGTCTATGGAAACAACTAAATTAACATGCGACATATGCGGTCATTTTACGAACTATCACTACAACCGATAAAATCGCATTTTTTCTTCAATCACACTGACATTTGTCGCTGGAAGCTTCAAATTTTCATCAGGAACACTAGCGATGCCAATCCCGTGGCCGCATTTTTTTCGTCGATAGCACTTCATATTTACCTATACAAGCACACAAAAAAGTTTCTCAATTAGGTGGATGTTCAATGGCAGAAAAACCTTATGAGTTTAAAGGTTCCTCTGTTAATAGCTTTATTGACCGACAAACCCAAACGGAGGAGGTATATAATTCGACTGTGATTTTTTGTTTTGGTTTGTGCTCGCGCTTTATATATTAATAACGTACTCCGATTTTGATGATTTTTAATTCATTTGAAAGAGGAGACTTGAGAAACGGTCCCATATTCATAAAAACACAAATCCGAAATCTTCCCTTCAAAAAACACCCCGAAAGGGGGGTGGAGGTTGCAAATTTCCTGAAATCTGAGGCGGTATAATTGAAGATATGACAATATCCGGAAATGTTTAAATTGAACATTTTTTCGAAAGAGTTACGGTTTTCACGTTAGAGGCATGGTAAATTCTCAAATATGTGTTTTATTGCTATGTGGAGGGGGCCAAAATTGAAAATCTGTGGGTACGACATCAAACATCTAATTATTTTTAGCAACATTTTTTCCTTAGAGTTACGGTTTTCGAGTTACAGCTGTGGTAAAATGGAAACATCTAAAATACTTATGCGTATTTCCACAGGGATGTTTTGAGATCTCAATAATAACATCTACAAGCAAAAAATATACGTGGATAATAGGATAAATATTTACTATATCTTCATTGGTATTAGTGAACGTTCAACGATTTTCGTGGCTAATGTTACACTCAAAAGTGTGAAATAAATATTTTATACAAAAACTTGGACCGACGTTATTAGCTGGTGCACTGAAAAATACCAAATAATATTAATTCTATTGTTGCTGGTACTTGTGAAGTTGGTTCCAAAAGTTATCGATCTAACTGCAACTGCACCACTTCAAAAGTAACAACACTAACAGAATTAATATTTCGTATTTTTCAGTGCAGCAGCTAATAACGTCGGTCCAATTTTTTGTAAAAAATATGTATCGTTAATGTTACTCTCAAAAGTGTGGAATAAATATTTTAAAAAAATTAGACCGACGTTATTAGTTGGTACACTGAAAAATACAAAATAATATTAATTCTATTGGTGCTGGTACTTCTGAAGTTGGTGCCAATAGTTTTCAATCTAACTGCAACTGCACAACTTCAAAACTAAAAAAGTGTTCAATAATTAATAGTAATATGAATTTCAAAATGCTAGAAGAAAATTTACTACACTATCTTCTTTGGCGGAGTCAGTGCATCAAATCTCCGTATATAAATAGTTTATCTATGCATCAAATGCTTTTGTATAGACCACGATCATTTACTCAGGTCTTGCGACTGGAGCTTTGTACATGGGACTGTTTGTTGGAAAACGACCTGTGTACGGACCGTTCACTGATCAAATTGAACAGTTTAATAAATATCAAGATAACGTTTATAGAATAAACTGAAGAATCATACTGTGTACTGATTTATATTGACATGAGAAAGTTGTTTTATTTAAGTTGAATGTTGTTGATAGTAACAGAATAGAATTATAGTTGATTACAGTTTTACACACATTTTGCAGTTTCGCTAATTTTATTTTCTATTTGTTTTACGTTGATTCTGCTGCATTTGTAAATCTCAACAGGTTATGGGCCCAGAAAAGCAACGGAAATAAAAATAAGGTTTGTGTGTTTAAAAAGAAAGGCGATATAAAGTTAAAGAAAATCACAACAGAGACACGAAGCAATTTTTGCATAACGAAAAATGGCTGACGAAACAAAGATGAAATTTGTGAAATTGAACAACACCAATTATAGCAATTGGAAATTTCGCATGGAGATGTTGCTCGGCAAGCAAAAATTGTGGAGAAAGGTGATTATTGGCAAAAGACCAGCGGCTACAGTTGGCGTTAGTGGTGCTATCACAAATCAAAATGATCTGAACGAATGGGACGAATACGACGAACAGGCAAGGTCGTCGATTGGTTTGGCTGTCGAAGACAATCAATTGGAGCATATTCGTACAAAAGGGACTGCAAAAGCAATGTGGGATGCGCTCAAGGAGTACCATACCTAAAAGAAATACATTAACAAATAAAGTATTTTTGATGCGATCGATTTGCTCTTTGAAACTCGAAGATGGCGGCGATGTTCGTACACATATAGCAAAAATGCAAGACTTGTTTACGAAATTGCGTGACCTTGGTGTTGCTAAGTAGTTTGCCAGTGAGCTATGATGCGCTGATCACTACACTTGAATCACGAAAAGAAGAAGTCACGTTTGCATTCGTTCAACAGCGGTTAATAGCAGAATATGATAGACATGCAGCTGCGACTAGCAATTCAGGTGAAACTATTGTAAAAATTGTTTCGAAGGGTGGAAAGGCTAAAGTTTGTCATTTTTGCAAAGAGGAAGGCCATTTTAAGAAGTATTGTGCAAAGTACAAAGCATGGTTGGTAAAGAAGGGTGGCAAGTATGACAATGCAAATAAAGGCGATAAGGTAAACATTTTTGTATTAAGCGATAAACGACGTTTTAAGCATCTTAACGAATTATAATGTAACGTGCAAAGGGGAACAGCCGCAGGTATTGGCTACAAAGTAGCGGCATCCGTTTGAAGTAAGCGCGCGATATATGCTGTGGCGTTAACAAAGAGAGCGACGGCAGCAGTCGGCGTCTTCTGTTAAAATGCCGATAAAACGAATTTCGAGAAGCGTACAGTGGCGGCTTTCGTGTCAAAGACCAGAAGCCGCCCAAATGCTCTGGATCCTTTATCGGGTATATATATGGGAGAATTTTCGGCAAGAGGACAGAATGAAAAAGGCAGTGTGAATAAATAGAATAGTCCGAGTAAGTTAGAGAGAATATAGTAAAGTTAAGTTGTAATTTATATTATTTTGAGTGTAAATAAAGTTAATTTAATAACTCTAAATTAGTCTCACTTATCTGCGAACCCGCATACGCAACAATTTGGTATTAGAAGAGGGATAAGTGAGTGAAGAGGCTTTTGTCTATGGTGAACACCCGTAAGCAGACAGAAAAAATGGAAGAACAACTAACTAAGTTATTCTCCCATTTTTCGAGAAAACAAGAAGAACTGCGACAACAAGAAAAGAAAGAAGAGGAAGAGCGAAGGCTGCGAGAAGAACAGAAAAAAGAGGAACAACTAACTAAGTTATTCTCCGATTTTTCGAGTAAACAAGAAGAACTACGACATCGAGATTTCGAGCAGGTTGCAAGATTGTTCCGAAATATCCATCAAGAAATCGAGACTGTAAAACAAGAAGTTCGAGAAGAAATTGGAACAGTTCGAGAAGAAATTGGGACAGTTCGAGAAGAGTTTGAGGAGAAGTATCGAAGACTAAAGAAAGAGATGAAGAAGAAACGAGATACCAACCAAGACGAAAGCAGCAAAATGGACACGTCGGCGATCACAACAGCTAATGAAAAACTTAAACCACCAACATTTGACGGCGAAATATCCTGGGCTATGTACAAACGGCAGCAGCTAATGCAAATAGATGGGATCAGCAGCAGAAAACAACGGCGTTGGTATTGGCTTTGCGAGGAAAGGCGCTTGAAATACTTCAAAACATTCCTGAAGCCAAACAAACTGATTATTCGGCTGTTGCGGGCGCCTTGGAACTAAGATACGGCAACAAATATCTTAGCCAAGTGTATCAGAGCCAGCTGAAGAGCAGAACTCAAGGTTCAACGGAGTCACTGCAGAAATTCAGCAGTAGCATTGAGAGCATGGCACGACTGGCTTATCCACAGTCCCCGGACGAATTCATCGAGCAAATTAGTGTCCAATACTTCATTGATGGAGTTCGAGATATCGATATGAAGTAAGCGTTGAGACTAAGTAGGCATAACACCTTAGCCGAAACAGTTGTCCAGGCACTGGAATACGAAGCTGCCAAAAACGCTTCTATGAATCGTCGCAGCAAATTAAGAGAAGTCAGGGTGTCAGACGAACCACAAGACAATGCAGATTTCTTTAAGAAGTTGGAGGCAATGTTCCAGAAATTCTGCTCTCGAGGAAGCAAGGAGTCTGGATATAGAAAAGTGATTAAGTGTTACAATTGCAACCGAGAGGGACATATAAGTAGAAACTGCAGGCGACGACCCAGATCTGAAGAACGAAATGTTCAGAGAGAGAATACCCGACTTCAGGAAAACTCAACCTCGCCAGTGTAAGGGGGCGAACGCTGGCGACCACTGATTATCAAGCCCCCAAGTTACATTTGTACTCCATCAAGAAGAGCTGTGAGAGCCTCGTTGTCCAAGGTTTTATCAACGGCAAGAAATGTGATTTGACTATCGACACGGGGGCAATAAGGTCAGTGGTACGCCCCGACATGGTTTCCAAAGAATCTATCGTGCAGCACAACATCAAGCCAATACTGGAAACTGCAAAAGGAGATTTGATAAATGTTTTTGGAGAGACCACCACCACTTTGGAAATTGGCAATGCACAAGTAAAGATAAATGCAATCGTGGCTGACATAGTGGATGAATTTATAGTAGGCTTAGACGTTTTGGAAACCTTCAATTTTATCACAGTGGACTTTAAAAACAGAATGTTAAGAGTGGGCAACGAGGAAATATTTTTCTCAGCATCTTCGAACAAGAAATGTCCTGTTAAAATAATCGTCACCGAAGATATACGAATACCTGGAAATAGTGAGAAGATCGTGAAGGCGCACCTAGAAGAACGACTGGAAGGAGTTAACACTATGGTTTTTGAACCAAACGAGAACAAAGAGAACGGGGCTCTTTTGGCTAGGTGCTTAGTTAATTCCAACGATATTATTCCAGTGAGGGTAGCCAATTTAACTGTAAACAGAATGACTTTGAAGAAAGGGGAAGTAATCGGTACCTGTTCGCCAGTCTCCCGTGTAACAAGATGTGAGCAAGAGGAATCCGTTTCAAAAGATGTACATTTGTCCCAAGAGCTAATGGAGAGTTTTAAGAAGACCTGGAAACATCTTAGCGAACAGGAAAAGAAAAAGGCCATCGAGTTTGTAAAGCAAGAAGCTGATGTTTTCGTGCACGGAAAAATTACAGGGCGAACGAATTTAGTCAAACATCGGATCAACACGGGAAATGCTGTACCTATTCGCCAACCTCCACGAAGACTTCCTTTTGTAAAACAACAGCAAGTTAACACCATGGTTCAAGAAATGCTGAAGGATGGCGTCATAGAAGAATCCAGCAGTCCTTGGTCATCACCGGTTGTGCTGGTGACGAAGAAGGATGGTTCGACGAAGTTCTGTGAAGAAGGACAGCTACCCATTACCCCGAATTGACGATACCTTAGCTGGATCCAGGTGGTTCTCAACTCTTGACCTGAAAAGTGGATATTGACAGGTAGAGCTAAACAAGGAAGATAAAGAGAAAACGGCCTTTAAAGCTGGAAACGGCCTATATCAATTCAATGTCATGCCGTTTGGATTATGTAATGCGCCTGCCACTTTTGAAAGGTTAATGGAATTAGTTCTGCGAGGACTAACTTGGGAAACCTGCCTGGTGTACTTGGATGATGGAATGGTGATTGTCAAAGATTTCGACGAACATCAATCGAATCTGAAGAAAGTATTCGCCAGGATCCGAAGTGCTAATCTCCAGCTGAATCCAAAGAAATGCGTTCTATTCCAGGAAAAAGTCAACTTTCTCGGACACGTCGTATCATCGAAAGGAATTGAGACCGATCCAGAAAAAGTCCAAGCAGTGCGAGATTGGCCCAGACCAAAGAACAAGCACGAAGTCAGAAGCTTTTTGGGACTCAGCAGTTACTACCGCCGATTTGTTAAGGATTTTGGGAAAATTGCGAAGCCACTACATCAATTAACCGAAAAGAACTCCCACTTTGACTGGTCACCAGAATGTCAACAGTCGTTTCTTGAGCTGAAAAACCGTTTGACCAGTGCTCCTGTTCTTGCATATCCCTTGGAAGGAAGGATTGTTCGTGTTAGACACTGACGCACTGACGCTTCACAAAGTGGAATAGGAGCTGTTCTTTCCCAAATACAGGATGGCGAAGAAGCTGTAATTGGATATTTCAGCAAAACGTTGGGAAAAGCAGAGCGAAACTACTGTGTGACCCGGAAGGAGCTGCTAGCGGTTGTACGATCCATAGAACATTACCACAGTTTTCTCTATGGACGGAAATTTTTAGTAAGAACAGACCACTCTGCACTACAGTGGCTGCTGAATTTCAAAAATCCGGAGGGACAGATAGCGCGTTGGCTGGAGAAACTGCAGAGTTACGACTTTCAAATTAAACACGAACAACCCTACTTCATCCACAGTCAGATGGAATGGTTGAGAGGCACAATAGGACCATCAATCAATACCTCTCACTATTTGTGGATGAGCACCAACGTAACTGGGATAAACTGGTACCTCTCTTTCTCCTGGCCTACCGAAGTTCCCAGCATGAATCTACTGGCTATACACCATCGATGCTCTTGTCTGGAAGAGAAATGAAGCTCCCCGTAGATCTGATGTTTGGCAGACCATCAGCCGACGATCATGAAGAAGTGTCTCTTCCACATTATGTAGCTGACCTACAGAAGCGACTTAGAGTGGTCCACGATTTTGCTAGACAAAAGCTCCAGTTGAAGAGCGACAAAATGAAGATGAGACTTGACAAAAGGCAGTCATTAAACTCTTTTAATGAAGGCGATGCAGTTTGGTTGTACCAGCCACAGCGAAGGAGAGGATTAAGTCCGAAGTTGCAAAGACCTTGGGAAGGACCATATCGCATTGTCAAAAAGATTAATGACTTGGTGTACAGGACCCAACTTTCGCCAAGAGCCAAGCCAAAAGTGGTGCACGTGGAAAGACTGAGTCCGTATCGAGGAGATAATCCACCGGTCTGGAGGCAAACGGAAGAAGCTGTTCGGGGCGAACAGCCTTAAGGGAGGGAGCAGTGTAACGTGCAAAGGGGAACAGCCGCCGGTATTGGCTACAAAGTAGCGGCATCCGTTTGAAGTAAGCGCGCGATATATGCTGAGGTTGGAAATACCAAAAGCGGCGTTAACAAAGAGAGCGACGGCAGCAGTCGGCGTCTTCTGTTAAAATGCCGACAAAACGAATTTCGAGAAGCGTACAGTGGCGGCTTTCGTGTCAAAGACCAGAAGCCGCCCGAATGCTCCGGATCCTTTATCGGGTATATATATGGGAGAATTTTCGGCAAGAGGACAGAATGAAAAAGGCAGTGTGAATAAATAGAATAGTCCGAGTAAGTTAGAGAGAATATAGTAAAGTTAAGTTGTAATTTATATTATTTTGAGTGTAAATAAAGTTAATTTAAAAACTCTAAATTAGTCTCACTTATCTGCGAACCCGCATACGCAACAATACGAAGGCTCGGTTGAACTGCCAAATGGTGAAAACACAATTGTATGCGGAATTGGCACCATGGAACTGGAGCTCTTGGATAGAACTGGATTCATCAGCAGGATGAAACAAGATGAAGTTTTGTTTGCACCGAACGTGAATTGCAACTTGCTTTCAGTTGGACGGCTGACAAAAAGTGGTTTGCGTGTTGAATTTGATGACGGCATTTGTGAAATCAAACACAATGGAAAAATAGTTGGCATTGCGGACTATATTGGTGGACTGTACATTTTGCGGCAACGTGATTCAGCTTGTGTGGCGCTTGCAAACAACGACAAATGTATTCACCAATGGCATCGTAAAATGGGACACAGAGATCCAGAGGCAATTCGAAAAATGCAATCAGAAGGATTTGGTGCGCGACAACAAATTCTCCTGCAAGACCAAGCACATCGATACAAAGTACAAGATGATTCGTGATTTGGTGAAGCAAAATGTCATAAGATGCGAGTATTGTCCAACGGAAGAAATGGTTGCTGATCTATTGACATGAAAAAGTTGTTTTGTTTAAGTTGAATGTTGTCGATAGTAACAGAATAGAATTATAGTTGATTACAGTTTTACACACACTTTACAGTTTCGCTAATTCTATTTTCTGTTTGTTTTACGTTGATTCTGCTGCATTTATAAATCTCAACACTGTTAACTTGTTGACCCGCCAGGGTCGCATCTGTATAGGGATAAGTAAAGTCCCTATAAGGGTGTTCGAGCAGGATTTCAAACCAAACTCAAACCGTCAGAGGCATGCGCATTTTAATTTTAAGAAGACGGAAATTAATATGCGCATGCTCCACAATCACGGAACACAGTTGGAAACTGGTCCAAACTACTGCTCGAACACCCTTTATATATGAAAGTCTGGACAGATACATTAATGCGTGTGTGTAAAAGAGAGAAGTCGCTGTCCTTCACATAATATTTAAATGGAGGCTGTCATAACTTACGATGTCTGTGGTCTCATGAAATGCAATATTTCAGAATCACAGATAATGAAGTTCAGTCATAGACAAATAAAGAGTATGGAGTCATAGAGTAATAGGTTAGGTATATATATACTCTATGATATAAATAAATGTTGAAGTAAATAGGGAGATTTTAAGCCACAACTTGAGCATCATACGTTAAATCCCATTATCCGCTATTAAAGTAAATACAGTACGCTTATAAAGTAATTCAAAAATTTGTTCTCAAGCCATCCCATTCTGCCGCTATTTACGTGATAAGTGACTTTTACCATAAAGTAAAAAACATTACAATTATATCAGTGACAAACATACAGACCAGAGAAAACATCTACTACAAAAGATAGTTTAGGTACAAGACTTAAAAGTGACGCAGAGAACACTACCTCCAAAACGGACGGCGCCGTATGCCATGTCTGATGTTGCCATAGCATTTAATTTTAGTAAATGTTTTCATTCCATATTCAAAAAAACAGTGGTAGAAATGGTGAAAAATACAGATTTACTCAATCTTCTTAATTTTACATGTATTTGTCATAGACTTTGGAGTTTACGATAAAACTTAAATATAAATTTTCTACAGGTGGCATCATGGCAAAATAATTTTTCCTTTATTTTGTTCTCTATGATACAGAGTATTGATTTAACTGACAAAAAAGGCAAACATGACAATAATTTTAGACTATGGTTGATACTCAATCTTTTCCCTATTAATCAAGCGGCTTGTGAACCTAGGTAAGTACGTACAGAGAATCAAACTTAATCATATTTTGTAGATTACGCTCAAAGTGAATTCTCAGGGCCAATATATTTTTCTTCGAAATTTTTCTCACTTACATATTATCACCATATTATGAAGAGGTCAATTGCAAATAGCACTTTGTCACTTTTTCAGTCGCTCACTGTTTGATTTGAAGTACCCTGTAGCGCTTATTACATTGCAGTACAACTCAAGGTTTTGTCATTTTTTAATAATTTCACAGTCACTTCAACACAATAAAATAAAATTTTCGAAAAGAACTGCATATTACATAGATAGGTTTTGTTTATGTACGTATTCCTTAGAGATGTATTCCTTATTTCTCATTATGGTATTTTTTATTTTTATCCCTCTACAACAACGCCACCTGGTCTCTAGCTCATTAGCAGTCTAACTTTCATAACATTTAGTAGATAGGAAGACGCAAGACCTGAGTAAATGATCATGGTATAGACCATAGAGTAAATAGAGTAGGTATAGACAGTTGAATCTCCTGTCTATATAGCTTCCTAATTACACATAATTCTATACCTTTAATTTGATCCTTGAATTTTTTTGTGAAGCTCAGTATGGGGATTGCGAGTTTAGTGCGCATGCGCGAAAGGGGAAGTTGGGGGAGGTGTTTTGAAGTCATATATGTATGCCACATATGGTATCCATGGTAACTAAATAGGGACATATCCCTTCTCTTTTACTAAAAAAGTTCATGACGCATGCGCATATCGCCAGCTATCCCTAGGTCTTTGGCTTCATTTTTGCTTAATTTTTTACACAATGCAAGCGGCATGAACAAATATAGGGAGGACGAGTAACACGAGTAGTGGGAGTAGCACAAAAAACATTGGGTTATCGTATGTCATTTTAGTGGGTTGCGCAAAATCACGCTGTGCATCCTTATGTAGTAGGGGCGAAGGGAGCTTAAATAATATAACAATAGACACTCAGTGAAATACTGCGCAACATTCCAAATTGACAACTTATCACGGGACGTTATTTCAGCCACTTGTGCTTATTGAACAGGATACAGAGTTAGTCATCCTCCCTTCATATATTCTTGGCTAGCGGTATATAAGTTTAAGTATATGCCTAATTAGGACTAATCAAATCAGGAGAAATCGTACACCCTGTTCCTAAATACAAACCAGAGAGAACATTTTATTGTATGTTCTCTCTGATACAAACCATTAGCCTTGTCAAGAAGACTGGAAACAAGGAAAGTATACTTCCTATGCTTCTTGGTTATCTCTGGTACTACGTAGCCACCAGTCACATGAGATTACAGAAGTTGCATATCATAGCGTGCCTCGTGCACGACGAACATCTTGTCAATTCCCTTAAATATTTGTTCTCTTTATTTATCTTAATCGATGTATTTTTAATTGCTTTTTCCAAAAACATGAATATTTAAAACTGCATATATACCACCGTTTCTGAAATAATCGCGATCACTCCAGATGATCAAAAACTAAATTTAAAATTGACAAATTTGCCAAACCCTCCATCTGACTTGGAAATTAGTTCATCCTATTCTTCATGTCTTCACGTCATCTGCACCATTTTACGTCCTATGCTATGCTCTCAAAAGTCTCCAACCTGCCGTAACCTCGATTTCTGTTTTATGTTGAGTAGATACTACACTCAGATTGTGATTGTGGTATCTTTTCTTTTCAATCTCTTATAAATATAAAAGAATGGATAGTATTAGTGTGTTTACTGATATTTTCTGTGATCTTGTATGTGGAGGCGTAGAAAAAATTCTTCTTGAATCTGCCGTCAAAAATGGTTTGTAAATTAAATTATCGTTATTGCTTTCACGATTTAATATTTTATCGTCATTACTTAACTTATGGTGCAATAGATTTGAGATATGATATGATAAAGATGAGTCATGAGTATCTTCGTATCCTCTATCATTCAGCATGCCAATTCAAACGTGCATTGCTCCTTCCTTTTAGATAATACTTCACCATTGCCAGATTGGAGTCCAAATGATGAAAAGAAAACTTCATGTGCATATTGCCGTATAAAATTTGATGATTTATCTAGCCAAAGGGAACACTATAAGCTTGATTGGCACAGGTATAATATAAAACAGTCTCTTATTGCGAAGAGTCCTATAACTGAAGAACAATTCAATGATAGGAATGTGAATGGTAAATACAAAACAGCAATATTAAATAAACCCATTGAACAGATTTTATTGTTTAGATGATCTCTCAAGTATATCTGGCTCTGATTCCGAAGTTGATGACACTATTGATAGTTATGCAACGGCTAAAGGAAAGTTTTTTCTGCAAACAAATAACAAGCGCGTTATATCTATCTATAAATGTTTATTATTCGATAGAAAGGTGGGTCTGATTTCAGCACAAGCAAATGACATCACTTTTGCAATGATGCTAAAATCTCTATTTCAGGAGCAAAATCTGGACGATAATGCTAATATAAACCAACGTTTAAATGAGTGTTGCCTTGATAATAGACAGTGGACTGTTTTGATGCTGGGTGGAGGCCACTTTGCTGGTGCTGTTTTCAAAGGTGGAGAAGTTCTAGCACATAAAACATTTCATTGTTATACTGTGAGGGCTGGGCAAGGTGGTTCCCAATCTAGTAAAGATAACAAATCTGGAGGATCGCATCCAAAAAGCGCTGGGGCTTCATTGCGGCGATACAATGAATTGTCATTTGCTCAGGTAGATACCTATAATGCAACAATTTTGTAGAAATAATATATTGATTATAGCATATTAGGAACATTGTTGAGAAGTGGGGCGTAGAAATAAATGAGAGCTCTCGTATTTTCTACCGTGCTGCTGGGCCTTCAAATAGATCTGTCCTTTTTGGGGGACAAAAACCGATAATAGATCGGAATAATGAAAAATTGAGAATTATTCCATTTTCTACAAGGAGAGCTACTTTCACAGAAGTAAAAAGAGTTCACTCATTGTTGAGCACCGTCGAAGTATATGGTAGGTTTATTTTGTTGGGCTCATTTCAGTGATACGTTAGTTGTTTTGGCAGTATATAGTACATGCGGATATAATTCAAATAGGTTTTTTATGTTTGTTAAATTATTTAGACGTGAATCTTTTGTTAGATTCAAGTTTTCAAAGGTGATGATCCTGCGGTATCATAATGTTTTTATTTGTTTTGGTTTGAAGTTCACATAAGCAGCCACTTATTTAATTGGTATACAAAAATACGTTTGATTATAGAATCACTCGACGAGGCCACTAGAAAATATGTCAGGCGAAAGTCACCTGAGAGTGTTAGAAGAACCAAAGTACGTTCGGCATGTATTAATAGAGCTAAGTCTCGGGAAATTCAAAAAAGAATTTTGAGAATACTGAGTTCAAGCAGTTCCGAAGAGAATGTATCCAATGATGTTGTCAAAACTATAATTTCAAGAGATATGATGGATATTTCCAACGAATTAATAATGCTATTCAATAATAGTGACAAAAATCAGAAATCGTTTACATTAAAAGATTATAAACTCATCGAGTCAAAGAATTTGAAGAAAGCTCGTAAGAAAATGTTGATGGATGTAGTAGTTGAGGGTGACTTGAACAGTTTGAAAATTATATTAGCGCAAAACAAAAATAACAGAAGTGCTTTTATTAATCAAATATTGGATGAAAATCTCAATACCTCGCTTCATGTCGCTGCACTACATAAACATACTGAAGTTCTCACATATTTATTAGAGAATGATGCAGATCCAACTATCAGAAATAAACGTCAGCAGACTGCATTTACTTGTACGCAGTGTGTTCATATAAAGGAAACCCTTAAGCATTTTGCTGAACAAAATCCCCTCAGATACAATTACAATAAAGTAAGTGGTTTATGTCAGTAGTCAGTATTAAATTCCGTTAACATATTGTACAAAAATCTAGGCACAAATTCCAGTTTGTTTATTGAATATTGAAGAAACCCTTGAAAAAGCGAATCAGAGAAAGTTAGAGGAAGAAAAAGAGAACAATAAAAGGAGGATCATTGAACTACAAAAGAAGAAAGATAAGGAGAAACAGAAAGGGAGAGAAAAAGCAAGGTTGAAGGTACAGAATTTGTGTCTCATAGTCAATCACAAAATTGGTGAATGTTTAACTATTATTAAAGAATATAGTATTTATATTATTTGCTATTAATAATCTCTAAGCTGAAACCATTTGTTAATCCATTTTTCTGATTTTATTTATTTCTGAGGTAGAGTTGCTAAGATTATATTTTGATATTTTTTAAATTTTACATAAAAAGTACATACCTAATAACAAAGAAGTTAGATATTATACAGAAGTGTACATCTTATACTGACTTTGAGGCGAAATTCAATGCACCCTAGTAACGGGGTCGTCACTGTCATTGATATGTATCTGTATGCGAAAATCCCTATACGGCTATCATGCAAACAGAACCGTACAGATCACATCTCTATCTGAATGGCTTCAAGCAAAGGTTTTCATTGTACATAGATTCATTCTATCCACGAGATATAGATGCATTTTTTGCTCACCTTTTACCTATATATTGAAATTATCATCTATTAGTTGACAGCCGCGTCCCGTCACTTGGGTGCGAAAGCTGCATTGGTATTAGCCTCAAATTTAACAAAGGATTTACATTTCTATGTAATACCTATGTTTTTGCTAATAGAAAATCAACAAATTTTATTTGTTTCATATGTCTAAGTATTACATACATTTTTGATCCTATACTTTTACTTTCATTAATAAGTTGTTTATAGGTTTAGTAATGAAATGCAAAAAATAACAAAACTGGCACTTTAACCATCACTGACAAATAAATAAACGTAAAAAAGCGATTAAATGATTAACCTGTTGATTGATGTCATTGCCCAGAACAATAATAAAATGCGTTTCAAACTGAGAATGCAGTGTGGCCGGGTATACGCAATTTATTCTAAATGGGAAAATTGCACACAGTGTTGCCGCTCATTAAATTTACCTGTAATACTTTCTTCTGTAATTTTGAAATTCATTGTCATTAATTATTGAACATAAAAATGTTGAGATAAAATTAAAGCCAAGCGGCGAAATTTGCCTGAGACAGGATCTGATGGTTGGTCGAACCCTGGTTAACAATGCGCTGGCAACGACGGGCTCAATAAGAGGCCATACTGCATTCTCAGTTTGAATCACTCTTTTGAATCATTTTATCAAATGCATATTTCAGAGAGAAATAAATGGATCAAAAACCTCATGCAATGTAATGGAGAATAATTGAAGTTGTTTCTTCTTTACCATGTTAACAATTTGGGATTTTGAAAACTTCCATGTGAAGATTGCTGAGCAGGATGATAAATTGATTAGGATGAAAGTGGAAGTGCCTTTTGTTTATCGAGTTAAAATTTTAATCAAAATGCGACGAGCGATTATAATTTTTGTATTTTTTTCCTGTAAATTGAGAAATAAATATATTACTTTAATATGTTTTTTTTATTATGTTTCCTGTTAAGATGCCTGATAATTTATAAAAAGTATACATATTAACTTAAATATGAAGTTTTCCAGGTTCAATATAGCCTCCTGTCATTCTGTAATTTGTGTTGACTAGGTTGGGTATTTGATTACTAGCTTTACTGTTAACAAACGTATCGTAAAACAAATTCAGAAAGATAAATATGGCAGTACCTAAATATAACAGCAATGTATGCCACAGGTTTTAAATAATTCGAAAAAGGAGGAGGTATACGTTTGCTTTTTCATAAAAAAATAAATGTTTCTATATGCAGGTTGCGTTTAGGTTAAATAGGGAAACGGTCATACCTATATACATGTTGTTGTTTTCCCGCGAACACATGGACTGTCTATATTACGCCACGTAGCACTTTTAGATATTTGATAGATCCGACATACCTATGTATAATTATTGTGTTAACATTATGTGAAGACGGGCGCTGAAATTTCACTGCGTGAGTTATGGTTTGCCTTTTAGAATTTGTATGATATGTCGCTTGCTTGTCACAATGGCTTCGGTGAGCTATTACGGTGTCACTCCGGAAAGGCGCCTTCGTGATGGACACGAGTTAGCCTGCCGCTAGACACGGCCCTGCGAACCATGAACACAGAACTCATTTCACTTTTGGAATATATCTCCGGCAAGCGATTCTTTCATGGTAGAAAAAAAATATTGTCATTGTTTTTAAAATAATGATAGGACATACACTTTTGCCTTATAGAAAAGACGATGACAGACATACAATTATAAATACATTTTTCAGATTATCGTGAGAATTTTTAAAATTTTGGATCGTCCTTGAATAAATACTGGGTTGATTTATTTCAATACAGTGACCTGACGGTGCATCACACATCCATAGAATACATATATTTTATTTATTATATTTTATTAAATATTGCATACACAAAATAGAGCTAATATCAAACGTATAATAAATGTCTCTAAAATTAGTCGATGTATGTAAACTGTTTAATTATTATTTAATTTTCAGAATTCCTCGAAAAGGCTATGGAGAAGTATTCATTTGTTAAATCGTCTGAGGGAGAACCTAGAAGAAATAAAGCTAAAACATCACCAATAAACAGAGCTAAATCTAGGGAATTGCAACTTAGACCTCTAGACTCTCTACCGCAAAACTCATGCAGTTCAGAAGATGAATCAGATAAGATTGAATTGAATTTATCTACAGATAATGTTGAAATTACTTTTGATTTAGAAGAATTCGGTGATAGCCTTACACCAGAACAGAGGAAAAGAACAACTAGAAAGAGAAAACCTAAAAAAAGTAAGACCAAAAGAGCCAAAGAGCAAGAAGAAGCACGTAAAAAAGAAATAGTAGATATTTTAATTAAAGGAGACTTATTAGCTTTGAGAAATAAGGTAGATAGCATTATAGAGGGAAGTGAGAATCCTGCTGAAGACAAGAAAATATTTATAAATCAAATTCTTGATGATAAGATGAACACATTACTCCATATCGCAGCATTAAATGAACACTGTGAGATTGTCAAATTTTTGTTGGAGAATGATGCGGATCCATGTGTAAAAGACCTACAACAAAAAACTGCTTACAGCTGTACACAGAGTAAAGATATCCGAGGAGCATTCAGGCAATTTGCAAAAGACAATCCAGATAAATATAATTACAGCAAAGTATGACAAACACCCATGATTATAATAAGTTTACTAATAATTATATATTTTTTTTTCTCTCTAGGCTCAAATTCCAACTAATGCCCTTACTAAAGAAGAACTAGAAAAGAAGAAAAAGGCTCAGAAAGTTATGAGAAAAGAGAGAGAAGAGGCAAAAAGAAAGGACAATAAAATAAGAATGAAAGAACTCGAAGAAAGGCAAAGATTTTTAAACTTAAGTGATAGAGAAAAGGTGAGAGAATTATTAATGTTAATTATTCATTGATCATATGTCATTTTCAGAGGGCACTCGCGGCGGAGAGACGGATCCTTAATCAATGTGGGGCTATTACCGTTAGATGTTTCTTGTGTGGAATGGACATTGCCGGAAAAGTACCTTTTGAGTACATGGGCTATACATTTTGCACCACTGATTGTCTTAAAACCCATCGATTACAGAATCCCTTAAAACTCTCGTAGAATTTTCTTTTATAGTACACAAATCTAATCGGTAAATAAATTATGTTATTTGTACCATTACCAGGATCCTGTTATTGTAAATATCGTTTTACATAGGTACTTTCGTTGTTACCTATATTGTAGATGGCTGAATATTTTTGTTATTCTATAGCTGAAGTATTATCTGTCATTATTGTTATTTATATAAACTGCGTTCGAAAAGAAGCGGATAAATTCAACAAAATCTGAAATGCGAGTTTAAATGAAAAACGCTCGGACCCATCAATTTTTGTTTTAGAGGTTTTATACGTAAATGTGAAATATACAGGGTGAGTAAAAAAAGATATGTCGTCATCGATATGTTTTTTAAATGGCAACCCACTGTTGTAGAATTCGAAAGGGCACATCTTTTTGCGTACGGTAAATTTACTAATAGTTATTCATAATGTTTAGAGAGAAAAAGAGATCTGATCTGAAATGGTAACCCATCTTTTTCATTGAAGAATTAAACACTTTTTTATGTACCGGAAAGCAAATATGAATTAATTGTTATAGAAGGAAAATGCAAAAAACAAAAATATAACACTACTGTCACAAAGACAACACTACTTGCTGAGGCGCAAATACTGCTAATAATTCTAACAAAATGCACAAGTGAATTTTCCTTATTTTGACAATAAAAACGATATCTAACCCAAATGGCTTCCCAAATAATATGTGTATTTTTTATTTATCGTCTTGCAGTCCTACTATCAAGGGTGTTCGATTCAAATATTAAGTTGACAATATTTATAAATAAAAATCGATACGTACGAGCATTTTTCGTTGGAACTATCATTTTTCACAGAATTTACTACATTATGAACGCTGTGTGTATTTAAATGAGCAATCTGTTTACGTTATCATCTAGGGACATTTTAGTGACTTGACCTTCCAACATCATTTGACATCAAAAACGCATAATTGATGTAAACAGAGATTGTTTTGAAATTTACCAGCTTGAATAGTAGTAGTACAGTCTTATAAAAAGTAAGGACGTTGCTTGTCAGTACCAAACCAATCACAATACATATTCGTTTATTTATGTCATATATTTTAAACGTCAAATGTGACAAATGATTATTATAACCTATTAAACACAACACAATATAATATAGAGGGAATGTAATCGTCCTAACTATAAACTCAGCTGTAAGCTATGTGCTATAAATATGATCGAGGAGGGATTTCGTTCCTTGTTTAACAATAACCTCGATCAAATATCGATAAAAGTATATTCAGAGCTAGCGAAATCCCAATGCTTATCTGGTAAGGCATATAGCTCGCCAAACGGATTAGAACACGGTAATTTCATAACGGTAAACCGCCGTAATGAAGCAGCAATTTTCAACTTTGATATTGCACTTTTGTACCTTCAGGTTTTTACAAAGTAACGGACATACTTCAGCTTATTATTATGAAAGATTCATAATATCAGAATATGAAACAAATTCAATTGTTTAAATAATGGAATCTTATTTCCAATAGTGATTAACTCAAATGTTCGATATGGCGCTCAATTTGTAGCGATACAATCTTCAATTGAAACCATTCAAATTCTACAGAGTTGTGGGAGTACTCTCTAAAGGAGTCTTAATACTTTTGGTTGTGTCAGAGAAGAGTACACGTCTCTCTTCTCTGGTTGTGTTCTAAACACCATTTCATATAACCCCAAAGCCAGTTGTAATTCGCTGGATAATATCAAGCCATCTTGGAGACGATGAATAATTTATAAAATATCGGCTTGTCACGCGAACAAGGATAGTATCGGTCAATATAGAGTAAATCTTTTGTAGAACAGTAAAATCCAATTATTGAACTAACTAGATTCCATTTAGTTTTTGCTATTTGATTTATTAAAATTCAAACTTTAAATTAAACCCCTTATTTTATGATGATATCAAATATTAACTTTAATAGTTTCATTAATCAGGTCTGTACCTCTTACGTTTTTTCATGACAGACAGACCAAATAAAAAAAATATATTCGAAATAGCT
This sequence comes from Crioceris asparagi, assembly GCA_958507055.1. Lineage (NCBI taxonomy): Eukaryota > Metazoa > Arthropoda > Insecta > Coleoptera > Chrysomelidae > Crioceris > Crioceris asparagi. The sequence goes on from OY293826.1 coordinate 30,963,914, forward strand.
CAATGTTTCTCAATCGAGTTTCGCCTGTCTATTATTTTTTCGCTAGTTGCAAGGTGATGAATTTCTAAAAAAATGTGAAATAAGTATAGGAAAAATAGAAATGCTACTTTGACAAATTTCTTTATTATCTAAACAAGATAAGGTAACATGCTAACAACAATTATTATTTGACATTTGATAGAAATTTTCACAAAAATATTATTTTCTGTGATACTTAATAAATGATAACTCACAAAATGCAAATCGAAAATTTCTATAAATGACATTTTATGTATCTGAAGATTTTATACAGGCGAAAATATGTGTTCTAAAATGAAAAAAACACAACTGACAATTTTCAGATCAAAGATCTATCACAGTAATATTAAGTGTATAGAGTAGAAATATAAAAAGTACACAAATGGGAATATCATTATATTTGTGTAGTTATTTATTTATATAAATACTATTAACTTGTAAAGTATTCAGGATGTTTAATATTATGTTGTTGGTAGGATTCCCAAATAAAGAGATTAAGTTGTATAAAGTTTTTTAAAAGAGAAAATAAATAAATTGTCCTTTTCTATGATGGAATAAATAATAACTTGCAATAATAATTGTTACTAGAAATAATTGTCTTGAAATTGTATTCTTTTAAATATGTAACTTTCCAGTAGCCATCATTCACAGCAGTGGTAAATACTTTTCGCAGAATTTGCGCGGCTATTCCAGTTCTTGACAGCCTTATAGACCGTTCGACGATATGAATGGTGACCAATTTGGTCAAATAAATCCGAACCGACGGAGCTTTTAGTATCAGTATTAGCAAAAAATACTAGCTACTATCTTATATAGTAAGATCGGTGTCGCAGTCCTAAACACTGACCCATAATTAAAATAAGTGTGGTCAAATGCGAGTTGGACTAGTGGTGTGGGTTACATACTTCAGATATTATTTTAGATTTACCTGTAAGGAGGTATATCTTGTATTATTCATGTTTCGTAATTAAGTCTTAATTGATTTGTGACCCGTTTGAGAAAATATTTCTTTCAATTCTCTTCACGAAATTTACCCCCAGAATCAGAATTCGTTCATCAGCGTTATATGACCGTGATACAGTTGCCTTACTATGTATAAATTCTAAATTCAAACGTTATTCATTCAGTAGATTTGGATAAAATATGCTGTGACAAACAAGACACCAGAGTATCTTGTAAGGGTTCCATTTTCTCATCGTATAAAAAAAAATATTTTAAATCTACATTAAGGCCACCGCACCAATCCAATATAAATCTGGATACAACGCTAGATAAGAACATTGAATAGACTTGTTAAGTGCTTACGTCGTCGTCACGATACCAAGATAGAAGTTTTGATTGATTGAAATATGAGAGTATGTCCAATTGAACTAATCAAAACTTCTACTTCTGTTTCATTTGGAATGATGACAACAGCACTTGAACAGTCTAGGCTATAACTTTAAAACAAATGAAAATCGGATCAGATAACCATTTACTCTTGGAGTTTGGTCCGTTTCTCCTGACTCATCCTATTACAGTGCAACCTCAATAATCCGAACAAGCATTTTCAATGCATTGGGTACTCTATAATCCGATTTTTTTAGTTGTCGATAATCCGAGCCTGTGTTTTTAGACGTATATTGCAATAGGAAACTGTGTAGAGATTTTCAGGTATTCCCCTAACCAACCTTCTCCTTATACACATATCTAGGATTCACATTAAGTAGTGTGCAGCTTTATTTCACTGCTTGAGTATCGCGTTTGAGCAGTGATATTTATTTTGCTTCTTATATAGAACGTAATGCCATTTTAGGTGACAAAAGTGGTTTTTGATTAACTTTTTCGTAAATGTATTAAAATGCCACCTAAAAGAAAGCAACGTTGTCGATAAAACAAAAATCGGAGATAAATGAAAGACTCGCCCTTGGAGAAAGTGGAAAAGTGTTGGCAGATGAGTTTGGGGTTGGAGGATCAATAATTTGTGACATAAAAAGAGGAAGAATAAAATCAACATGTAGGATTTCAAAGTTTAAAAGAAATGGCCTTTATGATGAATCAAGAATGCGTAAAAGAAACAAAAATTACAAATTACTTTAGAAATTAATATTATATTCTTACTTGTTTATTCATATTTCGTGTTAATGTAAGTACATAGGTACATAGTTTTTTAGCGTTTGATAATAAAAAAATAATAATATTAATTTGAACAAATCTACTTCATTCAGTAATCCGAATTATTTGCTTATCCAAATCACCCTGGTTTTTATTCGTTCGGATTATCGAGGCTGCAAAAAATAATTAGAAATCAAAGATTTTTTAAATGAATATGCATAGCATAGCTTGGTTTTGCAAATTTCGAAAAACATCAGACTTTATGAAAACTTATGATATTCTTGGTACAGCCTACGGTCATATTACACTAGGTCTAGAGTTTTCCGTGGGGGTACTTCTCATTTTTGGCAGAAAATTGCGCAGTCCATGTTTTCTCTATGTTAATGGGTTTCAGCAAATACTATTAACTACAATACGTCCAACTTGATATAAAATATAGATTCAAATGTCCTCTACCGGTTAGAGTTTTAAGTTGTCAATATCTTTTTTTATTCAGACTTCCAAAATTTATTCAGCCAAAGAAAAGTTAACGCCAACATGTCGTTTATAATGTTACAAGAAAACATTGATTATAAATAGAACCTCTTGTTCTACACATAAACTTTACATTTTTTTCTTCTAGTCTACGCCCAGGATCGGTATCAATCCGAAATTTATACGAGATACCAAATGCTTTGAAAATAATGATATGTTCTGAAATAACTGCACATGTCGAGTGAGAGAAAGCCCCAAATGTATATACCATGTTATATAATAACCCTCAGGTAAAACCCAGGGCCCAGACAGCGTGACAAATGATGTCTTAAAGACGACACAGAACCTATTAAAGCATTTATTAGAATATAAGGTACATTTATATTACTCTAAAGCGCATGCGCGCTCGACCATGACAAGGAGTCGAGTATGATCCTCAAAAACAAGTTGTTGTGTGTTGTATGTAACGTAATGATGATAAGTTGTGGAGACTGATCTCTGATCGACGAATATATTAACATGGTAGCAGTCCGTGGTTGTGCTGGTGTTGTTTGAAAATAATCAAGAGATATGATATAAACCGTTAAAACAAATATGGCGGCCTCAGAGAACAAAGGATTTACGTTACAAGTGTTTGACGGCACACACTATGACAAATGGAAATATAAATTAAAGTTATTCTTGGAATTAAAGGAGTGTAACGAAGTTATTGAAAATGGAGAGAGACCGACATCAATAACGGAAACTGAGTGGAGGAAGAAAGAAATAAGAGCAAAAAATTAGGGTAATAGTCTAGTTTAGGGGCTTTTGCTATAAAAGCCCTAAAAAATCAAATGTTAGTAAAAATACATATATGGTAACATAACTTTTAATAAAATTGAGGCGGAAGAAGCTATTTTTAATGATTTATTACAAAAAATAGCAAAATATGGTGGTTTTGGTACTTACGACTTTTAGCAGAAATTTTCGATTTGGAAGTTTCCTTTCAATCATAAATAGTATATAACCATCCTTGTATTCTATTTAATACTAAAATTGTTCAAAATAAGCAAGAATATGCGTGAAAATATAAAATATAAGTTCACAAAAAAGTGAAGTAAAACGAATTGACGGTTGTCTTATGTAGTACATCCTGAACTACCAAGTTCTACTAATATCAATGTTGCCAGCTCTGTCAGTATAACTTTTGTACTATGAAATACTCTGTCAGTATAACTTTTGTACTATGAAGTTATTTTATAAATTTGTATTCTATGATTTAAATTTCATTTCCAATAATACTTGCTTTAGAAAAGTTAACAACAATAACAACAGAATTTAGTATATCATACAATTTGTTCAGTTTAACGTTTTCGAAAATGACAAGCATTGAGTGTTCTGGTTGTAATATTTCTTACATTGATTCAGTTTAACGTTTTCGAAAATGACAAGCATTGAGTGTTCTGGTTGTAATATTTCTTACATTGATTTCATTCTTCTAAGTGAAAATGAAAATGAACTATTGAACTTTTTAAAGAAACATGGTGTTTCAGTAGATTCAAAAAAGTGTGAGAATTGTGGAAATGATATGACATTATCCGGGAATGGCACTACATGGCGCTGTCAGAAATCTATTATAAAAAACAAAAAGAAAGTTTTTTGTAATTCTAAATTATCAGCAAAAACTTCTACTTTTTTTTCGGGTTCTCATCTACCTATCAAATTAATATGTCGTTTTGTATATAGTTATTTATTTATTAATCATCCGAAAACTGACATTCTTCAAAATGAATTCAAAATTGCAAGACAAACAGTAATAGACAGAGAAGTGTTTGTTTTTTGGGCATACGAGAACAGTGCTAAAATTATTGGTGGGCCAGGTAAAACTGTTGAAATTGATGAAGCGAAATTCGGAAAAAGGAAATATAATAGAGGAAGAATTGTAGATGGACAGTGGGTTTTCGGTGGAATTGAAAGAGAATCAAAAAAGATGTTTATATTAGCAGTGCCTGATAGAACAGCGAACACATTAATAAAAATTATAAAAGAAAGAGTTGCTCCAGGAACAAAAATTATTAGTGACTGTTGGCGCGCATATGATGCACTTGAAGATTGTCCCGAATATGAATATACAACTGTAAATCATTCAGAAAACTTTGTGGATCCTGGTACAGGTGCTCATACAAAAAATATAGAAAGAAGTTGGAGGGACGCTAGAGAAAAAATTCCTAGATTTGGACGAAAAGAACAGCATTTCGAAGGCTATTTGGCCGAGTATTTGTTTTGCCGTAAATTTTCAATTGCTGAACATCGATATTGCGAAATGTTTAAGGCAATTGGATCTTTATACAATCCAAAAAATATGAATAATATTAAGAACAGAGTGGAGAGATTGGCTGGGGATGAGTCAGACGAAAGTAATGAAGATTTAGTTTTGTAATTGTTAATTTTATTTTGAGTTTCAAATTATTATTTTTTAATATATAAATTCCCATTTAAAGAACTAACCCTTTACACATTCAAAATCTTACTACTTAATTTTGGCAACGTTGAAATTGTCCTATGTGAATGCTGTCAACGTCAAGTCGTGTCGTCAAACATACTACATAAATCAACCGTCAATCTTTTTTATGTGAACTTATATTTTATATTTTCACGCATATTCTTGCTTATTTTGAACAATTTTAGTATTAAATAGAATACAAGGATGGTTATATACTATATATGATTGAAAGGAAACTTCCAAATCGAAAATTTCTGCTAAAAGTCGTAAGTACCAAAACCACCATATTTTGCTATTTTTTGTAATAAATCATTAAAAATAGCGTCTTCCGCCTCAATTTTATTAAAAGTTATGTTACCATATACGTATTTTTACTAACATTTGATTTTTTAGGGCTTTTATAGCAAAAGCCCCTAAACTAGACTATTACCAAAATTATATTGCGAACAGTATGACAAATACGCAATTAGAATTGATTATTTCAGAAGAAAGTGCCAAGCAAATGATTGACAAATTGGACAAGAATTATTTGGTTAAAAGTAGTGCAGTAAAATTGTTGTGTAAAAGAAAGTTACTCGACGTGAAAATGGAAGAAAGTGAAAACCCGACAGACTTTTATAATAATTTTGAGAAACTTGTCAACGAACTGAAAAATGCAGGAGAAAATGTAACAAAGGAAGACAAATTAAATTATTTTTTATTAGCACTACCAGAAAGTGTATTGCATATAATCGATATTGTAGATGCATTGCCGGAAAAGGACAAAACAAGGGAATTTGTAAAATCAAAATTGGAATTAGAATTCAAGAAAAGAAATGGTGATAGTGGAAGTTCTCAATCTAGTGCTTTTGTGTAAGACAAGAAAAAAGAAGGAAATAAAAAGACATGCTATCTGTGTGGTGGTGTAGGACATTTTAAATACGATTGTCCAACGAACAAAGATTCTCGTAATCAAGGCATGTCACAGCGAGGAGGCGGCCGAGGAGGTCGCGCGACACAGCGAGGAGGCGGCCGAGGAAGTCGCCCACCACAGCGAAGAGGCTACTCACCATGGCGTGGCGGCGGCAGCTACGCGCAGCGCGGCAGTGGCGCTAGAGGCGGCCACGACAGCCAAGGACAACAGAACAGGAGCGACGGAGCAGCATTTAACGCGATAGTACAGGTTATTTCTGCGTATCATGCGAACGGTAATGTAAATAGAATTGATTGGATTCTAGATAGTGGGTGTACAGACCATGTAATAAATAATGAAGATTATTTCTATGATTCAGTAACATTAAACGAACCGATTAAAGTAAAAGTAGGTGATGGTTGAAGTTTGAATGCAATCAAAGTAGGATGTGTAAAAAGTAAATTTAAAGTTCTTGACAAAGAAATTGAGGTTGAAATGGAAAATGTTTTCTCAGTTAAAGAAATGGATAGAAATTTGATTGGTTTTGCCAGAGTGACTGATAAAAACAAAGTAGTGGCAATTGGAGATAATGCTAAAGTTTTTGATAAAAAATAGATTGATTGCAATTGCGTGGAAGAAAAACAAGATTTATGAAATGACAAGTTATATAGATAAAAATATCGAGTCTAACGTAGTAAGGAAAGATAATAATAAAATATTGTTAAAAGAAAAATGGCATAGGACGTTAGGTCATGTAAATTTTAAATATCTAGATACTATGTGCAAAAATGATGTATTGGTAGGTTTACCTAGAGAAATAGAGTCAGATTTTGTTAAATGTGTTACATGTATTGAGAATAAAATGCACAATATACCATTTGATAATAATAGGAAAAGGGCCAGAGAGATCTTAGAAATAGTACACACAGATGTAAATGGACCTCATTCTGAAGGATATAAAGGGGAAAAGTATTTTATTACTTTTATCGACGATTACAGTAAACTTGCTAAAATTTATACTAGTCTACAGATGAAGTATATGATAAGTTTGTTGAATATATAAATTTAATTAAGAACAAAACAAAAAAAAAATCAAGAAACTCAGATGTGATAATGGCACCGAATATTTAAATAAAAATATGTATAGGTTATTTAGAGAAAAGGGAATTGAAGTAGAGCCATGTCCACCGTATGTACATGAATTCAATGGTACTGCGGAAAGATACAATAGGACAATTATGGATAGTGCTAGGTGTTTATTAGCCGAGGCTAAATTAGAAAAGAGATACTGGCCTGAAGTAGTATGCGCTGCAGCTTATTTGAAAAATAGAGTTATAGCAAACACAATTGAAAGAAACAAATCTCCTCATGAGATATTTTTTAATGAGAAGCCAGATAAAAAATATTTGAAACTTTATGGAAGTAAAGTTTTTGTTAGGGTCCCTGAAAGCAAAAGAATTTCTAAATGAGATAGAAAAGCTGATTTAGGGATTTTAATTGGTTATGATGTAACAGGGTACAGAGTTTTGATTGGAAATAGAGTTATTGTAGCGAGACATGTTAATGTTATTGAAGAGCATGTTAACTATATAGATTTAAATGATAGTGATTTAGAAGATGAGAATTTGAATCAAAATGTTGAAAACAAAATGATTGAAAATTTAAATGATAAAGGAAAGCAGAATTCAAAAACTATAAATGAAACAAGAAAGTCTGAAAGAAATATCAACAGGCCAAGTAGATTTGATGATAATTATGTAGATCACGGTTGTATTTATGTGAATTATTGTAGTGCCGACAGTCCTGTAAGTTTTGAAGAGGCAATTGATAGTAATGAATCTTGTTTTTGGATTGATGCTATGAATAAAGGAATGAATAGTTTAAAGAGAAATAAAACGTGGCAGTTAGTTGAAAAGCCAAAGAATGAAAAAGTATTAGACTTGAAATGGATCTATACAAAGAAAAGCGAAAATGTTTATAAAGCAAGGATAGTTGTAAGAGGTTACCAACAAACAAATGTATTAGAGGATATTTATTCTCCTGTTGCTAGGAATCAGACGTTAAAAATATTATTGTCATATTGTTGTCAAAATGGTTTGTTAATAGATCAAATGGATGTAGAAACAGCGTTTTTAAACGGGAATGTTAAACAACCTGTGGGTTATGAGGATGGAACTGAAAGAGTATGTATGTTAAATAAAGCATTGTATGGATTGCGTGAGAGTCCACGAATGTGGTATGAATGCCTCGATGACTATTTAAATAAACTAGGCTTTATAAGAAGCAAACATGACTATTGTTTGTATATGTTAAAAGAAAAGGATGAGATTATTTATTTAATTATATTTGTGGATGATCTGTTAATTTGTTGTAAGAATAGACCAAATTTAGACTGTATCAAAAGTTTGTTAAAAGAATGATTTCAAATGAAAGATTTAGGTAAGATAAGTACGTATTTAGGTATTAATATTGAATATGATGAAAAGAAACATGAAATGTCATTAGATCAAGAGAAGTTAATTGAATCTTTAGCCAGAAAATATCAAATTGAACATGCAAAATTGTATGAGACTCCAATGGAGCAAAATTTAAAATTAGAACCTGCAGAGGAAATTAATGAAAATGTAAAATACAGAAATTTGATAGGAGCACTTTTATATGTAAGTTCAGGAACAAGATTAGATATACGTTACAGTGTTAATTATTTAAGTCGTTACCAAAATTGTTTTAATGAGACGCACTATAAGTATGCCTTGAGAGTTTTGAAATATTTATATTTAACTAAAGATTTGAAATTAAGATTTAAGAGAAATGTTAATGCAGATATCCTTGAGTGTTATGTTGATGCTGACTGGGCAGGAGATTGCAGAAAATCTACAAGTGGATATATTATTAAATTATTCGACAATGTAATTCATTTGAAATCGAGGAAACAGGGAAGCGTAACAAAGTCGTCAACAGCTGCTGAGTACGTTGCAATGTCTGAAGCAGTAAGCGAAATATTGTTAATTAAAGATTTATTAAGTGACTTTAATGTTAAATTAGAAAAACCGATTAATGTATTCGAAGACAATTTTGGTGCAATTAGTATCGCGAAATTTGGGAATTTTACCAAGAGATCAAAGTACATTGAAGTACATTATCATTTTATAAATGAAAATTATGTTAATGGTATAATAGACATAGTTAAATTCAGTTCTGAAAAGAATTTAGCAGATATTTTAACCAAGGCTCTAGGGCGAGTAAGATTTAAAGATTTGAGACGATTACTGAAATTAAATTAGAATATTATAATTAGATATAAATGTAAGGAGGCGTATTAGAATATAAGGTACATTTATATTACTCTAAAGCGCATGCGCGCTCGACCATGACAAGGAGTCGAGCATGATCCTCAAAAACAAGTGGTTGTGTGTTGTATGTAACGTAATGATGATAAGTTGTTTTTTTTTATAAATAAATAGTTATATGTAAATAAAGTGTATATAAGGAGACTGATCTCTGATCGACGAATATATTAACAGCATTACTGCAGAAAGCTATTCTCTGATATTATGAGAACGGGGGAAATTTAGGAACAATGGAAAAAGAGCGAAATCATGCCGTTACATAAAAAAGGTAGAAGAGAGCTGATAAAAAACTACCGACCAATAAGTCTTAGCTCGTGTATTTATAAACTCTTTGCAAATGTTATACTTGGAAAAATATCAGGAGTTTTAAATAAGAACCAGGCAGAAGACCAAGCTGGATTCAGACCAGGATATTTGACAATGGACCACCTCCATTCGCTAAACCAACGAATAGAAAAGAGGAACGAACATGGAAGACAATTGTACAATGCATTTATCGACATTAAAAAAGCCTTTGACTCTATAGAACACTAGAGTATATGGGAAGCGTTAGAAGAAATGAAAATAAACAAGTCTATTATCAGAATAAGAAAGGAAAACTACGAAGAAAGTGCAGCAATGATTGCCTTGGAAAAGAAAGGTAGAAGTTTCAAAATTAAAAGAGGAGTGAGACAAGGCTGCCCTTTATTTCCGCTTTTATTTAACAGTGTGCTAGAATCCATATTTAGAGAATTGAAGTGGAAGGACAAATGAATATACATCCAGAACAAACTGTTAAATAACCTGAGGTTCGCGGATGACGTGGTGCTAGTGGCAAGTAGGGCTTGGGCCCTAAATCAGATGATCAGAGAACTAGAAACGGCCTGTAAGAAGAGAGGGTTGACTATAAACTTGGATAAAATAAAGGTAATGACAAACAGCGAACAAAAACTGATTATTCTAAATGGAAAAAAACTTGGAATATGTTAAAGAAACGATCTACTTAGGTCAACTGATCTCCTTTTCTTACAGAATAGCTAAAGAAGTCAACAGAAGAATAAAAACCAGCTGGAAGAAATTTTGGTCAATAAAGGACATCTTAAAAGACAATTTTTTCTCAAAAATGAAAGGAAAAATAATCCAGAAATGTGTCGGTCCTTGTTTACTATACGGATATCAGACATGGACACTATCACGAACTTTATACAAAAAAGTACATGTAACACAAATGCAGAAGCAGATGGTGTAAAGAGAAAAGATAGGATAAGAAACGCATATATCAGACAAAGAACTGGATAGCCTGAAGATTTTTCGGTGCTAGCTAAGCACCTTAAATGGAACTGGGCAGGACACGTTGCGCGGATGGAAGAAGGAAGATGGGCAAGAACTCTAAATAAATGGAAACCAGATGAAAAAAGAAGAAAGGGAAGGCAAAAGAAAAGATGGACGGATGAAATCGTAGCAGTAGGAGAGCAATGGATGGAGATGGCTAAGGACAGAGGAAGATGGAGAGAAGAATTAGAGAAGTTCTCAAGATCAGTACCAACAACGCCAGCCTACAACACTACAACATAGACCCTTAACTCAAAACGAGTACCTTAATCCTTCATATGGAGAGGCCTTACCCCCCAAGGGGTGTCAATAGGCTATTATTATTATTATCATATAATAACTTAAGTTTATTCCGGAGCAAAAATTATTAAAATTGAAGAATTGACCTCTGAACCGATTAAAGATGATTTGACCTACTCGAATAGTGTTCTCAGATCAAATTAATGATGTCGAATATTTAACACAAGATTATGAATCTAAAGAAGAATCGATCAACTCGGGTACTGGTCTTATATTATCAAATGATATAGAAATTGACTTGCAAGCTACAAAAAACTGATCGTCAGCAACAAGACATTGATTATTTGCAATACTCAAAATTTGGAAATTGAAAAAAATATGAAAGTTTTGTGCCAAAAAACTACTTCAAGATAAAGAATTTGAATTAGCATTATATTACTGCTCATCAAAATCATATACGTTTCTTCAGAATTATTTTTGTTTATCATTATGTTTATGGCTCAATGACTTGCATGTTGGATGTGGGGTAAATTTAACGGTTTTGGAATTACTGAAAACTAAATTTAAAAAAATTAAAACTATTAGAAGCAAACGGGGCAATAATGTTACGCCTGATTGTGTCAAATTCCGTTTCAGTCAGAGAACAATAATGATGAATCAATTATTGAAGCCCTCTCAGGATAGCAACAGCGAAATCAACACGTTTTTATTGCAAAAATAATAAATGATAAAGCTATCTTTCGAATTTGGAAAATACAATTTCTCTCAATCAAAAGTAGAGTTTAATTCAAACATTGACGATCATTTTGGGTTTGGGTCTGTAGCAGATTATTGCATGAAAACTGTAGAAATAGTTTATTAGATTTAAAAAGTAACTACGATTTAGAAAATACACAGATAGAGCTAAAGAAATATTCTGAATCTCCAAAATTATTTGTTCCCAATTCAAAAGCGAAAAAAATTATTATTGAGATTTTAAATGGTTAATTCAGACAAAAATTTTGATTTTCTCAAAATAAGTGTGAATGGTAATAGATATCATTTGATTGAGATGTGTAAATCTAAATCGTTCGTAATATTTGTTCAAATTTATTTTTAGAAAAGTATTTTAATGTATTAATTAAAGCCTATATTAACAAGTTAAATGAAAATAGAAATAAGTTAACCTTAACAACAAAAAATCTGAAATTAATGAAAATGTCTCATAATTAAATTTGCATTTTTATTTACCCGGGACGGGAAAAAAGTTTGACATTTTATCTCTGTTGACAGGTGACAAAGTATCACATTTTTCCCCATGGGAAAAAATGTACTTTTTTCCCGGGTAGATATATATAGGTGCACATAAATATCAATCAAAACACATAATTAAACTGACAGATATTTGATTACTTTAAAGGTTTCCTTAGCAACGCATGTTTAATTGTCGCCTACTACTTTAAAAATTTTACTTCGATAATCTTCTGACTTTAATAAATTGTAATATTTGTTCAATATTAAATCATCGTTTTTACCGTCACAGAAAATTAGTGTATTATACACGGGAACAATATTAGATTTTAGCTCTCGGTTCTTTCAACACCATGAAGATCAGATAAGTCAAAGGGCTCTGCATTTTAAAGTTTTTTTTAAATTCTTAATATACCCATATTCGTATGTGGCGCTAGTGTCGAAACGAAAATATCAACGGCATGGTATTATAATATCTCAATAGAGATGTCCAAAATGATTTAATTTTTACATATATACATATTAAAATTCTTTGAGTTAAGTCGAGCTTATCAAGAATACAAAATCAATATTACGAAATTACGATAGTGGTCACATTTACAAAGATATCATGTTCTAATTTGATACAAAAATTAGTCGTACAAATATCTCGATTGGCTACGAGCCGTTGGAATTTTTATCTTCAACAAAGGAAACATCCCTACCACTCAAATTTTGACAAGTCTGTAGAACTTTAGGTACGGCCGTGCGACAGCCTGTAAGATTTTACATATTTAAATATGAGTTTCATGAAATTTTTTGAATAATCTAAGTCAATATTTCAACAAGAGATATCAATTAAGTTTACCTAAATATTTTTTATTGTCAAAACTAAGGAATTTTATATATTTTCAATTTTTAAGTCATATTTCTATGGCTCTTATAGAACGATTTCGAATGTGGAATATTAGTGCAATAATTGGTCCATTTAAAAAAATATAGGTACATGAATACTACACATTTTAATACACACATACATTCAAATATGTTTTCCTAAAATTTTTAATTCCAAATTAAAGAAATCAATTTTACTTATGCACTACTGAGACACAAAGACAGAATATAAAAAATGACATTAAAATATAATAAATTTTTTAGAAAATAACCAGACTAGATATTTGCCCTGTACAAATCCTAACAATTAGAAAAATTAAAATTACAAAATTCATAAGAGTTTCAATCTGGCAACTTTGGATTCATCACAGGTATAACAAAGTCTTCCATGTTGGGAATCACCAAAATTTTCTGCAAAACGATAATGGATAGAAATATTTTTTAATACTCTAAAAGGAACTGTCAATTCCATCGCAAATAGGGCTTAAATAATTTTACCTGGAACTCTTGCAGTAATTTTCTCTCTATCCAACTGGTTACCATAATATAACTGATGTTTCTCTCACCAACAATGGGTCTAGCAGAAAGCTCAATTTCAGGTAACGGTCGAAACCCGAGCCATATTCTATCAGTAGGAGGTGAAGGAATATTTAATACCAATGTTCCGACAATTGATTTAACTTCAACTGTGAGCCTTAAATCAGTGTTTGAAACACCTGCAAGTAGATATATTTATTCACAAGATTGTTAATAAAAATATAATTTCGTTACAAAAATGATTAAGCCCACTGTGAAGTTTTATATTTCAATATGGTGCAAGACGAAGAATTAGTCGACTAACCCATACTTATCACAATATAAACTATAGTGATTACAGCACAGCTAGGGACTTCTCCATATATATAGTACTTAGTATTATATATATGGACTTCTCAGTGATATTTTTATTGACCTTCACACATCATTCGGCATTGATTGACGCATAGAAAATGTATACAGAAATTGTTTTGAAATTTATCAGTTAGAATAGTATAGTTTTACAGAGTTGTGAAATCAATTTATTATTGACGTCTACAAACACGTAAAGGGGCATTCTCCTGTATGTAGGTTATAATTCGAATTTGATTATAATGTTACTCGTCAACAGGGAATGTAATAGGCACTGCTGTAAGTGGAAATGCCATAGCGTCTTAATAGATAAATATGATCGAGGAGTGAGTTTGCTCCTTGTTCAACAGCAACCTCGATCAATCTTCGAAGACTTTTTAATTTCTCTCTTGGCATTCCTACTCTACTTCTCCGGTATTAATTCTATGGTCACAATACAAGTTAGTTTATTTATGTCAAATATTTTAAACTTCAAATGTGTAATCATCGATTCTAACCACGGTCGTATAATATAAGGTCTTGACTCTCCACTTGAAAAAGTGTCACACTTATTGAAGGGGTTTTTCTTAATTCTAGGTTTAGCCGCGCAAGTCGCTGTAATCTAGTGTCGTTGACAATTTCTTAAATATGATTCTTTATTTGTACTGTACTGTGTAATGAATTCAAATTGAATTCACAAACGGTAAGCGAATTATTTAATCTGGCGTTGCTTATACAACACTTGAGAAATGATCTCTCAATTCAATAATAATCTATTTGCGACTGATTTTATATTATTGGTTGATAATTTGTCGAATATCAAAGTATACCGAATATCAGGATCAGATAAACCAAGGCTATAATTAATGTATAATATAAAAGGCAGAGTTAAATTACAATCTATGTCAATTTCTCTTTGAATTTGTTCATCGGAAATTCTGCTGTGCTGTAACTGTACTCGGAATTATATCACCAAAAATAGTTGGAATTGCAGAGCCGGACAATCGAGGGCGCTGGAAAAGAGCCTGCAAGAAATTATTTAATGATGTGTATTGAACAGCTACATAATAACAAGCTAATGTATAAAACGGGTAAAAATAAATGCTCACTTCTGCAATTACTTTTCCGGTCGAGTCATGTTTAACATATTTCCTGACAATATATTTTTCATCAAAGTGCTTTTCACAAATGCAATGCGAAGATTTTAACTCCACTAATCCAGGAATAGCGGCTTTCTAACTTGTAATCATTTGAAATCATTTGGCACATTAAAAATCGAAACATTCCTAACACCACTGTAACTGGACTTGCACTCGGGAATAGCACCCAATCTTCCCATTTTGTAAGTCTTAATATAATAATTTAATAAAGTTACGATAAAAAAGTTAATATTCAAAAAGCGATTTAACGAATGATTATATCTGAGATTTGAGATTAGATCATACCTCCAATCATAGAGTAATAATAAATATCTCCAATTTGAGATTAATTTTAAACTTCAAACAGATGAGAGATACCCGCAGCCATTGTACACTCGACACTAGCGACTAGCGCCACATCCAAAATGGCTATAATATAAACAAAAAATTTCTTCAATATCCAATTTGGCCTACCCAAACTCCGTGGAGACGCAAGACCTTATATTATACGACCGTGATTCTAACAAGTGTCAATTGTAGGCTTTTACAACGTTGCAAACTTCAGGCGTACCAACAGTTGGCTATGAGTACTTATAAGATTTTGTACAACATAATTAATATTATACATGGAGAAATAAATGAAGAAAAAAAATATTTTCAATGTTTAAATGGTACTCATTGTTATCATTTGTGTTTGAAAATAGAATAGATACCTAATATTTATTTATTTATTCAGTGAACAGCACAGAAGTAAATGATAAATTGGGCTGGTAGTGCTGGTACTTGGTACTAATATTAATATACAATTATTGATTTTCTAGTGTTATTCAGAAGTGTTCTGCTTGATTTCATAACCATTATATTAATCAAAATGCAAAAAGCATGTTTTGTGGCTCACGTGAGGGTGAAGTTTACAATCTGCATAAGTTTCCAGCAAATCCAGAAAAGTGAGTATATTTCGACATAATATGATCGTGTCTTTCGATATAATCTGTGTGGTAATTATATATCAACTTTTTTAAAGATAAAAAATTGGCAAACGAGCGTCCATCTCTATTCAAAACTGAAACCTGCTGCTACACCAAAATTCGACCCTTCTGATATGAATTTATTCTAAATTAATAAAACTGACATTTCACCAAGCACCGGTAAGCGTCAACTTAGTAATCTTTATCTCTAAGTTAGAATTAAATATTTATTAAAGCAATTTTACTTGCAGAGTCTTCGTTTGTAATATTTGACGAAACGCTGCCAAATTTAAGTGTGAGTTCAAGTAAATATCATATTGCCTTTCTATATTATGGTTTGAATTCCGAATCATTAAAATATATCATTCTTCAATCTAAGAAAAAAAATAATATCGACCAGTTGACCAAGTTGCTCCGAAACACCGCAAAATCGACATCATTCTGATACAACAGCAACAGGCTCTGAGAGTAAATTTGTTACCAACTCATCTCCCAAAAAGCTGTTTCTAGGATCGATGAAATTGAAAGATGACATAATGAGAAGACTGAGAAAAGTTTGTAATAAAAAGTCTGATTCACTGATGACATCCAAGCCTTAACCAAATCACAAAATAGTGCAATTTTCACAAATTATTTTCCTAGAATGAGAAAAGTGACAGCATTTTTTTCTTATCCAAGATTCGTTGTGCCAAACGAAGCTCTCATGGATGCACTTGGTCTATCCAAGACAAGATTGTGACTTTAGCTTTGTTTAGAAAGAGCTCTAGGTGTGGTCTGAAAGTGAACATTTCGTTTATCCTTCGGAATCGTTAATAGTATCTATGTGTGGGTCAGGGTCAGGCTATAACGTTGTTAGAAGAAACGATGGACAGATTCGCCAATAAACAACGTCGATTTTTCATGAATTTCATGTACTCAGCATCATCAATTAATAATAATTAAAGAGATATCCAAAGCAATTTGCAAGATAGAAATTTTGTAGTGATTTAAAAGGAGAAATGAATCAATTCTCAATAATGATAAGGGTTATAAAAAACTTAGAACCTTCCAGCATATTTAATTCAATAATCAAAATGAGAAATAAGTGACTAATTTTGTATTATTTGGTAAGGTTATACATTGTTTTAAATACTTTTATAAAAATAATAAACTCAATCTTATCCACAGGTTAACAACAGTCAAGGGAGGATATTGAAAAAGAAGAAAGTTTTTATATCCTGATGTACCTACTTCAACAGGAGATTCCTATATTGCAGAAAAAACATCAAGCTTTAGTTCTTGATATTTTACACATGACGATCATGATCATTGTATTCCTTCTCGGTATTGGATTATTTTAGGAATCGTCAACTCTTTCTTCTGCTAACTCTAGTCTGACCAACACATTCTACTCAGGATTCCGAAGGATACACAAGATGCTGATCTTCTGGCCATACGTTATAATTCGAACATATTGTCTGGTGAATCGTATCATGGCATATGATGAATGTAGTGTTTTTGGTAGAAAATTCACTAGGCTAACTTAGTCAAATAAGCCACCGATATTTTCGATGACGCACCTGCTCGAAGAGCTGGTTTGATGTCATATTGCTGATTTCCATCAACACGTAAAGGTGAAAACAACTCATGCTGATCTTCATTGTTGGCTATTCTTATTTTCCAATTTAAAATTTTTGTCAATTTTTTCCACCTTTATGTGTGAATTGGACATATTATACCTTATTTAGTCATAAAATGCTGCAATCAGACATTTATGATTTGGTTTCAAACATGCCACAATATGGACTGCAGTCAGATTGTAAATGCTTCCACACCATCCAATAATAACCCCAAATAAATTTTCAAAGGCAGAATAACATTGTCAAATACAACCTTATTTGTCTGATTGTGTTCAGGTTGGTTAATCACTCAACCTGAGAAGGGGGCATGTTGATTTTAATCGGTCCACTTTCTGTTACCTTTTGGATATGCTACTGGTTAACCAACTGGACGGCTTTTCTTCAATGTACTGTCTCGTTTACACAATATTTGACGTGTTTCGCATCAGGTGGAGAAGCTTTGCTACCATTGAAGCAGTAGGGAAGTTCATCTATTTTTGGTGCAAAAGCGTACCTCCATTAACATTGCCTTACCACCACCATCTACATTCCAGCAAATGTGAAAAATCGAACATAGTAATTTTCTTTCCTTCAGTCACTATAAATGGATGAGTGAGCCCATTTATTTCAATGGTTTCTCAATTACATAAGTGGACCCATAACACATTGTAGTAGCAATATCCAGTCCTTATTATTGATGAAAAGCCTGGATCATGATACTACGAACAGAAGATATGACTACGCGCATCTCTAATGACGTAAGTGACAAAACGTCAGTGACAACCATAAAATGCATCTTTTAAACAATAGTCTCATATTTTGTGCAGGCATGCCATCTGGATTGCGACAATTTAGGTTTTTTTGTACATAATACATAATTAGTTTATGATATTTCGGGCTTTTGCAATATAATGCCATACATCATGGGGGAATAATGAACCAACAGACCTAGTAAAATATACATTTAATTTTCCAGAATATGTCGATATTTATGTTCGTTTTTCCCGTTATGTCACGGAATGACGACATACGCGCATCGGAGTTAAACGCGTTCACCAACTGAGCATATTTTATCATGCGCCTGGTTTACATGTGTTACACAATTTTATTGCCTCTGCAGGACAGAGTTTGCATCCAGTTATGCACTACGCCTTGGAACAAGTTTTTGTTTGTCACTTTGGATGAGATTATGATGAGAATAAATGCGATCTTCTTACCGAGTATATTGAAGACGTTCCTTAATTTCTATCTTGTTAAAGAGCCGAAACACAATATTCATTCTCGTCTTTTTTTGACTGATTTTCACTAAGGCGATTGTTAGTATGGGTATGGATTCCTGTTTAGAATTGTATTGATAGATTCCATTTAAAAGAAGTGTGTTCTTACATGGTGGTGCTAAGCCAACAAACTTGTCGCAGATCGCCCCCTCCCACAAGAGCCTCGTTTGGCACAACGAATATGTGATAACAAAAAATGTGCTGTCACGTTGCTCATTCCTTGAACATAATTGTACTATTTTGTTTTTGCTTAATGTTTTGATGTTATCAGAATTTTCCTTGCAACCTTTTCTGGGTGTTCTTATTTTGACATTTTTCAATTTCATCAGGCTTTCGAGCTATTGGTTCTCCGCATAGCCTATTGACTCAGAATAATATCGATATTGCGATATTCCAGAGCCGCTTGAAATTGATTCGGCGGTACCCATTTTTCTTGGATTGACAGTGGAGTATCCACTAACATATATTTTGAAGATTCGAGGTTTTATCCATAATGAAGCAAGACAAGTTATTTTTGAATGAAGCATGCACCAGAAGAGAAAGATAGGGTTATGATGTAGCACTAAAATTCCGTTTTGAACATGAGACATAACACTCTTAATTAAAATGTTTATTGCAAATGAACAAACTTTTATATGGGACGTACATCCTTCCCTGGCTTGTGTGCCAAATATTTTATCTTACAAAATAAAATCTTTCGGTTGATCTTTAATTACTGATCGTTTATAAAAAACTGTTTTCTTAATTATCTGTATGAATTTCGTAGACTACGTCGGCGCTCGATCCACAAATATTTTGATTTTTGTTGATATTTGATTTGTCTAATTAACATAAAATATTCTTGGCCTTTATCAGAAGGGAGGACATGTGATATTTGTTAGCATATAGTGCCACGTCATTATTATTTATTTAGAACAAGGTGTCAAATAGAGAATAACGTAATGTGAATTTGTCGAGATATAAAAAGTGTATTTTATCCTTTAGGAAGAACTAATAAAGTAATACTGTATTTTCATTATTTCTTGGCTTGTCATAGGTACATATTTTCTGCCAATAAATCTATGTGAGTTTTTGATATATTATTTTAGTTTCTTTTTCACCTTTTGTGTATTTAGCAGAAGAACTTAAACTTCAAGTTCTCTAGAAGGTCATATACGACAAAGTGAACAATAAAAAGAATTTGGAAACTTGCGTGGTCGCGTGAATAACTTAACAGAGTTTCACTGAAATCGGGTAAATATAATAGGAGCACATAAAAGATAAACAAGCATACAAGACAAGCTCTATCTACCTATGGAAACTATTTACAACGATCCTAAAATTTATTCATACCTTCCATAGCTTTTTTAATGTATCGATTCTCTGTAGCTGCTTGGAAGAATTTCGATTCGGCTAGTCTATCGACCATTTTGATGAATTTCTTTCCAGAATTTCCAGTTCCACTGGTACCTGATCCTATGATTGTTGCACCTGAAGAATCTTGTAAGAGATTAGGAATTTCCTGAGGACCTTCTTCATCAGAACTGCTTTCTGCCGAATCATCTACGTCTGAATTATAGATGGCTGAACGTACTTTGGACTCCAATTTATCTATGATAAAATAATTTATATTATAATGATTTGGAAAAAAACAGAGAAATAATTCGTTCATTTTGCAATTTTCCTCTACTATAGTTTGTTTTATGTCGACTCTCTAGAAGAGTTACAAGTTACATCTGTTCTTAAATTACCCTTATTGATACGTATTGAAACGTATATTCAAACCATGGGTCTTACATACAGGTCTGGAAACTTCTAGGGTGGGGGGAGTGACTGAGAATTAAGCCAAAAACAAAACGTACATACTTCCACTTTTCCAGTTTGAAGAAGGAGAGTAAAATGTAAAAGTGGATATTAGGGACGTGTTAGTACACAGCCGATAATTAAGAAGAAAGATTTGAAACAATTAGAAGCACAATTGTCTTCGTAGACAAAAAATTAAAATCAGATTAGGACACGAGATATTATTTTCACATGAAAATATATTTTCATCAGAAAAGAAAATGCCCTCACATGATGTTCAGAGA
The DNA here is from genome assembly GCA_958507055.1 of Crioceris asparagi. Taxonomy (NCBI): domain Eukaryota; kingdom Metazoa; phylum Arthropoda; class Insecta; order Coleoptera; family Chrysomelidae; genus Crioceris; species Crioceris asparagi. The sequence continues at coordinate 30,984,793 of OY293826.1, forward strand.
TGAGTTTTCGTCAGATCAAGTCTATTAAGAGAACAAACGAATGATTTAAAGTCAGTGTTATACCAATGATTTTGTTCATGTTTTTGATCATAAAATGTCCTTTTCCCGAAAACGGATCACTTTCCCTAAATCTACGCCACAGAGTTTTTCAAATAAAACTATCTGCACCTTAAAATAAGGATATTTATGAGTTTAAAATGTGTGCAAGAGATGAGCGCTGTACCTGTAACAAAAGATATTCACAGAAAACATTTTTTTTTCAACGTTGAATACGAAAACGGTGTGTTTGCGGACCCATGTTTATAAAAACTTTTTTTCATATTTTTAGACAAACCATCTTCCCCTAAAGTCCTGTGCACCTTTTATGAATCACCCTTTATAAGAAGTTTTTCCACATGATTCGTAAATGTAGGTAGTTCCCATACCGGAAACATGATAGCCCCTGCATCGCCTTGGCATACAAATTTTCGAGAACATATTTCCTATATAAAAGCATCTTTTTAAATGTCCATATAAATATAAAATCAATTTATTAATAAGTCAGCGTGTGTTAAATGGTAGCGATTCTTCAATGTATTCTAAATTAAAATATGAAATTAACATCAATAAAAAAATAAATGTAATGGTTGAGTGATTCCAAGTAATTTCGTTAAATAATTCAGAAGACGACGGAGACAAAAAACTGAATATTTTTTCAGAATAAAAACATTATCAAATTAATTAATTTTAAATTAACTGACGTTTCCCAACAAGATTAAGGTATAGTTGGAAAATCTAAAAAACATTCTGATCTATGACAACTGAGCTATCGTAAATAAACCCAAGTTTTTGTAACAAACTTACCAAAGGCTGGAGGATTTTTCAGTCTCATCAAATTCAGTTTGGTTTGCAAAGTTAAAACGATGGCGCCTTCGTAAGTGATTCCTAGATCTATCCATAAGCCCCTTTCGTCCAAGACCGGTTTACTTGTGCTTTGTATAAGCGGCGGAGTTTTGCCCAAAGATAGTTCAGGTATGAGTAGTTCTTCAATGAAATATGGAAGCTTAATGGTGGACAATTTTCTTTCTATCCTCTCTTTCACTTTATTCGTGAAATTTTGATCCCTCATGCAATCAAACAGCACGCGACCTATTAGAGAATTGAGCCACAGTACCTCATCTGTGTATGGCGATTTGACTTTTTCCTCTTGCCCTTCAATCTCGTTATTTTCTTTCTCTTCCGGAGTCTTCTTGGCAGACTAAGAAGACATAATAAAAGTTGATGAAACATGGAACATGAATTTTGATAAATTTAGATTGTCGAAGATTTTACCTTGAAGAGGTTCATGTATTTCATATATTCGAGATGAGTCTGAGCTGCATCCAATGCAGCAACATCAACAGTTGGTACTGTAAGTCCGCTATCATTACAATCTGTCTGTGTGATACAGATTTCTTTGTGAGTGGCAGCACTTAACTTTCTAAACCAGTCTTCTTTCTCTCTATCAGTACGTCCAAATAGATATATCTTACAACCTGTCGGATTAGTCTGAAAAAATGAAGTTATTGTTCTTATTATTATTTTATTACATGCATTATATTAGCGCTTAGCTAATGAATAAGATTGTGATGAGGTTTTGCAATTCAATCTTCACCCATTTCTACCGGATAACGGAATAACTAATAATTTAGCAGTTTTATTAAGAACTGCTTCTTTATAGCATAATCTCTAATTACCTGATAAAATATTTTCGACAAAATGTAACGCCTTCCCCAGTAAGTTTATGACAATTTCAATGAAAATATAAATTTTCAACTTAAAACAAGTATAGAGTATTTAAATGAGGTATGTTATTAATGTTGTCTTCGCGGACTCGCTATTAACGCTATGGATGCAAACACTACCAAAGCTGTTCTTGGACCCAATTGTGTTGCATTGATAGTGGTCAGTTATGGCGTGACACACAAAAATGCATGACTTCACGATAGATTTTGTAGAACTACAAATGAGCTCCGTGAACAGATGATAGAGCTAGATAGTACAGATAGTGATTCCCTGAACACAACCTAAAGCCCGCTGCAGACGGAGTATGTTTTGCTGCATTATTGCTTGCTTGTTTTGCTGCACGGTCCGATAAATGTTGCCGCGCATGGTGTGTTGATGGCTCCCTTGCTTGTGTTGGCTTCACACGATGCAGGCCATCATGTATGTAAAATGACAGTACAATGAAATATGACTGTTGCAAATGATACAAAATATTGACATTCTAATCAAGCTCTATTTCTAATTATTGTTAAAACAGAGAAAATGCCCCAACAATCAAAAATAACATGTTATCATGTGCAAAATAACTTTTGAGTACGACTCGACTAGTTCCGAGCGCTCCGACAAGGCACGATACGTGAAAACAATCACCGAAAATAGCACCGGTTCTATCATCAAATCTTGCACGATTTCAAACAACCAACCGTGCACGCGATGTCATTTTCTTACACGGAAGCATGCACAGCACCAAGCTTAGCTCCCATCAAGGAAACATGCAGCAAAACATACTCCGTCTGCAGCGGGCTTAAGTTATCAGGAGTCGTGATTTTTTATTGAACTTTTCATCATTAATTGACATTGCATAGAGAGAGAGAATGCATAGATAATGGCCGTGTTCGCGACTGATGCCTTTTCACCATAGAAGTAATACTCTAATTCTATGTTTTTCTCCCATCTGATGATTCTTCACATGAATGTCAAAATGACAGTGATCATGACAATGGCACTTCCATTTACTATTTGTCAATGTCATTGGTAGCGTTGTCATTGTTGACATTTTGACGCCCATGTGAATATACACTATAGTCAAGAAGACTGGAAACAAGGAGAGTAAACTTGCTATGCTTCTCTACGTAGCCACATGAGATTACAGTTGCATATCATAGCGTGGCCTCGGGTACGTCGAACATTGCCGAACATTTCGACAATTACCTTAAATATTTGTTCTCTTTATTTATCTTCGTGATCATGATCTGATATCTTTTTTGCGAGAGCCGCTTGTTGCGCATGGCATGGTACACAAAGACGCATTTACAAAAGATATGCGTATGAAATTTTAGACCATTTTTAAGGCGGGTTTCCAGTCTTCTTGACTATAGTGATAGATTTTCATCACTTGGATGGAAATCCATCATTTGCGAACACGGCCATTGTATACAGAGACTGTTCAGAAATTTATCAGTCTGAATAGTATGGAGTTGTGTAGGTTGATTCTTATTTTATTATCGTAAGGTTGAGGATTTTCTTTAAAAATTATTTCTAGATTTATATTTGATTATTATCTCAAGAGTTGATTTCTAGATAAAATCATAGTACGTTAGTAAATGCTGACTTAAGTCTAAGCAAAATATTTCTGTAGCTGTTAATGTTAAACGTTAATTGTCAAAACACGAGCGACAACAAAGGCCAAGCTCTTTTGCTTTTGTGTTGATTGTTTTTGGTTATATTGGTAGATTGAGTGAATATTGGTGTGTGTGCTACACAGTAGTAATTAGGTGAGTAATCACTGAGTTTTCTTGTATGGAGTGCGTAAGAGATATAATTATTGTTTTTACCTATATGAGTGTGCTTTAGTTATAATTGTGTTACTGATCAGTAAATAGAGACGCCAGGGTTGCACGTTAGAGTGTGATGGGCCTGAAATATGTTGCCCTAGGACTTGTCCTGATGCCGTGGTGGACGTGCGTGTTTTTATCGCCGTCACGACTTTGTTAGGGAGGCTACTGAGTAATTATACATACAGTTTTGGGGTGCAAATAGTTATAAGTTTGCACTCTTGCAGCAGTAGTCGGCTGTGGTGTTAAGCTTCAGCCTAGTAACTTCTTAATTTTATGCAAACTTGTGCTTGGGATTGTCATGCAAGAGGCTCACACCTGTTTCTTTTATTAGGTGGACTATTTTCCCGGTGCAGCTTGGCAGCCATATTAATTAAGTACTTACTCCTTATTGAGGACGTAGGGTATGACAGATTATTATTATTTTCTTTGTTTTTAATGTAATGTTAGAGTTCAATAATTAATTTTACATTTGGGTTCAAAACTTTATTTTCTATTTATTACCCCTATTATTATGACGTTACTTGTAAATACCAAACCAATTATAATACAAGTTCGTTTATTTATGTCAAATGTGACAACTAATTATCATAATTAATTAAACATGTAATCAGCAGATTTTAGTAAGTGTCAATTTTAGAAACGAATCACTGTTAATTAAGTAGGTTAATATTGTACTGATTACAAAATTACAATTTTATTATAGCCTATGTTCTATCACAGACCCAACGTATTGATGATACTTAGATTTTGCGTGGATATGGAGATAAAAGAAGGAAATATCAAGTCTGCAACTTGTTTAATGACTGCTATCTCAACAAACCCATTAAAAAATTCCACCGTACACAGAACTTGTTGACGTTACCAAGAAACAGGAACCATAAAAAGTTTACCTGAAGCCGAACGTCTTAAAACTGCTATTTACATGTGAAAATGCGGTGTTGTCATATTTCAGCAACTAGTAGAGACAAAATTTTGAAAATTTGGGAGAACACGAAGTTCGATACCACCCAATTTGCTACAATCAAAATAAATGCCGTATTCAATCTAATGTGGCGCTAAAGTGGGCAGTCTGGCAACGGTGCCAATGTCATTGTTCAATTTCGTATGTCCATAAATGTGTTGTCATATTTCAGAAACTAGTACAGATAAACTTTCGAAAATTAGGAATCATGCGACAATCCACTCAAGAATATAAAATAACAACTTGTGGCACCAAAGTGGGAAATCTGGCAACAGTGCCAAATCATTATTCAATTCCGCAAGTCCGGAAAACCCCAAATAAATACCGATTTGCAACTTAAGCGGTTTTGAGCGTTTCGGTACTTTTTCGCCCCATTTACTGCAATAAAAATAGATGGGGCCTGCCACTTAAGAAAACACAACAACTTGTGGCACCAAAGAGAGAAATCGGCAACAGCGCCAACATCCTAGTTTAATTTCGCAAGCCCAGAAACCTAAAATTAGTTCGCACTTTCCAGTTTGTTTATTTGATACTGGGGACTATAATTCTATTATACGCACTGAATTGAAGAAGCGATTAATACAATAATAAATGATTTTGTTCAGCTCACCTCAACGGGATTCAACACAAATTCTTCAGTTAGATTTGTAACATCTCCAATAATATCTGCACCTCCATAAAGTTCTTCATCATCAACTGCTGGTGAATCAGCAACATCCTGAATATGATGAAAAATATAATTTCATAAAAATGAGTATCATTAATAGTAACAATGCGTCATCTACAGGGTGTCCCACGGTCATGGCCTATTAGAAATTTCTGGAGAATGATAAAAGCTATCGATTCGAAAATTTTATGGCATCTATTAGACAATTTGAACTATCTTTGGAAAATATTTTCATAAAAAAATCACTTCCGGTTTCGCTGGAAGTAATAGCAACTTTATTATTTCAAATAGGATACTCCATATGTCGATACATTTTTGAAATCTACACAAAATTATGAGTAAAATGGATATACCTTTTCCTATATATAAAGTTAATAGTTTGAGTTATTTAATTTTTTCGACAAATGGGAGTTGATCGAAAATAGGTCTTAACTTTTTTGTTATTTGCTTGATAAACGTGGAGTTGGAATATATGGAATATCTGCACATTATTTTGAAGATTTAGTTACGATTTTTATTACATAAATGAGTGGTAACTATGGATGCCGTTTTGATGCGTTCCAAAGTTAAGGTAATACAAATAAAATTAAATGAGAAAATCGGAAATTGTTCAGGAACTTTTAATCTATCAGCTTTAGATATGGAAGTGTTTACATCAATAGAAAGGAATTTTAAATTTGCATATGCTAGTGCAAAAATATACAAGGTGTTCTTATTAACGTTTGAAATTAAGTCATCTTCACATCGATTTTCTCTAATAATTTCTTAGGAAATTAAGAAAACTCATAACGAAATCTTCAAAATGATGTGCAGAGATTCCAAAAATTCCAACTCCACGTTTATCAAGCAAATAACAAATAAGTTATGACCCATTTTCGATCAACTTGCATTTCTCGATTTTTAACGAAAAAAATTAAATAACTCTAAAACTATTAACTTTAGGTATAGGGAAAGGTATATCAATTTTACTCATAATTTTGTGTAGATTTCAAAAATGTAGAAACATATGGGGTATCTTATTTGAAATAACAAAGTTGTTATTACATCCGGCAAAACCGGATTTTATAAAAATATTTTTCAAAGATAGTTCAAATTGTCTAGAAGACACCATAAAATTTTCAGATCGATAGCTTTTGTCATTTTCCAGAAATTTTTAATAGGCCTTATATATATTGTGTTTTAAGTACAATAATTCCTCCGGAAGACTTACCCTTATTCGTCAAGATTGTTTTACCAAACATATTCACAAAACTACTGAATATATTCACAAAGACTTACTGAATTATCAGCTGAGGGAGTACTAGCTCTGGAATCTGAATCAAGATCCATCTCCGCATCTTCAGTCAGCTTACTGAATCTCTGCGACTGGAAATTAAATTAACATTATGTCTGTGAAATGTACCCTTTATTCAATAAAGGTGACATTTTTAGAAACGGATTATTTTTCATTCGATTTTTGTTGTGTAAAGAATGTTAGCATTACCTTTCTGAATTTTCAAAATCACAAGTGTATGAAAAAATATACGTACCAATACTGGATATTCTTTCTTTCGGAATCGATTCAGGCATTTTCTATCTTTATTTGCTGTTGAATCCTTATCTTCAATCGGTTCTTTAGTCTTTTTCGTAATCTTCTCTATTTCAGATTTTAGTTTTCTAAAAATACTTGTGTCAAATGACATCTGATCTTTTGCAAGCGTGATACAAATTGGATATTTTTTACTCCAATGCCTAGAAAATATGATTATAAAATATCGATGGTAGAAAATATTATAAGAGACGACACCTTTTTTTCGCCAATTTCTCAGGCAGAAGTGTAACAGTTGCTCCAAGAAGGTTATATATCCTATGATGAGAGAATGTAGTTTTTATATCAGGTTCATTCCACATAGCTCTTTTTGGAATTTTACTTCTCGAATGACTCAACCTCAATAAATTACCCTGAAGCCGTAAGAAGACAGATTGTGTTTGAGATATATGGTATGTATCTGGGTTGTAAACATCCGGATATTCATTGACCCATCCCTGTAGAATATTCAAACGTCTGAAGATTGATTTATCACATTTATAGGAATAGATTAATTTAAGAGACGTTCCCAACAAACATAAATGCTTAAGCCAAGAAATAGATGCTGCACGCTTTAAACAACTTGGTAAAGTCTCATTCTCATCTGATATTTTGAAATAAAAATGTTCAATATGAATTGTTTAAGCAGGAATAGAATAGTATAATTTATATGAATTTATACAGAAAACCATGTCTTTTACATAGGTTAAAAAACTATAGAAGAGAAACTATCATATAATGCGACATTGCCAAGATGCGTATTAGCGTTTGAGCTTTGCGAGGAACGCCATATAGGTTTTTTTCATGAATATTTCTTATGCTCTCATTAATCAATATAAACATACGAGATTAGATGCTTTTAACTGTAAAATCTAAATCCTTATAATAAATAGACATACAGATATTTAGTATATTAATATTTACACGTTCAACAGACAATAACGTAAGATTTTTGTAATTTATTGGAAACGTCCTAAGATATCATTACCTATAGTCTATAGAGTTTATCTACGACTTATATGAGTTTAGAGTTGCTAATAGTGAAACAGTTCAACGTTGCTTAATGAAAAATTCTAATAGATTAGAAATAAGCAGTCACAAAAATGTTACAAAACAGAAAATGTAAAAATATAAACAAAAATGGAAGGTAGTATTCCATCTTTAAATCTGGTATTAGAAGAAAATTTAAACATAATATGTATTCTATAATATTAACACTCATGTTAATTTAATGAATGACGACTTTTTGAATAAATAACGCAACTTTGTGAAAGTTTATCTATCAACCCTACAAATTTCACAGACATGAATTGTGTATATAAAATATGGAATAAGTTGTTTATTTCTCAAATTAGATATTTTGGGAAATTCTTGAGTTTTACTTCTAAGCGCGTATTATATCGAGTATTTTTGACATTATCACCTTTTGATTTTCATTTTTGCATTGTACTTCTGATGGCAACTTAAAGAATATAGCATACTTATGTTGGATAAATAACTAACAAATTTTAAATAAATTGAGAAACGAAAATAGTTAATGAATCCCGATGGCCTATAGTCAGCGGAAAGGTAAATTTTTCAAAATTCATTGAATTGAAATTTGAACAACATTTTCATTGGTATACCTACATGTTATTACATAAAATTGTCGTATGTGTCATAGCCTTGCGGTTAGAGATTTTTGTTTTGGCTGTAAAATATAAAGCAGACAGGGTTCGCGTTCCACTTCAAGGCAGAATTTTTTTTTCGCCTATTTCTTTTCAATAAATATACTATATATTTTTTTAATCAGGGTCTACATTAAGATCTCCAGAAAATGTACAATTACATCAAATTTATATTGAGTATGCATGTTTTATCAATATTTCTTATTTTTCTTTATGAATTCTTATTTTTTTATCTGTGCATTTTATGAAAATTTGCTTTGAACAAAAGTTGTAGGTACTGATTATATCTATAACCTAAAATTATTTTTGATGATATTTACACTACGGCCTTTTTTTGATAATTTTTTAAAATGTTTGAACGGTCGCCATTTTGAAACTACTTACCCGATACGAACTCAGCCGAGATATTTTTTGAGAGATTGATTTTTGTAGCAAATTTGAACTTGAACCTCCAAAACTGCGACCTCTATCGTGTTAACAAATTTCGTAATATCCCATATATATATATATATATATATATATATATATATATATATATATATATATATATATATATATATATATATATATATATATAAATGAAGATATCTATATTTCATAAATGAAAGAGTATAATATATGTATAATAATGATAGATGCTCTACACCTTTGTGCTTTTATTTAGTTGGTGTAGAGCATCTATCATTATTATATATATATATATATATATATATATATATATATATATATATATATATATATATATATATATATAAACTTTTGAACCAAATGTTTTTTTGGACTAACTTATAGACATATAACAACATGCCGTTAAATTTTTTTCGAAATTCAAAAGTGTGAACGATCGCAATAGGTACATTTCTATAAGAAATTTACCTAAAAACAAAAAGGGTAATTTTACAACGCCCTTTAATGAATACAAGACAATTTATGTAGTGGAATTTGTGAGCTGTATTATTTTATAGGTATAAATTATACAAAGACCAACAAAAACACTGATTTTTAAATCATTTTTTCTGCAAAAATATTAATTATCAATTAAGTATGATTTATTATGAAATGTTGATAATATCACAAACTAGCCTACTACTCTAAGACTTAGAAGGCCTAAGGGCTGCGCGTTTGAAAATGAAAATCGAAGTGCCTGAGGGATTCTCTTAAATATCTCTAATTTGAGTAATAATAAATTGATTCCATATTTAATGTACATATTGTATAGGCACATCTTATCTAACAATAAACCGTATAGGAAGGATTTATTTTTAACAGTGTCAATCATTATTTGATTATTCATCATAAAACAATTTCATTTATTGGACTAATAATTGATAGTAAGGTTTGAACAATTACTTCCAACATAAATTAACGCATCAATAGAGATGCAGAAATGTCAAGTTTTTTGACAGTTGTACAAAAAATTTTGTTTGTATTTCGTGTATAAAATTCGTGTTTTCATGGCACATTCGACCCTCTCATGTGCCATTAAAAAAACACGCATTTTGCACACTTAATACAAAAATAACTATTTTTAAATCAAAATCTGTCCATTCAGATTTCGTGCCAGTAGTACATTAAAAAATATACATCTTACTGCATGTATAACATTTTTTTATGATTCTAACTTGAAGATACGATACTTCCCAAAATACCTGATTTTTTATGCAACCTTTTTCTTGGGAATGTAAAACGAGTCTTCCCCTTTTTCTTACTAATAACGCTAATATCAATACTCATGCTTCTACTTTCAGAAAGAGGGAAATCTCAAACAAACTCTTACCCTTTCTGTATCCCCCACTATGACTTCATTTTATAAAAATGCTGAAACACGTATTAATTAATTTATAATTCGTAGGTCCAATATTAAAAGTTTGCTTTTGATATTTAAAAAATATGTAAACAAATAATCTCGACCTCTATTGAAGCTATCAAGGTTTGATTTTTGAAGTACTGAGGTATGCTTGATTAAATCTAACAACTAGGGTGGGTGTACAAAACGGATAATGAATGAAAAAATAAGAGACCATCGTACAAACATGGAATCGAAAACAAAAATATTCGTAGGAGCTTTTAACAGCATAGTTGGTAGAATAGATTCAATGTGTACATAGATAATTTTGGGGATACATTATTAAGTTGAGCGAGCGAAGCTTTACCATTCGACTACAATACTTATGAACAATAGAGTAGCGTGATTCATTAATAAATTGGAAATATTTTAACTGATAAATTTTGACTCAAAATATTTAGATTTACATCAAATCATGTAGATATGTTTAACTCTAAATATTGAAAAAAAGAATGTATCGTCACATATAAAAAGTATGTTATTTATGAACTAGAAAATTCCGGCAGTGGCGTGCGCCTCTAGTAGGTACTAGCCAGAAACTTATCACGCGTTAAGTATCATTCACATAGGATTAGTGTAGTTGCATTTGTAATGTAGAAAAGTTACAAGCCACTTCTCTTTATGAGTGCATTCACATTGACTTAGCGGCAGTGCAGAAGCTACCAAGCTTTTAACTTTTACACTACACAAATACAACAATTCTACCACAGCCAATAAGCATTCACTTGTTGAGCATACGCAATGCAATTAGTAACAATGCCACTTGTCATTGGCTGTGAAGTCACATGTCTAACAACATAATTTTGACAAGCAACTCTTAAAAAATTAAGTTACTATGGTATGGTATTTACAGTTTTAAGTCTATGTGAATACTCGTATTTTGTGTAATCTAATTACAACTGCACTAATCCTATGTGAATGATGCTTTACACTCCGTCGATGCGAGTTTCTCTTGCCGGCGCTCTCTATTATATATACGAACACAGAATTAATACTCCCTCGTGTGTATGAGCGCATCCGATTATGATATAGATACAGATCGTAGCTAAATTCGAATATACCAACATCCTTACAAGCATAATGCACAGTTGGTTTTAACCTTCATAATATATCTCTAATAAATATCCACCAAATACTGTTTAAATATGATGATTGCTTCGACACACTGTGCCTTTCTTAAATGTGTGTTTTAACTTATTCTAATAAGATAAGTGCCTATTTAGAGAATAAGGATGGTTGACAACTAATTATGAAATAATCATATAAACTGTAACGTAGTCACTAACATAAAATCGATCTGGTCATTGAAGAGATTACCCGAATGTTTACGTTTATATGGATTTAAATCAACAAACAGCTAATATGATTATAATTAGATCTTTATATCAAATGAATTTCGGAAAGAGCGTAAGGAACTTCGTTCTTGACGAGGGTGCCCCGTTTTTTTTTTAAATTAACACCTACTTCAGCAATGACCTATATTTTCTTTATTGGCACATTTGACTACTCTATATGGATTCACACAATAAGTTTTTCTTATGGTGAAATGTTATTCCTAGTGTAACGCCGCCCTCATGCAGATTGTACCGAGATTACACTGCAAAATGGCGATTACATTTGAGTCGTCTTTTGACATTGCACCATACATTGGCGATTTCGAGGGTGTACAAAATACGCTAAATCTTCATATTTTGAGCTCACGATTTTAATTTTAAAATATTTCCAAGTATTAATGAAACACTCTCTATATAGTGTCAAATATTAAAAATCCGTCGAAATGAATTCTGGAATAGGGAGACTCCAATGTTATCCGATGTTACAATTTTCGTTTTAATAAAGAAAACCTATTATGAATATTTTTTTAAATTCGAAATAACCTATTGGTGCTATTAATTTTAAAGTTGTAAAGGCACATAGAAGACTTTTAGCAACAACTAATAAAATCAGTCCTATTTTTTGTAAAAAAGTATTTGTTTCACATTTTTGTGTTTCAATAGTCATCAAAGTCGTTGAACTATTCAAAGATTTTAAAATAAGTATCTTTCAGCTCTTGACCAGGAACCTGCTTTGTCGAGTAATCTTTGTTGATGTCATGAGCTTCAAGATAAGGTATTTCAAGTAGGGGGGTTGTCGGTTACTATTATTTAGTTAGGGCAACAGGTAGTATTTTCCTATTATAGAATTTGTTGACATCCTAATATGTAAAATTATCTCAAGACCTACTCACCTCATATTTCATGAAAGGCTGATACTCTTTTACGGCTTGAATATCCAAGATGTTACAAGGTATCGGTAGAAATGGTTCTTTGGTAGGTGAAATTAAAGCTACTGGTTGAAACTTCAAATACACTTTAAACAGGATGAAGGATATAATAATACCAGCGGAAAATCCAGCCATGTAGAGTGAATAGCAATGGATTACAGCATAGACGAGAGCAGATATAAAAAGTATGCCATAGGAACTAAAAAAAAATCTCAATAATAGTGTAATGCAATGAATCTGGATGAACGATTACTTTAAGAATCTTGCAATTAAGTGAAGTATTTTGTTTTGAAGTCAATGGAGGTACAAACATTTCAATCTTGTACCAATTCATCAAAAAATATAAAGTTTCAGCTATTCAAAGCGCTTATCCCTACATTCCCATGTTGAATTAGAACATAAATGCCTTTTTCCATGATTATTTCTCATCTATTTTTTTCTTAAATTTCTGCAGTAGGTGTAAGGAGCTTGTGTATGACAAGTTGCTCGAACGAATAATATTTAATATTTATGAATAAGTCTAAAATTATGTATATATACATATATATATATATATATATATATATATATATATATATATATATATATATATAGATATATATATATATATATATGTATATAATATTATCATTATTTATTTAAAATCACAATTGTCTGATGCCTACTTTTGGAAATCGCTCGAGGTAAATAATTTCTGCACCCCACTAGCAAATGCTTATCAAAAAGGTAGATATATATTACAGAATAATATTTGTACTTACAAATAGTTACTGTATGGACGATTATCGTTACCCATAGGACGTAGATCAACGAAACCGGAAGGCGCGAAAATAGTTTTAGGTGTATCCACATTGCAATCATAGAAAGTATCTTTGATATCCTTTCCGGTTATTTCTTTCACATTGACAACATTGTCATTGTCAAGATGGATGTTATCGTATTTTAGTGAAAGACGCAGTAATACCTCTTTTTCATCAATTTTATTTTCGGCAATGTCATTTTTTATATTTACTTCTTCTAAGGCATCAATCGCACTTTCAATATCTTCAGATTCTTCTGGAAGAGCCTGCTCAATTCTCTCTGTATTGATGTTATATAATTTGGATAGGTCGTTAACCTTTATAGTACCTTCCTCGTTTTTCATCTTGTTCCTTAAAAAGCGGAATCTTTGCCTCAAACCCTTTGGTGGTGTTGGCGTTAGTAATGATTTCTCGTCTTTTCTATCCTTCTCCAATGAAGGTGTTTCATCATCGCTAGACATTTCAACACCTGTGAATATAATTTATATGAAAATAAAAATATATTAATTTTATGACAAGAGGAATTCTACTGAGAAATAAGGACAGATTTTTTTCTGTGGTCCATCTACCTTTCAGCGCAAGATGAATTTGTTGCCATGTTTTCGTGAACTTATGGGTCAAAACTATTTTTGCAATTTTAATAGTTCTCAACAAAATGAGGAACTTAAATTTTAAAGTCGATGCCATTATTAGTGAAATTCGTTTAAGTTCAATTGTTACATCAATAAATGAATATCTATTTGCAGATCACATCAAACATCTTTAGACATGGGTAAATAATTTTAAGCATAATGTAAGATAAAAATAAACTTGTATTATCAGTATTGGAAAGCAATAACTAAGATTAGGACAAATTAATTCAACGTTGAACTTTGAATAGCAAATAACTGATACATATTTGCATCACATTATCTCTGAGTCTACAAATTAGATATCTATATTAGGATATAACTGACTCATGAAATGGGATAAATTTTTCAAATTGGGTAATGATTTTGAATAGAAAATAAATGATATAATCAGACATAATATATCTCCAGAAACTTTTAAGTAAATTGGGCGAGACGTTTTTCGCTTATGAAAGTAAACCATATTTTGAAACCATAACATTTTCATACCTCATTTTCTGGGTTTCTCATGTATGATTTATCTAAGCTTCTCTATATATGAGTTGATATTTTGAAATTCGAGGGTTGCCAGATGCAACCGGACGTACTTACACATTTATAAAGGTGATACTCACCCTCGGTAGTAGAGATTATCCCGCAAGTTTTAGAAATACTACTCTCAGATAAATCTTCAGATTCTGAAACGCTGGAACTTTCCTTGCTATCCTTTATGACCTTCAAATCACCCTTGTCTTTGTAAGGAGAACTTTCATCTTGATTCCTACTTTTAATTTCTGTTATTTTCTCTTCTACACTCTTCGTTATCTTACCCTGTAAGGAAATAGGAAAGTTTCGAAATATTTGTGCGAAGTTTATAGTTTTCAATGTATACTCGAACCTTTATATCAGAGAAAAATCTCCATGGATCAGATGGAGGAGAGGAATCCTGAAGTTGAGTGGCATCAATACTTGTAGACCGCTTGCCAAGTTTAGGAAAGTATTTTAGAGGACTACTTTCAGTCTCACCTGTGAAAACCATTGACAATTGTACGTTGTAAACATCACCACGAAACTACTTAGTATCGTACCTATACTTATTGGTGCACTCGATGCCGTTGGTGTCTTCTCAGCTGTCTCATTAATTGAGCCGTTCTCATCGTCACTTAAATACAATTCTTCAATCTGTTCAGCGTTTGCATGAAACTTTATAGATATCGAGGGTACTGATGTGGTAACTGATTTACCTACAGATAATATATGACAATTATTTATATGTTCCTTGAAAGAAGTAATCCTTTCTAGTAAGAGGACGTAGCAATCTACTTAGAAATTTGAGTGATAGAATGTTTGGCTACAGCTTTTAATGTAATACAAATTGCGTGCAGAATAAACTAAGATCCTTTTCATATGAGTGTCAGTCTGGGCCGATGTTCATGTCCCAATTTTAATATTCAGAAGACATTTTCCAAGCATGAGCCAGTATTTTATATCGCTTTATGTTACTGATAAAAATAACCAAAACAAATCATTAAACAAATCTCATTTAAAAAAACATTGTACTCATTTCTTTTTCTTTATCTGATATGAACAACCATTAGAAAATACCATCGTAAAATTCACTGAAGCAGCATACATACTACAAGCACTTTTTCGGAGGTCTTCAAAATATTTTTTTGTTAATTGCCTTCATATTTTTATTTACTGATAATAAGAATTCGAAACAATATTAAGGATGCAAAGCAGAAACAAAAAATGTGCTAGTTTCTAATTATTTCCACAC
The DNA here is from genome assembly GCA_958507055.1 of Crioceris asparagi. Taxonomy (NCBI): domain Eukaryota; kingdom Metazoa; phylum Arthropoda; class Insecta; order Coleoptera; family Chrysomelidae; genus Crioceris; species Crioceris asparagi. The sequence goes on from OY293826.1 coordinate 31,000,533, forward strand.
AATATAGGACATATACCTTTTACCTTTTAACATTCCCAATGTTATTTTGCCATGGTCTTTTTTCTTATTCATGATTATTAATAAATACACATACGTTAGTTATTCAAAATTATGAATATAGCTGTAAACCTAGCAATAGTTTTTTAGCTTCATATCCAAAGAAAATCTAACATGTAATTCCCCTTACTTTTGTTATGATCCATTGTTCGCCAGTATGATCATTTATTGATTGGAAGGATGTAGCTTTACAAGTTAATTATTCATTGCACTTGAACTCACTCATGCATATCATCAAAAACATCAATCGAAAACACTTAAATGAATTTTTGTTCACTTCTTCTGATAAGAATAAATAAGATTTCAGAGTTGTCAAAGTTGAAAACATGAAATTTACGTTGTTAGTTGAGTGTGTTGTCAAATTTCGGACCGGCAACTACAACGAATATAAACAGTTTAATATATGGAAGCTTGCCGTTCACCATATTTAGATTGGTAGAATTGATATCTCCTTGAAGCTATACAACCATCTATACAAATAGCAAACAACGAAAAAAGATTTACCTACTAGGACGAGGCGGTTTGCATTCGATTTCTTAATGATTATATCGTTGATTGAATAAAATATTCAATTAACGATTATATTTTAATCTGAAGGAAAACTGCTGCTTAGGAGTAGACCTCTATCAAAGAACAGTATGTTCTTTGCCTCTATCAAACTTCCTAAAATTCAATATGTGCTTCTCTTTTTTAATTGAAATTTTTTATGGCAAAATGAATAAATATAATATGTTATTGAGAATCATGTAACTATGGATTGGTTAGAATTTGTCGGTTGCGGTTCCATTAAATGAATAATCTGAATTTCAGAAGTCTGAACTAGTTTCTTTTGAGATTTGGTTGCTGCTGAATAACCCTTTCGTGAGCGCGAGGAAAATATAGGAATATTACTTGTGAAGTCTTACTACAGGGATTATTTGTTATTTTTTTATAGTAGGTCACAGAGGATACAAATATTGTTGTTGCCTTTTGGAGCATTGTTTTATCAAGTGATTGTGGAGGAATCAAGAAATCTGCATTCATGATCCTTATCAATTTTGATGTGTTCTATTGGATTTGTGCTTGGTTATTTTGTGAATTTGAGAAATTTTATGATAGCTTTAAGATTTTTTCAGAACGAACAGTATGATATCATAAAATGTTTCAATCAGTGCCATGAAAATGTTGACGAAGCATTAGAATCATATTTAAAAAGATAAACGAGTATTTTACAATAAGACATAGTATGACATCTTGTTTTTAAAACTTAATTGTTTAAATATGATTCTAAAATTTCGTCAACTTGTTCATGGCACTGATTGAAACATTTATCACACTTTTCGTTGTTCTAAAAAAATTTTAAAGCCATTATAAAATTTCACAAATTCGCAAAATTGCCAAGCACAAAACCAATAGAATAACCTATTTATTTCTCTAATAGAACACATCAAAATTGATTATCATCACAGCAGATTTGTTGATTCCTCCACAATCACTTGATAAAACAATGCTCCAAAAGACAACAACAATATTTGTATCCTCTGTGACCGACTATAAAAAATCACAAATAATAATCCCTGTAGTAAGACTGATATACGTGGTACTATTAGATTTCAATGTGTTAGTAATTTCACAGCATCTTTGAAAACTTTTTGTTTATATATTATCATGTGGAAAATGGACATCAAATTGAACAATTCAATAAATATGTTTTGCGTTTTGTTAGTGAATTAGCGTGAGTATTGTTTTTGTTTCTTTCATGGAAAATTCACAATATACCGTCATTTGGAACCTTTTTTGTATGAAGAAACCATAGCCCACTATTAAAATATAAAGTTTTAGTGATTTTGGAGCATTTTTTTAAACTTTATGTTCATATATTATATATTATTTTGAAGGAAAAAATAAGAGAGATAATGAAATACAGGGTGTTCTATTGAAAAAATTATAAGTTTGAGTCGTATATCCATTACCATACTCCGAAAAAAAACTGCGTGCGCCACTGGATTCTGCATAAAATTCTAAAGCACAGCTGTAGAGCTATGTACTATTAAACATTTAAACAGGAAGTTAATTTAAAATTTGAAACAGAAACTGGAACAAGAAGTAAGCTTGAAGCAAGTAAGCCTAGAGCATAAATTGGAACAACAAGAAGAAAGCTTGAAACAAGTACAAGTAAGGTTAGACCAGAAATAAGAACAACAAGAGGAAAAATTAGAAAAGAGAGTTGGAGAACAATTAGAAGAAAATTCTAGAAGCTTGGAGGAGAAGTTCGGAGTTCTAAAAGAACGTTTAGAAGCCGAGGTAAATGAATTGAGATGCAAGTTAAGGACAACACATGTGTATGAGGCCGGTGTATTGACAGAGACCCTTGAAACAAAATTTGTGCAAGCGGGAAAAATTTCACTGAAACATCCTCAATTTGATGGGAAAACGTCTTGGGCAAATTACCTTCTATAGTTCGAAGCAGCAGCCAAGGTAAATGGATGGTCACCAGTGAGAGAGCCACAGCTTGGACACTTTACGACGAGAAGCGACAGATATTTTGCAAACATCGACACCAGGGGAACAAGGTAGTTATGAGCAACATGTCAGAATTTTGAAAATGAGGTATGGCCTGGCTCACCTTGAACACGTCTTTTATTCTCAATTGAGGGGTCGCTGCTAGCTGTCGAACGAATCATTGCAATAGTTCGAAACAGACATAGCTCGCGCTGCTTGTCTGGCATATCTAACGGGGCAAAATAATGTTGTGGAGAGATTGTCAATCCAAGCATTCTTAGACGGGCTTCGTGACCGTGAAACGAGACAAACCTTAATACTTGCATGTCCGGGACGCTTGGTGGATGCACTGGCTCGTGCACTAGAATGCGAGGCCGTGAAGAAGAGCTTCAAGATCCAAGCTCACGCACGGAGGATAGAAAAAAGCTAATTCCAGGAACCATTCGAAGAAACAATGAGGAAAGTAGTGAACAAATAATGGGCAGAGAAGAAAGAGATTCGATGTTGGATTTGTGGTCAGCCTGGTCATGTCCGAAGTCGCTTTAAGGAAAAGTAATGTGAAACCATTTTGGTAAAGACTGCGGACTGCTAATGGTGAAATTGAAATAAATATAAAGATTGGTATGGTACATTCACTTAGAGAAAAGGCCACCGCTTCATCAGCGCAGAAATTAGTTTTGGTCACTTTGTCTCGTTGCCTAGCAACGACCAGCTGCCGACACATTTCAGTGGCGTAGCACGGAAAGCGTAGTTTTGACTGTTTACATGAATCAAGAAAACAACAAAAGTTTTTTCGTAATCTACCCGTTTTTAAGTTTCTCTGACAAGGAAAGCATACAAATTTCCCGTGTCTGAAGATATGGCCACTTTTCACACGAAGGCGCTTGGACGGCCACAAGCTTTAAACGGTGAGTGGTGCATGGTATCTATGGTCACTTTCCTGTTTGTTTAGGATCCGTCGTGCGCGTACGAACTGAATTCGTCCTCCACATTCGTCACATTCCTGTTTGAGAATGCGATTTTCTGTATGGCGATTTATTATAGTTTTCACATTTTATATTAGTTTATTTCCACACATTGTCTTAGAAGATGCTACCGAAGAAGCTCATTGGTGTGAAAGGGTTGGTAATTCAGAGCCAAGTCCGTGAAATCATAAATAACGTTGCCACTTTTATGCAAGACGAAGCTGAACGGGGATTTCAGATACCGCTGAAACATAATATGTAAAACAAACTAGTAACGTGCACTGATGTAAATAATCACTCTATTTTGTGTGTTTTTTACCTTAACCTGACATTTCGTCCCACACGCCAGATGTTTGTTTACCTGTTGAAAAAGTACATTGTACGACACTGACGTGACGTCAGCACTTCGCGCATTTTTGTGACGTAGGTGGCCTTTTCTCATAGACCTCATATCCATGGACTGCTAATCGACAGAAAATCTCGGGCCCAACATGATAGGCTAGAATGACGCAGTTCAGGCAAATCCGATGTTTTACGGGCAGTTACGACCTGGTTTTGACTCTGATATTTCAGATGTCAGAAGCAGAGAGCACATACAATAATACAATATAGCACAGACTACCAATTTGGAGGTAGTGCTCTGTGTTTCACCAACACCAATATAGAATCTTCTGTGGTCAGAAGTCATAATATTCATATTGTTTTTGTTGACATCGAAAAATCTAAATAATCTGTGGAAATATTCCTACTAATGCTAGTGCTCTCGTTGTGGTTCATTATTAAAAGTGGTGCTGAAATAATTGATTTATACAATAGTATGTGCAATGTCTAAGGATCAGTCGTGAAAAATGTTTGACAACCTACACTTTTGTCTAATTTGTGGGCATATATGTATGCATTTTTGCTCTTTTAATTGTTTTGTTTATCTACCTCAATTTTTCTGTACCTATTTGAACTTTGAACTTTTATATGTTTTTGGAAAAATAAATGCTATTTTTTTACAACAAATTTATTTATAACCTGAACCCTCAATCCCACTTATTACCAACCGTATTGGTTAAAGCCAGCTGGATGGCAGAAGTGTAGTGTAGTCATAGACATACTAATACAGATGGACCGGCCCCACTCCATGAACGCTATGATCGACACTTGCGGCCAACATTAGAAAGAGAGGTCCGAGAGAGAAATGAAGCTAGTCCGGGCAAAAAGCTCATTGAGTTATAAGGAATTTAAATGGAAGAGGCGCGTTTTTGAGGTTTAAAACTTAATATGGATAAAATAACGGTTATTGATCGTGACAATTAGTTAAAGAATCGAATAACCTATACAATTGGAGAATATTGAAATATTATTTCATGAGATTTCTTGCAATAAATAAATATATTTTACACGAGAATAATGTTCTCTTAATATTATGGTTTGAAATTATAACCATTTTTTTTAATTAAAAGTTGCCTTTACTCAATATTAAAGGACAGCCACAAAAATAAATAAAACACTTGATTTTTAAACAATATTATATTAGACAATAAATTTATTAAACATATTTTATTGTCTACCTAAAGTAGGACGTAATGCTCTGACATTGGCAAAGATTGAGGAGCACATTTAAAAGTCGATAATTTATTATTATTTTAAAAAATATATAACAGTTTCTGACATAATTATTGATTTGTAAAAAGTATAGTTTTAGTTAATTTTTGTCTTAACCTATTCAAAATTTCGCTATTAGTAGAATTTATGTGATGTAGCCGCACAGTAAAATACCTTTTAAGAATTAATCTAATCAATTGACTAATATGACCATGAAGTGGTTGTTGATCCAAAGTGTGCGCCGTCAATGAAAGAAATATGTCATTTGGATTTAAATTTCTTATGGCCGAAGAGATTAATTTCAACATTATGTTGGGTGCAGAGAAATTTGATTCTGTTTTTATGACCCCTTCAGCTACTAAACAGATTTTGATGACATCCTTTGAAGGTTTACACAGCCCACCTCTATTTTTTCTATTTAAAAGAAGGCAAGATGAATTCAAAGTTGTCAGGGACTTTGCACATTCGTTGCAATTTAAGGATCTCATAAGTTTTCTACTTACAAATCCTGCTATATATGAAACTACATCACATAAATACACACTATTAATGATTTTATCAAAACTTTTTATGTAATTTTCTTCAAAATCTAAAGACATATCATCATCCTCAATTAGTGTATCAAGTGCGTTGCTCTTATTCTTCGAAGACACATTCAAAATTGATGTGTCATCTTCATCATCAACTAAAAGTACATTCAAATAATTTACACATACAATCAGACTTAATACTCAAATAAAATGATTAGATAAATACCTGCTTCGCTTTCTTTCACTTCACTTTCTGATAATGTAGCGCCAATACTTCTCTTCAGCGGTCTTCGCTGCTTAACCTCTGGTAATAAGTGAGCCGGAAAATCAAAAACAGAAGGAATAGCCCCCTTCTTAAGCATTTTATTGCCATGAGGGTTGATCTCATAGTCATTACAAGTAAAATGTTTTTCACAAATTACAGCTGAATTTGTAGGAATGTAATTCATCCGTCTTAAGGCGTTTACCCATAACTGCCTTAGGGATGGATCCTTTGGAAACCTAGAATATCACTCAAATTAAATTTTTCGATTGGTAAATTAGGCATCCAAGACAGATAATAAGGCAAAAACCTACTTACCTGTGAAATTTTAATGTCACCCCTTTGTTTCTTCTAGACGTACAATTTACAGCACAGCAAGAGTCGACCATCGTAAAATAATGTCTCCAGCAGTTTATAAGAACATTTATAAAGCACAAAATAAAACAAAAATAGTCCTTAAACACCAATTAACAGGCAAAACTAGCAGAAAACCGAACAAATATACACAAAACACATAAGCTGCAATGCTTACACTTGGCGCTTTTGCCCGGACTAGCTCTATTTCATCTTCTGCCTCATTCTAGAGTCAATTCGTACGCAAGAGGGCCGGTCCATCTGTATTAGTATGTCTATGACTCCAAGTCAATGATGAGGAGATTGTTCTTCACAAGAAGAAGCTGTCAGAGTTATACTGTCCGAAGTTTTTGAGCTGCAATTTCACCGTAATTGAATTTCGCCTCAGGGGTGCAAAAATAGAAATCTTTAACTTTGTACATTCTTCTAAAAATCAATGGCGAGTTTTTGCCTGCAATATATAGTTTACTATCTGTACATATATACATACATTGCATTGAAGAACATTATGTTGATCAATGTATTAGTATGTATTAATAGTAAATTTTACCTTCAAATATGTTTTGGAATTGGAGAACTGTCTGTACATTCCCTAATACTTTCTTTTGTCTGCTACGTGCCTTATAGCCTTGATTCTCTCTAATTAATTGTCTTTTCCTTGGTTTGATGTCAGACTAGCATAATCCTTCAATACTTTTAAATAATGATCTTCTTACATGGGGAGTACGAACATTTTGTTCAATTGGTTGTGGATAAGCATTTACAGGTAAATTAAGGATTTGCATATGTTGCAGGCTGGGGTAGTTGACTCAACTATTGGTGGTCCAGCATTAAAAGGAGGGTTAAGTGACTCAACTTGTGGTCTTTTATGTAATGGAAATGGAATAAAAATAACCTATTATTAAAAAAATAAGCAAAACAAAAATTAATAACCTGAACTGTAATATGTTTGGGCATAGCATCCAGTTTCAATGTTAAAACATTTTTGTCTGCCACAAAGGAATCACTTAAGAAATTATTACTGCAAAACCGGTAATTTCGGGGCATATTTGCTCGATAAACAAATCCAAGCCGTTTCTGCCACAAACGACAAATGAAATAAAATATTTTAACTCTTGTTTTTTATATATTAGCAAACATTATCCCCAGTTTACTTATGAGAGACTTAAACAACATAAAGAATAGGATCACAATACTTGTTGTCTCTGATACCTGTCAGGATTTTTGGGGAAACAAAAAAGTTTCGGGACTGCATCCTTGGTATTACCGCACAGTATAAATTTTAGAATTATTTTGACATTATCTAAAACTAGAAATCTTAATTTTTAAGAATAAAACGAAACAAGCATAGAAAACTTACACAACGAATCATAAACGAGGCTTCGTTTTCAGTAATGGTTCACTGTTCACACAGTATAGGTTATTTCACATGACTTTAAATTTAAATTATTTTCTTGATCACAGCTCCCTCTGGCCGAGGTTTATCATTTGGGAGAGCAAGAAAGACCTATACAAATTTACATTAGTGAAACTAGATAAATTTAGACGACCAATCCGTAATACGCGCCTCTGTCCCCTATGGACAACAGGCTCCTTTTGAATACCATATTTCGATACAACATGTCATCGAAAAAATATTTTTTTTCTAAAGAATGAGCTTATTTGGACTTAATTTCAAACTGGCTCTATGTATTTTACCAAGAACTTGCTCCGTTTTTGAGATATGGTCCTTAAATGTGCGGCCGACAATAATAATGTCACCTAAATAAAGAAGACAAGAGCAAAGATTAGAAACACATAATCTTTGACAAGCGTATCCAATTATCCAAACAAGAACTTGTTGAAGTTTGAACTGCCACATCCCTTTTTCTGTAGGGAATGCAGTTTTTTCAATTGTCTTTTGGATCAAGTTCCACCTGCAAGTAACCACTGTTGAGATCCAGTGTACTATGCCACTTCATTCCTGACAGGGTATCCAACGCATTGTCATTTGCGGCCATGGGTAAGTATCTATATTATTAAACAGTCGATAGTCAACACAGAAGCGGATATTTCCATCCTTCTTTTTTACCCATGACAACAGAAGAACAATGAATTATGGTTCTATAATCCCACCCTTCACCATTCCCTAAATCTTGTTCTCGCGCTATCGGTATTTATTATTTGTTGAACTAGCCTAGTCCTCCCTATTACATAATAGTAAGAAGAAAAAATACCGGCATACTGAAGCAACATCTCCTTTACTTTGATTATTTATTCTCTCGACAAGTAACAGGTATATTACTTCGTACAGGCTGGTCTTCGCAAGCACGCATCCAAAAAATGTCTTAATAAGTGCCCACTATTTGTTTAAATTTTCTATCTATGTTTTAAATTCTCTGGCAGCCTAACCCGAAAAAATTTACTCTGACCTTGAGAAAAAATAAATATATTCAAGCAATAGATTTTACCCGACAGCATACATTCTAAGCCCATTTCAACAGTTCTTGCTCCAAGTTCTAATGCACAATGATGTTTCCTCAGAAAGCCACGATAACGTTGTGCCAATAAAACCCATCGCCCAACCATACCTTCACTATTTACAAGCCGACCACGAAGATGTACCTTCAAAAGGCGGCATCTTGAGGCCAGGAGTCGAAACTTCGAAACCATAGCTGATCTAAAAATAGAACCAATTTCTCCTACCTTGAACTCAGCCAGGGGTTTCCGTCACATTAACCATTTGAACTTCAGTTTTAGAGATTCGACCTTCGGCTTCCGCAATGTGATTTTCAGTAGGTAACAAAAATGAAATCATCTGCTCCCGCGTTGCGACTTTCTTGCTGTTTAAACTGCTCCTCTATAATCACAATTTTTAAATCTTTCAAGAGAATCAGCTTTCTTCTTTTTCGTTATTTTGCTGTAGATGCTCTTCATGTCTCTGGGATGCTCTTCGTGCCGACGAGCCTATTTTTCCTCATTCCATTGCGACTGTTCGTGCAACATCATAACCAAAGAAGCAGGATCGGAATTTGAAGACGTGCAGCAATTAAAGCAGAGTCGATGGCTGCTGAATATTCGAAGCAAATTCTTCAATCTCGCTGATTTCTGGTACGTACACTCTCCCGATCTTCTGTTAGCATAACTGACTTAATTTATTCCTAGCATAGACCTAAATTCTGAACAAATTTTGTTAAAAACTTCGTTGCAAACTACATGTCGATAGTGTTTGTCTAACTCCTAGTTAACTAGTATGTATTTGCTCACACTGTATGATAAACAAGAAAGTAAGTTAGGGATCAGGGAATTATTGGAAACGCTACAAGGTAAAGGACTTATTATGGTCGTCCTTAAAATGACAGCTATGCATGCGCACTAAAAAAGTAATAATAAGGGAACCATAATAAAATACTGCCTTCCTCTATTTACGACTAGTTACCGTAAGCATTTAAGGTTTCATTATTCAACGAATCTAACCTCACAAAAAAAAGATTTCATTACAACCTTCAAATATTAGTGTTTAAAATAGCTATACAAATAATTAGATGACAAGGGAAACATTTTACATTTGTTTGCGTTTAGTTGCAGCTTATTTAATGTACGTACCCCACTCATGAACATAATTTAAATGTAACTGGAGAGAGCGACAATGCTGCATACTGTTTATACAAGAATATAATTTCAAATCATCCGCAAAGTACAGTCGTCGCAATATAAGTTCTCACACAAATTATTAATAAAGAGTAGAAAAAGAATGAGCCCAAATTATAACCCTGAGGAACTTCGGAAGATGCTGAATACGTGTTGAATTGAAACCATTATATTCAATAAATTGTTTTCTATTTAATAAGTAGTATTTTAGAAACTGTATAGAGTCGCCTGAAAAGCCATATCTATCTAATTTAATGATAAGAACACCATGATCTATTTTATCAAAATCTGTAGGTATATATAACGTCAACTTCCGGTCCGGATGTTGTCAATCAGCATCTGGGAGGAGTGAAGTGCCAACCCGGCGCGTCTCCAGGTGGCGGATAGGAGGGGGCCTCTAACGATGATTTTTATATGAGAAGGGGGCCTGCGGGGAAATAGGGCTCATTGAGACTAACAACTCAATTGGCAGCCACGAATACCATGCCGCGGACCAACTTCACCTGTCCCAGCTGTAGTGTCGTGGCTAAGGGAATTGCACTCAGGTACAACGATGCCAGGTGTGCTTTCGAGCTAACCTCGAAACCACCCTGTCAAACCAACGCATCCTGGTCGTCTGTGGTCATGTCTCGCGGGCCAGTGATGCGGGGGGGTCTTGGCTTAACCGCCCGGACCAAGAGGAAATAACCTCATCAAAAATTCTAAATCCAAGGCGGGAAACCAGGCCGAGGAATGCATGGCCGGATAGAGGACTGATCTCTACTGGTTTCGACCTTGGAGCACAAGGGGGAACTCCATTGTATTAACCCCTTACTCCTGCATGCGGGGCTCTGCAGAAATGGACCGATTTGTCCCCAGCTACTCGTGGGAACTTTATGGAACATTCACATAATCCCAAACTCACCGGAGGAGAGATGGAGAAAGCCTCCACCTCTTCATCCGGGCTCCCTGTAAAAAAGGGAAATGCCAAACGGCAAAGGAATCGTCTGCCGTTCGACCTGCCGAAACTCGGACAGCCGGGCGGCAGAGACGATCCACTGAGAAAGGGTCTCAGTGGAGCAGGAGTGCGGAAGTACCTGCGACTCCTCCATCAGGGACTTGCACCTGAGGAGGCCAGAAAACAGGCTCTTCAACACTCCATACTACCTACTGTCCCGACCCCGAAGGTAACACCGACGGGAAATGGGATAGGAAAGAGAGGCGTGGAGCATATCACTCCTCCGGAAAGGCCTCAGCCTAAAAAGCCGAAAACAGCTGCAGCAAAAACCGGGCATGCCACTGGATACGCTGTAGCTGCCAAGGCCGTAAAGGCTATTCGTGTGGGTATCATACCCAAGGATTACCCTAGAGTAATCCTTGAACCACAGCGGCTCTCAACACTGGAGGATACTCTAGTGGAAGAGATGTGCAGTGGAGAGGTGAAGGGAATGCACTTCACCGGTATACATTTCCGCTGTGGAATGATGCTGGTGGACTGCGGTTCTCAGGATTCGGCGGACTGGCTCATTGGAGTAGTGCCAGCCTTGAGGTCTTGGGAAGGACCCGAGTTAGTGGCGGTGGAGAAGAAAAACATCCCCAAACCCGTCACTGTAACGGTGTTCTTCCCAAGAAGCTTCGAAATGGAGACGGAGAAAATCCTCCGACTCGTCGAAGTACAGAACACCTGGCTCAGTACCGGAGCCTGGAAAGTTCTCAACTCCAAAAAGGAGGGAACCGGTACTGTCCTCACGATTGGGATCGATCACCAATCAGGAGAGGCCCTGAAGGCAGAAAGATGCGTCTTGAACTTTAGGTTTGGACGTGTGTCTGTCTCGGGGCTAGGACAGAAAAATAAACCTGTGGGAGGTCCAAAAGATGCGGAGATGCCCTCCACATCTACGGACTCCGGTGTGCAGGATAAAACTGCTAGCTCAGGTCTGGTCGAGGCCTCTGCTGGCTCTGCCAAAGAAGCCGGGGCGGCAGAGAAATTCTCTGCAGTCCTGGGGGAAGGGCGAACCCATGCGGGGGTCGAGGCCATAACCCGAGACCCAGATACCCGCTCGAGCTCCAAGGAGACTACCATCCCGATGGATCTTGATGTGGGACAGGAGGAAAGAGAGGAGGGGGAGAATTAGAGGCTGGACTACCCAGCCCCTACACCCCAGACTACAGCACCTTCATCCCTTTCACCAAGGTGGCGCAAGTGAACTTGCATCACGCGAAGGGAGCTTCAGCAGTGATTGCAAGGCTATTTGCGAAATCCCAACTGGATTTTGTACTGATCCAGGAACCCTGGACAGGCAAAGCAGGCCAAATTAAAGGTTTGGCATCTAAAGACTCAGAATTGATCTATGACCAGAGGCAGGAGTCCCCTCGTGCCTGTGTGATCATAAGAAACAACATTAATTACACTTGTGTTTCAGAATTCATGACTCGGGACCTAGTTCCAATTCTAGTACACCTCAACACTGGGGGCATCAACCGAGACATAGTTATTGCATCTGCTTATTTTGCTGGAGACAATCCTGCAATACCTCCAGTCGAAGCTCAAGAGCTAGTGCAATACTGCAATAGCAGACAACTGCCAGTCATCATAGGCTGTGATGCCAATGCGCACAATGTTATTTGGGGAAGCACGAAAAACAACCCTAGAGGTGAGTGCTTACTTGAATATCTCTTAGCTAATAATCTAGAAACCCTTAATGTGGGAACAACCCCCACTTTTGTCACGAGAGCAAGAGAAGAGGTCCTGGACGTAACAATTGCCAGCCTTACTGCCAGGAATAACGTATTTGATTGGAGAGTGATGGAGGAACCTTCTCTCTCCGATCATAGGATTATAGAGTTTAGGAATGCGGGGGAAGTAACCTCACTGTCTCCAACTCGTAACCCTAGAAATACAGATTGGTCAAAATATAAGACCCTTCTGAAGCAAAACTTGGAACAGATCGAAAGTAATGGGGTCAAACACCCACACTGCGATCTGGATCAAGAGGTCGAACTGGTCAGTGTGGCGATAACGGAGGCATTCCAATCAAGTTGCCCACTCTCAAAAGCTCGAACAAGCAAGGAACAAAAACCTGTCAAACCTCAGATTAGAGGTCCGTCAGCTCTTCAAAAGGGCCAAAAGAGACGATAATTGGCAGGGCTACACCGAGAAGCTCACACAATACAATAAGGAGATCAGGAAGGCCAAGAGGCTTCACTTTCAAGCTTTTTGTGAAAAGATCAGTTCGACTCCTACTGCAGCCAGATTGCAAAAAGTCATGGCAAAAGGGGCAATCAGCCCCTTAATGTCGCTAAAGAAGCCAGACGGGTCATAAACTGAGGGAGAAGAGGAGCGATCTGCTCTACTTCTCAAAACACACTTCCCAGGAAGTGAACCCCTCAGTAGTATTGACGGAGCAATCCAAACCAAGAATCCTCGCAAGGAAGATTGGAGTATTGCTAAGAAGATATTCACAAGACAAAGGTTGGAATGGGCAGTCAACACCTTTCAACCTTATAAATCGCCGGGAGTATTCCCGGGCATATTCCCAATACTCCTACAGAAAGGAATGGAGGAGATCCTTCCCCATCTCCTGAAGATTACAAGAAGCTGCCTAGCACGGGGCTTTATACCTAGCATATGGCAAAGAGCCAAAGTAATCTTCATACCGAAAATAGGGAAGAAAAATGGGACTGATCCCCGATCTTTCCGACCTATCTGTTTCTATCTATCGTTTCTACTGAAAACGATGGAGAAAGTAGTGGATAACTACATAAGAACAGAGATTCTGAAGGACAAACCACTTCATAAATGTCAGCATGCATACAGGGCGGGGCGTTCAACAGAAACCGCGCTGTATCAGCTAACTGAGGTCATTCAGAGTTCTCTGAGCAATAAAGAAATCGCAATGTGTGCCTTCCTGGACATATCTGGGGCTTTTGACAACACCACACATGTATCAATCAGGGAGGCACTCACACGGCGAGGAGTGAACAAGACCGTTATCAAATGGATGTATGAGATGTTGAAGACGAAAATAGCTGAGGCCCAAGTAGGTGATCATACCACCTCTGTTAAAGCTACTCGTGGAACACCTCAAGGAGGAGTAATATCTCCCCTCCTATGGAGCTTAGTAGTAGACGAGTTACTCCACAAACTCACGGCGCTTGGCTTCACATGTATAGGCTATGCCGACGACATAGTCCTAATAGTCCGAGGAAAATTCGCGAACACCCTATGCGAATTATTGCAGGAGAACCTCAGAACTATTGAGCAATGGTGCTTGTCAGTGGGGCTTAGCATAAACCCATCCAAGACCACAATTATTCCATTTACTAGGAAAAGGAAACTTCCAGCTATGAAACCTCTCACTTTGAGTGGAGACATAATAAGCTGGAAGGCTGAAGTAAAATATCTGGGATTAACACTAGATAGCAAGCTTCTGTGGAACAAGCATATTGAGGCTACTGCTAGCAAAGCAATAAAGGCCTTGATGGCGTGCAGAAATCTGACTGGTAAGACTTGGGGATGTAACCCAAAAATACTGCGATGGATGTACGTCATGATTGTAGGACCGATAATATCATATGGGTCAATAGCCTGGCATGGCAAGGCAAGTCAGAGCAATACGAGGAAAACCCTCGATAGAATACAAAGACTAGCCTGTGTCTGTATCACTGGAGCCATGAGAACTTGCCCGACCAGGGCACTAGAGATCATCACAGATCTCACACCTCTCCATCTAGTGATAGATAGATTGGCACATGAGGACATCTAAGACTATCTAGGGAAGGTTCAGACATTGTGGGAATTCGGAATCAGAGAGCTTGGTCCTCTCTGTCCTAACACATCCCATCAGCAAACCTTCCCAGTGATGTAATGACAAAGAAAATTAGCATCGAGAGAACTTTCACCACGGTGCTAAGTAGCAGAGAAGATTGGGACAGGGGGCTCACAACCCAAGCTCTCAAAAAGATTACCATTAAATGGTACACTGATGGTTCTAAGACCACGACGGGGACAGGCGCTGGAGTGTTTGGGAATCGCACCAAATGCTCACTTGCGCTAGGCCGCTGCCCAAGCGTCTTTCAAGCAGAATTGCGCGGAGGTGAACCTTGAAAGAAACTATCAGAAATGTGACATTGCAATACATTCTGATAGTCAAGCTGCAATTAAAGCACTGAACTCTCATACCATTGAATCTAAAATAGTATGGGAGTGCCGAAGGAAGCTCAATGAGCTAGGCAAGAACAACAGGGTCTACTTAGTCTGGGTTCCCGGCCACTCGGGAATCAAAGGCAACGAGGAGGCCAACACACTTGCCAGGAAAGGAGCACAAACTCCATTTACTGGCCCAGAACCCTGCTGTGGCACAGATAAAAGCACCTACAAGAAGGAGTTTCTGGAGAGGGAAAAAACCGTAAGAGAAACACTCTTGCGGGATACCCCTGGATTGGATCATTCCAAAAAGTTTCTAAAAAACTTTGATACTGCAAGATCCAAAAGGTATTTGGATCTCAGCAAGAACAAGCTACACCTACTCACTGGATTTCTTACAGGACACTGTCGCCTCAAGAAGCATCTAATGAGATTAGGTCTAGCAGAGGATGACGAGTGCAGATTCTGCGGGGAAGAGGAGGAAACTCCGGATCACCTGGTGACGGAATGCCTCGCCATTGCTAGCCAACGCAAACAGTGCCTTGGAATAGCAACCTGCAGTAGTGAGGAAGTATCCTCCTTGAAGCCAACCCAGATACTGGAGTTCATTAGAACTCTGGAACTGAAAGGCGAGTTGTAGACCGCGTATAGGCGAGAGCAACTCAGGTAGGGGGCACAATAGACCTTATGGTCGCAGTGCAATGTAACCCTCTCTTAAATCTAAATCTAAATCTAATCTAACGTCAACTTGGCAGTTATTATCGATAGCTTCTGTGATGTATTGTGTTTGGATAATTAAGTTGATAGTCGTAGAACGGTTAGCAACAAACCTATTGTAATGTTACCTAGATCCGCGCCACTGCGCGATACGACTCTCTGACTTTGTTGCCGCTTTAGACATGATCCGGAAGAGAACGTTTCGAGGGTGAAACGATCTTAAGAAGGGGGCAATATTATGTTACCCAGATCCACGCCACTTCGCGATGCGACTCTGACTCACTGTTCAAGAAACACCCAGATGGCACGCGAAATATCTTTCGACCGCATCGAGTGCAGTCGATATACGACGTAACCTCCTTCGTCTGTGATATGACGGGAGCTTTCGAGAAGCATCCCGACAACGAAAGCGCGGCAAGTCAGTCAGTTTTGAACGTGCCCACCAGTGAAATAAATATTGTGATATAAATTGTAAATAGTTAGTTAGTTAGTATTGAACAGTAGTGTATATAAATTGTAGTACGTGTGTGTGAAGAAATGGTTTAGAAATCTTACTAAAATCGCTTTACCGAGTGAAGTTAAGTTTATATTGTCATTGGGCCCAAAATTTTGCATTACTCCAACAGTGCAAGAAATACAAATCGCTAAAATCCTGTCTGATCTAGAATCTATAATATATAAACAAGACAATGACAATAAAAACTTTCTTCGAGCACAATTTACTAATATCATTACCAACTTTCTTCAAGAAAATCATCGAAAAAATGATATGTTTAATCAATTATTTAAGAAATGTAAACTGTTCCTAAAAAACCACCCAGAATTGATTGTTGTAAAAAGCGACAAAGGTAATGCAACAGTGGTGATGCATAAAACAGATTATGTGAGTAAGACTTTAGAATTATTATCTGAAGAACAAAATTATAAAAAACTTACTAAAGATCCAACTTGTACATTACAACAGAAAGCCAACAAACTTGTGTCACTTTTAAAAACAAACAATTCCATCAGTGATAACGAGGCTGAGTCATTGACTATCTATAACTCAGTTGCACCTAGACTGTACACACTACCTAAGATACACAAGCCGACATTAGCAATGAGACCAATAGTTTCCTCGATAGATTCCCCAAATTCCAAATTAGCTCAATATCTAACTAATATCTTGACTTCATCGTATAACAAAGAAAACGATATCTATATAAAAGATTTATTCAGTTTTAGCAAATTCATCAACAATTTTCAAGTACCAGACAACTATATTATTGTAAGTTTTGATGTTGTGTCTTTATTTACAAATTTACCTTTCAACTTAGTCCTAGATAGTATAACAAAACATTGGGATGAGATGACCTTACATTGTGACATCACCTTAGATACATTCATCCAAATACTTAAATTTGTGTTTGATTCTAATTATCTAATGTTCGAGAACATATGTTACAAGCAGTTATTCGGCACACCAATGGGATCAACTATCTCACCTATTTTAGTCAACTTTGTATTGGATGATTTAATAAGGAGTTGCTTAGACACAGCCAATTTTAATATACCTTTCATCAAACGATATGTTGATGACCTAATTCTATCTATTCCTAGAAATAAGACAACAGAGCTATTAAACATTTTCAATAATTATAATAATCACCTACAATTCACGGTAGAACATGAGATCAATAACACCATACCGTTTTTAGATATGCTTCTCATACGAGACACTAACAACATCATTCACACAAGGTGGTACCGAAAATCCATTAGCAGTGATAGATATATCAACTTTCATTCTCAACACTCTAACCGTATGAAAATTAACTTGATATTAGCTCTTAAAAGCAGAGTCGAAAGTTATGCCATCCCAAAAACAAAAGAGAATGTCTTTCAGAACTGAAAACAATCCTAATTGAAAACTCCTACCCACCAAAATGGATCAACTCTCTTTTATTCAACAATTGTACCCGCACACGTCACGACAACCTACCAGCCCCGAACAATCAAAATAATTTGACTACAGAAAACACAACACATCTTACAGATATTAAATACCATTCATTACCATACATTGAAGACCTGACACCTAAGCTAATTAATATATTAAAGGGCATTCCTTATAAAATAGCATTAAAAAACATTAAGACAATTGCACAATTACATACAAAATTAAAAACACCTTACAAAACTACAGAAAAATCCAATGTGGTATACCAAATCAATTGCCGTGATTGTAATGGGGCTTATATCAGTGAAACGAGACGCACTCTTAAAGGTCGGATCATCACACATAGAAGTGATTGTAAGTTAAAAAAGAAGTCCTGCACACTAGTACAACATGTATTAGATACAGGCCACAGTATGAATTATGATCAAGCCAGTGTTTTAGTGACAGAAAGAAATTATTTTAAGAGAACTTTTTTAGAAATGGTACATATCAAGAATAATCCAAACTGCCTCAATAAGAAAAGTGACGTTCAGGGACTCAGCAACATATATACATATTTAATGAAAATCCATAACAACATTAACCTCAATTAGGAACAAACAACAACAAATCAAAGTAGACAGAATTCAGACAACTGTCAACTGAAGTAATAATTATATTAACACAATAACTAATAAGTGACATGGACATACAATTTTTCGTTTTCATATTTATGCATAGTAGTTACATGTCTAACATCAAATTAGTTCGGATCGTATATTGTTGTTGAAAAGTTTGTCTTTATCCCACTGCCTCCGCATTAGTAAGGTTTGCCAAATATGTGGAACACATTGACAATGATTTTCACAATTAATTTAATTTTAATTAAAAAACAAGACTAAAATGTAATTGTAGTGTTTTAATTATAAGTATGAAGATTATTATGTTTTTTGTTGTAGCAGTTTTTTTGTTCAAAACTTCATAGCTGAGTAAGGTTTTTTTAAGTTTTTTTTTTTTTTTTCGTTGTCCATTTTAATAATCAATAAATTATCTATTTATAGATGTCTTGAGAAAGGAAGAAAATAC
This sequence comes from Crioceris asparagi, assembly GCA_958507055.1. Lineage (NCBI taxonomy): Eukaryota > Metazoa > Arthropoda > Insecta > Coleoptera > Chrysomelidae > Crioceris > Crioceris asparagi. Next base: position 31,019,251 of record OY293826.1, read on the forward strand.
TTCCGAAAGCTTGACTAATTAGCAAAGAATCTACGTGTTTTATTTGCCCATTCCGAAGAATTGACTGCAATCCCACTAATCTAATACATTGATATATATATATTATATTTGTAGTTTAAAACTTTTAAAACTTCACTTTTTTTAAAATAATAATATTTATTTTAATTTACAAGTTACAAAAATACAATAATAAAAATGAAGAAAAACAACGTGAACTGAGAGCTACTGCTTATTTGAACCAATAATTCAAGAAATGCTGAAGGATGGCGTCATAGAAGAATCCAGCAGTCCTTGGTCATCACCAGTTGTGCTGTTGACGAAGAAGGATGGTTCGACGAGGTTCTGTGTGGATTACAGGAGGTTAAATGATGTTACGAAGAAGGACAGATATCCCTTACCCCGAATTGACGATACCTTAAACACCTTAGCCGGATCCAGGTGGTTCTCAACTCTTGACCTGAAAAGTGGATATTGGCAGGTAGAGATAAACAAAGAAGATAAAGAGAAAGCGGCCTTTACAGCTTGAAACGGCTTGTATCAATTTAATGTCATGCCGTTTGGATTATGTAATGCGCCTGCCACTTTTGAAAGGTTAATGGAATTAGTTCTGCGAGGACTAACATGGGAGACGTGCCTGGTATACTTGGATGATGTAATGGTGACTGGCAAAGATTTCAACGAACATCAATCGAATCTGAAGAAAGTATTCGCCAGGATCCGAAGTGCTAATCTCCAGCTGAATCCAAAGAAATGCGTTCTATTCCAGGAAAAAGTCAACTTTCTCGGACATGTATCATCGAAAGGAATTGAGACCGATCCAGAAAAAGTCCAGGCAGTGCGAGATTGGCCCAGACCAAAGAACAAGCACGAAGTTAGAAGCTTTTTGGGACTCAGCAGTTACTACCGCCGATTTGTTAAGGATTTTGGGAAAATTGCGAAGCCACTACATCAATTAACTGAAAAGAACTCCCACTTTGACTGGTTACCAGAATGTCAACAGTCGTTTCTTGAGCTGAAAAACCGTTTGACCAGAGCTCCTGTTCTTGCATATCCCTTGGATGAAGGATTGTTCGTGTTAGACACTGACGGTTCACAAAGTGGAATAGGAGCTGTTCATTCCAAAATACCGGATGGCGAAGAAGCTGTATTGGATATTTCAGCAAAACATTGGGAAAAGCAGAGCGAAACTACTGTGTGACCCGGAAGGAGCTGCTAGCGGTTGTACGATCCATAGAACATTACCACAGTTTTCTCTATGGACGGAAATTTTTAGTAAGAACAGACCACTCTGCACTACCGTGGCTGCTGAATTTCAAAAATCCGATGGGACAGATAGCGCGTTGGCTGGAGAAAATGCAGAGTTACGACTTTCAAATTAGACACCGAAAAGGAAGAAGTCACGCCAACGCTGACAGCTTGTCACGAAGACCTTGTGGCAGTTCCTGTAAATTCTGTCAAAGGCAGGAACAAAGAGAAATAGCCAAGGATGTTGTACATATCCAACAAATGCAGGTTAGGAATATGGAAACCGAAAATACCGACGAAATCACCAGAGACAACTTTAGAAGAGTACAAATCGCTGACAAAGATTTGAGGATAGTACGGGGCTCGCTAGACTAAAAGCGATGACCTGAGTGGCAAGAAATATCCAGATTTGATCAGACAGTCAAGGGGTACTGGGATCTATGGGATTCGTTGTGTTTACGGGATGACTTGATCACTCGTAAATGGGAAAGTCCAGTTGGTAGGAATATTGTGTATCAAACCGTTGAAATTGTGTTCCAATATCTACCCATATCCAATAGATGCAAATGCTATCTGCGAGGTACAGCTCTTTAGAAACTTCAGAGACTTTCCCAAAAACTGCGAAACATCTCTAATACATGGCCAAGGTTACAACGTCCAAAAACTGGAAGAAAATATGTAGCTTATTCTAGTAACAGAGCCATTCACTGTAAAGAAGCCAACACCAAAACCATTATTGTAGACAAAAATTCAATCTTCATGTTAACTACAAACTGCTATGCCTTTATTGGTTCACCGTTTCTACTGTTGTACTTATTGTGATTCTAACAACCATCTATATAATTTTCAAAATTATACTACATAAGAAAACATCTCCAAATCCAGAACCAGACTTGAAACCCAACGAGACATTAAAAAGAATAAAATCCATGATCTATAGAAGACGACCAAATCTACAGCCTGATGTCGAAACTACAGTTTAAAGGACCTTCTAAGTGAAGTGAAATTCTTTTCTTTTAAAAGTGAACATTTATTGAAACTGTCATTTTTATTTTTTTATTTTACCTTCTACATTTTTTATACATTTTTGTATACTCTTATTTTTACATTTTATTTTAATTTTGTATTCTAACCAAAAATTTGCTGTATAACATCAATTTTTCTTTTTTAAGGGGGAACTGTTATATCCCAATATAATTCACCATATTTCATTTCATTCAAAGACACGCGTTTTATTATTTTTCTTTCTTCATATTTTTGTTCTCGGAGATAATGCTGACTTGCAGTTTTGCACTCTGAAACATTCTCAGAATTCAATACATTTTACATTCTCACAGAATATGCAACTTTGCAATTCCCATACCCTGGAATATTCCATATTCTAAGAATATTGTAGTTTTATCGGAATATGCAAACTTGCAGATCCCATGCTCTAGAACTTGTAACGAACGAACCAAGCGCAAGTCACATGATGCGTTATCAGCATAAAATCACTATAAATACGATTGTACCTGGTTCACCGAGCTCCAGCCTGCAGAGGAGGCTTTGTCCCCTACAGCAGGCACCTTTTATTCAACAAACCCAATTAGAATTGTAAAATATAGGAGATAAACGTTTTTGAAATTGAAACTGAAATTGTTCACCGAGGTTCTTGGTTCAAATAAGCAGTAGCTCTCAGTTCACGTTGTTTATCTTCATTTTTATTATTGTATTTTTGTAATAATACAATAATAAAAATCCCGATGGCCTGTAGTCAGCGGAAAGGTAAATTTCTCAAAATTCATTGAATTGAAATTTTAACAACCTTTTCATTGGTATACCTACATGTTATTAAATAAAATTGTCATAGCCTTGCGGTTAGAGGTTTTTGTTTCGGCTGTTGAATATAAAACAGGGTTCGAGTCCACTTCAAGGCAGATTTTTTTTTCGTCTATTTCTTTTCAATAAATATACTATATATTTTTTTAATCAGGGTCTATATTAAGATCTCCAGAAAATGTACAATTACATCAAATTTATATTGAGTGTTCATGTTTTATCAATATTTGTTATTTTTCTTTATTAATTTTTATTTTTTTACCTGTGTATTTTATGAAAAATATATATATATATATATATATATATATATATATATATATATATAAACTTTTGAACCAAATGTTTTTTTGGACTAACTTATAGACATATAACAACATGCCGTTGAAATTTTTTCGAAATTCAAAAGTGTGAACGATCGCAATAGGTATATTTCTATAAGAAATTTACCTAAAATTGAAGAAAAACAACGTGAACTGAGAGCTACTGCTTATTTGAACCAGGAACCTCGGTGAACAATTTCAATTTCAATTTCAAAAACATTTATCTCATATATTTTACAATTCTAATTGGGTTTGTTGAATAAAAGGTGCCTGCTGTAGGGGACAAAGCCTCCTCTGCAGGCTGGAGCTCGGTGAACCAGGTACAATCGTATTTATAGTGATTTTATGCTGATAACGCATCATGTGACTTGCGCTTGGTTCGTTCGTTACAAGTTCTAGAGCATGGGATCTGCATGGGATCTGCAAGTTTGCATATTCTGATAAAACTACAATATTCTTAGAATATGGAATATTCCAGGGTATGGGAATTGCAAAGTTGCATATTCTGTGAGAATGTAAAATGTATTGAATTCTGAGAATGTTTCAGAGTGCAAAACTGCAAGTCGGCATTATCTCCGAGAACAAAAATATGAAGAAAGAAAAATAATAAAACGCGTGTCTTTGAATGAAATGAAATATGGTGAATTATATTGGGATATAACAGTTCCCCCTTAAAAAAGAAAAATTGATGTTATACAGCAAATTTTTGGTTAGAATACAAAATTAAAATAAAATGTAAAAATAAGAGTATACAAAAATGTATAAAAAATGTAGAAGGTAAAATAAAAAAATAAAAATGACAGTTTCAATAAATGTTCACTTTTAAAAGAAAAGAATTTCACTTCACTTAGAAGGTCCTTTAAACTGTAGTTTCGACATCAGACTGTAGATTTGGTCGTCTTCTATAGATCATGGATTTTATTCTTTTTAATGTCTCGTTGGGTTTCAAGTCTGGTTCTGGATTTGGAGATGTTTTCTTATGTAGTATAATTTTGAAAATTATATAGATGGTTGTTAGAATCACAATAAGTACAACAGTAGAAACGGTGAACCAGGATATGTTTCTTTATGAAGTGTTTATTTATAAGTTCATCGAGATTTTTAGAATATTGTTCTAACTTGTACTTGGCTGATGAAAGATCGTCCATATTCATGTTATTAAGGTTGAATGGTTCCAGTTGTTGAACTACAACTTTTTCTGGTATATGTAAACAGCAATTTTAGTTGATCATCATTGGATTTTGGATTGTGTGAAACTTCGATGATGTTGCGTGTTTCTGCTTGGACTTTAGTGATACCAATAAAGGCATAGCAGTTTGTAGTTAACATGAAGATTGAATTTTTGTCTACAATTATGGTTTCGGTGTTGGCTTCTTTACAGTGAATGGCTCTGTTACTAGAATAAGCTACATATTTTCTTCCAGTTTTTGGACGTTGTAACCTTGGCCATGTATTAGAGATGTTTCGCAGTTTTTGGGAAAGTCTCTGAAGTTTCTAAAGAGCTGTACCTAGCAGATAGCATTTGCGTCTATTAGATATGGGTAGATATTGGAACACAATTTCAACGGTTTGATACACAATATTCCTACCAACTGGACTTTCCCATTTACGAGTGATCAAGTCATCCCGTAAACACAACAAATCCCATAGAGTACCCCTTGACTGTCTGATCAAATCTGGATATTTCTTGCCACTCAGGTCGTCGCTTTTAGTCTAGCGAGCCCGGTACTATCGTCAAATCTTTGTCAGCGATTTGTTCTCTTCTAAAGTTGTCTCTGGTGATTTCGTCGGTATTTTCCGTTTCCATATTCCTAACCTGCATTTGTTGGATATGTACAACATCCTTGGCTATTTCTCTTTGTTCCTGCCTTTGACAGAATTTACAGGAACTGCCACAAGGTGTTCGTGACAAGCTGTCAGCGTTGGCGTGACTTCTTCCTTTTTGGTGTTTAATTTGAAAGTCGTAACTCTGCATTTTCTCCAGCCAACGCGCTATCTGTCCCTTCGGATTTTTGAAATTCAGCAGCCACTGTAGTGCAGAGTAGTCTGTTCTTACTAAAAATTTCCGTCCATAGAGAAAACTGTGGTAATGTTCTATGGATCGTACAACCGCTAGCAGCTCCTTCCGGGTCACACCGTAGTTTCGCTCTGCTTTTCCCAATGTTTTGCTGAAATATCCAATACAGCTTCTTCGCCATCCCGTATTTGGGAATGAACAGCTCCTATTCCACTTTGTGAAGCGTCAGTGTCTAACACGAACAATCCTTCACCCAAGGGATATGCAAGAACAGGAGCACTGGTCAAACGGTTTTTTAGCTCAAGAAACGACTGTTGACATTCTGGTGACCAGTCAAAGTGGGAGTTCTTTTCAGTTAATTGATGTAGTGGCTTCGCAATTTTCCCAAAATCCTTAACAAATCGGCGGTAGTAACTGCTGAGTCCCAAAAAGCTTCTAACTTCGTGCTTGTTCTTTGATCTGGGCCAATCTCGCACTGCCTGGACTTTTTCTGGATCGGTCTCAATTCCTTTCGATGATACGACATGTCCGAGAAAGTTGACTTTTTCCTGGAATAGAACGCATTTCTTTGGATTCAGCTGGAGATTAGCACTTCGGATCCTGGCGAATACTTTCTTCAGATTCGATTGATGTTTGTCGAAATCTTTGCCAATCACCATTACATCATCCAAGTATACCAGGCACGTCTCCCAAGTTAGTACTCGCAGAACTAATTCCGTTAACCTTTCAAAAGTGGCAGGCGCATTACATAATCCAAACGGCATGACATTAAATTGATACAGGCCGTTTCCAGCTGTAAAGGCCGCTTTCTCTTGATCTTCTTTGTTTATCTCTACCTGCCAATATCCACTTTTCAGGTCAAGAGTTGAGAACCACCTGGATTCGGCTAAGGTGTTTAAGGTATCGTCAATTCGGGGTAAGGGGTAGCTGTCCTTCTTCGTAACATAATTTAACCTCCTGTAATCCACACAGAACCTCGTCGAACCATCCTTCTTCGTCACCAGCACAACTGTTGATGACCAAGGACTGCTGGATTCTTCTATGACGCCATCCTTCAGCATTTCTTGAAGCATGGTGTTAACTTGCTGTTGTTTTACGAAAGGAAGTCTTCGTGGAGGTTGGCGAATAGGTACAGCATTTCTCGTGTTAATCCGATGGTCGACTAAATTCGTTCGCCCTGTAATTTTTCCTTGTACGAAAACATCAGCTTCTTGCTTTACAAACTCGATGGCTTTTTTCTTTTCCAATTCGCTAAGATGTTTCCAGGTCTTCTTGAAACTCTCAATTAGCTCTTGGGACAAATGTACATCTTTTGAAACGGGTTCCTCTTGCTCACATCTTGTTACACGGGAGACTGGCGAACATGTACCGATTACTTCCCTTTTCTTCAATGTCATTCTGTTTACAGATAGATTGGCTACCCTCACTGGAATAATTTCGTTGGAATTAACTAAGCACCTAGCCAAAAGAGCCCCGTTCTCTTTGTCCTCGTTTGGTTCAAAAACCATAGTGTTAACTCCTTCCAGTTGTTTTTCTAGGTGCGCTTTCACGATCTTCTCACTATTTCCAGGTATTCGTGTATCTTCGGTGACGATTATTTTAACAGGACAGTTCTTGTTCGAAGATGCTGAGAAAAATATTTCCTCGTTGCCCACTCTCAACATTCTGTTTTTAAAGTCCACTGTGATAAAATTGAAGGTTTCCAAAACGTCTAAGCCTACTATAAATTCATCCACTATGTCAGCCACGATTGCATTAATCTTTACTTGTGCATTGCCAATTTCCAAAATGGTGGTGGTCTCTCCAAAAACATTTATCAAATCTCCTTTTGCAGTTCCCAGTATTGGCTTGATGTTGTGCTGCACGATAGATTCTTTGGAAACCATGTCGGGGCGTACCACTGACCTTGTTGCCCCCGTGTCGATGGTCAGATCGCATTTCTTGCCGTTGATAAAACCTTGGACAACGAGGCTCTCGCAGTTCATCTTAATGGAGCGCAAATATAACTTGGGGACTTGATAATCAGTGGTCGCCAGCGTTTGCCCCCTTACACTGGCGAGGTGGAGTTTTCCTGAAGTCGGGTATTCTCTCTCTGAACATGTCGTTCTTCAGATCTGGGTCGTCGCCTGCAGTTTCTACTTATATGTCCCTCTCGGTTGCAATTGTAACACATAATCACTTTTCTATATCCGGACTCCTTGCTTCCTCGAGAGCAGAATTTCTGGAACATCGCCTCCAGCTTCTTAAAGAAATCTGCATTGTCTTGTGGTTCGTCTGACACCCTGACTTGTCTTACTTTGCTGCGACAACTTATCGAAGCATTTTTGGCAGCTTCGTATTCCAGTGCCTGGACAACTGTTTCGGCTAAGGTGTTATGTCTACTTAGTCTCAACGCTTGCTGCATATCGATATCTCGAACTCCATCAATGAAGTACTGGACACTAATTTGCTCGATGAATTCGTCCGGGGCCTGTGGATAAGCCAGTCGTACCATGCTCTCAATGCTACTGCTGAATTCCTGCAGTGACTCCGTTGAACCTTGAATTCTGCTCTTCAGCTGGCTCTGATACACTTGGCTACGATATTTGTTGCCGTATCTTAATTCCAAGGCGCCCGCAACAGCCGAATAATCAGTTTGTTTGGCTTCAGGAATGTTTTGAAGTATTTCAAGCGCCTTTCCTCGCATTGGCTACAGCCTCAAACTGACGTTTGTACATGGCCCAGGATATTTCGCCATCAAACGTTGGTGGTTTAAGTTTTTCATTGGCTGTTGTGATTGCCGACGTGTCCAATTTGCTACTTTCGTCTTGGTTGGTATCTCGCATTTTCTTCACTTCTTTCTCTAGTTTTCGGTACTTCTCCTCAAACTCTTCTCGAACTGTCCCAATTTCTTCTCGAACTTCTTGTTTAACGGTATCGATTTCTTCTTGGACATTTCGGAACAATCCTGCAATCTGCTCGAAATCTCTCTGTCGTCGTACCTCTTCTTCTTTCTTTTCTTGTTGTCGTAGCTCTTCTTGTCTTCTCGAAAAATCAGAGAGTACCTTAGCTAGTTGTTCCTACTTTTTCTGTTCTTCTCGCAGCCTTCGCTCCTCCTCTTCTCTCTTTTCTTGTTGTCTTCGCTCCTCCTCTTCTTTCTTTTCTTGTTGTCGTCGTTCCTCTTCTTTTTTCTTCTCTTGTTGTCGTAATTCTTCTTGTCTTCTCGAAAAATCGGTGAATAACTTGGTTAGTTGTTCTTCCATTTTTTTGTCTGCTTTACCATAGACAAAAGCCTCTTCACTCACTTATCCCACTTCTGACACCAAATTGTTGCATATGTGGGTTCGCAGATAAGTGAGACTAATTTATAATTGGTAAATAAACTTTATTTACACTCGAAATAATATAAATTACAACTTAACTTTACTATATCCTTACTAACTTACTCGGACTATTCCGTTTATTCACACTGTCTTTTACATTATGTCTTCATGCCGAAAATTTTCCCATATATATATATATATATATCCGACAAAGGATCCAGACCATTCGAGCGGCTTCTGGTCTTTGATGCGAAAGCCGCCACTGGACGCTTCTCGAAATCCCTTTTGTCGGCATTTTAACAGTAGATGCCGACTGCTGCCGTCGCTCTCTTTGTCAACGCCGCATTCGATATTTCCAACCACAGCATATATCTCGCGCTTACTTCAAACGGATGCCGCCACTTTGTAGCCAATACCGGCGGCTGTTCCCCTTGCACGTTACAGTATTAAATTATGATTTGTTAGAATCTTAGACAAGTGAAACTGAATGTGACACACTTGAAAATTTAAATGGCAATCTTAAAAATTTCAATGCCTTTATATTGCATGTAAATATAAGAAGTTTAAGCGCTCACTTTTCTATTCTAGAAACTTATATCAATAATCCATGTGTCAAACCAATGGTCATTGTTTGCTCTGAGACTTGGAAGATAACTAATCCCAATCTCTATATATAGTATTCATGGTTATAGTATTTATCATAATAATAAAATGATTAATATTTCTGATGGAGTAGCAATTTGTATAAAAAACAGTTTAAAACACTCTATTCAAATAGTTACAAATCATGAAACATTCAAAATACTTAATTGTCAGTTTAGTATAAATAGAAATACAACTTTTCTAATATCAGCTATTTATAGATGCCATGACCTAAAAGAAACTAAGTTGATAGAGACTATGAAAAAAATTAAAGTAGAAGTTAAAGCACCATTTTATTATAGAGGATTTCAACATTAACATTTTAAATACAGATGAAATCTCAGAAGAACTATTAAACCGTTGTTACGCTTATGGTTATTTTCCATTGTTCAGATCATTAACTAGGACAAATAAAAATTCAGGTACTTGTATAGACATGTACGTTAAAAGTAATATTAAATGAACTGCTTTAAAGCACACTCAGCTCATTACTGATCATTACCCCCTCAACTGCGCTTTTAATTGTGAAACAATACAGACTGTTGAAAATACTCACTGTATATAAAAATCTGTTAATTATAGGAAATTACGGTATCCAGGTTTCTGCCATTTTTAGGCATTTTTGAAAATTTCTTTTTTCAGGTGTTTATATACGTCGAATATAACATAGCGCCGTTGTAAAAATCAATTTATTTATTCTTTTATTAATGAAAACATACTTACAGCACATCTTACCTAACAATCAGCTAGCAAACTCTCTAAGCGGGAATGCTTTCGCCGATCGTCGCGCATCCAGCCATTTTGTGATACTGGGCGACATAGCCGCCGCGTGCAGGTTGAAAGTTAGAGCTCATTCTTCAGTACCTAAACGTGTACCGGTACCAGTGGCGGTGAGCAAATAGTTTTATATTGTGCGAATATGAGTGATCGTAAAGGCAAAGGCGGCAGATATGTATGTAATTGTAGGTAAAAGTCCATTTTCTCAAAGTGGAGTGAAGTAAAATGTAGAAAAAAGAAACTCACAGTCTTCTCCACAAAATATATTGCTTACATAATTACCATCAGAGACATGTTTCGAAACTATATAGTTTCATTATCAATCTTAAAGGTTCTGTAATAAATTTGTACAAATTAATGATACTATGATACTGATGAAATATATCTTAGAAATGATGGCTCATATGATACTCACGTGGAGATGAAAATAACTCAATCTCAAACCAAAATTCGTCAATAAATAAAATAAAATTCAGAATGAACTTAACTTTTACATTGTACCCCAAAAATAAAATAAAATAAATTAAATTCTAAAATTAAAATCAAAAATTAAAATTAATTTTAACTGGCCTGGACTACATGATTGCTAGTGAGGTTCGATGAGAAAGAGAAAAATTTTGGTTGGAGACGATAATTTATAGCTCATCAACCCATGCGTGGTGCCATCTATAAATGACTGGACATAATTGATAAAGTTAATATTGTATAAAGATTGAAAGTTGAAGAAAACTCTATAATAAATAATATAATGACAAGTAAATAAATGAGGTTAAGGAGAAGCATAAATATAAATATCCCTAAACAAATTCAAAAGTTAAGAGTGTTAAAGAATTGTATACAATCAATACAATGTTAGTCTGTTCATTAAGAGATATGATTAATGGGTTGTTGTTATTAGAATTGATTTCAAAGATTTCTAAGATATTCAACAAACGGCCCTTTGGTGACAGGTGTAATATTCTGACATCTTTAGTGATATCGAAGGTATGTTTATGATTAATAATATGATTCGCGAAGGAACTGTTGGAATTGATCTCATGGAAAGGAGCTGTGAGAAACAATGATCGATATTTGTCTATCACTTTGGTGTGTTCTTCTATTCTGATACTTATTTTTCTACCAGTTTGACCTACATATTTGGCTGAGCAGTTTGGTGTGGAGCATGAAATCTCGTAGACACCTGATCTATCCAAGGGACTAACCTTATCTTTGCTGTTGACCAACTTATTATATAGTGTGTTCCGAGTGAAGAAGCATACCTTCAATTCTTGGTTATGACGTTGGAGTATGTTTTTGACTTCTTGGGAAACTTTGCCAATGAAGGGCAGTGAACAATATCTAGATGGTAAAGCAGGTATAATTAAATTTCTATTTATATGTTTTTGTAACTGTCTATGGTATAATCTATCTATGAATTGGATAGGGTAATCATTGTTAATACCGATTTGTTTAATGATGTTTAGTTCATTGTTAAAGTATCTTGCACTCATAGGGATGGAGAATAATCTATGAAAAAATGAATTGAAGGAGCTCAGTTTGTGCGAAATCGGGTGACATGATGAGAAAGGGATAATGTTGTCTGTATGTGTAGGTTTTCGGTAGATTGCGAATCCCAACTTATTGTTTGTTTTTGTAATGAGGATATCTAGAAAGGGTAGACAATTGTTAGTTTCAATTTCCATTGTGAAAGAGATCGCTGGATGTAAAGTATTCAAGAAAGTCAGAAACAGATGAAGTTGATTTAAGTTACCATTGAAAAGAATCAAACAATCATCCACGTATCTGTAGTAGAAAATTGTTTTATCATAATGAGTGAAATTGTGGAATTGCATCTCTAAATTATTCAGAAAAATTTCAACTAGTAATGTGGAAAGGTTACTGCCCATGGCTAATCCTGTTAATTGAGCGAAAAATTCATTATTAAATTTGAAAAAATTTTGTTTTAGGACTGTGTCTAATAGTTATAGTATCTATATAGTCATAGAAATAATACTCCTATTTCTATGATTTTTATGCTCTATGCTCTGTTCTCTTTCTATGATTATGAAGTTCTGAGCTGAGTTTAATTGTTAATCCAGAATATGTTTGAAAGTTTGAATAAGAATATATTGTTTGTCAAAAATAGATTTTGTAGTGAGAGTGGTTTATTGTTGTACATTGTATTGTAAATATAACAAGGTAAGTTTTTCATGCAATTCTAGTGATTAGGTACTCAACTCAAATTTTTAGATGTCAAAGACGAAATTCCGACAAGCATGGCTAAAAAATCTGAGTCTTCAACCCTGGTTGGGAGTCGTAGAAAGCATGCATGGTCCCACAGCAAAATGTAAGGCCTGTGGCAAATGCCTAACAAACCGTTATGCTGACTTGAAGGTACCTGGACATTCGAAGGATTATTCTAAATATTTTGTACTACTTCGAATTATTTTATATATGATGAAATGTTTCTCATTTGATTAACTGTTCAGCACTGATTTCTCTATTTCTTTTGTCAATTCAGATTTATTTTATTTTTTTTATCTTACATTATTTATTTTATGTTTATATAATACTTATATGTTATGAAATGTTGTTTTCCTTTTAAAAAAGTATTTATTTTATTATATATTTTATTACATCTTTACGGAACCCATTGTGTAGTTTGAATATTGCTCCTTAAATTTAAGATAATCTAAAAGATGTCACTTGTCACTTTTCCTATATATGAAAGTCTCGGGCGATAAAATTGGCGGCACTATAATGAGACAAGCGCGGAAAACTAGAGTTAATTCAAATGGTGAAAATGTTTAGTTTTAATTCACAATTACAAATTTTCAGTTGAATTCTTGAAATAGAATGAAATACAAGTTTCGTTTTTGAATACGTTTCATCACACAACTCATCAAAACATTTATTTATACAGCCAGTATCCAGTATGGCTCACAGAACACTAATAGTATGACCACTATACCACAGCGGCCAGAGAACTATATACACTTCTCGGCACATCTCTTTAAAGTGACATAAATCATAGAACGCAGCAATCTATATATACTAATATATACATGATATCTAGTAGATTTTTGGTAGATTTTTTTACTCGTTTTAGTAGAAATGGATTTCAAACTGTTGGCAACACTGTTTATCAATTATGTCCAGTCATTTATAGATGGCACGACGCATGGGTTGATGAGCTATAAATTATCGTCTCCAACCAAAATTTTTCTCTTTCTCATCGAACCTCACTAGCAATCATGTAGTCCAGGCCAGTTAGAATTAATTTTAATTTTAGAATTTAATTTATTTTATTTTTGGGGTTACAATGTAAAAATTAAGTTCATTCTGAATTTTATTTTATTTATTGACGAATTTTGGTTTGAGATTGAGTTATTTTCATCTCCACGTGAGTATCATATGAGCCATCATTTCTAAGATATATTTCATCAGTATCATAGTATCATTAATTTGTACAAATTTATTACAGAACCTTTAAGATTGATAATGAAACTATATAGTTTCGAAACATGTCTCTGATGGTAATTATGTAAGCAATATATTTTGTGGAGAAGACTGTGAGTTTCTTTTTTCTACATTTTTCTACAGATATGTATGTGCTGATAAAGAGGCTGTATGGCGACAAGCTATAAATCCAAACATAAGTTTTTCTCATTCCCCAGAAATCCGTTAAGGTAAGAGTTTTTTCTTTTCAATCGCAAGTATTAGGTAAGTATACATAAAATATATAACTGAAAATTTTCCACATTGTGTTAATATTAATATATTCAAATGACAATAACATTTGTGATTTGGACAATCAATATACTATTTATTGTACTAATAATATATACAGGGTGTTTCATAAAGAATGGTCAAACTCTTAATGGCATATTCTATGGTCAATTTTGAGTCGATTTGACAACATTTATCAATATACAAAAATGCATCCTTAAAAAGTTATAGCCCTTCAAAGTTGCATTACATCATTAAGTTTTTTCGCTGTAAAATCCTAACAGTACAAAACAATAGCTTGAAATTTTGATAGAGAATAGAGAGAATAGAGTTGAAACGTTCCTGTAAAGGCATTGCAGCTCTTTTCAAGCCCCATATCTTTAGTTTCATTTACATATAGCAAACTTTTTTTATGTTGAAAAAAATAATTCATTAAAAAAACTTTTTCGCCTTTTTTGCCGATTGTTGACCCTAAGAATTGGTAGATACCGAAATTTCAAGTTATTATTTTGTAACATTTGGATTTTACAGCCAACAAATTTACCGATGTAATCCCACTTTGAAGGGCTGTAACTTTGTAAGGTTGCGTTTTTGTATACAGATAAATATTGCCAAATCGACCTAAAATTGACCATAGAATATGCCATTAAGAGTATGACCAGTCTTTATGAAACACCCTGTACCTATAGGTACCTTTATAAAATAACGAATAAAGTATACGAAAATAGGTATAGTGGCTATATTTTAATTATTATTCTGAATATATTTTGCAGGGCAAGGACGTGGACCATAGCTTGCAACACAGAAGATTTATTGACGAAAAATCTGGATTTTGTTCATAAGATTTAAAAATTAATAAAAACAAACTATTTATTTGGCGAAACAAATAATAATTTTGTTTTGCCGTATGTATTTATTCTCTGACGGTGATCTTATATAACAATGTTTGTGATGTAAATAAAACTGTATGCTGTTATTTGCATTTTTTACATGAATAAATTCGATGGTAAGTTTCAGCAGAATTTTTTTTTGAATCTTTTCAACAATATACACAAAGTCTTCTAAGACATTTATTTCATTCAGAGCATCATAAAAATTACCAATGGCATCCCCAATCGGAAAAGTAAACAAAACTAACTGACAAGACGTTAAAATTCCAAATATTAAGAACATCGAAAACTCAGCAATTTCTATGAAATATACCTTAACAGACATAATATTACTAATATTAACATGTCTTAGCAACATAAACTATTTCGCTTTAACTGACCTTATAGGTATAGTTATTTTAATATGCTTTATTTCTCTCAAAATACATCTTTACTATCATTTAAGTTCATCCTTTGTCAAGGTTAAATTTTCATGCTTCGCCAGATCAAAGGTACCGCCGAGAGTTTGCTAGCTGATTGTTAGGTAAGCTGTGCTTACAGGATGGTAGTCGAACAGTAGTCTATGGTGGGTATAAGGCTGCAAAAATCCAATGTAAAACAAATCAAAGCAGTAAATCACATACGGCACTCTGTATTCATTAAAACAAAAAAATAAAGTATTAAATTTTTAAAAGCAATTTCACAAATATGTTGTTCTCCATCATTGTGATTTTATAATTTTGGTCAGCTGATATATGTCAAACAGAAAGAAAGATGCAGCGTTACCAAATTTAATATGGAATAGAAGACTTCTATATGCGCAGTGATTTCCTATTTTATATTTTAAAAGAAGGGGTAACCATTTGAAACAATAAAAACTCACCTTATGTGGCATATGAATTGCTACAACTATACAATTGATATGCCTCTTATTTTATTATTTCAAATGGTTACCCCTTCTTCTTAGATATTCTGTATCGAATGGTTGTCTCTGGTATCCACCATCTCCATAATCTGTTTCTTTGGCAACTCCGCACATATTTTGCGCCTGTCAATGTCCAAGTTTCATAATCTTTTCATACGATTGTTTTGAATCATTTTTCGTTTCAATAAATTATAATGTTTTTAAATTTTTATGTACACAAAATGCCGTGTGTGAAGTGATTAACTACTGTTGTTTGTTTTACATTGGATTTTTGCTGCTTTATATTCATTCTAGGCCGCTGTTTGTCCAGTATCCCGTAAGTATATTTTTATTAATAAAAAAATTAAATAAATTGATTTTTACAACGGCGCTCGAGGTAAACACCTAAAAAAAGAAATTTTCAAAAATCTCTAAAAATGGCAATAACTTGGAAAACGAACTTTCACCGTAATTACTTGAATTAACTTATCAAATAAACTGGAATAAGTATGAGAACATAGAGGACCCTAATAGAGGAATAAATTATCTTATTAATGATATTAAATTATGTGTAGAAAATGCTACTTGTATTAAAAAAAATTATAAAGCTAAACCTAGAAAACCTTGGATAACATCTGCAATTATTAGGTACTTCAATAAAACATAAAGAGTTGCTGTATAATATTTGGAAGAAAAATGAAATGTCCAATAGAGTCAAACTTGAATATAAAAATTATGAAAAAGTATTACTAAATGTTATCAAAACAGCAGAAAACAATTATGAAATAGAAATAGCAAAAGGAAGTAGTAATAACTCAAAAAGTTTATGGTTATATATTAACAATTAGGTAAAAAAACTAAGAAATGTGAAATCAATTAAATTAAAATTGGTAATAATATAATATCTGATAAATTAGATATAGCTAATGAATTTAATAATTTCTTTGTCAATATAGGGAAAATCTAGCCAATAATTTAAGAGCACCTTCTTTAAACTCTATTAATATTGACTCCAATAAACGAAATAACAAAACACTTTTTCTTAAATGTACCAACACTGAGGAAGTAAATAAAATAATACATAAATTGAAAAACAGAAAGGGTGGAAATGATAATATACATTCTGCTATTTTGAAAAAGAATAGTATAAGATAAGAATAAAAGTAGTGCACATGCACTTGAAGAAGTATTTGATACAATTTATAATGGGATTAGTGATAAAAAAGCTGTTGCTGCTACTTTTATTGATTTAAGCAAAGCTTTTGATACTGTAGATCACGAAATACCTTAGCGAAAGAAAACAAACAGTCAAAATAAATAATTTGACAGACAGTTTTCATAGCAGTGAAAGAACCAATGAACTGGGTGTACCCCAAGGGACTGTGATATTTTTGAGAATTGTCCCTTGGTATTTGCATATGCTGATGACACAGCTGTATTATGTATTGAAAACACTTGGACTGAGGTAGAAAATAAAATGAATGTATATTTAGCTAAGTTAGAAGAATGGTTTATTAGAAACAAGTTAACTGTTAATGTCTCGAAAACAAACTTTCTAACTTTTGGTTGTTATTCTAACAGTGTACCCACTGAAATGATCATATCAATAAATGATTCTATTATTTCAAGAAAAGAAAGTTTTAAATATTTAGGTATAATATTGGATTACAACTTGAAGTGGGAACTTCATATTAAAATATTATTGAATAAGTGTAGATACTTCTTGTATATATGTAAAAAATTAAGTTCTTTACCAAAAAGGTACTTGAAACAATGTACAATGGATATGTGTATAGTATTCTAAATTACGGAATTACCATTTGGGGTGGAGCTTATCCCACCACCTTGAAGTATCTAAACTCATTACAATATAAATTTATTACTCTTTTGAAATCTGATAAAATAACAACCTTAGGAGAATTATATAAAACTAAATGTATAATGCATCACTATAAATCATTGAGTACTCAGTTCACAATATCAACAAGTAATAAAAGAAATAAATCCATCGGGTTACCATTGCATAAAAAAATAGTTTATTCACTACAATTACTTACTTTAATCAATTGCCAAATGAATTAAAAAAATTAAACTTATCTAATAAGAGCACTATGAAAAAAATATTACAACATATTAAACAGTTGTGATGTTGGTATTTTTACGTATGTATTGTTTTTGTATGATTTTTTTCCAATTTTATATTTTTTCCTCATCACTATAATTACACTTTATTTTTTCATTTTTCTCTCTAGATATAGTTGTTTTTATGTTTGTTTTTACTTCAAGTTGTTTTTGGTTATAGGTTATTAGTAGCGCTTGGGTACAGAAGGGGTGTGTCTCTCTCTTCCAAGTTATATTCTATATGTATTTCACCCAAATTGAATTGCAATGTAGTATATAAAATGCTAAATAAATATTATTATTATTATTATCATTATTATTATTAATTATTCAAGGATTTGCATATAAAATGAATCACATATATTGAACTACAGTGGGCCATTACTAACACATAAATACAAAGGTAAAAAATAATTGTAAGGGGAATACACATATTTTGAAATTTGTCAAGTAGGCTACATAAACTTTTCAGAGGAGAAAATTATGTTATATTTGATTTAATACATTATTTAGACTATTATTTTATTTTATTGTATTATATTTGATGAAGTAGAATAATAATACTTCATCAAATATAATACAATAAAATAAAATAATAGTCTAAATAATGTATTAAATCAAATATAATAATCAAAATACAATCATCACTAATGAGCTATAAAACAATATGCCAATTCATGTACAAATTCCAATTATGCTGTTGCTCCGACTCCAGCACTCCCGCCGATGGCTGGCTACAGGATGCACTTCAGTAAATCAGTAAGGTAAAAATGATTTTTTACTTTATTTTTGTTTTCAAATCAATTTATTTTTTGTCGAAAATCGATAATTCTGTCACATATTTCATTTCTTTCCATGGCCTACCCAGGAGGCAGTAAGCTTTAGGCTTACCGGAGATGTTTGAGGCCTCGTTAAGATTCCGACGGGTTCGTACTTGAGGGATGCCCTCTTGAATTTGGATTGGATCTTGCGTTTGACTTCCATGGTATGGTATCCTAAGCTCTATGATATCCGGTTTATCTCGAATTGGGTCTTCTGAATCTACAGGATCTTGTACGACTGGAATCTTTTCCATTTCCTAGTTTCACGAGATGGAAACTGTTACGATGAAACGATCCTCGGAGTGTGCTGACGATGTATGAGTACGGAGTTTCACCTTTTCGCTCGACTCTGCCCCACGTCTTCAGGTCTGTTACCCATACTGGATCACCAGTATTGATTTCTTCCCTTAGTTCCGCTGCGTGATGGGCGTCGTAATTTTTCTTTTGCTTTGCTCTTCTTGTATACTCCTTCCCCTTAAGACTGACTTCGTCGATAGAGGTAGGTTTGAGCAGATTAGGGATGACTGGAACTGTAGTTCGAAGTCGCCGACCCATTAAAAGTTGAGCTGGACTAAATCAATTTTCTAGTGGAGTATTACGATATTGCAATAACGCCAAGTAGGGATCGCTACTGCTTTTCTTAAGCAGATTATTTGCAACCTTTACCATGGACTCGATGAATCCATTTGTTTGTGGGAATCTTATGCTGCTAGTTACATGCTTGAATTCATATTCCCTGTCGAAATTCTGGAATTCCGACGTACGGACTGGTTCGTACTGGCCACCGTTGTCACTTCGAACATGATCAGGAATTCTATGACGGACAAATACAGATTTCATCTTGTTGATCACATTTGCTGTAGTCAGGCTCTCTAACAGAGCATATTCGGGATATCTTGAGTAGTAGTCGGCTACTAGTAGATATCATTTTCCTTTAAGTTTAAACAAATCCGTAGCCACCATTTGCCACGGGCGTTCGGAAAAATCCGTGGGAATCAAAGGTTCATCTTTATTCACACGATTCTCACAGCAAATTTTGAATTGTACCATTCGATTTGAGTGAAAAGTCCGGGCCACCAAACCAGCTCACGAGCCAACGCACGACATTTAGTTGTCCCCATAAGTTCAGCATGGAGTCTCTGTAATATATTCCCTTGCAAACTAGGAGGAATAATCAGTCTCGATCCACGAAGCAACACATCAGATTCCATACACAGATCATCTTTGACATAACAGTAAGGTAACTCACAGAGCAATACAATTTTCTTATCTGGCCACTGCGACTGCAAATACAAAATAATTTTTGGAATTACTGGGTCCGGCTGCTGTCCAACTCGAATCTGCACCATTCTGCTGACTAATCACACAAAAGCATACTCTTCTTTTAACTCGGAGGGATGCTCTTGATAGTGCATCAGCCGCCAAAAGGTTCTTGCCTGGAGTGTAGAAGATACTGAACGAGTAAGGCATCATTCTTAGTCAGAATCTCTGTAGTCTTGGACTGAGGTATCTAAATTTTTCGATGTGAAGATGGACACCAGTGGCTTGTGGTCTCGATTCTGATGGGGATACCCATAATGAAGCTTCGAGCTTTTCGCACCCCCATGCCAGAGCTACAGCTTCTTTCTCTACACGTGCAGAACGTCTTTCTGCTGAGGTCATAGTCTGTAGCAATACACTCCCTAGGCCAAAGCAAGAAGCATCTGATGAAACAACTGTAGATCGGTTAGGGTCAAATCTTGTGAGGACAGGAGCTGTAGTCAATATCTTTTTGACGTCATTGAAGCGGACTTCTGTGCTTCCCCACACATGAACTGATTCTTGCTGTTCAACAGAGCATGAACAGGAACAAGGATTTCACTGAGATTTGGGACAAACTTGGCCAGATACTTGGCCATTCCGATGAATCTCATCACACCTTTCATGTCCGTCGGTGTCTTTAATTTCTCAATTGCTCACACCTTCGTTGGATTTGGACAGATTAGACGTCCTTGGCGAATTCCATGACCCGAAAATTTTGCGGAAGTAACAACAAACTCAAATTTGTCTCGGTTCAGCGTTATATTGGAATCTTTGAAGCATTGTAGTACAGAACGCAGATTCTTGTCATGATCATTCTTGTCTTTTCCCCAAACTAACGTATCATAAGATAGATTTGTCACTGCTGGAAGGCCCTTCAGAACTTCAGACAAATCTCGCTGAAACACTTCTGGCGCTGAGGAAATCCCAAAGGGAAGTCTGAGAAATCTAAATCTCCCAAACGGGGTAATAAAAGTCGTAAGGTGACGTGATTTCTCTGCCAACTTCTTGTGCCAAAATCCGGTCTTCGCGTCCAACTTTGAAAATATCTTAGCATCGGGCGGGATTTGCCCTAGTAAATGATCGGGAGTGGGAAATGCTCTCTTTCCACAGAATTGTTGAGTTTGGAAAGATCTACACAAAGACGAATGTCACCGTTAGCTTTTGGAACAATAACCATCGGGGCAAACCATTCTGATAGTTCCGTCACTGGCTCGATTACGGACCCTTTAATCATGGCATCCAACTGCTCCTTCACCTTGGACATGAGTGGAATAGGTACACGTTGCGGGACGTAAACTGCAAAAAGCACGGCGTTCGCTTTAAGTTTAATTTCATATGTGCTTTTCAGTTCGCCTAAACCATCAACAATTACTGGAAACTCTCGTTTGGGACTTACTGTCGGCTGCCCAAGTGTCACAACTAAATTAATGCGCTTTATCAGTTTCAGTGCGACACTGTGTTCTCGAGACAACAATGGTCGGTCTAGTCCGTCGACTACGTAAATAGTTCCATGTACACATTCTTTTCGGTATCGAAAGACACATTTGAGCATTCCGATAGTCTTCATCTTCTTAGAATCTGGACCAGAGATACTGCCGTCTGGCTGCAGCAAATTTCCGTTGAAACATTCTCACAGGGCTTAGAGTCAGATCAGCACCGGTGTCCAGGAGAAATTTTACGTTCGAATTTACAACTTGTATCACCTCTTGCCACTTTTCAATATTAGAGTCTGGCGAGGTAACGTTACCCAGGAAGCTTGCTGTTTCTTTTTCAGCAACTTGATTTAATGACGACGACTGAGACTGGGATTTGGACTTGCAAATCTTCGCAAAATGGCCCTTCTTCCCACATGTTCGACAGTATTGTTCACGGGCTGGACATTTATCTTTCGAGTATACTGACTTAGAACCACACCAAAAACAACTTGAGTTCTTCAGCTAGCCCTTAACGAATGAATGTTGCTCACTTTTTCTAAATTTGTGTTCGTTTTTAGGTAAATTTCTTATAGAAATATACCTATTGCGATCGTTCACACTTTTGAATTTCGAAAAAATTTCAACGGCATGTTGTTATATGTCTATAAGTTAGTCCAAAAAAACCTTTGGTTCAAAAGTTTATATATATATATATATATATATATATATATATATATATATATATATATATATATATATATATGGGCTATTACGAAATTTGTTAACACGATAGAGGTCGCAGTTTTGAAGGTATCAAGTTCAAATTTGCTACAAAAATCAATCTTTCAAATATCTCGGTCGAGTTCGTTATTGGGCAATGTCGGGTAAGTAGTTTCAAAATGGCGACCATTCAAACATTTTAAAAAATTATCAAAAAAGAGCAGTAGTGTAAATATTATTAAAAATAATTTTAGGTTATAGATATAATCAGTACCTACAACTTTTGTTCAAAGCAATTTTTCATAAAATACACAGGTAAAAAAATAAAAATTAATAAAGAAACATAACAAATATTGATAAAACATGAACACTCAATATAAATTTGATGTAATTGTACATTTTCTGGAGATCTTAATATAGACCCTGATTAAAAAAATATATAGTATATTTATTGAAAAGAAATAGACGAAAAAAAATCTGCCTTGAAGTGGACTCGAACCCTGTCTGCTTTATATTCAACAGCCAAAACAAAAACCTCTAACCGCAAGGCTATGACAATTTTATTTAATAACATGTAGGTATACCAATGAAAAGGTTGTTAAAATTTCAATTCAATGAATTTTGAAAAATTTACCTTTCCGCTGACTACAGGCCATCGGGATTTTTTTGGCTTGTTGTCACCCTGATTCCTGCTTACTTGTCTCTGATTGGTTTTCATATGATTGACGCTTGAACTAAGCAGCTCATCTTGCTGCTTTCTGATAGCTTCTAACTGCTTGGCGATTGCGATAGCCTTTGTCATATTTAGATTGAATTCTAGTTGTAACTTCTCCGAAAACCTTCGGTCCGAAAAGCCTACTACAATGCGATCTCTGATCATTTCTTCTCGTAAATTTTGGTACTCACATAATTCTACTAGGACTTGGAGATCCGAAATAAAGTCTTCAACTGATTCAACATCTTGCTGGAATCTCGAATTAGATTTGGCTCGTTCATAAATAACGTTCTTCTTGATGACGAAATGTCCATCGAATTTGGCAATGACGACATCAAACTTCTTCTGATCTGCATCAGAAAGGTGAAAAGACGTGACAATATCCTCTGCTTTATCACCCATGACGTACGAAAGTGTGTTGACTTGGTCTGCACCCTCTCTTTTCCCCAATCCCGAAGCTTCACGGAAGCGTTCAAACCTCTTTCGCCATCTCGGCCACTCTGAGGGAGTCGTAAATGGAAATGGATCCGGACACGGGACTTCGGGAAAGTCGACGACAACCCTCACTTTGTTTATTAAGTTGCTTTTTTAAAAAACTCTGGATACGCTTTTTTCCTGGCCACGTGGAGTCGGTTATACTCCCAGCACAAAGAAAGTTATTTTCCTCGTAAACTTTATCAGACGGTAAATTCCTCGGATCCCACCGCTGCCACCATGCTCCATTAGCACGTCTGAATTATTGGGATGCAATAATTATAGTCTACCGTGAATTGTCATTTTTAATCTCTTTATTTCAATCTCCTCTCCATTAATATCTAAATATACATCACCTCACACTCCTGTCAGTCCTGATCAATATACATAATTGTCCTTCTCCATAGAGCAAAGACACATACAATATTCATACCTACTGCAACACCCTTAACCTTACATAATATGGATTCTTCTTGCTTCACTGAATTTTTGTAAGCGTAATTCTTTGGGCCTCCTGAAACGAACTCTGCAAAATATCTACCATTTAATTCATTTATCAAATCTCCAATACAATCACCTTTGGGAAGGTCTGGGTAGTCACATCGGGAAATATATATTATAGAATCGGTGTCGTATTATTGGCCCACCTGATCTAGATAGGTGTATAATTTAAATCGAGCTAAAGCTATTACGTAGGATGCGAGTACAACATTTACAGTAGGGGAGATATAATAAACCTCGTCTTTCTATTTCCATGTTAAAATCAGCGTATCCTCATTAATGTGTAGTTTCGTATTTACTATCATAGAGGGGTTATTCATTATTGAATAAAATTCATTCGGATTATTAATAATTGATGTTTAAGGGAGATTTTCACGTTGTGCGAACTTTCCCCAAAACGAGTTTAGCATGAGTTTGGCCAGCGAACGAAGGCTTGAATTCGGAGAATTCTAACAAAACATCTTCTCTGTAAAAAAATCATCAATATAATGGCTTTTGTCTTCGTCGGTCAATGAGCCTATAGGCCATCCATATGCTTGTTATTTTATTTTGATCAATTTATTCATCATTCATGTGAAAACCCTTCTTGTGCTTTGGTTAATTCAATTGTAGTATACTCACAGATCTCATAGATCTCCATCACTTGGTACCCCTTTTCAAGTGCTTTGGCAACCTTTTTAATCACCCAGGTACCTGATAGCGATCTTTTGTCTTCATTATGGTCTCCTTCACCCATAACATGGTTTTCGCCACAATTTCGATAAAAGACAAGCATGCATTTTCCATTCATTTTAGTCAAAAGTACAGGTGTGGGTGGTAGACCTGACATTTGAGAAATGTCTGCTAAACTGCATTCCTAACCTTTATGAATTTTCTTAGAGTGACCAATAGAAAACCTTCCATATTTACACACCCAAGGGTATAAGGAGCAAACGTCGACATATTCAAACATAGCTTTGTAATATTCCACTGTGTTATCTGTTCTAACACCGTAAAGTGATTCTCTAGGATTGAGGGGGAGATTTTGATTAAGAACATGATTTTCTGTATATTGTTGTAACTCTTTGTTACTGTTTAGATGGTGCCTGAAGTAACATTCCCATTTCTCTATGAAGTCATACCCCTTGTTTTGTCGATGTTGAACCTTTAACACAGTTTTTTCATATCTATTTTGCATACAGTCTGTTGGATCATCGTGTCGAGGCTGATTGTTGTCATGAGTATAACACAAGGGGCAACCATGGTAATAGCAGCCGTGAAACTCAAAGACTTGATTTGAGGCAACGGAAAATAGCTGAGACTATCTAAAAACTTCAAATTTTCATCTTCCATTAAAAATAATTTTGTTCCTATCATGATTGCTTCTAGTTTCAAATCTGTTGTCGTGAGGATATGATTCAAAATAATTTGGTGGTCAAAACCACCACCATTGTGAGCAAGAATGACTACTTTCTTGAACTTTTTTCTAATTGTCAGGAGATGATGAACAAACGGAAAAATACGATCAACAGAGTAAGTTATTTGTACAAGAACTTCACATTTTTCGCCAATTCTGTTTTCAGCTTGTGTTTATTTGTTACAGTTTTGTTTAAATACACACAAATTCGGTATCTGTTGTATGGTACCGTTACTATGCACTTTTTCCTGTGTTGACTCTAAATCGTGTAAAACGAAAAGAAAATCTTGATTAGGTAGATCAGGTTACATATAACA
The DNA here is from genome assembly GCA_958507055.1 of Crioceris asparagi. Taxonomy (NCBI): domain Eukaryota; kingdom Metazoa; phylum Arthropoda; class Insecta; order Coleoptera; family Chrysomelidae; genus Crioceris; species Crioceris asparagi. The sequence goes on from OY293826.1 coordinate 31,044,635, forward strand.
CAGGTGACCCTCTACCTGATTGGATTTACAAATTTTGCAGTAAACCTATCCACATGTGTGTTCCTTCTTGTAAATTTTGAAACATTCGTTGCATCTCCTAATCCTACCACACATCGAGTTCAAATGAGTTTTCAAATATTCCTCACCATAGAAATCTCCACATTTACTGCAGTGTTGTTTTACTGCATTTTTAGGGGATGCTGGTGTCTTTCCATATGCAAAACAAGTTTCTCTGCATCTATGATCGTGTTTATTATTGTAAGGAATATTGAAAGACTCGCAATAGTATGCACAATAGAAAACAGCCGTTGAAGAGGTAATCAAGTTGTAGTGACCTTTGCGATAAAGTAAATTTAAGTTTGGTTCTTCAGTGTTACCCTAAAAATTTGTATCTCGCCCCTTCGATCTATAGGTGTACACAACAATCTTGTAGTCTTCTAAATATAGTTGGAACATTTTAATTTCGGGTATTCTTCCCCCTTCTTGCGGTATAATGACACCGACAGTGTTCAATAATTTTAGGGTTCTTTTGCCCTGCATTTTTCCGATATCTTGTCGAACCTGCTATAATAGTGGATCTCTGCTGACTTTCGCAATGGCAAACACAAATGCACGTAGGATGCAGATATTATCTTTGTTATTGATTGTAATAATATACCCCTTCGCTTTGCACATTCTTCATCAAAAGTGTTGTCCTCTTTCTTGCTGTAACTTCACTATCGTAACTCCAAGACATAACGTCTCGGTATTATTCCCTGATGAATTGGACTGATAAATCGAAAAATTTTTATCAAAAAACATCTTCCACAATAATCTCTGACGCAGTTATAAAATGGATCCATCTCTGACCTCTTTGGAAATCCTTGGAACAAAAGATAAATCCTACCTGATCGGTGGGTTCCACTTTCTGGGTCCCTTCGGGAACTATTTCCTCCAAAGCTTTTTCAATCCACCCCACAGGTTCAGTAACGTTAGGGACAGGTCTTATTTTCTTGATGGTATCTTTCACAATCAGAAACTTTTCCATTGTTAGGATAACATATTTTTCTCAGAACTCGAAAAAAAACATAGATAAAGTTTTCAAAAGAGTCAAAATTTCTAAAAAAGTTTTTCCCAAACAAAAAAATTAGACATTTTCAAAATGCTCAGGTAATAAAAATGTATTCGTATAAAAACTAAATTTCTTATCAAGCACAACTAATCAGCATTGAGACACAGATAAGAATGATCTGTTAATCCTTCCGCACCTGCATTTATTCATTTAGAGCTAGGTCACTTGACGAAATTAACCAATCATGGATTGGAAATAGCGCTTCTTGAAAATAAGACACAGTTTATTCAAAAGATTTGTAAAATCAGATTATATTTTTCCATAATAAGTTATAAATAATACATTTTGATGATTCCAGTTGTAAATTAATCTATATTCCATCCATTTCTTATCAAGATCAATTTTTGAAAACTGGTGGCGCACATACACAATGATAACAATTTTATAATTTTGGAGAATTCCAGAGAGGTATCCTGTGAAAAATACCATACCTATTTAAATAGTTCCGATAAATTATTTCATTCATAGCAATTTTCGTAGTGCAATAGCTATAAGAGAGAGAGAGAGAGAAAAAACACGTTTTTACTACTATAGTAACTGTATAAGTAAAGTAGGTATTGTTATCGTGTGAAATTTTCGTTATCGAGATTTTTACAAATGTTGAAGTTTCAGAGTTTTCTAAGTCTAATAAACATGTTTTCAGGTCTGTCTGTCTGTTTGTCCGTGCGTCTGTCTCTGATAGCATTATCTCGAGAACGGATCGGTGTATTTTGTTGCTTTCTTTTTTTTATACCAATACCACTCGCCGGTGGCACTGAATGAGAATCCTGTATACACTGGGTGCTGATCTATATCCAAAAAACGTAATTTGCTCAGGACTGTAGCGCGAAAACGGCTCTTAGGATTTTGATTAAACTTGTCTAAAATATTCTTCTGAGAGCCCTCTATCACCCACATAGAGCGCCATCTGTGAGTAAAAGCACAAAAAAAAAATATCCTAGAATATTATTCCATATTTTTTTCTTCAGATTCTGGCTAAACGTTTCATTTTGCTAAAAATGTAATATAACCATTGTTGTTCGGTGTGATCAGACGATTTTTTATTCACTGGAATTTGCCTGCGTGCGGTAGGAAAGTCGTGTGAGAATCATATACTTCTAGTAAGGTTAGGATTCGTCAACAAAATTTATTTATAATACTATGATATAAATAAATCGAGCAACACATCACCTAAACTTGCGGTTAAACGATTACATTTTTATTCAAGCAAATATTATTTATCATCAAAGCTCAACTATCTGGCTGTATTAGCATATCAAGATTTGAATAAAACATTAGAATTCTACAAAAATGTATAAAACGTTGTAAATATATGGCAAACATATTTTATGGAACACTGGAAAATAAATATTTTTTACAAAAAATTGGACCGACGTTATTAGTTGGTGCACTGAAAAATATAAAATAATATTAATTCTATTGGTGCTGCTACTTTTGAATTTGTGCAGTTGCAGTTGGATTGATACCTTTTGGCACCAACTTCACGTAGCAAGTAGCAGCAGCAATAGAATTAATATTATTTTATATTTTTCAGTGCACCAACTAATAACGTCGGTCCAATTTCTTGTAAAAAATATTTATTTCACACTTTTGAGTGTAACATATTAATCACGAAAATCGTCAAGATAGTACTTATCCTATTACCCACGTATATTCTTTGCTTGTAGTTGTTTTTATTGAGATCCCAAACATCGCTGCGGAAATACACTTAAGTATTTTAGTGTGGATTTATGCAGCAAATAACAAATAGCAAATAACAATTCTCACGTAACAAATAACAAGTAACACGTACAGAAAAAATTACCATATATGCAGATCAAATTAACAATTAGCAATAACAGGTACGCATGCGCATAAGCCAGTCTCGAACAATTTTAAATTTAAATGAATCTAACTCTTAGATCTACTTCATAATAAACAACTTTTAACAGTGAAATGGAAGAGGTTGAGGCGTTTTTTCTCTGTTAATTTTGCTGACAGCAAGTTGTTTTTCTTATGAAGAAAAGGCGGAAAAGAAGATGGGCTGTAAAGCCCATCAATAAGGATCGAAAAGAAAAGGTTTTTTTGACAACCTCCTAAAATCAAAGATTTTACAAGATCATGAGGGATTTCTCTCATACACTAGGATGACTCCATAGCAGTTGACGTATTGTTATGTCATGTAGGGCCAAGACTCAAACAAGATCCATCAAAGAATCCCTTACGACCATTTCACAGATTGCTAATTACTCCACAGTGTATTCACATTCTTTGTTTTCAGCAGACGGTGAATCTATATCTATGATATTGATTATTTCTTCAGTTATCTTTCGGAGGGATGTTCAATGCAAAAAATTGCTCGTAAAATTTTAACAAGGTCCAGAACAGAACAGCATCATCGATTATTAATCTATGGTCTTCAATATCCATTTTGAAATAATATATTCCAACTAAAACCTTTGATAAACAACAAATGCACAAAACGTAACCTAACAACATGAATTTGTTTTGATAGGAATTATATTAAATTTCGTCATCGGATGGGCCAATTGGCGGTCATCTGCGTATTAGATGCGCACAATAAGAAAATCTCGTTCAATTAACGTAGAAAGTTAAAAGTTGGTTAACTTCTTATTTGTTATTTGTTAATTGATAATTGTTACGTGGCTGCATAAACACTGTCATTGAAAAATAAGAACTTCAACTTATATTTGTTATTTGTTAATTGATAATTGTTATTTGCTATTTGTTATTTTAGATGTTACCATTTTAACACCGATTTAACTCGAAAACCGTAACTCTAAGGAAAAATTGTTCGTTGTAAATGTTGCTACAAATAATTATGTCTTTCATGTAGTATCCACAGATTTTCAATTTTCGAATGAAATCGCCCTCTCCACATAGCAAAAATACATATAGAGACTTTAACACGCCTCTATCTCGAAAATTGTAAGTCTTTTGAAAAAATGTACAATTTAAATCTTTCTGGATATTGTCCTATCTTTAATTATACTGCCTCAGATTTTCGATTTTCGAGAAAATTTTCCCCCTCCATCCCTTCGGGGGCGGTTTTCGGAGGAAAGGAGATTTCGGATTTGCGTTTTTATGAATATGGGACCATTTCTCAATCAAAATCGGACAATCGAATTGTATACCCCCTCCGTTCGGGGTTCGTCAGTCAAAAACAGAAATCAACAAAAATATATGAAAGAAGTCGGAAAATCTCAACAATTCGTCTGTTTATCCTTCCGTCTGAATGCATCAACCTGTCTTTCAATATTTGTTAGGTTAAACCGATTTTGCTTCTCAATTTTCAACATTCTTATGAATATCGGATAAGTGTGGATTTATGCAGCCTAAAATAACAAATAGCAAATAACAATTATCAATTAACAAATATGAGTTGAAGTTCTTATTTTTCATTGACAGTGTTTATGCAGCCACGTAACAATTATCAATTAAAAAATAACAAATGAGAAGTTAACCAACTTTTAACTTTCTACGTTAATTGAACGAGATTTTCTTATTGTGCGCAACTAATACGCAGATGCCCGCCGATTGGCCCATCCGATGACGAAATTTAATATAATTCCTGTCAAAACCGAAATGAAATTCATGTGGTTAGGTTACGTTTTGTGCATTTGTTGTTTGTCAGAGGTTTTAGTTGAAATATAGGTATTATTTCAAAATGGATATTGAAGACCATAGATTAATAATCGATGATGATGTTCTTCTGGACATTGTTATACATTTTCACGAGCAATTTCTTGCATTGAACATCCCTCCGAAAGATAATTCAAAAAATAATCAACTGCTGAAAACAAAATATGTGAATACACTGTGGAATAATCTGTGAACGGTGGTTTGACATAACAATACGTCAAACTGCTATGGAGTCATCCTAGTTTATGAAAAAAATCCCTCATGATCTTGTAAAATCGTTGATTTTAGGAGGTTGTCAAAAAACACTTTTCTTTTCAGTCCGCATTCTTATTTATATTATTATATAAAAAAAACTTGCTGTCAGCAAAATTAACAGAGAAAAAAATGCCGCAACCTCTTCCATTTCACTGAAAATTTTAAAAGTTGTTTATTATGAAGTAAGTAGAGCTAGATTTATTTAAATTTATAATGGTTCGAAACTGACTTATGCACATGCGTACCTCTTATTGCTAATTGTTAATTTGATCTGCATAAATGGTAAATTTTTCTATACGTGTTACTTGTTATTTGTTACGTGATAATTGTTATTTGCTATTTGTTATTTTAGGCTGCATAAATCCACACTAAGTGTGCGCGGACGTGTCATGGTGGCTATGTCACGAGGGACGAGGGACGTGTCGCGAGTTTAAGAAACAAATCTTTTAATTCTGTTTATTATTTAAATCATTCACCATATTATCAAAGGTTGTGGTTATATGATGCTTGAGTTTAACCTAACAGATATTGAAAGATAGGTGATGCATACATACGGGAGGATAAACACCTGAACAGTTGAGATTTTCCGACTTCTTTCATACATTTTTATTGATTTCTGTTTTATTTTGAATTTTTATGTTGTTAGATATAGACAGACGGAAGAATAAACAGACAAATAGTTGGACTATTCGGATTTTTTTTATTGAATTCATTATTTTTATTGTTTATAAATACAGATGGACTTGCTATATATTTTTATTGGTTTCCAGTGTTTCATAAAAAATGTTTGCCATATATTTACAACTTTTTTTACATTTCAGTAGAATTCCAGTGTTATTATTCAAATCTTGATATGCTAATACAGCCAGATAGTTGAGCTTCTCCAACTCAATTTGATGATAAATAATATTTGCTTGAATAAAAATTTAATCGTTTAACCGCAAGTTGCCTTGATGTGTTGTTCGAGTTATTTATATCTTATATCACAGTATTATAAAGAAATTTGTTGATAAATCATACCATTACTAGAAAACCACAAGAAAGACCTTAGGAGCGCCGAACAATATTGTGTACAAAATGGCACAAGAATTATATGATTATGAGGTGTACTTTGAGAAATTCCCAAAAAAATCTGTTCCGAAATTATATGGAACTTATTGTAACGTGGATAGGTAGTCATGTACTTATGATTGTTATTTGTTTATTAGCTATTTATTCTACTATCTTGTTTACAATAGTTGTTGCTTGTATATTTCATTAAGTAGTTCTAGAATTAGTAGATTTATTCTCGATCCTTCCAGAAACTATATGTAAGGTCCAGTTTGTCCCATTATTGTCAGTTTGACAAGCCCCTAGAACATTATTATGTGCGTCTAGATTATCATAGGACATTCTCGATGAATGTCATGTCAAGATTCAGATATATCACAGGCAGTCTTATAAAGTCAGTGTTTATTGAGTCAGTCTGAGGAATCAGATGTTAATAGTAGTTCAGTCGGTAAAGACAGTGACAGTTTAGATTGTTAAGATGACAAGTGGTGACAGTTGTACTACAACAGAAGGTCGTGTACAGAGTGTGTGAAAATAAACCATTGGAAGCAATCTGCGAATTTTTGAGTATTACGTAAGTGAACTCACATCACAACGTTTAGCACAGGGTTAAACGTTACATTATGTTTCAGTATAAAATGTATGTATGATGAGAATGTTAAAAAAGTTTCTGATTGTGAATGATACCATCAAGAGAATAAGAAAATTATGTTTTCAGGGGCGAACTCTGGAATTTAAGATCAAGTCTGTTCCTAACGATACTGAACCTGTGGGGTGGATACAAAAAGCTTTGGAGGAAATAGTTCTCGAAGGGACCAAGGAAGTGGAACCCACCGATCAGGTAGGATTTACCTTTTCTTCCAAGGATTTGCAAAGAGGTCAGGGATGAATCCATTTTAGACCTGCGTCAGAGATTACTATGTAAGATGTTTTTGATAAAATGTATTCGATTAATCAGTACAATTCTTTAGAGATTAACACCGAGACGTTCTGTCTTGAGTTACGACAGTGAAGTTACCGCAAGGAAGAGGACATGGTTAATTATACAACACTTTTGATGAAGAATGTGCAAAGCGAAGGCGTTTTATTATAATCAATAACAAAGATAATTTCTGCATTTGTCGTTGCAATAGCGAATGTCAGAAAAGATCCACTATAAAAACAGGTTCGACAAGATATCGGAAAAATGCTGGGCAAAAGAGCCCAAGTATTAATGAACACTTCGGTGTCATTATACCACAAGAAGAGGGACGAATAACTGAAATTAAAAAGATCCAACAATATTAAGAAGACTACAAGATTGTTGTGTACACCTATAGATCGAAGGGGCCTGATACCATTTTCGAGGGCAACGGTGAAGGACCAACCTTAAATTTACTTTACCACGAGGGTCACTACAACTTCATTACCTCTTCAACGGCTGTTTTTTGTTGTGCATACTATTGCGAGTCTTGCCATATTCCTTACAATAATAAACACTAGCTTAGATGTAGTGGAACTTGTTTTGCATGTGTCACCAGCATGCCCTAAAAATGCAGTAAAACAACATTGCAGTAAATGTGGTCGAGATTTCTACGGCGAAGAATGTTTCAAAATTTACGAGGAACACACATGTAGAGAGGTTTACTGCAAAATTTGTAAATTCAATCGGTAGAGGGTCACCTGTTTTATATGCAATCTGATAATACCGCCTATCTAATCAAGATTTGTCAAAACTTGTGAAAAGTGTAGAGTTCGCGTACAAATATTAAAATATTATGATGTTATTTCACCGTTTGTTCATTATCTCCTGACAATTAGAAAAAAGTTCAAGTAGGTAGACGTTCTAGCTCACAATGGTAGTGGCTTTGACCACCAATTTATTTTCAATCATATCCTCACCATTTTAATGTAAGTTAAGAATTTGAAGTTTTTAGATAGTCTCAACTATTTTCCAATGTCTCTATCTACTCTTCGTAAAGCTTTTGGTTTAAAGGAACTGAAGACGGGATATTTTTCATATTTATTTAACATCAATATACAGAAAATCATGCTCATATTAAAAATCTCCCCCTCAATCTTCGAGAATCGCTTAACGGTGGTAGAACATAAAACACAGGTGAATATTACAAAGCTAATTTTGAAGAGAAGATCAAAAATGTCGAATATAATATAAATAATGACATTTGTAATTGATGGCTATGAAATCTTTCCAGTTTTTGGCTAATTTATTCTAAATTCACGATTTTTACCCTGAAGAAGAGAATAAACATTCTCGAAAGCTCGGCTTTAATCAAAGAATTTTATTTAATATATGACTGCATCCCCAAGAACATCTTTTTATTTATTATAAAACCAGTCAAGAATACAAAATCAATATATATATTTCATCAATGAAAGAGTATATATATGTTACGGGATTTGTAACAATTAAAACTTTTTTAAAAACTTTATTTATTTAAACTTGTTTCACAACTTGTAGTTCAGTTTGACTTTACAATATTTAATTTTGAAAATAACAATCTGACTTAAAAGGTGACTTCAAAAAGTGATTGAAGTGGAGAAGGATCCAATATTTATACCTTCTGTGTTATGACGTCACTAATTAGGTTTCAGAACCTTTATGGTAAACAAGTGCAGGTGCCTTTTTGATGATTTTACAAATAAAGGTTCTAGAAGTTTCTCTAGTAATAAAGTACCAAATATTGCGTCTTTGATGAATTTGCAGGTTTCAAGGAGAAACATTAAAACAATAGGAAACTTGATATGAGCGTCTGAGAGAAGAACGTAGAAGATTATTTTAGATAAGTAACAATTAAAATTAGTATGTGACGCAAATCAATCAAAGTATAATCAATATTATACAAGATGTGGTTAGCATATAACAACTCCCCTTTTACAAAAAAAGTTTTTGCTATGCGAAAACTTTTAAATGATAAAAATATAAAAATTAAATTGATTAAAATATTATAAATTTGCAATACAATAGGACAATATTTTAAACATAGTGTTTTAATTTAATTCGTATTCTTCATATTCTGGATGAACACTGGGTCTTCTTCTGTGTAGAAAGGATTTCCATCGACCAACGTTTTTATCTGGTGGTTGTGGTGGATCATGAGGTGCTACTGCGATGCTCATTCCTGTAGGTCTTCTTCGTTTACATTTACAAAATATATAGAGCATAATGAATGCAATTATTAATACTATTACTATATAAGTAAACCATGAGATGTTCTTTGTTATAAAAGGTTCATTTATAATTTTGTCTAAATTTTCGGAATATTCATTCAATTTCTGTTGAGCGATGTTTAGATCTTCAGTATCTAATGTGTTGAGTTTCAAAGGTTTTAATTTTGGTAAAAACCTTTTTTCTGGTAAATCTTTACAACATTCATATGGTATTATTACAGGATTGATTTTATAGGTAATATTTTTGTAAGATTCGATAATATATTTCGATCTTATTCTAGTACTTCCAATAAAAGCATTGCAATTTGGTTTCAATTTTAATATAGAGTTTCCATTAATTACTCTAGTAACTGGTTCTTGATTATTACAAGTTATAGTTATAAATAATGGATCAGAAACGATGATAATCCATACATTTGTGGATATTTCTTTTACATTATAATCTTTAGCAAAAAGTAGCGACACTTCACAAATTTTTGGAATTTCGGTCTGTTGTTTGAGAAGTTGAGCTTCACAGATAGAATTACTGTCAATCGGTAAAGGCAACATATCAAAGCATAATTTGAATCTGAAGCCAAGATCTTTACATTTATCTAAACTAGATAAGGTAACGTAAAACATAGAATCATCATCTTTAGCAACATATTTTTGACTTGTTGAAATAACATGATGAAGTCCAGTTCGATTGTCTTTAGTTGGTAAAGGGTAGATTCTATATACTTTATATATTTCTGGATCAACTAAGGGAATTTTGAGAATATACATGAGTCTTGAGTTATCTTGAAAAGCATGAAGTTCTATAATTTCAAAATACTTGGGAATATTTTTAAGTTCCACTGGTAGGGGTAAATTAACATTTTTGAGTGAATTAGAGATTTGCAATAATGAATTCTTGAGATCTCTTGGTTTTATTATAGAAGAGTGTAAAACTTGTAATCTTGCAAAAGTAATTCCATTCAGAATGTCATTCAAACTGTTTTCTAGAAATAATAAACTTTCAGAAAGTTTTTCACATATCTCAAGTATATCAAGTTGAGATTTATAAAATGATAAGTTATCTGTTATATCATAAATTGATTTTTCAATATTTTGAATGTCATTATTAAATGTTGATTCGTCTATTTGAAGTTTATGAATTGTATTATTAAAATTCTTTATTACTGATGTTGTTACTGATATTTGATTTTTCATCAAATTCTCTAACTCATGATCATTATGCATTAATTTATTGATACAATTTGAATAATATTCTCCATCACTGGCATCTAAGTTGCCGGTTATAAATTTCCATACTGTGCCTACACCGTTGAGTAAACCTCTTTTAAATCTAAAGTTATTATAATTTTCTGTATCAATTGTAACTTCATTGAATTTCTGCTCAACATCTGTCATAGATTGTTTCAGTAAACTTATATGCGTTTTAACTGTTGTATAAAAAGTTTTCATCCTATTTGTAGGTTTTTCTACAAGATCTTCTAAACTTTGTATAATTCTATTATTCTGAAGAATAGAATTTTTAATTGGTAATATATCATGGTAAACAATGAGTGTCCATTTAGAATTTGATATTTGAAGGTATGATTCCTCATTAAAATATATTCCTAGTGTATTTGGTATTGGGTCAATTGAATATTGACATAAGATATAATTAATATTAACGATTTCTTCTTCAAGTTGTTCATTATTTGTGAACTATACCTGAAAAGAAATTTATAGCTCAGTATGTGGTATCATTCAATCAAAATTAAATTTACTTTTCATTCCTGTTTGTTCATTTAACACCACAGCTGCATTTTGTAAAATTTCAATTATTTGATAAGGACCATTAAATTTATTTTTTAATTTATCGCTGATTTGAGATTCCTTAATGTATACTCTATCTCCGATGTTAAATTCATAACGTTTTTCTGGAATCTTCTGATCATATCTAAATTTTGATTTTTCTTTGGAATCTTGGGGTTCTCTGACGGGCAATTTGATAAAAATACTTAATTCGATTATTTAGATCTCGTATATATTTTGAGATTATTTCTTTTTCATTATATAAAGTTTCTGGAGGTCTGCCTGCTGTATGACCAAAAATTAATTCGTAAGGTGTAAATCCATGAGTCTTATTTTGTGAATTATTATAGCAAATGACTGCATAAGGTAAGCAGTTAAGAGGGTGTTCATTTGGGTTATCGCTTAAGTGTGCTCGAATGATTTCAAGAAGAGTAACATTGAAATGTTCTACCGATCCATTTGATTGTGGATGCCCTATACTTGAATAAGAGATTTTGATATCATATAATTTACAAAGATCTTTTAAAAGTACATTATTGAATTCTTTTCCAGAGTCGCAATGAATTCTAATCGGTGTTCCGTAGTGTTGGAAAAATAATAACAAGGTGTTAACTATTTTTTTTGCTGTTTTATTCTCAATTGCATATGCTTGTGTGAACTTTGTTAGTTCATCACGAATTACTAGGACATAATTTTTTGTTGGAATCTCTACAATATCTAAATTTATTCTCTCAAATGGTGTTCTTGGAGATTCTGTAATAACTAAAGGTGATGATAGATTTTTTCTACAAATCTTAGTTTTTTTGCATGTCTCACAAGATTTTATAAATTTTTCAACATCTTTAGTCAGACCTAACCAATTATATTTTTCCTTAATTCGCCTGATAGTTTCATTAATGCCACGATGTAAATTCTTCTTTCCATTGTGGTATTGATCGAGTATTATTGGTATATCCTCTTTCTCTGGAGTTTGAACTACGTTTTGACAAATTTTGAATTTAATATTAGTTTCGTCAGAAAAGATGTAACATAATATTTCTAGAATTGGAAGATTTAAGTTATTTTCAACTGCATAGACTTTATTTGGGTCGATTTCTCTTTTATATTTATAAATGGAATAGAATAATCTTTCATTCACTTCATCTGGATTGAAAGGTATACATATAATATAATAAGTTCTTCTCTTAACTTTACAACTATGAACAATATTAATTTTGTTGAAATTGAAATCTAAATCTTCTTCGTATATATCTTTAAGAATTTCATCATGTAAATTATTTGTATGATTTTGCCACATTATTGTTATTATGTCTTTATTAAATCTATCTAATAGTTGTTCATTAGAGTATTCAACTTTCGAATAATCTATGAGAGAGGTTGTCTTGTAAAGTTTGCAAAAATTTCCGAACTCTACTGATATTTCATCTACTGTTATTTCTTCTTCTTCTGCAGTATCGGTTTCACTATCAGATTTATTAGATGTTAATATTTTTGAACTTAACTTAGAGCATTCCTTGAAATAATTAATTTTGATTCTTGATAATGCATCCGCATTTTTGTTAATTTTGCCTGGTTTGTATAATATCTCGTAATCATATTCCTCTAATTTTAAACGCCAACGTGCTAATCTGCTACCTGGATCTTTAATCGAGAATAACCATGTAAGCGGACGATGATCTGTTATTAATTTGAATTTTCTTCCATATAAATAAGGCCTAAAATATTTTACTGCCCATACGATTGCTAGAAGTTCACGTTCAATTGTACTATATCGGGTTTCTGCTGGACACAACGTTCTTGATGCGTACGCGATAGGTAGATCGCTATTCAGTTGACCTTGCCTTAGTACAGCACCAATAGCAAAATTACTTGCATCAGTTGTTAAAATGAAAGTTTTTTCAAAATCGGGATAAATTAATATTGGTGATGTTATTAGAAATTTCTTTAAGGTTTCAAAAGAATCTCTACAATCTTGATTGAAATTAAAGGGAATATCTTTCTGAAGTAACTTTGTTAAAGGTTTTGAAATTTTAGCGTAATTTGGAATAAATCGTCGATAATATCCGGTCAATCCTAAGAATGATTTAATGTCTTTTTCATTTTTTGGTTCTGGAAAATTATTAATTGCATCAATTTTCTGTGGATTGGGTTGAACTCCTTCTTTAGTTATGACGTGTCCTAAATAGGCAACTTCCTTTCGAAGAAATTCACACTTCTCTGGTTGTAATGTTAAATTTGCACTTCTAAGTCTGGTAAAAACTTCTTTCAGTCTAGAAATATGTTCATAAATTGTTGGGGAATAAACTATGATGTCATCCATATATACGAGGCATCTTTCATTTTGCAATCCTAATAAGACGTTGTCCATAACTCTTTGAAATGTAGCGGGCGCGTTTTTCAAACCAAATGGCATTCGAATAAATTCGTAATGACCATTTTCTACTGAGAATGTGGTTTTTTGAATATCAGGTTTGTCTATCTCTATTTGATGAAATCCAGAAGCTAAATCGAGTGTTGAAAAGTATTGACACTTACCGAGTTGATCAAGTAAATCCGAAATATTAGGTAAAGGATATTTATCATCAATAGTAACCTCATTTAATTTTCGATAGTCGATTACGATACGCCATTTCTGTTTTCCAGATGCGTCTATTTTCTTTGGAACTACCCATACTGGAGAAGAATATGGACTAATTGAATTTTGAATTATTCCTTGTTCAAGCATTTTAGAAATTTGAGATTTGACCTCTTCTTTATGGATATGTGGATATCTGTATGATTTGGAGACAACTGGCTTCGAATCAGAAACATTAATTTTATGTTTAACTTCATTAGTAAATGATAAAATATCGCCATCTAAGTAAAATATATCCGAGAAATCTAAGCATATCTGGGTTATCATTTCTTTTTCTTCTAAATTTAAATGTTCAAGTCTGAGTTGATTTCTGATATTTTCTTCTCTATTATAATTTTGAGTATTTATTTGAGATATATGATTCATTTCGTAATTTTGAATAGACTCTAATGATAAATCTGAAAAATCTACTGTTTTCGATATTGCATTAGTATTTACTATAGTTGTAAGGAATTCTCCTTTCTCATTAATCTTCACAAGTGCATTTGGTAAACGAACTTTTTCTTTCACTTGGGATAATAAAATAGCATCCGTATTTCGTAAATTGGAAGTTAATTTGAATACTTGCTCTGTACGTGGTTCTATATTTATAATATTAGAATGAGGGTTTTGAATTTTCGAATTGTCAGTTAAATCTTCAGTTATTATTGAATTTTCTACTTTATATAAAGGTATGACTCTATATTTTGTAATCAATTTTCTATTGGTTATGTCTATAACACACTGATAATGTTCTAGGAAATCTAATCCTAATAATCCATCAAATTCAATATTAAGATCATAAATATAAATTTTGTGCGGATCGTCTGATTTTCCAAAAGGTATCATAACTGATTCATTAATCGGAATTCTATGTTCTGTTATTCCTTGTATAGTAATATTTTCTTTAGATCGATTATGGTAATTTTCGCAAGTTTTTCTTTTGAAAACTGATATTCCTGCACCTGAATCTATTAGAATTTTGAATTTATTAGACAAATCTTTTATATAATAAAGTCCCTGTGAACTAATAGTACACAGAGGTGTTTCTATACGAAAGTTTGTTCTGATTTCTCTTGCTTCACTGTGTTTATATGGTGGGTTTGGTTTTTTAATGATGTCTTTTGGGAAATTTCTTCTAAAGGTGGTGGAGCATCTTGAATCTGGGATTCGTGAAAATTTTGATTTTGATATTCATTTTGTGGACTGAAGTTATACTGATCATCTTGATAATCATATTCGTTGGGATTGGAATATTGATTATATTGATTGACATCTTGTGATTCGGAATAAGTGTAATCGAATTGATCAGCTTGGGAGTTATCGTTATGATAATATTCATCTGGATAATAGTTGTCACAATTAAAATGATGTGCTCTTTGATTATTCGGACGAAAAATTGGATTTGGACTTTCAAATTTCTTTTTTTGAAGATTGGGATGGGGGATTGGAGCATTGCTAGAATTATTTGGATTTGAAGGTTTCGATACTTGGGAATTCGGTTGACTTTGTTGACTAAAATTTCTGTTTGGATAAAACTGATTTGAATTATTGAAACTTTGCTGAGGATTGAATCTTTGTGGGTTTTGGAATTGTTGTCTTGGATCATTATTATGTGAGTATCGAATGTTCTGTTGTTGCCTTTGCCTACATTCGTTAACTGTATGCCCTGACTTTTTACAAAAATTGCATAATTTGACTGGAGTATTTTTATTATTCTGTTTGAATTTCTGTGTCTCAAAATAATGTAATTGCATTTCTCGTTTAATGCGGCCGATTGCAGAAACTATATCGTTAGGGTTACTGGCACGTATTATCTGACCAATGCGAGGTTCAAGACCTGTCAACAATGTGTTAAGACACATATTTTCTATTAATCTCGTCTGTGCATTTTTCTCATCAGGATTCATGCGTTGTTTATTTATAGCTGCGTATAATTTAGAGTTCAAGGTTTGTAATCTTGATACGAATGTCAATGGTGATTCATTCGGCATCTGTCTTATTCGTTGCAAATCTTGTATAAGCGAATTTAGATCACGGGAGTCGCCAAAATGTGTTTCTAATAGATTTTTAATTTCGTTCCATGATTCTGGATTGCGAGAATTAACTAATTCTGCTGCAACTCCTTTCAATTTATTTTTTATATGTAATACTAGAAAAATTTTCTGATCACCTACTGCCATACGGGTTGCTATGTCGCATGAATTTATAAAAGTAGTTAGAAAAATTTGATTTCCATCATATTCGGGAATTAGTGAAAAAAATTCAGACAGCCTATATGGTTCTATCTGAGATTGTGTTGTATTTGCTTCAGTTGTTTCTGTCATTCTGAATGTATTTCTTAGTTAGTGTAAATTAATATTAATGGTAGATAATATTTAACGAAAGACAATAGAGCTTTGTTTTCTTTGTTTCAAATGAGAATAGAATCAATATAAAAATGTAATGAAAGTGTGATTCTCTGCTTACGTTTTCCTTTTCTTTCGTTTGGTAAGTTGTGGGTTGTCTTCAGGACTCGAGCAGATGAAATCCTACTTCGTACGTGTCGACTACAGTTGGGTGATTCTCGACTCTCAATCCTGCTGCCGAAGAGACCGTCTTTTCTAGATGAAATCCTACTTCGTACGTGTTGACTACAGCTAGATGATGATCGATCTTCGCTCCCTACTGCCGAAGAGACCGTCTTCTTGAGTTGGAGACTTCTTGTTTCTTCTTTATTCTTTGGGGCTTGCTTCTCCCATAAAGGTTAGGAAACCACTGTTGATTCTGCTGCCAACGTTTGGGAATCCTACCGACTGCGCCAATTTTTGTTACGGGATTTGTAACAATTAAAACATTTTTAAAAACTTTATTTATTTAAACTTGTTTCACAACTTGTAGTTCAGTTTGACTTTACAATATTTAATTTTGAAAATAACAATCTGACTTAAAAGGTGACTTCAAAAAGTGATTGAAGTGGAGAAGGATCCAATATTTATACCTTCTGTGTTATGACGTCACTAATTAGGTTTCAGAACCTTTATGGTAAACAAGTGCAGGTGCCTTTTTGATGATTTTACAAATAAAGGTTCTAGAAGTTTCTCTAGTAATAAAGTACCAAATATTGCGTCTTTGATGAATTTGCAGGTTTCAAGGAGAAACATTAAAACAATAGGAAACTTGATATGAGCGTCTGAGAGAAGAACGTAGAAGATTATTTTAGATAAGTAACAATTAAAATTAGTATGTGACGCAAATCAATCAAAGTATAATCAATATTATACAAGATGTGGTTAGCATATAACATATATATGATATAAAAATATGGAGATGCTCTACACCTTCATGTTTTTATTTAGTCAGACACAGCCACCCACTAGAAGCGGATGGCTAACAAGCTTGAAATCACGTGATCCGCTTCTAGTGGGTGGCTGTGTCTGACTAAATAAGAGCATAAAGGTGTTGAGCATCTCCATATATATCAAGTCCCCAGAAGGCGATGAAGTGGAACCTATAATGATTCTAAAAATTTTGAAATATATAGACCAAAAACTTACTGAAATCTCAAGAGCAAGCCATGCACTGGGTTGGGTACCGAAAGTATGGAGAGAAACAAAGGTGGTCTTTATACCAAAGGCTGGGAGAGCAATCGAGCAGCCGAAGTCATTTAGACCGATAAGTCTGTATTCCTTCTTCCTAAAAAGCTTGGAAAAGGTATTGGACCTTCATATCAGAGACGGATACCTAGCAAAGTACCCACTCCATAAAAATCGATATGTCTACCAGAAAGCTTTGACAATACATCTTTTGAGGCCATTGAAAACGCCACCAACAGAAAGGAAATAAATCTAGTTACTCTCAGGTGGATAAAATCAATGCTGACAAGCAGATAAATTACTGCAAAAATGGGAGAAAAAACCAAAATGATAAGGACTGCCAGAGGATGCCCTGAAGGAGGCGCCCTATCTCCTTTGCTACGGTCCATCGTAGTGGATGAACTCCTTTGCAAACTAACTGAAATGGGCTGTTATCGGCTATGCTGATAATAATATCAGAAAAAGAAGATGAAAAATTTTCTTGCACTTTTACTAAGCTGGTGCAGGGGTAGGGGACTGAGTATCAATCCCAAAAAGACAGTTATCATACAATTTGACATCCATCTAAATCCATTTAGGAGGTAATGAAATAAAGGAAGGTCAATATCTAGGGGTATACCTAAACTGAAAAAACTGAAATGGAATAGAATAGAAGACAAATGACACATATAAAAGAAAAGAAAAAGCCCTAATGAATATCAATGTATGCTTTCAGCTACTGGGAAAAACATGGGAACTCAGTCCTAATATGGCCTACTGGTCTTATGTTCCAATAGTCCGACTGACTATGACATATGCAGCTTCAGTCTGGTGGCTGAAAACAGAACAGAGCTCAATTCAAAATAAATAAAAAAAAAATTCAAACACTAGCTTGCATAGGAATCTTAGGGGAAATGCATACAACTCTAATTGCAGCAATGGAAGTCATTCTGAACTTGACTACACCACATTCGCATATTCAGAGGTGTGCATTAGACGAAGACCAAAGAATTCATAGAAAAACAAAACAAGATATGCGAGAGTGACGGGACACTGGAGTATTCTAAACAAACAAACATTCGACATTCCAGTCGATGACAAGGGAACACAAGTCTGTTTTTACTGAAACTACGAAATAAGAATAAAAAGTAGACAAATGGATGAAGACTCATCTACCTGTGAAAATGGAAAGGGGTACCTTAACCTGGTACACGAATGATTCACTGAGAGATGGCAAAGCTGGCCTAGGGGTCTGGAGACATTCTGAAGAAATACATATATCCCTGATCGGGAGATGCACAATTTTTCTGGCAGAAATAATGGCTATTATAGAATGCACCCATGCAATTCGTAAGAGCAATTACATAGGTACCAGAATCTATATAGCAAGTGATGGCCAGGCAGCCATCAAAGCAGTGGCAACTGTTACTAAAAAATCAAAACTATTAAAGGAATGTCATGGAGGTCTTGTGCAACTAGCAAGAGGTAACAAAGTTTGCTTCATATGGATACCAGGGCACAAGATTATTATGGCAACGAAAAAGCTGACTCTCTGTCAAAACAGAAACAAAAAATGGGATCAAGGCTGAAAACCAATTACTGGCACGACCTAGAGCAAACCAGTCGGGCCAAACGCCTGCTGGACTGGCAATACTCAAAGGAAAATAACCTACTTCTCCTAAAAATAAATTACCTGAGAAACTTGGTTAGAGGTATCACAGGACATTATCCCATCAAAAACCACTCAAGAACGATGAGTTTTGATGAAGATGATTCCTGCAGATTCTGCACAGAAGCAGCAGAAGCAGAATATCTAGATCACTCACCAACTTAACGCGAAAACTTCGCGCATAAAAGAGTTCTAGGAAGGGCGTTTCCCACCTTTAAGGACGTAAAAGCCTGTGTTGTAATAGAACTAATTAATTATTCAACGAGCTGGATTTTAACTCAGAACTAAATGTACAATAGTCACGGGATGGTCAAAAGATGTTA
The DNA here is from genome assembly GCA_958507055.1 of Crioceris asparagi. Classification (NCBI taxonomy): domain Eukaryota; kingdom Metazoa; phylum Arthropoda; class Insecta; order Coleoptera; family Chrysomelidae; genus Crioceris; species Crioceris asparagi. Next base: position 31,063,806 of record OY293826.1, read on the forward strand.
AGGAAAATGACCCTGTCGTTTTCATAATAATAATACAGCTAATATAACTGATAATATTATTTAAACTTAATTATATAGTAGTAGACAAGTATCATCTGAGCCATTAGTTTATCAATAACAAGTGAAATTTTTGGAAAAGAAATAAAAATAGTTTTTATTAGACATTTAAGATTTGAACCGATGAGTACAACTGCTATTTCCCTTTTTCTTCATTTGAACTATACTTATGTAAATATTTTTGCCACCTATTCCATAACAAATTAATGTTTATCTACTACAACCCAAAATTAATTGTGTAAAGTGTAAACAAAAGTTAGGTGTTCCATGCCCGTGCGTAATTCTAATGACGGATTCCATTGTGGTTCCATGTTGAAGAAATAATTTGATGTTGCTTGAATGAGATACTATAATTAATCATTATTGGATCACTGTTAAGCTCAACAGGCGGCGAGATGCTTCTGATCTAAGTATGATTTTGAAATATCAAGTTTCTAGACCTTATGAAAGAATCGAAAGTAATAAAAACTATTTAAAAAGGGGTCCGTTAGTATTCATTTATGCGATCTCTCTGCTAGCTGAGAAATTGTATTGAAAATTATGGAAAAGAGTGAATTTTATAGAAATTCTCGGTCTCTTTGCATAATCTGGGCAATATTTCATTTTTGACAGAGATAAAGTTAACTGACATTTCCTCTAAACTGAAGTCAATACCATAAACTAAAAGTGAATAAATAACTGGTGAAAGCCAGTTATACTTGAAATCAGCATTTGATTTATTCAGCACTTCTAATCTTCTCAAACATAACTTCAGAAATCTATGATCATTCATATTCAATATTTTTTAAAATCCATTCTGAAGTAAATTTAATTATAACTAACAAACTATATGGTTTACCAAATTCAATACCAATTAAATAATCAGGTGTAGATTTTGATAATTGCAATAATATTTTGTAGAAATTTATATGAGCTCTTTCCAATTGGTCAGTATACCTTATTCCCCTAATTGATACATTATACACCATAATAAATACTAACAATTATAAAGATGCCTGGTTAAAATGGATACTCAAATATATAAATTTATCGACATTGGCCACCATAAAGCCTTTTCTATTCTACGTTTATGAGAAACAATCATTTTAGATTTTGATGTATTCACCGTTAATGAATTTTTGTCAAGTAGTTCTCCAAAATTTGTAGTTCTTCAAAATTTCTAGTTTGCTGTTGAGATCAATAAGAGTGTCACCGAGAATAACAATATCGTCCGCATAGATCAACAAAATAAGCTCAGCGTTGTCATCAATGTTAACCCCTCTATCATTATTTTTAGAAAAACTTCTCTATATCCGCATCATCACTGAGTCCCTGAACTTCCCCGGAGAAGAAATTTCTTGCTGTCTTGAAGTTTGTTTCATCTCTGGTTTCATAGTTCTCATCAACGTCCCTCACTTTTAACATTTCCTCGTGTTAGGTATGTTCTCATAATTTCTTCTTCTTTTGTTAAGTCTTTCAGTCAGCCTACTTTCCTGCTTGCAGTCATCAAGTTTCACTTAGTTAGTTAGTTAGTTACCATAGTAACCAAACATTTTTGTTGATTCCACGACTCGCAGATGTTTGTTTCTCGGTGATCTACTAGATTGCAGTACTAACTGAATTGAGTATGCTTTCAAACCTTCCATTATGTCGCCTATGATGATATGATAAAAATTTTTTTATATTTTTAACTTGGTTATAAGAAATACTTTAATCTGTTTCCATCAATCTTGGAACTACATTTGTTGTATGTTGTTGGTTTAATTTATAATTAAGCTGTTTTTTGTTGCTGTTTCGAGATTCTTGGTTTTGAAGAATACCACCTAAAAAAACGTGAGTCTATTGGTCAAGTGCAATCGAAGGCGAAAAAAGTGAATTCGTTCGAAGAAGAGAAACTGTTGCGGATCGTTATTAGCCATCGGCACGCATAAGGGAGAAAGCCCGTCTCTCAGGAGTTTCAGAGACAGCAGAGCAATGCGAGGCCCATCTTTAGGATATGCGAGAAAGAGCTACTAGTGATTCAAAGAAAGGTAGGAGAGGTTTTGTCAGGATAGAATGCAGTTGCCTCTGACGCTTTGGGTGGGATCTATATGGTTCATCCAAACAATGCTTAATACTTTTGTCTTAGGACGCTCTTATACACTGTTGGAGGACACACTTCCTGTCTTGCGCTTAGAACTGTAAATTTGGAAGTTTATAATACATTTACAGTGGAAATTTCTTCCACAGGCCAAATCAGAAACTTTTTTGCTATAATTCTAATGACATGCAGCCCAACCGATCCCTAAGGGTTGTGGGAAGAGGATCGAGAAGCTATGAGTGAAGATATACTTGCAGCAGCACGGAAAGAGAATCCAGTCATGAAACTGTCGTTTCCCTCTGAAATGTTTGATATGGCATTGATACTTCTTGAAGACAAATGTTTGGCCATGATAAATAAAACATTGTAGCAGTTGGGACTCCCGTCACCAGATACAGACCAAGTGGATAAGAGAAAAAATTACAACATTGAAGAATTACGAGAATTCGTGCAAGATAAGGTCATCATGGACCAACTCAGAAGACGGGAAGGAAAGAAGGAATAATCGTCTTCATTGACGCGTCGTCATCGGGAGTCTTGGCCGAGATATGAGTGAGAGTTGAATTGGATCTTACCATCACCTCCTCTAGCATCGCTGCACTTCTCATGGATGGAGGAAGAACAGCTCATTCCGCTAGCAAATTACCACCATTACGGAACTCATTGGGGTAGTATATCTAAGGATATCTGAACTTAGAAAATTCATAGCTAAACCAAGAGGGTCATCGTAGCTGCAAAAAATGAAGATGTTATGTATATATAATATTCGAAATTACTATCGATATAACTGTGGACGCTGATGAGACTATGAGCAGGGCGTTATGACACACAAAGTATACATCTTCAATTTGTTACAGTGACAAATTATCCATTCGTGATTCAATAAATTCCCGCAATATTTTCAGATATCAGGCAGCTGTAAGGCTACCCTCAGAGATATACGGTCCGATATACCGTCCTCTAATAATACTGACCCAAACACTAAATCTGTATAGGCCTTGATTTTGTGTATCTATTGCAATATGTGGATTTTCTAGCGTTTAGTAATAATTGTAGGTATTATCTATAATATGTATATATAAAGAACAATCCAAATTATGTTTGTGCGCGAACTACTTTTTTGGATCGATCGATTTGAATGCAATTTTTAGGAGATCTTCGGACATGTTTGGAGAGTGCATATAAGAAATCTGTTTGCTGTCCGATGTAATTTTTGTCTGTCTGTCTGTACGTTAGTACGCGCATCACCCAAAACTACTGTATGGAATTGAATGCAGTTTTCACTGATGTATTACGAGAGGTCTAACTTAAAATATAGTCTACATTTTATAGCGTCTGTCTGTCTTTCTGTATGTTTGTACACACATCAAGCAAAGACTACTACATAGAAGTGAATGCAATTGTCACCGACGTATTGCTAGAGGTCTAACTTAGAATATAAGTTTCATTTTACCGCATCTGTCTGTCTATGTTTTTACTTGCATCACGCAAAAACTACTAAATGGAATTGAATGCAATTTTCACCGATGTATTTTTTGAGGTCTAATTTGAAATATATATCTCATTTTAACGCATCTGTCTGCATGGAATTTTTTCCGCGCGAAGTCGCGGACAAAAGCTAGTTACTTAATAAAAATACTAGCGCTGCTAATACACGCTTCATCAATCCATATGATGTTATGTCCTAAGTTTGGGGTTTCATCACATTTTTTTTTGAATACCATTCGCATAATTCGAAGCTGAATTATAGATCATTTGGAAGTAAGTTGTGGACTTTTCATACTATATACGGTTTAAATTTATTTTTCTTTAGAATTCGCAAACAAGTATTTTCTTAGTATTTAACTGCATTTTATGCAATGAAAAATTGTGTTGGCTTTGAATGTCCCCCAAAACCGTTATTTCTTCTAAATCTCTGTCACTGTTTTTGGCTTCATATAATCTTTGCGTAAACAAACCATAATTAAACAGATTTTGTCGGTCCATTTTTGAAAAAAATATTCATTTCACACTTTTGAGTGTAACATCGAAAATCGTTGAGCGTTCACTTATAACTTATAGCATTACCCATGTTTCTTTGCTGGTACTTATATTCAGTAATTTAAAAACATCGTAGCGGAAATACGACTATTTCAGACTTTTCCACCGCTGAAACACAAGAACCATAACCCTATGGTAAAAATGTCATTATAAATGATGCTACATGCTACTGTAATGAAGTTGATTGTTTGCCTGATAATTTATGAGTAGTTTGCAAATTTAAAAAAATGCAAATTTTTTCTTCTGTCATTTTAAGTAGAAAACTATATTTATTTGAAGGAAACATGAAGTATGAAAAGTAGAGAAGAAATATTCCACTAGTTTATTCGACCTTTAAGTATAATACGAAGATGAAATCTCTCAAATAACAATTGCAATCAATTCACGGATTATTATAGGAATAACAAAAGTAACGTGCTCATAATATGATGTGGTACAGGTATCAACATTGTATTGTGATGACATATTTTGAAAGTATTATAGGTATTTTGTCATTGCAAACAAAAGGAACGTAGATCAGTTTACAAATTCAGCTGCATATGAAATATTCAGATTTATGTGTATCCTCGATTAAATTGACATTATCTGATATCTGTATTTCTAGATAGTATTACGTATTACTACATAAGTAAGCAGTATAAAATATTTCAAAATAAAAAATCTGGTGTGTCGACTCATACGACTTTCTTACCGCTCTCAAATTACATCGAATGTAAAAATTGTCTAATTGAGTCGTGTGACAAGTTTTTTCAGCAAATAATAATGGTCGTATTCAATTTTTACGTAGAAAGAACCGTTTAGCTAGAGTATGAATAAACAGTTAAAGAAATTCGCCTGATTCGAGCATAACATTTCTCTGATTTTTCTCAGGGTCCAGTCAAATTCCCAAGTTAATGAAACTATGGTATGTTGTGTAGGGTACCCAATGAAGCTCAATTATTAACAAAATAAAATCATTCCTTCTGGAAACTTGGAGAGTAGTAAAAAACTACAAAATTTGCACTTTCTTCAATTTTTGGCTTACATCTTCTAAACTAAAAACTAAAAATTGTAGATAATTAAAATTCCTTCAATTTTTACTGCTTAAACTTATTTTTGAAACCATAGATGAAGAAAAAGTACATTAATTCTCGAATTTGTAAGGAACTACTAAAATGCTGACTTTTCTTATGTATTTTTCATTTTGAAAGATACTTATTGAAATCTTGGAATCTATTCAACTACCCATCAACCCTTCCCCCCATTTTACGTATGTGAGTAATGAGAGTTTCCGAGACAGGGCTCCATACTGAAGGCGCTGTCCTTAGTAACTCCTGTTAGAGCTCATGACAATGACAAGAGTGAATAGAGCTAGCTCCATGAACTTGGACAGCTTGTTCCTCTACAAATTCATTCCCCTGTTTTCCTCTATTACACTAGTTTTGTTCTTTGTATTATTTAGTTTTAGATCTTCTTGTTTCCATCAGCTTCTTAGTAAGGTCACTCAACTTTCCCAGCTGCAGCCAATTGCTTGCACTTGAATTCCGGTTCTTTGCACCGGGTTTCAAAGGTTTGGTTGAATCAATATACCACTTTCAAATTCGCTTCTTATATAAAGAAAATGTTCAAGAAATTCAAAATGAATCTAATAATTCAAACATATCGATATGTTTCCACTGGCGCTTTTAGGATGTGGATCATTTACGTAAATATGAAATTTTCAATTAGAAATATCATCGCTCGTTTGGACAAATCGTAAACCTATCATTTATTATTGAATATAGGTACCTAAGCAATAAGTAGATTATTACTTAACTGAATCGGAAAGTTCATAAACGTTGGAACAACTGGTAGTGGTGGTATAAGTTATCGTTATTCTTAATAAAATTTCGAAGAATTATTTCAAAAACTTTATATTTTTAATGGCACAAACCACTAAAATATATAGTCGTGAAAACGGTGCTAACAATTTTGATGTTTGATGTCTTAAACGCTTTGCATAATTCCCTCTATTACCTGCTGTAACGAGTATTTCTGAGAAGAAGCAGGAAAAAATTAGACTAAAATAAACTATCCAATTTTCTGTTTGGGTACTCATATTCTAGATAAACGGTTCCTCCTACGTCAAAATTGAATATAACTTTTGATATTTGTCTTGGTATATTGCAAAAAATTAAATTTTGATAGCGGAAGAAAAGTCGTGTGAGTGGACACACCAGATTTTTTACTTTACTACCGGTGGTCTAGTTAGTAGACGCTGGTCTTCTAACCGAGAGGGATGGGGTCCGAACCCAACTAGGCCAAGGACTTTTTCCTTAATTGAAAATATCCTATAAAATTCTGGGGGTAGAAGGATCGCTATAAAATGGCAAAAACTAGCGATGGACAATCCTCTGATCTGGTTAAATGGTATGTCTCTTAGAGAAATATCGGTGGTTCTGAGTCCACCTTAAACTGTAGGTTCCTTAAGGTACGGTTTCCTAGGAGTGTCAGTCGGCCGAAACCGACCGCCACCGAAGTTCGTTGGAATCAGTTGGGTGTTTTTAAATGAAGGCGGATTCCTAGAGTCGATCCGTCTCCGTGGATAATTTTGGCTCACTTTTGTCGGTTTCGGTCGTCGGTTCAATTCAGTCGACAGTTGATTTCAACAGACAGCGGAACCGAATTTGAATGCCTAAACCGACCGCCACCGAAATTCGCTGGAATCAGTTGTGTATTTTTAAATGAAGTGAGTCGGTCCGTCTCCGCGGATAATTTTCGCTCACTTCTGTCTGTTTCGATCGTCAGTTCTATTCAGTCGATGCTTGATCTCAACCGAGAACGGAACGGAATTCTAATGAAAATGAGTAGTAAGAAATTGTCGTGTGTTATAGAAGAAACTTTAATAAACTTATTTATTATTTAACTGTTGCGAAAAGTTCCTTATCAACTCTAAAATATTCTCTAAATTTGTTTTCGTCGTCAGATAACCGTTTCAATTAACAATTTAAATGTGCCTTCTTGTCTTCTTTTTAAATACATTTCGTTTTGTTTTCGTCTTTTACGACACTGAAGTAAATGAGGGGCGCAATTTTCTTCTGCTTCTTCTTCAAGCCGGTGTAGGACACGTATTTTTCTTTTAAATGTGTCCTACATGGCCAACAAAATTCGACGAACTACGACGGAAGTCTTTAAAACTACATCGCTAGGGCTCCACCTCGGTTCCGCTCCGCTATTGGCTCCGTCCTCCGCAACCGACACTTCTAGGAAACCGTACCTTTATCAGTTGCCAAAACTGACAAGGCAGTGAAGGGGAGGCCTGTTCAGTAGTGGACATACAAAAGGGCAAAAGGAAGTTAGGTATTGTAATCGGGTAATATATGTCTAGTTTTCAGCAGATGTTTACGTTTCAGTTGTCACTGAGTCAAAAAACGTGTTTTCAGCGATGAATCTCTCTATCGGTCTATCTTTACGAAGATCAGTTCTGGAACTGACGGATTTATTTTGTTGATTTCTTTTTTGTTTATTTGGGTATCAATATCACTCGCTGGTGATAAAGATTGGGCTTTCTGCTCGCACTGGTTGCTAGGTGATAGACGTATTTCTCTCAAAACTAATGATTTTGATGAAACATATTTTTACCATTCCGCTTAAAGCTCCTTAGCACTTATTATAGAGCGTATCTTTTAGAACAAAGCTATACTCAAATGAACTGTCAAATATTCTTTTTTCACCGTTTATGTTCGAGTTATGTACTGATTTATTGTGTTTTTTGTTGTAAATAGCGTCATTAGATCAAATCTTTTTTATTCACAATTCTTTTGACCTTTTGTATTAAATTTTTCTCTTATCCTAAGTGTGTAGGTGCTCTCGTTTTGGCACTCCCCTTCCCTGAGATGTCAGGAAGTGATGAATTGCTATATTGAAAGTCTCAAGTAGAAATTTATTAAGATATTTTTAATTTCTTGAGCTTGCCTGTAGGAAGTTTTTTTAATTTTAATTTTGACCATTTGAAGCTTTCAAGGTTCCTTACAATGGTGTTTTGGTATGTGTTTATTTTTTACGGGACGTGCGTACTGCATTTTGAAAAGTTAAATATGGGAATATCTTTCAGCAGTCCACGTTTGAATGAAAAAAAAGATCAGAATCCACAAAACCGAGAATGGGATGAAATAATTGGATGCCTTATCTATTGACGTCTGATATCCCACCAAGTGGGAGTAAAATGGGCACCAAATTAGAGCTTTTACCTGCTTCGGGAAAGGTCACCCTAATCCGATATGTAATAAGGCACCGCGGTACTCTTCAAGTAATCAAGATTTTTTAGGTCATAATATTTCAATTGAATTCTACTAAATGATGTTGCTCCAGACATGTTTTAAAAATAGGAAGTACATTAAGTTTGTATCGGGACAATTTACTTCTTATTGGAGTTTGTATCATACTTTTATTAATTATGGAGATACCGTTTCGTGGATAGTAACAAGGGACAACGTTTGTTAGTTATTAACAAATATACCTTCTCAATGAAGAGAACGTTAAAGAATGTAATAAAAAAGTCTATGAACTTTGCAGCAAAAGTGTTTAAGATTAGTGAAAAAAATTAGTAAACGAGAGCCAGCTGGACCATAAGCATGAATATAACGATAGTAAGATGAACTGAATATTAATTTCGTGTGCATGTAAGTGAAAAGCCGTGGATGATATTTCGGAAAAGCTAGAGAAAATCATAAGACGTGAGCTGGCTAACGACCTATCTGAATCAGTCACAACAACGGATTTAACATAAATCCGAAGAAATATGTACAACGCAAGAAGAAAACTTTTACCAACTGCACAACCACGAAATGCAATGAGAGACTGAATGTTAGAGTCATCAGTTTTTAATTGATTTTTATAAGTTTTAAGTTAAATTTTTATATAATTCTGAAAAATTATTTACAATAAATTTTATGTCATTCATTTGCAGTGGCTTTATTTATATGTGGTTTAGTGCCCATTTTATTTATAATTTTTTTACATCCGCCCCACCCTCCATAGAAGATCAAGTTGAGATTTCATGGAAAATCGACAATGAAAATATTAATTAGATAGAGACATAACAAAAAAGAAACGATTTTTACATATGGTTTCTGGCGTTAAAATATTACATGAATATTTCACTCTCAAGATATAGAGTAGGTACTTATAGAATTTTGTGCTCCACAGTTTTTTTTAGAAAATCAAGCTTTTAAGATGGAGTTGCGAGCTGACTACATGAGCTAAGTGCTTGCAAACAATAAGTTGTTGCTGCACGTTTGATCTTTTCGGGTGGGGATTCCAACTGCAAGAGTAGAGATCTTGAGCGCAATTAGTTGCTGCCGTGGTTTTTGTGTTAATATGTTTCTTTAATTTTGTGCTCCACATTTAATTGATAAGATCAATGATTTTTATTTCCAGGTGAATGAAATTTAGAACTGCTTACACACCTGCTTTGCCAAATATTCATATTTTAAAAATCACAGTAGGGTCTGATTGCGGTCAAGTACTTTACTCGGCAGTGCGCATCTCCACTCTAAAAGATCGATTTGTTCAATCAGACGTAGAGCACCAAATTCTACACTCCATATTTTTAGAACTTAATATTCAAGTAAAGGGTATATTCTTCAAGTAACATGTTAATGCAAAAACCACAGGGGCAGCTAATTGTTTACAATTACATTAATCTTGTAGCTAACCTATACATATACAGAGTGTCTCAGAGAGATCGTTCATTAGAGGTTTATTGGGTTCTGGTCAAAATAAAAAATAGAAATTTGAAACTTATGTATAATAGATTATGCTCTCTTCAACAATAATATTATTAGATTTCTGGTGCATCCGTTTATACCGGAAGTCGGCTTCTACATTGTTATTTTAAACGGAAGACCCTGTATATTTTTATATATTTGGATTCACTTGTTCTTGAGCTTCATAAATACCTCTATTTTTTTCAATTTGATCCAGACGTTTTGGAGTTATTCAATTTTTTCTAAAAAAAATGCGGTAGCAGACATTTATTAAAACAATCAGAAAACACTAGATTTTTTTGTATATAAATTTAGGATTCAAATTTTGTTTAAACAGCATGTTGGAGTATGTTTTGTGGTTAAAAGCGGTTGTCTAGATTAGGGTTACTTTACTATGGCACGTAAACTTTTCGAAATTTTTAAGAAACATAACTTGATTTTTTTAAAGGGCACCTCCCATATTTTACTGTTTAGTCGTCTTCGGCGTTTCATTTTATATCTTTTTTACCCCACATGTACTATACCTGAGATTGATAGTTTAGGAGATAATTTAGTTTTTTTTTGAAATGCGCACATATCTCGTCGGTACTTTCCTAGTGTGCCATGGAAAATACAATAATGAAAATAATGTTTATACAAATCAAGAAATATATTATTATAATATATTAATATATTTTTGTGCGACAGAATTCTCAGTAGAACGTGTAGAATATTTAACGAGAGCTGTCCATATTTACCTCCGATGGCCAGAGGTAAATTTATGTGAATTGAAGCAAAATTTGTGTCTTTTGGAAAAATCAATCATGTATTGAATATACAAAAAAGTGTAATTGATGAAAAGAGGGAGAACTGAATACCCTGGCCTATTTCGAGGTGAATCCATATACTTCAATTCGAGCTGCCAAAAAGATCTTGGAATCAGTAAATCTTGAATACAAAATATTTGAAGAAGCGTCGCACCGTTACAAGTTCTTGTTAGTGCAAGACCTTTATCCTTAAGATTCCGACAACAGTGTTAACTTGTGTGAGATGCTATATCTTCGAAGTCAAGAAGACGAGAGTTTTTTGAAAAAAAATATCTGCACGGACGAATCCTAAGTTTTTGTGTGAAGGATTTTTTAACAGACCTAATAACCATATATCTGGGCTTCAGTTAATCCGCATGCGATCCGAGGCAGAAATTATCAGAAGAGGTTTAGTTTCAGTGTTTCTATTATGTCATTTATGACGGCGCGTTAACGACAATGCGTTATCTGAATTTATTACGTACTGTGGTTGAAGATTTTGTAGATAATCTGCCATTGAATTTAAGAAGAAGCTGCTGGTATCAACTGGATAGAGCTCCGGTCCGTTGCACCCAAGAAGTATCTCAAGAACTCACCTTAATTTTCGAAGACAGGTGGATAAGGCCTTTAGGACCATGGAACTGGCCTGCAAGATCTCCAGATTTGACATCTTTAGACTTCCACCTTTGGAACGCATCAAGGATCTGGTCTACCAGACACCATAGCGAACGCGGTGGAAGAATTATAAGCACATTTGCGAGCGGCATTCAACAGGCTCACTTCTCAAGAAATACGAAGAGCAGCACGAAGGTGTTTCTTTACGCTTAACATTGTGCTTGAATGCAAAGGGTCACCATTTCAAAAATATATTACAGCTATTGTTTTCATTATTGTTTTTCATTTTAACTCTTAATAGCTTAATTACTCTGTCGTTTGACATTGAAAATTATTTATTGAGAATGGTTATTTAATTTCCATGACACACTAGGTAAGTATCGACGAGATATATGCGCATTTCAAAAATAACATAATTATCTCCTAAACTATGGTAACGGGCATATAAAATGACTGGGATTTATTTATTTACAACAGTTATTTATTTCTACACTAATTATTTATATCACAGACTAAATATCCCTATATACAATTTATATTCACTGCCCCAGACTTACTCGTCTGCACCAGGCGATTGCCCCTGACTGACTCCGCAGCACTCTCCAATATATAGGCAAGCAGAATGGCTCTCGTATTTTCTACACCCATCTTCCGATGCCAAGCGAGCTCTTCCGAACTTGCGCGAAGTTACTAGAAGCTTTGGGAATATGTCTTGACCCAGGCATGCATGGCTGACCAATACCAATAGCCGTATGCAACACACCACCCGGGTCCCACCAACGTCCGCAATCGCTAAGGTACTCCGCCTTCCGACGAATCGCACACGCCCACCATTATGGCACCGATCACCGAAGCCAAGTTCGTTACACTATCAATCTCAGGTATAGTACATGTGGGGTATAAAAAATGTAATATGAAACGCTGAAGACGGATAAGCAATAAAATATGGGAGGTGCCATTAAAAAAATCAAGTTATGGTTCTTCAAAATTTCGAAAAGTTAACGTGCCATAGTAAAGTAACCCTACAATGTAGACAACCGTTTTTGACCGCAAAACATACTCCAACATGTTTGTCACACATAGTTTGAATCCTAAATTGATATCCGAAAAATCTAGTATTCTCTGATTGTTTAAATAAATGTCTGCTATCACAATCTTTTTTGGAAAAAATAATAACTCTAAAACAGCTGGATCAAATTGGAAAAAGTAAATGTATTTAGAAGGCTTAGGAATAGTTGAATCCAAATATATACAAATATACAGGGTGTTCCATTCAAAATAACACAGTAGATGCCGACTTCCGGTATAACCGGAAGCACCATAAATCTAAAAATATTTTATTTGAAGAGAACATAGTTGATTATATATAACTCTCAATTTTCAAGTTTTTATTTTGACCAGAACCCAATAAACTTTTAAGGAACGGTCTCGCTGAGACAGCCTGTATACAAATAGTTTTTTGTTAAGTTTTCAGCTAATCAATATTTTCAAAATCCATTTACAGAATCCTTGTGCATATACTTATATAAGACGAGTTTTCCCATGAAAGTGTTGGAGCACAAAATTCGGATTAGAGCAACAAATTAGCACATAATTCTTCAACATATCCCAAATTTATTTGCTATGGTGGGGGTGCTAGAGTATGAGACGTTATCTTTGGATTATGTTGTGCTTGGGTCACGTGAAGCTACCGCAATACTACTATTCTATATCAAATAATATCAGTTTATTACAACTTAATCTCTTTTAACTTTCTCAGCTAATTATCAACTATTTAGCGTTTGAAACTCTATGTTATATTTAGTTTTTCAATATATTTACTTTCACCTACTATAAGAAGACACAGGTTATAACTTCTGAATCATACTAGATACCCGAACCAGGCAAAAACCAACCAGAATGATGATTAATTTACTTTTAAATGAATATAGATATAACCACCCACCCCTTAAAACTATCACCTGTTAATCACCTCTTCAGATTTTTTACTGACACTCGGTATATTTTTATAAAATATTATCTTCTGAAAATATAGGGTTTATTGAATTTCTAGTTTATTTAAGCAATTTTGAAATTTCAAAAACAGGTGTGAAGAGAACAGTAATGTCACATATACCGGGTGTCCTGAAAAAACACACAGGCTATAAATTCTGAACCGTACTAGATATTCTAACCAGGCAAAAATCAACCTGAATGGTTATTAATTTACTTTTAAATAAATACAAATAAGAATAACCACCCACGCCTAAAAACTATCACAAACAGGTGTGAAGAAAACAGTAACGCCTACCAAAATATATAAAATACCGAATGTCATTAAAAAATCTTGATGATTTTTTCTCGGGGTGGTTTTTAGGGTTATTGACTATATTTGCTTCTATCTAAAAGTATATTAATAACTAATCAGGGTGGTTTTTGTATAATTTCATAAATATTAGAGATGAGCTCTGTTTCTACACAAAGATACTCCAATCCTTGCTCGGTACCTACTCCGAAATTTCACACTATTCGCATGCGAAAATGGATAAAGCTAACTTATTAGGTAAATTTATTATAGAAATGTACCAATTTCGATCGTTTACACTTTTGAATTTTGAAAAAAATTCAAGGGCATGTTGTTATAAGTATGTCTATAAGGGCCATAGTCATAAAGTAATTTTGGTTTATAGATATAATCAGTACCTACAACTTTTGTTCGATGCAATTTTTCATGAAATGCACAAAAAAAATTAATAAGAAAAAATCTATCAATTCAATGAATTTTGAGAAATCTACCTTTCCGCTGGCTACATGCCGTCGGGATTTTTTCCATTACTTAATTATTATGAAGAAAATCAGTGTTTCTCATTTTGCTAACGTTAAATAAGATTGATTCAAGATTCAATGCCGAAACATGATAAATGTTATGCAATCTATCAATTAATCTTTGTAATAAAAAAATCAGCATATATAAAAATCATACTACCTATGCCATGCAAAGACTAACAACAATTTCGGTTTGAGGTCATATTCTCAAACGTTACGATTAGAGTCTAGATTAGATTCTAGATGCAGTATTCTTAACAATAATTAATCAATATTTGATAATTTTCTTCCCAAGCCCCAAGTTTTTTTAATAATGTGATGGAAATCTAATTAAAGTTTTGACATATTTGTTTTTTCTTTCCTGTTAAAATGTTAAAGAAAATAATAAACAACTGTATATTCTATATAAAAAAAACATTATGGATTATTTCCGCGATTTCTTATATTTGTGTCATATTTATTGAAGTAGATAATGGCGAATAATTCATCGATTATATTCTATCGGCGTAATTTCCTCGTGAAGAAGATAAATAAAACATATCACCTTCTTGTTAAGAGGTACATAGCTTTTTTATTGAAAAATATGTACGTCATGGTGTTGGTTATTTTTCAACCTGTTTCAATGAAATCATCGCTTAACATCATTAGTAGTAGTTCCGCTACTACTATAAAACTGCTAGTAACGCAAAACCATCTTTCAGTCGAGTTGGTACTGTAAAGCGACGCGTTGTATGTGCATTGAAAAAAAATGTGGCGGGTTAATTTGATCCTTTTGGTGTCAGTATTGTCCGTTTCTTGTGGAAGATTCAGGGTCATTCGAGAATGGAACTATATCAATTTCACATGGCCTAGTGAAAATCTGTACCATGCAGCCGTCTCCACTGGTCTATATGTTAAGGAGAATAACATTGTGGCAGGGCTGAAGTACTTCGATGATTATTTCTACGTCACATTGCCCAGGATGAAGAGCGGTGTTCCTGCTACTCTCGCGCGCATTTCTGCTGGACTAACAAACGATACCACCCCTCTGTTGATGCCTTTCCCTTCGTGGGATATGAATCATCTTGATGACTGCAATGCTCTCCAGAATGTTCAAAATGTGGAAATAGACCCTGAAGGAAGGATTTGGATTATTGATAGTGGAAGAACTGAGACTTACAGTCCGAATCCTATTGTTAGGTGTCCTCCAAAGCTAATAATTTTCGACATTAAAAAGAATATGACGACTACGGCTTATACCTTTCCTGATACAGTGGCAAGTTATAACAATAATTACTTGTACGATATTGTGGTTGATAACACTGACGGTGGATATGCCTACATAACGGACAACAGTGTAACTGATCCAGGTAAAAAATATTAACTTAAAATAATATTCCATTTAAGATTTTTTTTAGGAGATATTGATGCAACAGTATACTATAAGTTTCAGACTAATTTAATTGGCAACCGATGAATATTTAGTAGTAAACAAGTTCAAACTTTTTTTGAATGTATCTATCGTGTGATATTCATATATTATTTAAAATCAACATAAAATGTTATTAAGAATAGCGTGAATAACTTTTTTGAGCATAAACATTCAAATTAATTTGGTCAGAGCTATTCCGAATGATGTGAATACTCGTCCTATAAAAAATCATGTGATATTTGTGAACTCAATGTGACTTTGAACTAATTTATCGAGTTTTCAAGAATAATAACATTGTTCAAATTACCTACCTGTTTGTTATGAGAGACAATGAAAGTCATAACCATAATAACATTTTTCATCGAGTATATAAATAAATATACAGGTATTTATTATTTTTATTTCTACAGCAGTTCATATTAATTTTAAATAATTAATATTGGAAAATTCAATGATTCCACTACTTAATAAAAAATACGTTGATTCACGGATAATTATAAAATATTATCAACAAGCTTCGTGATGGTATTTATTATGTTAATTATTGAGTTATTCATTTTCAATATGAACGCATTCAAATTGTAATAACACTTGACAAATTCACCTAGCTTCAGAATATCCTGGATCCGTTTGTATTATCATATAGGTACCTATTAAGTGAATGAGCTTAAACATTTAAGTAATGAATAATCTAACATTTAAAACAGCAAGACATAATAACATTGTATTGATTCGTATGAGTCAGATGGTCTTTCAATAGATGTGGGTTTAATTGCGCCGGTAGAAGGGTAAACACACACAAACACTCACACCTGAAAGAAATCCTTGACCTCCATCTTATTACATAGCTTGTACCTCTATAGCATTCTGCAGCTGACGATGTCCGTTTTTATGCAATAATAATTTGTATTATGTAGCGATGGCAGATCTTCGGCCAGGATCTGTTGTTATGTACGTGCCGCGTGACCGCTATTCAAGGTACCTATGTACCTACTTGTATTTGCTAGATTCATTTTCATACGGTGTTTAATTATTCTTTGTGAATATTATAATTATTATTGTTGATTGAAATTGAATGTACCTACATACATTTGCTATGGGAATTATTTTATATAAGTGATAATATTTCCGATAAAGGTGTTATGTATCATGTATCGTAGGTGTAGGTATATGTATAATGTTCGAAAGATTACTCCATATTCTTTCAGATTTTTTATCATAAGATAGGTATATTTTTATAAATTGAATTTTATGTACTCTTTCCAGTTCAATATATTATACAAGGTGCGTATTCGGACGATTACATACGGGGTTGTTGTAAAGATTAGGAGAAAACGTTTTAACTAACCCTATCTTATTTTAAAGACTCAACAATTTTGAAATATTTTCAATTACCTATACCGGATGTTTCTAAATGGTTGAAACTGTAAACAACTGTTTTTTTCTTATGAAATGTGTATAATTGTTGTTTATTTTTCAGATCAAAATCGAAAAATAATGTCAGTTTATTAATATGACTTTATGTTTATAGCTAATATTTTATTAGATATTCATTATTTTCCCAATTTTTACAGATAAATAGCATAATTTAAAAATTCATATCTCTGAGACTAATTAAGATAAAGAGTTGAAATTTATATGGACACTACTCACTATCGAGGTGTGTTCAAAACATATTTGTATAAAGGTTTGATAAAATCAGCTATAACTCACTTTTATTCCAATAGGATGGTATAAATTTGACACTGCCGATGGAAAGATCGGATAATTTTACTTGGGAATAACTAAACATTTAACTAGGCTTCATAGTGATTTTTCAGAAATATTTACTATTTTGTAATTATTTAATAGAACTAACTGTCGCCCGCGTGCTTCGCCCACGTGTATCGTTGTTTGCAAATTTTGGAGCTTTTTCTTGGCTCCACAAATCCTGTCTATCTATCGTGCATCGTTTTTCTTAATGAAGAGCAGTGAACCGTATGCAGAATATTGTAAGACTGTTATATCCAGCTCATATTTTAATTTTATGTATTCAAAATTGAAAAATGGCCCTGAGGAATGCATTTATGGAAATTAATGTAAACGTTAAATATCTTATAGGATAGTATATTGCGCTCGTAAACATGACAAAAATCAGAACAAAAAAGTATTAATATAATGAGTAATCCATGATTATTTTTTACAATATGATGCATGTTATGTAAATTAAAAGTATTCGCTTACAAAGTAATCAGTCGTATGAACCTAAAATCTACCTGATATGAATTTGATAACAAAATGTTTACCATGACAAAGTACCTGGTTCTTAATATTAAAAACCGTTGTAACTTCTCAGAGAAAAGTAGCCTTTTAAAATGAAACTTTGAAAGGAACAGAATATTATATTCGCAAAACCAATACCAATCCTATCTGTTGTCAACTTCAACATCTTATCTTTGATAGTAGTTACGCTACCTCCGTGTTCTGGCAATCTTTGTCTATACGGGTAACCATCGTGGCCTGTTTGAGTTTCAGCTATTTATTCTCGAGGATATTTCTTAAGACATTTACCTTCTTTCATGCATGGAGATGAAGGGTTTAGCTCCCCACATGGGCCGTGGATCATCTTAGAGCTGATTGTTTGATAAAGGAGTGGATCTAATTTTTGGTTTGGCAATTCTTCCGAAATTATGTCGTCAATTCTGTCTGCATGAACTTTTTCCTTGAGCCACACTAAAAGAAGTGCATAACGGAGACCTCTTTTTGCCACTCAATGGTATACATGTAACAGCGGATAGCTCCATAATTTATATGTTTAACTATGACATCCATCATCTTGTTGAGTTTTTTTTTGAAAATTCTTGCTGTTAAATCGTGTCTGTCAGATGCTACCTGTCCTTGTAGAAGCAGGCGTTGTATGTCCGGCCATTTCGGGTTACATGTAAAGGTTATGAAAAGATGTGGGCGGCCGTAGTGTCGTACGTATGTCAAAGCATCTTGAGTGTATTCCTGCATATGCCTGGGACTTTCTTGAAATGATAATGGAAATATTACCATTCAATCAAGTTGTGATACATTCTGATCTTGTGCAATTGCATCTCTGAGATGAACATAATCTTCTGCACGAAGCTTTTATTGATTCAGCCTGAGAAAAAGTAATCTTTCACTTTTGATTTTGGCATACATATCAACTACATACTGCTGAAGTAGTCTACCACAATGGAGTAGGTAGTTAGAGTCGTTCCGGATCATTAGAAGATAGGCATAAAAATTCATTGCCGAAACTTTTTTATTTCATGGAGTTTTGGTCGTGGGGTTCAATTGAAGTACGCCAAAATGATACTCATCCTCACCTTCCCAAAATAGAAGAGGGTATTGCAATGCGTCGTGTGATCTATGCGATTCAGCGATTCGCTGCAGGTTACTTTCAGTAATTGTCACGCCGATCAAATTACTGAGAACCGCAACCTCATTGATGGTTGGAACGTTAAAACGTCCTCCATGTTTACCTGTAGGTGTTTTGTCGGCCTTGATGACAACGGCATGTTTATCAGGAGGCATATTTTCTAATGCTGTTTCAAAAACTTTGATCAAAGCATTATTTTCATGCAATAGTTGTTGCAATTTGAGAAAGATGTCGCGATTAACGCTAGGGATAGTTTTGCATCGTCGATGTGTTTCTATGTCAACATCTCCCATAAAATATACCGAAGGAAATTTGTCAGTTTCATCCGAAAGTGGTAGCAGAAACCCAGCTTTGTGATATATTTGATATATTTGGATCTTGAACGTTGGCATAAATCCACCTAAATCCTGATGTGAGCGACGACAACGGTTCTGGTGGATTTTTGAGAGGTGTTAATTTTATTTTTCCATTAGAGCAACACATTGAAGGAGTTTCTGATTTGTATTTCAGCGCAGAACAAAATGGACAAACGATGGTCATATCTCCAATCAAAACCTTAGAGTGTAAATGATAATCGACATCTGGTTCATAATGTAGAGCTGCTAATTCCAGATTTATTGCCACTCGTTGGCATCGCTGCAAATTTTTGACGATGTCTTTCCTGTCTTCTTGAATCATTTGTGTCACGGCCAATGGATGGCCTTTTTTAGGTGGCATGTTGATATAAAAGAGGAGATCGTCGTACTCACACGAATGCGAATTAGAAAAATTTAGTAGGACGACCAATAATTATGCAAAACCTGCAAACAATAATTTTCATGGACTATAGATATCTTATTGCTGATCCATAACTATAAAATAATAATTGCAAACAACTAATCTTCGATCGTATGTGTACTTACTTTGATACGAATCAATCAAATCTTGTTAAAACTTTGCAGTTTGTGTTTAAGGAAGTAGAATCCGCCACGAAATGTCCAAAATGACACTTGGTTAGTATTAGATATGTAGAATAGATAGTTAGGTATATTACAAATATAGATATACCTAAATAATAAGATAATAGAATAGATAAAATAAAATAAAATATGTCTACGACACGTCCGAGAGCCCGTGGAGGACGTGTGCAAAATTTGGTGACAATACGTTGAACGATGTGGATTTGTATGCGTGACAAAAAATCGGGACTTTTATAGTATATATTTTATAAATCACATATGTCTTGAAGTAAATGACAATAGAAACTAATTTGTCAGTTAGATTGTCAAGAACAATGTTTACATTTCTTATCAGCAATTACTAAAACAGCATAAAAATAATTAAAACATGAATTTTACTCAAGAAGAATTGAAAGACATGATTTATTTTTTGGGCTAAACTAATCAGAACGCTCTTCTACCGACAAGAGTCTACAGAGCACGATGGATTGGTTTAGGAGGACCAGTTTCATTTTCTCCTAGATCATCTGATCTTACACCTTGTGATAATTTCTTCTGGGACTATGTCAAAGATGTTGTATACCAGCAGCCCTACACTGACCGTGATAATTCATATTACTAATGCATTCAGGTTAATTACACCTGAGATGCTGCAAAATCCGAAAACATTTAGGTATTAGAAGTGTCAACTTATGTATAAATGTAGATGGTAACCGCTTTGAAAATTTATAAGGCTAATTTAAGATTGTTAAATTTATATCGAGCGTTTTTATTTAAATTAATTTACCATTGCTTGGGTTCAGTCGTCTAATTTATTTAGTAATTTTATGTTTACGATTGATTATTTCATTATCAAACTGAAAACCTAATTTTAGTCATGAATCCAAGTCCTATCTGATCAATTTATGAAATTCTATTAAATAATTACCAAATCGTAAATTTTTCTGGAAAATCATTATGAGGCGTAGTTAAATATTTAGTTATTCGCTTGTAAAATTATCCGACCTTTCCATTGGTAGAGTCAAAATTATACCGCCCACTTTGAGTTATAGATGATTTTATCAAAACTTTATACAAATATGTTTTGAGCACATCCGGTATAATATCAAGGACATATAAATTAACCATAATATATTAATTGATAGTGAATAATGTCCATTTAAATTTCAACTCTTAATCTTAATTAGTCTCAGAGATATGAATGTTTAAATTATGCTATTTATCTGTCAAAATTTTCAGAAAATAATGAATATCTCCAAATCTCATACAATATTAGATATAAACATAAAGTCATATCAATAAACTGAATTATTTTTCCTTTTTGATCTGAAAAATAAACTAAAATTATACACATTCCATAAGAAAAAACAAAGTTGTGTACAGCTCCAAATCTTTGGAAATTGAAAATATTTTTATATTGTAGAATGTTTAAAATAAGATGGGGTTAGTTGAAAACATTTTCTCCTAATCTTTACAATAACGTCCGAATCGTCCGAATACGCACTAATCTCCCACCTTCTATAGCATATAAATATAGGATTCTTTCTAGAAAATGTAAAAACAATATTTTAACTGTACATCTTTACATACATATAGGTAGATAAAATTGAAGATATTGTAATCGTGTGAAATTTTCGGTATCCAGATTTTTACAAATGTTGACGTTTCATAGTTTTCTAAGTCTAATAAACGTATATTCAGCCATTGGTCTGTCTGTTTGTCCATCTGTCTGTGACAGCATTATCTCGGGAAAGGATCGGTATATTTTGTTGCTTTCTTTTTTATTTTGTTTGGTACCAATACCAATCGCCGGTGGTACTGAATGAGAATCCTGTATAAACTAGGTGCTGAGCTATAACCAATAAACGTGATTTGCTCAAGACTGTAGCACGAAAACGTCTCTAAGAATTTTGATAACACTTTCCTAAAGTATTCTTCTGAGAGCCCTTTACCACCCATATACAGAGCCACCTCTGAGAAAAAGCACAAAAAAAGTTATGATTGAATAAAATTCCATATTTTCCATGTTTCTTCAGATTCTGGTTAAACGTTTCATCTTGCGAAAAAATGATACATAACCATTGTTGTTTGTCTTGACATGCTGAAAATGAGTGGTAGCACGATTTGACCAGAGGATTTTTACTTTCCTACCGCTATTATCGTCGCTATGTAAGGATTGATTGTAATAGAGTAAAATTTTTCATTCAGTGGAATTTGCCTGCGAGCGGTAGGAAAGTCGTGTGAGTGGACACACCAGATTTTTTGTTCGAGTTTATACGGTCATTTGGCACGAAAAATGTTCTCGAGACCCAAAATTGCCTTTTTAAAAAAGTATTTATTTTTAAAAGTTTACAAATTACAACTACAACTACTAGTTACTACTAAGATGGTTAATTACTAACTGCTCGCTGCCAGCACAAAGCTCTATTTATAATAGTTTGTATTTTTGTTGAATCAGCGGGAAGATGGGGACGTAATTCCTCCCCCCATAGATCCAACATCGGAGTGTTAGCGAGGAAGTTGGACATCTTGGAGTTCGATGGATTCCAATGGTCCCTGCTGGTTTCTTCTATGTGTTATGTTCTTCTTCTTGAATATAGCACAGATGATAAAGGTTATCGCAAAGGAGTAGATGACTATTGTCCACGCGTCTGGAATGTAGAGATAGGACATACTATCTAAGAGAGTACTTTTGTTGTGGATAACCATTTTCTTTAAATATTGAAGTTCGTCGAGCTGGACTTGCTCGATGTGGATGCTGAGGTTAGGTGGTTTGGTGATGTCATCTTTGATATCAATGTCGGCAAATAGTATTGGTTGATTAGGCGATGTAGATTCTCCTTCGTTATTGATTTGTCGAGAACTTGTGATGATTTGGCAACCTACTGGAATACGGAATAGATAGGTTCCTTGGAGCCTCAGGACGTCTTCTTGTTTAGAGCATCGCAGGGTTACTGGTTCTTCATAAGGGAATAGACCAATCCATGTTGAGTTGTCGATATTTCTCATTGTCGTCTTGGTGACTGTTATATAGGCATAAGTGCAACTGGAGCTGTTGTTGTTGACGAGCATTTGGATTTCGCAAGGGCTGGAGTTGTCGATTTGTTGAAGTTCGGCATCTTTGCAAAGGTATTCTCGATTTTGGATGGGTTCACAAGAGTTTGCCAAAAATGCGTAATAGAACTCATTTCTAACCAAATATCTGTCCTTTGGAAGAAGAGCTTTGAAATGACCTTTTGAATAAACGGGTATCGAATAAAGGTGATAAATGTCGAAATGAGAAGTGTAGGTGATCGGAATTTTTAGTATATAAACTATTCTGTTATTTAAGATAAAGCAATCAATTTCTATGAGTTTCTCTAAAAGAAGAGTATGTTCAAAATCTATCTTAGCAGGAAACTGTTCAGAGGAAAATTTTTTAGATAGTAAGTTTAGCTCTTGATGTAAATCCGTTATAGTGATGATACTAGGATGCATTGTTTTCAGTTTAGCGAATGTGATCGAGTTTTCAATATCTTGCAAGACTGATATAATCGTCTCGTATAACGTAATGATTTGTATCAAGATATCCTTAATGAACGAACTGTTCTCTCTGTAAGGCCGTCCTTCCACAATTTTTGAAATTTGATTAAGCTTATCCTCCAATAATCTTTCGTTATGATTTATTTCTTTAATAGTGTTGTTGAATTTTTCGATTAGGGTGATGGATAGTGAATTTTGACTTATTATGTTAGATGCTATATTAGCTTGATCATTTTGCAATTGCCTGATTAGTTTGTCATAACGTTCTCCGTCAGTATTGTCGAGTGTACCACTGATATATTTAAAAATTGAGCCTAAACCATTGATGAGTCCTCGTTTAATTCTTTGAGGATGAGGTAAAATTTCTGTAAGTTTGGTTTCTACCTTATCTTCTATAAACTTCAGTATCTTCAAGTAATTAGATACATCCCTACTATAATCTGAGTTCCGTTCAACCGAAAGGGTTAAGTTAGATGACTTCAATTTTAGTTTATTGACCTCAAGAATGATAGGGTTAAGGTCGTAATAGTGGATTAGTGAATGGGAGAATTCTTGAATTTTTGCTGAGCCGATTTTCAAGGGTATAAGTCCTGGGTTATTTCGCAAATTTCGTGTTTCGATGGTTTCTTGGAGGCCAGAAGCTCCGGCGATCCTGAAAGGGAATAATTTTTGTTTAATCGAATGAATAAATTTTCCTCAAGGGCCGTTTTAAATTATCCATATGGATTTTACCGCGTTGCTCAGTTGAAACTACCTTCTTCTCTGGGTTTACAGTTAGAATTTTACAGGGTTTGTCGAATTTGTTAGCCTGTTTTTGTCTAATATGTTTTTTGGGAAAGATGGTTTGCCCTTCATTGAACATAGTTGGTTGGTCTCTTTTTTCATTGATTTTTTGAATAGTTTTTTCTTTCTTCTGAATTAGATCTGAATTAATTTTCGCATATAGTAATTTAGTTCTTTTCTTGTGCTGCTCGACGTAGTCGTTGAGGAGGATTCTATCTATATCTGTATCAAATGGGTCGTTGTCAGCTATTTGACCACTTATGATATCAATGGGTTTCCATTTGGTGATCGAATGCACGGAGTTGTTGTAGGCCAAAATAGCATAGATCATCTTCATTTTGGCTGGTGTTTTTGTATAACCTTGAGCGTTGAGTAATCTCAAGTGCTCTATAATTGTCGAATGGAATCTTTCGATAACCCCGTTTGATTGGGGGTGGTTTGGAGAGCAAAAATGAATTTTTATTTTATGTAGCGTTAGAAGTTCCGTGATGACAGTGTTTTTGAATTCGGTTCCGTTATCAACAATGACTAATTTTGGGATACCGGGTTGTGAGAAAAAGTTGATTAAATTATCAGCTATTTCTGTACCGGATAAGGAGTTAATTGGATAAGCTTGAGCGAACCGAGAGAAACTATCGATAAGGGTGAGAAACTTAGTTTGTTCAAATGTGAATGTATCACAGTGTAGGATGTCGAACGGTTTCGAGGCTGTTTGAGTAATGTTCATCTGCATTTTTACAGGATTACGTTCGTATTTACTTAACTGGCATACTTCGCATTCATTAATAAATGACTGTATTGAGCTCTTCATGAGGGGCCAGTAAAATTTTAACTTTATCTTCTCTAGCGTTTCGACAATACCACGATGGTTCGATTTGCCTTCATGATAGCAGCGAATGGTATTTTGGATTTCCTCTTTGTCCATGACATCTATCAACTTTTTGGTACATCGTTTAAGTTTTATATCTGGCCATTTGAAATTTTGTTGGACGGCTACCGAAAATGGTTCGTATGCTTCGGCATCCTCGAAATATAGATGATATTGTACTCCGGGGGCCACAAATTCTTTAATAAAGGCGACAACGTAGTTTTCAAAGTTGTTTTTACTGAATTGAACATAAATTGTTTGTTTGTTTTCGAATAAATGGGTTAATTTTGGTTTTGCTGGTGAATGAAGAACTAGTTTAATAAAAATTTGGTTTGGTCCATAGTTCACGGCATGATCTGTAACAGGTATCTCCGTTGTAGGGTGTTGTCCTGCGTTCGAGTGTATTGTCTGTCCGTCGCTGTCATTTCCAATTTTATTTTCAACTGATGGTTGGTTGGTAAGTGTGTCTGAGGGGAATTCTCCTGAGATTGATTGGTCGTGGTGAACGATCATCGAGATATTGTCGTCGTCCTGTCGTGAAGTCGATGGGATCGGATTAGGAGAATTCTTGTTTACGTATAGGAAGGTATCTAAATCGGAGAATGTTTTGGAAGATCCGGTATCTGGTGGGTTTGTTTTTTCGAGAGGGTTCTCTGGCGTTCTCAGGGTGCCGTCATCTTTTCCTGATGTTTCTGGATTTTTCTCAAATGTTGCGGATACATGTGAATAACCAGGGTAATCCTTCAGTATTTCATCCAGCTGCTCCCAGAATGTTTCTTTGGTGTGGAGTTCAATGCGCGAAAGGGCATCCGCGTTTGTGTTCAATTTCCCTTTTTTGTAAATTATGTCAAAGTCATATTCTTCCAGTTTGATACGCCATCGCGTTAGCTTGGAGCTAGGATCTTTGAGCGAGAAAAGCCATTGTAAGGGCTTATGGTCGGTGATTATACTGAACTTTCTGCCGTACAAATACGGGCGAAAATATTTGGTAGCCCATACCGCGGCCAAAAGCTCGCGGTCAATTACAGAATATTTCGTCTCGGAATCATTTAATGTTCGTGAAGCGTACGCAATCGGTAAATCTTGACCGACAGGGCCTTGGCTAAGAACAGCGCCCAGGGCAACCGAGCTTGCGTCTACTGTCAAATTAAAAGGCTTTGAGAAGTCCGGGTACTGTAAAATCGGTTCATTCATCAATATGTTTTTGCATGTTTCAAAACAATTTACAAATTCATTGTCGTGTACGATGGTGGCTCCTTTTTTGAGGCATTTTGTTAATGGTTTAGTTAATTTGGCGAAATTTTTAATAAATCTTCTGTAATAACCTAGGAGTCCCAGGAAACCTTTAATCTGTTTAGTGGTTTTTGGAATAGGATAGTCTCTAATTGCTCTGATTTTATCCGGGTTTGGTTTGACGCCTTCTGGTGTAACTATGTGCCCTAGATAAGCAACTTCTTTCTTCATAAAAATCGATTTATCAAGTTGCACCTTGAAGTTAGCTTCTCTAAGTCTTCTGAATACGCGTTCTAATCGTTCTAAGTGCTCTTGAAGGGATGTCGAATAGACGATAATATCATCCAGGTATACCAGACATAGTTCATTTTGTATCCCTCTCAATATGTTGTCCATTACCCGCTGAAAAGTAGCGGGTGCATTTTTCAAGCCAAAGGGCATTCGAAGAAATTCGTAATGCCCGTTTTCTGTGCAGAATGCAGTCTTCTCTCTATCCTTTTCTGCTGAGCTTTTAACTTTGTGATAGAGAAGTTTAATGTTCGCGAATGGTGTTACTAGAAGGTTTCTTTGAAAATCTAGAGTTGCTTGTAAACGTTTTAAATTATTGATGCCAAGCAAGGCGTTGAAATTATTGTGAAATTTAAACAAATAGAATTTCATGGTTCCTTTTTGATTGAATATTCTAGGTGTTGGGATTTCAGTACTATACTTGTGGGCTGATTTCTGATGAACTGTGGAAACGATGTTGTTTGGAAAAATTTTATATGCCAAATTGGGGTCAATAAATGATTTTGTGGAACCCGAATCAATAAGGATTTTCAAGTTATATTCAGGGACAATGATATAAGGTAGCTCGTTTGATTCTGAGAGATTTAAAGAGAATATTTCTGGGGCTATATTTCTTCCGGATTCGGAGGGTCCGTATGAAAATTTTCTTGTTCCAGATCGTTCTCCTTAGTGGCTGAGCCACTATAAGTGTATATTTCGTTTTGATAATCTACAGGATTTTCGGTGTAGAAGGAATCTCCAATATAGTTACTATAGTCTTCGTAATAGCCGGCACTTTCATGGCAAGGATTTACCTCTGTATTAAATAGTTCTTCGACAGTATAATTATGGGGTTGACCTGATTGTTTGAAGAAGTTGGATCGTGGCTTGTATGAATTTTGAGTACTTATGCTCATGGGTGTAGGGTCAGACAATTTTACATTCGGATTTGATTTAAATACATTTGATTGCGGCTTATGAAATTGTTGTGATGGTTGTTGTTGAAAATTGGGTCTCTGAAAGTTAGGCCTGGGGAATTGTTGGAAATTTGGTCTTTGAAACGGTGGCCTGAAATGGGCATGTGAAGATTGTGGAGCACTATTTTGATTAAAGAAGTTGTATGGTCTCGGACTGAATCTAAAATGATTTTGAGGTGGAATATTGAATGGATTTTGATAAATCTGAGGCCTTTGTAACACTTGTGGAATTTGTGGACGATGGATTTGAGGTTTCAAAGGCGTTTTGTTTGAGAAAGTTTGGAAGTAATGCACATTTTCTTCTGCCATCACAAATTGTAGGGCTTGATTTAATGACTCAGGTTTCATGCAGCGAATGGTCGTACCTAACGGTTCGCGAAGTCCAGCTAAATACGTTTTTAAAGCTAAATTTTCGTACATACATCGCTTAACTATCCTCACTGCTTCAGCGACTTCGTTAACGTTTACATGACTACACAATAAATTTAAAATATGCAATACTCTATCATGAAATTTATGTGCAGATTCGTTTCCCTGTTGTCTTAACATTACTAAATCTCTGTTCAGACAGCTTTCGTCTCTCTGATCAGAGAAATTTTGAATAAGTAGTTTTTTCAAATCATCCCAAGTATTAACTCCTTTTATATTAACTAATGCCTAAGCGTTATCTCTCAACTTCGATATTATAGAATTTAAAAGAAATATGTTCGAGAAATTATTGGGGTCTGTTCTAATATAAAATTGTTTAATGAGGGATTCGCTTACAGAGATAAATTCTGTTTTTCAGAAATAAGTTCCACTTACATGAATATGATGGCAACTCTGAGCATCTCTTCCTATATATAAGGGTTCGGTTGGTTCGGCGATGCCTGTCCTCTCCAAATCCAAAGGGCCTTGCGAATTTGGGCGATTTTGTCCCAAATTCCGATGAACTGCTAGCTTCGGTTTCACTGCCGGTCTGCGATAGATGGGAATCCAGCGATTGGTCGTTCCACTCCGGGTAATACCGTCACAAAAAGTTCAACTGGTTCGATGTTTGGTAAATCGTTAAAACGAACAATTGCCAATCGATTTGACAATCTCCAAAACTCCGTACTGACTGCGCCAAAAATGTTCTCGAGACCCAAAATTGCCTTTTAAAAAAGTATTTATTTTTAAAAGTTTACAAATTACAACTACAACTACTAGTTACTACTAAGATGGTTAATTACTAACTGCTCGCTGCCAGCACAAAGCTCTATTTATAATAGTTTCTATTTTTGTTGAATCAGCGGGAAGATGGGGACGTAATTCAGGTAAACAAAATCGAAAGAATAATTTTTTTGTCATTTTGTTTGTTTGTTATTTGATAAACCACTAGTCGCTTGTCGCTTTATATCATTTGAATTGTTATGAAAGTGAGTATATGAAAATGCAAATATATAGGGTGTTACATTAAAAAATACATCGATGACGTCATAACCCGAAAACTCGCGTAGCTGTTGAAAATCGAAGTACATTACTAAAAAGAGCTAATGTTCTATAAAAACTTTTGTTTCCAGACTTTCTAGCCACCCTGTATATCTAACGGTGCCGATCCACAAAAATATTGACAAACAGTTACTTATTTATAATACTATCACAATATTACGGAAGAAGGAATATCTTTAGAAATCCGTGGTCAACTTATTGTGTAACTAAAATTTTAGAAATATTTACATATTTGAAAAGATATTAACACCATGGTTAGTTTTTGTAGATCTTTTTGACCGACTTCAAAAAAGGAGGAGGTATACAATTTGGATGTATGTTTGCTTTTTTATATTTTTTTATGTATGTTCGCGCATTTTGCATCGTAAGCGTACTCCGATTTTGATGTTTTTTTCGTTTGAAAGAGGAGCATGGAGAATTGATTACATTTTTAGAAAAACTCACATACGAAATCAACTTGCCTTCAATAACCACCCCCTAAGGGAGCGGAGGGGGAAGTTTTTCGCGAAAATCGAAAATCTGAGAATTCAGAGTTAAAGATGCTACCATATCCGAAAATGTTTGAATTGAACATTTTTTCAAACGAGTTACCGTTTTCGCGTTACAGTAGTGGTAGGTCCGCAATATGTGAATTTTCAATGCGATGTTCTGAGATCTCTGAATACCAACAAGACAGGCTAAAAAATACATGGGTAATAGAATAAGTACTATCTTCTCAGGTATTAGTGAACGTTCAACGATTTTCATGACTAATGTTACATTCAGAAGAGTGACATAAATATTTTTCACAAAAAAATTGGACCGACTTTATTAGTTGATGCACTGATAAATACAAAATAATAATATTAATTCTATAGGTGCTTATACTTTTGGAGTTGGTGCCTACAACAACTAACTACAACTGCACAATTTCGAAACTTTGAAGTTGGTCCAGAAACTTTATTGTCTAACTACAATTCCACAACTTCAAAATTTCGAAGTTGTGCAATTTCGGGTTCATAAGAGAGAAAAGTCTTTATTCATATCAAAGTTGATCACGATACCCTTATAGATGCGACTCGTATGGTGTTTATGTTCATACATATAAATATAGGTACATACAGGGTGAATTTTTGTCTGTCCACGGTAGATAACTCCATCACTACAAATTAAATGGAACATAGTATATTTTATTTTAGATTAAGAAGCTAAACTTCTTCTCAATTCCAACAATATAAACATGTACAGGGTATTTCAAAAGATAGGACATTTTAATGCTTTCAAGTCTCTGGTGAACTAATATTATAATGTAAATTTTCTGCTAGTATATTTTTTGTTTAGTTGTGTGATTTTTTGGCACCTAATTACCTATTTTGGTATTGTTGCGTAAAGGAAAAGGGAAAGTTAAAACTCAAATAAAATATTGTAAAGCTTGGTTATAGCGTACCAAAGGATACTTTAAAAACCGGTATATTATATCACAGTAAAATAGAAAGAGGTATTCAGACATTTCCACTAGTAGTATTTTACATACAGTTTATATACAGATCGAACCGACAATCAAGTACCTTTTTGACCGACAAACCCCAAACAGAGGAGGTATACAATTCGACTTTTTTTTATTTGTGCGCGCTTTGTATGTAGTAAACGTACTCCGATTTTGATGACTTTTGATTTATTTGAAAGAGGAGACTTGAGAAATGGTTTCATATTCGTATAAACTCAAATTAGAAATTTCCTTCCTTCCTAAAACCACACCCGAAGGGGGTGGAGTTGGCAAGTTTACTCGAAAATCGAAAATTCGAGATGGCAGAATTATAGATTATAGATAGGACAATATCCGGAAACATTTATATTTAACAATTTTTCAAAAGAGTTACGGTTTTCGAGCTGCACTGATATTTAAATCTCATATATATGTATTTTCGCTATATGGAGGGGGCGATTTCTTTCGGAAACTGAAAGTCTGAAGGTACCACATGAAAGACAAGGATATTTCTAGCAACATTTATAATGAACATTTTTTCCTTAGAGCTTCGGTTTTCGAGTTACAGCGGTGGTAAAATGGTTAAATTTAAAAATACTTATGCGTATTTCTGAGATCTTTACATAATAACAAGTACATGCAAAGAATCTACGTGCTTATTAGGATAAGTACTATCTTTAGCATCAGTATTTTTAAGAAAAGATGATTTTGTATGACAGATTTCTGCAGTGTTGATTCACATTTTCGAAAATATACTCATAAAAGTCTCAAATCTATCTAGGCCACTTTGAATCAATAAGCCATCTAGTTGTATTTAGTAAAATAAATTAATGATGTGTAACCGATGAGCAATGTGTTTGCGAATATGACAATCATCATCATACTGCTGGACATAGGCATCCCCGAGGTATTTACATAACAATGGAAACATCCTGTCCTAGCGGTTGTTATCCAGTTGGTGCCATTGCTTTTCGCGTCGTCGGTTCATCTAGTTGGTCGATCTTGGCTTCGTTTATCATCTACTGGTCACCTCTCAGAATTTTCCACAAAAAATTGCATTTTCTTGTCACTGCACTAAGAATGTGCGAGCTTATTATCGCTTAATTTTGAAATTATTAAATATAAGTGAACGTTCAACAATTTTGACAACTTATGAAACTTTTAAAAATTGAAATAACTAGTTACCTAATTTTTTCAAAAAAAAGCATCGTTTCTATTGGTTGTGCACTGAAAAATACGAAATAATTATACATATATACTTATATATATATATAATAAGTGTTCTATATTTATAACAGCACAAATTCAAAATAATCAGTACCATTAGTTCAAATATTATTTCTTTTTTTCAGAAAAAAACAGAAATTGTATATAATGTAATAAGATACTTATATACATAGGTAAAATTATTTGCCCATATAAACGAGAGTGTCTTTGCATTTTTAGGTTAGCTACGCAAGTTGTCCAAATCCAAAATAAAGAAGCGTTATTTATCAAAAAACAACTTTGACAATATAATTAACTACTTATAATTCCCCTTTTCCGACATCCGGTTCCGGATGACTTCATAAACTAAGAGGTATCTGCAGGATTTTATTATTTGTTTTTTATGTTTCTGATGATCCTTTATTCATTTGAAAGATGAATACTGAGAGAGAGTTCCGTTAAACGTTATAAAATCCACAATATCGTCACCCATAAAAACTTTGCCAAAAAGGTTGTATAAAACAAAAGATCATTTCCTGCAACATTTTTCAGCAAATTCAATGGACGTTGCCGCTATATTTTCAAATCACTGCATACACTATATAATTACTCAACAATTTTAATAAACCTTTCAAAAATGTTAAGCAATATATATATATATATATATATATATATATATATATATAAAGCTTTCGAGAATGTTTATTCTGTTCTTCAGGGCAAAAATCGTTAATTTAGAATAAATTAGCCAAAAACAGGAAAGATTTCATAGCCATCAATTACAATTACGGCTTCAATCAAAGAATTTTATTGAATATATGACTGCATCCCCAAGAACATCTTTTTATATATTATAAAACCAGTCAAGAATACAAAATCAATATATATATATATATATATATATATATATATATATATATATATATATATATATATATATATATATAAATATTCTTATCATTTAAAAGTTTCAAGTGCATTGTAAGGTTATTCAAACTTGAGAATAACATAATTATTTGGTCAAGAAAAACATGAATGGAAAGTGAGGGTATTTAATTATATTCCGTGTATCAAACTAAGGTCAACGTCGTATTATATACCCATGGTCGTCTATAAACATATACTTACCTACGTTGCTTTCAGGTAGATTTTAATTCAATAACATACTAATATTACTATTATATGCAATGCCATAGATGTTTACTATCCATTTCCACTTTAAAAGTACAGGGGGTTGAAATTTTGATTCCTCAATGTAGGGTTTTACGTTTCTTGTTAAATATACCTAATTTCAACTTTCTTTGATTAAACACGTATTATTAAATTGTTTTAAGTTTTGGCTTTCTTCTGGAATAGAATAATTTATTTTAAAAAAGATCATAAAAACTTAGCTATATAATACTAACTATATCTGGTATTGTATTAGTAACAGTGGAGCCCAAAACTAAATACAGAAGTTTTGCTAGCATTATTGAGAAAGGTCAAACATTCCTTGATTGTACTGATATTGAACATGGCTTGTTGTATAAAACATGATTTATAATAACATTTATTGTTGAATCCAATACCTATAGAATTAAATTTCCTATGTATTGTGTTCTGTTTGCCCTAGTGAATATTTTACTCGGCTTTTTAGATTTCTGGTTACTTTATTACGTTTATCATTTGTAAGAATTATTATTCTAGATATACTTTCTTGCTAAAATCGCAGGCGAATCTAAAAAAATAAGAAAATATATATATCTATTATTTAAATAATAGGCTTCATTTCAGCTTATGTTTCGCTCGATCTCCTAGGCAAAGATTAGAAACACCTAATCTTTGTCCTAGGTATACTAATACTAGACATGTACTATACACGGTGTCCCAAAAGTCGTGGTCCAAACAAAAGGAATTGACAAGGGTGGTCATTTATGATAAAAAGGTGATATAACATAGTCGATTCTTATCTGGTTTCATTCAAGTAATTTTTACTTTAGTCACTTTTATTAAAACTTTTTATTTTGTAAAAAAACCATGGATATAGATATTTTTTCTTAAGTAGCAGGAGTTAAGATATCACGGTGTTTGAAAATATATTTAAGCTTAATTTCTTTTTTTAAAACTACTACAAATTTTATTAGTTAAAACATGATATTAAGTACTTCACGCAAAACATCTTGTTACCTCAGTTTTTCTAAAGCAATTTGAATTTTTAGTCAATGATTTTTTTAATTCTGACCTGGAATTAGGGTATAACAATAAAAAAAAGTTAGTTAATGATAATAATATAAGAACAGGAGAATACATATAATAATTAAAATTTTGTCATTGGAATTTTTAAAATATTTTTTGTAACAAAAACTTTATCCTACAAATGACCACATCACTCATCTCCTTTCGTTTGGACCATGACTTATAAGACTCCCTGAACATATTCTTAGTAGATGGTTCTTCCTCTAAACTTAAAATGTTCTTTGTTGAATATCGTTTGAATAATAAGAGTCAGTGCAACTTTATGAATAAATTCATTAAATTTTCTATGACTCTGACACATTATTTAAAAAACGAGAACTTGGGAACATTTATTAGCACTAATATTAATATATTAATAATTCCGTCAAGAGGTACGGTAGACTCGATTGAAATCTTAGCTGAATAATAATACATAAAAAAATAATGATCTCGATGAATAAATCCGTGAAATTCGGATTGTCGAGTATTTTCTTAAATTCTAATGGTTCTAACAGCTCAATCAATGTCAATAGACTTTGATGTAAATCGCACATGTAATGTCAATCCTCCAATGGTTGGCGATAATTGTTGTAGATTTTACACTAAAAAATCATAGATCATAGGACCTCAGGTAGCACAGAAAACGCAAGTTAACAATTCACTACATACGCATGGACCAAGAAGACTGGAAATAGGAGAATAAACTCGCCCTAGAAATCGTGTAAAATTTTGTCCGTATATCTTTTGTAAATGCGTCTTTGCACACCATACCGTGCGCAACGAACGGCTCTCGCTTGAAAAAGACAGCAGATCATGACCACAAGATAAATTAAGACAACAAATATTTAAGGTAATTGTCAAGATGTTTGTCGTACATGAGGCCAAGCTATGATGTGCAACCTCTGTAATCTCATGTGGTTACGTAGAGAAGCATAGGAAGTTTACTCTCCTTGTTTCCCGTCTTCTTGGCATGGACATATGCAGATACCATACGCCACTAAAGTAAGTAAGTTAAAGATTGTGTATTATGAGTCATATTTCAACCGAGCAAAGACGGGTTTTCATCTTGTAGATTCTTTATTAGAATGTTTCTTTGGTTGTAACCTTTTTTTATTCTGTTTTATTTGGGGAGAGAATAAACCCGAAATCAAAGAAACTGAAAGTGATCGCACGCTCTGGTGTCACCCTCTCCAGATTTTTTCATGTCTATTAACTTATATCATTTAGCCCACAATTTGTGATGTAGGTATGGGGTTCTCAGAGAATATAAGCGATATAAAAAATTTTAAATGTAAAAGTTTGAGATAAGAGAATAACTTTATGTCATTCATGGAACTTTTCCTGAAGATTTGGAAAAACTGAAATTAGAAATATTTCGAAAAATAAAGTCTTATTTTTTAGAAACGGAAAAAATATAGTGAATTCAGCGTTTTATGAACAATATAGTTTGTTTCACGAACGGTGACTTCTGCCTTGAAAACACAAGAAACGGATCAATCCCGGGGGGAGTAAATCAGTAGCGTGACGATTTCGAGAGAAGATATGATATTTAATTTTTTTATACGCTTTAATGATATTCATTTAATTAGGGAGAAAAAATATCGATTCGTTAAATTAGCAATGATATAAAATATGTATTATTAACAATAATGCAGAAACATAAAATAGAAATCTATTGCTTGAGTTATAGAATATCAATTCGTTCATCTGAATTCTCTGAAATGTCACTTTGACTTTGTGAATCCTGTGAAATAAAGACGCGTTGCCTGCAGACATACGAGCGCCCTATGGTATTGAAGGAGATAAGCTTGAAATAGTAAAGAATTTCATGATAATAAGATGCGATGAGAAGTATAGCGTGATTACGTAGCTCGTGAATGATTATATGCAAACGCCATCATTCTTGAAATAAACTATAGGTATATATACGTCTGTATACAGAACTTTTAATTTCAACGTTTCAGCTGCCTGGAATTTCTGAGCTTTCAAATATGCACATTGAACAATTGAAATTTTTTTCAAAAGAGTTAAGGTTTTCAAGGGGTATTTTTTCTAAAATTAAAAATATGAGACGGCCAAATTAAAGAAGAAATTATATGTAGCAACTTTGAATTGGACATTTTTCAATAAAAGTTACTGTTTTCGAGTTACTGCAGTGAAGCGTGAAATATTTGTATTTACGACGCGATGTCTTAAGATCTCTGAATAATAACAAGTACAAGCAAGTATATATATATATATATATATATATATATATAATTACAGAAATGGATTGGGGATACTGTCGGAGGACTGGGACTTAAAAAAGCATACTCTGTTTGCTCACCGAGCTTTCGAGAAAATTTATTCTCTTCATCAGGGCTAAAATTAATACAAAACGATGTATAAATTCAAAAAAATTGGATATACATCGTTTTGTATTAATTTTAGCCCTGATGAAGAGAATAAATTTTCTCGAAAGCTCGGTGAGCAAACAGAGTATGCTTTTTTAAGTCCCAGTCCTCCGACAGTATCCCCAATCCATTTCTGTAATTGTTGTGATTAACAAGCACTGTCGTTCTTCCACCTACTATATATTATATATATATATATATATACATGGGTAATAGGATAAGTGAATAAGTACTATCTTCTTTGGTACTAGTGAACGTTCAACGATTTTCATGATTAATTACACTCAAAAGTGAGAAATAAATATTTCTTACGAAAAATTGGTTCAAATTTAGGTACCAGCACTGAAAAATATAAACTAGTTATTTTGTTGAACATGTAACTTAGAATTAGATGACATTAATTATTATGGAGATCATACATATTGTTGACCAAATTAGAAAATTTGATTATTAACAGAAATTCTTATTGGTACTAAATATATTATACTTACATCGGCAAATAGAAAAAGTATCTTGCGTAGTATTGTTTTACCCATGCTTGCATTTCAAATCCTATATGTCTATTAATTCTACTCAATGTTCACCCAAAGTAAACCTCATAAAAATGGTAGATTTTTACTTTAAAATCATATTAAGAGGTCAACAGGAAATATAAAAATGGCGCTACATTTAAAATGTAATATGCTATAGGCTACAGCAAACTTGTAAGAGACTGGAGAAATCAAATATCTGGTGATAACACGATGTTGTCAGAACTAAACAAAAGTGTTGTTTTGTATGATAAGGTAATTGTAATAAATCTTCTAGGTTCTAAAATACGAACATGAATGAACGAAATGAATTTTGAAGTTTTGACGTTTTGATTAAGTTTTACTATATAAAATAATTAATTATAAGTGATTATAAATCACAATGTTGGTCACGTTCAATATAATCGAGGGTTCATTGTCATCAACAATATTCAGGTAACGAACTTACGGTGAATAATTCTTTATAAAAGTAATAACTGTGCATTGTTTATGGATAACCCCAAATATAAAATATCCGTATTCTGAAGAATTTCCTGTTTATAACTTTATAGAATAATTAATCGATGAAGTTAAATCAATATTTTAAATTTTAATATGTATACATATGATAAATCTCTTAGGGATTTTTTCAACTAAATATTCTTATAGCTTATATCCAAAGTCACAGTCTAGAATAATTTTTATCCCAGATAAAAAGTGTTCCTACAAAAATAATTAGAAAACTACAACAGCACAGCTTAAAAATTACCAGCACCAATAGAACTAATATTATTCTATATTTTTGAGTGCAACAATTAATAAAGTCGGTCTAATTTCTTCTGAGAAATGTTTGTTTCACATTTTTGAGTGTAACATTAGTCATGAAAATTTTGAACGTTTAATAATACCTAAGAAGATATAGGCTTAGCTTGTGCTTGTTATTTATTATTCAGAAATCTCAAAACATCGCGGCGTAAATATAAATATTTTTGACTTTAGCGCTGTAACTCGAAAACCGTAACTCAATTTAAATGTTGCTACATATAATCTTTTCTTTAATTTGGCCGTCTCATAATTTCAATTTTCGAAAAGAAATTGCTCTTCCATGTAGTGGCAATATTCATATCACATATTTCGTACTTTACCATTGCGAAACTCGGAAACCGTAAACTTTTAAGAAAATGTTATGTTATTGGATATGGACCCCTTTCTAATTTTCAAATGTCGAATTTTCAATTCACGGAAAAATTTGCCCCTTCCAAATAGCTGAAACACATATGTCAGACTGTAACGCGGAAACCTATTATTATTTTTAAAAATGTACAATTTAAACGTTTCCGGATATGGAATTTTCTTTAATTCTGCCATCTTGACTTTTAAATTTTTGAGAAAAATTGCACTCTGCACCCCCTTTGGGGGCGGTTTTTGGAGGGAAGGAGATTTCGGATTTGAGTTTTTTTTAAATAAGGGACCATATCTCAACTCTCCTCTTTCAAATGAAACAAAAATCGTCTTAATCGGAGTACCAAGCACCAACTTCACAAGTACCAGCACCAATAGAATTAATATTATTTCGTATTTTTCAGTGCACCAACTAATAACTTCGGTCCATTTTTTTTTAAATATTTATTTCTCCCTTTTGAATGTAACATTAGTAACGAAAATAGTTGAACGTTCACTAATGTAATTGAATAAGCTCTGCTTATACTAAAGAAGATAGTACTTATCCTATTACCCACGTATATTTTTTGCTTGTACTTGTTATTATGTAGAGATCTCAGAACTCAGAACATCGCTGGGTAAAAACGTATAAGAATTATTTTAGATTTAACCATATTACCACCGCTTAACTCAAAAACCGTAACTGTAAGGAACAAATGTTCATTATAAATGTTGCTGCAAATATTATTGTATTTCATGTGGTACTCAGAGACTTTCAGTTTTCGAAAGAAATCCACATAGGGAAAATACACATATGTGAGATTTTAACATGGATGTAACCCGAAAACCATAACTCTATTTAAAAAATGTCTAATTTAAACTTTTCCGGATATTTGCATTTCTTTAATTATGACATTTCTCAAGTGTTCTCTCCTCTTTCAAATTAATCAAAAATCATCAAAATCGGATGACGTTTACTATATACAATATATAACAAAAAAAAGGCAGACAGTCGAATTGTACCTTCTTCGTTGGGGGTTAAAGTAAAAAATAACAACACCATAATATAAGAATTATAAAGATTTCGAAGTTTTGCTAGATATGATGTACTTGCCATAGGTATCTAGACAGGAAACTCTTGGCACTAACATTTAGTCGAATTGTATATCTCCTTCTTTTGCAATGTCTCTCCGATGTGGTTGAACAACATTTCATGGAAAACCGCATAGTATTTAATTTGACGTTCCTATCTATTTCATTGAATATATTGTAGAATCTCTCAAAATCTGAATAAGAACTCAAAGAACTGTCTTTTTTCACCCCAGGTTTGACCTTGAAATTGATTCCTTCAGCTATTTTCTATGGTGTCAATCAGTTTATAAATAAAATACAATAAAATACAGTAATAAAATATGTACTTTTAAAGTGTAATAAAAGGTAATATCTAGAAAACTGCTGATTTAAAAAAAAATTAAGTGATGCAACGGGTGATTTTGTAACTCTCACTACTTTTTAAGGGTAATCTCCTCCTCTCGTAATCTCCTGAAAAAACTACTTTTCAATCAAGACATAATTTAATGTCAATAACAATGTTTCAATAACAAATTAAAAATGTTATGTAATAGTATAACAGTAAGCAGTGGTATACGAGCCGTTGTCATGGTAATGCACTGCTGACATATTATGACATATGTAACAATTTTAGTAAATTGTCTCCGAATTTCGAGATTTATTTTAGTGTGTCCTTTGATAATTAGTGTTCATTTTGTTCATTTGTTGTTCAGTTTTAGTGATTTGTTATTATTTTGTTCCTTTTTGTTCTTATTCATTACAGTCTCTGTTAATTTGACAACTCTCAGTTGGGATTATTCCTAGAATAAATGAATTCAATTGCCAAGTTGATATGTTTTTAATTCTCGGAGAATGTAGAAATAACTACCGAAATTCCTCTGAACTTTGGGCCGTAAGGTTTCCGCAGTTCCCCGAAAATCCCACATGAACTTTAAAAGATTAGAAGCTGGAAGTCATCAGACTGGCCAACTTTCATCGAAAAAGTGAAATTGAAAAAATACCAAAACCAACGATAACCTGATCCAGACTTTGACAGACGGGTGGAATTTCGCCATTGGTTACAACGATGAGTCACTGAAAACAATTTACTAGAAAACATAATATTCTCAGACGAAGCAACTTTTACAAACCATGATCAAGTAAATCGGTATAATATGCATTATTGGGCTGAAGAAAATCCACACTGGGTACGAACTTTAGGTAATCAACACCCTTGGTCGGTAAATACTTGGTCTGGGATACTTAGCGATAGTTATTGTTATTGGACCTCACTTTTTTAATGGAACTCTTAATCGACATCGGTACTGTGATTTTCTTTAAAATGACTTGCCAAGATTAATGCCAAATATTCCAGATCAATAACGTGGGGAAATTTGGTTCTAGCATGACGGTGCCCCACCACATTACTGTCGAAATGCACGTTAAATTACCTACACCTACCCCAATAGATGGATTGGACGTGGTGGGCCGGTGAATTGGCCTTCTCGATCGCCAGACTTCTTGACTTTTTCTTGTGGTGTTTTGTCAAAGGAAAAGTCATGGCGAAAGCTCCAACTACATTTGAAGACATGAGGCAAAGGATCACACATTCAGTTCAAGAAATCATCCCAGATATGTTGTTGAGAGTTCGCAGTTCCTTTCGGAATGGGATTAACAAATATTTAGAGCAAAATGGCCTTCATTTTGAACAACTATTAATTGAAATAATTACCATGCATTACCATGACAACGGCTCGTATACCACTGCTTACTGTTATACTATTACATAACTTTTTAATTTGTTATTAACATATTGACATTGACATTAAATTATGTTTTGATTTAAATGTAGTTTTTTCTAGAGATTAAGAGTCTGAAAGGAAAACTACACCTTTCTATTTAATTTTTAAAAGTTATCCCCCACCCCTAAAACGTGGTGAGAGCTAGAAAACACTGATGATTCCAAATGGTGCCCACAACGTCTCGTTGTATCACTCCAAATTTATTTTCTTTATATCAGCAGTTTTCTAGATATTACCTTGTAATATCTATAATGTGTATAAGAAGACATGTATCATGATATTCTGGCCCCATCCGTACCTAAACCCTACCCTAGACCACGTACTGTCAACACAAGACACAAAACTAATTGGAAATATATTTTTTTCAATCTTCTGAAAGTTTTTGGGGCTAAAATGGTGGTCTGAAAATACATTATACTAGAAGTTGTTTTTTGTTCTTATATTGATTTCTTAGACGTTCTTGAAAGATGATAATTTTCTAACTAATGTATTTCAATCATAAGCAAACTATTGAGTAAATAATTTATCTACATATTGTATTAATTAATAATTATCGTTACTTTGAAGGCCACCCTATAAGACTACGACGAAATAGACAACAAAAACTAAATAAATATGTATATTATAGATTGGATATTTTGCATCAATATATTTGTCCTAGTCACATTGTAAAATCAACCGAAATCTAAAGTGGCTAGCCCTTGTAAACCCGGCCACACACTAAATTACCTAATCGCTTGTTTATTTATGTTAAAATCTGACTAGTGATTGTAGCAATATTATAAAGTATGAGCCGTATTCTCAAGAAGTAAATAACTATCTTGGGAATATTCGAGCAGAGAATACTACCTCCAATATTCGAGGCAGCACTGACAATTTCCAAACTAGTCCTTTTTCCGGACCCAGTTTAAGACATGCGCAGATGCGCAGTTTCAGTTTCCCGCAGCGAGCCGTGTCTGATAATCAATCCTTATTTTTAACTCATACTAGTATAGTATAGGTACCTATATATTCAGAAATATCATAATATGACTGGTACATGATAAACTTGAATTAATCAATTCCACTTGCCGGGTGTTTATATCCACCCGCTATACGTTTTCAATGCGCTCATGCTGGTCTCCACCATCAGTGCTATGCTGAAGATTGATACTAGTATGAATTCAAAATAAGGATTGATTATCAGATACGGCTCGACAATCTGCAGCAAACTGAAGATAGGCAACAACTTTGAAATCATGATATTTTTCTGGGTGGCGGTGCTTTGTTTGGTATTCAATCTATTTGAACATTTATAGTGATATGATGCAATATTGTGACAATGTGAAATTGCAACTAATAGTTGTTGACGTTATTCAATGGCGAAAGGGGTGTTTCCCTTGCAGTAGTTGTTGTCGGCACACTTAGCTAGCGATAGAATTCATATTCAAAAATATAATAATATGACTGGTACAGGATAATCTTGAATTGTGGTAAGTAAGTCTTACCCCGAGGGTTCCGGTCATTCATATTTTAGTCAAGTCAAAAATTATATATATTGAAAATAAGTTTAGGTGAGTAATTGAACCCCCGCCCCCTAGAGCACATGGAACTGAACAGTGGCCATTCTACTATATGAGACAAGTTGCATCAGTTGTCGTCGAGCTAAAATATAAATGAATAAGTATTCCATACTTTCATTTATAAAGGTTTACAATATTGTTTGGTTTTATGCGTTTATAGGTGTGTTCGAGCAGTATTTGAGACCGTTTGACAACTGCTTATATGCGCATGTGCTGTTTGAAACAGCTTCCATTTGGTTTGGGTTTTCTTTTCTGCTACGACAAATTTCAGTTTGCTAACTACGCCTTTCCTACGATTTCATCGTCTTATTCTGGATCTCGGCGCTCGCCATCAAAATATTTTTGTCGTTCTGAGATTCAATGCTGACTCGAATATTGGAGGTAGTATTTTCTGCTAGAATATTTCCAAGATAGTTATTTACTTCTTGAGAATACGGCTCGTACTTTACAATATTGCTACAATCACTAGTAAGATTTTAAAATAAATAAATAAGCGATTAGGTATTTTAGTGTGTGGCCGGGTTTACAAGGGCTAGCCAATTTAGATTTCGGTTGATTTTACAATGTGACTAGGACAAATATATTGATGCAAAATATCCAATCTATAATATACATATTTATTTAGTTTTTGTTGTCTATTTCGTTGCAGTCTTATAAGGTGGCCTTCAAAGTAACGATAATTATTAATTTATACAATATGTATATAAATTATTTACTCGGTAGTTTGTTTATGATTGAAATACATTAGTTGGAAAATTATCATCTTTCAAGAACGTCTAAGAAATCAATATAAGAACAAAAAACAATTTCTATTATAATGTATTTTCAGTCCACCATTTTAGCTCCAAAAACTGTCAGAAGATTGAAAAAAATATATTTCCAATTAGTTTTGTGTCCTGTGTTGACGGTACGTGGTCTTGTTGTCAGTAGAGGGCAGGGTTTAGGTAGGGATGGGACCAGAATATCATGGTACATGTCTTCTTATACCATGACATATACAGGGTGGTCATTTTAAACTCTTACAAGGTAATATCTAGAAAACAGCTGATTAAAAAAAATTGGAATGATACAACGGGACGTTGTGGGGCACCATTTGGAAGCATCAGTGTTTTGTAGCTCTCACCACTTTTTAGGGGTGGGGGATAACTTTTAAAAATTAAATAGAAAGGTGTAGTTTTCCTTTCAGATTCGTAATCTCTAGAAAAAACTACATTTAAATCAAAACATAATTTAATGTCAATGTCAATATGTTAATAACAGATTAAAAAAATATGTAATAGTATAACAGTAAGCAGTAGATACGAGCCGTTGTCATGGTAATGCATGGTAATTATTTCATTTAATAGTTGTTCAAAATGGCGGCCATTTTGCTCTAAATATTTGTTAATCCTATGCCGAAAGGAACTGCGAACTCTCAACAACATATCTGGGATGATTTCTTGAACTGTATGTGTGGTCCTTTGCCTCATGTCTTCAAATATAGTTGGAGCTTTTTCGCCATGACTTT
Source organism: Crioceris asparagi (assembly GCA_958507055.1). Lineage (NCBI taxonomy): Eukaryota > Metazoa > Arthropoda > Insecta > Coleoptera > Chrysomelidae > Crioceris > Crioceris asparagi. The sequence goes on from OY293826.1 coordinate 31,107,616, forward strand.
TCCTTTGACAAAACACCACAAGAAGAAGTCAAGGTGAGTTAAGTCTGGCGATCGAGCAAGCCAATTCACCGGCCCACCACGTCCAATCCATCTATTGGGGTAGGTGTAGGTAATTAAACGTGCATTTCGAGAGTAATGTGGTGGCGCACCGTCTTGCTGGAACCAAATTTCCCCACGTTGTCGTTCTGGAATATTTGGCATTAATCTTGGCAAGTCATTTTGAAGAAAATAACAATACCGCTAAGTATCCCACACCAAGTATTTACCGACCAAGGGTGTCGATTAGCGAAAGTTTTTTTCAGCCCAATAATGCATATTATACCGATTTACCTGATCATGATTTGTAAAAGTTGCTTCGTTCGAGAATATTATGTTTTCTAGTAAATTATTTTCAGTGACCCATCGTTGAAGCCAATGGCAAGTCCATCCGTCTGTAAAAGTCTGGTCCAGACAGTTCTTAATGGCGGATAATATGGTAAGGATGAAACTTGGAATTGCGCTATATTCTGAGAACAAAATTTTAACACTACGTAGCGTCTCTAGCTACATTTCTGGATCCGATTTGAGGGCTACCGTCCCCAAAACACCTACAACCATGTCATCGTTCGTTTTGGTATTTCTTCGATTTCGCTTTTTCGATGAAAGTTGGCCAGTCTGATGACGTAACTTTTTTAATTCGTTATTAAAATATTGACAATGACAAATTATATTTTGATTTAAATGTAGTTGTTTCTGGAGATTACGAAAAGAAAACTACACCTTTCCATTTAATGTTTAAGAGTTACCCCCACCCCTAAAAAGTGGTGTGAGTTACAAAATCACCCGTTGCATCACTTTAATTTTTTTTAAATCACCAGTTTTTTATATATTACCTTTTATTACACTTTAAAATGATCTATTCTATTATTATATTTTATTTATAAACTGATTGACACGATAGGAAATAGCTGAAGAAATCACTTTTCTAAGGTCAAACCTGGGGTGAAAAGAAACAGTTCCGTGAGTTCTTATTCAGATTATGAGAGATTCTACAATATATTCAATGAAATAGATAGGAATTTCAAATTAAATACTATGCGGTTTTCCATGAAATGTTGTTCAACCTCATCGGTGAGACATTGCAAAAGAAGGAGATATACAATTCGACTGAATGTTAGTGCCAACAGTTTTCTATATAGATACCTATGGCAAGTACATCATATCTAGCAAAACTTCAAAATATTTATAGTTCTTATATTATGGTGTTGTTATTTTTTACTTTAACCCCCAACGAAGAAGGTACAATTCGACTGTCTGCCTTTTTTTGTTATATATTGTATCCGATTTTGATTATTTTTGATTAATTTGAAAGAGGAGACAAGACTTAAGAAATGGTCCCATATTGGTAAGAACTCAAATCCGAAATCTCCTTCCCTCTGAAAACCGCCCCCGAAGGGGGTGGATGTGGCAATTTTTCTCGAAAATTTAATATTCAAGATACCAGAGTTAAGGAAAAGCAAATATCCGGAAACGTTTAAATTTCATTTTTTGTTAACAAATTTTACCAGAATATTCAAACACAGTAAAAGCAGCTGCTTGGACAACTATATACTTAACAAATCTCCCAAGTAAGTAAGCTTCCTTAGTAGGGACAGATTTGACTACATGGAAATAATTAACAAATAGGTATAGAAAACTTAAAATCAATTTACGGAAATTAATACCTCAATTATTGAATTCAGACCCAACTTTGAGCTTAATCTTTCTTGGTGCATAGGTATCAGTTAAATAACATAAATTGGGATAAATTAGATAAATATGATAATGTACATGATATGTTCAATAATTTCTTAGGTATTTTTCTCGAGATGTTTGACATGCTTTCCAAAAGACTAAGATGGTACATAAGACTAATATAACAAAAAATCTATAGTTTTAATCTGAAAAATTCCCCCAGAAATATATACTTTTCAAATGAAATAAAGTTCGAAAATAATACAGACGTATAATTTGTACATGAAAAGCGAAAATATTATTCACATAGAATATAAAAAAAACGGTGAAAAGTGCTAAGACGGTTTGGGAAATAACTAAGGAAGCACTATCCACAACTGCTATTCATTCTGATAATCACATTACTGCTGAGAAATTTTATAAATTATTTATGAAAATTTCAGGTAATATAACAAGAAACTTAAAAATATTGCAAAATATCCCAGACTTCGTATCTTCTTGTTTAAAATTTCATAAGAATTTATGCCTAACACCTGTCGATTAAGTGGAGGTGAGAAAAACCATTGCTGATTTATCTGACAGTAGGTACAGCTCTCGGCATATTTTTTCATAGTAACAAGTTTTTAAAATCGAGTAAAGCCTCTCTATGAGTTCCATCCTGACGAGGGAGTTCGTGAACAACAAACTAATAGCGCAATTAATTGCTAATATCGAGAGTTTATCCACCTTTAATAGATTGTGTCTTAATGTGGACCAAACTTATTTACTCAACTATACATTGAGGTTACTACAGGATCATAGGGAGTCCCTGGATTTCAGATTGAATTGAAAGGATCATATAGCAAATCTTTCTTCTAAACTATCCAGTACCTCATTTTTTCTTCACAAAATTTCAGAAATTTCAATGTTCTTAGGAGGGCCTACATGGAACTCTTGCAGTTTAAAGTTTCCTACGGTTTTCTGTTCTGGGGAAATTCCGCTGATTGGACAAAAAATTGTATCAAGCAGAAGGCTGAATTCAGAAATCTGGGTAAAATCAAATGTATAGACAGCTCTGTAGAAAGGTTTAACAAAACTCAGCATATTAACATTGCCTGCCCTCTACATGCAGCAGTTGATGATCATCTTACGAGGTATGGCAATAGCCTGTTTATTAATCAGCATCGACTGACCATCACACATAACAACTAGGTATATTACTCTAGCATCATTTGTCGCCATGTATTTGCCTATGAATTAATTAAAGCTTAAGACAAAACTGCTGTTGATAGAACTATGTCCATATAATATTGATGAATTCCTCAAGTCCAATGGGTGATTTATATGTTTTGTCGAACTTCAATTTGTGATTTTATGCGTAAAATGTTCAGTTATGTTAAATATAATACTGTAAATACTGTGCGAATCTATTATTTGAATACTGATTTTTTTTATATTCTTTTTGTGCATTACATATTTTAGGTATTTTATTAAACTTTGTGACAATACTAAATCTGTTCTGTTTCCGGATATTTAAACATATAAATAATATTTAGCATTATATAATGATTAATATTATAAGCTAGGTGGTGTGTGTTTATGTGTTAAACACTGACATTGAAGAACGTAAAAACAAATGAACTATGCAGACAGCTCTGCTGAAGATGGTGGATATCCCTATTGTCGTTATATAGAGAAATGAGTTTGACAGTTTCAAAAAATCTACATAGGTATGTGACCGGATGATAAATATGACAAGCTATTGCATGCATATCTTCTGTAGCAATTAATTTACCTAAAAAGTTTACCTACACTGCCTAGTTGCTCCTTATAAACTTACTTGATTATTTTCTCTCTGGGCTTCAGTTTTTATTTGTACTTTTTTTAAGAGAAAAATATTTTGTATGTTCAACTAAAATTTAAATTAATACCTAATAAAAAATAATCATTTACAAGCAAAAGTAGCAATAAAAATTCTGACAGCCTGTAGCCAGCGGAAAGGTAAATTTCTCACAATTCATTGAATTGAAATTTGAACATCCATAGATTTTTTCCATATTAATTTTTTTCTTTATTCTTTTTTCTGTGCATTTTATGAAAAATTGTTTCGAACAAAAGTTTTAGCTACTGATTATACTTATCCATAACCCAAAATTATTTTTGATGATATTTACACTACGGCTCTTTTTTGATAATTTTTTTTAATGTTTAAACGGTCGCCATTATGAATATTCTTACCCGTTAGTGCCACATAACGAACATGGCCAGATATTTAAGAGATTGATTTTTGTAGCAAATTTGAACTCGATACTTCCAAAACTGCTACCTCTAACGCGTTAACAAAAAGTTTTTTTTACCTACTTGTAGACATAATTCAATTCAAATTCAAAAGTGTGAATGATTGCTATGGTAGATTTCTATAGAAATTTACCTAAAATTAATATATTCATATGTCATCTCTGCTGACAATATTTGAAGATAATTTAACAGAAATGGAATAAATAGTTTCAAGAAAAATATAGAATAACAAACATATGAATATAGATATGTACCTAAATAGGGATTTCAGAAATGTTGTGTATATAAGTAGTCCATGAGATTTGCTTCTTGACGAATTCAGAGATTGTTCAGGTAGATTTATAGTTTTTTTTCTCACATACAACAACATTGCTGACTATAAAATTTTAAAGAAGAAAAAATGGTAGTGTCAGAGATTAAATTTGAATATTCCACAGCTCGTTTATTAAAGAAAACTGGTTTCTTATTCCTATTGTGGAAAACTTGTTATTATAGGATTTGTGTAATATTTGAATGAATAATTATCACCTGACGATTATATACCTATTCAACAATGAATCACAAACTGCTTTGAAACAGAAGAAACAGAATTGTTATAATATCGCAAGAAAATAATATGACTGTATAATTCGAAACACTACATTTTTATTAATTTTACCCACAATATTTCAATCAAGTCGATAACAAGAATCATGTCGAAGAAATAATTGGATTGTAGTAATATCATTAAGTACAAATGCCTTTTAAAAAGTATGGATACAATTAGATAAAAACAATAAGTTGTTGCATTTACAACTGTTGTTTGCAAGTTCTAAAAGCGCATGTTTCATCGAAAACAAATATATGCAGTTTAAACTAAGAAGGTAGATATAATGTAAAAAAATCTTTTTCATACGAAAACCCGATCTTTTTATTCGATGTTTGAAACCTGCACGAGAACTTAACGTATTACCGGCTCCGCTCTTAACCAAACTCTTCATTCATCCTTGTTGTTCCATTCTTCCTCTTTTTGTCTTCATCCAATCATCACTCCATGATCGTCTTGGTTTTCCTCTGTTTCTGCGTCCTATCGGGCTCCAATCCGTTATCTTTTTCATCCACTTATTTTTTCTGATTCTCCTAACCCTTTAAGCTGTTTGTTTGCCATTGTGCTTAGCATATATTTTTTTTGTTCTTTTTTCTTCCATTCTAATTTAATCTGTAATGTACGGCATTAATTTTGGAGCTGTTTCTTTGGTTGTGAACCCACGTTTATGCCCCATAGGTAGGCATGTAACTGGGATCCCCATTCCATCACACTTTCTTCTAAATTTTTTTAGGATACCTATTTTCTAGGTAGTTTTTGAAAAGTGTCATTGAGGTCGAACATGCCTGCAGCGGCCCTTTTGATGTTTAAAAATGATCTGTGTACTTGTTTCCTATTTTTATCAACAACTTATGGTTCTTGTACAGTGCAATTGTTGCTTTTATTAATTCTTTGCCTATCTTAATACCTTTCATTTTTTCCATACAAAAGTACCGAATCCTATACTTTTTATGTCAATAACCAAGTGGATGTCTCTGATTTTTGCTTTTTTTCTTTTCTATCGCTTGTCTTGTAGTGTACGATATATTTATGTGATGCACACAAGCTTTTCCCGCCGCCTTATGCTCTAATTTGTTGTTCAATATTTTTCCATATAATGTTCTGATGTTAGATATAATACTGATCGCTGTAGTTCGTACACACTCAGCCATCTCCATTTTTTGCATATTGTTATAAAATATATTTTTTCAAATGTTCTTAAATAACACCCTCAAATAGTCACCATTTTGAATATTCCATCCAATAAATAAAGGTTTGTAAGAATATTTCCAGGCTACTATGACCCTTTTTCCACGAACTAAATAAGTAGTTTTGAAAGTAGTGAAGGTAATAGGCAAAGACGTAGTGTAGCCCGTTGCTCGTTTCGACCCCAGCTCGTACGATCAATTGAGTGTAGGGCTGCCTAGGACGAAATCGCGGCGGTATTCACCATGGTCTATGTATCCATGGCAGCACGATGAGCAGAGTTGCATAGTATGGTTGAAGCAGGATAAATTATCAAGTATTGTGATTTCATTTGAAAAACTTGAAGATAGACTTTTTTTAATGCACGCTTGAATTATGCTTGAAAACTATATCGAGAACGTCATATTCTTTAACTCATAAAATATTGTTTTTTATTCATCATATTTTTGAAATGATCTCTGCACTTAAACCGTTGACGATCTCTCATCTATAAATTTGTGTAACTCCTCATTCTACTGATACCTACTAATATAATAACCACTGTTTATCGCCGGTCGTCTCAAGTGACACACACTACTTAGTTGAGAGGTTTACTAGTGGTAGCTTGTCATTGCTTTCCACGAGATAATTTCTTATTATTTTCTCAAATACTAGAAAAATATCATATTTTGAAAAAGATTGGGATTCTGAAAATCAGAACAACTTATTCTATTTATTTCATCATCGTACACGTTTTTGAACCAGTCTATATAGATATAGATATTATTTTTGTAAATTAGTGCATTGAAAATATAATAATGATTGTCTTGAAAATGAGTTCCTGCTATTTTCTATTGACTTGATTCCATACATTTGACCCTCACTGTATGAGGTTTTGTCATGTAGCATATTGTACATGATATTGAGTGTACAAAAGTATATCCGATTAAATAAATGTATTATACTTACAATACGAAGATAGGAGAGTAGCTCGTGCATGCAACGGCAACTCACGGTCCATGGACGAATAATGTTCATGGCGTTCACCAGCTTAATAAAAAAACCGTTAGCCTATATTTATGTTTACTGGAGTGCAAGGTATAATGCTATTTCACTCATTCGATGTGTACAAAAACCAGGTTATGCTTTACTAACCGACATTTTTTATTTCATCAATATAATTATTATATCTCAACCATAGTAAATAATATTGAACAAAAAGTAGTGAAGAAAAAATGTTGATTATAATAATAAATTTTCAGAAGGAATTTTGCTTCTTATTTTGCATCGTAAAAAAAATATTTATAAATATAATGAGCGTTTTACTCTCCTTGAACGATGGACCCGAACATTGATTGATGATATACATATCAAAAACATAATGTATATCCAACTGGGTACCTATATCGTCTAACGTCTTGACTTATAAAGGTTATTCTCATCACTTTTTCTATAGAAATACCTAAAATAGTATTTTGAAAGCATATTTTTCAAACCAATTTTTAGCTTGGCAGCTCTCTAGAGCTGAGATCTATCTCAGTGCCTAGAAATGTACGCGATGTAAAAAGTTTGAATGAGAAAGTAATCGGAGGATAAAGGGAATACCTATATAATTATATTTTACAGTGCAGATACGATAAAAACGAACATAGTTTGTTTAACGAGCCGTACTGATGACCTCTACCGCGCCTGTGTGGGCGTAGAGATTTCACATTTACAGCTAGATATGTCAAGCTGTAATTACTTTTAGGTATGAATGGTCAAATTTATTGATAACTTTCAATTGTTTCTTACAGGTATCATTGTATTCTCCGTAAAAGATCACCATTCATGGAAGATACGGCATTCCCAAACGATGAAGGCTGATTCGACTGCCATAACATTCCGAGTAAATGGTATTATTATTTCGGCCCCAATCCACATCGCTAGCTTAGCCATTGGTCCAAGGATCCATAAAAGTAACGACAGAGTCATCGTTAGTGAAGACAGAGAAGTTTTCTACAGTCCACTGTCAAGCTTACATCTTTACTCTCTGAACACTAGTATTTTAAAAAATGAAATGAATGGAATGAATAACGGCGAATATCAGGGAGATGTGCGCGATTATGGCCTTAAAGCCTCTCAATCCGTAGGTAAGACCCCTTCCCAGTCAATCATAGTTTATTCTAAATAGCTGTCCTAAAATATAAATCTCAAATTCAATTTTTAATTGTGATTGGAGTAAAAAGATGTCCTATCTTTCTAATCAATAGTCTCATTTGCATTCAGATATGTAACATCTTTGGATTATGGCAATAAAATAATTTTTCCATTTTATAATAGTTATTTGTATTTGTCGGGAAACTTAACTTTTTCTATCAATTTTAAAGATAATATTGAATCTTAAATTGGATATTACTCGTCTAATATTTAAAATGGTTTTGACTTCATAGGTATGGGAATGGATAATCAAGGAATCCTGTACTTTAGCTTATTGTCAACAAACAGCATCGCACGATGGGATACACATACATCATTCTTATCTGGGCAGAGGATTATTGCCAGAGACCCAAGATATCTAGAATGGGCCAACTCTTTTACATTTGATTTAAATGGCAACATGACAGTTTTGGTTAACAGACTGAACAGGTTCTTAACAGATAAGCTCAATATTAATGAAGCTAACTTCTGGTTCATAACTTCTAATGTTGGAGGAAAAAGTTATTTATACGATGAGTCTATTGAGTATAATAATAGTCAAGACATGGTCCCTGTCCTTAAGAATGCAACTGAAAAATTACCTGAGCCAGAAATATTACCAGGATCGGCTCAAGACTCATTTTTGATTCCACAACCTGTACCATCCCACAAAGAAAACGTTCCACCTTCAACTACAACTTCTATTCCTATCCCAGAACTCACAACTATACAGGAAGATACAGGTCATACAGATCAAACTCCAGATCAGCTAGATAGTGATCGCATGGACGGTGGTCATGGTAATTCTGATCACATGGAGCAGGATCAAATAAATCATGATCAAATGGATCAGAGCCATAATCACATGGAACAGAATCATATGACCCAGGACCACATGGGTAAAATAGATCATGATAATTTGGATCAACCAAATGATTCGTCCAAAGAAAATAAAGACATGGCTCTGAAAAATTCCACAAGCAGAAAAGAACAACAGCAACCTCGACCTACTTCTGGAAGTACACGTCTGGAAGTAACGTTTATGAGTTTTTTGTTCGCGAGCTGTTTATTTTTGGTTTGACTTTATCTAAGGAAATCTTGTGATTCAACTTGTAATAAACTGAAGTATGTAAATAGAATAAAATATACAAGATAATCGAATCCCCACAATATCATGGCCAAATAGATTGTGATAGATGCTTTTTTGCAATATTAGTAGGTATATTTTTATATAGTTTTTCATGTGGGTTGAGGTGGGAGAAACTGTTTACTGAGCAGTTCTGTCATTACATATTACGGAGACGGTGGTGGCTCTCCTATATTTAAGAGATATGTTCATGCTAATACTTTGAAAATACTTTTCTTTTAAATGTACACTTAAAACCGACCGAAATATTTTGTTTTTCATATGAAAATCAACTATTCCGTGCCATAAGATAGATGCAATTGTCCAGGAATTCAATGTTTTGAAAATTCAATCAACGCAAGGTCAATAGTTATAATATTATTATTTTATTTTCTAGAAAGGAAAAATTAAATATTATCCAAATATTTTAATTTCGAAATTGATATGTTTCGAATTTTCGGACCCTTAAGAAATTCAACTTTCCATGAGTGTCGGTGACCTCATGTATGAGAAAAAATATTTTCACTATAAGCACATTTAACCAAAGTATTGTTATTACTTTACTCTTTACTGTTACTTAAAATATCAATATAGTATAAGAATAGTGTACCTATCTATAATATAAATATTTAAATTGAGATATTATGTTATATTGTATTTTCTTGAATTGAAATATCTAAATTTTGAATAAATTGAAAATACTTGAGTTTTTTTTGTTTTATAAACTTCCTAGAATTGTGACATTGTCAAACTCCAAATTCTCAACCAGAAAGGGTAGGAAGAAACTAATAGTTTTATTGGGGATATCTTTGAACATGTACAGGGTGGTCCAAGAGTGTGTTAAAGATAAATAACTTGATAATTGTTATAGGCAATAAAATAAATTATTAGGCAAAATTTGTAGGGACTTTTGAGAGTTACAAACTAAAATAAATTTTGAATATACAAGGTTGTATATAAGTTTGTTACAAACCAAATTAAACTTTTTTGAATGGAAAGCCCTGTATATTATCACATTTTTTAACAACTCTCTTTTTGACCATTCACCCAACCTAGGGTTGTTAGGGTCTATAAAAGGCTTTCAAGATTTATGGCCACTTTTCTAAAAAAACGGACTTTCTACAAAAAATTCAAATGGAACACGCTGTACATGATGTTGCATTCGGATATCTCTACTAATATTTTCCTTGTTTTTTCCCCATATCTAAATCTACTATTTATTGAGATATTCATCATTTTATAAACAATAACACTAATATTTGAGCATGAAATTCAAATCTAAGTTGCCATGGAAATAAAAGAAATTACCTGTGAAAAATATAAATTAAGTAATTACGGCTCGTTCAGTTTCGCATTTAACATAGAAGAAAGTGCTTATTTATGATCATGAAGATGAATTTCTCAAACAACGTATTAGAGGCCATTAAAAAAATTATTTGTTAGCAACAGGATATAATAAAACTATACTGAAAAATTCAGAATAATATTAATTATGTTACGTGGATGAAATATCACGTGAAAGAAGATATTGCAAATAAAGCCTGGAGAAGATCCTCCAATGACATTCCAAATAGAGCCAGTTAAAATTGAGGCTCCAAAATTCGATAGAAAATAGTCTTAGTTTACATTTTAAAAAGCAATTTGATGCTGCTGCTTTGTCTAGTGGTTGGTCAGATGAAGAGGAAGCCTCTACATGATGATGCCCTGGAAATCTTAAATAGCCTAACTGGTGCCGAACATTATTTTGAGAATTTAGTGGAAAATCTTGAAAGGCGATACACTGACAACAAGTTTACAAAGCACAGTTCAAGTATAGGTAACAAAGGTATGCCGAAACATCGCAACAATATGAATTTGAGGAGGTTGTCCGGTTCGTTGACTGGTATACCCTACAGCACCAAAATACTTTCTTGACAGGTTTACAAACTTTCATTGATGGTATAAGAGGTATTGAGATGCAACAGACCCAAAGGTTGCGCGTGTACTTGAATATGAAGCTGTTAAACAGGCATCTGGAAGTTATCTCGGTCTCTGGCGAATTAACCCAGCCCAAGAGAAGCCGTACGATATTAAACAAACTACTGAAATGTTGCGAAAACTTGAGGGACAAACAAACGAAAGTAAAACTCAAAGGGTATGTTGGAATTGTTGACAAGCAGGACACATGAAGAACAACTGCCCACAACTTCAAATTACCAATGTACAGGATCAATCCAGTACTCATATGGTGTTTTAGAAATGTGGACAAGAAAGAAACATAAGGAAGAGTTGGCCACAACTTCAAATGTGCAATGTGCAGGAGAACTTCGAAATCCGGAAGAAAGAAAAAATGTAACGTTCAACCCTGTGCTGAAATAACGATTTTTGAAAGAAAATTTGCTGTTCTCAATTTGAAACCAAGTTTTTTTCAAAAACTTCTTAATTAAGGGTGAGCCAACGAAAAAAGGTGTTATATCTTGGGCTCACCTTGGGCAAACGATCTACGGGGCTTTCAATTAAAAAAACGCATTTAGGGGTGCCAGCTTCTATATTCGATAAATATTTTCTACAAAAAAATGGACCGATTTTATTAGTTGGTGCACTGAAAAATACAAAATAATATTAATTCTATTGGTACGTGTAATTTTGAAGTTGTGCAGTTATAGTTAGATTGAAAACAATCGGTACATTTTTTGATAAAAAATATTAATTTCACAAACACAAACTATCCTTAGAAACCTGATAAACTATTCTAAAGGGGTAAACAGCAATTTTTATTTTATTTTATATAAGTTATCTATTTCAACTCTATGGAATTTATTCAAACTTTTAATACCTACAAGTAATGAAGAATGTTTCCCTAATGTCATTGATATAAATGCAAATGTAAATCTTATTGAAACTGATCCTTTTCTTACGCATGTAATGATTAGAAGATTTAAAAAAATGTTTCTCTCTCAGAAGGTTATTAGATAAATTTGATAAACAACCGGACATTGTGGTATACTCTAAAGCATAATAATGTGATAAAATATGCTTTACAGATGTAAGTAACTACAAGTTTTTCACAAATTATAGTAAAATCAAAGATCGAATGGAGTAGTTTTGTATATAAATAATAATCTTAAGGGACCTCGCTACCAGCTGATCGTTTTTGATGATTTTTTCTGTCAACGTCCCCGAGGTGAAGTATGAAGGTTGATCCATATGATATAATACCCTTATTAAGTGTATTATAGGTTGTTTTAATGAACAGTAGCTGGTAAAGTTGATAATGTATCTAACTAAGATTTCTTCACCTTAACTCAACATGGATATATGTCAAAAGTAAACTCTCCAACTAGAATTAGATCATGATTAGATCACATTTTGCTGAAAGACAAATATGCTACTAGTTCTAGATCCGGTAACTTACTTGAATCCATCACTGATCACAACCCGCTTTTAATTACTTTTAATGAGAAAATAAAATGTGAATATGAAAAGATATATTTTCATTAGAAAAAAAATTATTCAGTTATGTAGAGATGAAAACTGGTGTATGGTCTATGGAATTAACAATCGTGAAATAGCTCTTAAATTAATTATTGATAAACTAAAATACAATCAGAATATGGCGACATCTCTTGTTAGTAGAAATTCAATAGCAAGGAAAAATTGGATCACAAAAGGACTAGTTTCAATTAACAAAAAGGAAAAATTAAAGTATGGAGGAATGATGAAGGTAATATACATAAAAAACAAGTGTATATGCAATATTCAAGTGTGTTAAAAAAAACTACTAAGAAGAGCAAAGTTGCAGCATGATCAGAAAAAAATACATGGTACTGATAGTAATAAACTTTGGAACTTTATCAATGCGAAACTTAATAATAAGATGAAAGATAACTGTATAGGAGACCTAATTGTAAAAATATAGCGATCAAACAAAATAAAATTAGAGCCAGCTATTTCAACCAGTATTTAAGTACCATTGCTAGAAAAATAATGGAATCAGTAGGTATCAGTTTCAACAAGGTTACATGATGTACCTGATCTACCAATGAACAAAGATTCGATTTTTTTAAATCCTACTCTCGAAAATGAAATATTCAGCCATATTTTGCAATTGAAAAATAAAGCAGGTGGATATAATGGGATACATGCTAGTTTAATCAAAATGGTAGCTGCATATATAGCTAAGTCACTTTCTCACATAATAAACAAATCAATTGAATTAGGTGAATGCTCATTCCAGTTCAAAGCAGCAGAAATTGTAACTGTATTTAAAAGTGGACGTGGAGTGATATTGGAAATTACAGACCAATATCACTTATATCAAACTTCGCACAAGTTTTCGAAATGGTTATATTTATTAGGATTTATTCTTTTATTTGAGACAGAAAAATTATAAGCCCTACTCAATTTGGATTCTTAAGAAACAGAGGCACAAAAGATGCCTAACTTTTGTTAGTAAGTTTTTATATAGTAACTTAGCCAAAAGTAAGCCTACAATAGTTACTTTCTTAGTGCCCATTTATAATGGACGTAAGACGTAGGGCTACATAACACATAAGATAAACGTAACATTTCTCTATTTATAATGAACTTAAAAACTTGTTGCTACGCATGTGTGAAATAATTTGACGGCTATAGTTCATCTGGGGGTTTTCTCTGGGGTAGGTATACTAACTTTAACGCCATAGAGTTGGAAATGCAGTTATTGGTTCTGTTATTAGCAATGCGTAGAGTACAAGGAAGATATTGTGCAAAAAAAACCTAGGCGATGGAGTGTGCGTTCAGTAAACGGGAATCAAGAAAAGAAAGGTGAATACCGACCTTTAATACTATAACTAAAACTTCATGGTGAAGAATGATTCTTTAAATATACAAGAATTCAAACCGATACTTACCAACCGACGAATAATTCAACCCAAGAAATCCAAATCCCCTAAAAATGTTCCTAAATTTCCCATAAGCCGCACGTAAAATTGAACATTGTCCAACTTTATGTCCGCCTAACTTTCGGTCGTAAGATCTTACGGTCTACCGTAACACATAAGTGTAACGTTCGCTTATTGTGAACGATCCCACTTATTTCCCAGTGTTCAACTTTATCCATTACGCATATCTTACGCCTTAGGTCCATTATAAATGAGCACTTAGACTATTCGAAAGCGTATGATACTGTAGATTACTCAATTCTATCAAATAAGCTATATAACATTGGCATAAGAGGGCAAGGATTATCACTGCTAACAAATTATCTATCTGATAGACAAGTAGTTAAATTACATTGTGTTCTTAGCGAAAAATGTAAATTAAATGTGGTCAAGGGTCAATTCTTGGGCCTCTGTTATTTGTCATATACATAAATAACTTGCTAATAATGCATTCCGATATTTGGACATGCGAACGATTCACCTGTTTTGAGTTGTGATAATGACTGGGAAGAATTCGTTATAGATTTAAATAATAAATTAGAGCATATAACATCATCGCTTTATAAGAATAAATTAGTTTTAAATATATTAAAATGTGTTTTTATGATTTTCGGTAATTTTGGAGACTTTATACCTAATGAGTTATGAGGTAGAGAGAATAAAGCAAAATATCTTTTGTATGTATTTTATAAATTACATTTTTTTAAAAAAAGCAGCTGTTACATATCTACTATAGTCTATTTCATAGCCATTTGGATTACGGTATATTAAGCTGGGGTTATGGTTATGCTAGTCAACCTTTTGATAAATTACAAAATAAAGTATTGAAAGTAATTAGCCCAGATAAAAGCTTAAAGAACACTCGGTTGAAACTGAAGCAGAACTTTATTTTTGATTCAATTATTTACAACTACAAGACACTTAAAAAGGGATACAATGTGAGTATGTCTGTAACTAGATATAAATAAATCTCTAAGATTGCCAAAATGTAAACTTACAATAGGTCAGCACTGTTATGAATATGGGTCAATTAAATACTACAGCATGATGCCTAATTAGCTTAAAAGCATCGATGCCTCTATGAAAACGGTTAAATATAAGTTAAAATCCGGGATAAGAAATAATAAATAATAATAATAATATTGATTTCCCTACACGTTTACATATCTAAATTAATATTTTATGATTTATGTATAACAGGACTTATATATATATATAAAATATATAAGTGAGATGTTGTGATATATATTGCCCAAATTGTATGTGAAATGTAGAATTAAGTTTTTTCTTTGCATTTTTCAAGAGCAATATTTTTCTTTGTTTTTTCTTTCACATTATCCTTTCTATTTTATGTTTATTGTTTATTTCTTTTATTGTATTTTACATGCCAGACCTACGCACAAGAATCTTATTGCTTCCTGCAGGATTGTTACGGTATTGAAAATTCCCTAATCGTTTTTGTTATCTTTCTAATATATTTTTTTTCAATGTTATGTAATAATTTTTTACCTGGCAAATGAATAAATGAAAAAAAATTAAGTTTAACATTAGTCATGCTTTTACTTGAAATTATTCAGAGATTTCCAATCATCCTGGCGAAAATACACATATTTCAGACGACTTTACCATTGCTGTAACTCAAAAACCGTAACTAAAAGGGCCTTTTCTCACGAGACACTGGTGTCCGGACATCGGTGTCTCAGTTTAGCCGATCATACAAATAAATGCTTGTTAAACCACGGCCCACATAGATGGGACACTCGGTGTCAGATACAGCAACAGTGTCTGGAAGTGTTTCTGTTCCGCCATAAAACACAAACACAGACACCGTGTTGTTGTTTAGCAAGACATTGATTTAAATGATGCTTGGGGCCTTTTTCCAACGAGTCTTAGGCTTCCGATTTTCGAGATAAAATGTACACTCCACCCCCTTCGGAGATATGGGACCATTTCTCAATTCTCCTCTTTCGAATAAATCAAAAGTCATCAAAATCGGAGTACCACTACTATAAACAGTGCGCGCGCAAAAAAAACGACAATCGAATTGTATACCTCCTCCGTTTGGGAAGTCGGTAAATAATGGCCTGTCATCGACACAATTCACGTACCTTTCCCCTTGCAGCAGACTTATTCGATGTGTCATTATCATTTCGATTAATTGCGACACCTCTAGCTCTATATAGAGTATAATGTTGGGTCGTTGTCAGCGCCTTCACGCTGCCCCGTACAAAAAGACAAATTGTTTTCCCTGAAACATAAATATTCTAAAAATATACGTGTATCATTTATTTGAAATTAAAATAAAATGGATTTAAGCTGTAATTTAAAACGTATATTTAGAAAGAAATATGTAAGATAATTGACTTTTAGGTACGTAGGACAAAACAGTACCTATAGAAAAGTAGGATCAGCTACGCTAAAGTCACTTTTATTTCTGCAACTTATTTTAAAAACTCTTTCAAGTTTATTTGATCAGCAGTCAAGGCAATTCCACCCCCATTTATATCAACAGAATCACCATAAGTTAAAACAGTTCCCAAATCCTTGCATCTTTTCATAGCGTTTCCTTAGATATTCTTGAATTATATAGATAGATAGATGATAGATAGACAGCTTTATTTAATCAAGTTACGATTTTTGTGACAAGTCAGAAATTTAATAAATAATTAATTATTCCTAGAAAGATTCAAATTAAAATTAAAAATTAAGATTTTCTTAATGCCAAAGTACACAACTAAAAAATTTTCCGAAATTATCACAATATAAATAAAAATATACCTAAGATATAAAAAAATGGTACCAAGCAATTCAGAAATGCAAACATGTTTTTACACTAATTTTATACTAGCAGATGCAGTATTTTGATCAATGTTATAGAAACAGTTTTTGGTTGGATACTCTTTGACTTTGATAAAATACTTAAATGGACTAATCTTCATGCACCTCACTTAAGCAGGAAGGATATTATATAAAGTATAATTGAGGGAATTTTTCTTACTTATACCTACTACGTGAAAACCTTTGTGGTCTGATTATAGATGAATTGCGGGTGTTGTAACAGTGGATGTCTGATTGTAGACAGAGGGAATGTTTTTGACTGAATTTCAATGAGTGAGTTGAATATGTAAGTTGTCGGTAGTGTCATTATGTCTAGCTTTATAAAGATAGGACGAAAATGTTAATGAGAACCGACTTCGGATAATATACTTATAGCCTTTTTTCACCGACGAACCCCGAACGGAGGATCCGATTTTGATGATTTTTGATTCATTTGAAAGAGGAGACTTGAGAAATTTTCCCATTTCCGCAAATCCTAAGTCCCCTTCCCTTCGAAAACTGCCCCACAAGGGGTGGAGGGGGCAAATTTTCTTGAAAATCGAAAATCTGAGATGGCAGAATTAAAGATAACAAAATATCCGGATAGATTAAGTTGAACATTTTTTCAAAAGAGTTTTCGAGTTTCTGTTAAAATTTTAAATATGTATATTTTTGCTATGTGGAAGAGCCAAATTCTTTCGAAAACTGAAAATCTGAGAATGGAAAATTAATGACCAGATTATTTGTAGCGACATTTATATTGAACATTGTTTCCATAGAGTTTTTCGAGTTACAGCAATGGTAAAGTTTATAATATGCGTATTTCCGCGACGATGTTCTTAGATTTCTGAATAATAGCAAATACAAGCAAAGCATACATGGATAATGGTGAACGTTCAACGATTTTCTTGACACACAAAAGTGTGAAATAATTTATTTTACAAAAAATTGGACCGACTCTATCAGTTGGTGCACTGAAAAGTACAAAATAATATTAATTCTATTGGTGCTGGTACTTGTGAAGTTGGTGCCAAAAGTTTTCAACCTAATTACAACTGCACAACTTCAAAAGTACCAGTAAAACTGGAAAAATAAATATTTAAATCCTTCCCTTACCTTATACAAACTACCTTTTTGCTTAGATTATGTTACTTCCGTAAACATATCTATCTACAATGATATGCTCTATTCTACATTTCTGGACGTAACGTCAACCAATACACCCTATTGGATGTATTCTGTAAAACATGTGTATGGTATGTGTTGGTGAACTTTATCAGACTCACAATAATGTAGAAGTAAAACAGTCACAACAAATTAGGTACACTTATAGTCGAGTTCGGATGTTGTAGACACTAAAGTCTCAGAAATGATAAGGACGTTTCATTGTTTGTCTGGCTTGTTCTCTAACTGGTTGGATATTGGTTATTGAAGTAACAAATAATAAAATATCTAGCACCATCTTCATTTTAATGCTTTCATATTCCATATAATTTAGAGCCTAGAATTTCCGAACTCGAGTTGGAGGACAGTTAGTATAAATATTAAATTTTGATCATAACGGCCTATATAGATCATATTTATTTAGGATCTAGTGGTGTTCATAGCGAAGAATATACCTACCCTATATGATCTTCATGCCACAATTTCAACTCTTGTCGTATTTTTCTCATGAGTGATTGATGGCCCTTATCTACATAAAACTCTGGAATGGAATGTTTTTAATGTGGACAAATTGGTTTAAATGATCATTCCAATAGATATGGATTTTTTTCCAAATAGATTTTTTGTGTGAGATGGAAATATTTTAATTTTATTATGATTAGAAAGCCGCAATATGTAAAATAAGTTCAAACAATTTAATTTTAAGATAAACAATATAATTTAATACCGCCAATCAATACACGAAATAAGACATTCTTATAAAAAAATATATGATCATATTGTTGTATATCGTTTTCTATCATGTATGTTACCCTTAGTTATAGAAACGAAAATTCAGTAATGAACTAACATTTATTAATCTATGAATACTTAAATCATCTTATACCGTTGTCAAGATAAGGGGATGGAAAAAAGTGTTTTGTAATTCTAAACTTATTATTATTATATTCATTCAATTGATTTTGTCCGTACACCTCAACGGTTCAATTGAAAACTGTGATAAGTATGGACGTCTAGTGCGCCCACGCCTCCTCATTCAATTTGGAAAGAGTGATGAAGAGCAGTTGCTGCATATGGGTTCCAATCGCACAAAGCCGCCAACCTTATTTAAAGGGTAATAAATAGTTCTTATCGGTGGCTCACCACGGTTGCTCATCCAGATGCCCTACCAATTTATTACTTGTCTACCGTTCCACTTCAACCCATGGAAGGAGGGAGTTTGGAGAATAACTGGGCAATAATCTATTCAAAATTTTTCTAGAACATCATTACAAATATTGTATGTTTAACCTATAGGTATATTAATTTTGAAAATCTCATAAGTAATAATATGTGTATCTTTGATATAAGGAAGTGATTCTATCGTCATATCATTCATCAAGATTGATATCTAATTAAAATAAAAATATTCAGTATATAATAATGATTATTTACTTTGGAACTAGTTCATAACATTGGTTATCGTCGCATAGGGAGCCTTTATCCATATTTAGAAACATTAGAAACATCCCGTCCCTCCACCTATGTTGTTTAAAATTAAATTACCTCACACTCAGTTTGTCGCAAATTGATTCAGCTAAAGCTTAACAAGCTGTGAAATTACAGTCCTGAGAATGGTATAAATACTGCTCTCTTCCCATATCAAGGCATTAAGTCTTCGAAGTCTGTAGCAGTTACAACAACGACGAGATTCTATTGTATACCAAGTTTAACTACACAAGCCACAAAATTTCAACAGAAATAGTATTTTGTTACTTCCAACAAAATGATACAGTTTAATATACCCCCCGGAAAGGCAGCCGTTATAATTTTGTTTTTATTGAGCAGTATTGAAAGTTCTTATCAATTTCAGCGATACGAAAGTGATGCTAGAAGAGTGAGATTATACCGTAATGTGGCAAATAACAATATACAAGAAATACCGACCAATGACAAGGGCAGGGCTACAGAGCAGTTGTACGATCGGAGAAGCTTTCGTACTGGAACTGATTCGTTAGCTGACAATCTGAATACACGTTCTTCTGAAACAGATAAGTCCAATCGATTCAGAGAGCAACGGTATCCTGCTAGAGAAGAATACAATCTTAACATCCGCTATACAAGTGAATTGAGCAGAGAAAGGGCTAAAACTAGAAATATTGTCAAAAAGGATTCATCTCGAACAGAGAGATTAGAACGTAGCACCAGTGCAATACTTAACAGAGAGAGGGTTGAGGTTGATCTAACATGGAAAGACCCGAATTTATTCCATAGAATGTCATCAAGAACTGTTAGGACAGAACGAGAAATTAGGGAACAGCCTACCAGAGATACAGTTGATTTCGATGTGTATCGCAGAGATCAAAATCGTTACCGATTAAATAACATTCCTGAAGCTCGAGAAAATCACGAGAATAGAGATAGGAGATCTGTATCCAGTGGCTCCTGTGGAATTCACAGAAACTACCGTTCCACTAGCACCCATATGTCCCGAAGAAAAGTTGAGGCTGTACGCCAGTATTTTATTCGTCGTGTAGATAATACATCGGGAAGTCGCAGAAATAGGATGCAAAACATTGGAATTAGAGATTCATTTATTCATGAACGAAGACAAAGATTCAAAACTGCTCAGATTTCAAGAGAAAATGGTAATAATGAAAATATATTTCGGGAGAATCGTCTAAGAGATTCCAGAAGTTCAGAGGAAAATCAATTGAATATTCGTGATGCACGAAACAATCAAGAAAATCCAATCTTCCTATCTCAACGTATCGGAGACAGTGGTGCTGGTAATCACCGCCGTTTCAACAATGCAGCAGTTACCCGATCTATCATCAATATAAATATTGATAGAATTATAAAAAGGGAATCTGATCAAAATCGTGAGTCGAGAAAGATTCTCAATAAACCTGTCTTCTCAAATACCCACAACGGACCAAACGAAATAATTCGCGAAGAACGGCTACTGTCACGTGTAGACATTGCCTTCCAAACATCCTCGCGTAATTTGCCTGGTACTTCTACCTCACTATTTGAAACTGAAACACATCGTTCCAACAGTGCTGGTCGATCCCGTAATGGAATTGCAGTTCAATTCATAAAAGAAAATAGGTCTATAGAAAGGAAACCAATGGCCACTAGAAATTATATTGATCAGTCTATAAATAAGAATCCATCAAGGAGGGAAAATATTGATTTTTCAGAATACAACGATCGTCGGCAGGGGAGTAGAGGTCAAAATATCCGATACACGAGTAATATCAGAAAAATCACATACACTTGGGATCATGTACGAACAAAGAACCAGCCAGAACAAGAAGGTCAACACATTATCACATCTGATAATTTAAACAGAAAAGCTACTATACAAGGAATATCAGAAGATCAAGCAAAAACAAATACTGAAAGATCCTACATAGAGAAACTACCTGGTGATCAATGTTCATCTTTCTTGGAAGAGTCCACCACTAAAAAAGTTTTAAGAGATACTGAAAATGTTGATCAACATGGTGTTAGTCGCATACGAGAGGACCTGCGCTTAATGACTCTGAAAACACTACAGAATAATAGTCGCATGTCCAGATATGCTATTCCTGGAAGTGACTCCACCAGGCGACTTATGCACAATTCTAGGATTACACTCAGCAATTATGATATGGAAAGGCATGCTCAGCATACTAAGTCTTACAGAATGACTAACTCATCATCAAGTACTTTTATGCATAGCATCGAAAATGATAGCAACTTACGAGGTAGGACAATCGGTATAACTCTGACAAATACTCGCAGTTTCAATGATGCGAGTATACCTCTTGACAATGATTCAAATTTGTGGATTAATACACTACAAATAATCCTGGGTGCTTATCTACTAGGTCAAATGTTTGTTAATTCATCGAAGAAAAATAAAATCAGGTAAGACATATATTTCTTTCTACTTACAATTTATCGTTATATCCTTTCTCAATTTATTTGTAGATACTCTGCCATGGCGCCATTCACGAGCGGTATGGTTAAAGGGAAAGTACAATAGACCTTTGATTAAGTTCTACGAAATATGATTTTTTAACGAATTGTCTCAATGATGACAACCGCAAATCTCTAAGGTACCTTCTAGTGAGTAATTAGCAAATTTAAGGATATCTATATTAAACAAATGTACATCGTCACCATCTCAAAGTCTATCAAAATCTATCAAATATTATATTGTAAGCTTATCTCTATTGATATTATTGTCAAATATAAATGAAATATATATGTTGTTAATGGAAGTTCCCTCTTTTATTAATCATATTATTATAATAAATTCAAAGATTTTATTGAGAAGTTACATTGTCATTGAAAATAAATGAGTTTGATGTGAAAATTATTGAGGGTTGTCACATGAGTTTTAATTTTCATAATAAGTTTATACATAATGTACTGAAATGTATAATGTAATATTTGTTGTATTGGTAGCCAAATTACAAACATACGATTATCGAAGAGATGATCGGTTGTATGTAGATTGAGCACAATTGAAATAATTTTAAAATCTTTGTGATTCTTCTATATCAAATACACGTTGAGTCTTGCCGAGTGTAAATATAAGATGGTGGTCAGTCTGCATTGTTACTCAGAAGGTCTTGACAATACTGCGTGTTCGTTCTCCTACAGGTACCTAAGAATTAGTGCTTAAAAGGAATAGAAAGAATGATAATAGGCGTCAGAAGAAAGGGCATTAGCCTAACTGGCTTATAAAGATGCTCCGAGTTATTCGTCGGAGGTCAAAGGATAAGAAAGCACCTCTAGGCTGAGACCTAGAGGTTGTGTATAAGGACAACTATCGGTGCGAAGGGTAGGTACCAAAAGGGGTGTAAGAGAGATACAACCACACTTATTTCGATGCCCTGGGGTATTCGCCCAAGGTCAAAAGACAAGACATCCAAGAATAAAACCAATTTAGAGTAATAGAACTATAGTTAAACAAATATTGCATCCTTCTCCAATGTGTATTTATATGTATTGAGCTGTCCTTGTCCCACAACCTGAATGCCGTGTAGTAGAGGGCTCTAATGGCAAATATTTTCAGACAATGCGTTCTGTACCTATCGTAGACGAGTTTTAATGAAATTGCTCAAAACGACAAGTTTTAAAAGTCGGCGTCGCTATTATTCTATTGTTGATGCTGTTAATAATTTATTATTTGATCACTGTTTTCATCAAAATTTAATAATAGTGACTAAGTATTCCAGTGTTTGTGATTCAAGTGAATATAAGATTTACGGAATACATACCTTTCCAGCTAATCTAGTGAGTACTGACATAAGGATGTTGTTTATTATTGTAAGGTTATAGAAATTACTTTGAAAATATACTTGTATGAAAATGATGAAATAAAATTTGTCTCTAGGTAAACAACACTCTAGATGATGGGTAACTGCAAATAATTCAATTACAATTACGCAGATGAAAGTGAATGTAATTCCTGCCCTGACAGAATCAGCATGAATAATCTACCGACACCACACTTATCACTTATTAACACCTTAACTGAAGTAAGTGCCATATAATGTTCATTGTTTCTAATATCTCATTTTATTTCAGTTTTAGAAAGACGCAGTCTATTAACACTTAATATTTCATATAACCATAAAGTACCTGACAAAAATAATATAGGTAGACTAGAGAATAAAAAAATCATAAATCCGCCCTAAAATAATAGCAGAAAAATCGAAAACAACAAACAAATACAGAAAAAAGTTCCTTAACTTATCATTATTACAACAGAAATGCTCTTTGTTTATATAACTTCTTTATATGGAAGAAAGTTGAAACCCCTTTTTTGCAATGTACCTATTAACTACTTCTTTTGCCAAAAAAATACGAAAACTTGGACCGACTCTTCTAGTGCACTGAGAAATACAAAATAATATTAATTCTATTAGTACTGGTAATTTTGAAGTTGTGCAGTTGTCGTTAGATAGAAGACTTCTGTGCTTATGCATATCAAAATAGAACCATGTTACAATCTAACCGGGCTTCATATAATTTTCTTGATATGAATCCGATAACAAATAGGCTGGTTTAACTTTATCCAAAGATAATCTAATTTCTCGATCATTAGTAAGTATTCTAATTATCTTTGCATCTCTATCTAGAACGTTATATGGCCCAAGGTAAGCTGATTTTAAACCTTTCTTAAAAATATCTTCTCTTAGGAAAACATGAGAACAAGTAGTCTTTATTGACGAAAGTTTATTCTATGGTTCTCTTAATGGAGTCATTTCCTGTTTCAGGAGTCGTAAAACTTCATTTGATTCTTTGTTGTTAGAACTTAGGAGTGAATATATTTCCTGGAAGTCTTAATGGCTGCCCATATAATAGCTCGGCCGTGCTTGCACCTTCATATTGACGTAGTACTGATATTAATTCTAGTAAGATGCAATTTTTCAGGCTTATTTAATTGTTGAATTAATTTATCGTTTTCTTGTGCCTTAGCCAAAAGTTGAATGTCTGGTAAACATATCTCTGTTATCCTTGATAATGTATCTGATACATGATTATCTTCACCCGCCTGATAATATATTTTACTTGTAAATTGTGTTTAATTGTCATAGACAACGTGGACAGGTTGTCTTTACATGAGTTCTCTTGCTTCGATGAGAGAACGGAAATATTTTATGGACTCATAAATGGCCAAAAGTTCTCTATCATAAGTTAGAATAATTAACGAACTTTATTGAATGACCTGGAGAAACATCTTAGCGGTTGTTATTTCCCGTTAACTAGTTGCTGAAAAACTGCTCCCATTCCTGTCCTCTAGCATTTGTTGCTAGGGATAAATGTACACCAGGTGATGGATATGCTAATTTTGAAGCATTAATAAGTGCATCTCTGGTATTTTCATAAGCTTTGTTTGCTCGTTCATTTAAAGGTTTCTTTACCGTTGCTGAGTTTGGTAATTTTTTTCTATAGAAATGGATCATTCCCAAAAAACGTCTTAGTTCTAATTTTTTAGTTGGTTTTGTAAAACTGATGATAGCTTTCACCTTATCATCTAACGGAGTAATAACATCCAAAGAAACATGACAGCCGAGGAATTGTACTAAAGATTGCCCTAGGTTTAGCTAAATTAAGTATTTCTTTTAAATGTTCTTCATGTTCTTGTTTACTTCTTGAAACAATCAATATGTCGTCTAGTTAGACGAAAACATAAGGAAGATCTCTGAATAAATGATCCATAAATTTTTGGAATGTTTGAGCTGCATTTCTCAAATAAAATTGGATCTATCAATTGTTGATGTCATATATCTATTAGAAGATCATGATGATATAAAAAATCTGCTCCAATAATTGGATTGTAGACATTTGCTACGACGAAGTCCCATGAATAGGGTCTCCTTGTTCCCATGTTCTATTTCATAAGTTGAAATAGGTGAGCCATTGGCAACATACAAAGTATAATTAATCTCAATTTGACTTCTGTTTGCTGATTCTATTTGGTAGAACGGATATTGAGGCACCAGAGTCAATGAGATATCTTTTTCCAGTATCCTAGTAAGTGATGGCGGCGGACATAGTATTGTCAACTGGATTGCCCACCACTGTGGTTAGTTTTCCGACTGTCCCATTTTCGATTTCCAATTACAAGGAAGCAGGCATTTTGTTGCCTTTTCTTCTATTTGAAGGAGTTCTCGAATGCCTTGCTCTAACTCGAGTTTTACTTTTATGTCCTATTTCATTTTTTAAACTTTGTAGTTGATTTATAATTTCTTTTATACCACCCGAAGGGGCAGCTATTGTAGTAATTAGAGTGTCGGTTTCCATAGTTTTACCTGCTATGTTCACCATTTGCTCCAAATCGTTTCCCGTAAAAGCAGCTACAATAGCTCTTACTCGTAGAGGTAGGGTTCGAAGCCATACCGCTTTAATTATCTGTATTGATGCGTTATTTCAGACTAAATTCTACATTGACCTAAGTAACTGGGAGGGTTTTGAGTAAGTAAGTAAAATGCTCTTCTAAAGTAGAAGAGGGATAAGCCTCAATGACGAAGGTGTTGTAAAAGAGGGATGAGCCTCAATTACTGTTATAATGCAAAAGAGGGATGGGCCTCAATTACATGAAAATAAGAAGAAAAAAGCCTATATAATGTAAATACAAAATATCTTCAAAGGAAACCTACAGAGAATAAGATGAGAAGTCGGATTCAGTCAATGTGTGTAACTGAATTGTAATGCAATTCAATTCAATTCAAAATCGTTTATTTTCTATTATTACATTGCTAATGGGGATTGTGAATAACAATAGACGCCTGCTGTAGGGGACAAAGCCTCCTCTGCTGACTGGAGTTATTTACTGAAAACTAGCGAGGGGCATGGGAAAACCGCAGAAGACCCGCCCACGACACTCACTAGAAGGACTGAAGGTCTATGGGGTATTTGTATTACAAGAATTATTTAATTACAATAAAAATTTTGTTATAAGTATATTGTTGTCTTTTTTTCGAGGATGCTAGCGGATGACCAGAGGGATATTGTCCAACATTTGCTCCTCGATGGGTGTTGGTATGGGGAGTGTAGTAGCTAAGAGCCTGGCCGGTGGATGTGGTAGCTTGGATCTGGGACTCCTGGTAAGAATGGCTCTAAAGGCCCATGGAGCGTGAAGTCCGGTCTTGCCCTCTGGCGGGATCCTCCAGGATCCTAGTGGTGTATCATCTTTGAAGGTATTGGAGGCGATCTGTATCAGGAATGATATTAGTACTGTGGTAAATATCTTGGCTGGGATGATCAAAAGGAAGTCAAATGAATTTTCTCAGTACTCTTCTTTCGAAGGACTGAATCCATGCCAAAAGCCAGGGGGGTGGCAGGTGTAGGGGTTTATTCGGTATTCAAAAATGTGTGTGTGTGTTGGAACTGTTGAGGTCTTTCTCTTCAAGAAAACACCTTTGGTCTATATCTATTTATTATATCGTTGAAAATAATAGATATATAAGTAATTTTAGTACAGCTAGTTTTTCTCTACCTTTCTCAACACTTACAGTGATGAGTATCAAGTTTTTTGTTTTTTATCGTACATCAAGCAACCGTAACATTACATCTTACTGCTCTACTGGGAATTCAACTTAAATTTACATATTATTTCAACACTTTCCCTTGTAAATGACAGTTGAAAGAAACATACATAATATAAAGAAAGAAAGAAACAATCACACCAATTCGCAATACAATCTAATATTCAATTGATTGTCCATTGTTCCCTCTATTTTACATAAGTCCCATTTTCACACATAAAATCTTCAAACGTGTCTCTGGCAACGGCTTCGTCATGATGTCTGCTAATTGAAGTTACGTAGAGATCTGATGGATGCCCACTTTACCCTCCGTAACTTTTTCTCTGATAAAAAAGTGTTTGATGGAAATGTGTTTGGTTCTGCGGTGAAACTCTGAGTTTTGAGCCAGTCTTACAGCT
The DNA here is from genome assembly GCA_958507055.1 of Crioceris asparagi. Classification (NCBI taxonomy): domain Eukaryota; kingdom Metazoa; phylum Arthropoda; class Insecta; order Coleoptera; family Chrysomelidae; genus Crioceris; species Crioceris asparagi. The sequence goes on from OY293826.1 coordinate 31,134,972, forward strand.
GCCGAATTATCTAATTGAATGATGGGAACTTCTTTCAGTTTTATGATCCCTCTATAAAGTCTACATAGCCAGATCACCTCTTTTGCACCCTTTTTCGCTGCGATGATCTCTGCTTCTGTTGTTGAAGTGGCGACAACCGCTTGTCGTTGATACATCCAGCAAATTGCTCCTCCAGAGTATCTAATAATGAGTCCTGAGGTTGGGCGACCTGTTGTTCTGCATCTTCCAAAATCTGCATCGCTGTAGAGGTCCAAGCAATCTTCGTTTACATTGCTCCGATAGACTATACCTAGGTCCAGGGCCCCTGCAATATATCTGAAAACCCTCTTGACTCGAGTGACGTCCTCTTGAGTCGGATTTTCAAGTGTCCTTGAAATAAACCTCACGCTGTACGCCAAATCTGGTCTTGTGCCAAGCATCAGGTACATCAGCGCTCCAACAGCTTGTCGGTAGGGTAATTTTAATTCCTGGTCAGCTTTCCCTGAAATGAAGGTTTCTGCGTCCTTGAGTATTGGAGTTGAAGCTGAAGAAAAATTGAAAAGTTCTAGAATTTTCTTTCCGTAGGCTTTTTGCGTTATTTTAATGAACTTCTACGTTTGTTCAATTTCAAGTCCCAAGAAATAGTCAGCACTTTTTGAGACTATCTTAAACTCTGATTTTAACTCTTCAATAAAAATGTCCAACTCTTGTGAGTCTGTTGCAGCTAGAAGACCATCATCCACATAAATCACTAGAATGAGTTTTCGACAAACATGGGTCAGCATCACTGGGTTAGAATCCATGTCTCTCTAGAAAAATTCCAAGACGTTCGTTCCAGCATCTAGGTGCTTGCTTGAGGCCATAGATACTTCCCTTTAGTTGGCATACCTTGTTGGTTCCGTCCTCGTACCCTTGTGTTTGTCTCATGTACACTGTTTCTTCTAACTCTCCATCAAATTGTTTCAAATGCAATTTTTCACTTGCCGCAATGCTGAGAATTGAACGAATTGTGCCCATCTTTGCCACAGGACTGAAAGTTTCACTATAGTCAATTCCGTGACTCTGGCTGAATCCCTTGATGACCCATATACCTTTGTACTTGTCGATCTGTGGCTTTTTTCCACTCGGCTGAATCATCGCTACTCAAGGCATCTTCAAAGGTCTCAGGATCCCCCGTAACCTGGTTTGCAAACTGCTCTATCATCATGGTGTAGTCTTCAAGATGTTTGGGTTTCTTCAAGTGCGATCGATCCCACAAGTTTCTTCAGTTTTGATCAGTTACTCACCATCGTATTCTTCGGATTGTAGATCATCATCTTCTTTTTCTTCAATGTGGTCCGGATTTTCATATTCTACGTCTTCCATGGGTAGCTTGACTTTGATTTTACATTCTTTGAGTCTCTCTTGAAACTGAACGTCTCTAGACAGAATTACATTGTTACTGCTTGGAATGTAGACTCGATAACGCTCATCTCCGTCATATCATCCTCATATCTGCCTTCTTGTTCATTTTCTTCCTTTTTTCAGATGGTACGTGAACGTAAAAAGACGATCCAATAATACGCAGATTTTTTATTCTTGGCTTCTTCTTGAATCACATCTCGAAGGGGGTTACTCCATCTTCGGACGATTTTCCCGTTCTGTTGAGAATGTAAATAGTTGACGTCACTAGCTCCGCCCATATAGAATCTGGAAATTTTACTTCACAGTTCGAATACTTGAAAGTCCTTGCCATTTCAACAATTGTTCGGTTTTCGCGCTCACTGCCGTCATTTTGTTCTGGTATTTATGGTGCTATCAATCTTTGCACGATTCCATTCTCTGCCAGAATGCACTTGATAGCTTTACAATCGAATTCTCCTCTATTGTCACTGAGCAGTTCTTGAATTTTATGTCCAAGTATCTTTGTGTGTGCTAAAAACTCTTTCAACACAACCTGTACTTCTGATTTCTGTTTGATTACAAAACCATAACGAAACTTCGTGTAGCTGTCCTTGAACACAACTAAAAACCTTTTCTTGCTAAAAGATTCATAAAATGGACCTACAACATCAGTGGAAAACAATTCACCAGGCTTTGTTGCCTTCACTCTAGTGCCAAAAGGAAAACGATGTGCTTTGCCAAAAACACATGGTTCACATAAAGCAACTTGAGCAACTCTCTTACGTGTCGCTTGCCCTCGTGTCCCCACCTCTCGTAATATACCTGGAGTGTTGAATTATCTGTCTCAATAAAGTTGACCCTCTCTATTTTCTCAGTAATGATCGGTGCAATGGCTGCTTTATAAAGAGTCCCGCCTTTTTCACGATGTCCACAAAGTACCATCTTTCAATTGACCTCCAGCCAGCACTTGGTAGAATTCGAATAAAATTTGCTATTTTCGTTTCTATCTTGAGCAGCTAAAATGGAAAACAAATTCTTAGATATTTTTGGAACATACCATACATCCATCAATTTCATCTTCAGAGTACAATCTTCAGTGAAGGATGATATCTCAATCGTTCCTTTCCCAATGGCGATTACAGCTTCCTTTCCAGCAGTCTTGATAACACAGGGACTTTGAAACTCTTGAAAATCGTCAAACTGGTCAGGCAAATTGGTCACGTGCTTCGTGGCTTCGTTGTCGATTCACCATACTGATGAACTGGTCTCAACTTGAAGAATATCTTGACTAGTAGTACACAGGGCTACATTGGTATCTAGGGCGTTGCTCTGAGGAGCGTCCTTTGACCGCGAAGGTCGTCCATCAGCAAACCACTTTTTACATGTATTTACCCAATGTCCCTTCTTTTTGCAATAGTTGCATGTGTCGTTACCTTTCGACCTATTTGACCCTTGATTTTTCTTAGTTTCATCAAATTTAGCAAATAATGCTTCTCCAATTGCACCATCTGTGATCTTTCTAAAATTTCTTTCAAACATGCACAATTGAGTTATTAACTCGTCAAAAGTTTTCTCTTAATTTTTTTACAACAGCATCCAACATGACCTGAAGTTCTCGAAATTACTAGGCAAGATTTGTAAAACTTTGCAAACAGGAATTAAATCTGGTAGTGTATTTTCATTCTTTGATTTCAAACAATTGTTTAGTTTATTCCATAGATTTCTTAATTTCGCAACGTGAGTTGAATCATCCACTCCAATAACCCAATTGAATGCAAAAAAATCCGTGCAAATTTTGAACAGCTGATCTTTGAAAGATGCCTCAAAATTCAACTTTAATGCTTCCAGCGCCTCATGCTCTGTTTGTTTATCCATTATTTCCTGATAAACTGCATCTGTCACCGAACTCGAAATCATTGACTTTGCATTGCTATTTGCTTTACGGAATAATTCACTTGCCTGCTTGTGTTTTCTAATATCACTTTCCGATGCATTACTTAAGGGCTCCACTTGCCGTCAATCACATCTAGGGCTCCTTTGTGATAATCCAACAAGTCCCGCAATTTCCGCTTCCAAATCGGCCAATCTGGGACTGAATAAACGAAGACGACTCAAGCTAAGAAAACGGACAATGATTATCGGCACCTGTAATGTAATGTAATGTAATGTAATGTAATGTAATGTAATGTAATGTAATGTAATGTAATGTAATGTAATGTAATGTAATGTAATGTAATGTAATGTAATGTAATGTAATGTAATGTAATGTAATGTAATGTAATGTAATGTAATGTAATGTAATGTAATGTAATGTAATGTAATGTAATGTAATGTAATGTAATGTAATGTAATGTAATGTAATGTAATGTAATGTAATGTAATGTAATGTAATGTAATGTAATGTAATGTAATGTAATGTAATGTAATGTAATGTAATGTAATGTAATGTAATGTAATGTAATGTAATGTAATGTAATGCAATGTAATGTAATGTAATGTAATGTAATGTAATGTAATGTAATGTAATGTAATTTAATGTAATGTAATGTAATGTTAAATTAATGACGTTATGAGTGAAATAAAAAAAGACATGGATATGGTAGTACTAACGGAAACAAAAAAGAAACGATAAGGCTCAGAAACTCTAGGGCAGTACGACCACTTCTACTTAGGAATATCCAAGTATAAAAGAGCCCAACAGGGATTCTCCATACTTATTGTGAAAAGCTTAAGAATATGCATAACGTCCTGGGAAGCAGTGAACCAACGTATCATAAAACTAAATCTATGTGTGCATGGTAACAAGGCGACTGTGATAGGAGCGTACGGGATAAATGATGATAAGGATATGGAAGAATTATTCGAACAGCTTTCGTACGAAATATCAAAGAAACGATCCTCAAGAGACATCATATTAATAGGCGACTTAAATGGAGGACAGGAAGAAAGCACGAACAAAACAACCTCCGAGTCTTAAGCGGGTTTTTTAGGACCGAACAATACACAAATATACCTAGGTTCAAAATGCTGGGAACCTGACACCCATTATGGGTTATGTAATAACCCGGCGAGACACAAAATGGAAAACCCAAGACGTACGAGTTTATAGAGGGGCAACCTGTGACCATTGTCTTATTAAAGCCAAAATACTCCTCCCGGTTAGACAAACTAAAGGAAATGAAGGAAAGGAAGAACAAGAACTAAAGAATACAGAAATAAAATATAACCTAGATAGTTCTAACCAACAAAGCGTAAAGGAGCTATATAGAAAACGACTTAAATACTCACACAGGGAAACTTTGTTAACACAGAAGAACACTACAATTACATCAAGGAGTGCCTAACAAAATGCTGCAGAAGACGTCCTGGGAACACATGAGAAACCAAAACAGGAAAATCATACCGGTGGAATGAAGAAATTGAAGAACTAATAAACACAAAAAGGCAAAAGTATAACGGATACCTCAACATTAATAAAGACCAAAGTAAAAGTGAATACAAAGCAGCCAAAAAAACAGTTCGCGCTGCAATAATGCGAAAGAAGAATGAAAGCTGGGAAAGAAACTGCAACAAATTAAACAAATATATAGGAGGTGGCAGAAGCACCAAAGTTGGAAAAAGATCTCTGCGCCAAGTTAAGAAAAAAGGCATTATCACCTTTGCCAAATTATCAACGGAATATAGGAAAAATACCAATATTCGAAACTAATACACAAATACGAGCTATAGCATCCCCAGTCAGGATTATTAATGGAGAAGTAAGGAGGGTAAGCCAAACATAAAAAAGAGAAAATCAGCAGGCCCAGGCAACATCCCACCAGAACAACTTAATACGAGTCTTGGTTCGTGAACCACGTGTTTACATCGCGCTGAGTGGCCTGTTTATTTGTAGAATGAAAAAACTAGGCATTCATATATTCCAAGTGATGCTTATAAAGTCTCATCGTTTGTTCGAAGAAGATACCAATACAAAAATGGAATTGGATGACATTCGGTTATCAGTTATTGAGGATTGCTTGGTCCCTCTGCGCAGCTACTGCCACCAAAAGTTAAAATAACGCATTTGCCCGAAATGTATGAAATAGGAAAGATGGTAACACAAAAAAGCATTGATGCCAATTATGTTGAAAGCAGAATAAACAAATAAGAGATTCTAATGCTGTCCACTGTGTCCAGAAAGATCTGTACCTGTCTCTTTCGCCATGTTTTAGAATGTATCATTCCCACTAAGCCTTATTCTAATTTCCTAGATTTTTAATTGTAGGTATATCTGAGGTTCAAAAACTCATGACTATATTAGTTATTTTGTTGATTTGTTTGAATTTCATATCTTTTTAAGAAGATGTATTTTTTGTAATAAAAATATTCAAAATAAACAAAACGCGGGGGACATAGCGCAACAAAGTGCATGCTTCGTGCCAGCAACGTGCCAGGTGCGTTATTGATTTTTTAAAGCAAAGAAACCCCCCAAAAAAATATTGACACTTGTTTCTTACTTTGACAATCATATCTATTTTAATAACAAAAAATGCATGTAAGTATGTAATCATTTTTTAAAATGGCAGCGTATGTGTTAAGCATTTGTTAGGCTCAAGTCTGAAGGTTTCGAAGATATTTTCATTTTTCTGAAAAAAATTACAATTGCAGCATCCCAGAAAAATGGCAATAACATGAAAAGTATGAGAGATATGAATTGTTTTTTTTGTTAATTAAGTTGGAATCGTTCCCATATTCAGGTTAATTTTAAAGTTCTAGGACATAGGGTTGCTCTGAAATTTTGATTTTAGAAAACTTACTCGATTTCCATAGCACTAAACAAATTACATTGACAGATGCGGATTTTAATTGCCTTTAGATTTTAATAATACGTATTGGCACTTATTTTTGATAGTTTTGGAGATATTAAAATTTTTTTGTGTTTACCCTTTCACGGAATATGGCGCGTTAGTTTGGCATTGAAACAAGCGAAAAACAAATGAATCAATGTTAAACTTGGTTTTTATTTTCGTTGAATGCTACAAAAATTGTTTTTGGCTACAAGAGTCAATCAAGAAAAATTTCAGACAATAAACATTAAAATAACATTAAAACAATACATAAGAAATAAGAAGTAAATCGTTTACATCAACTGTTCAGAGTGGCCACCTGCATTCTGCAAACCAAGAGGAACACGTTAACGAAATAAATGTTGCACTCGCACACATATCCGTTGTAATTTGTCCAGAAACTTGAATTATGCAAAGTTGCATGACTTCACGAGTCGTAGGCGGTACTTTATAAGCTTCACTTCTCACATAGCCCCACAAGAGAAAGTGTAAAGGGTTTAAATCAGGGTATCTTGGCGGCCAAGCAATCGGTCCTCCTCTTCCTATCCATCGTTGCTCGAAATGTTGATTTAAAATTTGTAAGGGGATATCCTCCAACAATTCAATTAAATTCTGCCCAAGAAAATACGAAACATCTGGCCTGTCAACGATCCATTAAAGAAATGTGGGCCAATTATTTGGGTGCCAATAATACCTCCGCATATATTTAAGAACTTGTAGGTTTGTCTCTGAGAAAAGGTGTAGATTAGTGTTGGAGTAGTAATGAAAATTGTGGCTAATTACTACCCCATTATTAATGAATGTCGATTCATCCGTCCATAAAAACAAATTATAAATATATGGTTCCGATTCAAATTTATTTGTCAGCAACTGACAAAAGTTCATCATTGCCTCATAATCTCTTGGCAGTAATTCCTGATATAATTGCACTTTGTTGGGATGAAAGTGGCTATTCTTTAATATTCGACCGATGGATCGAGAACTGATGTCTAGATAGGAACTTAGAATTCGTCGACTTACGTTCGGGTCTTCGATAACATCAGCTAATATTCGAAACTTATTGCATTTCTTAGTAACTGTTACAGGTGTCGTGTATTCCACACTTCCAGTTGTAACAAATCTTCCCTCTGAAAACTGCTTCATTGCGGATGACTTCGGTCCGGAAACCTTTCTTGATAAACTCTTGAAGCAAATAACCAATTTCTGTGGCATTCGCGAGAATAAAAACCATGTCTACCATTTCTTCCGTAGATAACTTAATTTTTAAAATTACACGAGCAAAACAAACAGTCTTCGTAAAAAAGTGTCTTGCAAAAGCAACAATTTAGGTTTAACTGTGTTTGACATATCAATTCATTCATTTGTCTTTTATTTGTTTCAACGCCAAACTACCGCGCCATATTCCGTGAACGGGAAAACACTAAAAATTTAAATATATTCAAAATTATCAAATAAGTGCCAATACATGTTGTAAAATCGAAAGAGAATTAAAATCCGCATCTATCAATGTAATTTGTTCTAGTACATGCTATGCATATGCTATTCGAAATAATCGAGTTATCTCTGATTTAAGTTTTCTAAAATCAGAAATTCATTTCAGAGCAGCCCTATGTCCTAGAACTTTCAAATTAACCTTGAATAAGGGAACGATTCCAACTTAATTAAATACAAAAAACGCACTTCAAAATCTCTCATACTTTTCATGTTATTGCCATTTTTCTGGGATGCTGCTATTGTAATTTTTTTCAGAAAACTGAAAATATCTTCGAAACCTTCACACTTATACCCAACAAATGCTTAACAAACTGACCTTTATTTTTCACAAGGAACTCAAAAATTAAAAAAAATACTGGGTGTTCCATTTAAAATAAAGAAGTGATGGTTAGTTTCCGGTATAACTGGAAGTCGGCCATCTTTGAAAATATTTCTTAATTATAGTCGATTTGACCGCGTGAAAATAAAAATACAATAAAAACAAAACTCACTGAAGGAGAGGGGGAGAAAGCCTCTACCTCTCCATCTGGGCCCTTGAAAAAGGAAAAATTGCCAAACGGCAGAAAAATCATCTGCTGTTCGATTTGCCCAAATTGGGAGAACCGGGCGGTAAGGACGATCCACTGAGAAAGGGTCTCAGAGGAGCAGGGGTGCGGAAGAACCTGCGATTTCTCCAACAGGGACTTGCATCTGAGGAGGCCAAGAAACAGGCTCAGCACACAAGCAAATCAAAACACTCAACCCCGAGGGTAACACCGAAGGGAAAAAGGAAAGGAAAAAGAGATCCGGAGCAAATCACACCCTTGGAGTGGCCTCACTTAAAGAAGCCGAAGAAAACTGTGGCAGAAACCTGGCAAGCCACTGCATATGCAACAGCGGGCAAGGCAGAGAGGGCTTTCAGAATGGGAATATTATCCAAGGAATACCCGAGGGTAACTCTGGAAGCCGAACGACTCTCTTCCCTAGAGGATACTCTGGTGGAGGAGCTATGCCCCAGTGAGGAGAAGGGGATCCATTTCTCCAGCATTCATTTCCGCTGTGGAATGAGGCTGGTGGGTCGTGGAACTCAAGAATCGGCAGATTGACTCATAAAGGTGCCGAATTAGTGGTATTGCTTGGGGATAACATCCCTAAGCCCATCACCATAACTGCGTTTGTCCCAAGGAGCCTTGACATGGAGACGGAGAAAATCCTCCGACTTGTCGAGGTTCACAACTCCAACCTCAGTACTGGGGCTTGGAAGGTTCTAAGCTCCTGAAAGGAGGGTAAAGGATCAGTCCTCACGATTGGGATTGATCACCAATCCGGGAAAGCTCTAAAGGCAGGAGGGTGCGCAATGAACTTTTGGTTCGGACGCATCCCAGTCTCGGTGCTAGGAAAGAGAGGAAAGCCTTCAGAGATTTCTAGAGATGTGGAGATGCCCTCTACATCCCAGGAATCTAGGGCTTCTGCCAGCTCTGCTGAGGCGCACTGTGTGGCAGAGAGTTCCTTTGTGTCCATGGGGGCTGGGCAGAGGCTTGTAGTGGTTCCGGGTCTGAGCCGAGACCAAAAGAACTCCTCGAGCTCCGGAGAGGGTATCCCCCGAATGGAATTCGAAGAGGAGCAGGGAGAGTGGCTATGTAGAGACTGGATAACCCAGCTCTTTCACACCATACACATAGCCTTCACTCTCACAAAGGCAGCGCAGTTGAACCTGCATCATGCGAAGGGAGCTTCAGCGGTGATAGTAAGGTTATTTGGTAAACTACAATTGGATATTGTACTGATCCAGGAACCCTGGATTGAAAAAGTAGGCCAAATCAAAGGCTTAGATTTTGGTTATTTGCTGATGATACTACATTGGCAAAACATTCGAGTGAATTTTTTAAGACTGTATAGAAGCCGTATTTCAGTTAATTATTATTCTCCAATTTGTTTTATAACAAAGTACCTGATAATATCAAGTTATTAGGAGAAGTTCTGTTCAAGAATAGGAATAAATCATTCCTTTTAACTAAAGCTTTTTATCGACGAGTGTCTTGATAATCCTGTGATATTTTAATGTAGGTATATTTAGTGTTAGAATTTAGTTGAGTTAGGTAATATTTAGTGTTTTTTGCTACTTCTGTAGCGTTTTAATCAATTTTCAATATTTTCTAGTTTAAGTATATTTTAGATGTCTTAAAAAAAACTATGTTCTACAGTCCTTATACTCGGTATCTGCTGACATGAATAAAGTTTGAATTTTAATTTGAAAGGTCTGGCATGTAAAGACTCAAAATTGATTTATGACCAGAGGCAGGTATCTTCACGATTTAGTGCCAATTATGGTACACCATAAGGTTGGGGGCATCGATCGAGACATTGTCATTGCATCCGCTTATTTCGCTCGCCAGCGAAAGTGCAGGAACGTACAATAAAGCAACAGCAGAGAACTGCCAGTAATAATAGGATATGACGTCAATGCGCATAACGTCATTTGGGGAAGCACGAACAACAACTCTAGAGGAGAGTGCTTACTTGAATCTCTCTTAGCTAATAACCTTGAAACACTTAACGTGGGGACTACTCCCACGTTTGTCACTAGAGCAAGATAGGAGGTTCTGGGCGTAACAATTGCCAGCGTTGCTACCAGAAAGAATGTTTGGCCTGGAAAGTGATGGATGAAGCGTCAATTTCTGACCATAGGATTATCGGATTCAGGATAACGGGGAAGGTCACCTCGTCGTCCTTAACTCGAAATCCTAGAAATACGGATTGATCTGTCTATAAGATCTATCTGAAGCTAAATTTGGAACAGATCGAAAAAAAGGGGCAAAACAACCGCAATATAATCTGGAACAAGAAGTAGAACGGAGGCCTTTCACTCAAATTGTCCACATTCGAAAGTTCGAATAAGCAAAGAAGCACCTTGGTGGAACGGCAACCTGTCAAACCTTAGATTGGAAGTCAGTCGGGTATTCAATACTGCCAAAAGAGATGGTAGTTGGCAGGCGTAAACTGAAAAGCTAACTCAGTATAATAAAAAGATCAGGAAGAGCAAAACGCTTCATTTTCAAGCCTTTTGAAAAAAAAAACTGCATGGTAAAAGGGGGAATCAACCCCACAATGTCGCTCAAGAAGCCAGACGGGTCATATACTTAGGGAAAAGAGGAACGATCGATTCTTCTTCTCGAAGCACACGTCCCAGGTAGTGAACCCATAATTAGTATTGACACAGGAATTCAAACCAAATATCCTCGCAAGGAAGATTGGAATATTGCTAAGAAAATATTTACAAGGCAACTGTGGGAATGGGCAATAAACACCATGCATCTGTATAAATCACCAGGAGTAGATGGAATCTTCCCAGTACTCATGCAGAAGGGAATTGGAGAGATTCTCCCCCACCTTCTGAAGATTACAAGAAGCTGTTTAACACTGGGTTATATACCTAAAATATGAAGAGGGGCGAAAGTAATCTTCATACTAAAAATAGGGAAGAAAGATGGGACCGATTCCCGATCTTTCAGACCCATCAGCTTAATATAGTTTCTACTGAGATGGAGAAAGTAGTGGATAACCACTTAAGAATGGAGAATCTGGAGAATAAACCACTTTATAAATCTCAACATGTTTACAGGGCGGGCCGATCAACAAAGACTGCTCTGTATCAGCTGAGTGAAGTCATCCAGAGTACACTGAGCTCTCATATCATCGATTCTAGGATGGTATGGGAGTGGCGAAGAAAACTCAATGAAATAGGCAATAAAAACAAGGCCTATATTCCTGGCCACTCGGGAATCAAAGGAAATGAAGAGGCCAATACACTTGCCAGAAAGGGAGCACGAATTACTTTCATTGGCCCAGAACCTTTCTGTGGCACAGGTACATGTACCTACAAGAAAGAGTTTCAGGAGAAGGAAGAAACCGAAAGAGAAGCACTCTGGCGGAATGTCCCTGAGCTGGATCATTCTAAAAAGTTTCCTGGAAGCTTTGATACTTATTGTTATCTCAGGAAGTAACTAATGAGAATGGGTCTAGAACAAAGAGTGCGTATTCTGTGGGGAAGAGGGGGAAACTTCGGATCACCTGGCGACAGAATGCCTCGCCATTGATAGCCAACGCAAAAAATGTTTTGGACAAGAAACATGCAGAAATGAGGAAGTAACCTCTTTGAAGCTATCCCAGATTCTGGATTTTATTAGAATTTTGGAACTAGAGGGCGAGCTATAGAATTCCTAATGGCGAGAACAGCTCTGATGGGGGTCACAATAGACCTCAAGGTCGCAGTGTTATGATAACCCCTCAAATCTACAATCTTCTTCTAAGATGACGGAATATATTAAACGATATCCTGACAGAGACAGGTGTCATGTCTATTTTAATGTGAGTTTACCAACTATTGGTTGAATAGGTAACTGTTGAAACATTAGTAAGGAAACCTTCATGGAGATAATTATCTTTCTTTTCGAAAACACATACTTCTCAATAACATAATTTATAAGTAAACTTTTGGAACCCCGATAGGAGCATCAATCTCCCCTATATTAGCAGCATATGTAATGGATGATGTACTAGACACAGTTATACCATAACAGTGTAATAGATGATGTACTAGACACAGCTATACCATTACAGTGTAATGGATGATGTTTTGGATATTGTATTGTCAGTTCTATCTTTTAATCCGTTTTTTTAAATATGTAGATGACTTGATTGTGTTAAACCTAATGACGGTATTGATGAGATATTGTTTACATTCAATAGTTACGACCCACATATTCAATTTACATCCGAAGATGACAATAATTCAGTAACTTTTTTGGATACCCTAATCGTTCGCACTCATGATAACACCCTATTAGTCGACTGGTACAGTAAGACATGCAGTTCGGGATGCTATTTAAATTTCCTGTCATATCATAGATATAGTATTAAAATAAACCTAATAAAACAAATAAAAAACCGCACTATCTTTACACAACAAATATCTACATATTTTAGCAGGACTGTTTTTTGATAATGGGTATCCAAGACATTTGGTAAATCGAATATTATTTAATACCCCATCTAACTTAGACAACGAGCTGCCTAATAATTTACAAAGTACTCTATCAAATGTGAATGATGTCCAAATCCAAGTTCAACCCCTGAACATTGACGCAGGATACAACATCTCACCTGAATCTTTGTTAGATATTGAGGCTAACAATGTTCATATATATGTAAGTTTGTCTTATATTAGAAAAATGACACCCAAACTTTCAGGAATATTTAGAGTGATGAAGAACATTAAACTTGCTTATAGAAATGTCTTTCAAATAGGTTCCTTATATAGTAAAATGGGAGACAGGATCCTGGTGTTGTCTCAATCCAATGTGGTTAATAGTATACCCTGTGGCGAATACAATAAAATATATATTGGAGAAACTTCTAATTTGGTCTCTACTCTACTCACAGGAGTGAGTCGAGATTGCATCCTGAGAAATGTACACTAACCACCATGTCTTCTTTTCTAAACCTAACATGAATTATGATGCAGTCAGAATATTACATCATGGAAAGAACTCAAGAAAAATACTCTTTCTAGAGATGGCAAAATTTTCAAATCTAGGAATTGCGTAAATACTAGAAAACATATTCAAAAACTTAGTTCTTTATACAATCATTTGTTGATGATTGATCTATTATAAATTGTATAACATTCACTTTCCCGATATTATTTTTTTTTGGTTTTGACAAGAATCATATTATATTTTTAACATCACTTTATTCAAATGGAATTGTCAATATAGAAGTACAATGAATCAATAATTTCTTCTAGTTTTATAATTATCACACTCCACCATTCTATTACATTCAGGTGTTTACCGGATGAGTTTATGAATATCATTTTCGTAGTCTGTTCCTGAATTCCAAAACAATAATGGAATAGTTTAGATAATATATATATATATATATATATATATATATATATATATATATATATATATATATATATACATATATTCAAAATTGTCTTGTAATGTCAAAGAAATGGATCTACCGAATCGAGTAGCGCAACCCGTCATACTTTCTATAATAAAGAGTTCATTAATCGGGATGATATTGTTTTTTGCTCAAACATTTCTATATTTTGCGCAATCGCTGAATTATTTTTTTTCTAAATCTACATTAGAAAGAGACATAATAAAGCTTACGTTAGATATATATTATTTCCACTGAAAATACACTGACTGAATTACCACTTGGATATCTCACACTTCTATCAACTGCTTGAAAGATATCTCTTACGTTTGATTTCTCGTCAATACAACCATCCATTTTATAAGAATCAAATCTTCTTCCCCACCACTCTACTATACTACTCGCATATCCATATGCAAATATATGCTCGACTTTAGAAAGAAGATCCTCAAGCATAATAAGTTTAAGAAACAAATAGGAAACCCAAATAAACATATATATATATATATATATATATATATATATATATATATATATATATATATATATATATATATATATATATATATGTACTAAATGACTTCGGTCTTTACAGTAGATAGATGGCTATAATCACACATAGCCATAAACTACCAACGATGAAAACAACTACTGGGTGGACAAAAGCCCCATCCCGCATTGAATTATATCATCGCTGGCAGGTGCAAAGGATCGAGATCTATCCCGATACCAATTGCGGTAACTTCTAAAACCTTTTTGTTTCATTATCTATGGAATACATCACTTTTGAACCAAGAACTGTTCTTGGTTCAAACTTTTCAGACCTGATCTACCAGTGGGACACACTTCGCGCCACCTAGGTATCGAGAGCCTAATTACGTTTAACGTAAGGATATATGTAATTTAAGATTTCTGTATTTCAAAAATGAAAGAGTATATAATATATAATAATGGAGATGCTCTACACCTTTGTGCTTTTATTCAGTCGGACACAACCACCCACTAGAAGCGGATCACGTGATTTCAAGCTTGTTAGTTTTCATCAGCGCCACATAAGTGGAAGCTGTATCCAACTAAACAAAAGCAACTGGAAGATAGTCAAACTTTTTAGACCTGATCTACCAGTGGGACACACTTCGCGCCACCTTGCACGGATATTGAATAATAAATAATATCTTGACATTCACTATACACACTAAGATCCAAAACTATGTAACCAAAATTATTTAAAATGATTGATAATAAACATTTAAGTGTTGTTATTAATGCTTACATTATGGCTGTGCAGGCGACAACAAAAAACTATGATATAAAAGTCATCAATTAGGCAACTTTATGTGATTGACACCATATAAATCTGGGAAATTTGATTTTCAATCTTCCTAATGAGATGACAGCAAATGTTTATATAATCCACCAAGATTTTGTATATCTTTTCTTGTATTAATGCAAGCATTTGTTTTGAAGATTCGGGCCATTTCCAAGAACAGTCTCTTTCTTTCCATCGGTTCATGATCCAACACTTTGACAGCCTCATAATTCATACTATGTTTCAAAGAAAATACATGATCTGCCAACAAAAACGTACTGCAATTGGGTTCATTATATTCTAGACTGAAAGATAAAACTCCATTGTTGTCTCAATCGGGAGTGGTCTATAGCATACCTTGTTCTGATTGTAACAAAATATACATTGGTCAAACTTCAACTATGCTATCCACTCGAATAATAGGGCACAGGAGTGACTCCAGATTACACCATGAGAGATGTTCACTGGCAGATCATGTATTTTCTTTGAAACATAGTATGAATTATGATGCTGTCAAATTGTTGGATCATAAACCGATGGAAAGAAAGAGACTGTTCTTGGAAATGGCCCGAATCTTCAAAACAAATGCTTGCATTAATACAAGAAAAGATATACAAAATCTTGGTGAATTATATAAACATTTGCTGTCATCTCATTAGGAAGATTGAAAATCAAATTTCTCAGATTTATAAGGTGTCAATCACATAAAGTTGCCTAATTGATGACTTTTATATCATAGTTTTTTGTTGTCGCCTGCACAGCCATAATGTAAGCATTAATAACAACACTTAAATGTTTATTATCAATCATTTTACATCATTTTGGTTACAAAGTTTTGGATCTTAGTGTGTATAGTGAATGTCAAGATATTATTTATTATTCAATGTCCGTGCAAGGTGGCGCGAAGTGTGTCCCACTGGTAGATCAGGTCTAAAAAGTTTGACTATCTTCCAGTTGCTTTTGTTTAGTTGGATACAGCTTCCACTTATGTGGCGCTGATGAAAGCTAACAAGCTTGAAATCACGTGATCCGCTTCTAGTGGGTGGTTGTGTCCGACTGAATAAAAGCACAAAGGTGTAGAGCATCTCCATTATTATATATTATATACTCTTTCATTTTTGAAATACAGAAATCTTAAATTACATATATCCTTACGTTAAACGTAATTAGGCTCTCGATACCTAGGTGGCGCGAAGTGTGTCCCACTGGTAGATCAGGTCTGAAAAGTTTGACTATCTTCCAGTTGCTTTTGTTTAGTTGGATACAGCTTCCACTTATGTGGCGCTGATGAAAGCTAACAAGCTTGAAATCACGTGATCCGGTTCTAGTGGGTGGTTGTGTCCGACTAAATAAAAGCACAAAGGTGTAGAGAGTAAAGTCATTTAGTACATATCTTTCAGTAGTGAAATCTTTACATCTTTTCACATTGATACGTGGGTCGCGTTCAACTTTAACTTCTAACTCCTAGGTGGCGCTGTAAGCGGCACGCTGTCTGGTTGTTTCCATCGCTTGGCGATGTAGAATAAGCAGTTTTCTGACTCTTTGGACACATCCCGAACTATATGTTCAGCTGATGAGATCCTAATAAGGTCGAAATCACAGTGATCCTGTTCTTGGTTCAAAAGTGATGTGTTCCATAGATAATGAAACAAAAAGGTTTTAGAAGTTACCGCAATTGGTATCGGGATAGATCTCGATCCTTTGCACCTGCCAGCGATGATATAATTCAATGCGGGATGGGGCTTTTATCCACCCAGTAGTTGTTTTCATCGTTGGTAGTTTATGGCTATGTGTGATTATAGCCATCTATCTACTGTAAAGACCGAAGTCATTTAGTACATATATATATATATATATATATAAGAATATGAATAATAATTTCACGCCTAGCTGGTAAATTGAACCTACATTTCGTAGGGTGCCGCAATAAGAACGAGGTTTGTCGTCTACATATTGCGTTTGTGTGCATTTTTTCCACTATACTGCTCAATCAGATTGATTACCAATCATAGCATCAGTCTCCCAGATATATATCATGATTTCGAGGTTGTTGCCTCTCATCAGTATATCGTAGGGTGAAGAGCCATATTTGATAATCAATCCTTATTTGGAACTCATACTTGTATCAATCTTCGGTATAGAACTGTCGGTGGAGACAAGTATGAGCGATATATTAAGCATGTATAATGGTGGATAATAACAATCGGCAAAGGTTAATAATTAATTAAATAAATGAGGAGCTATCCGTACCAGATGACCATATTAGAATATGAATAATAATTTCACGCCTAGCTGGTAAATTGAACCTACATTTCGTAGGGTGCCGCAATAAGAACGAGGTTTGTCGTCTACATATTGCGTTTGTGTGCATTTTTTCCACTATACTGCTCAATCAGATTGATTACCAATCATAGCATCAGTCTCCCAGATATATATCATGATTTCGAGGTTGTTGCCTCTCATCAGTATATCGTAGGGTGAAGAGCCATATTTGATAATCAATCCTTATTTGGAACTCATACTTGTATCAATCTTCGGTATAGAACTGTCGGTGGAGACAAGTATGAGCGATATATTAAGCATGTATAATGGTGGATAATAACAATCGGCAAAGGTTAATAATTAATTAAATAAATGAGGAGCTATCCGTACCAGATGACCATATTAGAATATGAATAATAATTTCACGCCTAGCTGGTAAATTGAACCTACATTTCGTAGGGTGCCGCAATAAGAACGAGGTTTGTCGTCTACATATTGCGTTTGTGTGCATTTTTTCCACTATACTGCTCAATCAGATTGATTACCAATCATAGCATCAGTCTCCCAGATATATATCATGATTTCGAGGTTGTTGCCTCTCATCAGTATATCGTAGGGTGAAGAGCCATATTTGATAATCAATCCTTATTTGGAACTCATACTTGTATCAATCTTCGGTATAGAACTGTCGGTGGAGACAAGTATGAGCGATATATTAAGCATGTATAATGGTGGATAATAACAATCGGCAAAGGTTAATAATTAATTAAATAAATGAGGAGCTATCCGTACCAGATGACCATATTAGAATATGAATAATAATTTCACGCCTAGCTGGTAAATTGAACCTACATTTCGTAGGGTGCCGCAATAAGAACGAGGTTTGTCGTCTACATATTGCGTTTGTGTGCATTTTTTCCACTATACTGCTCAATCAGATTGATTACCAATCATAGCATCAGTCTCCCAGATATATATCATGATTTCGAGGTTGTTGCCTCTCATCAGTATATCGTAGGGTGAAGAGCCATATTTGATAATCAATCCTTATTTGGAACTCATACTTGTATCAATCTTCGGTATAGAACTGTCGGTGGAGACAAGTATGAGCGATATATTAAGCATGTATAATGGTGGATAATAACAATCGGCAAAGGTTAATAATTAATTAAATAAATGAGGAGCTATCCGTACCAGATGACCATATTAGAATATGAATAATAATTTCACGCCTAGCTGGTAAATTGAACCTACATTTCGTAGGGTGCCGCAATAAGAACGAGGTTTGTCGTCTACATATTGCGTTTGTGTGCATTTTTTCCACTATACTGCTCAATCAGATTGATTACCAATCATAGCATCAGTCTCCCAGATATATATCATGATTTCGAGGTTGTTGCCTCTCATCAGTATATCGTAGGGTGAAGAGCCATATTTGATAATCAATCCTTATTTGGAACTCATACTTGTATCAATCTTCGGTATAGAACTGTCGGTGGAGACAAGTATGAGCGATATATTAAGCATGTATAATGGTGGATAATAACAATCGGCAAAGGTTAATAATTAATTAAATAAATGAGGAGCTATCCGTACCAGATGACCATATTAGAATATGAATAATAATTTCACGCCTAGCTGGTAAATTGAACCTACATTTCGTAGGGTGCCGCAATAAGAACGAGGTTTGTCGTCTACATATTGCGTTTGTGTGCATTTTTTCCACTATACTGCTCAATCAGATTGATTACCAATCATAGCATCAGTCTCCCAGATATATATCATGATTTCGAGGTTGTTGCCTCTCATCAGTATATCGTAGGGTGAAGAGCCATATTTGATAATCAATCCTTATTTGGAACTCATACTTGTATCAATCTTCGGTATAGAACTGTCGGTGGAGACAAGTATGAGCGATATATTAAGCATGTATAATGGTGGATAATAACAATCGGCAAAGGTTAATAATTAATTAAATAAATGAGGAGCTATCCGTACCAGATGACCATATTAGAATATGAATAATAATTTCACGCCTAGCTGGTAAATTGAACCTACATTTCGTAGGGTGCCGCAATAAGAACGAGGTTTGTCGTCTACATATTGCGTTTGTGTGCATTTTTTCCACTATACTGCTCAATCAGATTGATTACCAATCATAGCATCAGTCTCCCAGATATATATCATGATTTCGAGGTTGTTGCCTCTCATCAGTATATCGTAGGGTGAAGAGCCATATTTGATAATCAATCCTTATTTGGAACTCATACTTGTATCAATCTTCGGTATAGAACTGTCGGTGGAGACAAGTATGAGCGATATATTAAGCATGTATAATGGTGGATAATAACAATCGGCAAAGGTTAATAATTAATTAAATAAATGAGGAGCTATCCGTACCAGATGACCATATTAGAATATGAATAATAATTTCACGCCTAGCTGGTAAATTGAACCTACATTTCGTAGGGTGCCGCAATAAGAACGAGGTTTGTCGTCTACATATTGCGTTTGTGTGCATTTTTTCCACTATACTGCTCAATCAGATTGATTACCAATCATAGCATCAGTCTCCCAGATATATATCATGATTTCGAGGTTGTTGCCTCTCATCAGTATATCGTAGGGTGAAGAGCCATATTTGATAATCAATCCTTATTTGGAACTCATACTTGTATCAATCTTCGGTATAGAACTGTCGGTGGAGACAAGTATGAGCGATATATTAAGCATGTATAATGGTGGATAATAACAATCGGCAAAGGTTAATAATTAATTAAATAAATGAGGAGCTATCCGTACCAGATGACCATATTAGAATATGAATAATAATTTCACGCCTAGCTGGTAAATTGAACCTACATTTCGTAGGGTGCCGCAATAAGAACGAGGTTTGTCGTCTACATATTGCGTTTGTGTGCATTTTTTCCACTATACTGCTCAATCAGATTGATTACCCTACGAAATGTAGGTTCAATTTACCAGCTAGGCGTGAAATTATTATTCATATTCTAATATGGTCATCTGGTACGGATAGCTCCTCATTTATTTAATTAATTATTAACCTTTGCCGATTGTTATTATCCACCATTATACATGCTTAATATATCGCTCATACTTGTCTCCACCGACAGTTCTATACCGAAGATTGATACAAGTATGAGTTCCAAATAAGGATTGATTATCAAATATGGCTCTTCACCCTACGATATACTGATGAGAGGCAACAACCTCGAAATCATGATATATATCTGGGAGACTGATGCTATGATTGGTAATCAATCTGATTGAGCAGTATAGTGGAAAAAATGCACACAAACGCAATATGTAGACGACAAACCTCGTTCTTATTGCGGCACCCTACGAAATGTAGGTTCAATTTACCAGCTAGGCGTGAAATTATTATTCATATTCTAATATGGTCATCTGGTACGGATAGCTCCTCATTTATTTAATTAATTATTAACCTTTGCCGATTGTTATTATCCACCATTATACATGCTTAATATATCGCTCATACTTGTCTCCACCGACAGTTCTATACCGAAGATTGATACAAGTATGAGTTCCAAATAAGGATTGATTATCAAATATGGCTCTTCACCCTACGATATACTGATGAGAGGCAACAACCTCGAAATCATGATATATATCTGGGAGACTGATGCTATGATTGGTAATCAATCTGATTGAGCAGTATAGTGGAAAAAATGCACACAAACGCAATATGTAGACGACAAACCTCGTTCTTATTGCGGCACCCTACGAAATGTAGGTTCAATTTACCAGCTAGGCGTGAAATTATTATTCATATTCTAATATGGTCATCTGGTACGGATAGCTCCTCATTTATTTAATTAATTATTAACCTTTGCCGATTGTTATTATCCACCATTATACATGCTTAATATATCGCTCATACTTGTCTCCACCGACAGTTCTATACCGAAGATTGATACAAGTATGAGTTCCAAATAAGGATTGATTATCAAATATGGCTCTTCACCCTACGATATACTGATGAGAGGCAACAACCTCGAAATCATGATATATATCTGGGAGACTGATGCTATGATTGGTAATCAATCTGATTGAGCAGTATAGTGGAAAAAATGCACACAAACGCAATATGTAGACGACAAACCTCGTTCTTATTGCGGCACCCTACGAAATGTAGGTTCAATTTACCAGCTAGGCGTGAAATTATTATTCATATTCTAATATGGTCATCTGGTACGGATAGCTCCTCATTTATTTAATTAATTATTAACCTTTGCCGATTGTTATTATCCACCATTATACATGCTTAATATATCGCTCATACTTGTCTCCACCGACAGTTCTATACCGAAGATTGATACAAGTATGAGTTCCAAATAAGGATTGATTATAAAATATGGCTCTTCACCCTACGATATACTGATGAGAGGCAACAACCTCGAAATCATGATATATATCTGGGAGACTGATGCTATGATTGGTAATCAATCTGATTGAGCAGTATAGTGGAAAAAATGCACACAAACGCAATATGTAGACGACAAACCTCGTTCTTATTGCGGCACCCTACGAAATGTAGGTTCAATTTACCAGCTAGGCGTGAAATTATTATTCATATTCTAATATGGTCATCTGGTACGGATAGCTCCTCATTTATTTAATTAATTATTAACCTTTGCCGATTGTTATTATCCACCATTATACATGCTTAATATATCGCTCATACTTGTCTCCACCGACAGTTCTATACCGAAGATTGATACAAGTATGAGTTCCAAATAAGGATTGATTATCAAATATGGCTCTTCACCCTACGATATACTGATGAGAGGCAACAACCTCGAAATCATGATATATATCTGGGAGACTGATGCTATGATTGGTAATCAATCTGATTGAGCAGTATAGTGGAAAAAATGCACACAAACGCAATATGTAGACGACAAACCTCGTTCTTATTGCGGCACCCTACGAAATGTAGGTTCAATTTACCAGCTAGGCGTGAAATTATTATTCATATTCTAATATGGTCATCTGGTACGGATAGCTCCTCATTTATTTAATTAATTATTAACCTTTGCCGATTGTTATTATCCACCATTATACATGCTTAATATATCGCTCATACTTGTCTCCACCGACAGTTCTATACCGAAGATTGATACAAGTATGAGTTCCAAATAAGGATTGATTATCAAATATGGCTCTTCACCCTACGATATACTGATGAGAGGCAACAACCTCGAAATCATGATATATATCTGGGAGACTGATGCTATGATTGGTAATCAATCTGATTGAGCAGTATAGTGGAAAAAATGCACACAAACGCAATATGTAGACGACAAACCTCGTTCTTATTGCGGCACCCTACGAAATGTAGGTTCAATTTACCAGCTAGGCGTGAAATTATTATTCATATTCTAATATGGTCATCTGGTACGGATAGCTCCTCATTTATTTAATTAATTATTAACCTTTGCCGATTGTTATTATCCACCATTATACATGCTTAATATATCGCTCATACTTGTCTCCACCGACAGTTCTATACCGAAGATTGATACAAGTATGAGTTCCAAATAAGGATTGATTATCAAATATGGCTCTTCACCCTACGATATACTGATGAGAGGCAACAACCTCGAAATCATGATATATATCTGGGAGACTGATGCTATGATTGGTAATCAATCTGATTGAGCAGTATAGTGGAAAAAATGCACACAAACGCAATATGTAGACGACAAACCTCGTTCTTATTGCGGCACCCTACGAAATGTAGGTTCAATTTACCAGCTAGGCGTGAAATTATTATTCATATTCTAATATGGTCATCTGGTACGGATAGCTCCTCATTTATTTAATTAATTATTAACCTTTGCCGATTGTTATTATCCACCATTATACATGCTTAATATATCGCTCATACTTGTCTCCACCGACAGTTCTATACCGAAGATTGATACAAGTATGAGTTCCAAATAAGGATTGATTATCAAATATGGCTCTTCACCCTACGATATACTGATGAGAGGCAACAACCTCGAAATCATGATATATATCTGGGAGACTGATGCTATGATTGGTAATCAATCTGATTGAGCAGTATAGTGGAAAAAATGCACACAAACGCAATATGTAGACGACAAACCTCGTTCTTATTGCGGCACCCTACGAAATGTAGGTTCAATTTACCAGCTAGGCGTGAAATTATTATTCATATTCTAATATGGTCATCTGGTACGGATAGCTCCTCATTTATTTATATATATATATATATATATATATATATATATATATATATATGTTTATTTGGGTTTCCTATTTGTTTCTTAAACTTATTATGCTTGAGGATCTTCTTTCTAAAGTTGAGCATATATTTGCATATGGATATGCGAGTAGTATAGTAGAGTGGTGGGGAAGAAGATTTGATTCTTATAAAATGGATGGTTGTATTGACGAGAAATCAAACGTAAGAGATATCTTTCAAGCAGTTGATAGAAGTGTGAGATATCCAAGTGGTAATTCAGTCAGTGTATTTTCAGTGGAAATAATATATATCTAACGTAAGCTTTATTATGTCTCTTTCTAATGTAGATTTAGAAAAAAAATAATTCAGCGATTGCGCAAAATATAGAAATGTTTGAGCAAAAAACAATATCATCCCGATTAATGAACTCTTTATTATAGAAAGTATGACGGGTTGCGCTACTCGATTCGGTAGATCCATTTCTTTGACATTACAAGACAATTTTGAAAATAAATTAATCAAATCGTGGTTGTCTAAACGTATTTCTGATCAATTGAAGGATATTGATGTAGCTTGTATCAATGCATCTGATTGTAAATATACACTAACATATTTCAGAAGGTGCAAAAGCTCGAATATATTTTTTTAATTAGCACATAGTAAATAAGATTTATGTAGAATATAAATATTTCCCTTATTGAAAAGATCCACTCGAATAATTTATACCATGTTTTTTTGTGTAAGTACTATTAGTGAAAGTGCCGTTTAAATATAATTCATCTCATTTCTTTTTTTGTTTTAGATCTTTAAATATGTGGAGGCAGTAGTCGAGCCAATATTGGACGGAAGCTGTAGATATACATTCGGCAATCGAGTGATTATCTTCATATCTGGAGGCAATGAGTTTTGATGTGTCACATGCAATGAATTATGCTTTGAATGTTTGTTTCGATGGAGATGAAGTTCGATGGTATACTCAAAAATTTGAGCAATATAATGCTGGTGCGGATCTTAATATAAAATTCATCTAAGGAGATATGGACATCGCTTTTGTGGGAAAATGAACAAATGCGTTTTGAAAGCATATTTCAATAATCTGATGCCATACCTACGTAATGACATGATCCAGAAATATACATTGGGTCATATGGAAAATGAGGATTAAGACGAAGACGATAACTAATTTGTTAATTGAGTTATTATAAAAATGTATTAAAACAAATAAATGAAAATAAAATTTATTATTTCAATAAATACTCTCATTTATTTATCAAAATTAAAATTCAATTAATTGTAAAAATATAAATATAATTCAAGTTGATTGTAAAAGAATATAAATATGATTCAAGTTGATTATAAAAAATATAAATATAATACAAGTTCCTTTAAGTATATTATGTATAATGAACAGAACCTGTAATGCATTGTATGTTAAAACTGTATCATGTTATATTCGTGCATACACTTTCATATTCTTTGGAAATTTATTGTTTCAAACTCTATGTTGATATCTACAGTAGATAATTTTGTATGTGATTGATCAATCATGATGAATAGTCATTCTATAATCGTCCACAAAACCTGTCACATATTTGAGTGGAAGTTTGTCATTGAATACATGACTAGTTTCATCATATTCATGCATACAATTGAAAAACACCATTGATTGGTCGAAACGTTTTTTAAAAAGCATTGACATAAAATAAATATCTATTTAAATCCATATTAGTCGACGATTCTCATTATTGTGTCCCTTGAAACATTCCCAGGTACAGATGAAGATATCCCATGAAATAGTTTGTCATTTGACATAATCGCATTCATTATCGTGATGTTTACAAATGTTTTTCTGTTATATATCATAATATATTGTATATACAGAAACAATTACCAATTATATTGAAGCAATTTTTCTTAATAATTATCTTAAACCATTATACCTATCTATAAAACAACATTTATTGGTTAGAGCAGGTACAACTCTGTTTAGACTGCCTGCTGATAACTCAAGTGTTTGGTGTGTACTTACATTCTCAATAAGCTCTTACACCTACTCTACCCAAGAAATATAGGTTAAGTGCTATTTTTGTGCCGTTTTGTGCCGTAGAGAAAAAGTATTGTGCTTCAAACCTGAACGAGTTATCGTAGAAACAAAATGGTGTGACTGGAAACACGAAACACTTTCACTTTTGTAAAATCTGCTTGGACTGGAGTTTTGTGCTAGTTTTGTGCCGTAAAGAAAAATATCTTTGCTTCAAAATTCCTCAGTCCAGAGCGAATTCAATGAGAGGGGGGCTGGGGACATGATTTCGAAAAAACTACTTTAATTGTAATCTGACTGCTAAAGTTTTGTGCTAGTTTTGTGTCATTTTGGGCCGCTAAACCAAAGTTTTGTGCTCCAAACCCCAAGTAGCTATCGTGGAAATGAAATATTGGGGATGGATATACGACAGCCCCACCAGCCATTCTGTGCAGTAAACGAAGAGTTTTTTGCTTCAAAATTTAGCCCTTCAGCACGAATTCAGTATGGGGAGCAGAGGACATGCCTTGGGAGTATCAGCCTTCTTTAAACCTGACAATATGAAAGTTTGATGCTAGTTTTATGCTTCAAGGAGTTATCTTAAAATCTAAATGGTAGGACTAGATACACAACAGCCCTCTAAAAACCATTTCTAATTATTCTTGGTCTAGAAGCTGTGTAGAAGGTTTCGCGATATAGAATGTGCCACAAATTTTGCATGAAACTTAAGTAAAAAAATATTATTTCGTGTTAAAACAAATACAGTTCTAAGGTTCTCCAAGCTAACTTGAAGTTACAATCATTTATAAAAGCCTTGTATTATTTTTAGGTAAGTTTCTTATAGAAATGTACCTATTGCGATCGTTCACACTTTTTAATTTCGAAAAAATTTCAACGGCATGTTGTTATATGTCTATAAATTAGTCCAAATAAACATTTGGTTCAAAAGTTTATATATATATATATATATATATATATATATATATATATATATATATATATATATATATATGTATTTGATAAAATAGCTTTTTGTTGGGGATGCAGTCATTTAATAAATAAAATTCTTTGGATTATGCCAAGCTTTCGAGAATGTTTATTCTCTTCGTCGGGGCAAAATTCGTGAATTTAGATAAAATTAACCACAAACAGGAAAGATTTCATAGCCATCAATCAGAAATGTCATTAATTGAATTAAACTGCGTCTTGCAGATGTAATATGATATTATGAAATATAATATTTAAAAATAATACTTTATTACTATGACTTTGAATAATAACTTCATATAACAACTCCCTCATTTAAGAAAAGTTGGTGGAGTTTGCAACAACTTTTTGGTGGTGATGGTGGGTAGTCGTTGGTTGAAGCTATTCCAATTCGATGATGCTTTTTTCTACATTTACAGGCCACATAAAGTATTACCAATAAAATTATTATTACAATGGTTAAAATGGTAAACCTATGCGTATATTTACTGATCGGAGATTGTTTCATCATTTTCTCTAACTCTTCTGAATACTGATTTAGTTTGTGTTGTGCCATATTCAAATACTCGGAATCAATTTTGTTTAACTTAAGAGGTTCTAGTTCTGGAATTCCTATTTTTTCAGGAATATCCTTGCAACAGTCAAATGGAATTGTGACTGGATGACTTCGATACTTAATTTCCTTATATGTGTCAATTGGGTATTGGGCATGAACTCTTGTACTTCCAATAAAGGCACTACACTCGAGTTGTAATTTCAGCAAACTGTTAGTTTTAATAATTTCTGATTTAATTTCCCTATTTCCACATTTAACTGTGAATGGCAGAGGGTCCGAAATTGTAATTAACCGATAAATTTAAATCTATTTGGTAGACATTATAACCTTTCACAAAAAGAAGAGATGTTTGACATGTCTTGAGTTAATCTTCTTAATAGTTGTGCTTCACAAATTGCATCATTGTCAATTGGATATGGGAGGAGATCAGAACAAATTTTTATGCTTCTTTCAAGAGTCTTGCAATTATCCAGGTTTCGCAATGACAAATACAGCAGTGAATCATCATCCCGCGCAATATATTTTTGTGTAGTTGGTAAAATATTATAGAGACCTGTTCGATCATCTAATATTGGTATTGGATAGAGTCGATATTATATATAGGCTTCCGGATCAGTGAGAGGAATTTTGAGAATAAATATTATTTTACTTTCTGATTGAAATGCTTCTAATTCAATAATATTGAGATAATCAGCTATATTTGATGTATACGGTTGTGAAGGTAAATTGTTTCTTACAAGAGATTTTGCTACATCTTGTAATGAATTGATTAAATCTGAAGGTGCTATTATTGAGCTATGTAATAATCTTATTCGAGCAAAAGTGAAAGAATTTAAAATTGTATTAAGAGAATCTTCTAAGAAAATATAGCTTTCCATTAGTGATTCACAAATATTCAATATCCTTATTTATGCTTCATAAAATGCGACATCATTAGCAATATTCATCAAAGTATTTTGAATTTCTTATATATCATCATTAAAAGTCTTCTCATCAATTTGTAATTTTTGTATAGTATTAATAAACTTTTTAATAACAGAAGTTGTACCTGAGGTTTGTTTTTTAAGAAAATTTTCCAACTGAAATGCATCATGAGACAATTTGTTAATACAATCATTATAATATTCCCCATCTGATGCATCTAAATTACCAGTAATAGTTTTCCAAACAGTTCCGATTCCATTAAATATACCTCGCTTTGCCCTGGAGTTATATGATTTAGTTTCTCCTATAATTTCTTTATACTTTTGACCTATTGAATTCGAAATTTGTGATAATAAATTTATGTGTGTTTGAACCTCTGATTTAAAAGCTAGAAACCTTGGAGAAGGATCTTCTAGAGTATCCAAAATTTCTATAAGTATTTTATCATTGTTTTCCATTGCTTTCTTAATTGGGCCCTGATCTTTATAAACTAAAAGTGTCCATTTTTCATTCGTAATTTTGATAGTACATTCTTCATGGAAAAAATCCAACGGTGTTATTAACAGGTGTACTGAGCTAATATAATATTTATCAGCACGAAGAATCTGAAACTAAAGAAACTACTCATAGTAGGATTTCAGTCTATCGAAATTAATTTTTGATTTTTGATTAGTTTGTGGATTTAAAACTATTGCAGAATTATCAAATAACTGCACAATCTCAAAAGGACCATTAAACAAATTTTGACTTTTATCTTTAATTTGAGATTCTTTAAGATAAACTTTATCTCCTACTTTATATTCTGGAAGTTTTCCTGAAATATTTTTATCAAATCTAATTTTTGCTTTTTCTTTCTGACTTGCTGTTTTTGCTCTTGCAATTTTATAATAATATTGTATTCTGTTGTTCAAGTCACGTATATATTTGGTAATAAGGGCCTTCTCATTATACAGAGTTTCAGGTGGTCTACTAGACGTATGACCAAAAATCAGTTCATATGGGGTAAAACCAGTTGTTTTGTTTTTGGTATTATTATAACATATAACCGCATATGGCAAAATATTAAACGGATGTACGTCTGGATTTTCTGTCTTATGTGCACGGATCATCTCCACAAGTGTTCCGTGAAATCTTTCTAAAGAAACACTCGATTATGGATGGCCAACGCTAGAAAAAGTAAGCTTTATGTCATAAAGCGTGCACAAATTTATTAATGAATTATCAAATTCTCGACCATAATCGCAATGAATTCTCAAAGGTGTTCCAAAATGTTGAAAGAATATTAATAATGTATTTACTACTGTTAAAGCTTTTTTATTTGAAATAGGATAAGCTTGAGTAAATTTAGTTAACTCATCTCGAATTGTTAAAGCGTAATTTTTTGTTGAATACTCAAAAATATCAATATTAATTCTTTCAAACGGAGTTTTTGGTGTTTCTGTTATTACCAGAGGAGTGCTTAAATTCTTACGACAGATTTTTACTTTTGACTAGTTTCACAGTTTTTAATAAATTGTTCCACATCTTTCGTTAATCCTGTTATTTTTAGATTTAATCCGTCGTATAGTTTCATTTATTCCGCGATGTAAATTACTTTTCCCTTTATAATACTGGTCCAATATAATATAATATTTTAACGATATTTTGACAGACTACAAATTTTAAATCAACATTAGCAAAAAAAGAAGAGAATATTTCTAAAATAGATAACTCAAGATTATTTTCTATATAATAAATGTTTGAAGGATCAAATTTACTTTGTTCTTTAAATAATGTATAAAATAATTGTTGAACTACAAACTCTGGATCGTAAGTAAGAGGTATTATAAAATACTTGCGATCTTTCACAGTCTTACTAGAAACAATATTTACTGAATTCATCTGAAAAGCAAAATTTTCTTCAAAAATATCTTCAATCATTTTATAATGTAAATCTTCAAGTTTATTTTGCCAAAATAAAGTAACAATATTCTTATGAGCCTTATCTAGTAACTGGTCATTTGATGTTTAAATTTTTTAATAATCGATTATTGATTTTGTTTTGTAAAAGTCGACAAATCTATTAAATTCATCTGTCATTAATTCATCCTGTTCATCTATAAGTGTTTCACTTTGTTGTTGTTCTATAGGATCATTAGGGTCTTTACTTGTTGATGGTATAACCTCATTAGTTTCATTATTTGTCAAGATTGTAAATTTGCACATTCTTTAAAATGATTAATTTTAATTCTTGAAAGCGCATCTGCATTTTTATTAATTTTGCCTGGCTTGTACTCAATTTTGTAATCATATTCTTCCCATTTGAGTCGCGATCTAGCTAGTCTGCTACCAAGATCTTTAATGGAAAAGAACCATGTTAATGGACGATGGTCAGTGACTAGCGTAAATTTTATTCCAAATAAATCAGGACGGAAATGTTTTACTGCCCATACAATAGCAAGGAGTTCTCGTTCTATTGTCGAATACTTTGTTTCTGCACTACACAATGTTCTAGAAGCATAACTTACTGGTAGATCTTTACCAATGGCACCTTGTGATAGAACAGCGCCAATGGCAAATGCACTAGCATCGGTTGTGAGAATAAATGGTTCTTCGAAATTTGGGTATCTCAGAATGGGATCTGAAGTAAGTGCAGTTTTTAGATCGTTGAAAGAATTTTTACATTCAGTATTAAAAATACAAGAAACATCTTTCTGTAAAAGTCTTGTGAGGGGTTTAGAAATTTTGGCAAAATTTGGTATAAAACGACGATAATATCCTGCTAAACCTTTGGATTTTTAGGTTCCGGAAAATTTTTTAGACAGTCTATTTTGGCTGGATTTGTTTTTACACCATCTTGGGTAATAATATGTCCAAGATAAACGACCCCTTTTCTAAGAAATTCACATTTATCTGGTTGAATTTTCAAGTTGGCTTTTCGAAGTCTGTTAAAACTTCAGTCAGACGAGAGAAATGTTCATGAATAGTAGAAGAATAAATTATTATGACATCCATATAAACAAGACATCTTTCATTTTGAATGCCAAGTAGAATGTTGTCCATGACGCGTTGGAAAGTGGACGGGGCATTTTTAAGTCCAAACGGCATACGAACGAATTCATAATGACCGTTATCAACCGAGAAAGCTGTTTTGGATATATCATTTGGGTCAATTTTGATTTGATGGAAACCTGAGGCTAAGTCAAGAGTGGTAAAATATTGACATCTTCCTAGTTGGTCAAGGAGATCAGAGATGTTGGGTAATGGATATTTATCATCTACAGTAACTTCATTTAATTTACGATAGTCAACAACCACACGCCATTTTTGTTTTCCTGAAGCATCAAGCTTCTTTGGTACAACCCAAACTGAGGTTGACCATGGCGAAATAGAATGACGTATAATACCTTGCTCCAACATTTTATTCACCTGAGTTTTTACCTCTTCTTTATGAATTTGGGGGTATCTATATGATTTAGTAAATATAGGTCTCGCATTATTAGTTTCAATTGAATGTTTAATTTCATTAGTAAATGTTAGTCGGTCTCCTTCCAAATAAAAAATATCAGAGAACTCTAAACATAAATTTTTAATAATTTCTTTCTCTTCTTCGTTGAGAACTGGTCCAAAATTATAGTTCTTCTGTCAAAAGATTGTTTAAATTCAGTTTTATTTCCATTAACACAATTAAAATAAAAAAAACATTTGGAATTCGGAATGGGATCTAGATTCAAATTTGGAAATTGAACAATTTTTGGAATAGCATTCGAATTAATAATTAGAAAAGAATTCACCTTCTTCATTTACATGTACCAAAGCATTTGCAATTCTTTGTTCGTTAATTCACATTTCAACTTAAAAAATTTTTCAGTTCTTGGTTCAATAAAAATTCCATTTTGTATTTTAGCGAACAAATATCAATTTCAAAACTTAAGTTTCTAAAAAGATATCATTTTCTTAACATACGTCCAATCTAACTTGTCTAATCCACACCCTATTTTTGGCATAGCTAATTTTTGAAAATTGTTTTTACCAACATGATCTCTTAATTTTTTTAAAGATGACCATAAAGTCTGATAAGTGGGTTTTCCGGTTGAAACAAGATAATACATATATCTGCTTCTGTCTTCATTTTTAATTTTCAAAATTGCATTACCACCTTGTTTTTGATTTGGACTAAGTAAATTTTCAATTTTCTAAAAACGTTTCTTAAATTCAACAGCAATACCTTTTTGCATTTGCATATCTTCTGCTACGCAATGAGCTAATGAGTAGTCTTTAGGCATGTCAAAAATATTAATTCCTTTTCCAACTATTAATTTATAATATTCAGTACTTTTTTCAAATGCTAAAAATTCAGAGTCCATTTCCAAGTTATCTTGATAATTTTGAGATAAGTCTGATGTTTCAGTTTTACAATTTTCTGTAATCTCATGCAAAGGCAAAGTTTTAAAATTCCTTATTAATTGTTTCAAATTCAAATCAATTACACAGTTATAATGTTCTAAGAAATCTAAAGCCAAAACTCCATCAAAATCAATATCGAGATTATAAATATAAACTTTATGAAAATCTTTTTCAGCAAATGGAATAAGAGTAGATTCTGTTATTAAAATTTTTTGATTAGTTATACCTTGAATTGTTACATATTCAGGAAATCTTTGAGGAAAACTTTTAACAGTGTTTTCTTTGAAAATCGAAATTCCTGCACCTGTATCAACAAGCAGCTTATATTTTTTGCAGCATCTTCAATATAATAAAGAGTCTTAGAATTAACTGTTGGAAATGGGTTTAAATGAAAATTTGTTCGGGAAAATTTATATTCGGGTTCATGTTGTCTAAATTCAAAGTTTGGATTTGGGTTGGTATTTCCGTAATTGACTTTTCCGTTGTTGGACAATCTGGGGGATGGTCTTTGATTTGAGAAATGGGAAAATCCTGGAAATATGAGTTTTCAGGAGATCTTGTGGATAATTTTCAAAATCCGGAGAATAGTCTGATGATTCGGAATAGTTAGTATAATTTTCTTGGAATTCATTTTCAAAAACATCTTTATTATTATAATAATCTGAATCATTTTCACCATTAAAGCCGATTAAGTGAGCTCTTTGTTGAAATTTTGGATTCTTTTAAATTACGGATGGTCTTATCTGGGATTGTCCCTGCGAATTAAAAATTCTTTGTTGAGTAGGAACATTATTATTCGGTCTATTTTGCACAGTATTTTGTGGTTGATTTTGGAAATTCATTGGTCTCTGGAAATTATTATTGAAATTTGGGTTATAGCTTGGAGCTGATGATCTTTGCTGTTGGAAACGACATTGATTAGAAGTATGACCATTTCTACCACATGAAAAACATTTTACAATTTGAACTTGGGGCTTTCTGTTGGGTAATACATTCTGGGGTTTGGTTGCATTATTGGAAACAGGTTTATTAAATTTTTGATTCTCAAAGTAAGACAAATCTAATTCTCTTCTTATACGAATTTGTGCTTCCAATATATTTGCAGGCTGACTAGCACGGATAAGTTGACCAAGACGAGGTTCAAGTCCGGTTAACAGGGTATTAAGAGCCATAGTATCAATAAGCATTTCTTGAGCAGTTTTTCCTTCTGCTGTCAAATTTAGGGATTTCTGTATATTAGCATGCATTTTAGCATTTAAAACTTGCAATCGATTGAAAAAATATAAGAGCTGACTCATTTGATAATTGTAATCTTTGTAAGTCTTGAATAAGTGAAGTAAGATCTCTTGAATCACCGAAATGAAGATTTAAAAGCTGTCTTATTTCAGTATAGGTTTGAGGATATCGAGAGCTAATTAGTTGGGTAGCTCTTCCCTTCAATTTATTTTTAATATGAATCACTATTAGAGCTTTTTGGTCTCTAGTAGACATATTATATGCGCAATCACATGCATTTAAAAACGTTCCGAGTAATATTTGATCACCTTCAAATTCAGATACGATACAAAATATTTCTGAAATCTTATATGGTTCAATCTCTGCTTCATTATTTCTCTTTTCATTGGCAAATGTTGACTTAATATTTAAAATAATAATAAGTACTAATAATAATATATAATCGAACAGTATTAGAAAAAAAATATTTCTTTTTAATTATAACGTGATAATTCGCTTACAGTAAGATGTACATCAGATTTGTCTTGTTCTCTGCGATGCTTTTTTTTTGCAAAGGAGTGAGGACGCCTCCCTGGAACTCTTCAGATTCTAATAATTCTTCTTCTTCTTTTGGAGCTGTTGATTCTTCACCTGAAGGTTTGGAAACCACCGTGATAATGAGGGGAAACTTGCTGTTGAAGTAGGCCTTGTTTTATCACGTTGAGTTGATCCTACTTTTCAGATTCTAATAATTCTTCTTCTTCTTTTGGAGTTGAGTTGATCCTACCGACTGCGTACTCAACTCCAAGTTCACTTCTAAAAACAATATTTATTAAATCAAAATATAATATAATAATTCGAACTTAATTTTACATGACTGTATGAATCTAGAGTCACAAGTTGACTGACAAATTCGCCAGAAGATTCACAAGTGATGTCGTTAGCTGGAGATGTAGTATTTATACAATCCAAAATGTTTAATCATCAAAAAAATATAAAAGAACGTAAATAAATACAATATATC
This sequence comes from Crioceris asparagi, assembly GCA_958507055.1. Lineage (NCBI taxonomy): Eukaryota > Metazoa > Arthropoda > Insecta > Coleoptera > Chrysomelidae > Crioceris > Crioceris asparagi. The sequence goes on from OY293826.1 coordinate 31,169,518, forward strand.
ATTTTTCCTAAAGTTAAATCGAAACTTCTATAAATATTATAAAAAAAAAACTTAGTAATGTCTTTTTGGAGGGCAAAGTGGATTAATAACTAACAATGGTCTTTATGGTAACTTGCTGACTAATGGTCGGCATCTCTGGCACGTAAACATCCTTATCACTTCTGTTATCTTCTTAAAACTGCGTCTTGCAGATGTAATATGATATTATGAAATATAATATTTAAAAATAATACTTTATTACTATGACTTTAAATAATATTGCAAATATAACTACATATATATATATATATATATATATATATATATATATATATATATATATATATATATATATAATATATATATATATATATGGGATATTACGAAATTTGTTAACACGATAGAGGTCTCAGTTTTGGAGGTATAAAGTTCAAATTTGCTACAAAAATCAATCTCTAAAATCTCTCGGCCGAGTTCGTTATTGGGCAATATCGGGTAAGTAGTTTCAGAATGGCGACCGTTCAAACATTTAAAAAAAATATGAAAAAAGAGCCGTAGTGTAAATATCATCAAAAATAATTTTAGATTATTGATATAATCAGTACCTACAACTTTTGTTCGAAGCGATTTTCCATAAAATGCACAGATAAAAAAATAAAAATTAATAAAGAAAAAATAAGAAATATTGATAAAACATGAACACTCAATATAAATTTGATGTAATTGTACATTTTCTGGAGATCTTAATATAGACCCTGATTAAAAATATTTATAGTATATTTATTGAAAAGAAATATGCGAAAAAAAAATTCTGTCTTGGAGTGGAACGCGAACCCTGTCTGCTTTATATTCAACAGCCAAAACAAAAACCTCTAACCGCAAGGCTATGACACATACGGCAATTTTATGTAATAACATGTAGGTATAGCAATGAAAAAGTTGTTAAGATTTCAATTCAATGAATTTTGAGAAATTTACCTTTCCGCTAACTACAGGCCATCGGGATTTTTTTTTGGTTAGACCCGATATGATCAATGTATTTTTGACCAACGAAGCCAAAACGGAGGAGGTATACGACTGTTTGTCTGTATTTTTTATGTGAGTTCGCGTCTTCTGCATAGTAAACATTGTCCGATTTTGATGATTTTTTTATTTGAAATAGGAGTATAGAGAATTGGTCCCATTGAAAAAAGAAATATATTTGACATGCTCCTCCCCTCAAAAACATCCCGCAAAGGGGTGTGGTGGGGGCCATTTTTTTCGAATATCAAAAATTGGTGACGACAGAATTTAAGAAAAGTTAATATCCAGAAACGTCGTTTAAATTGGACATTTTTCAAAATCTTCACAGGTTTCCGAGTTACAGCACTTTAAAAGTACAAGATCACTCAAACATATGAAACAGATATTTTTTTTTACAAAATTAGACCGATGTTATTAGTTGTTGCACTAAAAAATACAAAATAATATCAATTCTATTGGTGCTGGTACTTGTGAAGTTGGTGTCAAGACTCTTCTATTTAACTATAATTGCGCAACTTCAAAAGTACCAGCACCAGTAGAATTAATATTACTTTGTATTTTTTATTGTTCTACGTAATAAGTAAAGTTGGTTAAAATCGATTATAGGCAATACCGTGTCACATGAACCATGAACCAAATGAGAAGAAACTCAATACTTATGAATTAGAATTTTATTTCTCGAAACCTATACAAACCTCATATTCCAAATTGACAGATTTAAAAAAACTCTAATTTTATAAATCATATCCCCAGCTAACCAAACTGAATTTACGCTGGACGACGGATATTTTTTGATATGACGAAATACTTGCAGCTGTTATACGGTGAATTTATTATTTATTTATTTTATTGTTATATATTGTGATATTATACATTATTTGACTTTTTATGGTGATATCTTCTATGAAATCTAATTTGTGACTAATCTACATGATATTTGGCTTTTATTGTGATATATTTTGTGTACTCTACTGTGACAGATTCTATACCATCGTTTGATGGTCAATTGAATGAGTAATAAAGTATTAAGTATTATATATATATATATATATATATATATATATATATATATATATCTTCCTATCAACAGAGCGTCCGTACATTGACGAATTGCATTTAATAGAGCGTCCGTGGTGGTGAGTGTCCGTCCGTATACGGACGCTCTATTACACATCAGTGTAATTCTGGTCAAGATGATCACCTAAACCGATGGAACAAAAATTGGAAGGACGCTCCATGCACGTCCCAAGTGATTTTAGATTGATATTCGAATATAATTAGTTCAATATATCTGGCGCAGCGCGGCGCTAAAATATTCATTTTGAATACGTTAACTTTCATTCCATCGCGTATTGGGCATCCGGCCATCTGGCAACAACGAAACACATGAATTTCATTTCAACGACTTTTCCACTCATATAGGGTCTTCTGATATACATTCGAAGCACTTATACGTTAATCGTTTGTGATCATGTGGATAAACCTGGTGCCATTCGAATCTATAGAAGAAAAAATCGCTCTAGATAAAAACCATTCTTTGAGATTTTTTATTTATACTATGTATTTAATTTTTTTTAAACCATTATTCAATGGATTAGGAACAAAGTGAACTAACAATACGAACAATATTGACGTACTACTACTGACAGACGTTTCATTTAATATGGAGGACATTAACTCTATCGTATCGTATTCCGAGGATATAGACTAATAAGTCATATTCGACAGATTCGTATTCAAGGTTGCATTTATACTAAGACCAATTTAGATTTCCTTAACATTTGTGTGAAAGATCTTTGCGTGAAGATAGATGCAGAATTAACACAGCTTAAAAATATGAAAATTAGTTTTTGTTGTGCCTACAGATCACCGGATGGTGATAGTAATTTTTTCAAAATTATCTGCACAGAATATTATCAAAAAAAACTCCAATAATAAGGTACTGGCTGTCGGTGACTTTCAATTATAACTTTAAGAATAAAACCAATGACAATAAATTAACTGAATGCAAAAATATTTTTTATCACATGATATGCTAGTTTTTGTTGACACCAGCTGATAACTAAATCTAGAGAAACTAGAGTAGATAATCTGTTCACAAATTTAGATGATAACATTTTCATTCTTGAAGTTATAGAGCCGCACTTGTCCGACCATAAAGGAATTTTATCATGTGTAGACCAATGTCAAAAAAATCTATCTTAGATTTCACAGCCGCATTAGATGAAATGATCTGAATTATATGCCATTTAGATCCAGAAACAAAAGCTGCTCATTTAGTTATCTCTGTCAGATCTTTACACATCTCGTTTTCCATAAAAAAAGGAATGTATCCCTGAAAATAACTTTAAAATGTTGAGATTTCTACGCCCCTGAAGCTAGCAGAGCAAAAAATACATATTTGTTACTTGTAGAGCTAATTAAATGCTGTGTTCCGAAATTAATTGCTCTTATAGTTTTTTTTTGGAAAATGGCTGCTTTGCTAGCTTTAGACTAAAGCTAGTACAGCAACCTTTGAAAACTTACTTTTTTAGAACTTCTTTTATAGTGCTTTTAGGGATAGTTAAGTGTTAATTAAGTGCTGTATTCCGAAATTATTTACTCTTATTTATAGTTTTTCGGAAAATGGATGCTTTGCTTTTAAAAATCAATTATTTCGGGAAAATCTTATTTGGTCCTTGTAGAGCTAATTAATTGATGTATTCCAAAATTAATTGCTCTGATATTAAAAAATTGCTGCTTTGCTAGCTTTAGATCTAAAGCTAGCAGAGCAACCTTTGAAAATCATAATTTTTCAGAACTTTTGTTTTGGCGATTGTAGGGCTAAATAAGTGCGGTACTCCGAAATTAATTGCTCTAATAGTTTTTTGAGAGAGAACGTTCTTTTAAGACAAATAAAAATGTCAATTTATCTATTGTGGGGATATTTATAGCTTTAAAGGTACACCGGGCAACTTGAAAGTACTTAATTTTATGTAATCCATTTTGAATTCCACTTTAAAATTGAGATTTAAATGGTTTTGAATTTATTACCTCTCCCTATTAAGAAATGTACAATTCTGATGCTAAAAAGCTAAGAGATAAAACTTAATTTTTGTAGGACCGGACTGTTTTCGATTGCTAACCGTATATGTTCCTATGACTGTAAGATAGGTTTACCGGTGGATAAGTTCATTACTAACCACGTCGGTAAGTACTTTTCTTACCGATATAATTGTATTGGCCGAAATATTATAGAAATTATAGAAATTAATTTCGAGATACAGCACTTGATTAAATAACATAGGAAATATGTAAATTTTATTGATTTTTATAAAAAAAATGATTACTAATATAGTTTATATATCGGGGGTATAAATTATATGTTTTTGCTCTGATATCGACAATCTCTGCCATTTTCTAAAAACTATAAGAGCAGATAATTTCGGAATGCAGCATTTAATTAGCAATTAGTTAGGTCTACAAGCACGAAAAAAGATTGTCCTGAAAAATTGTTTCTTAAAGCAAAGAAGTCATTTTCCGAAAACTTTAAGAACAATTGAGTTTGGAATACAGCACTTAATTAGCCCTATAAACACTAAAAGAGGTTCTCAAAAAGTTGATTTTTGAAGGCTGCTCTGTTAGACTTAGATCTAAAGCTAGCAAAGCAGCTATTTAGAAAAAAACTATAAGAGCAATTAATTTCGGAATAAAGCAAATAATTAGCACTTAATTTGCTCTACAAGCATCAACTACGATTTTCTAGAAAAAAATATTTTTTAAAAGCAAAGCATCCATTTTCCTAAAAACCATAAGAGCAATTAATTTCGGAATACAGCACTTAATTAGACCTTAAGCACTAAAAAATAAGTTCTCAATAAATACTTTTAAAGGTTGCTCAGCTAACTTTAGATCTAAAGCTAGCAAAGCAGCCATTTGAAAAAAAATATAAGACCAAATAATTTCGGAATACAGCAGTTAATTAGCACTTAATTCGCTCTACAAGCACCAAATAAGATTTTCTCGGAAAAGTTGATTTTTTAAAGCAAAGCAGCCATTTTCCAAAAACCATATGAGTAATCAATTGCTGAATAAAGCACTTAATTAGAACTTAATTAGCTCTATAAACACTAAAAAATTAGTACCTACTCAAAAAAATATTTTTAAATGTTGCTCTGCTAACTTTAGGTTTACAGCTAGTAAAGCAGCCAATTAAAAAAAACTATAAGAGCAATTCATTTCGGTATACAGAAGATAATTAGCACTTAATTAGCTCTGCAAGCACCAAATTTGTAATTTTGATTCTGCTCACTTTGCTCTGTTAGCTTCAAGGACGAGACAATTCTCCTGATATTAAAAATCTAAAGTCACAACTAACCCAGGTTCATACTATTGCCGAAGTGACCAGAACGCTCGAAAGCTTCGAATTACTGAACATTAACAAATCAAAAAAAGTGGAGTTTAATAATAAGATAATATCTGAATCAAAAATAAGCAAATGTCAGTCTGGGGAATAATAAATACAAATTTAGGTAAAACTAATAACCTAAGTAATGAGAGCAATGTATTCGATTCTTGCATGCAAAAAATAGCAATAAATCATTTGACTTTTTACCTACATCCAACAAGTTAATCAGAAATATTGAACATTGTTCAAAAACTGAAAAATTCTAGAGCAACGGATAAATAAAAATGTGGCGATTTCTTTACCGAATCTATTTAATCTTCGTATGGTTACATGTATTTTTCCAGATATTCTCAAGGTTTACAAAGTTACATCTATCTATAAAAAGGGAAATACTGTCAGGTAACTGAAGCTGAATGTAGTAAAGATTATCTAAGAATGGCATATTTTGCTATGTTCCATAGCTTAATAGTGACCGTATGCCTAGATAATCTGGACACATGTCACAGCCACAAAATATGCATTGCACAAAAAAGTCATTCGAATAATAACATCCAGCAAATATGATGATCACTGTAAGCCATTGTTAAAAAAATTGAACATCCTGCAATTGCCATGTTGCTGCATTTTTGAGAGCCTGCTTCATATAAAAAACATGTCAAAGAGTCCAGCACAATTATGTTCACTCTTATAATAAAAGAGAAAAAAACTATATCTGTCCTCCATTATTTAGACATAGACACATAATTCCTATAGATTTCTCGGCATAAAATTGTATAATGCTTTGCCAAACAATTCAAATATAATATGTCTTGTGCATCACTCAAAATTGAGATCCGTAAATATTTAACACCGTTTTAATTTCATAGATGATTATCTGGAACATGTTGTACATGTATGTAGGTAATCCTTTTTTAGCCTTTTTTCTAAATTGTTATTACTATTATTTTCTTTTTTTAACTTTCAACTTTTTCATAATCCTTGTCTTGAATTAAGTTATGTGTACTTTGTCACTTGTATGTTTATTATGTCTTCATTTGAAGCTTATTTTAATTTATTTTATTTGATGTGATCTATATCACTATCCAGGACAAATGCATACATGCCTAATTGTTTACATGCAATATATATTTCTATTTCTATTTGATATTAGAGACAGAAATAATGACAAAGATGAAAATGAATTTACATTTTAAAATCATTAGCATCTACAATTCCATTTTGCATAAATTGAATTATAGAATATATGACAATTGAGTGATTGTAATATAGTTGAAGGAACAAAAAGTGAGTTGAAATACTATTCGGAGAAACAACCAATGCTAGGCAGCCGCTGGTAGTTTCAAAATACGAGAAATATATTTTAGATCACATTTCATCATCCCATTCCATATATATATATATATAATAATTAATATTAATAATATATTAATATATATATATATATATATATATATATATTAATAATGGGAAATAATTAAACTGGAGAATCTCTGGTTCAAAATCATAAGATTTAACCCAATTCGGTCTGAGTTACAGGGTGTTTTATTTAATTATATAAAAATCATTTTCCCCCATTACTTTTAAACTGTTTGACTAATCTTCATCGTGTTTGGCAGGAAGTGTAGATGCTGCAAACCTTACTAAATTATGGTGAATAAACGTTTCTGGCTACTTCCAGAGGCGTACGACAGGGTTAAGTGAAAAGTTGACCCTTCTCAATTCATTGCAATTTTTCAGTTTTTCGCTTAATGAAAAAATAAAAACTTAGACCTTACCACTTTACACCTGTACAAAACTTATTACCTACGGATTATCCTTTAAAATTAAATTTTGCTCAGTGGATCTTAAATAGAAAAAATGAAAATCGTCATTCTATTAAAAACATTATTTTTACTGACGAGTCCACTTTTACACGTAGAGTAGTTATCAAATGGAGAAATAACCACAGTTGGGATATTGAAAATCTATCTATTCCGACAATTTTATTGCTAAACAGCTAGACATATTTCTTAAAGATAGAAGATCGCCTAGTGAAAGAATAGATAAACTTATTGAGGTAAATGGAGTAACAGTGAACATTTGTTAAGTATTTTTGAAAAAGACTTTCTGATAATTTCGTATTAGTAGAATTGTTTGATAATCTTCTTATTAAACCTAAAAGATCAATTATAAGTTTCATTTGCGTAATAAATGCAAACCTATGACCCAAAAACATCGCCATGATGAATACACTTAGAATTGTGCAGTAGCGCAGCGTTATGTTCAACTTTAAATATCTGGAAAAATAATTAAATTAATTTAAAAAAATTGACAACGTTGTAAAATGATATCTTTAGATAAGACTTGCCAAGAAATTTTTAATAAATTAATTTCATTGTCATATCACCACTATTTCTCCAGATATAGAATTTTTTTGAATTTTTTAACGAAATGTTGAATTGCCATATTAACAAAAATTAGGGGAATAAGAATTTTATATTATAGGGTCATAGCAATTTGAACACCACAAATCGAATGCGCGAAAAATAAACATAGCATTAAATTTAAAGAAATAAAGTTGAAGACCCAATAGGAAAAACTATAAATCTGGCAACGTTGCAAATATTATTTTTAGATTCGGCACTGATAACTGATAACTGCCTTATACCAAATTTCATAACTTTATGTCAAGCCGTTGCTGAAATATTCGGTCGTTCCGGTTCTTTTGGGAAAACCTGTAGGTATATACAGGGATATACCTACACGGTGAGTCTTGAAAATTTGCAGTAGTGGTTTCATCATATGGCTCTATCTAACTAAAGTGATGGCGACTTACAGTCAGTTCCTGTCATACCGGAAGTTTCTACCTACTTAGATCCTTGTTTCAAATAAAATACTAGTTTTATTTATTGTACAAAATTGTAATAATTCTACTCCTTTCTAAAGAAGTTTCTCAAAAATCTGTAAATATTTTTATTATTACTATTAAACAGAGTATAAATTTAAGTTATCTTAAAAGAGGAGTAGAATCAACATTTTTGATAAAAAATAGTATTCTCTTTGAAATTACAAAGTTCTTGTATTTTTCTTGTAAAGATACTACTGCAAAAGTTCATAATCAAAATATGAGTCGTCTTCCCAAAAAGTGTAAGAGGCCAACTCTGCATATTGTAAGGGTCTATCAATGACTGCATTAAGTACTGAAGCCAATAATTAGTTATGCAACGTCTAAACTAATATCATAAATATCATTAACAATTGTTAATATTATGCTCCATAAAACCCTGAAATTAAACTTGTAATCGATTTTCACGAAGAATTTTCCATTTTCATCACAAGGACTATTCAAGAATCAAAAGGATGGGATGTTTTCCGAGATCCTACAATCAAGGAGATATCTGGTTCCATGGTGAATCAGAAATGTTTGGACATCACAGTGAAAATACTCAAAGTTGTAGCATATTTAGTTACATTTGTGATAGTCCTTGGATCTGGTATCGTATCGAAAGGAACTTTATTATTTATGACATCACAACTAAAGGCCGATAAGGTAATCTCTTATTGTAATAAGGAATTAGGTAAGAATCTGTAAGGAATAAAAATAATTTATGTAATGAAAACTGCAGTACAAGAAATGTCTTCTAAACAAAATCAGTCTATTTATACGAAAGAAACTTTTTAAACAATCTGTAAAAAAACGAAATCAAAAAGTACGAAGAGTTCTCAGTGTCTTAAAGCAAGGTATGGAAAAATACCAGAAATACGGAATAAAATATAGAAGTGGCAAAAAAATAATGCTTACAATGGGTTATCAAATATTGTAAATTTATTCTAATACAAAAATCTCATATAGACAGTGGATCAATATTTTGGAGATTGAAAAAGACTCAAAAGAAATTTAATATATATTTCTTAATAGTAAGAAACTAAGTTAGTTAATCATTAAATTGAAGTAACAAGTGAAAATAATTAATTTTACCGCGTCTGCCTGTCTGCTTGTTTGCACACTACCGCATGGAATTGAATGCAGTTTTCCACGCGCACGAGGTCGCGGGTAAAAGCTCGTTTGTATATAAATACAGCATGATATAGGTAAAGCCGGAGGATTTGCTTACACTTACATTAGTTTTCGACAACTAAAAGCTTCTAGATAATACAGAAATCCGTATTTTTGAATTTTTCAAAAGAGTTACGGTTTTCGAGTTACAACGATGTTAAAACCTCAAATATGTGTATTTTCGCTAATCGAAGGGCGCAATTTATTCCGAAAATTGAAAATCTGACGCAACTACATGAAACATTTGTAGCAACATTTCATATGAACATTTTTTCCTTAGAGTAACTGTTTTTGAGTTACAGCGGTGGTAAAATCTAAAATACTTATGCGTATTTCTGCCGCGATGTCTGAATGATATCAAGTTCAAGCAAAGAATATACGTGGGTAATAGGGTAAATACCATCTTCTTTGGTATTAATGAACGCTCAACGAGTTTCGTGAATAATGTTACACTCACAAGTGCGAAGTAAATATTTTTTACAAAAAAATTACCGACGTTATTAGTTGGTGCACTGAAAAATACAAAATAATAAATTCTATTGTTGCTGGTATTTGTGAAGTTGGTGCCAAAAGTTATCAATCTTACTGCAACTGCATAACTTCAAAAGTAACAGCACCAATAGTATTAATGTTATTTTATATTTTTCAGTGCACCATCTAATAACGTTGGTCCATTTTTTTGTAAAAAATATTTATTTATTTAAAGACAAACAGATCATTCCTAACCACTCTTCAAAACTGGGAGAAAAAGATACAGTTCTCAAGACATGGATATATAAGATGGTACAATTGAAGTTGAAATAGAGAATACATTAACTGTGGTATATTTAATTCTGAAGTACCTGATTATAAGATAATACGACGTATTTTTAATATTATCATAAAAATATATCTACTTTCTCTCAGTACAAAACAATACACTCAATGTTCTCAGTACAAAACAATGCACTCAATGTTCTCAATATAAAACAATACACTCAAATAACAGATAAAAAAATGTCAAAAAAGATAACAATGTTTAATAATAAATGTTGAATAACATAGGCGGGTTAAAGGGGGCTCTTGAACCATTAATAATGAACCATCTTCATAACCAAGTCGACTATAAATAAAGGTGTCTAAGCCAAACAACATTTTCACAAATAACAATTAATATATGGCCTTAACAAGACTTTTTATTTGACTAGAGATTAACGATTGTTAAAATGTCAATCAAAAACGGAAAATTATTATTGATTTGTAAAAATGCAGAAGAAAATTTTAAGGAATATAACTGAAGAACTAACATACGATGTTGGCTAGTCAATACTCGAAGAGATTGATAGATTTTTATTTAGGTGTCTTGATCGATTTGTCCGAAAAGCAATACACAGTTACTCTGTAATGGATGAAATCTCTGATAGACTTAAGATTGTTCAACCAAGTAGTTGACTAAAGTGCCTGACAATGATTTAGAATCAGCCATAAGAGCCCAAAAGTGTTAATGGAGATGAATGAGTGGCATATTAAATAAAGAAATTGGATGCAAACAAAACAAGTGCAGAAATACATTCGTACATAGACACGACAAGAAATTCAGATATTTAATATAGAATGGGACAAAATTCATTGTCAACATATCGCATATTATAAAAAACATAAACATTGGTTGTCCCTAGCATCTTGTTCCATGTTCCTTGAAACCTAAATTAATTGAGAATTTATAGAGAAAGAGAGAGAGAAAGAAATGCTTTATTGTCAAAAAAATATGAATTTTGTAGACAAAGCAAAATAAAAATATCAAAATTAAACAATATACAAACAAAACAAAGTCAAACTAAAACTAAAAATTAAATTAAAATTAAATTAATTTATAAAAATATAAAAAAATATATAAAAATATAAAGATGTACAAATATAAGATAATAAGAATAAGAATGTAATATACAGCTGTATATCCGGTCCGAAGGTAAGTTAATATACAGCTGTATATTCACTAAACTAAACTAAAGTAAATCACAAAAAAACAAAAACAAATTATGTACAAACAATAAACCAGTGCGTGAGCTGAGCAGAAACGTGCCTTACTGAAAAAAGTCGTTAACTGCATAAAAGGCATTTTCTAGTAGGTATTTAATTTAAAGTTTGGCGAAAACTGGGAAAAGTCGTTATAGATTTAATTTCGTGTGACAGATGATTATATACTACAAAAGACCCTTAGGATATAAAACATCAAATAATATTCACTAAACCAGTGGGAGTAAGAAGTTTAATATTAAGCATTAACAATTTTTATCAAAAAAGTCGCTTACTGCATACTAGGCTGTCTCCAGTAAGTATGATTTCAAAACCTTGCGAAATTCAGGGAAAGATCTTATGGACTTGATTTTAAATGGTAGATGATTGTGCATTTTTTTGCATTGTACAGTATAGAGCTTTTAACCATTTCTGAGCGTGGGTTTGGCAGATAAAGATCATGCTCCGTATTTCTAAGCAGATACTTGTGAGATGGCCTCTCTGGAATAGAAGATACTTGCTTGTGGATTAAGCATACAGATTCAAATATGAATAGGGAAGGAATAATTAATATTCTATTTTTTTTAAAGTAATCCTGGCAGTGGCTCCTACTGCTAAGTCTCAATGAATGAGTCGCACAACACGTAGCCCAGAATGGAAGGGCGTATCGGAGGTGCGAATCAAAAATGGCATAATAGACTGTTCGAGAAGTAGACAAGTTCAGCTCCTTGGAAACTTATTCCAGCGCAAAGCAGGCAGAACTTAACCTTTTTAATAAAGCATCGATGTGCAAGTCCCATTTTAAACGGTTGTCTACAATAAGCCCCAAGAATTTCACAGATTCAACGGCTTTAATAGTGGTGTTATTACAAAATATTGCAATGTACTTTTATATGACAAATCTTTTGTTTTAGAAATGTTGAGGCATAGAAGAATTTGAAACGCACCATGATTTAATCATAACTAAGTCACTGTGTCGTAATATCCGGGTTGCTCCACATGAAACTAGTATCGTCCGCAAAGAGGCAGATTTCACCGCTAATTTCTAGACTAGCAATGTCGTTGAAAAACAACAGAAGCATAATAGGGCCCAGTGCTGAACCTTGAGGCACTCCATTTTCAATTGGCTTGCAAGAAGACATCAACGTATCAACCCTCACAAACTTACTCCTGTTGTTGAGATACGACTTAAATCATTCTAGAGACACTCCTTTGAAACCGTAGTACTGCCATTTATTAGTTAATATATTATGATCAACGCGATCAAAAGCCTGAGAGAAATCACAGAAAATTGTTGCTATAGAGTGATGGTTGATCAGGTTTGAATATACATTATTATAGAGGGAAAACATGGCATCATTTGTGCATTTGCTACTTAAAAATCCAAATTGATGGGTAGAAAGTATATTATATTTAAAGAGAAAAGATAGAAGCCTTTTTTTAAACAATCTTTCGATAATCTTTGATAATGTAGGAAGGAGTGCAATTGGGCGATAGTTTGAAGCTTGAGCTTTATCTCCTCCTTTGTGCAAAGGAATAATTATTGCCGTCTTAAGACACTTTGGAAAAACTCCATTTTGGAAGGATTTATTAATTAAAGTAATAAGATGGTTTAATGTGCATTCCGGCAGGTTCGAGAACATTTTCAGAGTAAGCCCATCAGCCCTAGATGAGGATTTGTTTTTAATGTCATTAATTGTACTGCTAAGCTCTGCTAATATTACGGGCGTAAAGATGAAACTGTGTAAATTCATATTAGTCTTTGGGAGAAATGAGAGGGGATCATCGGAAGGAGTTATGGTGCTCATTAAATTGTTTGCAACATCTACAAAGTAATTATTTATGTTCTCGGGTGAATTAGAGTTAGTATTAAATGAAGAGGTCTTATTTCTTAAGTCATTCACAATAGACCACGTTTTTTTTTTTGTTTAGCAACATTACCGGAATTGGCCAGCCTCCTATTATAATTAATGTCCTTAGCAGCTTTTATAGTCTTATGGTAGATTTTTCTGTAACGTTTTAAATAATCATGGTAGAAGACACTCTATTGACCTAGTAATGGCTAATTAATTTAACAATTTCATCAATGGAATATCAAGGAAAAGGCATAACAGATATTGATATACAAGTGTAGTTCAATTCAGGCAGGAAAACATGTTTTATAGTCAAAATACATTTTGGGTCATTTTATGATCTATACTTTATTTTGTAATTACGACATTTTTCTATCTTTTTCTTCTGTATTATAGGCCACCCTGTCTCTCTGAAGAACTTAGAAGTGGGAAATACACTCTAATTTCTTTTTTCCTTTTGTCTGTACAGATATAATATTAGTTTTTATTAACTGGAATCAAAAAATTGAGAAAATATGGACAGTTACATAAGAAGGTTGCTTTTTAATCTTGTTCTCTCAGAATATTATTCAGCGCTGCCGAATTATATTCCTCTTGTACGTGATCTACAATCTACAGGGGCCTACATCTTAATTTGGGCATCTAACCAACGATGTGCCCCTAACACTACACGTAATTTTAAATGGCTGTAGGTAAAGCGATTATCTGAAAAATATAACAACCTGGAACTAGGTTAGTATAACTTCAGAGGGGCACTCGACAATAGTGTATTCAAGACAAATCGCTTCATTTTCTTTACAGCAGCTAGTTCCTTACGTCCCTGTCCTCTTTGCTGAGATAAGTGGCTCTGGAGGTGCTTGCGTTCTTCTTAACATACATATTATCTGAGATGAAGTCCTTTCCGAGTGAGTTTTAAGTGGGCCAATGCCTCAAATAAGATGAACGGCATACTGTTCAACCTGACCCTGGAACGCCTGATAAGAGCTACCAAAGCAAGCTAGCAGTAAACGATGTATCAGCCAAGGAGGGCTGGAACAATATACAACCAGCTCCTGCCGTAATTGGCGTATAACGTAGTGCTCCTTAGAAGGAATTACGCGGATACACTAATCCTTAGGGAAGCCGTTAGTGCAAGTCAAGAGGCAGGACTGTACATAATAATAATTTATTCAACACAAAAAATTCTTACAATAAATTATTAAATCATTAAAACAGCAATTCAGAAGGGTAAATAAATGCCGACAAAACGAAGAACATGGCCATGGTGAGGCCCAGCTCTCAGCCCAGTGCAATCCCATAGCAAATCTATTAAGAGGTTCCGAAGCTTCAAATATATCGGTGCCCTGATAACTGACGACAACAACTACTAGGCTGCATTAAGAGAGAAGATAGCGGCCGGAAATCGGTCAAATTACTATCCTATTCACTTGCTCAAGTCTCACTGCCGTAAGAGAAAGTCAGAAAAGATTATTTGCCAAACGATAATACGCCTAGCGATTACTATTTTTAATGAAGCCATGAAGGTGATACTTTGTAGTTTTTTTTAAATAACCTAATATTATATACGTATTTGTCTTTATATATTTATATTCCTTTACAATTTTCATGTACAACCCTCATACATGTATAGGCAAAATGAGAGACAGGTGTGAAGTGCAATTTTACGTAACTATTTTTATGCGACCCCCTCTACTCGTGTTACTTATCGCTTCGTTTTCAACAATTTAGTACAGAACCCTAAAAAGTGGCAAGGTATTGGATCAAGATTTGACGGGGCACCCAAATATATTTATTTTGTACTAAGATACCAAATTTTAAGAGTAATTATTCCAAGCTGTAACTTTATTGGTATGGTAGCGGAACAAAGAATGTTCCGTAGAGAAGTACTAAAATAACGTGTGCCACGGCACCTTATGATTTTCCATGTTGATTGTAAAACTAACGTTTCTAAAGCATTTCACCATGTTACTCGATCGGCCAGGTTTTATGCAGTTAGCTCTTTTGGACTTCGGAAAGTTGATATAAATTCAACTGAATGGGTTGAAACCACAGGGTGTTCATATGTAAAAAGTGATATTCGTAGTCGTAGCTTATAAGTGAAAATAAATGTGATAAATCAGTTCTGAGCATTGTATCTTATCTTTTTGAGAAAGTTAATCTGCAAAGAACATCATAATTCGAGAAAATTTGTCACAAGTGCGAAAGTTGCAAAATAATATTCGGCTCGTCTTTCGATATCGAGGTCAAGCTGGTTCTATTGGAGCATAAGTATTTACGTAAGATTTGCTTAAAATCTCTTCAAAATCTGTTTTTTTTGATAAGAAAAAACGTCGAAGGACAGAATTTTGGTTTGATTTTTATTTTAATTATATAAAAATGTAATAGTATGAATATCAACAGACCTAGAGTTTTTTTTTAAATTTTTACCTGTATCGTATGCCCTTCACTGTGGCCTTGTAGTATGTATAGAAGCAGATAGAGATAGACAGATAGATAGATAGTGATATTTATTGTTTACTTTAGATGATCAAAAAAATTACATGAAATAGAAATATTGATAATAAAATGAGAAAATAATCCTAACTAAAATAATAAATGCGAATGTGAGATTGTTTGTTACGCTTTCACATTTAAACTACTCAATTGATCATCATGAAATATTTCATACTCATTGTTGGGGGTACGGAAAATGACATAGGAAAAAAGAGCAAACATGTATGTCATGATTTTCAGTCAATCATCCCCTGATGGGCTGGAAGGGGATAAATAAATCTATATGGGCGTCGTTATTGAGGTTTTTGGGACGTTGATTGCTAGAATGGCATTTATTTTCAGATTCTATATGGTGGACATGACCTAAAATTAAGAACCCTGTAGTCAAAAACGGGGTTCCAGAGTCTATAACGGGAATCAATAATAAAAAGACTTTTTTTTAATTCAAACCTTCGTTGGTGTAGGTACCTACTATAAATTATAAAGCTAAAAATCTACATCTGTTGATGGCAGATATAATGATGGCAAAAACATTTGAAACGATTATTGGTAAAATAATCACTTGTAAAATGTAAACGGCATACTTGACATTTTTTATAAACTTTTATTGGATATCCTCAGAAAGTTCCTTAATACATTTATGGAATCGTTCTTTATCTTTTTCTGGATTTGGGTAACTATGTTATATAGATTTCGTAGCATGGCTCGTAGATGTGCAACAGCACATCTATGAGCCATGATCGAAGATTTAAAGCTGAACAAATTTTGATTTGTGTCTTAGATATGATATATCAGAGGCATATAATATGTGCCTTATACCTACCTCATATATCAAATACAATGTAGAGATAACTAAAAAAAATATATCTGTGTAAAGAACTAAACAAACCATAAAGCACAATTCGACTGTATTTAGTTAGACATCTATATTTCGATTTGGTAATCTGCGGACACCCATATCCAAATGACGTTCTATCACTGAATGCATTAGAGCCACCTGACGAGTTTTAAAGGGCCACATAGTAGACAGCTAACTCAAATTAAAAAATATATATTATATTTTTGAATGTTTGTTCTTATGAATTGTTTGTGAATCGTTTGTAGACGTTTGTAAGTCTTTGTTTTGTTTCTGATGTTATAGCTAATGAATAATTAGATTGTTAAATATTTAACACCGATAATTCAACAGGTTTGGTAAAACAGACCTACTAATTGTTGGTATGTCAATGGACAATCATTCCATTTATCTATAAATTGGATTCATACAATTTCAAGCAACTACTTTTATCAAAAAATCAATGATATTAATGTTATCTAATAATTTAGATTTTTTTGTATTATACTGGACCGTGTCAACACAATGAAAACCATTAAGCTAGTATTTCTAGTATAAAATTTAAATATCTCAGATAAATAAAATGAAATCAATAGATAAATTCAATGATCCTGTGCCAATAAAATAAATAAATAAAATAAAAATTTAGGCTCTCTCAATTTTCCACATTTTGAGATAAATTAGAAATGTACAGGATGTCCTACAACATGGTGACAGATCATTCTTATGTTTTTTTTAAATGGAACACCCTATCCGCTTAGAAATACGGAGCATGATCTTTATCTACCAACCCCTCGCTCAGAGTTGGTTAAAAGCTCTATACTGTACAATGCAAAAAATGCATCATCTAACATTTAAAATCAAGTCCATAAGATCTTTTCCTGAATTTCGAAAGGTTTTGAAATCATACTTACTGGAGAGAGCCTTGTATGCAGTAAGCGACTTTTTTGTTATAAATTGTTAATACTTAATATTAAGCTTCTTACACCCACTGGTTTAGTGAATATTATTTGATGTTTGATATCCTAAGGGTATTTTTTAATGTAAAATCATCTGTCATACGAAATTAAGTCTATAACGGCTTTTCCCAGATTTTGAAAAACTTTCAATTAAATACCTACTATTTTTATTGTTTGTACAAAATTTGTTTTTGTTTTTTTGTGACTTAGTTAGTAGTTACTTTCTGACTGAATATACAGCTGTATATTAACTTACTTTTGTTTTGTTTGTGTATTGTTTGATTTTGATATGTTTATTTTGCTTTGTCAACAAAATTTATATTTTGTCGACATTAAAGCATTTCTCTTTCTCTCTATTTTTAAATAAAATTTGGAATATTCTCTTCTTTAAATAGTTGATCTATTTTATCTGAAAATTGCAATGATTTCAACTTACCGTATATTACTTAAATGATAAAAAAATGTATGTGTCGATTATTTTCACTTATGTTTTGTTGTAATAATGACTTATTTTTACAATATTGCAGAAGTTGTGTACAGGGAATGTCAAAACTCAAATACCCTGTTTTTTATATGATATACAAAAATAACAGTCATTCAATTTTAATTTTTATTATATATTCCCGATACATAAAATGAGATATTTGAATTTTTCTTCCAATTTTAGGAACAGGTACGTACTTTTAAATTGTGTAAATGAAAATAACAGACTATTGAATAAACTATAAAAAAAACTGTTGATAATCAATAGAAAATCTATTACAGGTATCCAATATCAATTTTCAGTAAACATGCACGACCATATAATTACAACTGAATATTTGAAATTGAATTAATGTTATGCTCCAACAAGAGTAAGCAATATTCCCAACGCAGGCTGTATAAAAGGGAATATTAACTAATTTGTCAGATAACTTAGTATATAGTAATTTTTTGAATAATATTAATAGTATTATGTCAGTCTTTTCGTAAATTTCGAGTTGGCAAAATTATTTTTTCTGTAGAAACTACTGCAAACACGAAATTTATTGAGAAACCCACACACTCTGTTACTTGTATTAAGTTATCTGATTTCTGATCTCTTCACAGCCTACATGATATTGCTTAATTCTTAATTATAAATCTTGTAAGATCAAGTTGAAATTATATTGTACTGAAAATTGATATTGATTATCTGTAATAGATTCTTTATTGATTATTAATAGTTTTTTTATAGTTTTTTCAACAGTATGTTATTTTCATTACATTACATACACGATTTGAAGGTATTCCTGAAATTGGAAGAAAAATTCAAATATCTCCGAAACTATTCAATTTAGGTATAGGGAATACTTAATAAAATGCAAACTGAATGACTGTTCCTTTTGTTTATGATATAAAATACAGGGTGTTCAATTTAAAAAAGTTAAGAATATATTGTATTTGAGTTTTGACATGCCCTGTAAACATCTTCCGCAACACCAAAAATAAGTCATTATTACAACAAAACATAAGTAAAAACTAATCGACACGAAAAAAATGTATAAGAGTAGATTCCAAATTTTATATAAAATATAGAGTGTTCCTTTCAAAAAATCATAAGAATGATATGTCACCATGTTGTAGGATATCCTGTTTATTTCTAATTAATTTCAAAATATGGAAGTTGAGAGTGCCTACATTTTTTGTGAAAAACTTTTTTATTTATTCTTATAATAACGAAGTTATCGACCGTGGAGACACTAAAAACTCACCCTATTTATTGTAACGTGGATAGTTTCATAGTTTGTCATGTACTTACGATTTTTATTCGTTTAGTCTCTATTTGTTCTACTACCTTGTTTACTACAGTTGTAGGTTGTGTATTTCATTAATTAGTTCCAGAATTAGTAGATTTATTCTCAAACCTTCCAGAAACTATATATGAGGTACAGTTTGTCACAGAATTGTCAGTTTGACAAGCTTTTAGATCATTATTACAAGCGTCTAGATAATCATAGATCATTGTCGATGAGTGTCATGTCAAGATTCTGATATATAAAATATTCGATCACAGGTCACGAAGACAGTCAGTTTATAGCAGTCAGTCATTTTATTTGAGTGGAAATTCAGTAGTTCAGTACGGTGAAGTCTGTGACAGTTTAGATCGTCAAAGTGACAAGTTGTGACAGTTGTACTACTACGGAAGGTGGTGTACAAGGTGTTGAAAATAAACGTTTTAGATTTGAAATGCAAACTTTGGAGTATGACGCAAGTGAACTCACCCCACAACGTTTAGCACAGGGTTAAACGTTACAATATGTATAAGCTGTGGAAAAGAAGCCTCTCTTATACTTATTTTTTGGTATCATCTATGATTGATTCTTTTATTTAATTTGAGATCTTCCAAGAAATTAATCGTATGAAGCTCAAGGTAGCACCCATGCTCTCCTTAGATCATAAGATTCTAAGAGAAATAAAATAAAATCAAGGGCTTTAGTAGAACAGTTATGTCTCGATGTATTCTGTATTTTGACGCACATTTGAATGAGAAACATGAATAATTAGAGCGTTACAGATTTTTTTGAGAAAAGATAAAAATTCCAGATTCCTGCTTAATTATCAGGTAAATCAAAAATACATAGCCTTCCAGGCGTCTCTATTGTAACGAACTTAGGATAAAGTGTCGACGCCATTATCGAGGTAGGTGAGTGTCATTCGTCAAAGTGCGGAGCAACTTGGCGAGTACGGATGTTATTGGGGCCCGGGTGGTATGAGTGTAAGGCAGACATACTGCTATTGGTCATCAATACATGTCAAGGTCACGATTATATCCCGATACATCTAGTGAATTCGCGCTGTTGGTGGAATGTCTGGAAGAAGATGCCGGTGGAAGCTTAGAGATGAAGGGGACTTGTCTATATATTGGAGTGGATTTGCTGCGGAGTCAGTCAGATAGTTCAGTCGGTCCGGTGCAGCTGTCAGTTAGTGTCAGTCACCATAGTGTAATCGAGTGAGTCAGTACGGCGAATACGGTGGAGACCGGTAGTACGGTAAAGACGTGAGTAAGCTCGAGACTGGTAGTGCAGTGAAGACCAGCTGTACGGTAGGGACCAGAGTAAGGTGGAGAACGTATAGTGGAGTCCGTCGAGACCGGCAGTTCGGTGGGTCCTCGTAGAGGGGCATCAACAACATAAATAAATAACGCTCATTCTAAACACGGTTGTAAATAGTGTAAATAATTAATATGAACTATACATAGTAGTCTCTAGAAATTCATATTAGGTGCAGAGTTATTTATTACCAACACAGGTAGCGAGCCCATCTTCGTCACTAGTACTAGGAATGAGGTCTTAGATCCGACCTTGAGCACCAGTAGAATAGGTGATAATATTGTTGCCTGGCAGATATCGCAGGACCATCCTGTTCCGACCACAGGCATATAAGATTTAACGTTAGTACACTGGCCCTAGTAGTTAAAAAGTTCAGAAACTCTAGAGAAACAAACTGGGAAGGATACCTGATATCCCTCAGAGAGTCGCTCAAGGACGGGATGGTCACTATAACCGGCAAAGAAACCCTGGCAGTGGACCAGATTAACGATACAGTAATAAGTGCCTATCAGGAAAATTTTCTGAAAGAATAAGGCAGCACAAAGTCAACACACAGTCTGGTGGAACAGTCACCCCGAGGCTTTAAGAACCGAGGTGAAAAGACTATTCAACAGAGCCAGATCCAACGAGAACTGGAACCTATATAGGAGTAAACTAACTTACTACAACAAGGAGCTCAAGAAGACTTCTCATGGAGAAGGTTCTGCGAAGAGATCCAGGAGACCTCAGCAGGTGCCCGTATCCACAAGGTCTCAGCTAAGGACGGCTCTACTGACAAAGTAAGTTTTCTGAAGAATGCTAAAGGGAACTACGCAGAAACGGCCGAGGACAGTTTGGAGATGCTGAAAATAGCACACTTCTCGGGGGGCAAAAATACACCAAGGTCGAGAGGTGGCAATTGCCAAGAGCGAGGAGGCAAGAAGACCCAAGTGAGAGGACTGGTAAGTGCCACCGCCATCGTAAGGCCAGATAGGATAGAATGGGCCATAGAGGACTTCCAACCTTTCAAATCACCAGGGGAAGATGGAATTTACCTAGCGCTACTACAGACGGGTAAATAGATACTAGTACCACACCTAATCAAAATCTTCAAGGTCAGCCTAGCTTGGAGATACACCCCAGCTGTATGGAGGAGGGTGAAGGTCATTTACCTACCGAAGTTTGGGATAATTCTAGACCATACGACCAAATCCTACAGACCAATCAGCCTTATGTCCTCTCTACTTATGACTCTGGAATAACTTGTAGACAGGTTCATAAGAGATAATGCTCTGAAAGCTCGCCCCTTAAGCGAGCGTCAGTATGCGTATCAACAGGGCTGGTCCACAGAACTAGCCCTGGATGATCTAAATAGGCTGCTGTCTAAGGCGATAGACGAAAAAAAATAGCAGTGGCCACTTTTCTAGACATAGAAGGAGCATTTAATAATGCGTCAACAGCATCTATAGCAAGATGCTTGGAAAGGAAAGGAGTCGAACCCGTAATCTGTGGATGGATCGAAGCAAATTTCAAGGTCAGGATAATTAATCTTCCCTGGGAGATGCAACAGTCACGGCAGAGGTAGGCAGAGGATGTCCTCAAGGTGGCGTACTTTCGCTCCTTATGTGAGCAGTCCTAGTAGACACTCTTCTGGTCAGATTGTATGACCAAGGTATTTACTGCCTGGGTTATGCGGACGACCTAGTCATAGTCATCAGAGGAGGAATTTCAAATACACTCTTAGAACGTACCCAACAGGCACTAAATACAGTAAGCGAATGGTGTACGGAAGAAAAACTCTAAGTGAATCCTAAAAAACCACACTGATTGCGTATACAAAAACCAAAACTGCAAGGGCTACAAAATCTGCAGATTAACACGGTAGAGATTCCATTTGCGGAAGGAGTCAAATACCTAGGGGTAGAAACTAAAATGGAGGTCACACATAGAGAAAACCATACATAAATCCAGAATCGCCCTAGAAAGATGCAGACAGATGTGTGATAAAAACTGGTGGTTAAACCCCAGATGACCAAATGGTTATATACGCAGGTCGTAAGTCCAATAATAACCTAAGGGTCAATAGTTTGGTGGCCTAGGACACGGCAAAAAGGAGCTCAGAGGCAGCTCAGTGGTATTCAGAGGCAGGCCTGCCTACGTATTACAGGTGCTACGAGAACTACGCCAACTGCCGCCATGGATGTAATTTTGAACTTAAATATCATAATTCAAGGGAATGCCAGATCTGTCAGTCACATCAAGGACCTATACCGATAAGCCAGAAGCATGGTAAGGTCTACGAAGAGTTTATTAAGGGAATCAAGGCCGATCCAATATTGGGAATGCCAACGGATAAAATGGGCTCACAATATAACTTCAAAATAGAATAGGCAGTAGTCGTACCAGATAGGAAAGACTGGACAGCAGGAACGCCTTTGAAGGCAAGTCTCAGCTGGTATACTGACAGCACTAAAACCAATTCAGGAACAGGAACCGGTATATACAGGACATTGTAGGCTTAGGCAACTTATGAACAGCATGGGCCTGGACGAGGACGACCTATGTAGGTTCTGCCAGGAAGAGGAGGAAACTGCATTTCACATAATATGCGAATGTGAAGCCTTGGAAGGAGTGCGGTTTCAATTATTCGGGGAAGAGAAACCGAAAGCAGAGAGCTACGTGAAGGACTCAGTATCTAGACTGCCAAGTCTGCTAAAAAGGATAAACCTAGTTACTGAACTCTAAAGCAACGGAGAACCACAATAGTCCAAAACAGGTCGCGGTGGGACAGGTCGCGCAGTCACTCCAACAACCAATCTAATCTAATCTAATCTAATACATAGTAGTCGATAGTGTAGGGTAGGATATATAAATAGTGTAAATAAATAATCTATGAAAAATAAGGAATTCCCAGTGATTTTTATATACCCGTTGCACTATAAAAACAAAAACAAGTAGCCACCTTCCTGCCAGTATTACCAACGAGATATAATTAATAAAAAGCTATTCTGGTATTCCAGTCCAAGTTTAAGAATAACTGCAACAGAGCTTGTATTAAAAATCTTTACAACTTCCTATGTAGACAAAATGACTCACTCTCAACATACCTTACCAAGACAAAATTTTAATTTTTTGTAATGTAGGTGTAGGCTAATTTCAATTTCTTTTCATAGTATCTAATCTCGATACTATTTTTAGGAGTAATGGGTACCTGCAGAGAACAAAACTCCTTGTTGCTGCTTGTTTCTGTTTTGTAGTGTCAGCCGCCAAGCCTTCGATATTTTTTGATGATTTTTTTTATTTTACCTATGTTGGTTCTAGAATAGAATAAAATAGAATTTAATTAGAAAGGGTTTAATTTTTTCACATGGCAAAATATTTTCATTACATATTATAATCATTTGAATGCCAAGCAGCTCTACCGATTTACTTGGCACAAGTCAGCGATGTCTATGAAATAAATTGAAATATGAAGCACATTCACAAATTCGAATTAAAAATTATTTAAGAATTAGGAATATTCGGAGAATTGAATGTTTGAATAACAAATGCTTGTTTTAATTCTCGTTATAATACATGATTGGAAATGTTGATTCTAAAAATCATATACATCAATGATAATGCTTTAAAAGAAGGTTCCAATCTAAACAGTTCAAATACCAATCTGACCCTGGGTTTAAATACGACTTCTTTGAATCGCATTCTTTTTCCACGTGTGGGAGTTCTCACGTCATTAGATATTCAGTGATTCTAATTTCTGATTAGAAAACACCCTTCAAAATTCCTTAATCACAATTTTTTTAACCATGAAAATTAGTTCATGGTCTTCGTCACTTGAGGTGTTTGTCTTGCCAAAGGAATATTTCAAATTTAGAGACAAATTACCAAAATGATTCCAGAAAAACATGTCTCAATCGTAACTATTTAGATAAAATCTTTTTTTTGTATATTAGTTACGACAAAAACATGGCCATTGTTTATTAGACTTGTTTGTGTCATGTGTATGAGAGCATCGGATAAATCAATCACATGATGATCATATCGCATCCTGATGAAATATCATCGAATATCTCTCATAATTATAATTTTCATATAAACGGAGCATGTTTTTCATTTATGTCATTTCATATAGCAAAATGATTCTTTCACCTCTATATATACTGCCATTGTTTATTGCAATAAGGTATGTGGTATATAAACTTTTCATAGCTACCAGGACTCACAGTTATTCGATAAACATTTAGTTTTACAGATGATAGATATGTTCTCAACAACAAGAAGTTCCCCAAGGACTTTATGTTTGGGGTTGCAACATCATCATACCAAGTAGAAGGTGAGAGAGCTTTAAATTAATTGCATAAAAAAATTTAATTTAATTTACATGCAGGTGCATGGAATGAAGATGGAAAAGGAGAAAATATCTGGGATTATCTTGTGCATAACAGTCCCGAAAAAATTGATGATTATTCAACTGGTGATATAGCTTGTGATTCCTACCATAGAATAAATGAAGATGTAGCCATGCTGAAAGAGCTCGGTGTGAACCACTATCGATTTTCTCTTTCATGGACTAGAATATTACCGAAAGGTCTGTTAATCGCCAATAAACTAAAATAATACCTACAATGATAAAAAAACATTCGAATCTTTCCCATAGGTACACCAGATTATATTAATAAAGAGGGTGTTCAATATTATAAGAACTTGATAAATGTTCTGAACAAAAATAATATCACGCCTTTAGTAACAATTTTCCACTGGGATACGCCTCAGGTATTTGAGAAGCATGGAGGGTTTCTCAATGATTCAATCGTAGAAAAATTTGTCGACTATGCAAGAGTTTGCTTCGAATTATTTGGGGATGACGTGAAATGGTGGCTCACTTTCAATGAACCTAAACAAACTTGTTATGGAGGGTGAGTTAAGAGAGTTTATTAATAAAAATAAGACTCTGATGAAAAAATACATGTAACTTATTCCTTTTTGATTTCTATCTACAGGTATGGTGCTGGATATATGGCACCCATGATCAAAGATGAGGCGATTTCAGATTATATATGTGCCCACAATGTACTTAAAGCACATGGTAAAGTGTACCATCTGTACAATGAAACATTCAAACCTAAACATAAAGGTACGTCTTTCAAATGTTTTTCTTAGCAGCAAATAAATTATTTTTCAAGAAAAATTAGAGTTATATATATATATATATATATATATATATATATATATATATATATATATATATATATATACAATAACGACAGCATTTCGGAAACTCTTTGGAATAAAGCTTACAAAGCTGAAGACCGAATTTAGTTTAATTATTTATATTATAAATTCTTCTGCTTCTACATACTAGCTCTGAAAATAAATAATTT
Organism: Crioceris asparagi; assembly: GCA_958507055.1. Lineage (NCBI taxonomy): Eukaryota > Metazoa > Arthropoda > Insecta > Coleoptera > Chrysomelidae > Crioceris > Crioceris asparagi. Next base: position 31,195,509 of record OY293826.1, read on the forward strand.
ATTGACGAACTTGATTCAAATGAACTTTCAGGTAAAATATCCATAACCTTAGACACTTCTTTCTATCTACCTAAAACGAATAGCCCTGAAGATATTGAAGCTGTAGAAAGACTTTTTGAATTTGATGTAAGTAATATGAAATCAGAGTAAATATCACAATAATTGTATCTCTGCTTTCTATAGGGATAAATATTCTGACATTAAGATCCCGGATAAAATAGATCATCATAATCATATAATATAATTGAATTATCTCAAATAGTATTTGACGAAATAGAATGGGATTATCACGAAATAACAGCAAAAAGCGATAATGTCAAAGCTTTCGAAACAGACATTTCTCTACGGTTCTTATTACTGCATGAATTTGCCTCTTCTATTGACCAAGGCTTGTCTAGTTTTTTTGGATAAATATTTTTAAATCAAATAAAAAATTAATTGTTCAATAGTCACAGGAACAGGTATGTGGAAACGCCATTCGGATCGGAATGGCGCACTTACTAGGGTTTTACGTAGGTATAACATGACTTTTTGACGTTGGGTATAGCGTATATTCAAATTTAATTTGTACCCTACAATTGAGATAAATGCTGTCAAATATTCTTTGGTTTATAAAATGTTGTATTCACGGATCTTATCCATAATGAAACCAAATATCTGCTGACATCGTCAAAACAAAATTGTCTTTCATTAGGTACTTATTTTTTTACCAAATAATGTGACCCTCCCACAGTTGGGACTAAACGTATGTCTTGGCCAGTAAGCAGTACTTTAAGAAGTGATTTTTACACAATTCAGACTGCTGTTATAGCATTCTTAATTTCCTAGCTGATAGACAGTATGTTATTTAAATAAATTTGTTGAATGGCTTTTTAATCTGTAATTCTTAATAAATAAGTAAGGTATCGCTGGCTACATGCCTCGTTGATCACTTCTTCTGTTTTATCTTCCGATACATTTTGTCGAATCTTAGTACATTGATTACCTGACTGGCCTAAAAAGGGGTTCCGTGCCTATCATTTTTTAATAAGCTTTCCATATTTTATTTATTTTTGTGTCAGGAGGTTAGGAGAAAAATTAGGTACCTTCTCAGTTTTCATACATTATCATTAATATCGTTCAAACTAGGCGACTTTCAAATTTTCTCTCAAAATTAAGATCAAAAATTACTACCTACTAGTTTATCAAAGCTTTATGTCCGTGTTTGGCAGGCCTTGTTCTGTATTAGTAACTAGCCTCTAAAATTTTCGATCAAGAGGGTCGGACAAAATAGGCGTTGACGGACGGACAACTAAGCCGATAAGAGAGTGGTCATATAAGGGTTTTGTTTTCTCATGGGTTATATCGAACCTTAAAAAGAATATGATTTGAAGAAATAGCTGACTATAAAATAATCTAATTAAAATAAATATCTTCTTAGTTGGGATGGTTCGCCAATGCAATATATAAATCTGACTACCCAGAAGTTATGAAGAAACGGGTGGCAGCTCGTAGTAAAGCAGAAGGATTCAAGAAATCTCGTCTTCCAGAGTTTTCACTTGAGGAAATCGAATATATCAAAGATACTCATGACTTCTTTGGTCTCAACACCTATACTTCTTATATGACAGCAGCGGTTCCTGAACCTGGTGTGCTACCGTTCAAGCCAAGCAGATATGGAGACATCATAGCAACTCAAGAAACTAATCCTACGTGGGAAGCTCAAGTCAACGGCTGGAGTGTAAGAATGAACCTATTTCATCTGATAAATTATTAGAAAAAGCTCAACTCGGAGTGGAAACTAGAAACTGTAAAACACAAACATAACCTTCAGTAAAAGATTGTTGAAAAAATATCTATTCAACAACACCTTCGAATTCATTAACTTCTCTTGAATTAATACATTTATAAATTCTCCAGGTTTATCCTCTTGGAATAAGGCATTTTCTAAAGTATTTATAAATTCTCCAGGTTTATCCTCTTGGAATAAGGCATTTGCTAAAGTATATCAAAGATAAGTACAACGATCCAGGAATCATAATTACTGAAAATGGATACACCGATTACGGAGGGCTCAACGATTCTGGCAGAGCGAAGTTTTACGAAGTAATAAACAATAAGATTATAAGGCTTTTCCGACAATATATACCTAATATCTTACTCTTTCAGGGCTACATTAGTAATGTCAGAGATGCTATGGATAAAGACAATGTGACAGTCTTAGGCTATACTGCCTGGTCTCTAATGGATAATTTCGAATGGTCGCATGGATATACGTAAGTTTATTTATAGCTAGAACCCGTTACTGCTTTTTAGGATCACAAATAACCTGAATATCTATAACAGTTAGTAAGACAATCTTCTTAATAATAAATATTGATCATGATACCTGGTGGGAGCCACCTTTGAAATAAACCGATTTTGTACACATGATTTCCAGTTATGCCAAACGAATACAGGCAATTAAATATTAGTATATTTTAATTGGACAGCTCAAAATATAATTCAAAAAGATCCGCAATATATTCGATTACTTTAAAGACCCTGCAAAATGTGGCTTTCTGCGAGTGGTTGATAGTAGAGAAGCTTATTACGATTCCATAGAAACGAATATTTGGCAAAAGCTATTTTTATTATTAAATTTTTCGGGAGAACTGATTTGAAAAATGAATAATTAAATTATTTGCATAGTAATTAATATTTCTTGAATCTTGGATCAATAAATAATGCCTGTGTTCCTAAATTCAATCCAGCATACTGGAGAGACGTCAACTGAAGCTATATATTGTGCTGGTGTTGCAGTAGTGTATCCAGATATTCCAAAACCAATATTTATTATTTGATTAAAAAGCTCCTGGGCAATTATTTGGTTTTATTTAGGAACGTAACTTATACTGGATCGGATTTAAGAACAAAGGATTTTTTTCAAAATTACTGGCTCTGAAAAATACAGAATAATAATAGTTATATCTGCACTGGAACTTCAAACATCGCATGAATTTACCAGAATATAATAACAAGCATTGATTCTAAAAATCATAAAGATATAATATAATAAATATAGGTACGAAAACCTACTGTTATACCACAGAATAAAGTTATTATTTATTCTGTGGTCATATTATGCGGACAATATTAAATCTATTATAATATGTTATATTTTGTTTGATTCATATGATTTTATTAATTTTGTTATAGTATTGTAAGTACAACTAATATATTTGTTGAGTGGTTCATTGTGCGTGACTTCGGTTCGACTGTCGGTGGATTTAACTGCAGTATATTTATTCGACTAAATAAATATCACACACCAATGACAAAATAGATGGATAAACAAACTAAATTAGGTATCTAGTATATATATCTCTTCACTTCGACGCATCCAGCCTGCAGAGGAGGCTTTGTCCCCTACAGCAGGCACCTTGTATTAAATAACAAACCCAATTAGAATTGTAAATTACAGGAAATAAACGTTTTTGAAATTGAATTGACGCATCCAGCAGTCTTGTGTAAATTCGAGATGTTCAATAGCACATGTGAAGTTCGCTCACGTTTTTATAGGTGGTTTCTCGCCTTATATGATTGCATTATTAGGGGGTATTGTGAACATAGAGTAGTATATGTCTAAGCATTATTCACAAAACAGGGAAAATTCATTATTTTCAAACCAATATATTAATTTTTCAATTAAGAAGAAAAGTCTAAGTCGTCTCCACAATTTATTGATGGGTTAAGCTTATATATTAATTGGATGACACATGTTTCGGGCATTTGAAAACTCATTATGAAACAAAGGTTATAGAGATGAAAAAACCACATACCAGAATCGTAAATTAAAATGAAAATATGATTGATTCTAACTAATTCTACCCATTATATACAGTCAAAGAATTAAACATAACTTCTACAAAAAACTAAACATAACTTCCACAAAAAATTAAAATAAAAATAAAAATAAATTAAATTCTACTTGGCCTCGTCTACATTTTCTTATCGTTGAATGGTGAACAAGCTAAACAAGCCACTATATAACCCATCAATAAATTGTGGAGACGACTTAGTGTTTTCTTCTTAACTGGTTACACCACTCCACTCAGAGAAATCGACTTCTTCTTACGATTTATTAATTTTTCTTTTGCATTAACAGGATTTTGAGAACAATTATTTTGTCTGATTAGCACTCAGGCATATTTTTGAATATAGATTCTGTCAACTATATTTAATACGACAATAAATATTTTTCAGGCTTAAATTCGGTATCTACGATGTTGACTTCAACAGCCCGAATAGGACACGAACACCAAAATTATCAGCAATGCGATACAAAGAAATATTGAGAAACCGATGTGTGGCAGATAATTGCATCGAATAAAAGTTTATATAAATGAATTCCTTTTATTTTTCTTAGTTACTCTTTAATTTACTTTCATTAATCCTGATTGCAAAAATGCCTGATTGATGTAGGTAGCTAACCTAATCCAAGTAATTATTAACTCGTTAAATACTAAGGTCCCCGTGGGTCTAAATATTTCTTCAGAGCAAGTTTGAATTTAAATAACTAGCTAAGAACCTTTCTGTCATGTCAACTTTCAAACATAAATATCAAAAATAGGCCCATCCGTTTAGGAGCTACCCACATTAATCTAATAAACCTCTCTTTTTGCGTTGGGAGTTAAAAATATAACTATTTTTTCTGAACTTTAATTAACAAGTGAGACTGGCAGATAGCTGAGTTTTCTGCATCTTCATACATGTCTTCTTCGGCAGTTAATTTTGTGTTATACCTACCTACCACTTTTATCCTCTTTCGACACTAGTTTAGTTTGTTTGTTAGTTACTATGTTACTATAGTAACGATTATTATCGTTATTATATTTAATATGTGACATTTTTAGTATTAAACTTGACTAGTACCTTCTGAATTTGTTTATGATTACGGCTGCATTTGTTCATTTGTAGGTATTTGCCCCTGGATATATTTTTTTGTATAGTTAATTCAAGTAACCAGACAAGAATTAAAGTTTATACTCGAGAGATTGCCTTTTTAAAAACAATTTATTATACAAAAATTACATAGACATGTTATAGCAAAGGATTATAATTACTGACTGACTACAAATTTGCGTGTAGCGCGTATCTAATTATATTAAACGAGCAATGCTTTTATACATATATATATATATATATATATATATATATATATATATATATATATATATCTTTCTATCAAACCCAGGCCACTAGATAACTCATACTATACTGAGCCACCCTTTAAATATTAATGAAAAATATTTTTGACAATTTTGAGTTCATTTATATGCTCAAGTTTAACCATTTATCATAATATACATCCGCTAAAACATTTTTTTCATTATTTTTGATATTTTTATATATATAGACTCATTTTTGTGCAGGCCTGAGCCACTAGATACTTATATCCAATCTGAGCCAAATATACAACGTTATGGATTCGAGTTGACAAACCTGACTCGTGCGTTGTTGCCAAACTTCATACTGCTCATAATTGGGCAAAGTTTGCATATATGTATGTATCATTTTATATTCAATTAATATTGCAGTACTAAAAACAGCAAATATACCGAGGAGGTAGATACCTGACTCAAAATATTTGGCAATAAATTCACGACAGGTTCTTTACACTATTCTGTCACAACTTTTGGATACTGATTCATTTGGGCTTTTGTAACAGACGTTTACTTTAACTTTCAAAACTATGAAATTGACAGCTAAAACGTGGTATCAGTAACAGCGATTATTTTACGTCCAAGGTCATTTAATCATTCGTAGAAAAGGCATTCGCGATAGATTTTTTTTTAAATCTCAAATATCATTTTATTACCTGAAAAAATATAAGAGCGTGTAATTACCATTCCCCTAATATTAAATTTTCTACTTAATGACGATAGAAAAATAGGTAGGTATGTTCTATTTTGAAAAATAGAGCTTTTTAACTTTTGTCATTGACTTCTTTAATATTGTAACGTTTAACCCGGTGCTAAACGTTGTGGGGTGAGTTCATTTGCGTAATACTGAAAATTTCGCAAATTGCGTCCAATGGTTTATTTTCAACACTCTGTACACAACCTTCTGTTGTAGTACAACTGTCACAACTTGTCACTTTGACTATCGCGTTTCAACTATTATCAGCTTATGTCTCCTATTGACTGATCAATAAAGCTAACTGTGACCCGTGATCGAAACGGCTTTATATATCTGGAGCAAGAATATATAAAGGGAGGATGACTCTGTCCTATAAGCAGAAGTGGCTGAAATAACGTCCGGTGATAAGTTGTCAATTTGGGATGTTGCGCAGTATTTCACTGAGTGTCTATTGTTGTATTTAAGCTTCCTTCACCCATACTACATAAGGACGCGCTGTGTGATTTTGCGCAACACACCGAAATGACATACGATAACCCTATGTTTTTTGTGATACTCCCACTACTCGTGATACTCGTCCTCCCTATATTTGTTCATGATCTGGAGCTTGACATGACATTCCTCGAGAATATTCTATGATTATCTAGACGCACAAAATAATGTTCTATAGGCTTGTCAAACTGACATTACTGTGACAAACTGTAGCTCACATATACTTTCTGGAAGGATAGAGAATAAATCTACTAATTCTAGAACTAATTAATGAACTACACAACCGACAACTATAATAAACAAGGTAGTAGAAATAAAAAGAGACTAAACAAATGAAAACCATAAGTACATGACTGCCTATCCACGTTAAAATATTTTTTTGGAATGTTAAACAAGACAATTTTCAGAATGATGAGTCATGAGAAATTTTTGCAGAAAAATTGATATACGTCAAAAATTACGACAGATAACTTATAATAACTGGGGTTTTCCCAACAATCATAAAACAAATATTTGAAAAGTCACAGCAATAAATTTATTACAAAGAAATGGACCGACGTTATTAGTTGGTGCACTGAAAAATAGAAAATAATATTAATTCTATTGGTGCTGTTACTTTTGAAGTTTTGCAGTTGCAATTAGGTTGATAACTTTTGGCACCAACTTCACAAGTACGAGCTCCAATAGAATTAATATTATTTTGTATATTTCAGTGCATCAACTAATAACGTCGGTCTATTTTTTTTGTATAAAATATTTATTTCACACTTTTGAGTGTAACATTAGTCACGAAAATCGTTGAACATTCACGAATACCAATGAAGATGGCTTATCGTATTATCCACGTATATTCTTTGCTTGTAGTTGTTATTATTAAGACCTCAAAACATCGCTGCGGAAATACGCGTAAGTATTTAAGATGTTACCATTTTACCACCGCTATAACTCAAAAACAGTAATTCTAAGGAAAAATGTTATAAATTTTGCTACAAATAAATCGCCCTCTCCACATAGCAAAAATACACATACCTATTTGAGAATTTAACTGCCTCTATCTCGAAAACCGTAACTCTTTTGAAAAAATGTTCAATTTAAACGTTTCCGGATATTATTCTACCTTTAATCATACCACCTCAGATTTTTTAAATTAGGCACCCCCACCCCCTTCGGGGACTGTTTTTGGAAGGAAGGAGATTTTGGATTTGCGTTTTTATAATTTCTCAAGACTCCTCTTTTTAATGAATCAGAAATCATCAAAATCAGAATAGCATTACTATTTAAAACGCATGTTCAAACAAAAAAAAAGCAAACAGTCGAATTGTGTACCTCCTACGTTCGGAGTTCGTCGGTCAAAAATGCAGTTACCTGAAAATCTACTTAGAGTTTTTGATATTATTCAAAATGCAAGATACTGATAGTAACACGTGGTTATCTGACAAGTAAATTAAATTTTTATGTTATTTATATATATATATATATATATATATATATATATATATATATATATATATATATGTATATGTATATATATATATATATATATATATATATATATATATATATATATATATATATATATATATATATATATAGATTCTAAATTCTTGACTGATTTAATATTTGATAAAATAGATTTTTGTTGGGGATGCAGTCATTTAATAAATAAGATTCTTTGGGTTATGCCAAGCTTTCGAGAATGTTTATTCTCTTCGTCTGGGCAAATTTTGTTACAAATTTTCTTAACCACATAATAAATTAATAATTAAAGTACTTACATTCGTGAATTTAGATAAAATTAACCACAAACAGGAAAGATTTCAAAGCCATGAATCAGAAATGTCATTAATTATTTATAAATGTCATGGTACCGGCATATCTAGAGTTGAAAGTGTCTAGATTCAAGTTTTCTTAGAAAAGATCTTATAGGAGTTATCTTTGTGTTTGTAGCTCTTTTTTCACAAGTCACCCTTTAATCTTGAAAATATTGAGGCAGATATAAGTTTAGTAAAAAGAAAAAGTTATTATTCAATTAATAATAAAAAAACGTTTATAACAGACTTAGAAACATATAATATAAATAAATATATACCCATACACAGACTAGACTATCTGAATTCGTAGGTATTGCAGTATTTAGTAAGTTTATTATGTCAATAATATTATTTACTATTTTGTTAGGCATTCAGATTATTTGTTAATTATATCATATTCTCTCACAATACGACATACATAACTTTAAAATGAAATAATGGAAAGCGTCAATTACTTAAAAAAAAACAAGTCAATTTCTCTCACAAATTAACCTGAGAAATTTATTAAAATAGCAGATGTATCTAATAGAGAAATATTAACATATATCATCTTCATCGTATTCTCTCACAATACGATATATACACAATATGAAATATCCTGAAAAGCATCAATTCATTCAAATGGAGCTAATAATAATAATAAAATATGATAAGCTGATTTCTCTCGCAAATCAACATGTAAGAATATTGTAAGCATTGTCCATGTTATTTAATATATTATAAATAGTGATATCAAAATAGCAAATGGAAAAACACAAGGAAGGAAAAAAAATCATCGTATTATATCTCACTATAGGTTAAACATGAAATGAAAATCCTTTTGAATCAACTAAATTTCTCTCACCAATCAATCAAAACCCTTAAATTAGTTGTTATAAATTTTTTTTGAATTATCCTTCTTTAGTATAATCTGTATACGCATATATACCCATCTATTATAATATGCTAAAACAGAAAAAAATGGACAAATATAACTATATGATATGAGAATATAATGGCCTATACCTACATATAGAGCTAGGTACATATTATATTCACACATATATTTCAATTTTGAGAAATATTTTGAGAAAAATTATCAAATTTATTATTATAAAGATTTAATATATAAGAATAAAGTCCATTAATATCTGAACGTTTATTCATAGTATTATTATGTTTTTTAATATTTATCATTTCAAAGAAACCACGTTTAAAATATTGTTTCTCAGAACATAGAGCAATGGTATTATCAAAATAAATACTATGTTTTTTATTGATGGCGTGTTCAGCCAAGGCACAAGATTTCTTATTACATCTTATATCAATTTTATGGGATGTTATTCTTCCTAAAATTCTTCTAGAAGTTTGACCAATATATGATAATTCACAATCAAGGCAATTTATTTTATATACTACCCCAGACATTTCTGTCATTTCTAAAGGTGTCTTTATTTTGGAAAATAAATTAGATACAGTTTTAATATTTTTTCTTGCGATAATAACATTATACCCTCTAAAACATTAACTAACTTATTAGTGAGCTCATCTATATAAGGTAAAGATCTATAAATAGGGAGGATATTTGTAGTAGAGGCATTATTGTTATTATCATTTATAGAGTTCTCATGATTTATTTCAGGGTTTTCTACATTGACTTGAGGTTGCATTAAACATTTGTTAATCAATTTTATAGGAAAAGAATTCTCAATTAATATTTTTTCAATTTTGATAAACTTTCATTCCTATATATAGGATGCGAAAGTTTGATCACTCTGTTTTTTAATGCCATAATCAAGTTAATTTTTATTTTCTGTGGATGACATGAATGGAAGTTTATGTATCTATTACTACATATAGGTGTTCTATCTAAGAAAGGAAGACATTGTTCATTTTCTTTCTCAACTGTAAATTGAAGATGCTCGTTATAGGCATTAAAAATATTCAAGTACATAAGCTAACACTATCAATGAGACCTATTGTATCTTCAATTGATTCACCTAATAATAATTTGGCATCTTATATCACAGATATTCTAACGAAAGCTTATGATACCAATAATGATTTCTATATAAAGGCTTCTTTTCAATTTAGTAATTTTATAAATGAATACCAGATTCCAAATAACTATGTAATTGTCAGTTTTGACATAGTTTCCCTTCTTACAAATTTACCTTTCTCAGTTATTTTAGATTGTCTAACCCGTAAATGGAATCATATTAAACAGTTTTGTTCATTAAATCTCGAAACTTTTGAATCAATCCTTCAATTCATTTTCAATTCCAATTTTTTGATTTCTAATGACCAATATTTTAAACAAATATTTGGCACTCCCATGGGTTCAACAATATCACCTATTCCTGTAAATTATGTTTTAGATGAATTAATACAAGTTTCAAAAACTAAAGTTTCATTTCCAATACCATTCATTAAAAGATATGTACTAGATGATTTAGCTCTACCCACTAATAGAGTTGATGAAACATTGAATATTTTTAATGCCTATAACGAGCATCTTCAATTTACAGTTGAGAAAGAAAATGAACAATGTCTTCCTTTCTTAGATATGATGGTATGTAGAGATATCACAGGTTTATTACGAACAAAATGGTATAGAAAACTTATATGTAGTAATAGATACATAAACTTCCATTCACATCATCAACAGAAAATAAAAATTAACTTGATTAAGGCATTAAAAAAGAGAGTGATCAAACTTTCGCATCCTATATATAGAAATGAAAGTTTATCAAAATTGAAAAAAATATTAATTGAGAATTCTTTTCCTATAACATTGATTAACAAATGTTTAATGCAACCTCAAGTCAATGTAGAAAACCCTGAAATAATTCATGAGAACTCTATAAATGATAATAACAATAATGCCTCTACTACAAATATCCTCCCTATTTATAGATCTTAACCTTATATAGATGAGCTCACTAATAAGTTAGTTAATGTTTTTAGAGGGTATAATGTTATTATCGCAAGAAAAAATATTTTTTTCTTTTTTTTGTCGGTGTGATCCTCGAGGTCCACACTAGCTATTTCAAGAATGGCTCCGGAGATAAAAGTTTCAGTATGTATAGTGTTTGGGGGTTGAGAAGTTGATTGGTGATACAGCTGAGTTTTGGTATATTTATCATACATATTACTCATTCATATTTATTTTGAAATCTTTAACTTACGAATATTTGAACAATAAAAGCAGTGTTTACCGATCGCAATACATTTTAACCAGAAATATGCACATTTTTTAAAAAGTTTAAATATCCTTAGTAACTCTTATAGACCTATCTTAAATCCTGTTTTACCCGAGCAAAGCTCGGTCTCCCAGATATTATATAATTAAATAAGAAAATGATGGATCAGCAGATCTTGATGGATGGATGGTACTGTAATTCCTCCCCCATTAGATTCAGCTTCCGATTGTCAAAGAGAATGTTGAACTTCTTGGAGTTCCAAGGATCGTCTTCTCTGACCATCACCTTAATTTCGTCTTTGTTGGATTTTCTTAATAACTGCATATGACAGAACAGTTGCGATAATTCCATATGCTAGGATGGTCCAGGCACTAAGAATCAACGAGATTTCATCAGCAGTTTGAAGCATTGGAAAATTTTGGATGAATGATATTTTAATCTTTCGGAATTTCATCTAGTTCCACGTGTTCTAGATGGATATTGGAAACATTGGCAGTTGGTGAAATTTCTTCAAAATGTATTTCGGGAAGTAGGATTGGGTTCAAATTGCTGATTGCTTGACAATTTTTGGGAATGTCAAGGAGGTATGTTCCCACAAGTCGTAGATTTTTCCTTGTTCATTATATTGAAGATGAGCAGTTTTTTCAGTTGGGAATAGGCAAATCCCATTGATTGGTTGTATCAAGTTTTCTAATGACTGTTTTATTGTGATACTTAAGTGTTTGTTGGCAGAAATATTTTTCCAAAGTCACGAGGACTATTTGGAGTGATATCTTGAAGTTCTATGCAGGAGTTGTCAAATAATGAACATTGCAATCTGTTTCTCATCACAAATTCAGTTCTTGGAATAATTGCCTTAAACTGACCCTTATTGAAAACTAGGATAGGATATGGGAGATATAGAAGGAATTCACCAGGAAAAACAATAGGAATGCATAAGATATAGTTGACTCTGTTTTTGATAATAAAATAATTCATTTGTATAATTTTCTAGAGTAATAATTTATTTTTCAGAGATATTTCAAAATATAGGTGGTTTTTATTTAGTTTTGTCCCTAAGGATTTAAGTTCGTTATATAAATCTCTGAGAGAGAGCTCTCAAAATCTTGCATAATTGATACGATACGATTTCGTACAGGTTAATGACTTGAATCTCAATTCTTTATGTAGGTATTCTCTCTATAAGTAGTGCTCTGAACAATTGCTAAAATTTTATTAAGTTTAGTATCCAATATTTCTTCATTATGACTTATCTGCTCTATGATTAAATTTATCTATGAGGGAAATTGCCAAACTATTCTCATTCTTAATACTCAATACCATCTTATTTTCATTAGTTTGAAGAGATTTGATTAGCCTTTCATAACGTCATTGGCATCTAGATTTCCAGATAGTGAATTGAATATCGAGCCTAGTACCTATATTAATCAATCCTCTCTTTATCCATTTATCCTTTGAGGATGAGGAAAAGTTTCTTTCAGTTTATCTTCAGCCTTTTCTCTAGTGAGATTTAATATTTTCAAATAGTTAAATATGTCCTTGAGATAATGTCTATTCTAGTAAATTAGATTTTTTTAGATTATTCATCCTTCCTTCCTTCCTTGGCTGACTGTACTACCTTCTTCCAATAAACTCGATCTTCCATCACGACTGTATCGAAAGGAACGTTCATTTTCAACAGGTCGTTTTGGATGTTGTCTCTCCATCACTTGCGAGGGCAGCCTAAAGGTCTTTTACCTGCTGGAGTCTCTTCCCATACCAGTTTCACCAACCTTTCTTCATCATCAGATTTTATCTCGTGGACGATGTTACTGTCATTATATAGACTGTGTTGTATAAGGGTCATAATGAAGTACGAAGATTTTTTTCAGTATCTTGCGTTCGAAACATCTGAGTTTCTCTTCGTTCGCTTTAGTCATTGTCCATGTTACCGATCCATAGGTAGACGTTGGTTTAATATTACTCTTATATATCTTTACTTTGGATATCCGTGTCACAACGATTTGTGGCTTGGATTCTTCCTTTTATTTCATCGGTGATATCATTATCTACTGTGATTGTTGCGCCTAAATATTTGAACCGTTCTACTTTTTCAAAGCTGTACGTGTTTGTTGTTACATTTTGTCTTTGTCTTTTCTTCCGAGTCGGTTTACACACATGTATTTGGTTTTCTCTTCATTGATCATTAGGCCAATTTCGCAAGTTGTTCCTTCTATTTTATTGAATACATCTTTCACTTTTAAAATAGTTTTAACGATTAGGTCAATTTCGTCTTCATAAGCCAGTATTAGTTTGGGGCCATCAGTTGATAGGAGTTCAGTTTTTATGCCCGCCCGTCTTATTGCTCTTTCCAGGACAATGTTAAACAACAGGGGTGACACAGCACCTCCTTGTTTAAGCCCGTTTTGTATTTCAAACTGTTCAGATAGCTCGCTGCCTACTCTTACCTTGGATCTACCACCATCCATACATAGTTTTGTCATCTGGATGAGTTTCTTTGGAATTGAGAATTCAGCCATTGTGTTCCACACTTGGCACCTTTCTCTAGTAGTTGTCTTGAGGCAAAAAACTGATCGATAGTTGATCTTTCTCTTCTAAAAACTGCTTGGTATTCCTCCAAAGTGTTTTCAACGAATTGTGTTAATTATAGGATATTTCCCAAGATCTTATAGGCAGTATTTATCAGTGAGATACCTCTGTAGTTAACGCACTTCGACTTGTCTCACTTTTTATGGATGGGAACTATTATACTTTCTTTCCATTTAGCCTGTATCTTTTCCTCTCTCCATATGCGCGTTAGTAGCTTATGTATTTCTCGATGTAGTGCGTTCCCTACATATTTGAGTAGTTCTGATGGTATATTGTCGGAGCCAGGTGCTTTGCAGTTTTTTAGCTTACTTATGGCTCTTTGTACTTCAGCGTAATTTGGCTATTTTACTGGTAAGTCCGCCGTCAGGTAGATGCTTTCAATGTGTTGCTCTTCTCGATCCATATTTAGAAGATTCTTGGAATGCTTTCTCCAGGTTTCCATTATTTTATTTTCGTTGATTATAGGGTCTCCGTTTTCATCTTTGAAAAGCCCAACGGATCTGGGATTGAAGCATTTTCTCTCATTAGATATTATATTGTAGAACTCCAGGCTCCAGGTTTTGGTATGCTTCTTTCCATCATTTCGTATTTTTGGCGTCCTTTCTCTCTTTTCTTTCTCCTTATCAGCTATCTCGTTTCTCTGCGGTATTTAGTATATTCTTCTCTATTCTCATTTGTCTCGTGCTGCATTAGGATATTCCTTGCAGCTTGTCTTTTTTGGAGTTGTTGTCGGCATTATTCGTCAAACCATGGCTTTATCCTTTTAGTTTTGGTCTTTCCAATAGTCTTGTCTGCTGTCTTTGTAATTGTGTGTTCCAGAGTGCTCCAGAGGTCTTCAATGTCAGTCTGTTCTATATGGTGTTGCAGTTCTCCTTCTTTTTCTTGCATGTACATTTTTTGTTCTTCTTCAGCTTGTAGATTGGTCAGATTCCATTTTTCGTACTTGTGTGTTGTTCTTATGGGATGATATTCTAGTTTTTAGTTTAGCTCTTGCCAGGTAGTGGTCTGTGTCTTCGTCTACTCCTCTAATTTTTTATTATTATTGCATTTTATATCTAGTTAGTTGACTTCTCAGATAACTGAATTAAGGTCAATATAATAGAATAAGGAATGATGAGGGTGTATAATTTTTGCTGATCTAAGTTTAAGGGGAATTAACCCAGGTTGCTAACTGTGATGGATTCCCGCATTCGGAGGATTCCGAGAAATCTGAAAAGAGGATCGTGTGACTTATTTATCAAATGAATATAATACTTGGAGTGGTCAATTAATGTTAGACATATGTATTTTATCATGTTCACTGGACTTTGCAGTTTTTCTGGAATAATTAACACTTGTGATATAAGTAATATAATACGTTTTTCTGGCGGATATTCTTTTTCACATATAGGTACTTGTTGCTGTCGTTGAGATAGTTCTGGGATATCGCATTTTTTATTTACCTTCTCCGCAATTTTATCCTCCTTATTTATAATTTCACTATTGATTTTAGCATAGCATTTTGGAACTTTCCTTATGTTGATTTACATGGTCATTAATCAAAATATTTTCAAGATCTAAGTTAAAAGGTTTGTTGTCAGAAATATGACCACTTATGATTTCTATTGGTTTTAATTTTGTCACTGAATGTATTGAGTTATTATTTGCAAGTATGTCGTAAATCATTTTCATTTTCGATTAGGTTATTAGGAAGCCACTGGTATTCCGTAAACTTAAATGCTCGATGAAAGTGCTGTGGCAACGTTCAATAATTCTTTTTGAGTGTGGGTGGTTTGGTGAACAGAAAGAGTACCCTATTTACAGAATTCATAAATTCAGTACCGTCATCCATAATGAATAATTTAGGTATGCTTTTGTCTGCTCGAATGGGATGTTTTCAGTGGAAGTTTCAGGAATTGGACTTTCTGATATATTAGTCGTTATTGTCGGTGGTCTAATTTGGATATTTGAGATTATATTGATTTTGGGTTCTTCAGATAGATGACATACAAGAATTTGTATATTCTGCTTCCTAAATATATAATCAATCAAAGATTTTACTTTTTTTCCAATCTAATTTATCATGCCCGCATCCTAATTTGGGGATTACAATTTTCTTTACATCATTTCTAATTGCATGATTCTTCATTTCATGTAATGCTTTCCACAGCGTGAAATATATTGGTTTCTGATGAGATTCTTGTTTTGTAATCAAATAATAAATAAAACGTTTATTCTTATCATCAAATAAAATAGCTATTTCTCTTGGTTTTGCTTTTTGATTATTTAAATTTTGCATGTTTTTAAATTTGTGTTTGAAGACTACAGCAATGCCTTTCTTCATTGGCAAATCAGCTGCAACACAATGAAATAAAGAATAATCATCAGATTGTTCAAATAAATTTCCAATAACCTCTCCAATTGTCTCAGATTTATCAATTAAATTCCAATTTTCATCAAATTTGTTAAATTCTGTGTTTTGACTTATCCTGGGTTCGAACGTGGGAAGGGGATCTTGAGTTTCAAAGAAATGTTTTATTCTGTCATGCCAAAGATATTGGTCATCATCATTGGTTTTGATTTCTCGCATGTGGCTGACATGTGTGTCAAAATATCATCTTTTTCAATAGCATTAATGTTAATAGGGGGTCGAGAAAGAGCATCAGCGTTTGAATTTTGCTTACCTTTTTTATAAGAAATGGAATAATCAAATTCTTCTAATTTGAGGCGCCACCTAACAAGTTCCGAATTAGGTTATGTTGTGTCTGCCGTAGGTATCAATAAAACAAACTCCACTAGCTCTGTATATTTGTATTTTAAGGAAATCTTATGTATGTAAGTTGATGGTACCGATTACCGACTGAGCGAAGGACAGTGGTCCAATCTTGTATATCTATGTACAAAAATGTCATTGACTTTTGACACTTCATGACATATAACATTAAGTATAGATTTACAACATAGAGTACATACAAGAGATTACAAATTGTGGTGTAACAGGTTCCTTAATAGAGAAAAGCCATTGAAGAGGCTTATGATCAGTTATAATAGTAAATTTCCTACCGAATAAATAAGGTCTGAAATACTTTGTTGCCCAGACTATAGCGATCAATTCTTTTTCTATTGTTGAATAATTGCATTCTGCTGAATTGAGAGTTCTACTTGCATATGCGACTGGGAGGTCATTGCCAACGTTTCCTTGAGATAACACGGCGCCGATTGCGTAATTTGATGCGTCAGTTGTTGGCAAGAAAGGTTTAGTGAAGTCGGGATGTTGAAGAATAGGATTATTGATTCGGATATTTTTCACGTATTGAAGGCCTCTATAAAAGCTTTGTCATGAATGAGTTTGGATTTTTTCTTTAAACAAGTAGTAAGGGGCTTAGTTATTTGTGTGTTTTTTTATAAATTTCCGATAATAACCAGTAAATCCAAGGAATGATTTTATTTCTTTTTGAGTGTTGGGAATTTTGAAATTTTTTATAGCTGAAATTTTATCAGGGTTTGGCTCAATACCGTTGGGGGGTAACTAAAAATTCAACAGTCTTTTTCAAAAACTCTGTCTTGTCTAACTGGATCTTCATATTAAAAGAAATGAGTCTTTCTAAAACTTTCTGAAGGGAATTCAAATGTTCTTGCAAAGAATTTGAATAAATAATGATATCATCCATATAGACCAGGCAGATATTTCCTTGTAATCCACGTAATACATTATCCTTAGTCTCTGGAAGGTAGAAGGGGCGTTTTTTAAACCAAAAGGCATACGTTTATAAGTATAATGTCCGTGCTCTACATTGAAGGCGGTTTCTTTAATTGAATCTGGCTCCATCTCAATTTGGTGAAACCCACTAGCTAGATCAAGGGTAGTGAAGTATTGTGAACGTCCTAGTTTGTCTAAAATGTCCGTAATGTTAGGGAGAGGATACCGATCGTCAATGGTTTTGTCATTTAACTTTCTATAGTCGATAACAAGCCTCCATTTTCTTTCTTCAGACGCGTCTAACTTCTTTGGGACTATACAGACGGGAGAATTCCAGGGATAATTAGAAGGTTGAATTATATTGTCACTAAGCATCTTATCAATTGGTCTATTTATCTCATTCTTATGTATATGGGGATATCGGTATCTTTAGTATGGACTGGTATTTTATCAGTAGTTTTAATTGTTTGTTTAACCTGATTAGAGAAAGTTAATGCATCACCTGGTTTATGCAAAACTTTATTGCATTTCTGAAGAATTTTTAATAATTGAGTCTTTTCTTCAGAATTTAAATGATCGTGCCTTATCAATGATTTCAAATCGTAATTTTCATTCTGTCTTTTCAATTTTAGCTGAGGTAGTTCAATATTTCAACATATTGAATTGATCTTCCTCGAATGGTCGCATATGTAATAATTTTTCCTTAATATTAAGGTAAAAGTAAATGTTTTATCGGTCAGATTGGAAATTCCTATTGTATAAGAATTATCTTTTACTATAACAATCATTGATTGGATTTCTATGTTTTTTTGTTTTTATATGGGGTATTAACCAGGAAGTGTTGTTGGGTAATTTTGTATATATCTTAATATTTTGTAAAGTACGAGGTGGAATTTCAAATGTATATTGATTAAAATTTTCTCGAAAATAGAATGGAATCATTTTTCAGTAAGTTGTTTTCTAAGTCAATATTTAAATTAAATTTCCTAAGGTATTTTATTCCTAAAATACCATCAAAATAATCATGAAAGGGGTAGAGAATAAATTCAATGGGTTGAGAAATACCAATACATAAAAATAGGGGTACATTAGCTTTACATGTCGCTTTCTTTGAACCTGCGCATGTTTGTAATTTTGTTACATGTGGTTTAATTAGTTCAGGAAAATAAGTTTCTACTATAGAGGGTCTAAGTAAAGAAGCATGAGAGCCTGTATCAATTAATAATTTAACATTAAAATTTGGAATTTTTATATAAGGTAATTGGTTAATTTGAAAGCTGTTTAGGTGGATTCATGGTTTGGAGTTTCCGAGGCTGTTAATCGAAAATTTTCAAATTGATCTTGGAGGTATTCAGAAGGTTCTTCGTTGGTCTCTTCAGCATAATAATCTACTTCGGAATATTCAGCTTCTTGTTTAGGGACTTCGTTCTCCAAATGAGTTAGTTCCTCGAAGGTATATTTAGGGGGTCTAGATTGAAATCTATAGGGTTGATTGTTGAATTGGGGTCTAAAGTGAGAAATTTGATTGTTAAATTGGCGTCTAAACTGATTAGATTGATTATTAAATTGGGGCCTAAATTGACTTTCTGGGCGTTTTGGTTGAATTCTAATGCCTGACATTGATTGTGGATATGTTTTTGGTTGTGGTGCCTTAAAGAAATCCTGTTTTACAGGGGGGTTAAGAAAAGTTTCACGTTTAGTTCCAAGAACTTGTTGAGCTGTTGGAAAATGATGCTTAAAGGATTGTTAATTGACAGGAATTAGTGGTCGTGGAAATTGGGGTTGATTAGTTGGTTCAGGGGTATTCAAAAATGAAAAGTATTCTGACTCGTTAAAATTTCATAATTCGAAATAATGTCAATAGCAGAATTCAAATTTTGTGGGTTTTGAACAATTAAAAGAGTTCTTAATTCATTCGAAATATTTGCTAGTAAATTTTGTGTTGCGTTCAATTCATTTTGAGGGATAAGTATAGTTCTAGCTTCAACATTGGCTATTTCTATACAGATATTAATATTAATTTGAGTAACCAAGGCCTTAAGTTTTAAAATATAATCTTCTACTGACTGTTGTTGCAGATTACATCTAGTTACCGGATCACTAAACTTTTGTTTTAGAGCCAATTTAATTTGTTCCCATGTATCTAAATCGGATCTAGTCAAAAGAAACTCTTCTGCTGAATTTATTAATTTTGATTTAATAGCTAAATTAACATATTCTTGTTGTGATACGTCATTATGGAAATAACGAGCATAGAATGTATCAAAAGATAAAAGATTTTAAACGAGCTGGAGTACCATCAAATGTTTTGAGTAAATTAACAGTAGATCTTAGGGCGTCGGCCATTGTAAAATTAACTTCAAATTCTTTAAAAGTTTATAATTTAATTTGAATCAAAACTTACGTTTTCAATATCAATGTCAAAATTTTGAGAAGTTGAAGGATTATAAATTTTCCTAACTTTAGGATAAGTTATATGTAATACTCTCTTTTTATATTTTTTCATAAAAAAATTAAACTTTATAAATATAAAAAAATAATAGAATGTAAATTCAAAATCAAAATAAAATAATCAATAAAATAATAATAACATGAAAAAATATTTAAAAATTAACCAATAATCTCCTATTATTAAACGGAATTACAACTATAAATAATTTTAAACTCACTGGGAATTAATTGTTTTGCTTCCGTTATTGGGTAGAAGCTCGTTCCAGGAATGTTCACGTCCAGGGTGGCAGCTACTCGTAGTGGATGCTAGCAGGGCCAATGTATCCGGTAGATTTACGGATATGATTCAGACCAAAGTATCCGAAATCTTAAGGGATGATTACTGACTTGTTGTGGACTTCTTCCAAAGGCAAGTCAGGATCCAAGTTGAACTCTTCTCAACACACACGGTTCTTCTTTGATACACCTTAACTGTAGAAATAGACGGTACCCACTTTTCAATTGGCACTTTCGATTTTCACTTGCATAAATTTCACAAGAATCGGGCACTGTATCCTATTGACTGCGCCAGTTAAATAACTTTTCTTGGTAAATTCTTTTAAAACAACTTTATTTAACAATAACAATATTTAGATGTGGTTAAAACGAGTGTCAACTTAAAGATAAACCATAATTCTACAGCTACCTGTTTATATATAAATATAATGCATAGTCAGCACTACGCTTATGGTTACATCATATCCTTATTTATATACAGAGTTCAGCCATAATGACCATATAGTACTTCGATTGCTTACAGATATCACATGGATTTATGAATGTTTGGAAGGAGTTTCTCGTACGAGGCCAGTAGGTAATACTTATCCTTTAATCTTTGCAACGTTTCATCTGTTCCACTATGGTTTGATTCTCCTTGATAATTTCGGATGGTTTCTTCTTTGTCGGTTCTATCTGTCACATCTATCAATTTCTTCTCACATTTTTTGAATTTGATTGATGGCCATTTGAAATTTAGTTGAATGATTGTAGCAAACGGTTCGTACATACAGCTTCAAAGTAAAGGTGTTATTGCACGCTAGGAACAACATATTTTCTTATAAAAATAACTACATCCTGTTTATATATTTGTAAGTTTATTCTTTGTTTTTGTCAAATAGTATTGTTATTTTAGGCTTTGCCAGAGAATGAAAAACACTGTTAATGATAATTTGATTATTGCCATAATTAACCAAATAATCTACTATTGGAATAAGTGCGGTGGGGTTCTGTCTGCATTGGAATGGATAGTGTTGTCGTCATGATTTTTGTGGAAAGTTTGATCATTGTCTAGATTCACTTTCACTGAAAGATTGTCCATTTCTTCAGTTGCATCAAGAATTTTAGGTGGTATATCCTTTGATTGATTTACAGGATTTTAAAATTCATTTAGATTTGGATTTCCATAAGGAGATGGTAGAGTTATAGTGTCACTGTTTATACATTGAGGTTGCAATGGTGTCTGGCATACATTGTTTTGAGGTGTTTGAGGGTTGTTTCCGAAAGTTATGTTTTCATGGTTTTGAAATAGAGGATATTATATATTGTCAATTTTATCCCAAAATGTCTCAGTATGAAGTTCTACTCTACACAGACCATCCACATTAGTATTTAATTTACCCTTTTTATAAATGATGGTATAGTCAAATTCTTCAAGTTTTATACACGAACGCATAAGATTCGAAGATGGATCTTTGATCGAATATAGCTATTGCAAAGGTTTGTGATCGGTGGTGATGTTGAATTTGCGTCCATATAGGTATGGCCTGAAGTATTTTGTTGCCAAGACTATGGCTAGAAGTTCTTTCTCGATGGTAGAGTAGTTTTGTTCGGATTCGTTTAAGGTTCTGGATGCGTACGCTATAAGTGCTACATTCGAAGCATGCGTAGTGAGGTTAAAAGTTTATGTCAAATCAGGATACTGAA
This sequence comes from Crioceris asparagi, assembly GCA_958507055.1. Lineage (NCBI taxonomy): Eukaryota > Metazoa > Arthropoda > Insecta > Coleoptera > Chrysomelidae > Crioceris > Crioceris asparagi. The sequence goes on from OY293826.1 coordinate 31,217,555, forward strand.
GAATTGGTTCGATAATTAGAACATTCTTACATTGTTCAAAACATAAGTACTCGTCATTTAATTTGATTTGAGCTCCTTTTTAAGGTATTCAGTGAATGGTTTTGTTAATTGTGCAAAGTTACTGATGATGCGGCGGTAATATCCAGGAAATCGAAGGGAAGCTTTAATTTGCTTTGGAGTTTTAGATATTGGGAAATTTTTATTCGCTCTTATTATGTCGGGGTTAGGTTTAACTCCTTTCGGTGTTACGACATGTCCTAGGAAGACGACTTCTTTCCTGAGGAATTTGGACTTGTTCAGTTGTATCCTAAAGTTAAATTCTCTGAGTCTGTCAAACATATATTTTAATCTCTTCATATGCTCCTGTAGCGAAGTAGAAAACACTATGATGTCATCTAAATAGACCAAGCCCTTTTCGCTCTGGATTCCACGTAGTATGTTATCTATCCATTTTCATTGCTGAATGCTGTATTCTCTATATCCTTGCTGTCCATCTCGATCTGATGGAATCCACTGTTCAAATCTAGAGTTGTAAGACACTGACAACGTCTAAGTTTGTCTAGTAGATAATGGATGTTGGGCAGAGGGTATTTATCACCTAAGGTCTTGTCGTTCAAATTTCTATATTCGATGACAACTCATCATTTTTGCTGTCCTGTGGCATCAACCTTTTTTGGAACTACCCGAATGGGCGATGACCATGGAGAGTTACTAGGACGTATAATGTTTGAGTCAAGCATCTTATGCATTTGTTGCTCTACTTCTTTCTTGTAAATAAATGGATATCGCTATGTGTATTTACAGTGGTTTCATAGAAGGTTATTTTATGATGTTTAACACTCCTGGTGAATGTGATTGGCATGTCCTCATTATAGAATATATCTGAATATTCTCGACAAAGATATAATTTTCTGTTTTTTTTTACTATTTAAATGATCTGTTCTAATTTTTGAAATAAGTATCTAAATTTTCGTTTGATTTTACGTTATAGTTATTTATTGAAATATTTGTATCAACGTTTTTACGGAATTCTTCTACATAAATGGGTTCTGAAAGGTCAAGCACCAGTGTTTCATCTGTATTGTTGACAATAGTCATCACAGCTGTTCCATTTATAGCTGAAATAAGGCATTCCAGTATTTCACAGTTGCGTGTCTTCAAATGGGGTACAATAATATTTCCGTGTCGGACAGAAGTTCTTATCTGAACAACTTGTTTTACATATGAGGATAAGGTTATATCGTATAAGCTTGGATTTCCAACTCTATGATAATTTAATTTTATTTTAGCATATGTTGTACTTAATTGATGAATGATTTCTGAAAGCTAGATCCGCTTTTAATAACTTGGAGTTTTCGAGGCCAATCAAACCGTCAAATATATTGTGAAATTTGAAAGGAAAAATTTTAAAGTACTACCTTTCCAAATTAAATATCTATGAAATAGGTATATCTGGGCTATACTTATGAGCGAATTTTTGAAAGACTGTGGATACTACAAATGGTTGGTTACCAATATAATTTGGATAATATTTCAAAGCTTAAGTGAATCAATTAATGATTTAGTAGATCCAGAATCAATTAAAAATTTGAGAATATATTTTGGAAGTACTATAAATGGTAGTTCATTTCACTCCGTTAAATTTAATGATATAACTTGAGATACTAAGGTTGAATTATGAGATGGCATCAGAGTCTTCGTTGGGATATACGCATATGAGGCAGTGTCATATCCTACGTTATCGTGACTTAAAATTGTCAGAGTATTCGTCATAATTAGGTTCAGTTTCGTTGTATGGCTACGTTTGTTCCACTTCTATATTATATAGTTTTTCGAATATGAAATTCGGAGGACGTCTATCGGATGTGAAGAAGTATTGTGGTTTCGTGATATTTCGAGCAGAAATACTAATTGGTGTGGGCTTATTCGGATTATTGAGTTTATCTCAAAATGTTTCTTGCCGACACACTCATCGGAATGGGTAAAATTTGGATTAGGCTTGAATACGTTCTCACGTCTATTAGGGCCAAATACTTGGGCATTTGAAAAAATTTGGTGAAAGTAAATTTGTCCTAGGGCGAATCTGTAAAGGCTGTTGAGGGAAATTTGATTATATGTGTTAAACGTAGCTAGTTGACCTGGTGGACTAAAGTTACTTGAAGGTTGTTTATGTGGGATGTTTATTCTAAATGTCCGATTGTCTTTCGAAATATTTTTATTAATGAATGACTGGAAATAGTTTACATTTTCTTCTTGTACAAGAAATGGAAGGGCCTGATTTAAGGAAACAGGCTTCATACATCTAATAGAGCTACGTAACGGTTCTCGGAGTCCTGTTAGAAATGTTCGTAAAGCTAAATTTTTATATAGTAATGTTTTCACTTCTTCTGTTCGTTCGTAAAGGTCTAAGTAACTACAAAGTAAGTTCAACAAGATAGGTCATGGTATTTCTGAGAATATTCGTTATTCGATTTTCTTAGCATTATTAGATCTCTATGGAGACATATCTCATCTCTCTGATCACTAAAGTTTCTTATCAGAATACTTTTAAAATCCTTCCAATTAGTTGGACACTGTATAGATATTAACAACTGACATAGCAGTTCCATTAAATTTTGATATTATACTATTAAGCAGATAAACATGATTAAAGCCATTTGCATTTGCCTGATAATGAAATTGTGCTATGCTGGACTCGCTTACCGAAAGAAACCTAAATAATTTCAACCTCCAGAGAAATCGAGGATGCAATTTAAATATTCCGGTTTGAATTGAGTCGTATTATTTGAGTGATCGATAGTTATATTATTAAGAATGGAATTTTTGAGTATTTGTCTTCCGTTACTAAAGGAATGAGCTTGGAAGTCAGTTGAAGGTATTTTCAAGTTCAATACTTCTAAGATAGTTGATAGATTTTCAACAGACATAGAGAAATTAAATATTGCAACTTACAGTAAAAGAACAACTCTGAGCATTTCTAATCAATTATAAGGAGTGTCAGCTGATCCAGCGTTTTGGGTCCAAATCAGGTTGATAGTCTTTATAAATCTGGGCGATGCGGTCCCAAATTTCGGTTATCGGATTGTGGCAGAACTCTCTTGTTCTTCAATAGATTGGGATACCAACGGTTGAGGATCCACTCGGAAAAAACTCTAGCACTTCGAATCGAAAGTCCAATTAATCGTAAAAACGAACACGGATCAATTGATTTCATCAATTCCGGAAAATACTATTGACAGCGCCAATTAAAGCATAGCAAAGGATTATAATTACTGAATCACTACAAATTTGCGTGAAGTGTGTTAATAATTGTATTGATAATGTTTTTATTAATTTTAGCGATGATACGCAGTGGTGTTGGACAGGGCGCAAAGATCCAGACCTGTCTGATATTTGTGTTCTAGATAAAACTAGTCTAACATCAACAACAATTTGCCTTCAACAAAATCGGTTAAAGAAATTATATTCACTGACGACACTTATTAACTTGTGCATAGAAAGTGATAATTTTCCAGTTGCTCTTAACGATGCTGCTGTCCTTCCCATTTATAAAAACAATGGAGATAAAACGATGTTGGAAACTACCAGAGAACACTATCTGAAACTACTATTTGAAAAATGTATTGCTGGTCAGATTATTAAATACTTGATTAAAGCTCGGCTTCGCTCGGGTGAAATGTGACATACTACACAATATTTTACAAAATGTAGGTAAATATTTTTGTAGTTATATGTCATACTTATAGAATAAATACTATATGTCATATAGTGAGTACTTACTTTAGCGTGCCTATGGTATATATGTGGCGTATGGTATCTGCATGTGTCCATGCGTATGTAGTGTGTGCTACCTGAGGTCCAATGATCTACGATTTTTAAGTGTAAAATCGCCAACCATTGGAGGGTTGAGGTCCATTAAGCTAGCACAACAAAAGTGACACACATCAATAAAATGTTTGTACTAAATTAAAGTATATTTAGTGCTAATTTAGTATGCAAAAATAAAATTTATAACTCTTCAATTTTTGAAATTATGGGCAATACTGGTAGCTTAATATTAAGTGAGCACACTTAAACTGAATATGATAGAATTTGAGAAAATCTGCTTTAAATAATTTAGTGCTAATTTAATATACTTAGAAAAAAATTATAACTCTTAATTTTTGAAATTTATTGGCTAGTGTGCTACCTACCTTAATATTAAGTCAGCACACTTAAATGAAATATGGAGAAAATCAAAAACTATTCGCTAGGAATAATTTATTGCTAATTTAGTAGGTACACAAGAATAACAATTATAATTCTTATTTTAAAGAAATTATGAGCAAGTTTGTTTGTCATTTAGCTATTCTGTTATGTGTTGACAGACACTCTACATCGCCTGTGACCATTTCAGTATGAAGTGGGAACTCCACAGCTAAGGAGGTATCTTTTCTCATTAGGTTTCGTAATCAACATTTTATTTATGATAGAACTTAGAACTTCTGTTTTGTTACTAAAAGGAAGTGAATTTTGAAGAATAAGCAAAATGAAAACACGATTTTTCTGCGGTTAATGGTTATTACTTACTGTTTAAAGAAACAAAAGTCTTTAAAGTAAAAATTATAGAGATTCATATAGAGAGTCCTTGAGTTTCTAGCTTTTTTTAGTTAGACATATATCTATGAAGTTTAAAGTTGATAATTATTGTAGAAGATTTGTTATACTTATTTTATGTTGATTATGAAAATTAATATTGTGTTTAAATAATAATAATTTTATCCAGTTTATTGAAATGATAATATCAAACAGAAGAAACTTCCTCGAAAATCAAATTCAATGCTGGTTCCCCACCTCTTGTTATATCTAATTATATATATAACTGCCATTCTTCAGTCTTCTATTTCCCTCCATATATACTTTTAACGTCCTGCGTGCAATCAATAAATTATTCCCGGTCATTCGTGGCCTATGTTCTGTTATTTCTGATTATGCACATTGGGGGAATCTCGCGCAGCCCTGCTGTGGTAACTGCGCGCTACGCGGTATTACCCCTGGGGAAATGTTCGTGTTGTTGAGACATTATTTATTTTCAGATTCAGATGCCGCAAACATATTTTCGAAAAACCGAAAAGGGTGAATGGACGGATGATGAGATGAGAGCTGCTATTGTTGCAGTGTAATCTGGGCGAGCTATATGAGAAGTAGGACGATCTCTAACGCTCGTTCAAAACAACATTCTCAAAGTCTCACATCCACACTACTCAAAAGACCATTGGAGATTAAATTAGAAAAAATACAGTGTAAGAAACAGGACGAGGAGTTGAAGAAACTTGAGAACAATAACACAAAGCGGAAGAAACCACCGGTCATAGCGAATAAACGTAACGTAAGAAAACAGTGGTAAGAAACTCACATTCAGACTCAGAGTCTGAAAATTGAGATGAAAACCAGCTATGCGACGATGATTAACTAGATGGCATGGATCCGACTCAAGATAATGACATGTGCCACGGAGAAATTTGGTACCATTACATAGTTTGTGGAAATTGGGCTCATTCAGGGAGTTGCGGTTGGGAATCAGAAATTAACTACACATGTGATATGTGTAATAAAACAATGAAAAGGAAGATGTGTGTTTAAAGCCCGATTTTTATTTAAATATCTGTTATTTAGCAAAAACTTTAATATATCTATATTACTACATATAAGTGTTTATTATGACTTGTATTGATCCCCTATATCATTAATTTAGCAATTAAAAAATAAACCTTATAAATAAAATTAGAAAATTTTAAAGCCAATTGTTCAGATTATTTCTGCCAAAGAAAAATTAATATTTCTGAGCTTTCAACCGCTGTTTGTAAATTTCGATTAACCTAGAATAACCTATTAGAAGTTTAGCAGTATCAGTAAACTGGACTATACCTTCCAAACTTACTTTCATTAGAAGGTTAAAGAGTCTGAAAATTGAGATGAAAACCAGCTATGCGACGATGATTAACTAGATGGCATGGATCCGACTCAAGATAATGACATGTGCCACGGAGAAATTTGGTACCATTACATAGTTTGTGGAAATTGGGCTCATTCAAGGAGTTGCGGTTGGGAATCAGAAATTAACTACACATGTGATATGTGTAATAAAACAATGAAAAGGAAGATGTGTGTTTAAAACCCGATTTTTATTTAAATATCTGTTATTTAGCAAAAACTTTAATATATCTATATTACTACATATAAGTGTTTATTATGACTTGTATTGATCCCCTATATCATTAATTTAGCAATGAAAAAATAAACCTTATAAATAAAATTAGAAAATTTTAAAGCCAATTGTTCAGATTATTTCTGCCAAAGAAAAATTATTATTTCTGAGCTTTCAACCGCTGTTTGTAAATTTCGATTAACCTAGAATAACCTATTAGAAGTTTAGCAGTATCAGTAAACTGGACTATACCTTCCAAACTTACTTTCATTAGAAGGTTAAAGAGTCTGAAAATTGAGATGAAAACCAGCTATGCGACGATGATTAACTAGATGGCATGGATCCGACTCAAGATAATGACATGTGCCACGGTGAAATTTGGTACCATTACATAGTTTGTGGAAATTGGGCTGATTCAGGGAGTTGCGGTTGGGAATCAGAAATTAACTACACATGTGATATGTGTAATAAAACAATGAAAAGGAAGATGTGTGTTTAAAACCCGATTTTTATTTAAATATCTGTTATTTAGCAAAAACTTTAATATATCTATATTACTACATATAAGTGTTTATTATGACTTGTATTGATCCCCTATATCATTAATTTAGCAATTAAAAAATAAACCTTATAAATAAAATTTGAAAATTTTAAAGCCAATTGTTCAGATTATTTCTGCCAAAGAAAAATTAATATTTCTGAGCTGTCAACCGCTGTTTGTAAATTTCGATTAACCTAGGATAACCTATTAGAAGTTTAGCAGTATCAGTAAACTGGACTATACCTTCCAAACTTACTTTCATTAGAAGGTTAAAGAAATTTTCAGATCTGACAATAAGGAAAAATTTCAATTAGAGGTTAATAGACTGTCATTGAACTATCTCTATGATGCTACTTATACATTTAGTTTAAATGTTATATATTTTCCTATACAATATCAGTAAGTATGACCAATAAAATGTTGTTGGCGCAATCTAATGAGAAGAGACTCCATCTATATTTCACTAGCTACATCTTCATTCCATGGCTATGGAACTCCCAGGTCACAGGCGATGTATAGTGTCTGTCAAGACATCACAGATAAGCTGAATGATAAACAAACTGACTCATAAATTGTAATTTTTGTGCCATAAATTAGCACTAAATTATTCCTAACGTATAGTTTTGGATTTTCTCCATATGTCATTTAAGTGTGCTGACTTAATATTAAGGTAGCATACTTGCCTATAAATTTCAAAAATGAAGAGTTATAATTTTTTTCAACTGTAATAAATTAGCGCTAAATTATTTAAAGCAGATTTTCGCAAATTCGATCATATTAAGTTTAAGTGTGCTCACTTAATATTAAGCTAGCAGTCTTCTTCTTCTTCTTTCTTCTTATCTTGGCATGATGCCTGTTCCTTAATCGCCTCCAGGCCTAATCTACACCAACGGTAATATTGTCGCTCCACCTTTTCCTTGGTCTCCCTGTGCTTCTCCTTCCCAGAGGAGATTTGTCCCTTGCTATTCTTACCAGTCTTCCCCCGTCCATTCGGCTTATGTGTGCATTCCAGTCTCGTTTTCTCCCTAGCACCCACTCATTAATACACTCCACTCTGCATTCTCCTCTAATGTTATCCGAGCGTTCCCTGTCCATCAGTGTTTTTCCAGCTATTCTCCGCAGTATCTTCATTTCTTCCGTTTCCAAAATTCTTTTTGTTTTGGCTGTTTCGGATCGGGTTTCTGCGGTGTATGTCATTAAGCTAGCAGTATTGCCCGTAATTTCTAAAATTGAAGAATTATACATTTTATTTTTGCGTACTAAATTAGCACTAAATATACTTGAATTTAGTACACTAATTTTATTGATGTGTGCCACTTTGCTTGTGCTAGTGTAATGGACCTGGAGGATTGACAGTACCTGTGCGATGATTTACGTCAAGGTCTATTGAATTTTGCAGATATATATATATATATATATATATATATATATATATATATATATATATATATTGATTTTGTATTCTTCACTGGTTTTATAATAAATAAAAAGATGTTCTTGGGGATGCTTCAATCAAAGAATTTAATTTAATATATGACTGCATCCCCAAGAACATCTTTTTATTTATATATATATATATAAGTAGATATGACGGGAAAAACAGCAAAAATTGGCCAATTTTGTAAACTCTATATTCCACATCAGCGTTTCGACATAATACATGTCTTCATTAGGATGCTATAATATTAATTCTATAAGTATAAATACATAGAAATATAATAATTCTTACTGAAACTGTGAGGGTATTAAAAATTGACAAATTTAGAAAAACATCAGGATATACATATCAATGATAATATTTGCACTGCTTGTTTATAAATTATATGTTAAAGATCTTCATTTCAATAGCAGCTACGAAATAATTTTGAAATATTCTGTCAAAGGACTAATTATTTATTTATGTCAGTTATTTTCAATTTAAAGTTTCATTTATTTAAATTATGCTAATACTGGGAGATTGTATAAATATAATATGTTTGCAGGTGTATATTTATGTGATATGGATATTCTCTGTTATGTTATACAAAATATTTTTTTTAATACAGTTTATCTCCTATCTAATATGAATCAGCTGAACGGATGATTGTTGTTAATTTTTAAATTTATTAAATAAGAATAAATATTACTTATATTATTTATATCTGTTCTATGATTCATAGTGTCATTATTTTTTGATATATGGAACATCTCTAGGAATGATCTTCTTCGAAGATTAGGTTCAATTTCTAGAATTTTAGGATTATCATAGTTAGCTAAATGTGTTGTTTGACGACAATGCTCGGCTAAGGCACATTTTTTGTTAGGGTTTTTAAAATCACTTTTGTGTTGAATAATTCGTTTTTAAGTTGTTGAGAGGTTTGACCTATGTACACTAAACTACATGAGCTAAAAGGTATTTGGTAAATGACATCTTTTTGTTTATCTAATGGAATATCATCTTTTAGTTTGCTGAATAATTTTCTAACAGTGAGCGTATTCTTTTTAGCTATTCTAATATTATCATTTTTCATTAAATTTATCAGCTTATTAGTTAGATCTCCTACTTGTAAAGATACATAATTTATATTTAGTTCTGATATATTTTGTGAATTTTGAAGGACTTGTCTGTTAGGTATATTATGAAGAATTTTATTAATTAGAATACTAGGATAGCCATTCTCTTGAAATATCATCAGAAGTTTTTTTATATTGTCATTTAATAATGTTTGATGAGAAATGATACTTACTCTTTTTTTCATATTTCTAATCAAGTTAAATATTATTATTGATATGTATATCCGGATGTTTTTCTAAATTTGTCAATTTTTAATACCCTCACAGTTTTGGTAAGAATTATTATATTTCTATGTATTTATACTTATAGAATTAATATTATAGCATCCTGATGAAGACATCATGTATTATGTCGAAACCTTGATGTGAAATATAGAGTTTACAAAATTGGCCAATTTTTGCTGTTTTTCCCGTTATATCTACTAAACTGTTAATCAGGTAGTGCAGCGTTACTTCTTATCTGATATATAAGAAGATTCAAAGGGATGAATAAAAAAAACAATTCTCACAGTTCCTTTTAATAGTGCAACCGATTTCAATGCATCAATGCATCATCATCAGGCAGCAAGGCTACGATTTTTATTTAATTTAAATGTAATATCTTATTTGGAATTTAAAAATGTATGTGATTGGGTTAAATAAAAAATTAAACATACAATACTTACAATAATCAACACGTAGTTGAGTACACAAAAACCAAACAACAATAGGACAAATTCACTGTTAAAAACATTAAATATAGATAAAATCATAAGTTAAAGGATAAAATAGTATAAATAAAACTTAAAGACTACTGATTTGTTGAAAATCAAGTGGAAAAGTGAAAGAAATAATCTTTGGTAATAAATTTATCAACTATGTGTTGATTGTTGTAAGTATTGTTTGTTTAATTTTTTATTTTTATTTTATATGTAATCCACTCACATACATTTTTAAATTCCAAATATGATATTATATTTAAATTAAATAAAAATCGTAGCCTTGCTGCCTGATGATGATGCATTGATGCATTGAAACTGGTTGCACTATTAAAAGGAACTGTGAGAATTGTTTTTTTATTCATCCCTTTGAATCTTCTCAAATATGGACTCACATGGGGTATTTTATCATCAGATATATATATATATATATATATATATATATATATATATATATATATATATATATATATATATATATATATATATATATATGAAAAGATGTAAAGATTTCGCTACTGAAAGATATGTACTAAATGACTTCGGTATTTACAGTAGATAGATGGCTATAATCACACATAGCCATAAACTACCAACGATAAAAACAACTCCTCGGTGGACAAAAGCCCCATCCCGCATTGAATTATATCATCGCTGGCAGGTGCAAAGGATCGAGATCTATCCCGATACCAATTGCGGTACCTTCTAACACCTTTTTGTTTCATTATATATGGAACACATCACTTTTGAACCAAGAACAGGATCACTGTGATTTCGACCTTATTAGGATCTCATCAGCTGAACATATGGTTCGGGATGTGTCCAAAGAGTCAGAAAACTGCTGGTTCTACATCGACAAGCGATGCAAACAACCAAACAGCGTGCCGCTTCCAGCGCCACCTAGGAGTTAGAAGTTAAAGTTGAACGCGACCCACTTATCAATGTGAAAAGATGTAAAGATTTCGCTACTGAAAGATATGTACTAAATGACTTCGGTCTTTACAGTAGATAGATGGCTATAATCACACATAGCCATAAACCATAATTCAATGCGGGATGGGGCTTTTGTCCACCGAGTAGTTGTTTTTATCGTTGGTAGTTTATGAAACGACATGACTATTGTTTCTTACATTTCAAATAAAAATAGGCAAGCAATCCTTCTCTCAAGTCTCCATCGTGAAGACCCAATTGATCCGGAATCTGGTTACCAACCAAAAAATTATAACATTTTATAATTTAAGAAAAAGTGAAGTTGAACCGTCGATCAGCTTCCTGCAAAGTATAATGTGGCCAGAAATACTCGTAGATGGCCCATAATTATCCTGTATGGACTTCTAAATAAATAAACGCTTTTTTCATCTGTAAAAGCAACTCAAAATCTGATATCTGACTTTTTAAGTAATGTTGGAAGAGAGCTTTTGCTAGGCTATATGAAGACCAGAGTACAGTCACAGTATTTACCACGGGAAATTCTTCAGATTGCTGCCAAACTAGATGATAGAACGTCCAGAGGCAGACGATAATATGGAAAAAACAACGAGGAAGATACGCTTTCTGTAAAGATAGATAAACGCGATTCAAGTGCTGGTTCTGCTGGAAATTAATTTGCCTGGAACACAATGAAGATGTCTGCAAAGGCTGCGCAGCAAAATTCCGGGAATTACGTATTCTACGAAGTAATTAGTCTAGCAATATCAAAAATGTATATGTTTATTTTTTATTCTGTACTTTTTCTGTTTTTGATTCAGAAGTGTTTATTAATATTTTATATTGTTTATTTAGAATTTTACTATAAATATATTTAATGTTCACTTTCTGAGAATTATACATTCATTTTGAAAATCATATTAGAACATCCGTTCACTCAAGGGTTGAAGCATACATTAATTCATACCAAAAAGCTTGAAAGACGTCATATAGGTACTGTTAGAGAATAATCAACGAAGTGAGGGATTTTACTTAACAAAAATTTAAACTCGGAAACTGATTGCTGATTGAATGATTGACCTGTAACCGCTTTCTCTTGTTTATCTTTAATAAGAATGAATAAGACAGTATGGTGTTCGGATATCGAGTTTCTTACCACATAAATGTTATTCATATTGTCTGTAGAATGAGGAGTAAATTTTGTGTAAATTTGATCTAAAGTATTTTTGTGCTATTTGTTTCATGCGTAGGTACCAAGATGTTTTTAAGCAAATTGTAGGAAATCAATATAGCAGAAAAATTTAGAGTCTTATGCAGACAATGATGGTTAATTGAAATCTCCACAGAGTATATATATATATATATATATATATATATATATATATTGTTTGATTCTGAATTCTTGACTGGTTTATTATTTGATAAAATAGATTTTTGTTGGGGATGCAGTCATTTAATAAATAAAATTCTTTGGATTATGCCAAGCTTTCGAGAATGTTTATTTTCTTCGTCGGGGCAAAATTCTTGAATTTACATAATTTTAATTTTATGTAAATTCACGAATTTTGCCCCGACGAAGAGAATAAACATTCTCGAAAGCTTGGCATAATCCAAAGAATTTTATTTATTAAATGACTGCATCCCCAACAAGAATCTATTTTATCATATATATATACAGGGTGGGGCACCGTATACGACACGGTCTCTCAAGGGGAATCCATACAATATAATGTTTTTATGATAAACGAAATAGATGCAGAATTTTTCTGGCCACAATCTAAAATTATTTTTATACATACAGGGTGATTCAAAAAAAAGATACATATCAAAGTTATGTTTTCTTAAATTGAATGTCCTATATTTTTTATTATTTTCGGATATAAGAGTCAAAATAAAAGTGAGTTTCTTCAGTATTCCCTATACCTATCTCTTTCCATTTTGAAAATATCCAAAGATTTGTTGAAATGTAAGGTATGAACTATTTTTCTATAATTTCCAAAGTTGCTCATTTTGAACTTGAGCTATACCTTCTATCATATTGATGAAGGTCAAGGTTATAGCCTGTATCATATTTTAATGTCAAAAATCATACAGGGTGTTGGAAAAATATGGTTGTAAAATTTCAATATAAGATATTGAAAAACTTCGTTATCTTAAATGGAACACCCTCTATATTATTACATATTTTAATGCAGAATTGAATCCTCTTTCGAATTGTATAAGGGTTCCCTATAACTAAACTCAACGAATTTCTTCAATTTCGCACTTCTCTAATAATTCTGTCTTATATTCCCAATGCCATTATGATTGGGATGACGTTTTAAAATAATCATTATTATAGTTAAATTCCATTATTATTATTACAGTACTAATTGATTCACGATTATTATCCAATCTCCTAGAATTTCAAAACTCATATGAAATAATTAACTGACGGGTAATGATACTATACTATTCTATTGCTGTCGGTTTTACCCTTAAAAGACAACTACTCCATTAATATATTTTTTTTTGGAATATCAGCGTTTTACATTTACATAGATACTGTGAAACGTAAAGAAATACCTATAAGTATTTATTGATAACGTATTATTATGAAAGCCCAAGGAAAAATGTGGTAAGTCCACTCACACTTCTTTTCTACCTCTCTCAAACAAATACTGACGAATATGAGAAACATACAGACAGACAGACCAATAGCAAAACATATGTTTGTTGGACTCAAAAAGCCCTGGAACGTAGAAACAGAGTACCGAAAATTTTACACGAATACAATACTTCCCTTACACAGCTACTAGGCGTAGCGGTATAAAAGTATTAAGAACAAGACATTTATTGAATGATATAAAAATAATAACAGTATAAAAATATAATAAAATAAGAAACACTAGAGTAAATGTTCAAAATGTCGTCCATTTTCTTGAATACATAATTGAACTCTCTCTTCAAAAGATCTTTTAACTTTCCTCAACATCTGTGGTGTCACGGATCGAAAAGCGGCTCTTATTCTCTCTTTCATATTTTCAGCTGTTGTGGGCTGGGTGTCATATACAATGTTTTTAATGTATCCCCATAAAAAAAAGTCCACACATGTTAGATCTGGAGATCTTGGTGGCCAATTTTGCGAGCCGCTTCTTCCTATCCATCTGTTTGGGAAACGCCTATCAAGAAATTCTCTAACATTCCTTTGAAAATGGGCTGGAGCACCATCCAACTGCAGCCACATCTGCTGTCTGATATTCAAATGCACATTTTCTAAAAGTTCGGGTAGTTTATCACGTAAGAATCTTAGAAATTTTTGTCCATTTAAAATGCCATCAAAAAAGTAAGGACCTATTAATTGGGACCCTAGAACACCCCCCCATACATTAACTGACCATCTATGTTGGTAATTAGTATTTCGAAAAATTCGAGGATTCTCATCACTATAATAATGGAAATTATGTCTGTTCACCAGGCCGTTATTATGGAAAGTGGATTCATCAGAAAACAGAATTGAATCTAGAAAGAGTTCATTATCGCCTAATCTGTCTAGAGTCCAAACACAAAATTCAAGTCTGTGATTAAAATCCATTTCATAAAGTTCTTGGTGTATCTGAATATGGTAAGGATGAAACCGATATTTTTTCAATATTCTTGAAATGCTTCTCCTACTAATACCTGTTTCTCTTTCTATTTTGCGTTGACTGGTATGAGGGTGTTCTATAACAGATCCTATGACCACAAACTCATTTTCTTCATCATCTACAATAGGTTTTAGCGTAGTTTTTTGTTTGTAGGATACAGTACCAGAATTCCGAAATTCTCTCAGTAACCGTTCAAACACAGCTCTATTTGGATGTGATACGGTTGGATATCTTTCAGCATATACTCTTGAAGCCAATAGGCAATTTTCATGACACTCACCAATTATTAGAAGCATATTTATTCTCTCTTCGATAGGATAAGTCTTCATTTTGCTTTATTTGAATAGTACACTGATTTAAATTGTATTTATAAATTAAACGCTTCAAAACTGTCAGTTATAAAACATTTCCATGGTAACAGCCTCAAAGCTGTCCAGATTAATTGGGTAATGTTCCTACTGTGATAAAGAAGCAAAATTCAAGAAATGCCTTGAGTTTAGTTATAGGGAACCCTTATACAATTCGAAAGAGGATTCAATTCTGCATTAAAATATGTAATAATATAGAGGGTGTTCCATTTAAGATAACGAAGTTTTTCAATATCTTATATTGAAATTTTACAACCATATTTTTCCAACACCCTGTATGATTTTTGATATTGAAATATGATACAGGCTATAACCTTGACCTTTATCAATATGATAAAACCTTTAGCTCAAGTTCAAAATGAGCAACTTTGGAAATTATAGAAAAATAGTTCATACCTTACATTTCAACAAATCTTTGGATATTTTCAAAATGGAAAGAGATAGGTATAGGGAATACTGAAGAAACTCACTTTTATTTTGACTCTTATATCCGAAAATAATAAAAAATATAGGACATTCAATTTAAAAAAACATAACTTTGATATGTATCTTTTTTTTGAATCACCCTGTATGTATAAAAATAATTTTAGATTGTGGCCAGAAAAATTCTGCATCTATTTCGTTTATCACAAAAACATTATATTGTATGGATTCCCCTTGAGAGACCGTGTCGTATACGGTGCCCCACCCTGTATATATATATATATATATATATATATATATATATATATATATATATATATATATATTTTATATAACTTTTCACAAGATTTACTTTTTAAAAAAGATTTATTCAATATTATAAAATTCAAAATGAAAACTAACATAGATTTGTCTAACAACTAAGATTCTTACTAACTATATCGGAGCAACAATGCTCGTGTACTTAAACTGAAATTAATGCACAATTAGCAGTTTTAGTCACGTATGAGTTCATGTTCCCATGGCAATTCTTGCACGGTGTGTTATCTGAGAACACATGCTATGCTGCAAGTTGATATCCATGGATACTGCAAGTTCTGCGGAAACTTCTTGGAATTGATGAAGGTTATTGTCAGGCGATGTACTTGGTATCCGGGAACTGCTAGGTCATCATAAAGTCCCATATAACAGCTCCCCCTAATAATTAAAAGTTGATGCCATGCAACAACTTTTATTAAATATTAATTTCATCCATTTCTTCTTCAGTTTTTTCGATATTTGGTCTTCTTCTCTTTGGGAGAAAGCTTCTAATTCTCGTCAGTGGAATTGAGGGTTGGCCCTTTGACTCTCGATTGCATCTTCTTATTACTTTTACCGTTAGGTAGCCACATGCGAGTGTGCATATGGCGGCTATTGTGAAGTAGGTCATCCAGGATATATGTCTGGTTACAAAGGGTTGATTGATAAGAGTTTCCAAGTCCTTTGAGTACTGTTGTAGTTTGTGGTTAGCGATATTCAAATCTTCTACGTTTACATCATTTAACTTGAGGGGCTCTAGTTTTGGGAGTTGGTTCTTGTCAGCTATGTGCTTACAGCAATCAAATGGGATAATCACAGGATGAGAATTGTCGGCAACCTCAGTGATTCTTTGATTATTGGCTTGTACCTTGGTGATGCCAATAAATGCATGGCACTCCGATTCAAGTTTAACAATAGAGTTTTGGGACATGGTAACAGTTTTTGTGTTTGCTTGAGGGCAGTACACAGTCATTTGTAAGGGTTCTGATATTACAACTAGCCATACATTGTCTTTTAGCTTGTACACGTTATATCCTTGACTATATACTACCGCACTTTCACATGTTTTCGGTACTTCATGACGGTTCTTGAGAAGTTGGGCTTCACATGCTGCATTGTCGTCGATTGGGTAGGCATACAGATTAGAGCACAGTATCTTATGTGAACCTAGAACTTTACAATTTTTGGGTTCCTTTACAGGAATATACATCAAAGAATCATCATTCCTCGCGATATATTTTTGATTAATTGATAGGATATGATGAAGACCAGTTCTCTTATCCAATATGGGGATAGGGAACAGGTGATAAAGGGTGTAAAGTTGTTGTTCCACTAAAGGTATTCTTAGTACAAATACGATATTATCATCTTGTTGATATGCCTGGAGTTCTATGATTTCTAGGTATTGGGAAATTTTTGGTAGTTTGACTGGTAGTGGTAAATTGTTTCTAATAAGATTTTGGGATATTTCCTGAAGGGCTGACATAAGATTTTCAGGGTTTATTATTGAAGAATGAATAATTTTCAGTCGTGCAAAAGTTATGGCATTTAATACATCGTTCAGATTATCTTCTATAATCAGATAACTCTCTAAAAGTTTTTCGCATATCTCGAAGAATTCAAGTCTATATTCAACTAATGCTAATTTGTCTTTTAATTTCAATTTTTCTCATGTCATCGTTAAATGTTTTTCTGTCGATAGTCAAATTCCTGATTGATTCGTTAAAGGTCCTTATTAAAGATGTTGATACCGAAATTTGGTTTTTCAAAAGGTTTTCTATGTGAAGTTGATCCTGATTCAATTTATAAATACTTTCTTTGTAGAATTTCCCGTCGTCTGCGTCTAAATTGCCTGTTAGTGCTTTAAACAAATTGCCAATGCCGTCTATAGCTCCTCGTTTTGTTCGCTTTGTATTTGTGATTACTTCGCTAAATTTATCTTTTATTGATTTGGATATTTGGCTTAAAAGATTGACATGCGTTCTTACGTCTGAATGGAAGAGATTCATATTGTGATAATCGGGTTTTAAAATGTCCTGTATAGCGTCGAGAATTTTGTTGTTGTTTTCGTATGCAGTCAGTAATGCTGAAATGTTCTTGTGTACAAGTAAAGTCCATCTGTCATTGGATATGATAATACGGTTCTCATCGTGATAGAACACTCCAAGAGTATTATTTATAGGTTCTATGGAATATTGGCATAGGGCCGTTCTGACCAGGACGAAGTACCTGAAACGAATTTATATTTCAGCACACAATTTCATGCGGTCGAAATTTACTTTACTTTTTTGGTTTGTATTGGTATTAAGAAGGGTTGCTGAATTTTGATGAGTTTCTAGAACTTCAAAGGGTCCGTTGAATTTATTGGATAATTTGTTTTTTAATTGGGATTCTTTTATGAATACTCTATCACCTGCTTTAAAATCTTGAGTATTATTCTGGACATGTTGATCGAAAAGAAGTTTTGCTTTTTGTTTTTGTCTGTCAGTCCGTTCCCTAGCTACTTTGTAAAAGTGAGACAGTCGGTTGTTCAAGTCTAACGTATTTCGTGATTAATTCGTTTTCATTATAAAGTTTCTCCGGGGGTCTACTGAAGCTAATCGAACACGAGCTCATATGGTGTGAATCCATGTGTCTTATTTGCAGAATTGTTGTAACGGGTGGTCTCGGGGATGATCAGCTAAATGTACTGGAATCATTTCCAAGAGTGTAGAATGGAACCGTTCCAGAGAACCATTCGACTGAGGGTGTCCTACACTTGAGTAGGTCAGTTTGATATCGAATAATTTACATACGTCCTTAAGTAGCGCGTTATCGAATTCTCTTCCGTAATCGCAGTGGATTCTGACAGGTGTCCCATAGTATTGAAAGTAGACTAAAAGCGTGTTAACTATTGCTTTGGCTGTTTTATTTTCAATAGGGTAGGCTTGACTAAATTTTGTCAATTCGTCCCTAATTGTCAAGGCATAGTTTCTCGAGGGTACTTTCAGAATATCGATATTGATCCTCTCGAATGGGACTTTTGGCGTTTCTGTTATTACGAGTGGTCTGTCTAAATTCTTTCGATACGCTTTATTTTTCTGGCAAATCTCGCATTGTCTAATGAATTTCTCGACATCCTTTGTTAATCCTTTCCAAGAGTATTTTTCTTTTATGCGTCTAATAGTTTCGTTCACACCTCTATGTAGGTTAGTGTTACCATTATGATATTGGTCTAGTATGGTGGGAATTTGTTCGTCTGTTGGAGTCTGGGTGACGTTTTGAAATACTTTAAATTTTATCTCCTTTTCACTATTTATGAATGAGAGCATTTCTAGAATAGGGAGATCTACATTTGTCTCTACGCAGTATGTTTCGTCAGTTTGTATTAAGTCTTGACTCAAATATAATGATCCGAATAGATATTCATTAACACGGTCGGGATTGTAAGGCAGCGCAATAAAGAAATATTTTCTATTTTTCACTGATTTGCTGTAAAGTATGTTAATTCTAAGGTTTTCGAAGTCTGCGTCTTCTTCGAAGATGTCCTCTATAATTTTGTTATTAGTTTCAGTGAGGTCATTTTGTCTAAAAATACTTATAATATTCTTGTTCTTCTTGTCCAATAGTTGGTCATTGGAAATTTCGATTTTTGAGTAGTCAATTACGGATTGTGTCTTATATAATTCAACAAATGTACTGAACTCTTCGTACATTTTATTGCGTTGAGCTAACTTCGTCTCCTCGTCCTCGATATTTTCAAGATTCTCGTCATCGGAATCTTCGGTTGTTAACAGAGTCCTAAAGGGGGTCAGTTGCGTTTCTTTTTGAAATTTGGAAAGGTTTTTAAAGTGATTGATTCTAATTCTAGAAAGTGCATCCGCGTTCTTATTTGTCTTTCCGGGCTTGTATCTTATCTCGTAGTCGTACTCTTCTAATTTGAGCCTCCAACGGGCTAAACGTCCACCGGCATCCTTGCAACTAAAAAGCCATGTAAGAGGGCGATGGTCAGTTACAAGAATGAACTTCCTACCAAAAAGGTATGGTGGGAAGTGCTTAACGGACCAGACTATGGCGAGCAGTTCGCGCTCTGTAACAGAGTACTTGACTTCTGCCTTGCAAAGGGTTCTTGAAGCATAGGCAATCGGAAGATCTTTTCCTATAGTTCCCTGAGATAATACCGAACCGATCGCAAAATTACTGGCGTCCGTCGTGAGTACGAACGGTTCTTCAAAGTTTGGATAAATGAGGACAGGTGTGGAAGTTAATTTTAGTTTCAAATTTTCGAAAGTTTCTTTACAATCTGAATCGAAATCAAATGTGACATTCTTTTGAAGAAGGCGGGTAAGGGGCTTGGAAATTTTCGCAAAGTTTTCTATGAACCTACGATAGTATCCAACAAGTCCCAGAAATGATTTAATTTCCTTTTGATTTTTAGGTTCCGGGAAATTTACTATACATTCAACCTTACACGGATTTGGTTTTACGCCGTCCTTTGTTACTAAATGTCCGAGGTATGCTACTTCCTTGCGGAGGAACTCGCATTTATCAGGTTGTATCTTCATGTTCGCGCGTCTCAATCTTTTAAATACTTCCGTCAGTCGGTCAATGTGTTCATGTATGGATGGTGAATAAATGATTATGTCGTCCATGTAGACGAGGCATCTCTCATTCTGGACTCCTAATAAAATATTGTCCATAACTCTTTGGAAGGTCGAAGGAGCATTCTTCAACCCGACTGAAAATGCTGTCTTCTTTATGTCCTGTTGGTCAATCTCTATCTGATGGAATCCCGACGCGAGATCTAGTGTGGAGAAGTATTGGCATTTGCCAAGCTGATCAAGGAGGTCCGATATATTGGGAAGAGGGTATTTGTCGTCAACTGTGATTTCATTAAGTTTCCTATAATCTACGACGACTCTCCACTTCTGCTTTCCCGAAGCGTCCATCTTTTTGGGAACTACCCAGACTGGAGATGAGAAAGGAGAGTTGGATGGTCTTATTATCCCTTGATCTAACATTTTGTTTATTTGGCCTTTTACTTCATCTTTGTGTACGTATGGGTACCTATAGGATTTAGTAAACGTCGGTTTGTCGGTCGTTGTCTTAATTGTGTGTTTTATTTCATTAGTAAAGGTCAGTTTGTCGCCTTCTAGGTAAAAGATATCGGAATAGTCGATACAAAGTTTTGTAATAAGTTCCGCTTCTTCTTCGTTCAGGTGTTCTAAGCGTAGCTGTTTTTTAATTTCCGGTATCCTGTTGTTTTGTATAGTATGATCAAATTCGTTAAGATTATTGACTGAGATGTGTTGTATGGGCTCTATTGTTAGTTCGGAAAAGTCGATAGTCTTGGGGATTACATTGGGGTTTAAGACGGTTGTTAAAAAATCGCCGTTCTCGTTCACTTTCACGAGAGCATGAGGGAGACGTACCTTTCCTATTTCTTTACCTGATAATATCGCTTCCGTGTTGTACAGCGAACATCTAAGTTTGAAAACTTGTTCTGTCCGTGCGTCTATCGTGATAGTATTTGAATTCTTTCGAAATGTCTCGTGGTCCCGTGTTTCTGTGTTGGAAGTTGTATCGTCGGTCACTTTGTAAAGGGGTATTGTCTTAAAATTTGTGATCAGTTGCTTATTCTTCAAGTCCACTATACACTGATAATGTTCTAAGAAATCTGATCCAAGTAGACCGTCGAAGTCAATTTCTAGATTGCAAAAGTACACTTTATGTGGGTCTTTGTAATTAAAGGGCACTAAAGTGGATTCATTGATGCTAATTTTTTGATCAGTGATTCCTTGGATGACAACGTTCTCAGGAAATCTTTGGGGGAATTTTTGATAAGCGTTCGGTTTGAATATAGAAAGTCCGGCTCCTGAATCTATTAGAAATTTGAAAGTCCTCGTCGCGTCAGTAATGTAGTAAAGGTTTTTCGATTTAACTGCAAGGAGAGGGTTTATAGAAAGTTTTGTTCGGGGAAGTTCGCGTTCGGATTGTAGTCTTCCAGATTGATTGATTGAATTTGAGCTTGGATTTCGGCTAAGTCCGAGTCTGAGTTCGGAGGATCCACTGGTATAGGCGGGTCTTGGCAAAATCCTGATTTGAAGGGTCTGTAGCTTCGCTATAATAGTTATTATCTGGGAATTCGGAATATTGCTGCGTTTCCTCATAACATGGGTAAGCAACAGGAGGTTGATTTTCGTATTGTTCAGTTTGAGAATGATCCTGACCGTAATTGAGATGGTACGTTCTATTATGGTAGTTTGGGTTTGGTTGAAATACGCTCGGTGTCGGGTTTCCTATGTTAGGATTGGGACGGATGACTGAAGGTCGGTGATCACTGCCAACATTCTGATTGGGCCTAAAGTTAGGCTGGAATCGTTGTTGAAAGTGTTGCTGTTGTTGCTGTTGTTGGAATAGCGGTCTTATTTGGTTTTGGGAATTTGCTCCGAAATTAGTTTGCGTAAATGTCCTCTGTCGGCACTCATTGCTGGTGTGTCCAAGGCATTTGCAATTGAAGCATTGCTTTGGATGTGGACCGGGATTAGATCTATGCGGAGGTGCTGTCGTGGTTTTATTCGTATTGTGAGTATGGAACTTTTGAGTTTCGAAGTAGTTCAGTTGTAATTCTCTTCTAAACCTGTTTGTAGCTGATAGTCTGTTTGTCGGGTCACTTGCTCTAACTATTTGTCCTAGTTTAGGCTCAAGTCCCGTCAAAAGGGTTTTAAGAGTCATTGTCTCGACAAGTCGCGTCTGTGCGTTCTTTTCCTCTTGAGTAAAGCTCTGCTTATTGATTGAAGCGTACATTTTCGCTTCGTGAGTCTGTAGCCGTGTGATGAATGTCAATGGAGATTCGTTCGCTAGCTGTTTTAATCGTTGAAGGTCTTGAATCAACGAAGACAAGTCTCTCGAGTCTCCGAAATGATTCTCTAATAAAGTTCTTATTTCTGGCCATGTATCCGGGTTACGTGAATTAGTCAGTTCAGCCGCTCGACCACGTAACTTATTTTTTATATGTAGGCTTAAGAGAGTTTTCTGATTTCCTACGCACATATTGAAAGCTGTAGTGCATGATAGAATGAATGTATTTAGAAAAATCTGATTGCCGTCAAACACCGGGACGACCGAAAATATTTCGGTTTGTATGTGTGTATGTATTTGTATGGTGGTGGTATGGTGTTATTTGAACCTTCTGGAAGGGCTCCAGTGTCGCTATTGTTACTAGCGTTTCCTGGCATTTTTTGTTTTTTTGATCTTAATATCATAAAATATTTCACGATGGGTTTGAAATTACGGGAATAATGGGCAAGAGAACTGTGTATCTTATCCTTATAGCAATTAAATTATTTGAAATGAGAGAGAAAAAAACGAGATGATTCTTAATGTACTTACAGTATAATCCACATTTATAGCTGGCTCTGTCTGTACGTCGGATGAGTGTTTACTTGTTTCCGGCGTTGAAGAGGTCTTCTATAAATGGGCTGGTTGCTGGCTGCTGGGTTTGTTTTCCTCTTAAAGGTTTAGGAACCACCACACACAGTTGGGACTGCCTTGTTCTGATGTCTTCTGGATCACCTAGTTAGGACTGCCGTGTTCTGTTGGTTAGAAGGATCCCACTTCTGACACCAATTTTATATAACTTTTCACAAGATTTACTTTTTAAAAAAGATTTATTTAATATTATAAAATTCAAAATGAAAACTAACATAGATTTGTCTAACAACTAAGATTCTTACTAACTATATCGGAGCAACAATGCTCGTGTACTTATACTTAAATTAATGCACAATTAGCAGTTTTAGTCACGTATGAGTTCATGTTCCCATGGCGATTCTTGCACGGTGTGTTATCTGAGAACACATGCTATGCTGCAAGTTGATATCCATGGATACTGCAAGTTCTGCGGAAAGTTCTTGGAATTGATGAAGGTTATTGTCAGGCGATGTACTTGGTATCCGGGAACTGCTAGGTCATCATAAAGTCCCATATAACATATATATATTATCCCTGCTGCTACATATATTTTGTAGAATTGCAACTAATTTATCAAGAAATGTGTCAAAATCTCCAGAAGGAGGGCAATTAGAATAAATAATTGTAGTTTTATTTTTATCAGATAAGGTCGTGAGTAGATATACAAAGCCGTTTCTGGGGTGGAAGTGGGCCTGCTTTGCTTCCAACGGGGTCGAAATAATTGTGAAATAATTTTATGAGGCGTGCGCGGTAAACTTTCCAAGGGGATATATGAAAATCAATGTGTTAGAGAGAGAGGGGTAAGTACAATCATAATGTGCAAGAAAGAGATAGAAGGTAAACAAATGACGTCACATTTGAATTAAATAATAATTTTTAAAAGAAGCGTGCAGGCAGCGGGCCTCGTACCTATGATATCTGGTGTACAGCGCATATAATCTTCTTATACAGCTACGCCGCTTCCTGTTTGTTCTTCATATTTAAATTTAAAGGCTATTTCTAAATCACGTCACACACGTCACACACGTATTTTATTCTTCAGCGGCCGAGCGTCGTAAAGAGGAACAGCGCTTTGGGAAATGTATACCATTATGATTGAGAGATTCATTGTAAAGATAAGCAGTTACCATATTAAACATTCATAAGAATTTATTAGAAACCTGAAAATATTATAATATTTTATTCTATACAATGAAGTAGTTGTAATTGATTCAACCACATAGGAAATTGATAAGCAATAAGCGTGAAGACTTGTTATTTTATGAAAATATTCAGGGGCAGGCATATCGTTTGGTATATACAGGGTTATACAAAAAGTATATAAATAAATTTAATGAAAATTTTAAATGGTGGATGTCTCATGGGAGCTTGGGGACATGAAGCATGCGGGCATGGAGGATGCAACATGAAACATGAAAATAATATAATATTTTCAAAATGTAGCTGCGCGTCGAATTACAACTTATCTCCACTCAAACCGACTGCGCCGACAGACGAGTACTTTGCGTAGAGAGTACAAATATCAGAAAACACTAAAATATACAGATGAAGCTGATAGTTGCTGTTATGTCTGTGGTTTTCTGCACTAGGGCCGATGCAAAGAAAACTCCCTCCAGCCGATGTCACAAAAAAAATTTTAAGTAGAGGATCAAAATAATTAATGAATGCATTATTGTCAATAAGCAATTCTTCTTTTTCAATCAAATTTATTTAATAAGTTATTTAATAGTGCTGGTAAACAAAAGATAATGTTTTTTGTCTTATTAGAAAAAAAAAATAAGTTGGAAAACCGAGTTTTGCTAATACATTTTTATATCGGCGGTCGTCGGTCGTCCAAAAGTTCAAGAAATATTGCGCATAATGCATGATTAAGGAGAAAAATCTCATAAATTCAAACTATATAAAGAACATAAAAATTCTAATAATACATAAGAAAACAACGAACATAAAAATAGCCAAAGTTTCTGAAATTTTAGCTGATTTTCACACTCTGATGGTAGCTTTAATTAAAATATCCATCATTTTTATTATTTTGAATTTGATTGCAATGGGAAAAATTGGCAAAAAAGTATGTCATCGACTGCATTAGTTTCATCAAGTTATTATATTTCAAAACACTTATATAGGCCTGGGATTTCTAGAAACGACACAAAGGTTATCTGGCAGATAGACATATTTTCTTTTATATACCTTATCAGATAGAGCTCTTTGAATTTGTCATCAAAACTAGTTCTGTATCTCAATAGTCCAATATTCGATGAGTTTATTGCAAATTTACTACTTTGGACAACAGAAAACCTTGAGAATCAGAACCTTTCCTGCGGTTCAAAAATGGAGACGATATGATTTTGCCTGAACTCTAGCATCATAAAAGTCGTCAAGATTCAGTTCGTATTAATCATCCATATTATCAGAGCAATTTCTTATTAACTGGACCCTGTCGTGGCTGGCAGATATTTGCATTGATTTAAGATGTTTGCGCTTCCGTTCGATTACTGCATGAGCGAGGTTCACTTCCATGTGGGTGTGGCCCTTCCATAAAAACTTGTGGTCATTTGTTTCGATGTGAAGACATTAATAGAAAACCCACATTTACATTTAATTTGTGGCGCCCTCCATTGGTATTGCTTTAGCAACTGCCATATCATCCCCGCTCCACCCACCGATAGAGCGCGCTAGGAATGTTTTCTTCGATGTGCCACATTAAATTCGATGACATAGCTCATATAAAATTTCTACATACAGTACAGTATCAGTATGCAGTCTGTGTATATTTGTAGTCACTTGTGTTTGTGTTTATTCGCCTCGGATTTCCTCCACATTGGTGACCCCGACGTGATCAAGTTTGGACAGTTATTAAGTGGACACTCCGGTGAAATGTGAATACACTAAGCACTAAGTGATTAAAGTGCTATGTGCTCCTACGAGTTTTTGACATTTTATGCATGATGTCTTCCACTGCCGAGGAACTACAAGTCGAATTAACTGCTCTCCATCAACAGAATGAGCAGCTTCGAAAGCAACTTCTTGCTGAGCGACCACAGCAGCAGCAAGCCACCGAAGGGCAAGAAACTGTGTTCCACACCACCATTCGTCTTCTTCCCTTTTGGGCCGACAAACCCGAAGTCTGGTTCGCACAGGTTGAGGGTAAATTTTTTATTGGCAACATTACACAGGACGGCACTAAATATAATTATGTTGTTGCAAAACTAGATACTCGCTATGCCACTGAGGTACATGACATCATTATTAATCCGCCAAGCAGTGATTGCTACACTAAACTTAAGACAGAATTCATTACATGTCTCTCCTTGTCTGAAGAACAGAAAGTTCGACAATTACTTATGGCCGAGGAGCTTGTTACAATTTTTGAGGCATTTACGATCTCTCGCTGGCAACAGCAATTTGCAAAGCTCCCTTCTCCGCCAGCTCTGGATCCAGCGACCTGGATCCTTGATTCAAAGTATCATCCAGGCACAGAAAACGCTTACGCTGGACCAATTGGCAGGCAGACATTGCCGATAGCACCATGGATGGGTTTTCACAAACAATTGTCGTCGCCGTGCACGCTGCAGCCGCTCCACCTATCGATGCGAGAACTACAACAAATATGGACGTTGTCAAATTAGCAGCCCGCATCGATGAACTTCCTCAAATGGTTGCCTCTATGCAAGTACGTCGTCATGAGCATAATTCATACTTGCGTCAGCGCTCACGCTCTCGTGGTGTACGTTTGGATCAAGATGGCCCGAGTCGTAGCAATAGTAACCGTTTTGGTAACAAGGCCCATCGCTGTACCCCTCCTTGCATGTTTGCAGAGGGAAACGCCACCGACAGTCAGTAGTAGCGTCGACTGGCTGCCTTACAAAAGGACGTCACCTTCTTGTTACCGATCACACCAGGAAACGTCATTTTCTCGTGGATACAGGATCAGATGTCTGTTATTATCCTCGCACCTTCCTAAAGCAACGTCGTTAAGTTACAGAATACAAGTTAGAAGCCGCAAACCAAAGACAACCATTAATACATATGGTCTAATATCTCTCCTACTGAACTTTGGTCTCAGGAGGGACTTTACATGGAATTTTCTGGTCGCCGACGTTGCACTACTCATCATAGGATCCGATTTTCTATCCTATTTCAACTTACTACCTAACTGCCGTAACAATCGTCTCATTGATGGAGCGACTGGTTTATCCTCCACTGGACGATCTATCACCAACAAACAAGTCAGTGTCAAAGTCCTTACTGATGAGCAATCTTCTGGTTTTTATGATATAGTTGCTGAATTTCCCCAGTTGATACGTCCTACCCACACCCACACCCTACGAGGTTCAACATAGGACACAACATTTTATTAATACAACTCCGGGACAACCAGTTTCATGCCGCACCCGTCGGCTTACTCCGGATCGTATACGCATTGCTGAATTTGCAACCATGCTTCGAGATGGTATCGCACGACGCTCTGAAAGCTCATTTTGATCCCAAGAAGAATAATGAGTGGCGACCTTGCGGTGATTACCACAGCCTTAATGCTCGAACAGTTCCAGATAGATACCCTGTTCTTCATATACAAGATTTTACTCACCGTATCTATGGTTGTACAGTGTTTACAGTTATCGACTTGGTTAAGGCTTACACACAGATACCTGTCAACCTAGTTGACATTGAGAAGACTGCGATTATTACTCTATTTCGACTATTCGAATTCCCCGATATGAGTTTTGGACTCCGCAATGCAGGACAAACCTTCCAAAGATTTATTGACGAAGTCCTTCATGATCTGCTTCCCTTATGTTGACGACATCTTGGTTTTCTCCGTCGGCGCTAAAGAGCACCCGTAAACATCTTCGTTTAGTAATTGAAATTAAATAGGAAGTCTTCACAATATAGTTGTATAAAATTAAATTAACAGGGGATGATGAGACATGTTTCGGGTCTATATAGACCCATTATCAATCTAACATGGTTCTGTAATAATAATAAATTCAGTAATTAATAATGAATAAATTATGTGATAGTTTAAAGGATATGAAGATGAAAAGAAGTTACATAGTTCAAGATGTCTACTAGCAATAGGTATTCATGTGGAAAAAGAAAATGTATCCTCCAGATTTTTAACATCTTGTGTTACCAATAAAATCAAATAAAATTCTTTAAAAAACAATAAGCAACTTAAATAATATCCCTTACATAACTACACCCATGAAAAAATAATAAATTTAAATTAATAATAAACAAAATTAAAAAAATACAAATCATAAGGAATTCTGGAAGACTACATATCTGGTCTACGGTGGTCGAAGTAAGAAAGAAAGAAAGTACTTTGAGCAACCTATAGATCAAACAAGAATAATATGTTAGAAGCGACATCTATTAACTAAGAGGGAAGTAAATTCAAATGAAATAGTAGAAGATTACAAAATTAAAGAATTCAATATATATGATCGATGTTTAATAGAGGATAAGGTTAGGAGAAGCACAAAGTGTCGTAATTTGAAGAATAGTTAAAGGGTGGCTCAGTACAGTATGAAATATATATATATATATATATATATATATATATATATATATATACATTAAGGAAAAATATTTTTGAAAATTTTGAGTTCATTTATATGCTCAAGTATAACCATTTATCATAATATACATCCGCTAAAACATTTTTTTCATTATTTTGCTATTCTTATATATAGACTCAATTTTGTGCAGTCCTGAACCACTAGATACTTACCAATCTGAGCCAAATGTACAACTTTATGGATTTGACTTGACAAACCTTACTCGTGCGTTGTTGCCAAACTTCATACTGCTCATAATCTGGCAAAGTTTGCATATATGTATGTATCATTTTATATTGATTTAATATTGGAGTATTAAAAACAGCACATATATTGTTTGCGTGAATGGGTTTGTATGTGCCGTTTGGGCTCTTACACTATTCAAGATAACCCAACCCAATTTTGCACACGTGTTTATCATACCTCAGTCAAATTACTGTAAAATTTTCAGTACCCGTGGGACTCTTTGTGGTGGATTCCGTACCTGAAAGTCTATTGTGTATAACTCTTTGGCTGGATTTTGATGGTTTTTTTTACCAAGTATGAATGTAGAATGATATTGGAATATAAACTGGTAGCGGCTGTAGGTTTAACTGGGCCACCTGTTCTATTTTCTCTTGGTGTCTGTGAATGGTTCTGTGTTGGATTTTCGGATTTGTTCTACATGCGATTAGGTTTCTGAGGTAGAAGGGTTTCAAATTCAATGCTTTTATGACTTTATGGTTTCGTACCACAATCTAACAGAGCATATAACCGAGATGCCGGATAAAACAGCTGGTATTAATAATAAAACGGAAACGGGAAACGTTAGTCACAGGGTATTAGGTAGGTGCAATGAGTTGTCCTGTATAAAAGTCCTAGACAACTGATTTTAGGGAAGTCATTCTATTGTTAAATAAGCCGAAATGTTTTTCTAAAAATACATTTACTTCACTCTCCTTAGGACTTAAGACATTTTTTGTGTACAAAAATATTGCAATAATTTTTCCCAGTACAAGCTCCGTGGTTGTTTCATAGAATTTTTTTTTTGTCTGGGATTATACTCATTACTATAATTTATAGTAAGAGCTAAATCAATGTTTATATTATTTATGTATAAGCCCTTATATTTTTCTAATCCTCCTGAGATGCAAGAAGCAACAATTTGGTTAGTATTGCTGCCTGGTAGGAACTATCGGCAAGTCTATAAAGATTACAATGTGTCTGAAGGGACCCATGAATCTGGATAGTTGCTCTAAGTCACTCTCTGAAAACTGAAGTAACTGAGTTACAGTTGCCAAATGTTTGCGTAATCTAGCAGCGCTTATGGATTGTGGATTTTCAATACCACTCTTACTAGCATGTTTATACAAAACTTTGGCACCGTCTATAAAATTATTGCCGGTTGTATGAAATATATAGTCATTATTACTATTCACAAAATTGCCCCTTATACACAGGGTGATTTCTTTAACGTACCCGTTAGAAGATTTTCATATATTTATAAATCGAGAGAAAAATATGAAAATTTGATCCTGACTATAATCAATAATATTTTCAAGGTGATGGAACTTCCGGTTACACCAGAAATTGTACTAAATTTGTTTTTTACAAATGGAAACCCCTGTTTTTTATTATATATTTTAATTCCACCTATTTATTTTTGTATGAAAAGCCCCAGTTGTTATAAGTTTTCTGTCACAGTTTATGACGTATATCAATTTTACTGCAAAAAGTTCTCATGACCGATATCTATTCTAAAATTCATATCTCTCTTATTGTCAACCGGAAAAGCAAAAAGTTGATTTGATCGGTAGCCCGATTTTGGAATTTCCTTCAGTAGGCCCATCATTTTGAAAATTGTGTTGTTAACCACTCAAAAAAAAATTAAATACCTACGTCAAAGACAAAAGTTAAAAAACTAAACTTTTAATAACACATACCTACCTATTTTTCAATCGTCATTAAGTAGAAAATTGAATTTTAGGGGAATGAACATTGATTATGTTTTTTTTTCAAATCATAAATACGATGGTTGAGAATTTTATATGCAAATGTCTTTTTTACGAATTTCAAAAACAAAAAACAATAGCTGTTACTGATACCACGTTTCAGCTGTCAAAATGATAGTTTTGAAAGTTGCATTACAAAACATCTGTAACAAAAATTCAAATGAATCAGTGTTTGTTTCAAGATAGGAGGTGGGGAAATAGAAGTCCGCGACTTTCGCTGCCACGTTCGCTGACACCAATTGATTTCTACTTGTGGGGGAGAGTCAAGGAAGAGCAGTATGAAACAGAACCTAGATGTCTATAGGATTTAATAGAGTAGATGAAATAAGAAGAGCCACAAATTATGCCGTCCAGGAACGTTTTGTTGAATGCTGAAACCAAAACGGTGGACACACAGAGCAAGTTATGTTTATGTAATTTGTTTTTCGAGTCCTTACATTTCATGAATAAATGATTTGTAGGTGAGGTAATAAACGTGTCTTTAATGCTAAACTCGATGCTAAATATCAAAACATTCCCTTAATTCTTTTGTTCAACTTGGGTTATTATTTGATTCCTACTGTTGAGTGGATTTTTGTTCCAGTAAGAATAAACCTTAGCTTGAGAATGAAAATTTATTCCTATTCATGGGAGGTAGATACCTAACTCAAAATATTTGGCAATAAATTCACGACAGGTTCTTTCCACTGTTCTATCACAACTTCCGTACATAGAAAACAGATCAAAAATAACACCTTTTGGATACTGATTCATTTGGGTTTTTGTAAGAGACGTTTTACTACAACTTTCAAAACTATGAATTTGACAGTTAAAACGTGGTATCAGTAACAGCGATTATTTTACGTCCAAGGTCACTTAGTCGTTCGAAGAAAAGGCATTCGCGATAGAAAATTTTTAGAAATCTCGAATATCTTTTTATTATCTGAAAAAAATATAAGAGCGTGTAATATACATTCCCCTAAAATTCAATTTTCTACTTAATGACGATAGAAAAATAGGTAGGTATGTGCTATGAAAATTAGAATTTTTTAACTTTTATCATTGACGTTTTAAATATTGTATCGATTAACCCGGTGCTAAACGTTGTGGGGTGAATTCACTGACTGTGACCCGTGATCGACACGGCTTTATATATCTGGAGCTTGACATGACATTCATCAAGAATATTCTATAAATATCTAGACGCACATAATAATGTTCTAGAGGCTTGTCAAACTGACATTACTGTGACAAACTGTACCTCACATATAGTTTCTGGAAGGATCGAGAGTAAACAAGGTAGTAGTAAAAATAGAGACTAAATAAATAATAACCGTAAGTACAGGACTACCTATCCACGTTACAATCTTTTTTTTGAGTGTTAAACAAGACAATATTCAGAATGATGGGCATACGGAAGGAAATTCCAAAATCGGGCTACCGATCAAAAACAACTTTTTGCTTTTCCGGTTGACAATAAGAGAGATATGAATTTTAGAATAGATATCTGTCATGAGAACTTTTTGCAATAAAATTGATATACGTCAAAAATGACAGAAAACTTATAACAACTGGGGTTTTCATACTTAATTAAATGTGCGGAATTCAAATTTCCAATAAAAAACAGGGGTTTCTATTTGAAACAACAAAATTAGTACAATTTCCGGTGTAACCGGCCAACGTTGATTATTGCCTGGTTCAAATTTTCATATTTCTATCTCAATTTATAAGTAAAAATCTTCTAATGGGCACGTTAATACAATCAGCCTATATTAAGAAACCAATCAATTGTGTAAGGGAATGTCAAAACTCAAAAGCAATATTTTCTCAATATCTTCAAATGAAAACCATCTTAGTTACATTTTTCTTAGATAATCCCTATACCTAAAATAACTAGTTTTGAAGATCTAAAATCTTCTCAAAATCTTAGGAATGCCTACCGTTATTTTTAGTTCGTGTGAATGAAAATGAAACACAATTGGAAACTATAATGAAAGAACTATTACCTAATAATCAATAAAAAGTCATTTACAAATATCCAATATCAATTTTTCGTATCTCTAGCAATGCAGGAAATATTATGTGAACTGAATAAATAATAAAGTAAAATTATTTTAATGAGGGAAATGTTCGAGCAAGAGACTAGAATATTGGGCAGGCTGTGAAAAGCATACATACAAAATATAATTTACTGCAGTAATCTGACAAGTAAATTATATTTTTATGCTAGTTTTTCACAGCCTACTTAATATGACTCTTGTTCGAGCATTTTCAACAATAACATTAGAATTAGCTATTTTATTTTATCAAGTATTCAGTTGATATAGCAGTGACTGGGATTCCTATTGATACTGAAAATGGATGTAAGTAGAAGTAGTATTATTAGATATTATAAAATTTGTTTCAGTTGCTCTTATATGTATATAATGAATACAATTTTCCTGAAGTATCTGTTAGTTGAATTTCAATTGCGTTGAAAAAAGTTTAGTGTGTAATGAAGGCGTATCTCGAATAAAATGTATCTTTTATTTATTTTTGAGATGTTTATATAAATGCAATAAACAGACATTCATATATTTTGACCAGCGCCATAAATTCAACAAATTTTTAGTAAACAACCCAAGTGGACATTTTCAAAAAAATAGTATTAGATACCATGATAAATCATTTTTATAAAGATATTCTTACCTTTGCTAGTATTATTTAAAGAGAGAATATAAATGCATTGATAAATGATGTAGGAACAGAATCACAGTGTTGCCAAATCTGGACGGCTCAGGTTTGATGGTACAAACATAGATTTACATATATACATTTGTATATGTGACTAGCTACCACAGAGCCACGGTAAACTTTTTGCTGAACTAAAAGTTAGATATTTCATACAAACCTGAGCCAAATTTTGGAGGGAATAATTGGCGCGTAAAAATGTATCAGTTATATTATCTGGTGATAGGAGCGAACGTTTCGTATTGGATATGACTGGGTACCACTGGAAACTAGCGTCAATAGTTTTTTGTATGATACGAGTCTTCTAAAAAGCAAAAACAATCCTGAGCCACATATACGGGTCAGGTTTGTTGCTCTGGCTCAGGACTGCATTTATATAAACATCTCAAATATAAATAAAAGATATATTTTATTATCAATACGCCTTCATTTCACACTAAACTTCTTTTGAACGTAATTGAAATTCAACTAACAGATACTTCTGGAAAATTGTATTCGATATATACATATAAGAGCAACTATATTTATACTTATAATTTTTTATGGAAACTAAATCTAGTATATTTTATTAGCTATTATATTTACTCTCTAACCTAAATACTATAAATTTTCAAATTTTCTAAATATTTTCTCATTTTCTGGCTAAACCGTTCCGTTAAAATTGAATGTCACCATTCTTGTTCATCTTGACGTACTCAAGAGAAATGACTGGTGAAATCAGTTTTTTTTAAAGAAACTATTCATTAGCTAGAAAATAATATGAACTAAAGAATACTGTAACGTTTAACCCTATGCTAAACGTTGTGGGGTGAGTTCACTTGCGTAAGACTCAAAGTTCGCAGATTGCTTCCAATGGTTTATTTTCAAACACTCAGTACACGAGCTTCTATTATGGTACAACTGTCACCACTTGTCACCTTGACAATCTACACTGTCACTGTCTTCACCGACAGAACTACTATTAACCTCTGTTTCCACAGACTGGCTGTTATCAACTGACTTGACTCAATGACTTCACAAGACTGACTCTGTCCCGTGATCGACACGGCTTTATATACCTGAATCATGACATGACATTCATCGAGAATGTTCTATGAATATCTAGACGCACATAATTAATGTTCTAGATCCTTGTCAAACTGACAATAGTATGACAAATTGTACCTCACATATAGATTCTGGAAGGATCGAGAATAACTCTACCATCTCTAGAAGTAGATAATGAAATATACAAACAACAACTATAGCAAACAAGGTAGTAGAAATAAATAATAATAAACGAATAACAACCGTAAGTACACGACTACCTATCCACGTTACACTGCCCCCTTCTTAGCTTTGATCGTCCCGATCAAACATCATCCCAATACATTCTACAATCTCATCTGGGGGAGCTCCTTGGATCCTCTGGTCCCAATCCTCGCTCTCGCCTCCCAAAGAACACAGGCTACTTGATGGTACTTGTGATCCTCTTCTTCGGTCCACAAAATGTTTCACCGAACTATGATAACCTCTAGGTGAACATCCTCGAACAGGTGATCTGCTTCTACACAAGCTAACACATTCCTTGGTGATCATACAACCTTCACCACTACGTGATCTTGAATTACGATCATGCAATCTAGGTATGTGGCAAGGAGACGTCAATTCACTACAGTACATCTCACTATCTTTAATATTGTTTGAACTACTGCGATTGCGCCTACTATTTCGGTCATTGCGTCGCCTCATGCGCTTCCTTCTATTGCGGTCGAAGCACCTTCTACCTCCTGCGCCTCTTTGTGGACTACTGAAACGTGAATTGCTTTTCCCACGAACACTAGTGCCTACACATTGTCTGGTACTTCTTCGACATCTCGATATACTGCACCTTCTAACAAGACTCTTTCTTCTACTGCTTGATCTCTCTCTAGAGATACTGCTCTCCTTTGAACTGGGTATGGCATCTTCCCTTTTAACACCAGGCTCGATATCTGAGCTGTCTTTGTTAGAGCAATAATGATATTTCTGTTGTGCGCAATTTTCTTTCTTCCGGATTTCGAAATTTTCTTGTACATGACTAGTTTGAAATTGTGGACAGTTCTTCTTCATGTGCCCTTCTTGTTCACAATTCCAACACACCCTCGGAGTACTGAAATTTCCTGGCACATTGCTAGATTGAAAGTGTGAACAATTCCTTTTGATATGTCCTCCTTGTCCACAGTTCCAACACATCCTCTGAGTACTATAACCAGTTGTTTGCCCATCGAGTTTTCGCAAAATTTCAATAATTTGCTTAATGATGCTACTTTTGCTGTAGTTCCCCTCTTTGATCAGGCTAACTCGTCGAATCTGCCCCCGATGGAGATGAGATCTGGATGCCTGTTTAGCAGCTTCATGCTCAAGTGCACGTGCAAGGGCATCTTCAATTCTTGTTAGGCCACTCAGCCGTAAAGCCTGCTGAATCTCAAAATCTCTTAGACCATCAATGACTGTTTGTACTGTTAGCCTATCAAGAAAGTCTCTTGGCGCTGTAGGGTATGCGAGTTGAACGAGCCGGACTACATCAGTTTCATACTGCTGCAATGTTTCGTCATGCCTTTGTTGCCTGTACTTTAACTGAGCTTGATAAACTTGTTGTAGATGTTGGTCACCGTAACGCATTTCAAGTTGATCCACTAAAATCTCATACGAAGGTTCGCCGTCAGTTACAGTATTTAAGATTTCCAATGCATCACCACGTAGAGCCAAGATCAATGCAGTGGCCTTCTCTTCATCTGACCAACCACTACCCAAAGCAGCAGCATCAAATTGCTTTTTATATGTAGACCAAGTCTGTTTACCATCGAATTTTGGGGCTTCAATTTTTACTGGATTAACTACACCATTTTGAATTTCATTGGACGATCTTCTCAGAGGCACTTCAGGTTTCGTTTGCAACATCTTTTTTTCTATTAATTGAAATTTTTGATCAAAACTTTCTTGAACTTTCTCTAATTTCTGTTCAACTTTCTCTAATTTCTGGTCAACTTCCTGTTTATCTTCTTGTCGCACTCTTGCTTGTTCTTCTAAGATTTGTCTTATTCTTGTTTCTTGTTCTTCTTTTTCCTGTTGTCTAATTCTTTCTCGTTCTTCTTTTTCTTGTTGTATAATTCTTTCTTGATTTTCCAGAAATTGATTCATTTTTGCTTCTTGTTCTTGTCTACTTATTTCTTGATTTTCTAGAATTTGACTTATTTTTGTTTGGTCTTCCTTTCTAATTCTTTCTTGATTTTCTAGAAATTGATTCATTTTTATTTTGTCTTGTCTAATTCTTTCTTGTTCTTCTTTTTCTTGATGTCTAATTCTTTCTTGTTCTTGACTAATTCTTTCTTGTTCTTCTTTATTATTTTTCAAGAACTCCATTATTTCTGCAAAATTTGCCATTTCGTCGTAATCTTTGGATCTGGTATTCACCATATATTCTCAGCAAAATGCGAAGATCCCACTTCTGACACCAATTGTAACGTTTAACCCTATGCTAAACGTTGTGGGGTGAGTTCACTTGCGTAAGACTCAAAGTTCGCAGATTGCTTCCAATGGTTTATTTTCAAACACTCAGTACACGAGCTTCTATTATGGTACAACTGTCACCACTTGTCACCTTGACAATCTACACTGTCACTGTCTTCACCGACAGAACTACTATTAACCTCTGTTTCCACAGACTGGCTGTTATCAACTGACTTGACTCAATGACTTCACAAGACTGACTCTGTCCCGTGATCGACACGGCTTTATATACCTGAATCATGACATGACATTCATCGAGAATGTTCTATGAATATCTAGACGCACATAATTAATGTTCTAGATCCTTGTCAAACTGACAATAGTATGACAAATTGTACCTCACATATAGATTCTGGAAGGATCGAGAATAACTCTACCATCTCTAGAAGTAGATAATGAAATATACAAACAACAACTATAGCAAACAAGGTAGTAGAAATAAATAATAATAAACGAATAACAACCGTAAGTACACGACTACCTATCCACGTTACAATACTTTTTTATCAAAAACAGTGCCTGCATGAAAATTAGAAATCAACGGATCCAATGGATCGAAATAAAAATAGATCTATTGAATATTTTTATCAACATTTTCCGTGTAATATAATTATATACAGGGTGAGTTTTAAGTGTGTCCACATTCAATTCGTATTTTGAAATTAATTAGAAATGCAAATAATGTTCTCTATCAAGGTGACACATCAATATTATTATTATTATTTATTTATTATTGTAATAATGACCCATTTTCACATTATTGCGTTAATTATGCACAACGTATGTAAAAACTCAACTGACATATTTTCTCAATATTTTTAAATGGAACACCTAATATTTTATATTGTAACGTGGATAGGCAGTCATGTACTTACGGTTATTATTCGTATATTAGCTATTTATTCTACTACCTTGTTTACAATAGTTGTTGTTTGTATATTTCATTATGTAGTTCTAGAATTATAGTAGATTTATTCTCGATCCTTCCAGAATCAATATGTGAGGTACAATTTGTCATACTATTGTCAGTGTGACAAGGCTCTAGAACATTATTATGTGTGTATAGATAATCATAGAACATTATCGATGAATGTCATGTCATGATTCAGGTATATAAAGCCGTGATCAACACGAAACAGAGTCAGTCTTAGAAAGTCAGTTGATAACAGTCAGTCTGTGGAATCAGATGTTAATAGTAGTTCAATCGGTAAAGACAGTGACAGTTTAGATTGACAAGTGGTGACAGTTGTACTACAACAGGAGGTCGTGTACAGAGTGTTTGAAAACAAACCATTGGAAGCAATCTGCGAACTTTTGAGTCTTGAGTCATATTCATAAAAACGCAAATCCGAAATCTCCTTCCCTCCGAAAACCACCACCGAGGGGGGTGGAGGGGCCGAATTTTCTCAAAAATCGAAAATCTGAGGTGATATAATTAAAAATAGGACAATATCAGGAACCATTTAAATTGAACATTTTTTCAAAAGAGTTACGGTTTTCGAGTTACAGCGGTTGTAAAATGGTAACATCTAAAATACTTGCGCGTATTTCCGCACCGATGTTTTGAGATCCTAATAATAACAACTACAAGCAAAGAATATACGTGGATAATAGGTTAAGTACCATCTTCATTGGTATTAGTGAACGTTCATCTATTTTCGTGACTAATGTTACACTCAAAAGTGTGAAATGAATATTTTTTACAAAAAAATGGACCGACGTTATTAGTTGGTGCACTGAAATATACAAAATTATATTAATTCTATTGGTGCTGGTACTTGTGAAGTTGGTGTCAAAAGTTATCAATCTAATTGCAACTGCACAACTTCGAAAGTAACAACACCAATAGAATTAATATTATTTGTATTTTTCAGTGCACCAACTAATAAAGTCGGTCCATCTTTTTGTAAGAAATATTTATTGCAGTGACTTTTCAAATATTTGTCTTATGGCTAAATTATTAAATGATTATCTGCAATAAATTATATTGTGTATGTATTCTTTTCACATCCTGCCAAATATTCTAGTATCTTGCTCGAAAATTTCCATCATTAAAATTATTTTACTTTATTAATTATTCAGTTGACATAACATTACCTTGCATTGCTAGAGATACGAAAAATTGATATTATTGGATATTTGTAAATTACTTTTTATTGATTATTAATAGTTCTTTCATTATAATTTCCAATTGTGTTTCGTTTTCATTCACACGAACTACAAATAACCTACAAATCATTTATTCATGAAACATATGAACTCGAAAAACAAATTACAAGAACAAAACTTGCTTTGTGTGTCCACCGTTTTGTTTTCAGCATTCAACAAAACGTTCGTGAACGGCATAATTTGTGGCTCTTCTTATTTCATCTTCCCTATTAAACGCTTACTGATCTAGGTTCTGTTTTATACTGCTCTTCCTTGACTCTCCCTCACAAGTAGAAATCAAGTGGTGTCAAATCCGGCGAAAACCGAAGTTCTGTACTTCAACTTACAAAACTATCATTTTGAAAGCTAAAACGTGGTATCAGTAACTGCTTTTGTTTTATGTTTTTGAAATTCGTATAAAAGACATTCGCATAAAAAATTCTCAAACATCGTATTTATGATTTGAAAAGAAAAACATGTAATTCCCTTAAAATTTTCTATCTAATGACGATTGAAAAATAGTTATGTGTTATTAAGAAAAGTTTTTGTTTTTTTTCAACTTTTGTCATTGACATATTAAATTTTTTTTGGAGTGGTTAACAAGACAACTTTCAAAATGATGGGCCTACTGAAGGAAATCCCAACATTGGGCTACCGATCAAAAACAACTGTTTGCTTTTCCGGTTGACAATAAGAGAGATATGAAATTTTGAATAGATATCTGTCATGAGAACTTTTTGCAGTAAAATGGACTTAACGTCAAAAACTATGACATATAACTGATAACAACTGGGGCTTTTCATACAAAAATAAATGGGCGGATTTAAAATATCAAATGGGTTTCCATTTGAAAAAACAAATTTAGTACAATTTCTGGTGTAACCGGAAGTTCCATCACCTTGAAAATATTGATTAGTCATGATGAAATTTTCATATTTTTGTCTCGATTTATAAGTGAAAATCTTCTAATGGATACGTTAAAGAAGTCACCCTGTATATAAGGGGCAATTTTGAGAATAATAATAATGACTATATAGTTCATACAACAGCCAATAATTTTATAGACGGTGCAAAAGTTTTGTATAAACATACTAGTTAAGAGTGGTATTAAAAATCCAAAATCCATAAGCGCTACTAGATTACGCGAACATTTGGCAACTGTAACTCAGTTATTTCAGTTTTCAGAGAGAGAACAACTATCTAGCTTCATGGGGCCCTTCAGACACATTGTAATCTTTATAGATCCTAGAAGACAGCAAAACTATGAAAATTGTTGCTTCTTGCATCTCAAGGAGGATTAGAAGAATATAAGGGCTTATACTTAATATAAACATTGATTTAGCTCCCATTTCCGAAAACATTCAAATAGATTATATTCTAGATAAACGATTACCGGATAAGCCGTCGATGGCATAACTATAAATTCTAATAATGAGTATGCTCCCAGACAAGAACAAATTTAAAACATATGAAACAACCACGGTCGTTAATACAGGGAAAAATTATTGCGCAATATTTCTGTGACCACATCTAAGTCCTGAGGAGAGTAGGAGAGTGAAATAAATGTATTTTTAGAAGAACATTTCGGCTTATTTAACAATAGAATGACTTCCCTAAAATCAGTTGTATAGGACTTTTA
Organism: Crioceris asparagi; assembly: GCA_958507055.1. Classification (NCBI taxonomy): domain Eukaryota; kingdom Metazoa; phylum Arthropoda; class Insecta; order Coleoptera; family Chrysomelidae; genus Crioceris; species Crioceris asparagi. The sequence goes on from OY293826.1 coordinate 31,258,209, forward strand.
TACAGGAAAACTCATTGCACCTACCTAATACCCTGTGAATAATGTTGCCTGTTTCTGATTTATTATTATAACCAGGTATTTTGCCCGGCATCTCGGGCATATGCTTTGTAGATTATGGTACGAAACCATAAAACCAAAAAAGCCTTGACATTGGAATACTTCTACCTCAGAGTCCTACTCGCATGTAGAACAACTTCGAACACCCAACCTAGATACATTCACAGACATCAAAAGAGAACAGAATAGGAGGCCCAGTCACACTTACACCCACTACCAGTTTATATTACAATATCATTCTACATACATACATGGTAAGAAGACCACCAAAATCCAGCCAAAGAGTTATATACAATAGACTTTCAGGTACGGAACTCACCACAAAGAGTCCCACTGACACTGAAAATTTAACAGTAATTTGATTGAGGTATGATAAACAGGTGTGCAAAATTGGGTAGAGATATCTTGAATAGTGTAAAAGCCCAAACGGCAAATACAAACCCACACATGCACACTCAATATATTTGCTGTTAGTATTTCAATATTAAATTAATACTAAATGATACATACATATATGCAAACTTTGCCAAATTATGAGCACTATGAAGTTTGGCAACAACGCACGAGTCAGGTTTGTCAAGTCAAATCCATAAAGTTGTATATTTGGTTCAGATTGGATATAAATATCTAGTGGTTCAGGACTGCACAAAATTGAGCCTATATATAAGAATCGCAAAAAAATGAAAAAAATGTTTTAGCGTATGTATGTTATGATAAATAGTTATACTTGAGCATATAAATAAATTAAAATTTTTTTTCTTTATTATTTAAAGGGTGTCTCAGTATAGTATGAAATATCTAATGGCCTGGGTTTGATAGAAAGATCTATATATATATATATATATATATATATATATATATATATATATATATATATATTCACTTAAAGCACGTTGAGGCACCTCTGTGGTCAAATTTACTTGAGACACCAGCAGTTTAATCAATGACAAAGTGACACCATCTGATTAAAACTGTGTCAATAAGGCACCATACAGCGTTGCCAAGTTTTCAAGGTGCATCAGTTTAATATTAGGTTTCTGGTGCGGAATGTTTCGATGGAAGATATACTTTCGCAGCTCATGATTATTTTCAATCAGCGTGGCTCATCATTAAAGCTGACAGCATTCGTTTTAAGTGAACTTATTTTCTCTTGAAGTATTCATGTAGGACTGTGCTCAAATGTAATATGTGGAATGTAGGCACATAGTGCGATTATCACCTGTCTGATAAATAAAATTATCATAAAATAAAATTTTCGTAATATACATCTCACTGAACTAGTTTTCTAAGTCTTATCAGTCCCTGATTAAATTTTCCATTGATATTTTCTCAATTTCCCCTAAACACTAAGCCTGTATCACATACACGGTCGATAACTGCGTTATTACAGGAACAGTTTTTCACAAGAAAATGTAGGCCCTCTCAATTTCCATATTTTGAAATTATTTATAAATGTACAGGATGTCCTTCAACATGGTTACAGATCATTTTTAGGCTTTTTCTTAAATGGAACACCCTATATTTTATGTAAAATTCAAAATTTACTCTTATTACATTAATTAAATTAATATAAACTTACTCTTGTTTATATTTTGGGGTCCAAAGATATGATAGCAATGATTTCCAGTATGTTACTTGAATGATAAAATTTTATGTAAATTTTATGCATGCGTCGATTATTTTTACTCTTGTTTTGATGTAATAATGACTTATATTTACAGTAGGCATTGCGAAAGTTGTGTACAAAAATTGTTAAAACTCAAATACAATATTTTCTCAACTTTTTTAAATAGAACACCCATCATTTTATATCATAAACAGAAAAAATATTCATTCAGTTTTCATTTATTCCCTAGACCTAACATGAGCATATTTATTTTTTTCTTAAAATTTTAGGAATAACTATAAGTTGTGTAGGTATATGAAAATAACATCCTATTGAAAAAACTATAAAAACCTAATAATAATCTATAAAAAAATATATTACAGGTAACCAATATCAATTTTCAGTAAAGATCAATTATTTTAAGTCATAAAATGAAATAATTTTAATGCAGGTAAATGTTGATATTGCTCTTGCAAGATAAAGAAATATCATGCAGGCTGTGAGGAAATGAGGGAAAAAATAATTTATTTTTGAGATCATCTAATCAAAGTAACAGAGTGTGTGGATTTGTTTGAAAATTTCAGATTTGCAGTACCTTTCCAAATGAATTTTCTTTATATCAAAGAATAGATATGATATGGATGTTTTTCTCTCCTTCTTTCCTTGCAACTTAATCATCGCCATGATAATTTCAGCAATGTGTACTTTGCAATAAAAACCTTCTTTTATTACTGTAAATTACTGTAAATAAATAATCTAATCTTACAGAAAAAAAAGTGTTTCATCAACTATTCTGTTAAAATAATATTGTCGTGGATTCTTTCTGAAAATGGATATTGGCTATCTATCTTTAATAGGTTTTTATTTTTGTTGTGGTTTTTCAATAGGCAACTCAATTTAAATGTAAGTATAAATAAAATTCGAAAAAATATAAAAATATCTCCATTATTTATTTAAAGTATATATGGAATATTTATTAAAAATGAGAACTGAATGACTGCTCTTTTTGTTTATGACATAAAATACAGTGTTCCATTTAAAAAAAAAGTTTACAAAATACTATATTTGAGTTTTGACATTCCGTGTACACAACTTCTGAAATATTGTAAAAATAAGTCTTGATTACAACAAAACAAAAGTTACAATAATCGACAAAAGCAAAAAATACATCATTTTATCATTTAAGTAACATACGGGAAGTTTAAATCATTCCAGTTCTCGGACAAAATCGATCAAATCTTTTGAGCTCTTCAGTATAGCCCAGTATAAGTTCATATTAATGTAATCGTGAAGATTCCGACTTTTATATAAAATATAGGTTGCTCAATCAAAAAACATGAGAATGATGTTTAACTATGTATAGAACATGTATAGTTAATTTCAAAATATGGAAACTGAGAGTACCTACATTTTTTGTGAGAAATTTTTCATGTTTATTCCTGAAATAAGAGTTATCGACCGTGGACACACTAAAAACTTACCCTGTAGATTTTCCATTTTGTATATTTGTATCAAAGGCACAATAAAGGTTTTAACTAATTGCATTTGGAATTATATGTGTCAATAATAACAAAACAACATTTTTTAAAATTATTGTCGGTATGTCTGTTAATTCCAGCTAATCTTCGTAACGGCCGATTACAACGGAATTTTCACTGACAGGAAGTTAATTTATAATGAATAACTGAGGCAGTTTTTATCTCAGATAAATATTTTTTACAAAAAACTGGAACGACTTTATCAGTTGTTGCACTGAAAAATACAAAATAATATTAATTCTATATTGGTGCTGGTTCTTTGGGAGTTGGTACCTAAAACAACAAATTACAACGGCACAACTTCTAAATTACCAGCACCAATAGAATTAATATTATTTTGTACTTTTCAGTGCAACAACTGATAAAGTCGGTCCATTTTTTTGTAAAAAATAATTTATTTCACATTTTGGAGTGTAACATTAGTTATGAAAATTGTTGAACGTTCACTAATACCCAAAAAGTTATAGGTAGGTTTAGCTCATACTTGTTACTTATTATTCAGAGATCTGAAAACATCGCGGCGCAAATATACATATTTCAGACTTGACCATTGCGAAACTCGGAAACCGTAACTCTTTTGAGAAATGTTCAATTTAAACGTTTCCGGATATGGTCCCCTTTCTAATTTTCAAATCTCAAATTTTCGATTTTCTGAAAATTTTTCCACTTCTACATAGCTGAAACACATATTTCAGACTATAGTGCAAAAACGTTTGATTATTTTTAAAAATGTCCCATTTAAACATTTCCTGATATGGAATTTTCATCAATTCTGTCGTCTCGGAGTTTCAATTTTTGAGAAAAATTGCCCCCTCCACCCTCTTTGGGGGCGGTTTTTGGAGGGAAGGTGATTTTGGATTTGTTTTTTCTCAATATGGGACCATTTCTCAACTCTCCTCTGTTTACTATGCAAAACGCGCGAACAGCCATAAAAAATAATAATAAAAAAGCAATCTTACAACCGAATTGTATACCTTCTCCTTTGAAGTCGGTCAAAAAACATCTTTACATCTTTGTCATATCAAAATAACAGGGTTTCTTACTAATTGTATATAGTATCTAATAAAACATTTTTTTTCGTCTGTATACTGTCTGTTTATTCCGGCTAACCTGCATACCGGGTCAACCGATCCCGCAGAATTTTCACCAGCAGGTAGCGCGGACGAAGTCGTGAGCAACGGCTAGTATCAAATAAAAATGAAAACACATCAAGATTACAATAACGTATTTTAAAATAAAATACAATTTGGACATCAAGTTTAATGAACTCAAAAATGATATACAGTAGAATAAATTCAAAAAGAAAGTCGTGCAACATTTAGTGGTGATCTTTCTTGAAAATGTATTCATTTGCAACTTAGGTCCTCATTCGTGTACAAACATCATTTCTGCATTCTTTTGTTGGAGGCCAAGATTTAACTTTGTCGGATGCAGTTGTCTGTACCTTATGTCTGTACACATATGTATACAATATTTTTTGACATATAGTAACATTGGTCGTTTGATGGAACTATTTATTATCAAAAACCCGTTCTAATTCTTATCTTATCCAGGTATAAAAGTGTACCCAACCCATTATTCACCAATTTCAATATTTTCATTCGTGTCCGATAAAATGGAAGTCTTATCACTATTGCTGTCTTGATTGTGGTGATATGACAATACAAACTCTGATTCTTCAACTTTGGGGTATTCAATAGGTACAGAATGCTCCAAAGCAGACAATTCTAGTAACCGCCCAGAACGCGAATTCATTAGGTACAAAATCAACATAACTTGCGGAACAATTATGACTAACTTGAAATGAAACTGAAAGATCGGAATCACAGAACTCACGCCTGAAAGTACGTGTTTTTTTTCGGTTTTAGCGATCAACTATTTTTGACCGATGAACAAGTAAACGTGTTCTAATTTTGAAGATTTTTTGTTATTTTGAAAAGGAGTATCAAAAATTGGTCCAATCAAAAAATAATATTACACATGCCCTTTCCCTTTAAGCTGGACATTTGTAAAAATAATCACAGGTTTCCGAGTTATAGCAGTAATCCAATCTGAAATATGAATCATCGCTATGACGTGGGGGCATTTTTTAGAAAATTGAAAATATGAGACTGCCAAATTAAAGAAGAGAAAATATGTAAAAACAATTTAAGCATGACGTTTGTAAAAATAATCATAAGTATCCGAATTATAGCAGTAGTCCAGTCTGAAATATGTATCAACGCTATGACGGGGGGGCATTTTTTTTTCGAAAATTGAAAATATGAGACTGCTAAATTAAAGAAGGGAAAATATGTACCAATAATTTAATGAGATATTTTTGAAAAACGGTTACAGTTTCCGAGTAACGGTAGTGGTCATATCTCAAATATGGGTATTGTCAACGTGATGTTTTCAGACTTCTGGAAACTTATATGTAGAAACAAAGAATATGGAAATTTCCACGATGTTTTGAAATCCCTGAATAATAAGTATAAGCAATCTATTATTTTTTTTGGTGAACGTTGAATGATTTTGACGACTAATGTTACACTCAAAAGTGTAAAATAGACATCTTCCACAAAAAATAGGACCGACTTTATTAGTTGGTGTACTATAAAATACAAAAAATAATAATTATATTGATGATGGTACTTTTGGAATTGATGCCTACAACTAACTTTAGCTGCAGAGCGTGAAACTTACCATTTCCAGTAGAATGAATACTATATATAAATTATAACCGTTGGTGTGATGTTGTCGCATTTCACGGGTGCCTCAACGTATGGTAATCTGAATTCGAGTCTCATCGTTGAGGAATTAAGTAATCTATATATGCTATAACAGGCAGCGCCTCTAGTTCTAGACATTTTCGTATAAATATACGTGTTTAGTGTAGAAATGGCACCAATACAAAAATTTGCGAGAAGGCATCTTGTCACTATCTAACACCATTCACATCGATTTTACTATAGCAACGTTATGGCACCACAAAATGGTGCCAAAACGAAAATATTTTGGTGCCTCATGTACAGTAAATATATATATATATATATGTGTATATATATATATATATATATATATATATATATATATATATATATATATATATATATATATATGGGATATTACGAAATTTGTTAACACGATAGAGGTCGCAGTTTTGAAGGTATCAAGTTCAAATTTGCTGCAAAAATCAATCTCTCAAATATCTCGGTCGAGTTCGTTATTGGGCAATATCGGGTAAGTAGTTTCAAAATGGCGACCATTCAAACATTTTAAAAAATTATCAAAAAAGAGCAGTAGTGTAAATATTATTAAAAATAATTTTAGGTTTTAGATATAATCAGTACCTACAACTTTTGTTCAAAGCAATTTTTCATAAAATACACAGGTAAAAAAATAAAAATTAATAAAGAAAAATAACAAATATTGATAAAACATGAACACTCAATATAAATTTGATGTAATTGTACATTTTCTGGAGATCTTAATATAGACCCTGATTAAAAAAATATATAGTATATTTATTGAAAAGAAATAGGCGAAAAAAAAATTCTGCCTTGAAGTGGACTCGAACCCTGTCTGCTTTATATTCAACAGCCAAAACAAAAACCTCTAACCGCAAGGCTATGACAATTTTATTTAATAACATGTAGGTATACCAATGAAAAGGTTGTTAAAATTTCAATTCAATGAATTTAGAAAAATTTACCTTTCCGCTGACTACAGGCCTTCGGGATTTTTTTTAGTGGACCAATTTTTTATACTCCTTTCCAAAATAACAAAACAAAAATACCTTGCATAAGTCGAGAACATCTATAAAAAATGCAGACATACAGTCGAATTGTATACCTCCTCCGTCGTATCATCGCTCAAAAATACTTAATCGCAAAAACCAAAAAAGCACGTACTTTCAGGGGTGAGTTCTGTGATTCATTTCAAGTTCAAGTCATAATTGTTTCGCGAGCTAGGTTAATTTTGTGCCAAATGAATTCGCGTTCAAGGCGTCTGCTTTGGAGCATTCTGTACCTATATTAAATTGATGTCCAAATTGTATTTTATTTTTAATTACGTCAGTATAATCCCGTTTTAATTTTTATCTGATACTAGGCGTTACTCGCGGCTTCGTCCGCGCTACCTGCGTGTGAAAATACTATCGGGATCGGTTGAGCCGGTATGCGGGTTAGCCGGAACGAACAGACAGTACACAGACAAAAATTATGTAAAATGTTATTTTGTTAGATACTATATGCAAATAGTTAATAAAAGCCTTGTAATTTTTATATGACAAAGAGCCACTTCGAATTTATTTATTTGTAAAGACGTAAGAACCTTCAAGAATACGGTTAAGAACTTATTAATAATACTAGAACTATATTCAATAAATGATTTTTTAAGCAGCGAGTAATTAAAAGTAAGTTGATGTAATGTGATAAGATACGGCTATATGAAGGTATATCATATAATAAATTTTGTTGTTTGTAACGCTATTTCCTTTGTGTGAATTATGTAACAGGTTTATGTAAGAACACAATTCTGAAATAAAGGTTATTATTATTACTATTATTATTATTACTGGGTGATACTGAAGACCTCAAAATATTTGCTCGATTTTGTCCGAAAATTGCAATGATTTAAACATTCTGTACCTATGTTACTTAAATGATAAAATGATGTAATTTTTTGCTTCTATCGATTATTTTAACTTTTGTTTTGTTGTAATCAAGACTTATTTTTACAATGTTAAAGAAGTTGTGTACAGGGAATGGCAAAAATATTTTCTTCTTTTTTTTCTTTTATTTATACATTTAAATTGTGTTGCCTATTGAAAAACTAAAAATAAAAACCTATTAAGGATAGGTAACCAATATCGATTTTCAGTAAATAAAGCTCCACGACTATATTATTTTAACAGAATAGTTGATGAAACATTTTTATTTTCTGTAAGGTTAGGTTATTTATTTTAAAGTAATTTACAGTAATAAAAGAAGGTTTTTATTTCAAAGTACACAGTCCTTGAATTATCATGGTTTATAATGTTATGTTATATAAACAATCATATTTTCTGAATACCTCATATAATTATCATGACTATGAGTTGCAAGCTCTGATATAAAAAAAATCATTTGGAAAGCTACTGCAAACCTGAAATTTTCTAAGAAATCCACACACACTGTTATTTTTATTAAATGATCTGAGAAGATAATTATTTTTTCCCTCATTTCCTCACAGCCTGCATGATATTTCTTGATCTTGCAAGAGCAATATCAAAATCAAAATTGATATTGGTTACCTGTAATTTATTTTTTATACATTATTACTTCTAAAATTTTAAGAAAACATTGATTATCTCCGAAACAATTCATTTTAGGTATAGAGAAAATTTAATAAAAATGAAACTGAATGACTGTTCTTCCTGTTAATGATATATAATACAGGGTGTTCTACTGAGAAAATATTGTATTTGAATTTTGACATTTCAGAACGTCCGCAATGCTTACTGCAAAAATAATTCATTAATACAACAAAACAAGAGTAAAAATAATCGACACATGCATAACATTTTATTTAATCATTCAAGTAACATACTGGAAGTTGAAATCATTGCAATTTTCTGACAAATCCGATCATATCTTTGAGCCCCTCAATATAATCAACAATAAGTTTATATTAATTTAATTGATGTTATAAGAGTAAAATTTACGTAAAATATAGGGTGCTCCATTTAAGAAAAAGCATAAAAATGATCTGTCACCATGTTGAAGGACATCCGGTACATTTCGAATTAATTTCAAAATATGAAAATTGAGAGTGTCTATATTTTCTTGTGAGAAACAGTTCTGCTCATTACTGTAATAATGCAGTTATCGACCGTGGATACACAAAAATCTCACCCTGTATGTATTACAGGCTTAATGTTTAGGAGAAATTAAGAAAATATCAATGGAAAATTCAATCAGCAGATAAGTTTACATAAGTTTACTTAAAATAAATGCTGTCAGCTTTAATATTGAGCCACGGTGATTGAAAATAATCATGTTAAGCTGCGAAACTATATTTTCCATCAAAACATTTCACACCAGAAGCTTAATATTAAACTGATGCATCTTGAAAAATTGGCAACGCTGTATGGTGCCTTACTGACACCTAAAGCAATATACACTGGGGCCAAAACGAGGTTTAATCAGATCTTAGCTTTCCTTATCTGAGAATCAGATGGTGTCACTTTGTCATTGATTAAACTTGCTTTAAGTGAATATATATATATATATATATATATATATATATATATATATATATATATATATATATATATATAATGAATATATATATATATATAGCACCTCTGTGGTTAAATGTACTTGAGACACCAGCAGTTTAATCAATGACAAAGTGACACCATCTGATTAAACCTCGTTATGGCTCCAGGGTATATAGTTTTAGGTGTCAATAAGGCACCATACAGCGTTGCCAAGTTTTCAAGGTGTATCAATTTAATATTAGGCTTCTGGTGCGGAATGTTTCGATGGAAGATATAGTTTCGTAGCTCATGATTATTTTCAATCAGCGTGGCTCAACATTGAATCTGAAAGCATTCGTTTTAAGTAAACCTATGTTCTCTTGAAGTATTCTTGTCGAACTGTAAAAATGTAATATGTAGAATGTAGGCACATTGTGCGATTATTACCTATCTGATAAATAAATCTATCATAAAATAAAATTTTCGTAATATACGTCTCAATGAACTAATTTTCTAAGGGCCAATTTCATTGAATTATAAGTCCAATCAAAAAATTTATGAAATTTTTCATCTTGGATAAAAATTAATAGGAGATTAAATTTTATAATGAAATTGACCCTTAGTCTTATCAGTCCCTGATTACATTTTCCATTTATTTTCTCAATTTCTTCTAAAGACTAAGCCTGTATCACATACAGGGTGAGATTTTAGTGTATCCACGGTCGATAACTGCGTTATTACAGGAACAGTTTTTCACAAGAAATTGTAGGCCCTCTCAATTTCCATATTTGGAAATTATTTAGAAATGTACAGGATGTCATTCAACATGGTGACAGATCATTTTTATGCTTTTTCTTAAATGGAATGTCAAAACTCAACTTTTTTAAATAGAACACCCTTTATTTTATATCATAAACAGAAAGAATAGTCATTCAGTTTTCATTTTTATTAAATATACCCTATACCTATGAGATGTGTAGGTATATGAAAATAACATCCTATTGAAAAAAGTAAAAAAACCTAATAATATTCTATAAAAAATATATTACAGGTAAACAATATCAATTTTCAGTAAAGATCAATGACAGAATTATTTTAAGTGATAAAATGAAATAATGTTAAAGCAGGTAAATGTTGATATTGCTCTTGCAAGATGAAGAAATATCATGCAGGCTGTGAGGAAATGATGGAAAAAATAATTATTTTTTGAGATCATCTAATCTAAAACCTAATAAAAGTAACAGAGTGTATGGATTTCTTAGAAAATTTCAGGTTTGCAATAGCTTTCCAAATGAATTTTCTTTATGTCAAAGAATAGATATGATATGGATGTTTTTCTTTCCTTCTTTCCTCGCAACTTAGTAATGATAATATAATAATTATATTAGGTATTCAGAAAATATGATTGTTACATAACAATCAACATGATAATTTAAGCACTATGTACTTTGAAATAAAAACCTTCTTTTATTACTGTAAATTACTGTAAATAAATAACCTAACCTTACAGAAAATAAAAATGTTTCATCAACTATTCTGTTAAAATATTATTGTCCTGGATTTTTACTGAAAATGGATATTGTCTACCTATCTTTAATATTAATTTTTTGTTGTTTTTTCTGTTAGTTCCATCTAAGCTTCGTAACGGCTGAACCGATTACAATGGGATTTTCACTGACAGGAAGTTAATTTATAATGAATAACTGTCAGAAAAACATCTTTACAATTAAATAAAAAAAACAAAACAAATTTTTTTATATTTTTTTCTGTATACTGTCGGTTTGTCCGGCTGACCTGCATAACGGGTCAACCGATCCCGACAGAATTTTTACTCGCAGGTAGCGCGGACGAAGCCGTGAGCAACGGCTAGTATCAAATAAAAACACATCGAGATTATAATAATGTAATTTAAAATAAAATACAATTTGGACATCAAGTTTAAATGAACTCAAAAATGATAATACAATAACATAAATTCAAAATGAAAGTCGTGCAACGTTTAGTGGTGATCTTACTTGAACATGTATTCATTTGCAACTTAGGTCCTTATTCGTGTAAAAACATCATTTCTGAATTCTTAATGTTGGAGGCCAAGGTTTAACTTTATACCTTATAACACATATGTATACAATATTTTTTGAGAAGATATTGATGGTAACATTGCTCGTTTGATAGAATTATTTATTATCAAAAATCCATTCCAATTCTTATCTTAGCCAGGGGTAAAAGTGTACCCAACCCATTATTCACTAATTTCAGTGTCTTATCATAGCGATAAGATCACCACAATGAAGACAGCAATAGGTCTTCATTGTGGTGATCTGCAAACTCTTCATCTTGGGGGTATTCATATAGGTACAGAATGTCCAAAGTAGACAATTCGAGTAACCGTCTTGAACGCGAATTCATTTCGTACAAAATTAACTTAACTTGCGAAACAATTATGACTAACTTGAATGAAACTGAAAGATCGGAATCATAGAACTCAAGCCTGAAAGTACGTGTTTCTTTTTCGGTTTTTGCGATCAACTATTTTTGACCGATGATACGACGGAGGAGGTATACAATTCGACTGTATGTCGGCATTTTTTTTATAGATGTTCACGCCTTTTGCAAAGTAAACGTGTTCTGATTTTGAAGATTTTTTGTTATTTTGAAAAGGATTATCAAAAGTTGGTCCACTAAAAAACAATATTTCACATGCCCTTTCCCTTTAACCGGGATATTTGTAAAAATAATCATAGATTTCCGAGTTGTAACAGTAGTCAAATCTGAAATATGAACCATCGTTATGACGTGGGGGCATTTTTTTCGAAAATTGAAAATATGAGACAGCCAAATTAAAGAAGAGAAAATATGTAACAACAATTTAAGGTGGACGTTTGGAAAAATAATCATAAGTTTCCGAATTATAGCAGTAGTCCAGTCTAAAATATGTATCAACGCTATGACGAGGAGGCATTTTTTTCGAAAATTAAAAATATGAGACTGCTAAATTAAAGCAGGGAAAATATGTAACGACAATTGAATGAGACATTTTTGAAAAACGGTTACAGTTTCCGAGTAACGGTGGTGGTAGTATCTGAAATATGGGTATTGTGAATGGGATGTTTTCAGACTTCTGGATAATTACATGTAGAAACCGAGAATATGGATATTTCCACGATGTTTTGAAATCTCTGAATAATAATTATAACGACGAATAATGTTACAGTCAAAATTGTGAAATAAACATCTTTCACAAAAAATAGGACCGAATTAATTAGTTCGTGTACTATAAAATATAAAAAAATATTAATTATATTGATGATGGTACTTTTGGAATTGATGCCTACAACTAACTTTAGCTGCAAACTTACCATTTCCAATTGAACGAATACTATATAAATTATAACCGTTGGTGCGATATTGCCGCATTTCACTGGTGCCTGAACGTATAGTAATCTGAATTGGTGTCTCATCGTTGATAAATTAAATAGTCTATATATCGTATAACATGCAGCGCCTCTAGCTCTAGACAGTGAGAACTATTTCGTATAAGTATGTGTTGAGTGTAGAAATGGCACCAATACAAAAATTTGCGAGAAGGCATCTCGTCAAATTTGGTGCCCCAGAGTTATGAAAGTATATAGAAAGGTGCCTCACGTACAGAAAATATATATATATATATATATATATATATATATATATTTAATTCAAGATTATCCTGTACCAGTCATATTATGATATTTCTGAATATGAATTCAATTGATACATAATCAAGATGATTATATAACATAAGCCGTTACTGGTAAATAACTGCGAGGGCAAACACCCCTTCCGCCATTGAATAACGTCAACAACTGTTAGGGCAATACCTACAATTTAACATTGTCACAATATTGCATAATACCACTATAAATGTTCAATCAGATTGATTACCAAACAAAGCACCGCCACCCAGACAAATATCATGATTTCAAGGTTGTTGCCTATCTTCAGTTTGCCGCAGAGCTTCGAGCCGTGTCTGATAATCAATCCTTATTTTGAACTCATATTAGTATCAATCTTCAGCGTGGCGCTGACGGTGGTGACCAATATGAGCGATGCATTGAACACGTATAGTGGGTGGATATAAGCACCCGGCAAGTGGAATTATTTAATTCAAGATTATCCTGTACCAGTCATATTATGATATTTCTGAATATGAATTCAATTGATACATAATCAAGATGATTATATAACATAAGCCGTTACTGGTAAATAACTAGATTACGCTAGGACGTCTAACTGTGCCGACAACAACTACTGCGAGGGCAAACACCCCTTCCGCCATTGAATAACGTCAACAACTGTTAGGGCAATACCTACAATTTCACATTGTCACAATATTGCATAATACCACTATAAATGTTCAATCAGATTGATTACCAAACAAAGCACCGCCACCCAGACAAATATCATGATTTCAAGGTTGTTGCCTATCTTCAGTTTGCCACAGAGCGTCGAGCCGTGTCTGATAATCAATCCTTATTTTGAACTCATATTAGTATCAATCTTCAGCGTGGCGCTGACAGTGGTGACCAATATGAGCGATGCATTGAACACGTATAGTGGGTGGATATAAGCACCCGGCAAGTGGAATTATTTAATTCAAGATTATCCTGTACCAGTCATATTATGATATTTCTGAATATGAATTCAATTGATACATAATCAAGATGATTATATAACATAAGCCGTTACTGGTAAATAACTAGATTACGCTAGGACGTCTAACTGTGCCGACAACAACTACTGCGAGGGCAAACACCCCTTCCGCCATTGAATAACGTCAACAACTGTTAGGGCAATACCTACAATTTCACATTGTAGAAATATTGCATAATACCACTATAAATGTTCAATCAGATTGATTACCAAACAAAGCACCGCCACCCAGACAAATATCATGATTTCAAGGTTGTTGCCTATCTTCAGTTTGCCGCAGAGCGTCGAGCCGTGTCTGATAATCAATCCTTATTTTGAACTCATATTAGTATCAATCTTCAGCGTGGCGCTGACGGTGGTGACCAATATGAGCGATGCATTGAACACGTATAGTGGGTGGATATAAGCACCCGGCAAGTGGAATTATTTAATTCAAGATTATCCTGTACCAGTCATATTATGATATTTCTGAATATGAATTCAATTGATACATAATCAAGATGATTATATAACATAAGCCGTTACTGGTAAATAACTAGATTACGCTAGGACGTCTAACTGTGCCGACAACAACTACTGCGAGGGCAAACACCCCTTCCGCCATTGAATAACGTCAACAACTGTTAGGGCAATACCTACAATTTCACATTCTCACAATATTGCATAATACCACTATAAATGTTCAATCAGATTGATTACCAAACAAAGCACCGCCACCCAGACAAATATCATGATTTCAAGGTTGTTGCCTATCTTCAGTTTGCCACAGAGCGTCGAGCCGTGTCTGATAATCAATCCTTATTTTGAACTCATATTAGTATCAATCTTCAGCGTGGCGCTGACAGTGGTGACCAATATGAGCGATGCATTGAACACGTATAGTGGGTGGATATAAGCACCCGGCAAGTGGAATTATTTAATTCAAGATTATCCTGTACCAGTCATATTATGATATTTCTGAATATGAATTCAATTGATACATAATCAAGATGATTATATAACATAAGCCGTTACTGGTAAATAACTAGATTACGCTAGGACGTCTAACTGTGCCGACAACAACTACTGCGAGGGCAAACACCCCTTCCGCCATTGAATAACGTCAACAACTGTTAGGGCAATACCTACAATTTCACATTGTAGAAATATTGCATAATACCACTATAAATGTTCAATCAGATTGATTACCAAACAAAGCACCGCCACCCAGACAAATATCATGATTTCAAGGTTGTTGCCTATCTTCAGTTTGCCGCAGAGCGTCGAGCCGTGTCTGATAATCAGTCCTTATTTTGAACTCATATTAGTATCAATCTTCAGCGTGGCGCTGACGGTGGTGACCAATATGAGCGATGCATTGAACACGTATAGTGGGTGGATATAAGCACCCGGCAAGTGGAATTATTTAATTCAAGATTATCCTGTACCAGTCATATTATGATATTTCTGAATATGAATTCAATTGATACATAATCAAGATGATTATATAACATAAGCCGTTACTGGTAAATAACTAGATTACGCTAGGACGTCTAACTGTGCCGACAACAACTACTGCGAGGGCAAACACCCCTTCCGCCATTGAATAACGTCAACAACTGTTAGGGCAATACCTACAATTTCACATTGTCACAATATTGCATAATACCACTATAAATGTTCAAATTGTAAATATTCAATTTGTCTGGGTGGCGGTGCTTTGTTTGGTAATCAATCTGATTGAACATTTATAGTGGTATTATGCAATATTGTGACAATGTGAAATTGTAGGTATTGCCCTAACAGTTGTTGACGTTATTCAATGGCGGTAGGGGTGTTTGCCCTCGCAGTAGTTGTTGTCGGCACAGTTAGACGTCCTAGCGTAATCTAGTTATTTACCAGTAACGGCTTATGTTATATAATCATCTTGATTATGTATCAATTGAATTCATATTCAGAAATATCATAATATGACTGGTACAGGATAATCTTGAATTAAATAATTCCACTTGCCGGGTGCTTATATCCACCCACTATACGTGTTCAATGCATCGCTCATATTGGTCACCACCGTCAGCGCCACGCTGAAGATTGATACTAATATGAGTTCAAAATAAGGATTGATTATCAGACACGGCTCGACGCTCTGCGGCAAACTGAAGATAGGCAACAACCTTGAAATCATGATATTTGTCTGGGTGGCGGTGCTTTGTTTGGTAATCAATCTGATTGAACATTTATAGTGGTATTATGCAATATTGTGACAATGTGAAATTGTAGGTATTGCCCTAACAGTTGTTGACGTTATTCAATGGCGGAAGGGGTGTTTGCCCTCGCAGTAGTTGTTGTCGGCACAGTTAGACGTCCTAGCGTAATCTAGTTATTTACCAGTAACGGCTTATGTTATATAATCATCTTGATTATGTATCAATTGAATTCATATTCAGAAATATCATATATATATATATATATATATATATATATATATATATATATATATAAAATGAATTGTAAATTCATCATTATATATATATATATATATATATATATATATATATATATATATATATATATATATATATATATATATATATATTAGTTCATTGATGAATGAGATATTTAAAATATAAAAATAAGATGAAGCTCTACACCTTTATGCTTTTGTTTAGTCGGACACAACCAACCACTAGAAACGGATCACGTGATTTCAAGCTTGTTAGCTTTCATCAGCGCCACATAAGTGGAAGCTGTATCCAACTAAACAAAAGCAACTGGAAGTAGTCAAAAACTTTGAGACATTATCTACCAGTGGGACACAATTCGCGCCACCTAGGTATTGAGAGCACAATTACGTTTAACGTAAGTATGTATAATAATTAAAGAGATCTATTAGTTCATTAATGAATGAGATATATAAAATATAAAAATAAGATGAAGCTCTACACCTTTATGCTTTTATTTAGTTTTTTGCCTCACTTCTTTTGTTCATAAGTTACAGGGTGTTTTTGAAAATCCACACTTTTTGGATTCCCCACAGAGAATTTTATGCAGAATCCAGTGGTGTACGATTTTTTTTTCGGGGTATTATATATATATATATATATATATATATATATATATATATATATATATGTATAGAACACCGTGTATTTGTTTATCTCATTGAATTCCTTAATTTTTTTTCCTTCAAAATAATATATAATATATGAATATAAAGTTTTAAAAGATGCTCCATAATCACTAAAACATTGAATTTTAATAGTGGGCTATGGTTTCTTCATACAAAAAAGGTTTCAATTGACGGAATATTACTTGTGAATTTTCCATGAAAGAAACAAAAACAATACTAACGCTAATTCACTAACAAAACACAAGACTTATTTATTGAATTTTTCAATTTGATGTCCATTTTCCCTAACACATAATTGACTCAGTTTCTCAATACGTCTTAATGCATTTAATATATTAAGGGCCGCCTTTGTAAATTCTGGAAAGCTTCCGCTGTTGTTGTTCATCATAATATATTAACAACAAAGTTTTTAAAAATGCTGTAAAATAACTAACACAATGAATTTTAATAGTACCGTGGATTTCAAAGTCTTACTACAGTGATTATTATTTCTGATTTTTTTTATAGTAGGTCACAGAGGATACAAATATTGTTGTTGCCCTTTGGAGCATTGTTTTATCAAGTGATTGTGGAGGAATCAACAAATCTGCTGTCATGATAATCAATTTTGATATGTTCTATTGGGTTTGTGCTTGGCGATTTTGTGACTTTGAGAAATTTTATAATATGTTTCAATAAGTGCCATGAAAATGTTGAAGCATTAGAATCATATTGAAAAAGGTAAAAGAGTATTTTATAATAAGACATTGTATGATATCTTGTTTTTAAAACTTTCCTGCTTAAATATGATTCCAAAGCTTCGTTCATGGCACTGATTGAAACATTTTATATCACACTTTTCGTTGTTCTAAAATATGTTCAAAGCCATTATAAAATTTCACAAATTCACAAAATTGCCAAGCACAAACCCAATAGAATAACCTATTTATTACGCTATGCCAATAGAACACATGAAAATTGATTATCATGACAGCAGATTTGATGATTCCTCCACAATCACTTGATAAAACAATACTCCAAAAGGCAACAACAATATTTGTATCCTCTGTGATCTACTATTAATAAATCACAAATAATAATCCCTGTAGTAAGACTTTGAAATCCATGGTACTATTAAAATTCAATGTGTTAGTAATTTTACAGCATTTTGTAAAACTGTATGTTTATATATGAGCAACAACGGAGGAAGCTTTCGAGAATTTACAAAGACGGCCCTTAATAATTTAAATACATTAAGACGACGTATTGATAAAATGAGTCAATTATGTTTTAGGAAAAAATGGATATCAAATTCAATAAATAAGTTTAGTGTTTTGTTAGTGAATTAGCGTAAGTTTCTTTCATGGAAAATTCACAAGTAATATTTCGCCAATTGGAACCTTTTTTGTATGAAGAAACAATAGGCCACTATTAAAATTCAATGTTTTAGTGATTTTGGAGCATTTTTTTAAAGTTTATGTTCATGTATTATATATTATTTTGAAGGAAAAAACTAAGGAATTCAATGAGATAATCAAATACAGGGTGTTCCATTAAAAAAATAAGTTTGTGTCGTATATCCATTACCATACCCTGAAAAAAGAATTGCGTGCGCCACTGGATTCTGCATAAAATTCTCTAAGAGATAAGTTTTAACGGTTATATATTTATTTATATTATGTGTTCCTCAGTCTGTCATATATTTTTTTAATTAACTTAATATTAACTTTTTTCTTTTTACTGAACCTGTATCTGCCTTAATATTTTCAAGTTTAATGTGTGATTTGTTCAAATAGCTACTAACACAAAGATAATTCCTATAAGATATTTTCTAAGTAAACTTGAATCTAGACACTTTCAACTCTAGATATGCCGTTACCATGACTTCTATAAATAACTAATGACATTTCTTATTGATGGGTATGTAATATTTCTTGTTTGTAGTTAATTTTATCTAAATTCACGAATGCAAATACTTTAATTATTAATGTATTATGTGGTTAAGATAATTTGTAATGATTTTTGGTTTGCCATGAGGAAGAGAATAAACATTCTCGAAAGCCTGGCATTATCCAAAGAATTTTATTTAATAAATGACTGCATCTCCAACAGAAATCAATTTTATCAAATATTAAACCAGTCAAGAATTCAAAAGAAAGTACATATTGTGCTCATTTGTGCTTCTAAGAAAAATTGTACCTCGTGCCGTATTGAAAAATCGTGACGCTGTTACCTTCATATAAACTCAGCACATTATTTTTGCTAATTCGTGCCATCAGATACAAATTCATATTTGCAATCAGTTCCGAAAAAAACTCTTAATAAACTAAAGCCCAAAATTTAAATTGAAAAGTAAGCGTCCACCCTTATGAATAGACTCGCATCGCAAATCTGGCTACATATATCGATTATTTTGTGCTACTAAATCATCTAATTGCAGATGTTATGTTACTTTTTAACGAAGTTTCGTATGACGACAAATCTGATATCACGTATGGATAAAAAAGCTTCGGATGTCTCTAAATAGTTGCACTGTAAAACATTTTGAAATCTGGCTTTTAAGAGAAGAATTCAGGGACTTTCTCCTTATACAAGTGACGCGCCAAAAAGAGGAAAACAACATATTACGGAAAGTTCTTCAAGTTGGAAAATGGCTGGAAGTGAACACAGAAGTTCTGATATAGTTTCTGATGAAATCCCATGGTACAAAATCTGCAATTACATATTTTGTTAGCATAAAGTAAGCAACTATTGCAAAGTTGCAATAGTTGCGGTTAGATTCTGCTGATAAATGTCGCCTTACTCTTGAGCGTTAGCTGGTTTTTGGATGGTTTCTGATGAAATGCCGCTAGAGTACTAGTTTTTCTAATTTTTGGTTTTTAATCTATTAAGTGTTCTTTTTAAACTGAATATGAATATGAATTTCTTTTTGATGGCAATAATTAGCAAAAATTATCTAGTTTCTATTTATGTGCTTCTGTTTAATTTTTGTTGTTGTTTTTTTGTGGTCGTGCTGACTTGATGTGAAGCTAGCAGCGTCACGATTTTAATCAAAACGGTTCAAGGTACAAATAATTTTTTAGTAGCACAAATTATGCTCTTTCTATATGTGTACTTGTTTTCAATTTTTTATTATTTTTTTTGTTGTGGTCATGCTGACTTCATATGAAGCTAGCAGCGCCACGATTTTCTTCAAAAGTGCACGAGATACAAATTTTTCGTTAGTAGCACAAATTAGCACAAGAGAAGTACTGAAAAGAACGATAGGTGCGTTTCGATTTTGCCGATTTGGTCGTGCCAGAGATGTGGTTCCAACAAGATGGGGCTACGTGCCATAGCTGATGCTACGCTCGCTTTGTTGAGGGACAGGTTTAGCAAAATGGAATGATTCTAGGACAAAATAGTTTGTGCTTCAGTTTGATAGGCAACAATCTTTAAATCGTGATAATTATCTGGGTGGCGGTGCTTTGTTTGGTAATCAATTTGATTGAACATTTATAGTGTTTATTATACAATATTATTACAATGTGAAATTGTAGGTATTGCCTTAATAGTTGACGTTATTCAATGGCCAAAGGGGTATTCTCCACTGCAGTAGTTTTTGTCGGCACAGTTGGACGTCCTAGCGTTTTCTGGTTATTTAGTAGATAACGATTGGTGTTATATATAATCATCTTGATTATGAAGCAATAGAATTCATATTCAGAAATATCACACAATCAATAAAATAATAAGGCAGAATTATTTTTTTATACATAGAATTATGTGAGATTGATTGAACCCGTTGTTAATAAAAGCAACATATAATATACTTTCACACTATCAGCCTGGTTTTCATATTATTAAATACAAATTCAAAATAATTCCATTTGGGCTGTTTTGGAACATGTACAGTCTGGACCCGACCAAAACGATATTTATAAAATTATGCCTTTAACAAATGAATGTGGTAGTAAGGAAGAGGTATATATATTCATATACAAAACCAAAATATTTTGAAAAATTGTATTCTGAGCAGATTATTCAATCATTCATCAAAAATCGACATTGGCCAAGTCCTCCCCCTCAAAAACATCTTCCAAAAAAGGTAGAGGAGGTAATTTTATTAGAAAATTCAAAATTTCCGACAACAGAATTAAAGCAGAGCCCACATCAGGCAAAGTTTGAATTGTACATTTAAAAAAATAGGTTTCCGAGTTAAAGGAGTGGTAAAGTTTATAATTTGTGTTTCTCCGCTATTTGGGGTGGTAATTCTTTCAAAGATTTTTGAAAAAAATGGTTTCCGGATTACAGCAGAGCTGGAAAGTCTGAAATATGTGTATTTTGAAATCTCTTAATAAGTATAAGCTTACTGAAAAATACAAAATAATATTAATTCTATTGATTCTGGTACTTTTGAAGTTGGCGCCAAAAGTTTTTTACTACAACTTCACAATTTCAAAATCAGTACCTTTTTTGGATAACCGGCTGTTTCTTGTCCTTATTACACCCTGGTACAGTAAGACATGCAGCTCAGGTAGCTGTTTACCTTTTTCGTCATACCATAGATACAGCATGAAAATCAACCTCCTTAAACAAATGCAGAACCGCTCTACTAACATTGCAGATCCATCTTTTCATAACAACAAAATAAATTTAAGTGGTGAATAACATCAAAATTTCTTATAGAAATATCTGCCAAATAGGTTTCTGATGTAGTAAAATGAATGACAGGACCTCAGCGTTTTCTGAATCTTGTATGATTCATGGTATATCCTGCAACAAACGTAACAAAAAATACATAGGCGAATCTTCAAATACGCTATTTACTCGTTAAACATCGCACGGAAGTGACTCTAGATTGTACCCTGAGAAATGTACGATGACCCACCATGTCTTTTCTACTAAGCATAACATGAATTGTGATACTGTCAAAATATTATATCATCAAGAAAACTTGAGAGATATTTTAAATCTGATGATGTATTATTACTAGGAAATATATCCAAAATATTATAAA
Organism: Crioceris asparagi; assembly: GCA_958507055.1. Classification (NCBI taxonomy): domain Eukaryota; kingdom Metazoa; phylum Arthropoda; class Insecta; order Coleoptera; family Chrysomelidae; genus Crioceris; species Crioceris asparagi. The sequence goes on from OY293826.1 coordinate 31,280,409, forward strand.
ATATATATTTGCCATATATTTTGGTTTTGTATATGAATATTATGTCTTCCATAATTTCTGAAATTTTCAAAAGATCACAGCTCTCCCGTCTTCTACCACATTCATGTGTTAACCGGATGATTTTATAAATATTATTTTCGTCGTATCCAGTCTGTAGCTGAAATCCCAAACAGTACAATATGGAATTGTTGTTCTGATTTTTAAATAATATGTAAACCAGGGTTAAAGCACAGTATAAAGAACTTCTAAATATTGTGGTTAGAGTATGAGAGTATAATACTATATGTTTTTTAATATGTTGTATTTGTGCAATGTTCTTTAAAGTGTTTTTATTACCAACCTGTTCAATCAATCTCACATAAGTGTATATATTTCAAAATTCCTTTTTTCTTATAATTTTGACTTTGTTTACATCTTTTATAGTTTTCCTAGTCATTGTTAAAATTAATAAATTAGTTAACCAAAAATTTGGAGTAAACTTAAAAGAATTTTCTTTAAATTTGATTCGTCCCCACTATATCTACTTATAATTAGCAACGATTAATGTATTTGCCCACTGTAATGACCATAACCGTATCGGCTCATGCAAATAAATATTCTTTCGTATACTTAATATAAAACAATACCCTCTATACCGATCCGTTATCGACTCACCGTAGCCGTTCTATGGACCGACAGCGAGTTCCCTATATGCGTTGCACCGTTGTAAACGCGTTACATTGCTGCTTCTGCAAATTTAAATTTTTCAAGTCCTCAGTTCTATGGAACGCGTGTACAGTGAAAGAAGCAGTGAAATGGATGATAAAAAAAAGCGAATTGAATGTGTTCGACAATATGAGTTTATATACAATTTGAAGCATCCCAAATATATGCAAGCCACAAGAAAAGAAAATGCGTGGAAGGAAATTGGAGAACAACTAAAACAGGCATTTATTTTCATACATTTAACAAAGCCAATCTAATTGACTTGCTGAAGCCTGAATGAAATCTGCGAATTTATTACGTACATCAAAAGCTTCAGAAACCACTTCATCACCTTGATCTAGTAGATTGTCGAACTGAACAGAAGGTATATCTGAGAAACTTTTTTCACAGCGTCTTACGCAAAATACAGCTTTTTAAAACAATATTATCCGCTTACTATGGGTTCAGATGCATGCTCCTATTAAAAATCTGAAATTTTTGACTTGAATTACCTGAAGCATTTTTGACTGCATTTCGATCACGACAAAGCTGATAATTAAATAGTGTTTCTTAGGATCTGTGATGGATTGTTATGATGGATTTGGTCCTAACAGATAATTTCTCAAAGGAAAAGCTTCATTTCCTAATATAACACATATTTATTGGCGTCCCTGGAAGATTTTTATTATCTGAAGTATTGAACTTATTCTGAAATATAGCTTTTTCCATTTTCGATTAGGAAGAAATACCATCACTATTGTAACGTGGATAGTTTGTCATGTACTTATGGTTGTTATTCGTTTTAGTATATATTTGTTCTAATTCCTTATTTGCTATAGTTGTTTCCTGCTAAGGTCATTAATTATTTCTAGAATTAGTAGATTTATTCTCGAACCTTCCAGAAACTATATGTGAGGTACACTATGTCACAGTATTGTCAGTTTCGCAAGCCTCTAGAACATTCTTGATGAATTTCATGTCAAGATTCATATATATTAGGCCGTGTCGATCACAGTCAGTCTATAAAAGTCAGTTTATAGAAGTCGATGAAAGACAAATTACATAGCTAGCAAGCGGGTCGCTTAGCGTCTTGTTCAAATGTCCACGTCAATGATGGCACTGTGAAATTAAGAAAAGGGTATGATACATAGAACACAAAATACCTTAATCTTATTAAAAAGTTATGAGTTTAAGAGCGCAGAATACTATGATAATCAAGGCCTATAGAGATTGAAATATGTTAACGGATGTGAATATTCTTACAATTTTGCAGCATACTTTGAATTGGAATTTTTATGTTTAAAGCAACATCCCCCTTCAACAGCGAACCACGCAGCAGAAATTGGAAGCTGAAAGAGACTGGACTCTATGTGAACCACTTTCTTATGCTCGTTTCAAGACCTTTCGGTGTGACCATGGTACAGCTTGCGCAACAGTTTACTAGGGTAAGAATTGTCAACTAATGCCTGCCAGAAACACCATAACCCTAACTTTGAAGGGGCTGCTATTTTGGTTAATGAGTCCAACTACACAAAGAGGCTAATACACGAAATGATTGAAATAAGCAAAGAACCCAATGCGATTAACAAATGATCTAATGTGCAAGGAGTAAGTTCCATATATTCATTCATAATATTGCACCTACAATGAAAATAGATAAGCTGGCATGGTACTTATAGGTTATATAATTTTATATAATTTTTGACAAATATGGTCTTCATCTAAACTTGGCTTCATTTCATTTATGGTGAAAGGCCATCAGTTCACTTCTTGTTTGTCTTTTTCTTTAATCAAGCTTGTTTTATGTTGAAGGTATTCCATCAATTTGTTATTCTCTACTCTCTGCTTACATAGTTATGTTCTATACTTTGACATTTCATTTGCCATACACGATGGTAAGCCCGCCAAATCCAACACATCAAACCAAAAAAATATGTTTTTGTGAAGAAAAAGTAAGAGTTCCGTTAAATTTTTTTTGTTCTTTCTCATTCTTCCTTAGCTATTTCAAACAGACAGCCACTGAATCTTTACCTATTATATTTTCTACGTTAAACGGTTCGGTGATTATAATATGTGATGTTCCTTACTGTTAATCTAATGAAGAAAATGTATCCGTACTTATTTTTTGTTAACTTAACGACGTAACCTCACTTGCATAGTAAGTCTTTTTATATAATATGTACACTATATAAAAAAAATATAACCACTTTGTATCCTGTATTCAGCCTTGAAAAAGAAAATAAACATTTTCGAAAGCTCGATGAACAAGAACTAATCTACACTACCTGCTACTACATTCAAACTAGTATATTACATTACTAACTTGAATAATACTGAAGTAGTTTGTCAACTTATTTGAGAAAAGCGTAGGCCACTAACGTACAAAGATATAAACATATTATAAGGACACTTCAATACTGTGGTACAATTACTCGACATCATCTGCATGAACCGTCTCTACCAATTCTTAGAGTAGTATTCGTCCAAATTATAAATAGCTCTCTCGAACAACACAACTTTTACAGAAATACGGAATGTTTTGAACGAGGTAATGATCTTAATGCGTACGGGTAAGTGGTTATAACATTCAAATATAATTGATTTCCTGATCAGGTTCAAGGAGGGTATAGGCAAAGGTATATTACAATTTTTGTCCAACGTGTTCTGTGGTTTAATATACACACAGTATAGATGCTGGTATTGTCATCGAGCAGAAATTAGGCGTGGAAAACGAGACCGTGGTAGCCAGCCAACTCCCAGTCTATGACAACCTAAACATTCCGCGGTAAAAACCAGCCAACTCTATCATTCAGATCCAAAGTGTTGCAGATGAAGATCCGAGAATGTGGTGTGACAATACGTGCTTCAACGAAGTGACCAGGCTGTATGAAGAGATCGGTTTCGATCTGAACTTGCTGGTGGTTATGGCAGCATGGCCATGAAAATTCCAGAGCTTCAAGTTTACAGTTGCCCATTCTGGGATTGGAGAGCATGTTAGACTGTGAATGAAGCCTGATGGTGAAGTTCAACAGAAAGGTGCCGTTGAACTTGGTGTAAACCAGCGAATGCCCGTCAGTGTCAAGGCAGAGCTGTTGGCGCCAACGGTTGGTTGGCAACGGTATGAATTTGTTATTATTGTCAATTGTAGACAAGAAGTCGTCTTGCCTGGACAAGATGGCCGAGCTTCTAGGATGCTTCTGAAATTAAGGAGGGGGTGATGTAACGAACGATGGGTCGTGTGCGATTCGTCGGAGGGCGGAGCACCTTGGCGAGTGCGGACGTTGGTGAGGCTTGGTTTGTGTGAGTGGGACATGCTGCAATTTTTCAGCGGTGCATGCCCGGGTCAAGATGATATCAGCAAGCATCTAGTGAGTTCTCGCTAATTCGCGTGGGGTTGGAAGATTTTTGTGGAAGATTCGAGAAAGAGGATATATTGGAGAGTGCTGAGAGTGAGTGTTTTTCGGCCGGGGTAGTCAGCCCGATCAGTTGAAGAAGATAGTTGGTCAGTCCGGGGCAGTCGCGGGTGCAGTTGAGTCAGTCTGGGGCAATCAGCCCAGTACGGTGAATACAGTCGAGACCGGACTATGGCGGAAACTGGGAGTATGGTCCAGTCCCGCTGTTCGTTGGGTCCTTAGTCGGGGGCTATAAATTAATATCGCGTGGTTGTAAATAGTAAATATAAATGGTACACCGTGGTCGATAACGTAGTGTAAGTTAAATAAATAGTGTAAATAAATACACAGTGATATAAATTGTGTGTAAATAAATAAACTTTAAAAATAAATAACACAGTTATTTGTATATACTCGTTGCAATATTATGTACAAATTTTCATTGGAAATTTCCGATTAAAATATAAGAAACAAACCTTACAAAAAATGGGTTTTATTGAAAAATAAGCAAATCTGATACGAACCGAGAAACTACAGGTTAATAGCCGGGAGCTTAACTGTTGAACTACTTTTGCCCTATGATGTTATCGGGCACATACACAGTTGTTAAATATAATCTGAAGAAGTAAGAATAACAATTTCTAAAAACGAGTTTTTGTGAATGTAAATACAACCAATCGATTCAATACACTCTTAAATCCATACATATGACTTTTCATCGAAATCTATCAACCATTTTCCGAGAGAAAATAAATAAAAAATGTTCTTGGGGATACAGTCATTTAATGAATAAAATTATTTGATTTGAGCCTAGCTTTTGAGAATGTTTATTCTCTAAGCCAAATACTTGCAATAATTAACACGAAGTTGTATACATACACAAGGATGGACAACAGTGGGATACGTTCACAGTTAAAAACATTAGTAGTATAGATAAAAGAATATGTTAAATAGATATATAGTATAAATAAAACTATTGACTAATGACTTGATTTAAAAAAGAATTGTTAGAAAGGTGAAATGGAATCTATATATCATGGAAACATATTTTCCGTCAAACAGCCTTGCCGCCTGATGATGAAACAATGAGGTTTCGAAACCGGTAGCAACAATAAAGGAACTGTGAGAATTGGTTATTTTTATTCTTCCATTTCCATTCCTTCCGTTCCATTATTCCCAATTAGATAAGTAATATATTAAATATTCTTTTTCTTTCCTTGTCTTGTGATTTGCTATTTTTAGATCCCCTTTTATATTACATTAAAGAACATCAACTATGCTTACAATATTCTTATAGGTAGATTTGTGAGAGAAATCAGCTTATCTTATTTTTTATCATTATTATTTTCATTTGAATGAATTGATACTTTTCAGGATATTTCATAATGGGTATCGTATTCTGAGAGAATACGATGACATAGGTTTATATTTTTTATTAGGTACAGCTGCAATTTTCATAAAATTTTCAGGTCCATTTGTGAGAGAAATTAACTTGCTTCTGCAGAAATTGATGCTTTCCAGAATATTATATTTTAAAGTTTTATATGCCATATTGTTAGAGAATATGATTATATACAATTAACAGAGTGCTTAACAAAATAGTAAATAGTATTGTTAATTAAACTTTCATTTGGACTGCAAGCTTATGCGTCCAAATAGACTAGTCTTTTCTCTTTTTATTGAGCCTGAATCAGCCTTAATATTTTTAATTTTAATGTGTGACTTGTTCAAATAGCTGCAAACACAAAGATAATTCCTATAATTTTTTTAAAGGCTTTAATATAGACACTTTCAACTCTAGATATGCCGTTACTATGAGATTTGTAAATAATTAATGACATTCCTGATTAATGGTTATGAAATCATTCCAGTTTATAATCAATTTCATCTAAATTCGCGAATTTAAGTAGCATATTTGTTAATTTATTATGTGGTCGAGATAATTTGTAACGATTTTTAGTTTGCCCCGAGGAAGAGAATAAACATTCTCGATAGCTTGGCATAATCCAAAGAATTTTATTTAATAAATGACTGACTATAATCTATTATAGAATGACGAAACTAAACATATCTGACCAAACAAAAATTACAGCAAACTACCAAAACAAAATTAGTCAATCAACCGAATCCGCATAGGTGTCTCAACAAACACCACCTTCTAAGCAACCATTGACACTCAGAGATGCGCAACGATTAAAACAGCACATACAATTTATTTCAATCAAATAACAACAAGACACTAATTTCTCACACATATGACTGCTCTTAAAAACTACCTATATTTAAAGGAGAAAGGAAAAAAAATAAATCGAAACAGAGAGTCAACCTATTTCTATAATTATAAATATTGATATACCTACGAGTAGGTCTTGACGAAATTATTGTATGAAGGTATGGCATTCACATAAAAAATATTTTTAAATTAATTACTGTATTGTGAAATGTTTTTATATTTTTATTTATTCTTTTAGAAATAATATTTTCATATTCCTGAAGAAGACGAGGGTGTCCCGTCGAAACGTTGAATGTGATATATATTTTTTCCTCTAACCAGAGTTGTTTTTGTTGTCATAATAAATTAGAAGAACCAGAATACCCAAGAAATTGCAAACCCTAATACATTCCCAGGTTCAAGAATATTTCAAATCTCTATATATATACAGACTTATGATAAATAAAGGGATCATCCTTTTATATAGAATACCGACCACTTAATCAAGAATCGCCCAGACCCGTCAAATTTATTTTATTGAAATGCATTTTCTGGGGAAAAAGATATTACACAGATTGAATCATTAAAGTACTACCTTCATGTGTGAACTTAAATTTTTTTAATGAAATGTAATGCAATCAATTCTAGACATTTTTCTAAAAATCATAACCTATATTTATCTCCAGCCGTTTACGCAATAATAACAATTTTAAATTTCTTAACAACAAGTCTATAAGATATTGTAAATGTCATCCACCAGCTGATCTGACGTAGATCAATCGATCAAAAAATTCCAGTTGTACGTTTAGTACTAGGTACTTGTGGAGATATAGCTCTCATTATTCGTCGAATAGAATCCTTCAGTATATCTACCGAACTGGGCTTAGATTTATAAACAAAATTTTTGACGTAGAAAAAGTCCAGTGGGTTGAGATCAGGTGATCTGGGTGGCCACTCTATTAACCCCCGTCTACCTATCCACCACCCCGGAGAAAATGTATGTGTGTAATCCCTTACATAAGCAGCATGATGCACCATCCTGTTGAAACCATTAAGTTGAACTTGTTAAATCAGTATCATTATCATCTGGAAATAAAGTGGTAAGTGTTGGAGCCAGATCATTTCGAAGGAAATTTGTATATCTTTTTATCATCAAAGAAAAATGGTCCGATTATCATATTTTCCATAATGCCCTCCCAAATGTTAACCTATTTATTATACTGGTTGTGATTTTCTATGAACCACTTAGGATTTTTATTTGCCCAGTAATTTTGTCGATTAACGTGACTATTTAAAGAAAACGTAATTTCATCTGAAAGGAAATTCTTTGGACAAATATTGCGTGATTATCTGTCAATCATTATTTCACAAAACTTTTCTCGCCTATCAGGATCATCGTGCAATAACTTTTGTACAAATACCTACTGGTTTGTATGGATGAAACTTCTCTTTTTGTAAGAATTTAGATACGGTGGTTTGGTCAATATCGTTGTCCTGTCCAAGTTGTGTGCTTGAGCTATGAGGATCTTCCTGTGGTCATAAAAATATGTTTTTAGGCGAGTGACCCAAAAAATGACGTTTTAGGGATTCATTAGCGTCCCTAAAGTTTCACTTTTCTGGACGCATTTACTTTATGGCCACTTTTACTTTACGGCCCCTTCTCTCCGCCATGTGGAGAGCTAGTGTTGCTAGGCAGTTTATTAGTGTTGCTAGGCAGTTTATCTACAAGCTAACTATTTCTTTCAGTAATAGAATGATTATTATATCAAAGAAGAAAGCAAATCTCCCCAATGCAGTAATTTTGAATTTATTGCCTGAAAAATTCCGGCAGATTTACTTAAGACAATATGCTATTTTTATAGAATTTCTGGCATTATTTCTGGAAAAAGCCAAAGATTTAAAATCATCAACGTTGTGGTCCTTATTCTCGATAGTAAAATCTACAGTTATGGTCAAACATAACATTGATATAAGTAAGTTTTCAAAATAGAATGCTTTATTGAAATGAAAATGTGGGTTATCACCCAAAAAAGTCAGCAGTTTTTACAAATCCTTAGCAGATGCTCCAGATGACAACAATTTAATGTGGAAGGTAAATACGTCGCAACATTCTTAAGATTCATTATTTTTATAACTATAATGTGGTATTTTTAGGTATGTTAATAATTGGATTGACTGGAGGTAGTAGGCGAAATGAACTAAGACAAATGTCTATCAATGATATTCAAGACAAAGGAGACGTGTTAGTAATCACAATTCCGGAGACAAAAACTGGCATAAAACGAGTATTTATAATAACTGATGAAATATTAGAAAATATAAGTGTCTTACAGCTCATTCGAAAATAATTAAATTTACGACGTTTCAGTGTGCGTCATCAAACGTTCACATGTTGTTGGTTTTCATACTTTTGGTAAAATACCATCACTTATTGCACAGTATCTACAATTACCAAATGCTAAAGGGTATAGAGGTAATTCTTTTAGAAGAAGTTCAGCCTCTCTTTTAGTTGAAACAGTGGCTGACATTTTAATGTTAAAAAGCCAAGGAGGTTGGAAATCTAACTCTGTAGCGGAAGGCTACATCGAAAATTAAATTTCTAGAAAGAAAGAAATATCAAATAGAATACTTTCAGAAAGGGAAGCTACTTCATGGTTGCTTTTCCTGTCCAAAATAATTCCAATGAAATTGGATTAGATAGTACCTTAGTAAACAGTTTTTCAGAAAAAATAGTATTACTGAAAATGAAGAAAATTAACTAGATGTCAATAATTTTATGTCTAAAATTGGAATTAAATTTTCAAAATCTAATAATTGTACATTTAACATAACAATTAATAGTAAATAAGTAAATTTGTTATAACATTATTTATAAGCAGTTTATTTTTTATCATTCTTTCCATTTGATTATTAAAGATTCGAAACTACTCTTGTACTGTTGCATTTCTTGAACAAAAATGTAAAAATTGTGGTTTCCCATTTGATGGGAAACTCGCCTAAAAAGTTGTGTGTGTACCTCAGCTGAATGATCTTTTTGGCCTCAACAGATATTAGCTTGGCCTCGGCTCTGCCTTGGCCGCAAATTTCTGATTCAGCCAAAAAAGATCATCATTACGGCCTTGGTACATAAATAATTATTATTTTTTTCTCCTCAGATATACCAAGACCACCACCACCACTAATTCTATCCTTATAAGTACGGGAATTTCTCCACTAACTTGCTACCCTATAAGCTGTTGATTGGCTAATTGACAGGCGATTTGGGAATTTTTCATTAACAAATCACGGACTTCCCTATGACTTCTACTTTTATCTCTACAACCCAACATAATCAAAATTTCAATGCGTTCATCATCGGCAAGGCGATTTTTCTAAAAATCTAAATCTAAATATCAAATTGTCATTGTGACTTCCACAAAGAAGAATAAGACTTAAAGCCGAGAAACATACCAATTGTGAATACCAGCATTAAAGTTTTATTATTTCGTGTTGTATCTTTAAATTTAAATAATTAATTTTATCTAGTAAGTTATTGTAAGATGGCAGTTGCTAATAAATAGAGTTGTACAAATGATTGTATAATTATCGAGTACCGAAAATCAGATCAAATAAGCAAATAATTACAAACATATTAGTGGCAACGAGGAAAAATAAGAAACAGGACATTTCACATCATTTAAATAATTAACTCATCCACCATCAAGAAGAATCCAAAAACATCGGGACATAATCTGCATTTGCTTATATCTTATTGAAACTGAAATATTATCAAATATCAAAATGGAGCCAGAACAATTACAAGCATTAATGGATGCTATGAATCCAAATCAACAATTACTCATTGAAACTTTGATCAACCGCACTGGGGTTCAACGGCAAAGAGAGCAAAATCGAACTACAACCATCAATATTTCTCATGTGCCGCCATTCGAAAACTTCGATTTTGAGAAAGAAAAACTCACATATTATAAGCAAAATTTTGAAAACTATATCAAGATGAAGGATTTATTCGAAGATAAACCAAGATGCGCCCAGATGCTCTTAAATTCTGTTGGTGCACGGAATTATAATGTACTTGCTGCTAATGAAGGTACTTGAAAAACATTTAATCACCAAAACGCAGTGCATTGGTAAGTCAACATTTATTTCTTTCAACTTACCAAGATGATCGAGCTTCTATTGCTGATTACGTTGCTGCACTTCGGCATACCTTGAGCGGTTGCGAAATTAAATAATCTAGCTTGTCAATGTGGAAATGATAATTCAGCTGCCAATTTATTCGTGGAATTAAGGATAGTTTCGTTAAGGAGGAAATCCTTCAGTCCGAGTTAGAAACATTCGATGACATTGTAAACAAGGCCATTGCCTTGGAAGCCTCGAAAGCTGACAGTAGGGAATTATCGAAACATTTACCAATAAATTCAAATACAACAATTAATGCTGCTGAAGAAACAAATAAAGTAAAACAACAATACAATCCCGGAAGACACGGAAATGCATCAACATCATTTCGTAGTCGCGCACAACTATGAAATGAAAATTTTACAAATCTGAAATCAAGAAAACGCATAGATTACGAAAAATTGTGAACATTTGTTGCCTACGTTGCGGGATAAATAACCATATTTCAGAAATTGTCGGACGAATCCAATCAATGTGAAATGTAATGCATGTAATAAAAAACGTCACATTGCAAGAGTATGTATTAAAACCATAATAAATAACAATAAGAATCAAACAAATCAAATAAATAATTACGATAACCAAGAAGTAAATGATATTATTAATATATATAACCAGACAAACAAAGATTCAAATTTTTTTTTGTAATAGTACAAATAAAAAATAAAAATCAAAAGTTTGAAGTCGATTCTGGAGCTTGGTATAATTACATTAAAACATTACGATCATGCGATCTGGATATGTGGAAAAAAGACGTCAATTTATGACAGAATATTTCATCACATACATTATTGCGTCGACGGCTGAGACTGTGACTGCGGCTATTGCACTTGCTCCTTCCTCATAGACTGTTGTGCCTCGTACCTCGGTCATTGCGTACACTCATGCGTCTTCTTCTATTGCGGCCGTAGCACCTTCTACCTTCTGGGCCTCTGGGTAGACTAACGCAACATAAGTAGTTTTTCTTACAACCGTAGTTGCCAACACTGGTGCTTCTTTGACATCTGGATAATCTGCGTCTCCTAGATCTACTGTTTGATCTCTTTCTAGAGATACTGCGCTTTTTCGATTTGGGACCGGCATATTCCTTCTTATTATCAGGCTCGCTATTTAAGCTGTCCTTGTTGGAGCAATAATGAAGTTTCTGTTGCATGCTGTCTTCTGTCTTACATTGTTGTCTAATTGTAGCCTGTTCTTCTTCATATTCCTGCCTAATTCTTTCTAGTCCTTCTTTATATACTTGTGTAATTCTTGCTTGTTCTTCTTTATATTCTTGTCTTATTCTTGCCTGTTCTTCTTCATATTACCGTCTAATTCTTGCCTGTTCGTCTTTATATTCTTGTTTTATTCTTGCCTGTTCTTCTTCGTATTCTTGTCTAATTCTTTCCTGTTCTTGATCTTGTCTAATTCTAGTCCATTCTTCTTTATATTCTAGCATAATTCTTGCATGTTGTTCCTTACGTTTTAGTCTAATTCTTGCCCATTCTTCTTTTTCTTATTGTCTTTTTCTTGGCCTTTCTACTTTTTCTTGTTTTCTTTTTGTTACCCATTCTTCTGTTTTCTTATTGTCTAATTCTTAATTGCTCTTCTTTTTCTTGTTGTCTAATTTTTAATTGTTCTTCTCTGTCTTGTTATTTAATTCTTTCTTGCTCTTCTCTTTGATTTTTTAGGAAATTTATTATTTCTGCAAAATTTGCCATTTCGTCTTAATCTTCCGTTCTGGTATTCACCATATTTTCTCAGAAAAATGCGAAGTTCCGCTTCTGACACCAAGTGTAACCTTTAACCCTGTGCTAAACGTTGTGGGGTGAGTTCACTTGCGTAAAACTCAAAAGTTCGCAGATTGCTTCCAATGGTTTATTTCAAACACTCTGTACATGACCTTCTGTTGTAGTACAACTGTCACCACTTCTCACCTTGGCAATCTAAAAACTGTCACTGACTTTTTAAGACTGACTGTGACCCGTGATCGACACGGCTTTATATATCTGAATCTTGACATGACATTCATCGAGAATGTCCTATGATTATCTAGACGCACATAATAATGTTCTCGAGGCTTGTCAAACTGACAATAATGTGACAAACTGTACCTCACATATAGTTTCTGGAAAGATCGAGAATAGATCTACTAATTCTAGAAGTAATTAATGAATTATACATGAAACAACTATAGTAAACATGCTAGTAGAAATAAATAAAGACTAATCGAATAATAACCGTAAGTATATGACTACCTATCCACGTTACAATATAAACAATTTCAACACATAGAGGATTATATAAGATTAAGCTTCGGAAAACGTAGTCGAATGCTTAAAAAGATTGTAAAAATATGATATTCACCTGAATCGAGCAAAATGTGTATTTTGCCAAACGCGAATTGAATATTTAGGACATGTAATTGTAGATGGGAAAATTGCAAAATCACCGACAAAAATCAAAGCAATTACACAATTGAGGCGACCTAAATCAGCAGATGATGTTAAAAGACTGCTGGGAGTGATAACTTATTATTAAAAATTTATTAGGAAACTATTAAGAAAAAATAAAAAATTTTGATGGTCAATAGAATGCGAAAGGGCATTTATAAATCTTAAAAATGAAATAGCTAGTGAAAGAGTATTAATGCTTTTTTGACAGATTTCATCGCGCAACCTCTCACTCACTTGAATTTCTTTGATATCAAACTTAGCAAAAATCATGGAAACAGTAATGAAAAATCGTATAGACAATTTTCTGAAAAAATATAACATACTATCAGAAAATCAGTATGGTTTCAGAGCAAACAAGTCGACACCAGATGCAATTAACACATTATGCACCACTATTAGTAAATGTGTTGACGAAAGTCAACCAGCACTGTGCATATTCGTGGACCTTGCAAAAGCTTTCGACACAGTTTGTCATTTCCAATTATTAGTAAGATTGGAAGCATTGGTTTTAGAGGAATACCATACACCCTAATGAAAAACTACCTAATTAACAGGAAACAACTTGTAAAAATTAATAATTCGACAAATGAAACTGTAGATATCGAATCCCCAGGGGACCATTTTAGGACCAGTGATCTTCAATATCTACTTGAATGACTTATTCAGTTTAAAGATCAATGGAGAGGTGGTGAGTTTTGATGATGACACAGCAATTCTCTTCAGCGATAGAGACTGGAATACTCTTAAACAAAAAGCGGAAACAAACTTTAAAATTTTATCAGAATGGTTCGACAGTCGACTACTGACAATAAATATTAGCAAAAACCCAATACATCATATTCACTTCTTATTGTAGCAACAAACACGATTTCGATACATTAACAATTGGCAGAGAAGACATTCCAATAAACATCCATCCAGTTAAATCAATCAAATACTTGGGCATTTATTTGGACAGTCATTTGAGATGGGATACTCACATTACTTATGTAACAAAAAAGCTGAAGTGCACTCTTTATAAATTCAAACATCTTTCTAAAATATTGTACACAGAACAACAGAGGACTCTGTACCATGCTCTGGTACAAAGTCACCTTAGTTATGGAATAATTGCATGGGGCGCAGCAACGTCCATAGGAAAATTTTGGAAACAATACAAAAATATATAATAAAAGTAATTTATAAGAAACCACGTATGTTCTCTTACGATCTACTTTATAATGAAACTGAACTTATGGATATAAGACAGTTGTTTTAGCTAACCGTTGTGGTGCAGCAACAGAAACACAAAAGTGACCTCATCCCTTCAACCCATGATTACAAAACACGAAATAAGGAAAAGTACAGTATAATACCAAGAACGAGAAAAAAATGTTTTACAAAGATCTTACTATTACTTAGGCCCTAAATTATTAAATCAATTACCTCTACAACTGCAATTCAATTCAAAATGCGAGCAAAAGAGTAGATTAAAGAAACACCCAGATTACAAATCTACGAATTAATCAATGTCGGTTATCACTACCATGCTTAGATTCTGTAATATTATGAATTTTAAATGCTCCATCACACTCGCCCTCTCCAAAATAGTTTCTACAATTTGTCTCTTGCCTCTTAATACCTATATATACATCCGCACCCACAACACATTTACCTACGATAATTAATTTTTTGGTCACTTTCGAGGTTCTCCTATAGTGATATCAGAGTTTTTTTACCGTAGTACCTACAAACTATTAGAAACAAATATATATGATATTGTTATTCTGTAATTATAATTATATATTTTATTCTATTTAAATTCTTTGGTTCATAATATTGTAAAAAATAGTTGGTAAATAAATTAAAATTAAATTATCATTAATATTACATATTATAGTAATAGGAGTGTATGTATAAAAGTTATTTTTTATGAATTCATATTAATTTAGATTATTTATAGTTATAAAAATATTTTTAACACCTTTTTTATAATTTTATATATTGATTTTTACTCTTTATTTTTACATTCGATATAATGGCTCAAAACAGTGTTCTTCACTTATTGAGTATGATTATCTATTTATTTATGTTACTTGAAATATTTACACTTAATTATATTCACTGCTGTTTTTACATGAATAAATATTATTATTATTATTATTATTATTATTATTATTATTATTATTATTATTTCGATGGAGATTTGCCTGTTACTTTGGCGACCGATGCAAACCCTACCGGTATAGCTGCTGTTTTTTCACACATCGTTGACAATGGGGAGCGACCAATAGCTTTTGCTTCACGCTCACTCACTTGTGCTGAACAAATTTATTCTCAACTGGATCGTGAGGCTTTAGCAATAGTTTTTGGAATCGACCATTTTTTCAACTATTTTTATCGAAGAAAATTCACATTGGTAACTGATAACCAACCATTAAGCATAATATTCCATAGAAAATCTAAATTACCAAGAATGACTTACGTCCGATTATTGCGTTACGCATCATTTTCATCTGGATTTGATTATGATGTCAAATTCAAGAAGGGTTCAGAAAATCAAAATGTCGATTAACTTTCACGAGCACCTTTCAATCAAGAATATATTTCTTCAGATATTTTAATCAACGATGAAGTAAGTCAAGTGCAACTTAAAGATCTTAGAAATATCATCAGAGGTATTAACAGTAGGAAAAATTGCCAGAGAAAAGGATTTAGACAGTGAATTATCAAAAATAAAAAAGAACTTCAATCAACAAATAGGGATAGTGAATACACCTTGAACAATGATATTATTTTCAAAGAAAATAGGGTTGTGATACCAAAATCTCTCCAATCAGAAATTTTAAGGGAGCTACATTCAACACATTTAGGAATTACTTAAATGAAATAATTGGCTAGACGTCATTGCACCTGGAAAGGTATAGACCAGGATATAGAGCAGTTGGTAAAGTCCTCTGAAGAATGTGCGAAAATCAGACATAATCCGCCTAATGTTCCGATCCGGAAGAAAATTGAGAACGTGTACACATTGATTACGCTTGTCCGTTCCAATGATATTTTTATTTAGTTTTGATCGATGCAAAATCTCGTTGGGCTGAAATTGAAGTAATCAAAGAATCACCTACATCAATGGATACAATAAGGCTTTTGAACGAAATATTTGCAACACACGGATATCCGCTTGTGATGTTTTCTGACAATCCTACAATTTTTACCGGTTAAATATTCACCGAATGCTGTAAAGAAAATGGAATTCGACAGAAATTTATAGCACCGGGGCATCCAGCTACAAATGGATTAGTCGAAAGGAACCTTCAAACACTGAAGAATAGATTAAAGCAATGGCAAATGAAAAGATTCCAATGCATCAAAAAGTTCAAAGAATATTACGTCATATGGCTACTCCCCTAATAAATGGAAAATCTCCGGGGGAAATGTACCAAAATCGACAAATAAGAATTAAACTAGATGCCATACACCCAATCAATGAAGGGAAGTTGTACCGGGATAGAAGTCCTGGGGTACGCTCGTTTTCAGTAGGAGAAAGAATACAGACAAGATTTTTCCTATATAATAAAATATTATGGAAGCTTGGAACAGTAGTACGAAAGTTGGGTAAATTACATTATGTTGTACAACTAGATGACGGAAGAAAGCTTAAACGTCATATAAACTAACTGCAAAAATCGAATGTATCAAAAAGATAGTTACGTTTGAAGAAAAAACAATTGTACCAGATAACAAAAAGATCGAGAAGATAGCCAAATAGTATTCGATCCTTTGTACTATGAAAATATGGTTCCGGCAGGACCTGATAACGTTGCGGACAGACCAAATCCGTTAGGTCATACACCGTAGAGCAACCACAAGAAGAAGTAACTATGGAACCGCCTAGAGGGCCTCGAAGAAGACGCCCACCCGCATATCTTAATGATTATGTAGTTTAATTTTTTTTATTATCGAATATATAAGAATTCAATATTTATTTTTGTACTGTTAGCAGTTAACTGGGGGAGAACTGTTGTATCATTAAATTCAAATAATTAAAAACAGAGTTGTAAAAATGATTGTATAACAAAACATTTTGAGCTTGCAGTAATGTCACATCTACCCGTATCTGATATTAACTTCATTATTTCAAATGACATACCCTATATTTTATTTTCTGATAGAATATTTTATTTAAAGGTACTTTTGTATTCTTATCATAATAATATAGGATTGTGTTTTCCTCGAAAGCAGATAAATCTAAAAAAAAATAAGCTTTTTTGCACTGGTCTTATAATCAAATTTACAGTAATCTTATGAAAAAAGGTGAAGGTAACTACGAGGGTAACTAGTATTATGTATGAACTGCATTAATTTGATTACAGGGTGTTCAAAAACTATATCTGCGGAAGTGGTTACAAAAAATAGCCGAAGGTCAGTTTTCTTAAATAGAACATACTGTATATTAACCGATAAATGAATAGAGAGAATATTCCAGATCTTTTGATATATGATAGTCCTAGACCTATCTGTCACGATTTGTTCGCTTTTTGTATGTTTTATTTTGAGAAATCATTTTTTTCTTTGAAGACCTTACCTTTTTTATCTGAAAATAAGAATTTAATGTCGCAAGCAAAACAAATTTATAGCAAATACAAACATATCATAAGAAAACTAGTTATGAATCAAACTGTTTTTCCTTCTATTCTTCTTGTAATGTCTTTGTTTAAAATGGTTAGCATTTATCAGAAGACATTCATTAATTGACCTCATGACATGCTAAGTTGTTGACTTTTGTATTTCTACTGGATCTAGCCCTTGAAATGTCAGTCTCACTCGAGTTTCCAAATCAACTTTAGTTGTAACCGTACTCAGGTAAACATCTTCTTTTATTTTATCCTAGAAATAAAAATGTAGAGGAGTGGGACCTGGACCTCAGTGTCCAGTTACAAGGACCTACTCTGTCAGTCCAATGATCTTCAAACATACTGAATAACTCAGTACTGACAGGGTGATTACAATATTTAGGAGCTCTATCGAGTTGAAACCAACACGTTGTTGAAATATTTACAGGCGAATTTCCAGAAAGACATGCACCGTCGGTCTTAAAATCTGCAGATGCAGCACTTAAATCTTTGTCATAAATACAAATTGCATATTTATTGTTCTTCGATAAACAAAATACGCTAAAGCTAAATTTATTCTGAAACCCAACCTCCCTAACAAAAAGCGGATTCACGGCAGCCCAAAAATGGTTGTTATGCCTTTTGAATATCCCTACTGTAGAAAATTTTGATTCATGAGACCCAATTATACTCTTGAGAAAATCGGGATACTCATTTATTCTAGTTAGATCCATTAAAAAAATTGTACCCTTTTTCAGGAACCTCAGGATGTAAAGCTTGTTGTGTCATAATTTCTTATGGATGCATTTGATGTTATTGTAGGATTCTCCAAATTGAGTTACAGGATATTACAAAGTCATATGCGGCACTTGGTATAGATAAGTTGGGATTGCCATGAAAAAATCCAAGAGCTCATTTCCCTCAAGTCCAAGCACCTGTTGTCTTTGGTTTCTTCGAGTACGAAAACTTGTGAAATGCAGAATTGATTCTGTTTCTTCTATTTCTTCTTCTATTCAAAATTTTATCACACTTGCCATGTATGAGAAATAAATTCATAAAATCTTCATTAGAATACGAACTATTCTCCATTATAAGGTATTTTCTGTAATTTTGAAGCAGCAACTGTCTGGTATAAATGTATTTTTTGTATTTATTAAAACGATGCTTTCATGAGTCATAGCACTCTTTCAAGATAAATAAGCTTTGTATATTAGCAAATATAAAATCATTACGAGGAAACCAAAATAATTAAAGAATCATAAGAGAGATTGTAATAGGACTATCATGCACCAAAAGATCGGTAATAATCTACTCTATTCATTTAACGAATAATATACAATATGTTGAATTTAAGAACATTGACTTTTTGTTACTTTTCATAACCACTCTTGCAAATATAGTTTTTAAACATACTGTATTAAAATTTTCCACCAAACTGCTCAATAAGGTTGATTACCAAGCAAAGCATCAGTCTTCCAGACATATATCATGCTTTTGAGGTTGTTGCCTCTCGTCAGTATGCCGCAAGGCTAAGAGACATATTTAATAATCAATCCTAATTTGGAAGTCATAATTGTCTGGTTTCCTCCATCAGTTCTATGCAGAAGATTGATACAAGTATGAGTTCTAAATTAGGATTGATTAATTGATGAGAGGCAACCTCTTCGGAATCTTGATATATGTCTGGGAGACTGATGCTATGTTTGGTAATCAATCTGATCGAGCAGTATAGTAGAGATAGTGGCATAATAAAAGAAATTTAATATACTGTTTTCATTTTAATTTGTTATGTTATATTTTGTCTTTCGTATGTATTATTATTATTTCGCACGGATAGGTTACAATTACAGATGGGTAAAGTAGTTTTAGCTAAACAATAAATATGTTTCAATTTCTTATTTTGCAATTATAAATCTCTCAAAAGAGGTACCTGTCTGATGTCTGATCAAAACGGGAATAAATAAATAACTTCTCATGAAAACTACTTGTGACTGTTAGATGATGCACATCAGATGCTTGTCCGTGATGGAGGTGTTTAAATTCATGATTAAAAAGCGATTTGATAATTTTAGTTTAAATTCTCACATTTTCTAAGAAATCAATATGTTATGGCACATGTCGGGTGTTCGTATCTTCAATACAGTTTTATTCAATTATGAAGTATTCAGATAATTGCTGAAATATCTTAATTTATATTATCTAAATAACTCTTGTATACACTCCTAAGTCAAAGATTAGAAACACCAATCTTTCCCTAAGTACTGGTAATATTTAAGGATAAAATAAGAAAGGGTTAAAAATATCCGGTACCTATCAGTTGAAAAGAGTTTTTTTTCTTTTAAATGGGGGTTGAAAACAAGCTTACATATTAGGATGTCATCAGATCTTATATTATTAATATGAAACTACAAGCTAAAGAAATAAATTATCTGAAATAAATAGAATGTTTGTTGAATTCATCATAATTTAGGAAATTTTTTATAGATAATAATAAATAATTTTACATATGACAACCCGAAAATAATGAGTAACGAACGCACTCAGCTTCTCAAAAAAGATATTCTATAACTTAAAAGCACACTGTCGAATTATATACCTCCTCCATTTGGGTTCGTCGGTCGAAAATCACCGATAATACAAGAATTAAATACATGAAAAGATTCTCGAATCTAGTCACATAACATTTAAGCTTACCAAGAAATCGAGAGTTTCTACTGCAGTGGCTAGGGTAAGCATTGATAAAGGAGAGGCTATCCAAAATCCATAAAACAATTTATGGTTTAGATGTGCTGGAAGTAGAATCATAAATGTTAGTGCTAAAGTTATACTTAAAAAATGAGGTGAATAAATTTTTCCGCCCAGTATTATAATTTCCTGCATCTCATCGTATAAATGCAAGATCATTTTAACACTATTGTATTCCAAGAAGATGATGTTGTTTTCTTCAGAACTTCACAATTCAATTTTTCCAATAAATTTGGACACATACATAAATCAGTGTATACTCTTACAATTAGGAGAAGTAGTTGAAAAGTGAATACATAAATAATAATATAGAAGTAAACATTTATCTCATACAACGATATCACTGTAACTATCGCAGTTATAAGTCCAGAAATCACTAGAAAGATACCAACGTTTCCATTTGTCTCAATTATTTTCGATTGTGTTTGAAATATCTTTTGAATATAATTTTCCAGCTTTTTAGCTTTTGATATGTATTGGTCATAGATGTTTCGTTTTATGAGGCATAAGTTGAAAGATGCACCAATATTATTGAAGAATAATATGACGGAATAAATAAAATCAAGTAATGCTATAGATGGCACATACGGCGAATAATATACTTTTATTTTTATGTACATTGTGAAAGCGTTAGAAATTAATATTAAAATCCAAATAAAGATCCACTTTCCAATAAAATTTTTGTTTCTTTCTTTTGACCTTCTTTGAAGTAGACTATAATTCAGTAGCCCTTGAATAATTTTTGCGCTGAACATATTTATTCCAACCTATGATATCTACTAGCTAGGGAATGATATTGTAGATTTATTTTCACAATAAATGTTAAGGGTTAAGTAAAGTTTAAATATTAAGTATTCATGAGCCTAAAGCTTATGAATACTTAATATTTAATCATGATGCCGACCCAAAATGTGAACGAACAGGATATCAAATAAATGGCCATTAGGCGAAACATACTAATGATCATTTCTTTACAATGTTTTATATGGGTTCATATCTGAAAACTGTTCTATTTATTAATAAATAGCAGACAACTGCATCTATATTGATTTACCACAAATAAAAGCAAAATGCAATATCTGGGCGGCCGAGCTTTGCTCAGGTAACACTGGATTTAGGGTGGAACTGAGTTATTATTATCAACCTCGCATTTTTTGAAGAAATCCACTTATATAGATAATCTTAAAAATGGAAACTTTATCTATGTACCAAATTTGAAGAAAATGGTTAGTGTGGAATTGCAGTCACATACTAGGGATGAAACACGTCAAGCTTACGGAAGTATTTTATTCCTTTCTCAAGACATCTTTAAATGAGCTATATTTGTTTTTGTTAAATGTTAGATGGATGGTGGTTTTAAAGAAGGTTTTATATTTACTAACTCAGTTTATATAATAAAATTTGTTACGACAAAAAATACAAGCATTTTCATTATTATAGTTTGTTTCACGAATGATGGTTATTGCGTGCAATTATTCACGAGCTACATGCATTACGCTATACTTCTCATCGCATCTCATTATAATGAAATTCTCTAATACTTTTGTGGGTCTAAGATACGACATCAGTATATCAAGCTCATCTCCTTCAATACCAAGATAGGGCACTGCTCGTGTGTCCGAAGGCAACGCAGTATTTATTTCATAGGCGTCATAAAGTCAAAGTGACATCTCAGAGAATTTAGTTGAATAAATTTATATTTTATAGCTTAAGCAGTAATCTTATGTTTCTGCATTATTTTTGACAATAAATCTTTCATATCATTTGCTTATTTAATTAGTTGATATGTTTTTCTCCCTAATTATATGAACTTCCTTGCAACGTATAAAAAATTGAAATATCCTATTTTCTCTCGAAATCGTAACGCCTCTGATTTCCTCCCGTCAGTTGAATTGATCCGTTTCTCGTGTTTTCAAGGCAGACGCCATCATTCAAGAAACAAACTATATTTACATTTGTATACTAAAGGTAATTATAGTAAGAAAATATAAAAATTTAAATTATTTTGTCAACATTGTCTAAGTTACAGTTACAGTTAAAAAAGTCTCACAACTATGAAGCCTGTGGAAGAAATAAAGAATTTCAGAGAAACTATAAGAACCCAATTATTTGATATATGTCATGTACTGTACATAAAATATAGAAGAAAAGTGTATAGTAATCAATAGTACTTTGTTTTATGGATAGAAGGTATGCTGTATCTTGTTGACATGTGTACAAAGTAAATCAGAGATATTTAGTATGAAAAGAAACTACGTTTTTTATCCCTAGGCGTTGATTGCTGCCACTCAATCAAATGAAATGAGCTCTATAAACAAAAATATAATGAAAATATTAGTATATGATACTTCAAAATGTCAACTTGCTACCATTGGAACCTTTATAATTGACATGAAAAAAAAAAAGAATGTTGTCTCATCGCATTGAATTCATACATTGTTGTCACTAAGAGTCAACTAATGAAATTGATTCTTATCATTGGCTGCTGCCCCCCCAATCAACTTTATCAATTGTATAAACTTGAATAATGTACCTAATATGTGTCGACTTTATCACGATGGACTCCTTGGTTTGAACTGGGCGCGAAGTAACAAGTTAGAAAACTCCGAAGAAATCACTAACAAGCATCTGGGAGTGGACGATGTGCGGCCTTGAGCCCGCCAAATCAAGCTGGAACAGCTTCGTCGACGACTGCATGACTAGTCATTAGTAGCGGACTCTGGATACCTGGCGACCTCCAGTTTCAATTAGCCTCCTCACGGCACGCGGGGCTCTGCTTTAAGAGACCTCTAGTTCCCTAGCTACTCGTCCAATATGAATGGAAACTAAAATAAATAAATAAAGGATGGTGATCCTAAATCACCAAAAAACATAGAGGTGTCTAGAGCACCTCAAACTATCACTATGGAATCCACCTCGAAGGAAAGGGAGCTTGTAGAGACCCAACAGGACATGGAAGTAGAACCTTCACATGGAACAAGAAGTATGAGTGGCGCTGCGAAAAAAAGGATTAAATACCTTCGAAGCGGCATGAGCATTGACGAGGCACGTAAAATGGCCCTAATGCCCATACAAAAGCCCCAAGCTTCGACGAAAACATCCAAAAGGATTAGGTCTGAAGAATCTTCGTCTATGGAAGCCTCAACAAAAGCCAAGTCGAATATAGGAAGCTGACAAGGGCCAAACGCCTAGTCGACTCCCGCGACCCGTCAAGCAGCCGCCGCTTCTGGAGGGACAACCGAGGGTCGGAAGAATCCGCCTTAGGTGTATCCTATAGGAACGCGGCCTTGGGTGTTAGGGTTGGCCTCATGCATGCCCAATATCTAAACGAGCTTCAGACCACCAACCAGCTGAAGGCCGTTTAGAGGCAAGTTCTAGAAAAGGTCATGCAGCTAAGGAGAGTTGACTCTCGTCAAACCCTGCTTTCTTGATGCCAGTTTTATAAACCAGGTTGGATCCTTATTTCCTACAAAAATAATGAAACTTCAGAGTGAGCCAAGAGCTTAAACCCTGGCAAGAAGCAAATGTTGTTGCCGTGGAAGACGAAAATATTTCCCGACCAACGATGTTGAATGGATACTTCAGGTATAGCCACTGAGAAAAAAACGTGTCATTATGGGATATATTGAGTCCCAAAAGGATGGGAAGAGTTGATTCATTTGTTTTTCATTTGCTTAAATGCCAAACTACCGCGTCATATTGAAAAATTGAAATATCTCCAAAACTATCAAAAATAAGTGCCAATACGTATAAATAGAATCGAAAGAGAATTAAAATCCGCATCTATCAATGTAATTTGTCTAGTATAATACTACTTGAAAAAATCAAGTTATCTCTGATTTAAGTTTTCTCAAATCAAAAATTCTATTCATAGCAACCTTATCACCATGAACTTTCAAATCAACCTTGAATAAGGGAGCGACTCCAACCTAATTAATTGCAAAAAACTGCACATTAAAATCTCTCATACTTTTCATGATATTTACATTTCTCTGGGATGCTGTAACAGTAGGCAATTTTTTTCAGAAAACTGAAAATATCTTCAAAACTTTCAGACTTTTGCCCAACAAATGTTAACAAACTGACCTTTTTTTATCAAGGAATTCAAAAACGTAGAAAAATACAGGGTGTTCCATTTAAAACAACGAAGTGATGGCCAGTTTCCGGTATACCCGGGAGTCGGCCATCTTTTAAAATAATTTTAAAATGTAGTCTACTTAATCGTAGACAATTTTTATAAAAGCAATATTGATCTATCTCTAATAGATCAGCCACGATCCACCAAATACCGCCAGCTGCCCCACCCTGTATAGGTGATAATTTGATACACGTAGAGTTGCTTTAGGTCCAACATGCCAGTGTCTGAGAAGAGGCTGTTCGATGGGTGAGTGCGTTTTTTGTTATATATAGTTTCAGATTGTTTTTTGCAAAACATCTAACTGGTTGAGATGTGTGAGTAATGCACCTCTCCAGCTGAGTATTGCATATTGCAGTTTTGACTCTACCAGGGCATGCTAAATAATTTTCAGGTGAGTGGTGTCCAGAATATTTCGTATTTGATTAAATTTGTACTGCAGAATTCTAAGCGTTTTTGTGGAATTTTTAATGTGTACGCTCCATCGTAGAAATTAATCTAAAGTTACTCTTGAGTGTCAGTCAGAAATAAAACTCGAAGTCGTCTCCACAATTTTATTCTATAAAAACCCATTATCAATCAGTTATGGTTCTGTAATAATAAAATTACTGGAATGAATAAATTAACAGGTACAAACTACAAAATGGTTACTCACGTGGAGATTAATTTTATTTTATTATTAGAATTATTTTTAAGTTCAACAATGTAAGTCAATTTAATTTGTTTAAAATTCGGA
Organism: Crioceris asparagi; assembly: GCA_958507055.1. Taxonomy (NCBI): domain Eukaryota; kingdom Metazoa; phylum Arthropoda; class Insecta; order Coleoptera; family Chrysomelidae; genus Crioceris; species Crioceris asparagi. The sequence goes on from OY293826.1 coordinate 31,305,525, forward strand.
ATCAATTTTTAATTTTAGTATTCTCCGTGTATTTTTATGATGTGGTGAAAAATCTTTATCTCCACGTGAGTAACTATTTTGTACTTTGTACCGGTTAATGTATCCATTCCAGTAATTTTATTAGTACAGAACTATGACTGATTGATGATGGGTTCTTATAGTCCCCAAACATGTCTCACCCCCCTTAATATTATTTAAATAAAATTGTGGAGACGACTTCGAGTTTTATTTCTACTATCAACATCACTCTACTTTAAGAATTGGACTTTTTGCTACAATTACTCCAGAGTACTTGATGTTTTTATAGGAGTTGATCACTTTTATAGTTCCATGATTGTCTACATGTATTGTCCTGTACTCTGGTAATGTTATCATGTTGTTGGCAAATGGTATAAAAAGGTCATTTTCAAATTTATTGGGCCTGTTGTTCGAAACAGCGGCTAATCATGTGCTAAGCTTATCCCGTGCTTAGCTCGCATGGAGGCTTAATTTTTTTTAGCGTTGTTCGAAGTCGAATGTACGGTGGCTAACCTTAGCCGCGGCTAAGCCATTTGTCCTTTCGTTGCAAACTTCACGCTACGTGAGCGGGTCGTCATGTGTCAAAATTTTGTTGATTAATAAGTTAAACTAGTTGTCATCGTTGTTTGTTTTGGTAGTGAATAATGAAATCTAAATATTTTCTGTGAAATATATTTTGAGAGAATGGAAAGAAAAAGAAAGAATTTTAATCTTGTGGACCGAGCTACACTCCTGCGGCTTATTGAAAGGAAAGTTAATTATTTTCAAGTGTATTTTACAATGAACATAAAAAGGTATTGAAATGACAAGATGCGTAAATAGTATTATTATTTATTATACTCATAAGAAACATTACAGTGGAATATACAATTATTATTTTTAATAGAAAGTTATATAATTTTGTAATTACAACTGAAAATAAACAGAAAAAATAATAATAATAAACAATATTTGCATATATTACTACAATATGTATATCTTGCAGTTTATAAACTACACATAAAACAACTAGCAATTATGGTATATAAATTCAAGACTTATATTCTATATTATTAATTTGCAGGAGATATTGATGTGCCAACACCCCTGTTGTTATTATAGAGGCTCTGGCATGTACCCTTTCTTTGGAACCAGATTGCCAACTCCCAGAACCTCGAACCACCAACACTCCAGCTCCATCTCTCAAACAAAAAGATCCATCTCATCCTCGATCCAGAAAATGTCCTGTGCAGAAAAAAATGTTAGTGTGGAACAATATAAAAGAAAATATTATTAGTAAAGCATAGAAAAATAAAAATTCTTTAGAAAAACTTTGAGCTGAATTTATTCATTCTGCACTAGGCGCCTCGAACTATCATCACTTCGTTGTTTTAAATGGAGCACCCTGTATTTTTCTACGTTTTTGAATTCCTTGATAAAAAAAAGGTCAGTTTGTTAACATTTGTTAAAAGTCTGAAAGTTTTGAAGATATTTTCAGTTTTCTGAAAAAAATTACCTAGAGCATCCCAGAGAAATGTAAATATCATGAAAAGTATGAGAGATTTTAATGTGCAGTTTTTTGCAATTGATTAGGTTGGAGTCGCTCCCTTATACAAGGTTGATTTGAAAGTTCATGGTGATAAGGTTGCTCTGAATAGAATTTTTGATTTTAGAAAACTTAAATCAGAGATAACTTGATTTTTTCAAGTAGTATAGTACTAGACAAATTACATTGATAGAGGCGGATTTTAATTCTCTTTCGATTTTATTTATACGTATTGGCACTTATTTTTGATAGTTTTGGAGATATTTCAATTTTTCAATATGGCGCGGTAGTTTGGCGTTGAAGCAAGTGAAAAACAAATGAATCAATGGTTTTTATTTTTGGTGAATGCTACAGGAATTGTTTATTGGCTTCAAGAGTTAATCAAGAAAAAAATTCGGACTAAACACATTCGCAAGAAAGAAGGTTTTGGAGAGTATTAGGAAAATTTCTTACAACGTGAACTGTGAAATACTTTTAAAACTTCTTTCCAAAACTAAACAATAACTATAAACATAACATTCAAATAATATTTAAACGTAAAAATTAAAACAATACATCAAAAATAACAAGTAAATCGTTTACAGCAACTGTTCAAAGTGGCCATCTGGATGAATCTGGTTATTCTTTAATATTCGACCGATTGATCTAGAACTGATGTCTAGATTAGAACTTGAAATTCGTCGAGTTATGTTCGATAACAGAAGCTAATACTGGAAACTCATTGCCTTCCTTAGTAAATGTTTTTTTCTCGAAGAGGTGTTGTGTATTTTACACTTCCAGTTGTAACAAATCTTCCAAATACCCTACAAAAACTGCTTTCTTGCGGATGTCTTCTTCTTTCTTGATAAACTCTTGAAGCAAATAGATAATTCCTGTGGTATTTACCGAGAATAAATACCATGTCTATCACATTTCTTCCGTAGATAACTTCAGTTTCAAAATTACACGAACAAAAACATAAAGTTTTCGTAAAAAGGAGTCAACATTTTCAGTTTGACGGCGTGTGTGACATATCAGTCTTCATCTTTATCTTCATATCAGATTCATTTGTTTTTCATTTGTTTCAACGCCAAACTACCGCGCAATATTCCGTGAAAGGGTAAACACAAGAAAATTGAAATATTTTGAAAAATATCAAAAATAAGTGGCAATACATATTGATATTGAAAGACAATTAAAATCCGCATCTATCAATGTAATTTGTTTAGTACTATGCTATTTGAATATTTTCTAAAATCAAAAATTCAATTCAGAGCAACCTTATCTACTTGAACTTTCAAATCAACCTTCAATAAGGGAGCGACTCCAACTTAATTAATTGCAAAAAACTGCACTTTCAAATCTCTCATAATTTTCATGTTATTGACATTTTTCTGGGATGCTGGAACTGTAATTTTTTTCAGAAAACTTAAAATATCTTCGATACCTTCAGACTTATGCCCAACAAATGCTTAACAAATTGACCTTTATTTTTAACAAGGAATTCAAAAATGTAAGAAATAAAGGTTGTTCCATTTGAAATAACGAATTGATAGCCAGTTTCCGGTATACGTAGAATTCGGCTATCTTTGAAAATAATTTGAAAATGTAGTCGACTTAATCGTAACAGTTTTGCTCTATCTCTAATAGATCAGCCACGATCCACCAAACACCGCCAGCTGCCCCATCCTGTATATTATATTTATAACTGTAATTATATTCTGATCTGAATCTTACCAATATCCTTGGCATTGTATGAAACTCAGTGAATTGTTTACTTCTATTTTAAGATCAGGTTATTATATTTTTTATTTATTATCGTATTACCGTGTACTAAATTATATTGTGGAGATGTGGTAAGAACACAGAAAACTAAATTATCACCACGCACAACCAAAACGGTTTCAGTGGAGAAATTTTTTTTTCTCTTTATTCAGAACCAGAAAATGACCCAATGTATCACTTCTTATTTACTATTTATATATTTTCTTACGAGCTGAATAAACATATTTTTATTACTTTTATTATCTGGAACGGGAAACCCAGAAAGATCCTAGCCAAAAACTCACGTGATGGTCGCTGCGCGAGCAGATAGCTCAAAGGCTGTAGGGCCTAGAGCCACTAGAAGAAGGTTCCTTAACAAGGATATTATTAAGGTAAGAGGAATTAAATTTGCCGTGATAAACCTCCACAGATCCAAAGCCGCCAAGAGTGTCCTAGAGTTGGTGGTTGATAGAAAGTCAATTGACATTGGTCTGTTACAGGAGCCAAAGTACAACAGGGGCCAAATAAGAGGGATCCCAAATAGTACGGGTGAACTGATATACTGCACTAAAGAGAAAGGCCGCACGCGGCCATAATCCTAAGTAGCAAAATAAAGTTTACAACCCTAACGCAGTTTGTGAGGAGAGACCTGGTTGCAGTACTGGTTGACCTGTTGATTGGGGCACAGAAGATGCAGCTGATCTGCATCACAGCCTACATCCCGGGAGAGGACCGAGAGGCCCCATCGAAGGAGGTAAGTCAATTAACTGGTCACTGTATATTAAAAAACTTGAAATTTATTGTCGGCTGTGACGCAAATGCTTATCACTTGGCATGACCTAAATTATAGAGGGGAAAGTCTCTTCGACTTTCTAACCCAAAATAATTTCCAAATTGCGATCAAAGTTAATAACCCCATTTTCGTGAATAAAATAAGACAATAGGCTCTAGACATAACATTCATAAATGTCCTTATATTTACAAAAAATGACAAATGACAAATTACACATATAAAGGCAAAAGCTCTAATGAATCTCAATGTATGCAGGCAACTATTGGGAAAAACTTGGGGACTCAGTCCTAATATGGCCTACTGTTCTTGTGTTACAATGGATAACATTCATTTTAAAAAATTAAAAAAATTAAATATTTATATTATTGTAGAAAATGCGGTTTTAAGCTGGCTGTTTCAAATTTCGCACGAAAACGGAGCTCCAGTTACGATTACGTCACTCATGTCTATCATATTTGTTCGTCGCTGGCTTTCATAAGTATTGTATTGCAATTTTTTGTATAAGTACATACAAAAAACTGTAAATTATTTAAAATGAATCAATTTATAAAAAACTGTGTTGATTCATGTTTTGTGCCATTGTTTCCATCTACTTCAGCAGTCTCTAAACATTTTACTATACACATTTCTCCATCTCTTTTGATTTGAACATAGCGTTGCAGCCATAAGATTTTCTTGTTAAACTGAAATATATACTATTTGCAATAGGTATCTGCAGAATGAAACATACAATTCAACTTTGATTTGTACATACCGCAATAATTTAGTCCCTTTCATTTCCACTTGCAAATTCTGTAATTTCAACAAAAAAACATACAACCATGTCAACACTAACTTTGGTTAAATTCCTGGAGTCAGCTCCCAGCCGAGCTTCCATATTAGTATAAAATACAATTAATTTTGTAATGAAATGATATTTACCGTCTCACAAGTATAACCTCAAATATGGTCTTATCAAAAGATTTGTATTTTAAGTTTCTGCAAGCCTTTCTTTCTAAAAACTTCGCGATAGCTTTCATCATTATATTTCATATTCTTCATTATTCTTAGGAGTCGCTTTTGAATTACAAAAACTCTTTGTATATCACAGTTGCCTCCCCAGAAAATAATGCCATACTTCATTACTGATTGAAAATATTGATATGTCAATCAACCCATTCGTATTACTAAAAACTTGACATTAGTTACAATATTTATATCGTTTTCATAATAACATCCTATACAGGTGGCTTTTGAATGTTTGATTGTTTCGTCCTAAACATTATAGCATTGTAGTGATAGATTTTTATTATTCGAAATCGAAATATTCTGTGAAAACAAACCATGTAGGTACTTTTTTAATACCAGCTCAGCATTTTGTAAGGTATCAAATTCATCTTTGCCACTTATTAGTAAGTTTGTATCATCTGCATAGCACAAAATACTTTCAGTTGGATCTGTTATTGAGTAAATATTATTTGTGTATACTATGAACAAGATGCTTCCTTGTGCGATCTCGTTCCAGTTAGCCTGTTCTTTGTTCCCTGTTACTGAGATATGATTTGAATAGTTCGAGTGTGTGGCCCCCTCACACCATAAAGATTAAACTTTTCTAGAAGTCGATCCCTATTAATGCAACCGTAGGCCTTTGACAAATCAAAAAAAAAATCCAACTGACACTCCTATATTTTCAATATGCAGGGGTAACGTTCTAGTGAATTGAAACAAAGCTGTTTCAGTGGATTTGCCAGAGGTATACCTGTGATGATGTTCGTTGGACAAATTGCAGTTCTTAAGAAAAGTTATTAGTCTATTACACATAAGCGATTAAAAAATTTAGGAAGATCCTGATAATAAACTAATAATTGGTCTATAACTATCAAGTACTTACGGATCTCCTTTTTTGTATAATGGTTGAATTTGAGCCAATTTTAATTAGTAGAATAATAATAATAAATCTTATTAGTAAAATTGAGTAATTAATTATATTTCTAATTTTTTAAGTAAAAATTATTGGAACTAACAGAGTGAATTCTACATCAAAAATTAAAAAAATAATAGCGATTAAAAAAAATTGAGACAAACGGAGTCGGGCAGAAGATTTAGGGTCAAATCCGCATTAAAAGGGTCTATTTTTTTCTAGGTCAGAGAAAGTTTTTCTAGAAAGCAAATTTAATAGGATGATTATAATTACTGTGATTGAACATTTAACTCTGAAAAGAATGGTTTATACTTAATTTTAGATTTTTTGATTGGAGGTCAAATATAATATTTTATATTATATAAATATCTACCTCATCAGTAGATAGAAATATATAAGAATAATCAAACTACATCAAGAAAATAACAATATCAAGCAGCAGCTTCAAATCCAAAATGATGCTTAGAAGAAAAATGTCCTAAAGAATGTCGAATTAAGCAAATTAATAAGAAGGTAGTACCAATTATTACATGAAGTCCATGAAATCCAGTAGCTATCAAAGAAGGATGCTCCATAAATAGAATCTGCAATAGTAAAAGATGCTTCCATATATTTGTATCCTTGAAGAATTGTGAATTAAATTCCTAGTAAAACAGTGATAAGTAATCCTTGGATATTTTGTGACTAGTTATTTTCTATATGTCTGTGATGAGCTCATGTTACTGTTAATCCTGAAGTTAGAAGAATTAATGTGTTTAATAGAGGGATCTCTATATGAATAAAAGTTATAATTTCATTAGGAGGTCAATTTACTCCTAGTTCAATTCTAGGGGCTAATGATCTACGAAAAAATCCTCAAAAAAAATCTAATAAAAAAAAGGTTTCTGATACAATAAATAGAATTATTCCTCATCGTAATCCTAAGGTTACTCTAAAAGTATGAAACCCTAAAAATGTTCCTTGACGGGTGATATCTCGTCATCAAAGATATATAATTAATATTATTGAAATAGTAAAATTTACCTAAAAATTAAAAAAGAGATTAATGTTGAAGTTATTATAGGGCCAGTATTTCCGATTAAAGTTATTAATAAATGTCCAGCAATTATATAAGCAGATAATCGTACAGATAAAGTTAAAGGTCGAATAATATTACTAATTGTTTCAATACATACTATAAAAGGTATAAGAACGTTGGGAGTGCCTTGAGGTACTAAATGACCAAATATATGAGTAGTATTATTAATTCATCCATATAATATAAATATTAATCATAACGGTAAAGCTAAAGTTAAAGATATAATAATATGACTTCTAGTTCTAGTAAAAATATTGAAAATTATTGATTAAGATAAGTCTAAATAATGAGATAAAAATTAGGGTTCTTCCTAAAGATTTAGGATTATTAATTAATACTTTTATCGCATTGTGTAAGGTTATTATAATTTTAAATCTAAGCATAGAAATTCAGGAAGGAATTAATCAATATATTGGTGGAATAATAATTAAGCCACTTATTGTTCTAAGTCAATTAATTGATATATTAAAGTTAGTAGATGGATCAAAAGATCAGAATAGATTTATTACCATTTTCAGTTTTTTTTTTGAGATACTTTAATTTCTATTTTATTTGGTTGGTATAAATGAATGAAATAATTTCTTACATTAAAAATAAAAAATAAAAATAAAGTATATAAATAAGCTAATTCAATTTAAAGGGGCGATTTGTGGGATTAAACATTATTTATTTTAAACTGATTTTAGTTTGACAAACTAATGTTATAGATTTAACAACATTTTTTATAAGGAGTAAAATTTTACTATGATTTGGTTTAAAATTCCAACGCTTTAAATCAGCCACCTAATGAAATTTGAATTATTTTCTTAATCCATTTAATAAAATATTTAGGAGAAATTCTTTCGATTACAATAGGTATAAATCTATGGTTAGCCCCACAAATTTCGGAGCATTGAACAAAAAATAACCCAGTTCGATTAATTGTAAATCTAATTTGATTCAATCGTCCAGGAGTTCCGTCAATTTTTACCCCTAATGATGGGATAGTTCATGAATGAAGAACGTCAGCAGATGTTACTAGTATTCGAATTTGAGATTCATAGGGGAGAATTACTCGATTATCTACATCTAAAAGACGAAAATTGAAAGATTTTAGCTCGTTAATTGGGAGTATATAAGAATCAAATTCAATGTCCTTTAATCTGAATATTCATAAGATCAATATCATTGATGTCCAATAGTTTTAATTGAAATTATAGGGTTATTAATTTCATCTAGAATATATAGTAATCGTAAGGAAGGTACAGCAATAAAGATTAATGTTAATGCAGGTAAAATAGTTCAAATTACTTCAATTCGTGGTGTTTGGAAGGGGAATTAACTACTAATGGAAAGGATAGGGAATTCAACCCCGTGAGTTGGTGTCAAGCCCTGAAAGAAATATTTCGTGATGTTTCTAGAAACATCACAATTTGCGAAAAAGAAATGATAAATTTCAGCTTAACCAGATGGTATGGCGCAGGAACTATACGCTCTCTGATAATGCCAAAGGAATTGATGCCAAACTAATGCCCAAGTTCAAGGGAAGTTTTAGAATTGCGAAAGTCTTATCGCCCTGGTCTTGTGAATTGATTGATATCTCCGGGAAGTCTTTTGAAATTTGACATTCAAAAGACCTAAAGGCTCCTCACCCGCCCAAAGTTGAGGAGAATTATGATACTTCGGTATCGATACTTTAAGGTTAATTCAAATGCACCTGTCAGACTTTTCCCTGCTTATAGAATAGCTGCTCTACTTCTAGATAAATCATAACTGTGATTTTTCGCAAATCGAATAAAACTATACTACTCCTTGAACTACTAGGAGAGTCGTGGCCATCATTAGTGGGACCTGGGTGGCGAAACTATAAGATATTGGTATGCAATGCACGCCAAGCCATAGTTATAGCAAGAAACGTCTAGTGAATTCACGATATTGGTGGAATTTCCGTGGTATAGGAAGATCTTCCCTGGAAGCTTTTAGATGGTAAGGACTTGCCTACGGAGCTCAGTACGGAGCAGTCTGGCGAGTCGAGTCCCAAATATGAGGCTAGCTGCAGGGGAAATAAATGGCGCTCTGTTTAAATATAGACCGTCCCAGTTGTAAATACTGTAAATATAAATGGCACAGAGTAACTACTTTGCTACCAACTGATAGTTGTATATATAGTAAGTGTAAATAGTCTGTGATGTATTTGGTATAAATAAAGTGTAACTAAATAAGCAGAGAATTAAATAAATCTCAGTAATTGTTTATTTACCCGTTACACTGGTTTCAGATGTGAGATCTCTAATTTATTGCTCAGTTAATTTACCTAGGCTTCCAATTGTTCTTTTAGGAATCCTAAGTGACCTAAAAACTTATCTTTCAAAATTCTAGAATGTCATTCTAATCGTTTGTCTTGTTTACTATTTTTCTTATTTTTTTATAATTTTACTTCTTATATTCTAACTTCTTTGCTATTCTTTCTTCTTGTTGTTCTAATTTATATTCTACTTTTTCGAACCCCGCGATATCGAATCTGCCGGTGTTGGGACCCATACCCTCTCTAATGAGAGCCTCTCGAAGATGATCTTGTAGATGCTTATTCTTCCCCTGGATGTCTTTATTGCGTTCTTCGAGCTCTCTCTTCAGGTATGGCACTTTCAACTGCATTAACTTGTCAATTTTTCAGATTCTTACAGTAATTATTTATTTTTCTTCAGCTATTTATCCACACCTCAACAATTGTAACGGATTTCGCAGTTCTTCAGTGTGGATAAATTGATTAAATCTTCAAATTTTAAATAAAAAGTATTTATTTTAATATAACACACAATGCATGCACAAAATAGTAAATAGGATACTGTTGGCTCGAATTAAATTAAATTTAAACAGTATTTCAATATTTCTTAATGTCAGTTATAGTTCCATGCCTGCAACTAACAAGATTGTCCTATGAAATGTAAAAATAAAATAAAACAAATTTCTTGGTTAGTCCCTGGTCTTCAGGAGGTCGCCTTCTTCATGTTGGCTCATCAGCATATCCATTTTTTAATTGTAACATTGAGTTTGTAGACGAGGACAAAGCTTCTCGATCTGCCTCCTCTTATCGGGCGTTGATAGCTAGTCTTTGTGAACTACTCAGTTCATTCATATTAATTTCGCTCTCGGGGTAACACTAAAAAGACAGGCTGTCTTCCACTGTTATTTGATGATAGTGGTGGTGACTTTTTCTCTTACGTTACTCAGTTCATCTTTGATACTGACACTTGTGTTCCTCCTTTGTTGGCGGCTTTGTTGGTCTACTGGCACGGCTGGAAGGCGAACTACGCAGTTCATCCATCAGGGTGTCAGTGACCATAATGTGTCGGGATAGGGCTACCCCGTCCACCACCTCTGTCTGTACGTCGGTGTTCTAGCGGTTCCTGGGTAGCTACTCAATTCACGCTCCCGCCAACTTCCAGCTTCGTACTCGGTTTGTGGCTATTTTTGAAGTTGGATTTGTAGAAGATGATCGCCTCTGTTTTCTCCGTATTCAGGGCGATCTTCCACACTATGCACCATTCTTGGAGTCCGTTCAGTGCTTCTTGAGAGAGACGGGCTTCGCGTTGTGCCCCCTGTTTCATACGGTAGTGGAACTCCAGAACAATCCCGTACCAACAGGACTCCTCCTGCTCTAGGCTCATTCCAGACAACATAGCCCGTCCTAATATCACATGCAATAATCTCTTCTAGTTTTTCATCATAATCATCTGCTGTAGTCTATTTCAGAAATTTCTTAGATAAGTGAATCGACTCCTCATACAAACGAATGTTCCGTTCGAGATTCACTCGTAATCGCTGATAATATTCAATAAATGCTTCAAAGAAATAAGCAAATTGAATGTCTGTATTGATGATGTTTATTTTATAGAACTCAACCTTGTTCAACTGTTTGGAATCCTCAACATTGCAACACAAATAATCTTTGACGGTACTAAAAATTCCAACACATACAGATTCCAATTCTTTACCATTTTGGTCGTATCTGATGGATCGGAACAAGAAGGCCCCAGTATTATTCACAAAAGATACCTCTTCAGTGCATTTTGCTCTAACAATTGTCCCGCTGACATGTTAAAGGCTTTTGTACAGAACATCAAAAGCATCAGACTGATTTATGTTATTTCTATACATCATGTTTGCGAAAAGATTTTTCGTATTGGTAATACAGAGCATCGAAAGCTCAGATCATGTTTGCGAAAAGACGTATTCGTCGATGTGAGGCTTTCGGAAAATGTTGAACACTTGGGATGACAATTTTTTGCTCACTAAGCTGATGAATATGTTTGAATGCCTTCTTGAGGACGACTGATGGATTTCATGCAGGATCATAGATTTAAAACTACTTAATACCATTCTTTTTTAGTTCCAATCGCCTTATGGTTTTTTAGTTTGGTATCGTTGCTATTGACAGATACATAAATGAAAAATGATTTGGCGTTTTGGCGATAGCATAACCAGTGTCAGCGTCAATAGCGAATTCATAAATGTATGGGAGAGTCTATAGATGTAGAATGTTTGCGAAGTAATGGTTCTGTCAACATTTATCGTTCGCATTTTCATAATTTTCCCAAAATCATAGGTGAAATTCCCAATATGTTTGCCAGACTATTATTTGAGTGAAATCAATTGCATGACTTCTACAAGTAACTTCACTTTTCAAAGTATTAATATTCGGTTTGAGATAGAAAACATCTGCAGGCTGCATTTTAACTTGTGAAGATGTAACAATTTGTTCTCAGATTAACTTTACAATATCCTCAATCTCGTATACTCCAGTAAGCATAGCAATACTTTTTCTTTGTTCATTATTAAATTAATAAAACTTTGTACCATCCTCAGTATTTAGGTATTATTATTATTATGTTGTAGGAAATCAAACTGAGTAAAGCTAAACCATATTCAGGTTCAAGGTCCAAGTGAAAAGGAGGCGAAAAATCAAGACAAGAGCGATTCTTTACAGTCAGTATCATAGATATGACTGATTAGGAGAGCGGAAAGAAGTAGATTTTAAATTAATCAGTACTTTATTTTGACAGCGTTACAAGACATAATTGATCACAATCTATACGATTGTATTTCTGATACCCATCATAATTATAAACAATGAGTGTTACAGACATTCTTGCATGCCACCCAATTTGTACCGGGATTGATGGAGAAATCTAAATTCAGCAATGCTCACTCACGACACCAAGGGCGCGTATTAGGGAGAGTCTCGCCCCCTTAAAACGCTACGAAAATATGGGATTTTTAGCTTTTTGTATACTTTAGAATCTATCAAACATATAATGCTCTATTGGGTAGCTTTAGTAGTTTCTTTGTTTCTTCAACTACAATTCTGCTCCATCCTATTTCTTAAGGAACAGTCAGTATCCTTTGCATGTTTTCCATAAATACAAGCCAGATACCAAATGTTCCATAACTTGATTATAGCGTTTATCTTCTTCCAATTTTTCGTTAGCATTTTCTGTATCAATTACTCTTTGCAATGACACACTCCGTTCCCAACCAATGCTTCTGATGGTGGAAGGCCTGATAGGGGAAAAAATCCCGATGGCCTGTAGCCAGCGGAAAGGTAAATTTCTCAAAATTCATGAATTGAAATTTGAACAACCTTTTTATTGGTATACCTACATGTTATTACATGCAAATTGCCTATTTTCAACCGTATGTGTCATAGCCTTGAGGTTATATGTTGTTGTTTTGGCTGTTGAATATAATGCAGATAGGGCTCGCGTTTTACTTCAAGGCATATTTTTTTTCTATTTCTTGTCAATAATTATACTACAAATATTTTTAAATCAGGGTCTATATTAAGATCTCCAGAAAATGTACAATTACATCTAATTTATATTGAGTTTTCATGTTTTACCAATATTTCTTATTGTTTTCATTATTTTTTTTTCTGTGCATTTTATGAAAAATTCCTTTGAACAAAATCTTTAAGAGATTGATTTTTGTAGCAAAGTTCAACTTGATACCTTCAATACTGCGACCTATATATATATATATATATATATATATATATATACAGAGCTATACTGTTGCGCTGTTCCCCTTTCTGCAGACAGATGTCTGCCTCGATTTAATTCACATACTTAGACTCAGTTAATTAATAGCCAATAACGTTTGAATATAAAATCATTTCATGTGAATTCCATAATGTATACAATGTATAAAGAGATGCAAATCTTAAAGTGGTATTTTGGGGGTCACTAGATGCAAGATACTATAAATATGTTTATTGTGGCTTATGCAAATAGGCCAATTCCGTTACAGCCCGCTATTACTCGAATTGTTAAAAATTCGAGAAATGTGGATGTATTCAGAACTGCCTGAAGTGTCATAATGTTGATGAGCCACCACGTGTAATACCAAGTAATGAAGAACTTGAGGATAGGGAAGTAACTGTTTGTGCCACAGTTAAAGCCAGTGAACCTTGTACAAGTCGAGAAATTGCAGATCAAGTTAATATGAATGACAGAACTGTTATTTTGAAAAGGAATGGATACTAATGTTACAAAGTTCAGAAAACTCAGGAAATTTATCCCCAGGACCAAATTAAACGGATGGAATTTTGTGAAACCATGATGGAAAAACAAAATGACAATGATTTATTTCTCAGTACCCACAAAAACTCAATGTTTGGACAGGAATTTTAGGAGGCTATATATACTATACAATGATAGGTCACTTCTTTATCGAACGGTTACTACTACTACTACTTCCTATTAATTTAGGGGACATTTGGTTTCCACAGGATGGTTGTATAAGTCACAATGCACGACCAGTGACACAATTTCTCGAAAACACGTGTCCCGGTCGATTGATATCTACACATGGTACGATCAAGTGGCCTCTCAGATCACCAGATTTATCTCCCAATGATTTTTTTCTTTGGGGATATCTGAAAGGATCCATATATAGACATGAATTTCAGAGAGCTACAATTCTTGATGAATTAAGGGGGAAAATTAACCAGCATTGTGGCAACATTACGCCAAATCTACTCAGCGATATGAGGTTATCTCTGTTTCACAGATTTGGCTATTGTTTTGCACAACAAGGTGGCTTATTTGAACTTTTATTACATTAGATCTGTATTTTTTTACATTTTAGTTTATTAGTCAGAAGTTGTTTCTTAATTTCGTATGATGTAAGTTTTTAGTTTATTTTTTCAGAAATCACCATTATGTTCTATTTATTTTTTCTTTTATTATTCGCAGAATGTCTTTTATATATATATATATATATATATATATATATATATATATATATATATATATATATATATATATATATATATAATAATGGAGACGCTCTACACCTTTGAGTAAATAAAAGCACAAAGGTGTAGAGCATCTCCATTATTATTATATATATATATATATATATATATATATATATATATATATATATATATAAAAGACATTCTGCGAATAATAAAAGAAAAAATAAATAGAACATAATGGTGATTTCTGAAAAAATAAACTAAAAACTTACATCATACGAAATTAAGAAACAACTTCTGACTAATAAACTAAAATGTAAAAAAATACAGATCTAATGTAATAAAAGTTCAAATAAGCCACCTTGTTGTGCAAAACAATAGCCAAATCTGTGAAACAGAGATAACCTCATATCGCTGAGTAGATTTGGCGTAATGTTGCCACAATGCTGGTTAATTTTCCCCCTTAATTCATCAAGAATTGTAGCTCTCTGAAATTCATGTCTATATATGGATCCTTTCAGATATCCCCAAAGAAAAAAATCATTGGGAGATAAATCTGGTGATCTGAGAGGCCACTTGATCGTACCATGTGTAGATATCAATCGACCGGGACACGTGTTTTCGAGAAATTGTGTCACTGGTCGTGCATTGTGACTTATACAACCATCCTGTGGAAACCAAATGTCCCCTAAATTAATAGGAAGTAGTAGTAGTAGTAACCGTTCGATAAAGAAGTGACCTATCATTGTATAGTATATATAGCCTCCTAAAATTCCTGTCCAAACATTGAGTTTTTGTGGGTACTGAGAAATAAATCATTGTCATTTTGTTTTTCCATCATGGTTTCACAAAATTCCATCCGTTTAATGTGGTCCTGGGGATAAATTTCCTGAGTTTTCTGAACTTTGTAACATTAGTATCCATTCCTTTTCAAAATAACAGTTCTGTCATTCATATTAACTTGATCTGCAATTTCTCGACTTGTACAAGGTTCACTGGCTTTAACTGTGGCACAAACAGTTACTTCCCTATCCTCAAGTTCTTCATTACTTGGTATTACACGTGGTGGCTCATCAACATTATGACACTTCAGGCAGTTCTGAATACATCCACATTTCTCGAATTTTTAACAATTCGAGAAATAGCGGACTGTAACGGAATTGGCCTATTTGCATAAGCCACAATAAACATATTTATAGTATCTTGCATCGAGTGACCCCCAAAATACCACTTTAAGATTTGCATCTCTTTATACATTGTATACATTATGGAATTCACATGAAATGATTTTATATTCAAACATTATTGGCTATTAATTAACTGAGTCTCAGTATGTGAATTCAATCGAGGCAGACATTAGTCTGCAGAAAGGGGAACAGCGCAACAGTATAGCTCTGTATATATATATATATATATATATATATATATATATATATATATATATATATATATATATATATATATATATATATATATATATATATATATATATATATAGGTCGCAGTATTGAAGGTATCAAGTTGAACTTTGCTACAAAAATCAATCTCTTAAAGATTTTGTTCAAAGGAATTTTTCATAAAATGCACAGAAAAAAAAATAATGAAAACAATAAGAAATATTGGTGAAACATGAAAACTCAATATAAATTAGATGTAATTGTACATTTTCTGGAGATCTTAATATAGACCCTGATTTAAAAATATTTGTAGTATAATTATTGACAAGAAATAGAAAAAAATTATGCCTTGAAGTAAAACGCGAGCCCTATCTGCATTATATTCAACAGCCAAAACAACAACATATAACCTCAAGGCTATGACACATACGGTTGAAAATAGGCAATTTGCATGTAATAACATGTAGGTATACCAATAAAAAGGTTGTTCAAATTTCAATTCATGAATTTTGAGAAATTTACCTTTCCGCTGGCTACAGGCCATCGGGATTTTTTCCCCTATCAGGCCTTCCACCATCAGAAGCATTGGTTGGGAACGGAGTGTGTCATTGCAAAGAGTAATTGATACAGAAAATGCTAACGAAAAATTGGAAGAAGATAAACGCTATAATCAAGTTATGGAACATTTGGTATCTGGCTTGTATTTATGGAAAACATGCAAAGGATACTGACTGTTCCTTAAGAAATAGGATGGAGCAGAATTGTAGTTGAAGAAACAAAGAAACTACTAAAGCTACCCAATAGAGCATTATATGTTTGATAGATTCTAAAGTATACAAAAAGCTAAAAATCCCATATTTTCGTAGCGTTTTAAGGGGGCGAGACTCTCCCTAATACGCGCCCTTGGTGTCGTGAGTGAGCATTGCTGAATTTAGATTTCTCCATCAATCCCGGTACAAATTGGGTGGCATGCAAGAATGTCTGTAACACTCATTGTTTATAATTATGATGGGTATCAGAAATACAATCGTATAGATTGTGATCAATTATGTCTTGTAACGCTGTCAAAATAAAGTACTGATTAATTTAAAATCTACTTCTTTCCGCTCTCCTAATCAGTCATATCTATGATACTGACTGTAAAGAATCGCTCTTGTCTTGATTTTTCGCCTCCTTTTCACTTGGACCTTGAACCTGAATATGGTTTAGCTTTACTCAGTTTGATTTCCTACAACATAATACCTAAATACTGAGGATGGTACAAAGTTTCATTAATTTAATAATGAACAAAGAAAAAGTATTGCTATGCTTACTGGAGCATACGAGATTGAGGATATTGTAAAGTTAATCTGAGAACAAATTGTTACATCTTCACAAGTTATAATGCAGCCTGTAGATGTTTTCTATCTCAAACATAATATTAGTATTCTGAAAAGTGAAGTTACTTGTAAAAGTCATGCAATTGATTTCACTCAAATAATAGTCTGGCAAACATAATGGGAATTTCACCTATGATCAACTTGTGAATATTATGAAAATTCGAACGATAAATGTTGACAGAACCATTACCGCAAATATTCTACATCTATAGACTCTCCCATGCATTTATGAATTCGCTATTGATGCTGACACTGGTTATGCTATCACCAAAACGCCAAATTATTTTTCATTTATGTATCTGTCAATAGCAACGATACCAAACTAAAAAAACATAAGCCGATTGGAACTAAAAAAGAATGGTATTAAGTAGTTTTAAATCTATGATCCTGCATGAAATTTATCAGTCGTCCTCAAGAAGGCATTCAAACATATTCATCAGCTTAGTGAGCAAAAAATTGTCATCCCAAGTGTTCAACATTTTCCCAAGCCTCACATCGACGAATACGTCTTTTCGCATACATGATCTGAGCTTTCGATGGTCTGTACTACCAATACGAAAAATCTTTTCGCAAACATGACGTATAGAAATAACATAAATTAGTCTGATGCTTTTGATGTTCTGTACAAAAGCCTTCAACATGTCAGTGGGACAATTGTTAGAGCAAAATGCACTGAAGAGGTATCTTTTGTGAATAATACTGGGGCCTTCTTGTTCCGATCCATCAGATACGACCAAAATGGTAAAGAATTGGAATCTGTATGCGCTGTTGAAATTTTTAGTACCGTCAAAGATTATGTGTGTTGCAGTGTTGAGGATTCCAAACAGTTGAACAAGCTGGAGTTCTATAAAATAAACATCATCAATACAGACATTCAGTTTGCTTATTACTTTGAAGCATCTATTGAATATTATCAGCGATTACGAGTGAATCTCCTAAGATACACATACTATTGAAAACGTTCTACTCAAAGTAAATAGACTACATTCTACTGATCAAATTGCGGTTTCTTAAAGCAATCAAAGCTGACACCTATTTTGGTTCCATTCAGAAGATGGGAACTATGTATGTTACCTGCTCTCATATCAGACGCCACAAATGAAATATGAGTGATAAAAATGTCATCGTTTCTTGAAAGTCTACTAAAAATCACTAACCAGTTTGAGTTTGACTGTCATCATGAGATGCGTTCGTAGACATTCAAGTATATTATGAAACATCAATACCAAATAAAAGAAATCGCCATAAGCATTAGTCATCGATGTAGTAATTACATTCTACATCCGGAGAATTCATTTTTATCACTCAGCAAAGAAAACAGAAATAATCCTTATCATTGAAGAAAAAATTTCATGGAATGAAATATTATTCAGGCTCTGGAGCGTACGAAATATTGAATAATATTCTTGAAATTTCTTTTGCTGAAATTGACGTCTTTGATGTTCGAGGACATCAGAAGAAAATATTATTGGATGACAAACTACGATCTTTCTACATGCATGTGGCTGCTGTTTTAAATTTGGAGGATTTCGACTACTGATTGCAGTGTGCTCCAACAGTGAGACATCATGTATGCGTTGCGGTCTCATACAATTGCAGCCTTAGAAATTGTAATATTCTATACCAATGGTTTTTTAACAACTATACCAATGGTTTTTTAAAATGATAACTAACTAAACGATTCACTAATCAAAGGGATTTCAATTTAAATTTGAAAAACATTTATGTATTTAATAGTTTCATTGGAAATGTTGTCATTTATTCATCATTAACGTTGGTTTCATTCTTTCCTACTTCAGCTTTTACCACATGGAAGATTTCTTACAGAATCTCGAACGGAACATTCATTTGTATAAGGAGTCGATTTACTTATCAAAGAAATTTGCGAAATAGACTACACCAGATGTTTATGAAGAAAAATTGGAAGAGATTGTTGCATGTGATACTAGTCCTAAATTTGATAAAACTGTTTCTTTTATCAAAGCACGGGCTATGTTGTCTGAAATGAGCAACACCAAGCAGAAGTGTTCGGAAACGTTTAAGCGTGCCTAGAGCAGGAGGAGTCCTGTTGGTACGGGATTGTTCTGGAGTTCCACTACCGTATGAAACAGGGGGCACAACGCGAAGCCCGTCTCCAAAAAGCACTGAACGGACTCCAAGAATGGTGCATAGAGTGGAAGATCGCCCTGAATACGGAGAAAACAGAGGCGATCATCTTCTCCAAATCCAACTTCAAAAATAGCCACAAACCGAGTACGAAGCTGGAAGTTGGCGGGAGCGTGAACTGAGTAGCTACCCAGGAACCGCTAGAACACCGACGTACAGATAGAGGTGGTGGACGGAGCAGCCCTTTCCCGACACATTATGGTCACTGACACCCTAATGGATGAACTGCGTAGTTCATTAGGGGGTAATAAATTCGCCTTCTAGCAGTGCCAGTAGACCAACAAAGCCGCCAACAAAGGAGAAACACAAGTGTCAGTATCAAAGATGAACTGAGTAACTTAAGAGAAAAAATAACCACCACTATCATCAAATAACGGTGGAAGACAGTCTGTCTCTTCAGTGTTACCCCGAGAGCGAAATTAATATGAATGAACTGAGTAGTTCACAAAGACTAGCTATCGATGCCCGATAAGAGGAGGCAGATCGAGAAGCTTTGTCCTCGTCTACTAACTCAATGTTATAATTAAAAAATGGAGATGCTGATGAGCCAACATGAAGAAGGCGACCTCCTGAAGACCAGGGACTAACCAAAAAAAATGTTTTATTTTATTTTTACATGTCATAGGACAATCTTGTTAGTTGTAGGCATGGAACTATACCTGACATTAAGAAATATTTAAATACTGTTTAAATTTAATTTAATTTGAGCCAATAGTATCCTATTTACTATTTTGTGCATGTATTGTGTGTTATATTAAAATAAATACGTTATATTTAAAATTTGAAGATTTAATCAATTTATCCACATTGAAGAACTGCGAAATCCGTTACAATTGTTGAGGTGTGGATAAATAGCTGAAGAAAAATAAATAATTACTTACCTGAAGAGAGAGCTCGAACAACGCATCCAGACATCCAGGGGAAGAATAAGCATCTACAAGATCATCTTCGAGAGGCTCTCATTAGAGAGGGTATGGGTCCCGACACCGGCAGATTCGATATCGCGGGGCTCGAAAAAGTAGAACATAAATTAGAACAACAAGAAGAAAGAATAGCAAAGAAGTTAGAATACAAGAAGAAAAATTATAAAAAAAGAAGAAAAACAGTAAACAAGACAAACGATTAGAATAACATTCTAGAATATTGAAAGATAAGTTCTTAGGTCACTTCCTAAAAATTCCTAAAAGAACAATTGGAAGCCCAGGTAAATTAACTGAGCAATAAATTAGAGACCTCACACCTGACACCAGTGTAACGGGTAAATAAACAATTACTGAGATTTATTTAATTCTCTGCTTATTTAGTTACACTTTATTTATACCAAATACATCACAGACTATTTACACTTAGACTACTCACTATCAACTACTCTGTGCCATTTATATTTACAGTATTTACAACTGGGACTATATTTAAACAGAGCGCCATTTATTTCCGCTGCAGCTAGCCTCATATTTGGGACCCGACTCGCCAGACTGCTCCGTACTGAGCTCCGTAGGCAAGTCCTTACCATCTAAAAGCTTCCAGGGAAGATCTTCCTACACCACGAACATTCACCAATATCGTGAATTCACTAGACGCTTCCTGCTATAACTATGGCTTGGCGTGCATTGCATACCAATATCTTATAGTTTCGCCACCCAGGTCCCACTAATGATGGCCACGACTCTCTATCCCAGACTCGTTATTTTGCTTCCTCATCAAATCTGAAGGTCCCGATCAGAAAAATCATAACATTTATGGAGGCACACGAATCCTAATGACACCTACCTGGTGCCAATAAGTTCAACGGTACTATCCTATTGAACTCCACCACCTGGCTTTTCAGTCAAAATCCAACATACTCTCTTATCCCAGAATGTGCCACTGTCTCTCGTCACTTTCTTGAAGTAAGCATGGTCACACCCCACTCTCGAATGTTCGCCTTGAATCAACCGACTGAGATTGTTGATCTTCACCATGGAATGTTCTTTAAGTTGACATACAGTAGGGGTTGATTCCCACAGCTTATTATTATTATTATGTTTTCTATTTTTAATATTCAGAAGGCTAATATTTACAACACTCTGATTATTGATCAGGGAGTGGGTGAGGAAACTTAGCACGTACCTAGTAGTTCAAGGAGTACTATAGTTTTATTCAATTTGCGAAAAATCACAGGTATGATTTATCTAGAAGTAGAGCAGCTATTCTATAAGCAGGGAAAAGTCTGACAGGTGCATTTGAATTAACCTTAAATTATCGATACCGAAGTATCATAATTCTCCTCAACTTTGGGCGGGTGAGGAGCCTTTAGGTCTTTGGAATGTCAAATTTCAAAAGACTTCCCGGAGATATCAATCAATTCATAAGACCACGGCGATAAGACTTTCGCAATTCTAAAACTTCCCTTGAACTTGGGCATTAGTTTGGCATCAATTCCTTCGGCATTATCAGAGAGCGTGTAGTTCCTGTGCCATACCATCTGGTTAAGCTGAAATTTATCATTTCTCTTTCGCAAATTGTGATGTCACGAAATATTTCTTTCAGGGCTTGACACCAACTCTCGGGGTTGAATTCCCTATCCTTTCCCTTAGTAGCTTCCTTGCCTTATAAGTTAATTCCCCTTCCAAACATCACGAAGTCTGAAATTAATTGGGTCACTTCAAACTTAGCTGACCTAATAGTAAACGCAACCTTCGGCAAAAATCATCAAGCATAGTCATCAGCACAAAATGTGTTCTCTCGTCCGGATTAGCTTGAGCATGGGAGTTCGCAATAAATACAGGTTTTATGTTCTACTCATACATAAGAGCTTTGAATTTGGACCCTTCAATTGCTTGCGATTATCAAGAATAATTTTCTGGGGAACAACATAAATCAGGATAACATTTTCATCAACATGTCGGACCGTCTGCAGTATCTCTCTGGGTGGATTGAGTAGCCCCGTGGGTGCTGTTGCCAGTCCCGAGCCCGGATAAGGAAAGAGGGATGGGCGCGAGGCTAACCATCTTGCCCCGGAAATAATAAGCTGTTATGAAACGAAGCAACCTGCCTCGGAATAGGACGGATCAACGGAAACGAATAAGCAAAATATAAAGAACATGAGTACGGTACGTGGAACGTGCTGAGTTTATACAGCACTGGCGTCTCAGTAATGACATTCTAGGTCTTGGAAAAGTATGGGATGGATATTGTGGCTCTTCAAGAAGTCAGTTGGCCTGGCTCGGGTAACATCAAAGTTGGAGGCCTTGTCAAATTCTATAGTGGTATGGAGATTAAGCATGGGTATGATACCGGCTGCTTCTTCAGAGAAGAAATCGTGTCAGAAATAATCGACTTCAAACCTATTAGCGAACGAATATGCATTCTTAGAGTACGTACGAAGTGGTATAATACAACCCTCAACTCCGTTTATGTGCCAACAGAAGAAGCTAGTGATGATGCGAAAGACGATTTCTAGGACTATCTAGAATGAGAAATAAATAAAATACCTAAACAAGACATGCTTTTTGCTATGGGAGACTACAATGAAAAAATCGGAAAAGATAATACAGCCCGACCTTTTATTGGGATGTCCAGTCTACATGATACATCGAACGATAACGGTTCCAGACTAATCAACATGGCCTCAGCTAACAACCTTTGAATAAAATAAGCATAACATGTGTTGAGGGCTCCAGAAGCAGCGTTAAAGTAGAGGGAGAATATAGATATATTTATTAAAAACAAAGGTCTAAGACAGGGTGATGCGATCTCCCCCTTGCTCTTTAACTTTGCTCCAGAAAAGGCCGCAAGAACAGCAACTTTTCAATCCCATATATTTGGACCACTAGGCCCAAGACTGTTACTGGCGTTTGCTGATGATGATGACGTTGTTGCAGGTAGTACAAGTAACGTGAAATAAAATTTTGTTCTCACAGAAACGGAAGCTAGTAAAATTGGGCATCGTCGTGTTAATGATATGAAAACGAAATACATACACGCCCCAAAAAATCCTGCACGAGATCGACTTGCAGCAATACTAACAGCGGATAATAACATACATGCAAAAATCAATCATCGTATTACCCAAGGAAATAAATTATAATTCGTTTTACAACCGTTCTTTAAGTCGAAACACCTCTCTAGAGCCTCAAAAATCATCTTATATAGGACTATTGTCAAACATATGCATGTAAAACATGAACCATGACCATAAATGATATCCAAATTTTAAGACGTTTCGAGCGGAAGATACTTCGTAAAATACACGGCCCCTGTTGCGACCCGAAACAGGTGAATATAGAATAAGAACTAACACTGAACTAACTCAGCTGTACACCTACCCAGACAACATACAAGAAATAAAGGCAAATAGACTGAAATGGACTGGCCACCTGCAAAGGAGTCATCATTACAACTGTAGGATCGAAACTAGCAACAGGCAGAATACCGTGACATATGGAGGCAAGTGGGTACAGGCAGCTAAAACCCACCCTGGGTTGTAATTCTACAGAAGAAGAAGAACATGGTTGGACCACACTACTAGCAGTAGCCTGACGTAAAAATAGTACAAATTTGTTGAAGTTATCTAATATTGATAAAATATAAGGAACTTCATCTATCTGCGAGCGAGGGAGTGGCTTAAAGTAGACTTGTAACCTAAGTTTTGTGCTTTTGTTTTGATCAATAGTACGTTCTTTTGAGGCGAGAAAATGATTTGACAACGCCTCCATGTCCGTATGTAGGTGGATCATTGGTACAACTGCCAGCTAACGATCTTCTTCCTCATGAAGCTCGGGATTTCGTCTATCTACGCGTTTGAATAGTTTAGTACCTATCACTCGCCACAATGGGAAGATCTTAGGATTATTGGACACCTTATATCAATACAACAAACCGGTACCGTTCAAGATAAGGCGTCCGGAAACAGGTGATCACGTCCTTTCCGATGTACTATATCAAAATCAAACTGCTGCAGAGAACATTTACTGCTGTGACTTAACGGCCCATCTATAGTCGTTGCATACGAACGGACAGTGTTGCCAAATCAATATTTATTCTTATGACATGTATAATTGAACTGTCAAACTGTCAACAGTCTGTGTTTATTAAACAAACTTATTTTTTGATTCTTAAAATGCCTAAGTATTTAAATAGCCGTGCGAATGAAGTGGCGTCTCTAATAAGATATTTTGAGTCAGAGATAGTGATGCGCAAAGCAAGACCAAAACCAAAACCGATATGGTCTTGATAAGAAACCAACTCCGTTTAGAACATCTTAACGAAGAAGAATCTGAACAAAACTTTGTCTCGATTACTCAGATATATTCTATTTAGAAGGTGACAAACTCACCTTTACAAACGAAGTCAAACATACTATTACCACTTAAACCAACATTTTCTAAATCTTACCGATACCCGCACATCCATAAAGAAGAGGTCAAGAGCCAAATAAATAATATGCTCGAACAAGGAATAATTAGAATAATTAATACCGAAAAAAATGGACGCTTCCGGTAAACAAAAGTGGAGGGTAGTGTTTGACTACAGGAAACTAAATGAGGTGACCGTAGGCGACAAATACCCGTTACCTAACATATCGGACCATTTAGATCAACTTGGTAAATGTCAATATTTCTCCACCCTTGATCTTGCATCTGGGTTTCACCAGATCGAAATTGATCAAAAAGATATCGAGAAAACCGCTTTTTCTCTAGAAAACGGACATTTTGAGATTGTTAGAATGCCATTTGGACTTAAAAACGCGCCATCAACATTCCAACGTGTAATGGACAACATCCTTTTAGGTATTCAAAACGAAAGATGTCTGGTATACATGGACGATTTCATAGTTCATTCCACATCCATACAAGAGCATATAGACCGACTAACAGATGTTTTTAAGAGACTAAGACAGGCAAATATGCAGATCCAGACAGACAAGTGCGAATTTCTCCGCAAAGAGGTAGCCTATCTTGGCCATTTGGTAACCAAAGATGGTGTCAAGCCTAATCCGTGTAAAGTCGAGCGTATCCACACTTTTCCAAAAACCCAAAAATCATAAGGATATAAAATCGTTCCTAGGATTAGCCGGATACTATAGAAGATTTATTGAAAACTTCGCAAAAATCTCTAAGCCACTCACCCGTCTTTTAAAGAAAGACGTACCTTTTGACTTCGAAAACAGATGCTAGCAATTTCTTAATTGGCGTTATACTTTCGCAAGAACCAATCGGAAAAGATTTCCCAATAGCGTACGCATCTAGAACTCTTTGTAAAGCCGAATGTAAATTTTCGACTATCGAAAGAGAACTTCTTGCCATCGTATGGGCGGTAAAACACTTCAGACTATATCTTTTCGGAAGGAAATTCATTCTTACAACCGACCACCGTCCCTTAATATGGTTATTTTTCTTAAAAGACACAGGTAGCCGTTTAGCCCGAGATTCAAACTAGAGGAGTACGATTATGAAATTAGGTATAAACCTGGAAAAATAAACCAGAATGCCGATGCTCTCTCCAGAATCAGAATAAGTCATCTTAAAAACTATTCCGAATTTTAAGCCAAGGAAAAGTTGGCTCCCTATCGAACCCTTGTAACGACTGATAACACTGACGAAGACAAGAACGAGGACTTAGACTACACCTCGGACAACCCCAACAAAATTTACGAAGAGTTCAACATTTTTGTCCAACTTTACAAAACACAATCCATAATAGATTATTCCAAGATAGAATTTTCGAATGGACAATTATTAGACAAGAACAACAAAAACATAATTAGCTTTTTCAGACAAAACGAACTGACTGATATTAACAACCGAATCATAGAGGACATTTTCGAAGAAAACGCTGACTTTGAACATCTTATCAAGTAAGACAGAAAAAAATAGAAAATATTTCATTATCGCATTACCTTTTAATCCAGGTACGATACACGAATATTTATTTGCTTCTTTGTTCATTACCCAATAATATTTATTGCATTGAAACAAGCGTAAGTCTACCAATTCTTGAAATTTTATCGTTTATTAATTTCGAAAAAGAAATAAAATTAAAAATTTTCCAAAATCTAACTTACATCGTGGTAAAACAAGATCATCAGACGAATCAGAGAGAAATACAATTGGAACGGACTTACCAAGGACGTCGAAAGGTTTATAAAAGAATGCGAGATATGCCAAAAGAACAAAGCATGTCGGAAGAATCTTGACAGACCTTTTGTCATAACCAAAACTCCAAATTCACCATTCGAACGCATAAATATTGACATCTTGGAAGTTCCTACTAAAAATTACGCCCTAACTATCAGAGACGAACTGACGAAATTTAGCCAGGCTTACCCTATCAAAAACAAATCAGCCAAAGCAGTAGTGAACACACTTTACTCTATTTCCAACATTACGGTAGTCCGCTGAGAATTCACTGCGACTTTGGTAGGAAATTTGACAACGCCCTTCTACGAGACCTCTGTAAATTATACGATATTAAAATCACCCATTCTAATGTAGGACATCCGCAATCCAATGGGTCTTTAGAAAGGTTCCACTCAACCCTATTAGAAATGATACGAATCAATTTAGCTGAACATCCGCGCGAACAGCCTTTTAATATCCTTCCATACGCGGTTATTTGTTATAACAACTCCGTGAACAAAACACATGGATTCACTCCATATGAACTTGTCTTTGGACATTGTTCAAGTTCAACATAAAGGCAAAAGGAAAAATCCAAAGTTCGATTTGATCAACATGTTCATGAAAACATTCCAAATTATAGTGTAGGTGAAAAAGTGTATGTAAAAGAATCTCAAATAAAAAATAAATTAGCAAACAAGTTTAATGGCCCATTTGAAATTGTAGAAATTCATTGAAATTCAGCAACACTGCTAAATCCACACCAACAAACGAAAGTAAATTTTGACCGAATGAAGGTACATTCTGAAATCTAATCGGTTTCAGGTTTCCAATACTGGTCAGCACGACCCTTTGCCAGTATCAGGTCAAACCAATAAATAATACATTAGGAGTCTTCTACCATGACAAAACACGAATTGTCATCTCCAACGACAAATAGACCTTACTCATTCATAAGAACATCTCTGGACTACTACAAGCTTTCAAAAAAAATGACGATATACTCCACGCTATTCATGACTCACTTAAACCAGACTATGATTCAATAAACCTTTTCAATCCGACGTTAGAACGCACGTAAGTCTCCTAACTCAAATATCCAAATCCATTGAAGATAAATTTAACGAAGTAATCATCGATACGAAACGTTCAAAACGAGGTATAGTAGATGGCATTGGTAGTATAGTTAAAACCGTTACGGGAAATCTAGACGCAACTGACGGCGAGTTCTTTACAAAAAGTATTCATCAATTAAATTCCAATCAACACCATATAGAAAATCTACTAAAAAAACAAATATCAGTGTCAACATCATTAATTAGGACCTTTAATCAATTCAAAATTTAACTATTGATAGGAAAACATTCAATGAAGATCTCCACAAAATCGAAAGAGTAATCCACCAAGTAAATGACAAGCTAGCACTAGTTCAAGCTAATCTTAAGTTTTTTGAAATATGTGAAAATCTTATGGAGAGTTATTTGATTATCGAAGATAATTTAAATGATATATTAAATGCTATAACTTTTGCCCGCTTGAAGATAATACACTCTTCAAGAATTACTCCTAATAATCTTCTATCATCCCTTCAGGAAAATCACAAAATCTTGTAAAGAATAATCTACCATTACCAGTAAAACCTTCAGAAATCATAAAGTACATACAAATTATTGAGCTTCAAACTTATAAAAAAGGAAACGACATTATCTTCATTTTGAAAATACCACTAGTAGAAAAACCAATATACACCCTGTTCCACCTACTTCCCATCCCAATACTGGATGAAAGAACTGGGCTACACCATATTCTCTCAATATCACATAAACACATTGCGCGAAATGATGATTCCTTAATGTATATTTCCGTCAAGATATCAATGATTGTAAAGCCTTAAATCCACAAAGGAAGCTGTGTTACAACCTCTATGCCTATCCGATAGAAAACAATGCAATCTGCGATGCCCAACTGTTGAAAAATATCCAGAAACTAACAGATACCTGTGATAGTGCCATAGTTTACAGCCGCGGATACAACGTGTACATACTAGACAATAATGCATGGTTAGTGAGAATCGCAGAACCATTGCAGGTAATTATAAATTGCCCCGGTGTGACAACAAAAACTATTCTCTATTCTCAAACTTTACCCTCAGTGTCAAAGTGTTATAGGAACTACGAAATTGCAAGCCTATAACACCAAAACTACAAATATTTCCGATAATCCACATCCAGTCTTCATCCCATACGAGTGCTGTATACACCTTCCCAAACTGAAGCCTCTTAAACTAAGCGAAATCAACGTAGAAGAATTTGATAATGCCAATAATAAACTCCAGCAATATTCTATCGCCATATCAACCAACCCTTTGGAACTAGAAACATGACATGGTTTACATATTCCAAAATAGCTACTATTTTCATCCTTTTCGGTAGCTATGTAACAATAAAAATCTAGAGAAAATGTAAAGGAAAATCCCGAGAAAAGTCAACACCCCTAAAGATGCTTAAAAACCTCCTCCCAAAGAGAAGGCCGAACATTGAAGAAGAAATCCACATCCCTGTGACCGAGAACATTATTCTTTCATAAAACTTGCTACATTGCGTAGCAACAACTTTTTATTAATAAGGGGAGTTGTTATATCCTATTATATGATGACGTAGCGTCTACAACTAACTACGAGCAAATGTCGAGCTCCGATCATTATTATCATTTAGTATGTAGTCTTTTAGTTAATAAAACTTTAATTTAATGTAACTCACCAAAACTTATAATAAAAGTGTGAATTTGTTTTTTCAAAAGTTATTTTCAAAGAAGTAGATCTAATATATAATTAAAAACTAACTAAAAAACTAAATTGAAAATAAATTTAACTTGAGGTGTGTAGAAAACCATCACAAACTGATGCGTTAATCCATAATGATTCTCACCTCTCTCTCTCTCTCTCTCTCTCTCTCTCTCTCTAAATATATAAATATATATATATATATATATATATATATATATATATATATATTCACTGGCAATGTATCATATCAATTAGCGAAAGTATGGAATAATCATTTTCAAGTTTCATTTCGAAGCTCTAACTCTATGTTAGTGAAGTGAACACATTTTCTAGTTAATTTTGATTTATATAGTTACTTCTGGTTTACACTGTTCATGTACACACTGACTTTAGTAACTAACTTAATTGTCTTTTATGTATGTCAAATAAACTGCAAATTTTTTCTTTCAATTGGCGATCTTTTATTTAATATTATTGTGGACCTCATCAGGTTATGGGCCCAGGCCATAGAAGTGAGCCTCAGTTTTATTTAACGAAAGAAAAACAGTGAAATAGCAGAAGTTATACTGAACCCACGTCGTGTTGAAAAACATAACCTAAAAATGGCAACCACGCCACAGAGTCAATTTCCCGTTGAAAAGTTAATGGGCAGAGAGAATTACAATTCTTGGAAGTTCGGCATGAAGGCCTATCTGGAAATGGAGGACTTATGGGGTTGTGTTACTGGCGATGAGAAATACATAACACAGACACAAAAGATGACGCAAGCTAAATCGAAAATTATATTATCTGTACATTCCCTAAATTATGTGCATATACAGAAGGTCAATACGCCGAAAGAAGCATGGGACAGTTTAAGAGCAGAAATGTAGTTCAGTGGAAGCATACGTAAACACCATAATGACCACAGCACACAAGTTAAACGAATTGGGTTTCACCGTTGAAGACGAGTGGATCGGAACACTATTACTGGCAGGTCTGCCTGAGCAATATTCGCCGATGATTATGGGCCTTGAGAGTTCCGGCGTACCAATAACTGGAGACGCAATTAAAACAAAATTATTGCAAGACATTAGATCAGTAAGTGAAGCGTCCGAAAATGCCCTGTATTCTGGAAGAAACAAAAGTAGAAATCCATCCATGGACAAAGTACGTTGCTATGCATGTAACAAATTCGGACATTATGCCGCCAATTGTAGAAGTAAGAACAAAAAGTCTGAACAAAGTGATCAGCAAAGTGACAAAAAATCAAAGAAGTCTGAAAAGTCATTTTATGCATTCAATGTGACACATGGCTCTAATTATTCAAATGAATGGTTTATCGATTCATGTGCGTCTTCACATATGACACCAAATGAGAATTTTCTGGAAAAAGCAGTTACGTACGATCAAGTTGAAATTACGGCAGCTGATAATGTAAAAATAAGGTCAAAATTGAGAGGAAACGTAATACTTCCGATACAAACAAGAGAGGGCAGCACCGAAGTTACAGCGAAAAATGTTTTTATGGTTCCAGAATTGACAGCGAATCTTTTGTCAATTAGTAAAACTGTGCATCAAGGACACACCGTCAAATTTAATGAATCCGGTTGCAAAATAAGCGACAAAAATGGAAAAATGATAGCGACAGGCTCAGAAATAAATGGAATTTACAAATTGGACCAGAAAATGGAAACAGCATTATACGTATCGAGCGCATAGCTATGGCACCAAAGGTTGGGTCACCTTAATAGAAATGGAATGTCAAAGCTGAAGAGTGACTTAGCCACAGGCGTAGATTTTAATAAGCACGATGACAAAACATGCGTTGCGTGTCTTAAAGGCAAGCAAAGCAGACAGCCATTCAGAGAGAGTAAAACGAAGTCGTCGCTGATTTTAGAACTTGTCCATTCCGATTTGTATGGGCCAATGGAAATAAGCTCTATTGGCGGATCAAGATATATGTTTACTTTGATTGATGACTATTCCAAAAAAGTTTTTGTTTATTTTCTAGAAGCCAAAAGTCAAGTTCCAGAAGTGTTTGCAGAATTCAAATCCATGGTAGAAAATCAGACGGGCAAGAAAATTAAACAACTCCGTACAGACAATGGCAAGGATATGTCAATAAACAGATGGCAGATTTATTGAAACGTTCGGGAATAGTACACCAGTTAACGATTCCGTACACACCACAACAAAATGGTACCGCTGAACGTATGAATAGGACACTTGTTGAAAAAGCAAGTTCAATGCTATTCGGTGCAAATTTGCCAACGCCGTATTGGGCAGAAGCAGTTTTCACATCTGTGTATCTTATCAATCGTTCCCCAACGAGAACAAATGACGTCACACCTGAGGAAAAATGGAGTGGAAAAAAGCCCAATCTAAGTCATTTAAAAGTATTTGGATGCAAAGCGATGGTGCACGTGCCTAAAGAGCAAAGAAAGAAATGGGATCAAAAATCAAAAGAACTTCTTTTCATGGGCTATTGTGAAAATAGCAAGGGTTATCGTCTAATTGACCCCGAAAGTGGAAATATAGCCAAAAGTAGAGATGTTGTATTTATTGAAGATGAATTTGAGACTGGGCAAAGAGATTCAGAGGAAAAGCCGCACGAATTTATACAGCTTCAAGTCAATAACAACAACCAAGATGGCGTTGAAGAAATTAGCGATAATTCTAATTCAGATTATTCTAATCCAAGTTCAAATGATCAGAGCTCAGATGAAAAGAATGACGATACAAGCGATGAATTGTACCACCTTTCGGTAGCCAATGTTATCGAACAGCCTGAAGTTAGACGCTCTACACGAACAGCTAAGCTAAAGTTGATAAAGACTTTATAACATATTTAGTGGAAGAAAAGAATATTGACGAACCAGCTACTGTAGAAGATGTATTGAAGAGCCCTGAAAAAGAGAAATGGCTACAAGCAATGCATGAAGAAATGAACTCGCTTATCGAAAACGAGACCTGGCAATTAGTCAATAGTCCAGAAGATAGAAGAATTTTAGAAACGAGATGGGTGTTAAAATTGAAAAAAGATAAAGAAAATAATGATTGTTGTCACAAAGCCAGACTTGTCGTCAAAGGATATTCTCAAGTTCAAGGAATTGATTTCAACGAAACATACTCACCAGTGGTAAGATATAATTCGATTCGATCGTTATTGGCCACTGCAGCTAAATATAATATGGATGTAACAACAGCGTATTTGCAAGGTAAACTTTACGACGAAGTTTATATACGACAGCCAGAATGTTTTCCACAGAAAAAGGACAAAGTTTTACGATTAAGGAAAGCAATGTATGGTCTTAAACAAAGCGGAAGGGCATGGAATGTAAAGCTCAGCAGTACACTGAAGAAAATAAATTTTGAACAGTCAAAAACGGATCAGTGTGTTTATTTCAAAAGAAGCAAGGACAAATTAGTTATTATTGCCACATATGTTGATGATCTTTTAATAACAGCAAGCGACAATGAGTTATTGAAGAGTACGAAATGCAAATTAATGGACGCATTTAAAATGAAAGACTTAGGACAAGCCACAAAAGTATTGGAAATTCGAATTAATCAGAAATTGGATGAAGGCTTGATTACAATAGACCAAACTGAATACACCGAAAACATATTAAAGAAATTTGGAATGTAAACCAGTTACGACACCAGCTGATCCAAATCAAAAATTTGATAACACCTCCGATGAAAAAGATATGTCTGAAATTCCGTATAAAGAGGCCGTTGAAAGTCTTTTATATCTGTGTTAATGCACAAGACCAGATATAGGATATGCAACAGGATTAGTTAGCCGCTATTGCAACAATTATGGCAGGACTGAATGGACAGCTGTAAAAAGAATCATGAGATACCTGAAAGGCACTTTAGATGCAAAAATAGTGTGTAGAAGAAATGGAAATGACACGATTAAAGGCTTTAGTGACGCAGACTGGGGAAATGAAGTCAATGATAGACACTCAGTCACTGGTAGCCTTCTAATGCTACAAAATGGTGCGATCTCATGGTCGAGCAAAAAACAGCGCACCGTAGCTCTTTCAACGACGGAAGCAGAATATATGGCGTTATCATCTACTTGTCAAGAAGTCCTTTGGCTGCGTCAATTATCGAAAGAAATCGACCCGGACACTGTCTCTTCGCCGACTATTATTTTCTGCGATAACAGAGGTGCAGTTGACTTGGCAAGAAACAGTGGTTACAGACAGAGAACGAAACACATCGATATTCGGCATCATTTTCTGAGAGAAAAGATCGATAATGGAGATATCATGATTGACCATTTGCCAACAGAAAAGATGTTAGCCGATTCACTAACGAAGCCGTTGTTCAAGCAGAAGCATTTGTTCTGCACGGAAGCGATGGGAGTAGTTTTGGAAAAAAGAGATGTTTAAAATGGAGAATGGGATTTTTTAGAAAATGGTTCAAGAGAGGGTGTTAGTGAAGTGAACACATTTTCTAGTTAATTTTGATTTATATAGTTACTTCTTGTTTGCACTGTTCATGTACACACTGACTTTAGTAACTAACTTAATTGTCTTTTATGTATGTCAAATAAACTGCTAATTTTTTCTTTCAATTGGCGATCTTTTATTTAATATTATTGTGGACCTCATCACTCTATAAAGAGGATATTCCTTAATAACAAAGACAAGATAGATTTACTTGATAAAACAGGAGTATATAAACTTACCTGTAACTCATGCTCCGCAATATATATATATAGGAAGAACTTATAGAACATTCAAGAAAAAGAAAGTGTATGAGCACACTAAATTCAAACATAGGAACAGTACGGGTTTCGCAAAATTTTCTGAACATTTGATGGAATCCAAACACAGCTATGATGATGCAACAGGTTTTCAACCATTACATTTTGCCAACAAGGGAACCATATCATATAATCTTGAAAAACTAGAAATAAAGCGACATAACCATAACAGTGCTAATGATTTAATTAACAATCAACTTAGGTACCTTTGATGATCCTCCAGTTTACACACTTTTCTTTGAGAATGATTGAAGTTGATAACGATTACCATTTTGATGACTTCCATAATAATGATTTATTTATTAATTTCATTATGTATGAATAAAAATAAACACCATAATTTCGAAATTTAGTTGTAGTTGTAGTTAGTAGTTATCTATTCAGATGATTCTCAATATAAACATAAAATATCATAGATGTCATTCTGTACAATAAATACCACATAGAATTGAAATAAATATTCCCATTTCATTTTATATCAACCTTTATTAGTATTAAGTTTGATTTCTGCAAATTACAAATTTTATCTATATTTTAACAATTTTATTTATATTACATTATTATTTTATCTCTAGAACTATATGTTTTGATCTATAATTAATTTTTTGTCTTTTGTTTTTACAATGCGAGTAAAAAATGTTTTATCTCCTTCATTTTCATTTATAATATAACACCTACATTCTTTCTATAGGTAATTATTTTCTCTGATTAATTGTAGCCTAGTGCCTGATGAGGAGATTATAAATAAAATCTTAATACCGGTAGCACCAAGGATTTGTGAGATATGGTTTTTAATTCCCAATTTTAAATGTAATATATATATATATATATATATATATATATATATATATATATATATATATGTACTAAATGACTTCGGTCCTTACAGTAGATAGATGGCTATAATCACACATAGCCTAGGTAGCGCTGGAAGCGGCACGCTGTTTGGTTGTTTGCATCGCTTGTCGATGTAGAACCAGCAGTTTTCTGACTCTTTGGACACATCCCGAATCATATGTTCAGCTGATGAGATCCTAATAAGGTCGAAATCACAGTGATCCTGTTCTTGGTTCAAAAGTGATGTGTTCCATAGATAATGAAACAAAAAGGTGTTAGAAGTTACCGCAATTGATATCGGGATAGATCTCGATCCTTTGCACCTGCCAGCGATGATATTTTCAATGCGGGATGGGGCTTTTGTCCACCGAGTAGTTGTTTTCATCGTTGGTAGTTTATGGCTATGTGTGATTATAGCCATCTATCTACTGTAAGGACCGAAGTCATTTAGTACATATCTTTCAGTAGCGAAATCTTTTCATATATATATATATATATATATATATATATATATATATATATATATATATATATATATATATATATATATATATATATTATATATATATATATATATATATATATAGGGTGTTAGAGAATGTTGTGAGGAAAATTTCAGAACGGATTATATATATAAAAATATGATGAAAAGTTCATATAAACATGGGTCCGGAAATGCTTCGTTTCCATGATACGGGATGTTTAAACTTTTCCCTTTTTAATAGTTTATTTTACATTTATCGAAAACCCGGTGAAATATTAAGATGAGATTTGGTACACGCAAATATATCATTAAGGGTCAAATTTACATGCACGAAATTATTGTCTAAGGCCCTTGCATCAGTCGCGTACGTGTCAGTCAGTCATTATATTTAGTAAAAAAAACACTATGATTTCAAGTTGTTCGACCAGAGTCTTCATTACAGATGTGTTTGAATGATAAAAGATGATGTGCTCTGTTATACGTTTTAAAAATTATGATAGGTTCGTCCAATACATATAGACGGTCATGAACCATAGGGAAGTTGGTATATGTCTGATTTGTCTTGTTTGTCTTTATTATTGAACAGGATCTTCTGTATGGAGTTTGACCTAGTAAAAGAGACCCGAAAATAATTCTTAAGGAGATTCGCGATTGTATATGAGGTAGAGCCTGTGAAGGTGAGTATAACAAATTTGGTTATGTTTGATTGAATTTCGTGACTATCTAAGTTTACAGTATTTTGTATTCTTTTGTTTTGTTCTTTCATTATTAGTTTATCAATAAGTTTGTTACGGTCTCAAAATCCTTTTATACTCGAATATCGTAGATGTATATGCATATATACTTTCCATCTGAAATAAACATTATTTGTATATATGAGAGGGTTGAATCACTCTGTATTGTACTCACCCTGTAAACCCGAATAACACAACAAAGGGGTTTTCCTGGGCCCAGCTGTTCCTCTATTGGAGTCCTAGCTGCATTCCAACGATCGTCCAGTTATGTCAAACTGACCTTTTCCATTCCTGTAAAGTATGCTCATGATCACTCTGAAGGATTTTAATTAGTCATACCTTACCTGATTGATATTCACCGAGCACTTCCAACATATTGAAGCCCAGAGGAGTCCAACTATTCCACACAAGCCATAATTACTCTATGCAACCCATTGTACACATGTCAATCGTTATCTGTCATAAGTCAATCAATCATGTCATGTCAAGTCATTGTCAAGAGAATCTTCGAGAATTTTCTGGCAGAGGGATCGCGCAATTTCCAAAAGAAGAGAGGTTATTTGAGGTCCATGTGACTGGCTCAAAATCGCTATTGCGGATTAAATTTAGCCTTACTTCTTGGAATTTTTATCGAGGATATATAGATCTCGTGGAGATCTACACATTTGTGGATTCGAGTACTCTAAAATTCCATTGGCAATCACTGCACCTATTTCTTAAAGGCCGCACAACATCCAAGGTACGTTCAGATCTCTAACTGCTAATTATTCTAGTATCTTTCTTGACACTACTAACCTGGGTAATCAGTATTTCGTAGGGTTGCTTTGCCTGACACTACTATCTCTTCCAGGCCTTCTTTTCTTTTTTTTTCTTCCTATTTTCTTCTTTCACCATCACTTCAACCTCACTCTGCTGCTACGCTCGAGTCGGCTCGGACGAAGCCCAGTAAGTACTTCAGGTACGGAGAGCTGAAGCCCAGAACAACCTCCTTCACCATAGGGACCCGGTGCACCGGACTCCAGACCTGTTCTGCACGACACCCACCGAGCGACGGAGCTAACAGATAAGCCTTAGAATAAGAACAACTGCCAAAGCCCGATAAATTCAATCGTTATATCATCTACGGCCGTTGCTTGTTTATTTCTTTGCATGGTAGGGAAGCTTCAGAATATAAACTGCTTTACTCCTCAATACTGCCGTTCCCGCTCTGTAAGCTTGCAGGATCCTACAAGTAGGGAGTTCATTGTTAAAATTACGGCCTTTATAGTGAAGAGTTGATAGGGACACTTACCTTATAGTAAATTGTATAAGCACCGCCATTACTATTTGGCCAAATTGTTTCACTTTGGCACTATCCGCCCAACGCTGAGCAGCAATACATCTTGGATACGCATCCTTGTTTTATTTCAAGCACAACTCACCCCGTTTAGCCGTGCTATAGAACAACCAACCACCCAATTGTTACTACCACTTTCGAAATCAAAGTGAAAGTAGAAAACGGGTAGCAACAAAGTGGCGCCCAAACGTTGGTTAAGATTCGGTGTTTGTTACATGGTTGCTGCGCTGGCGTGTGGACGAGATGCTGCCAATGGTCGTGTAAATAGATTGGCATATATAGATTATAGGTTTATTTGAAATTCTTAAGTGAACTATTTATGTAGTGATTGAATTCGGATGGATTAATATTCAACGAATTGATTTTTTTTTGAGCTAGATTCTCTCAATTTTGTTAGTACACTAACTCAGATTTGTACTTATTCTTGATAGTGTTAATTTTCATTTAATTTGGATGTGGACGGTGATCCACGTTACAGATTCTCTCGGGTAGAGAGGAACGCTGAAAGCGGATCCAAATTTTTTTTAACTAGATATCTTACGGGGTGATTCAATTATCTAATTAGAATAATTCAATTTTAGTGAATAAATGGTTGTATATATGTAGGTAAATTTATGGTACGTAAATTCGTGAGGGTATTTTGTAGGTTTGCTACTTCCATACGTATTTTTTTTAGTGGAAGTTGAGATTTAGTAATATATTGACTTAGACTTTGGTTTAGCAGTTGAACTTGTTCTGCATTTATAGGTACATTTTTTTTTGTTTTTCCTTTTTTGGAAGGGTCGGGTTGTTATAAGCATTTAAGTTAACTTCATTTTATGATGGAAGTGAATCGATTATTAGGAGATGAGCTTACCTACGAGCTATATATTCGCGGACTATCAGTTGCTAATACAGTTGCGGAAAAGCGGTCTAACCTTCGACTATTTCTAAGGCAGGAGAAACAGGAAGGTGCATCAAGCTTTCCGAATGTTTTTCTTGATGCGGAAAGGGAATTGTCCACCTGTGGACGTTAATTAGAAGAGCTGGAACTAGCTATCATAGAATTCGATCCGGAAAACCGGGAGAACGAATTTCGACGTATTTTTAGTCGGCTACTGCACATCTCCTCTCGCTTGAATCGCTTCACGGGAAGAGAGGTAGACGAAGAAATAGCCAGACTGAGATTGGTTACGAAATGTTCCCGCTTAATTGGGGATGTCACCTTGAAGAACGACGGTAGGAATATCAGCCTTCATCCAGAGGGGGAAGAGTGGAAGGCGAGAACAACAGTTGGCGACAATACCATTCCTTTAAGCCAGGCGGATGCTCCAAATGCAATGGAAGGTAGACGTAGGAGGCAGTCTTCTGATTCACGGCCTGGACAGGAACCATCTATACTTGATAGTCCAAATCCTCCAATTCTTCCAGTCGTGGATAACAGAGAGAACATTTGATTGTACTAGAGGAATCAATACCAAGAGAGACCGAACAAATCCAGCAAATCGCCTCGCCACCAAGGCATCACACAGCCCTTCATGCTTCTTCAATGCATTCCCAGCCGAATAAAGCTAGTTCATACACTCACTTCAAGTCGCAAATCCACCCTCCCACAAAGTCAGAGTATTATCGTCTTCTAGGAAGTGGAACAGATGTTCCACAGACTAGGTCCAACACACAAGTTTATTTCTCTTCTATGAGGCCAGAGGCTACGCACACCTGCTACGATGATACCTCCGGATTCTGTCTTCCCGATTGTACCATTCCTATGGAGCGCCTACACGTGTCGCCCCGACAAGGCAACATTATCAGCAGAAGTGAGGAATGTCGGTGGAAGGACGTCAGTAGATGGAATATACGTTATAATGGGAGAACTAGCGTAAATGATTTCTTGGAGAGGATCGAGGAAATGCGAATTGCCCGTGACGTATCGAAGTCCCAGCTCCTGCGGTTTGCTCCAGAAATTTTCGGTCAAGATGCCCTCTTATGGTATAGGACAAGAACATTCACTGATTGGGACGACCTCGTGGAACAATTAAAGGAAGCCTTTCGCCCCTATGACTATGAGTACAGTCTTTGGGAGGAGATAAGACGTCGTACGCAAGGAACTCAGGAGAAGGTTTTGACGTACATTACAGCACTGGAAAATCTCTTCCGGAAACTTGTTCAGATTCCCGACGAGAAGTCTCGAATTAATATAATTAGGCGAAACTTGCTTCCTCACATCCAGACCCAGCTCGCCCTACAAACAATACCTACCATAGTAGAGTTAACTCGACTTAGCCGTTTGATAGAGGAAACGGAGCTGAGGAATCAAAGATTTATTCCCCCTTCCACGGCATATAGAAGTCTCTTGGAACCCGAACTTGCTTATAGGAAGCCTCAACCACAGCAACTGCAACAAACACACACGGTAGCAACTATTCGCTCGGAGGAGACTAGCTCTAACTGCAATCCAGGAATCTCCAATCTAACTAAAACAACACTTTCAGCAAGATGTTGGAACTGCGGCAGCTCAGATCATAAATTCAGGGCGTGCTCGCAACCTCGCAAGAAGTTCTGTTACAAGTGTGGGCAAAAAAATGCCTTCGCGAGCTCGTGTCCTCGATGTCAAAAAAACGGGGCAAGAGGTCAACAGTAAGCCGGCTGTCGACCGAACCCATCAACCCGGCTGAACCTCCTAGAGTCGTGCTGGACTATGTGTTGGCGCATGCCAAAAATGATACGAGGCCGTATCTGAGGGTCTCTTTGTACGGTTGTCTCCTCCTCGGTTTACTTGACAGTGGCTGTACGAGCACCATTATTGGCGGCCCTGGCTGGAGTATGCTTCAGTCTACTTGCCGGCTGAAGAAGACCGAGCAACGTAGCTGTACGGTCGCGAACGGCCAATCATGTGCTGTATTGGGGACAGTGGCTGCACCGTTTGAGTTATTCGGGCGAATCAGAGTGTTGGAGGCTTTGGTAGTACCGACCGTAGCCCATACGTTGATTTTAGGAATGGACTTTTGGATGGCTATGGAAATCATCCCGGATATGTTCTCAGGGGAGTGGTGTTTCCGGGACGATCAAAGTAGGCCAGAACCGACGACTCCAACCCTAGCTTCAATCGACTCTCTGAACGCAATGCAGAGACAAGCCTTAGACAAAGTTATAGAGGTGGCTTTCACTGCCATGGGAAACAAGTTGGGGTGTACCAACTTGGTGGAACATGTTATCCGCACTGACCATCCACCTATTAGGAAAAGACACTATCCTTTGTCACCAGCGCTCCAGTGCCAAGTCAACAAAGAACTAGAAAAAATGATCCAGGATGGAGTGGTGGAGCCATCACAGTCTCCATGGGCATCCCCCATACTCCTGATTAAAAAAAGCGATGGATGCTATAGATTTGTAGTTGATTTCCGTGAGTTGAACAAGGTGACCACGCGAGATGCCTATCCACTTCCTTCTGTGAGTGCTACTCTCGACAAGCTTCGGAACTCTAACTATCTCACCACCCTTGACATAAAATCCGCCTACTGGCAAATTCCGTTGTCAGAGAGTTCCAAACCCCTAACAGCATTTGTTGTTCCTAACAGAGGCCTCTTCCAGTTTCGGAAAATGCCTATGGGTCTTCATAATGCACCAGCTACATGGCAGCGATTTATCGACCAGGTGGTAGGGTACGATTTGGAACGGTACGTTTTTGTGTATCTAGATGATGTAATCATCTGTACGGCCACATTCGAACAACATCTAGATGTTTTACGGGAAGTTCTGTTACGACTCCAGGAAGCAGGCCTTACATTGAATCGCAATAAGTGCCATTTTTGCAAGCCCGAATTGCGATATCTTGGTTACGTGGTGGGCGCAGGACTAATGGTGGACCCCGGAAAGGTAGAGGCGATACTCCAAATTCCTACTCCAAGGACCGGGAAGGACGTAAGG
The DNA here is from genome assembly GCA_958507055.1 of Crioceris asparagi. Lineage (NCBI taxonomy): Eukaryota > Metazoa > Arthropoda > Insecta > Coleoptera > Chrysomelidae > Crioceris > Crioceris asparagi. The sequence continues at coordinate 31,346,705 of OY293826.1, forward strand.
AGACTGATCGGACTCGCCTCATGGTATCGTCGCTTCGTACCGAACTTCTCTACATTGACGGCTCCTCTTAGTAACCTCCTAAGAAAAGACCAGAAGTTCGAGTGGAACTCGACCTGTGAGGAAGCCTTTAAGAACCTGAAGAACCGTCTTGTCACGGCTCCAATCTTAAGTTGTCCTAATTTCGATCTCCCATTTGTCGTGCAGACGGACGCTTCTGATTTCGGTGTGGGCGCAGTTCTTTCTCAAGTTGATAACGAGGGAGAAAAGGTAATTTGTTATCTTAGTAAGACACTAACGAAAACAGAGAGAAAATACAGTACCACAGAGAAGGAGTGCTTAGCCGTCCTATGCGCCATCGAGAAGTTCCGACCATATATTGAAGGAACCAGATTCACTGTTGTTACAGATCATTATAGTCTCAAGTGGCTTAATAATATCAAAGATCCTGTTGGACGAATCGCCAGGTGGGCTGTGAGACTCCAACAATATGACTTCGAAATTGTGCACCGTAAAGGCAAGGAACATGTAGTCCCGGACGCCCTGTCGAGATCTATACCTTGTGCTTACACGATAAAATCAGAGGATCCTCCTGAAATTTCGACGGACCAGTGGTGGAATAAACTGCGAGCCCTGGTAGAAAGCAATCCCCAGAAGTACCCCCAGTGGAGAATTCAGAACGGTCAACTTTTCAAGCACACGGTTCGACCGTACCCTGATCTACGGGACGAGTCAGATAGCTGGCTCATGGTAGTGCCGAGGGACAAGAGAAGAGCTCTTATAGAGTCCCATCATGAACCTCCTACCTGTGGTCACTTGGGAGTCTACAAAACCACGGCCCGTATTGCAAATAAATACTACTGGCCCAAGATGAGGCAAGATATAGCCAGGTACATACGGCGTTGCCGAGTATGCCTAAGTACAAAGCCTGAACAACGACCTCCGAACGGTCAGATGCTTAGCAAAGCTCCGACAACGGATAGGCCTTGGCAAATCTTAAGTATGGACCTCGTCGGACCGCTTCCAAGATCAAGTGCCGGTTATTCATATATATTCTCGGTTTTGGATTTGTTCAGTAAATTCATCGTGCTTTTCCCTTTGCGAAAAGCGACCGGTTCTAAAATCGCCTCCCTTTTTGAGGAGAACGTGATTCTTATGTTCGGTGCTCCACAAAAAGTCATTACCGACAATGGAACTCCGTTTCGGAGCAGAGAATTGGCGACCGTCTTCGCAAAATACAACATTTCTCCTGCCCATATTTCGAATTACCAAGCCCAGGCAAACCCAGTGGAAAGATCCCACAGAGTCATTAAGACAATCCTCACTTCGTACGTTTCCTCAAATCACCGGAAATGGGATACTTGTCTCCAACAGGTGGCTTGCGCAATCCGCACAGCAAAGCATGAAGTCACAGCTCAGACGCCAAATTTCATCATGTTTGGTAGAGAAATATCTTTGAGCGGTAGTGAAATCCATCCCTTGGCATCTTCTCTCAACCAAGAGTCATATGACCCGGAGATACGATCCGAAGCCTTGAAGAAACTATTTAAGGAGGTCTCAAGGAGGATTAAACAATCATTCCAAGCTAGTAGAACGAGATATAACCTGAGGCGTAGGGATGAAAGATATGTGGTAAATCAAAAGGTTTGGAAGCGAAACTACGCACTCTCCGATGGCTCTAGAGGGTTTACAGCTAAGTTTGCTCCGAAGTTTGAGGGACCATTCACTATATCGAAGATATTATCACCATGGTCGTATGAGCTGGTAGATTCGGAAGGGAAAAGTCGAGGTGTCTGGCATGCTAAGGATATAAAGTCTCATCCCCCAGAGAAAGATAATTCTTCTGAGGACGGAAACTTCGAGAATGCGATATGAACTCTACAGGTCGTCGTTATCAATCGCCAGTAGAGTAGTCGCAGAAAACAAGTTAGTTTAGAGATAGTAGATAAGTTAGATAGATATAGGATAGAACTTGAGTTAGATATAGTATAGAAGTTTAGTTAGATGTATTATTGTAGTGTAGTTAGACGTAGTATATATAGTATTTTAGTAAGACAGGAGATAGGAGTTAGAAGCGCGTATAGTTTAGTGATTAGTCGATTATTGTAATATCCAATGACAGTTGTATTAGCAGAGTAGTGAGATCGGTTCAGAAAGTTTTTTTTTGGGAAAAAAAAAACTTTTTCGGGGAAAGAGGGGAGTTGTTACGGTCTCAAAATCCTTTTATACTCGAATATCGTAGATGTATATGCATATATACTTTCCATCTGAAATAAACATTATTAGTATATATGAGAGGGTTGAATCACTCTGTACTGTACTCACCCTGTAAACCCGAATAACACAACAAAGGGGTTTTCCTGGGCCCAGCTGTTCCTCTATTGGAGTCCTAGCTGCATTCCAACGATCGTCCAGTTATGTCAAACTGACCTTTTCCATTCCTGTAAAGTATGCTCATGATCACTCTGAAGGATTTTAATTAGTCATACCTTACCTGATTGATATTCACCGAGCACTTCCAACATATTGAAGCCCAGAGGAGTCCAACTATTCCACACAAGCCATAATTACTCTATGCAACCCATTGTACACATGTCAATCGTTATCTGTCATAAGTCAATCAATCATGTCATGTCAAGTCATTGTCAAGAGAATCTTCGAGAATTTTCTGGCAGAGGGATCGCGCAATTTCCAAAAGAAGAGAGGTTATTTGAGGTCCATGTGACTGGCTCAAAATCGCTATTGCGGATTAAATTTAGCCTTACTTCTTGGAATTTTTATCGAGGATATATAGATCTCGTGGAGATCTACACATTTGTGGATTCGAGTACTCTAAAATTCCATTGGCAATCACTGCACCTATTTCTTAAAGGCCGCACAACATCCAAGGTACGTTCAGATCTCTAACTGCTAATTATTCTAGTATCTTTCTTGACACTACTAACCTGGGTAATCAGTATTTCGTAGGGTTGCTTTGCCTGACACTACTATCTCTTCCAGGCCTTCTTTTCTTTTTTTTTCTTCCTATTTTCTTCTTTCACCATCACTTCAACCTCACTCTGCTGCTACGCTCGAGTCGGCCCGGACGAAGCCCAGTAAGTACTTCAGGTACGGAGAGCTGAAGCCCAGAACAACCTCCTTCACCATAGGGACCCGGTGCACCGGACTCCAGACCTGTTCTGCACGACACCCACCGAGCGACGGAGCTAACAGATAAGCCTTAGAATAAGAACAACTGCCAAAGCCCGATAAATTCAATCGTTATATCATCTACGGCCGTTGCTTGTTTATTTCTTTGCATGGTAGGGAAGCTTCAGAATATAAACTGCTTTACTCCTCAATACTGCCGTTCCCGCTCTGTAAGCTTGCAGGATCCTACAAGTAGGGAGTTCATTGTTAAAATTACGGCCTTTATAGTGAAGAGTTGATAGGGACACTTACCTTATAGTAAATTGTATAAGCACCGCCATAACTATTTGGCCAAATTGTTTCACTTTGGCACTATCCGCCCAACGCTGAGCAGCAATACATCTTGGATACGCATCCTTGTTTTATTTCAAGCACAACTCACCCCGTTTAGCCGTGCTATAGAACAACCAACCACCCAATTGTTACTACCACTTTCGAAATCAAAGTGAAAGTAGAAAACGGGTAGCAACAAGTTGTGGGCCATAACCATTTGCAACGCCAATTGCTTCATTATTGTTGTTTCTGCCCAAACAAAAGTAATAACTTCCTGGATCTAACAATCACAATATCTAACAACAAACTTGAATTCGACGTTTTTTTCAAGACAACACAGACGGACTCACTCATCCACAACACATCTTACCACCCTTTTTCCCGTAAAATCGCAGCATTCCATACTTATATCCATAGACTAGTATCTTTACCACCTACCCCAAAAAGAAACAGCAATAGGTAATAAAACAACTTGCTGTTGCAAATGGTTATGGCCCACAACTTATTGATAAACAAATAATTAAATAACAAAACTAAATAATACAAAATACTGTATTCTTAGAAAGTCACGAAATTCAATCAAATAACATAACAAAACTTGTTACATTCACGTTCACAGGCTCTACCTCATATAAAATCGCGAATTTCTTAAAGAATTATTTCGGGTCTCTTTTACTAGCTCCATACAGAAGATTCTGTTGAATAGTAAAGACAAACTCGACATCCTCAACGAATCAGGCATATACTAACTTACCTGTGGTTCATGTCCGTCTATATCTAATTATATTAAACGGGCAACGCTTATATATATATATATATATATATATATATATATATATATATATATATATGCAAATTTTATCTCGGAATCTGGTCTAAGATTTCGATGAAAATTCGTATGTATGGGTTCTAGAGTATATTGAATCGATTGGTTGTACTCACATTCACAAGAAAAATCGTTTTCAGCAATTAATATTCTCGTTTCAAGACTTCTATAGATTATATCTCAGATAGCGATATGAACCCATCAATGTCATAGGGAGAAATAGTCCTATGGTAAAGCTTCCGGATAATAATCTAGAGTTCCTGGGATCGAATCCCGATCATCTCTGAGTTTTTTTTCAACAAAACCCATTTTTTAAATAAAAGATGTTAATATGAATTTCTAATAATTTAATTGGAAATTTTCAATGAAAATTTGTACATACCTAATATATTGCGAGCCTTAAGGAGGTACATATTAGCTAATGCAAGGGTTAGCAGATTTTGGTAAAAATTAGCGAAAAGGGGTTTTCGGAGTCGAGAAATCGATTGACGATTCTTTTATATTTAATCGTTGTGACCCTCGAGGTCCACACTAGCTATTTCAAGAATGGCTCCGCAGATAAAAGTTTCCGTACCTATGTATAGTGTTTGGGGGTTGATACAGCTGAGTTTTGGTATATTAATCATTCATATTACACACTCATATTTATTTAATTTATTTATATATTTAAGCAGTATTTACCGATCGCAATACATTTTAACCAGAGATATGCACATTTTTTAATAAGTTTAAATATCCTTGGTAACTCAATACCCAGGCAAAGCTCCGTCGCCCAGATATTATGTATAATGGACGAACCTATCTCAATTTTAAAAAAACGTATAACAGAGCACACCAAATTCAAACACTGCAACAGCACAGGCTTCTCCCAATTTTTGGAACATCTTCTATCATCCAAATACACCTATGATGAAGACTCTGGTCTAAAAGTACTACACTATGCTAATAAAGGAAATAATCTTATTATGTTGGAACAGTTTGAAATCATGAGATACAATCATAGTCACCGCAATATTCTAATAAGTTTTCGAATCAGCGTCGCCACTCCACTTATTTTTTCTTTATTTGAGGAAAAACACCAAAACCTGCAACGAGGATAAATTAATGGGTTGAATTGAGTTAACCGATTGCAGCCGGGATGAAGGTTAATAGACAAATATTTTAAATTTGAAGTTGAAGCGATACCACTTTCTAACCTTAACTGTCTACTGTCTCAACAACAATAACAAAGCCATGTCACGTTGTATCAAACATAGAACACAGACATTCAAATATTATAAATTTGAGAAGGAAACTATAACATATCTTAAGTACCAATACACATTTAGCTGCCCATTAATAGATATCACTTAATACATCTTAATACATCATATATTTTCATTGTCATAATCAAATTTTATTATATACCAGTCAATCAGTTATTAGTATGTGTATATTCGTTATTTTCATTTTTATTCAATAATTTTATACTCTTTTTAATTTGTATTATATACACATAACTATACAAGTAATTTTAATACATGTGTTTAACGATAGTCTTTTTGTTGACAACTACATGTTGATTCTGAGTTTTTGTACACATTTTCCATTTTACTAACATAATAAAATCATTGCATATCGCCTTCAGCCTGGCCGCCTGATGATTGAATCTTAATTTAATTTCGAAACCGGTAGCTAATAAAAAAGATTTGTCCCTCTCTTCTCGAGCAGGTGTCTCCAGCAGTTGTCTGATTATTTATTCTTTTGTATTTTAGTTCTCCATACTCTGTTAACTGGTCTGTTTCCATCCATCCTCTGCAAGTGTTTCCACCAATATATCTGTCTCTCTTCTAAGTATTCTAGGGTTTGCTCTATTTCTAGATGTTGTCTTATATATATATTTTTCATTCTGTCTCTTTTGGTGATCCCTCTAACTCATCTTAAGTACCGCATGTCCTCAATAACCCTAAATTTGCACTACATGCCATAATGGTGGCCTCACTGGCATTTGTGCCAACTCAACATCTTCACGAGGCAATTGACGAACTTCCTGAGATCTTACCTGTGGAGCTTCGACCGCTTCTCAACTGGTTTGAGGACAATTACATTGGCCGACTTAACAGGTAAACTGATATTGTAACGTGAAGACTTACCCGAATAATGCACTACACACACAATGCACATTCCGGAAAACACGGGAGACATCAGAGGCAACGAGAATACGTCCTGGTCTATTCTCGATGCCATATATTGAGAAATAACCTCCAGAAACAACGAAAACAACACTGGAATCATCTAGATCTTTTAAGGTTAGATATATAATGCTGATGACAATGACAGGATAGTTAGTTAGTGATAGATAGTCAGTCGGTCATAGATCATAGACAGTAGAAAGTCGTATATAGTCCGAGAAATAAGTGTGAATATAAATGTGTATATAGTCGTGTAGTTATTGGTGTAAATAAATAAGTGAAAATATATCGAACCCAGTTTTAATATAAATTCCCGTTACATTGGTGTCAGTGTGGAATCAGTGAGTGATTATAAAATTGGACAGACTTTAAGAGACTGCGGTTTCGTGCAGATTTGAGTGTTTCTGAGACTTTTGTTAGATTTAAGTTTAAGTTTAAGACTCTTTTGTTCGTTTTCGTGTTGGTGTAAAGACTCTTTGTTCGTTTTTGTGTTAGTGTGAAGACTTTTGCTCGTTCTCGTGTAAGTATGAAGAATTTTGTTCATTTTCGTTTTGAAGACTTTAAAAACTGTATTGACTAATTGACTTTGTTAATAAAGACAATTCAAAATAAAATTAGTGCAGTTAACAGTGAAACAACTCAAAGAACAATTGGTGGAGCGGCATTGTGATGATTCGGGTAATAAAGCGACCCTCCAGAAACGGTTAAGGGACAATTTGATTGAAAATGGAGAAGATCCTAATGTGTTCGAGTTCCATTCTCCCGAAGAACTGTTTTCGAAAAAGTTTGAAGAAATTTCAAGAAACAATAATGAAAAATTCGAGGAAGTAACCAGGACATTTGGGGTGAAATTCGATGAAGTCTCGAAAAAGTTTGAAGAAGTTTCTAGAACCCTTCAAGATGAAATTAAATATGTTTCCAGAAAAAGTGATGCGAGATTTGAGGAGGTGACCAGATCTATCGAGGAAGCTGGTAGATATAGTAACAAGAAATTCGAAGAAATTTCAAGAATAGTTGACGAAAACTTTGTCACGACAGAGAAGAACATGGAGCTACTGCAACAAAAAATCAAGACACTGGAAATGTCAGTTAAGTATGGTAACTGCAGTGGGAGCCAGACACTCAAAGGTGAAGATGACTTAGCCGCAGGTAGTATGAGGGTTAAGCTGCCAAACTTTGATGGAAAGTGCTCCTGGTCAACCAATCGAAAGCAGTTTGAAGCAGTGGCAATGGCTAACCAGTGGACCGAAGAGTAGAAAGCTGTTTCGTTAACTGCTGCTGGTTTAGGAGGTGATGCAGCAGACATCCTAAGGTCTATTCCAGCTGGCCAAGCAAACTACCATGGCTTGCTTTCTAAATTGGAGAATCGGTATGGAGACAGTCATCTTCAGCAAGTATACAAAGCACAATTACGATCTCGGGTGCAACATGCAAATGAGAGTCTGCAAGAATTTGAGGGGGAAGTAGCTCGTATTGTGCGGCTAGCATATACTACAGCTGCCGATAGCTTCCTTGATGAAATTGCGGTGGACACATTTGTAAATGGATTGAGGGAGAGCGAGCTGCAGATGGCGGTGAAGCTGGTCAGGCCAAAATTGCTAGAAGAAGCACTAGCTATTGCTTTGTAGCATGAAGCCGCAAGCCAAAATTCCCGAGGGCACCGCTTAAGAGCAATCGAGGAAGAAGATCAGTCCAACAGAGAGTCCCTCTTAGAAATGATAAGGAAGCTAGTTACGGGAGCGCAAAAGAAGAGAAGAGAGAGTCAAGGTGTTGGAACTGTGGTGAGCTAGGACACGTATGCCGCAGTTGTAAGAAGAAGGTTGCACAATCGGAAAACTAGAATGGGTCGAGATGAGGGGGCAATCGTCGACCTGCAGAAATAGTGTCCCAGTAACTACGGGCAATGTGTCATCTTCTGGCGGAGCCTTGAGTTTATACATCGATGGTCAAATCAATGGAGAAGACAGAACACTCCTAATAGACACCGGAGCAACAAGAACAATAGCCAGACCAGAGCTCATCATAGATCATTCCCGGATATTACCAACAAAGGTCCATCTCAGAACAGTGACTGGAGAGACAATAAGAACACATGGTGAAGCATTGGCAAGATCACCACCAAGCACAGAGTTTTAATCGCTGACATATCTGATCAGTTTATTTTAGGAATGAAGAACTGCCCTTTCACGAGGATAACGAAGATGTTGTCCGATTGATAAGGACTGGTGATGTAATAATACCCGGCTATAGTGAAAAAATATTGATAACCAATCTGGACGGATACTGCAAATCTGGAAGCCTGAGGCTGGTAGAAGAAATGGGAAGAAATTTCTGTCAGCTAAAGCTCTTGTTCGAGTAGGAGAAGTCGTTCCTGTCAGAGTAATGAATCTAAAGCAGAGCCCCATCAAGGTGAGCAAGGAATGTATGGTTGGAAATTGTGTTCCTGTATCAGCGATATACTCTGTAAGAACGACTAGTAAACCATCCAGGACCAGAAATTCGAAAGAGCTGATTGATGTGGTTATCAAGACTGTCCAGATATGCTTGTGGAATTCCAGGACGTATTTGTGATGGAAGAAGAATACAAAGGTAAAACAAGTATAGTGACTCACAAGATAAACACAGGGAATGCTCAGCCAATAAGACAGCAGCCAAGAAGAATTCCATTGGCCAAAAGAGACGAAGCCGAGAAAATGATTCAAGAAATGAGCAAACAAGGAGTCATTGAGCCATCAAATAGTCCATGGACCTCGCCAATAGTGCTCGTGAAGAAAAAGGATGGTTCTACAAAATTCTGTGTAGATTACCGACTTCTGAATTCAGTCACTAAGAAGGATAGTTATCCGTTACCCAGAATAGATGACACCCTAGATACTCTCTCTGGGTCACGATGGTTTTCTACACTAGATCTGAAAAGTGGACACTGGCAAGTTGGAATGGATTCCGCAGATCGAGAGAAGACTGCTTTCTCGATAGGATCAGGGCTCTGGCAATTCACTGCGATGCCGTTTAGACTATGCAACGCTCCCGCTACATTTGAGAGGCTCATGGAAGCAGTTTTGAGAGGACTGACTTGGCAAACCTGCCTAGTGTATTTGGATGACGTAATCGTGGTAGGAAAATCATTTGAGGAACACTCGAAGAATTTAAGAGAAATTTTCCAACGAATACGTGAGGCCAACCTGAAGCTGAGTCCTAAGAAATGTTATCTGTTCCGACGTGAAGTAAGATCTCTGGGTCACATCGTATCTGGGGACGGCGTCACGGCAGATCCAGAAAAGATAACAGCCATTAGGAATGGCCTATTCCCAAGGACAAGCATGAGATTAGAAGTTTTCTGGGCTTGTGTACCTACTACTGACGGTTCGTGAAAGGTTTTGCCAACATCGCTAAACGTTTAACTAAGTTAAGAGAAGAAGGTAAAGAATATTCCTGGAATAACGAGTGTCAGACAGCTTTCGAACAACTGCAAGAAGCTCATCAACGCACCAATCTGGGTTATCCTAGTCATGACGGAAAATTCGTGTTGGACACAGATGCCAGTAATACAGCTATTGGTGCTGTCCTCTCTCAAATTCAAGACGGCCAGGAGAAAGTGATTGCCTACTTCAGTAAGGTTTTGTCCAAATCGGAGAGGAATTATTGCGTTACCAGAAGGGCACTGTTGGGAATATTGAAAGCCTGCGAACACTTCCATAAGTATTTGTATGGTCGCCGCTTTCTAATTAGAACTGACCATGCACCGTTGAAGTGGCTCCTGCGATTCCGTAATCCTGAAGGACAAGTGGCAAGATGGTTAGAACGTCTTCAGAAATATGACTATGACATCGAGCCCAGGGCAAGAAAAATTCATGGAAATGCAGATGCCTTATCCAGAAGACCGTGCAACTATAACTGCACCCACTGCTCGAAGATGGAAGAGAAGCTTTGCCCTATACCACGAACAACCGTAGAGAATGAGGAGTGGCAGCCCGAACAAATGAAATTGGCCCAAGAGAACGGCCCATGTTTGAGAGTGGTCTTGGAGTGTATGCGCCGTAAGGAGAGGCCGTCTTAGCAGGATATAAGTTTGCGAAGCCCGGAAGTGAAAGCATACTGGAGTCAATGGGACTGTCTTGGGTTAAGAGATGATCTGCTGTATAGAACCTTTGAGTCTGAAGATAGCACTGCATCCAGATTACAACTAGTTGTGCCAAGAAGCAAAGTGCCGGAGGTACTACGTCAGCTACATGATGGAGCTTCGGGGCATTTTGGAATCACCAATACTGCAGAAGGTTCGAAAGCGATTCTATTGGGTGAATATCAAAGAAGATGTGAGACAGTGGTGCCGTAATTGTGAAGTGTGTGTAGCTAGCAATGGACCACTTGGCAGAAAGCGGGCACCTATGAGGCAGTATAATGTTGGGAGTCCCATGAAGCGAGCTGCTGTGGAATATTGCGGGGCCATTTCCAGAAACGGACAACGGGAATAAGTATATCCTAGTAGTACTTCACAAAGTGGACAGATGCGCAGTTCCTAACCAAGAAGCATCGACCGTCGCCGAGGTGTTGGTGAAAGAATTATTTTCACGATTTGGTGTTTCTCTTGAAATCCATTCGGACCAAGGAAGAAATTTCGAGTCAGCCCTGTTCCAAGATGTGTGCAGACTAATAGGTGCGAACAAGACCAGAACGACCCCTTTGCATCCTCAATCGGAAGGAATGGTAGAGAGGATGAACCGAACCATGGGAAAGCACTTCTCTAAGGTTGTCTCAGAACATCAACGAGATTGGGATCAGTACATCCATTTGTTCCTGATGGCCTATCGGACGGCTGTGAATGAAACAACTGGTCAGACTCCTGCTAGTTCAATGTTGGGGCGCGAGTTACGCTTACCCTGTGACCTGGAATTCGGCCGCAGACCTACAGAGGACAGTGTCGCAGGAGAACGATACGTCGACCAATTGAGAGCCAGAATGGATAAAGTCCATGAGTTAGCCAGAAAGAACATCCAGCTTGCTAGTGATCGCACCACTACAATATTCGATCAGCTGATGGAGTCTTCAACGTCGGGGACCTTGTTTGGCTGTATAATCCCCGACGTCGAGGCCTTTGTCCAAAACTCCAAAGGCAATGGGAAGGGCCATATGAAATTATGAAGAGGATAAATGACGTCATCTATCGTATCCGAAAGTTAACAAGGGGAAAACCTAGAGTGGTGCACATAAACCGACTGGCACCATATGCTGGATCAAACAACCAGGATGAAGCACGAGTGGCTCTTCAAGAAAAGGACGCTGAAAAGCAAGATGTCAGCTTCAACGAGTTCATGTTCAACAACGCGGATCAGAAGAAGGTCAGTCTCGGTGTGACAGTTGAGGTTGAACAAGACCTTTTCAAACTACCAGCCGACGTTTCTATTGCCCATTGTGTAGCGGAGGATCTACGTATGGACCGAGGAATTGCTCTGGTGTTTAAAAGGAAGTTTGGAAGACTGGATGAATTGTCAGCCCAACGACTAAGAGTAGGAAAAGTTCTGCGACTAGCAGATGGTAATCGGAACCTCTTCTATTTGGTTACGAAGAAGATGTCTAGAGGAAAACCCACTTACAAGGACATCTGGCATGCACTGAAGAGCTTAAGAAATGAAGTCAGGAACTATGACATCAAGAAGTTGAATCTTCCGAAAATAGGCTGTAGGTTGGACGGGCTAGATTGGAAGATTGTAAGGAGCATGATCGAATACATCTTCCAGGACGCTGGTGTGCAAATGACCGTGTGTTGCTTCAATCCAAAAAGAGCGTACTCGGGAAAGACGATAGACTGTTACTTCTTCAACAAGGCTGTTTGCCTGCCAGGAACCAAGTGCAGGTTCTGCCATGGAACGGAAATCCAGCAAGGTACTACCAAGGATGATTTTGATCGGGACGATCAGATGCTAAGGAGAGGGCAGTGTAACGTGAAGACTTACCCGAATAATGCACTACACACACAATGCACATTCCGGAAAACACGGGAGACATCAGAGGCAACGAGAATAAGTCCTGGTCTATTCTCGAAGCCATACCAAACAACAACACTGGAATCATCTAGAGCTTTTTAGTTTAGATATATAATGCTGATGGCAATGACAGGATAGTTAGTCGGTCATAGATCATAGACAGTAGAAAGTCGTATATAGTCCGTAAAATAAGTGTGAATATAAATGTGTATATAGTCGTGTAGTTATTGGTGTGAATAAATAAGTGAAAATAAATCGAACCCAGTTTTAATATAAATTCCCGTTACAATATTATTTGACATATAAGATAGATTTTTTATGCATTTTTATTGACAGGAGAGGCAATGGTAGATGACCACTACTTTTTCCCCACGATTTGTGGAATCTTTATCAGCGGACTTTGAATGGACAATGCCTATTATGAAGAACTTGTAGCTGGCCATCCTCCGCCGTTGAAAAAGAAAAAAATACAGACAAGCTGATGAACGAATTCTTGCTTTAATACATAGATTCGGAAATGACAATATTTTAGAACATTTGAGGAGATTGTCCACTAATTATGAGATGTAGTGATCAAAATTATAATATTATATTATAAAATTAGATACTAACCCATCACTTTTAGTTTTATTTCCCGGTCTGAAGAAAACGGCGGCGGGGAATCGGCAGTTGGCGGATCGGCTGCCGGCTAATTGTCCTGACGGTCAAGCGACGAAGGCGAGTTGTCCGGTCCCCTCTCAATATCTATGTTTCCAGAAGTATGAATAAGGTCTATATGTCCTTTTCAAAACTTTGATTTTTGTGTCTTTCCCTTTTTTGTTTATGAATTTTGTGTTCAATACGAAGTAGCGCTTATTTACTTTTTGTATTCTGGTTTCGATATCTATTTCTTGTTTCCCTTTTTCGTCTAGAGTTATTCCCTGGTTACTCCTAGGTATTGGAAATGATCTTCTTGCTCTATATGGTCTCCATCGATCACTATGTTTAGCTTATCTATATTTTCTCCATCATTATGACTTTGCTTTCGGTCCTTCGAAATTTTCCATATTTTGTGTCATTGTTCTGAATCGAATGCCTTTTCGTGGTCTAGACATGATATATAAACTTTTCTTCTTTCATGGGTTGTTTTTTCTGTGATTTGTTTAATTGTGAAAACATGGTCATGTGTCCAGTGCCATTTCTATCAATTTTCACACTAACATGTAGAATGCTTTCGCACATAACATCAAGAGCATCATACTGAATATCCTTTTAACTCGCATGTAGTCTTGTATGCTTAGATTTTCTGGACTTCTAAACTGGGTACGCTAAATCAGGACAGCTTCCTGCCATGAGATGCATCAACCCTCCAACAGCTTCTCTATAAGAAAAGTTTGGTTTTTAGCTTCCTCACCCTTCCCTGAGTCAATAGCTTCTCTAACTATCGGCGTTGTAACTGATTGCACAGTTACAACGCCGATGCACTCTAAACTTCTCCAGTAATTTCTTAGCATAGGATTTTTGACTAATGATAGAATTGTCTAAATTTCTATAAATTTTTAGACCCAAAAATATGATGCTGGTTTGATGGTCACTCTGCATAACTTGTAATGACTTCTGCAATGCAATTGCTTCAGCAACGTGGCGCTTGTTTGAGTCCGTAAAGGCTTTTCTTTAAGCGACAAACTCTTCATGTATCATCAACCATATAAAAATGCTGTTGGTACATCAAATTGAGTCAATATTAGTTTTTCGTTTGCAGCTATACTTATCACAGCTTTTACTAAAGAAAGCTTAGCAACAGAGCAAACAAAGTATGGTCAAAATCTTCACCTGGTTTTTGTGAAAATCCTTTTATAACCAATTTCGCCTTATACTTGTCAATAGAAACATCTGGGTTTTTCTGGATTTTGTAGACACACTTACAAGGCAAAGCTTCTCTTTTTTGTGGTAATTTATCTAAGATCCATGTACTATTCTTTCTATAAGCTCCCATTTCCATCTTCATAGCCAGTCACCATTTATCTTTATCATTACTTTGAATAGGTTCTTTGAAAGTACTTGGCTCTTGAGTTTCAAATATGTTAGCAGCGACTGCCATTGCATAATATTCAAATCTAACTGGTTGTCTTAAGCTTGTTCTGTTTCTCTTTCAGTGGGTATTTCTTTCTCAAAACCGTAAAACTTTGAAGTAACACTCTCAGTATCTCCATTGTTTCCTTGAATTTCATCTTTTTCTGTATCTGCAGGTTCACCTTCTGCCTCTTCGTCATGTTTCATCCTGTTTGGTATCTGCTTGATTCTCATATTCAGAACTAGATAGTTTGGTTAATGGAGGACATGAAAAAATTTTTTCGTCGAATTAAGTTTTTAGTTTTAGGACACCAAACTCAGTAACCATCATTATCATCATATCCAAATAAAATACCTCTGACAGCTTTTCTATCCATCTTGAGATACTTCTAATTCTTCTTTCATGAAGAAAACTCTACGAAATTTACTGTATTCATCTTTGAACAGACAAAAATACCTGTAGCCACTTCCTGATTTTTTAAAAGGTTCACACACGTCAGACTGAATAAGCTCACAGGGTCTAGTAGCTCTATACCTGGAACCAAATTTCATAACGTGTGTTTCACCATATATGCAGCCTTCACATAACTCGCTGTCTAGGTGTAAGTCTATGCAAAATTCTTTCTTCAGAATTTGCTTCACATGTCTTTTATTCTGATGACCCAGTCGCTCGTGATATAGCTGAAGTATGTTTTGATTCTGTAGAACAGCATTGATTTGTGGTTTGACAATTTTTAAAGACAACCTGTAAAGTCCTTCATGCTTACTTTTGTTCCCAACTAAAATTATTGTCTTCTCACCAATCTTCAACTGACAAACTTCTTCTGTGGAAATAAACTGACTATTTGGACGTTTCTTTTGCGTCGACAGCACCGACAAATGATTCTTCTTGATTTTTTGTTCATACCAAAGATCTTCCTTGTTCCACTGTTCTGTTTTGTTTTGTTTTCAGTTTTGAGATATGATATATAATGTCAGCATCAATTTCTTTTCTATAGCTAATACTTTTACAATATTCATGGTGTCACTTTAGAGCGTGTGAATTAATTGAAAGATCTGGGCGTATCTTTGATTCAGCCCTATCCTTTAATGACCACATTTCACAGATATTAAAATATTCAGTTAAAATCCTTGGATATATCTTTAGAAATTGTAAAGACTTCACTAATATCCATTGCATGAAAGTATTGTATTTTTCTTTCGTAAGATCCAAATTGGAATATGGAGCTATAGTATGGAATCCATGTTATACTAAGCATATCAACAGCATTGAGGCAATTCAGAGAAGATTTATAAAGTTTCTAGCACGAAAAGATTTAATTGATTGTTCTGAGTTACTGTCACAGATTAACTTTTTAGTACCTTGTGGAACTCGGCAAACAATACCATTTGCTATATCTCGAGCAAAACCAATATTTTAGATAAATTTCCAGTACAAGACATGTGCAGAAATTTCAACTTAATTTCAGGAAATTCTGACATTAACTCTTCCCACTTTAGCACTATTCTGAATGCTATTTTTGATGTACATAATAGTCTAAATATTAGTTTTAGTTTCAGAAATACTTTTATTTTTCTATTCTTTTGAATGTCCTGGAGGTCTTGTTACTGTTGGGCATTAAACATCATTGTTATTATTATAATTATTATTATTATTATTATTATTAAAGAACTACATATATAAGTTATATGTCTGATCTTCTGTGGTACCATCATAAAGTCTATGAAGTTCTTACCACATCTCCCTAGCTGTTGTAAATCTCATTACCTTTTGTAACGTTTCTTAAGTCATGTTTATAGTAAGTAAAAGTAAAGCATTGTTATTAGCTTGCTCAGAAAATTTCATGTCTTTTTCGTACTTCTCTTTCTCTTCTTTGTTATCAGTACTTCCAGCAGATAAATGTGGAATTGGTTGTGTATTTTACCTTCCAACGCATCATTTGCCTCTAGTACACTTCTAGCAGAATATAAAGTTTTAATTCCACGTAGGCTAGTTTGTTTTATCTTCAAGCAGTCCAACATGGATCTTAATGTAATCCATTGCTTTCTTCTTACTTTACAAATAGTACAAAACCTACAAAAACTTCTTTTTATAAAAGGTTTATTGAAGCACATGTTATTATTTTTATAAGACTATCTAAACAAATTAAAATAGGATCAATAAAAATTAATCAATTTAATACAGAACCTATATAAATCACAAAAAAATTAAACCCCTATTCCTTGCAATATAATCGATTTCTGATCATTAATTATATTTAATGAAAGAAAGTTTTGATTGCCTACTAATGAATAATATAACAAACGCGAGTTATAAGAAACAGTTAATCCAATTGATAAATAAAAATTAATATAAACGAGTACATTTAAGTAATTTATTGATACAAATTCTACAATCAAATCTTTAGAATAAAACCCAGATATAAAAGGAAGCCCACATAAAGCAAAATTACAAATATTAAAATATGAACATGTTAAAGGTATATGCTTAATTAAACTTCCTATAAAACGAATATCTTGACAATTATTTAAATTATGAATAATAGCTCCAGCACATATAAATAATAAAGCCTTAAATAACGCATGAGTTAATAAATGAATCAAAGCTAGAATATAGCCTCCTAAAGACAGAATTGAAAGTATAAACCCTAGCTGCCTCAAATTTTATAAAGCAATAATTTTTTTTAAATCAATTTCAAAGTTTGCCCCTAATCCTGATATAAATATAGTAAATATTGAAATAAATAATAATAATACCAATCAATTTTCAGATAAACGAAAATTAAAACGATTTAATAAATATACACCTGCAGTTACTACAGTAGAAGAGTGTACTAAAGAAGATACCGGAGTTGGAGCCACCATAGCAGCAGGAAGCCAAGATCTAAATGGAATTTGGGCAGATTTAGTTATAACAGCTAGAACAACTAAATAAGATAATAAATCTATTAATAAGTCTATTTTTATTAATTTTAAATAAAAAATATAATTCCAACTACCAAAATTTGTTAACCAAGCAATAGCAATTAATAACGCAACATCACCAATTCGATTAGACAAAGCAGTTAACATTCCTGCATTGAAAGAACGAACATTTTGATAGTAAATAACCAAACAATAAGAAACTAATCGTAACCCATCTCCACCTAATAAAATAGAAATTAAGTTAGGACTAATAATCAATAATATTATTGATGAAACAAATATAGCTACTAACAAAATAAAACGAGTTAATGTTAGATCTCCCTGTATATATTCTTCTCTATAATAAATTACCAAAGAAGAAATTAATAATACAAATCTTATGAATATTAGTGATATTCAATCTAACAATACAACTATTATATTTATAGTAGAATTAAATCTAAATACTTCTAATTCTAATAATAATCTGTATTCTCCAATTAAAAAAATTAAAGTTAAAAAATAAGTTAATAATGAAAAAAATATAAAAAGAGCAGAAATTTTAGGAAAAATTTTAATTATCTAAAATAAACATTATTTCTTTGATATCACAAATAAATATCTTTTATAAACTATTTAGCTAAATTAATAAAATTAAAGCACTTTTTAAAAATAATAAATTTAGAGGTAATCAATGCATAAATAATAACAAATATTCTCGGTAAAATCTTTGATAGATTGAATAAATACCTCTATTATAAATACCGTGCTGAGAAAAAGAGTATAAATATAAAGAATAAACTGCCCTAAAAAAGATAATAAAGATAAAAAACTAATTGTTAATGAGTTCTAAAAGACCAATCTATTAGTTAATATAATTTCACTAAATAAATTTAAAGTAACACGAGCTGCTATATTACCAATTAACAATATAAATCATCAAAAAGATAAAGATGGAAAAATATTTAATAATCATTTACTTAAGTATAGCCTTCGAGTTAATAATCGTTCGTAAATAATATTAGCCAAACAAAATAACCCGGAAGAACATAAAGCATGCGCAATTATTACCATTAAAGATCCATAATATACTCACAATCTTATTGTCATTAATCCAGCAACTACTAATCCTATATGCGCTACTGAAGAATAAGCAATTAGAGATTTAATATCTCTTTGACGTAAACAAATTAAAGAAACAAATATACCTCATACCAATCTAATAACAATAAAAATAAAGCCAATATTTAAAGTTAAAGAAATAAATAAAGGTAGTAATCTATCAAACCATAACCCCCTAATTTTAATATAACCCCAGCTAAAATCATAGAACCAGCAACAGGTGCTTCTACGTGTGCCTTTGGAAGTCACAAATGAATAAAAAATATAGGAATTTTACAAAAAAAAAACATATTAATACATAAATATAAGTATAAATTTATATCCCCTGTTATTAAATAAAAAATTAAGTTATAATTATTATAATAATAATAAAAAGTTGCAATTATTATAGGTAAAGATATCAATAAAGTATAAAATATGTACCTTCTCGGCCTCTAACCGTTCTGGTTGGTATCCTCATCCAATAATTAAAAATAATACTGGGATAAGCCTAACTTTAAAAAAATAAATAAAACAAAAAATTCAAAGAAACAAATGTAAAAAATAACCTAATGATTAAAAAAATAACTATAAATAAACATATCTTATAATAATTTAATTCTTTAAATAGCTTCTCTCTTGCTATTAATATCAAAACACAAATTCAAAATCTGAATAAAACTAAATAATAAGACAAATAATCACACCCAAGAATATAAGACACATTAAATACACTCAAATTTCTTGTATACTCAAAAATAAATAAAAAACTAAGAGTTAAAAATACCCATTGTAATAATCAATAATCTTTGTTAAAACATAAAGGAATCAAAAAAACTAATCTTAAAATAAATTTTATCAAAATAAAGCAAAAGTCATAATATAATCATTACCATGAACTCGTACTATTGAAACTAAGATAGAAAGCCCTGAAGCACCCTCACAAACTCTTATTGTTAAAAAAATTATAGAAAAAAATCACTCAAAAGCTAATAACCTGAAATAAATATACATAAATAAATATAAAGAAATAATTAATATCTCTAATCTTAATAATATCGATAATAAATGCTCTCGTTTATAGAAAAAAACAATTAAAGCCGAAGTGAAAATATTTTTTTTTAATATATTAACATTAATAGTTTTAATAATTTAATTAAAATATTGGTCTTGTAAACCAAAAATAAGGAAACTTTTAAAACATCAAAGGAAAAGAAACCCTTTATCTTTAATCTCCAAAATTTTTTTAAACTATCCTCTGATATCTATTTAATAATTACCAGAATAATATTAACTTCAGCTATATTTATAACTATAAAGCATACTTTGTCAATAGGCATAATACTACTTCTAGAAACTATTATAATTGCTTTAATAACAGGTATAATAAATATAACCTTTTGATTTTCATATATTATTTTTATTATTATAATTGGAGGAATATTAATTTTATTTGTATATATAACTACAGTCGCCTCAAATGAAAAATTTAAATTTTCTAATAAAATCTTAATTATAAGTATTTTTATTACCATTTTATCATTAATAATTTGAATAAAAGACTTCCAACAAATCTATCAATTAATAAGTATAGACGAATCTTACCAAGCTACAATCTCTAATAATTTTAATCATGCCTTAAATAAATACATAAACTACCCAAATAATTTAATTATATACACTATATTTTTCTACTTATTCATTACAATAATTATAGTAACAAAAATTACTAAAATTGAATCAGACCCTTTACGACAAAAAAACTAATGAAAAATATAATTCGTAAAAATCATAGACTATTTAAAATTTTTAATGCAACTTTAATTGACTTGCCTAGACCCTCTAATATCACTACTATATGAAATTTTGGATCTTTATTAGGTACTTGCTTAATAATTCAAATTTAACAGGCTTATTTTTAGCTATACATTATTGCCCAGAGCCAAGAGCATTTGAAAGAGTTTCACACATCACACGAGATGTAAGCTATGGCTGATTAATTCGCAGATTACATGCAAATGGAGCTTCTTTCTTTGTTATTTGTCTATATACACATATAATAATAATAATAATAATAATAACAATATTAATAATAACAATATTAATAATAACAATGGATTTTAAACTTCAATAATATAATATAGTAGAATATAATTTGAGGTCCAAGAACAAAAGGCAGAGTTCGGTTCTTCCACTCAACCTCAGCAAAAAGTGAAAAACTTAATACAATATAAAAACCCAAATAGAATAAAAAAATAATAAACAAGTGGAATTTTTGAAAAAAATAAAAATTGTTTTTATTAGGCATCTAAGATTTGAACCGTACTGATGAGTACCTACTATTGCTCTCCTTCTCTCGATATGAACTATACTTATGTATATCTGTTTGCCAGCAACAGCAATTCCATAACAAATTACTGTTTGTCTATCACAACACACACAACCAAAGAGTAATATATACGAGACGACGATCTGCCAGAGAGGACCTATATACCAGAGAACAGAGACGGATCCCATTGTCAGACATTGTTGTTCCATGTCGAAGAAAAAGTGATCTTGCTTCAATGAGATAGTTATAATTAATACATATATGGTCACACTTGGACCTTAACAGGTGACGAGATGTCTGCGATCTAAGTTCGAATTCGAAATTTCAAGTCTCTAGACCGTATAGGGCCTGAGAAATCGTTGCGGAGTCCATTGATACAAGAACCGAAAGTAATAAAACTATTTAAAAATAGTGAAACAATAATAATGATACGTAATTCTATACAAACAAAGTAGGTATAATAATAAACAAAATAAACAAAATTTGGTACTACAATGGTCTCGAATATTAACAATTATGCTAGGAAGGGCATGTACAATTGGGTATCGTCGGCATAATAATGAGAGGAAAAGTGCTTCAGATGTTTATGAAATTGAGAGGCATATAAATTGTAAAGTAGGGGACCCAAAAATGATCCCTGCGGTCCACCTTTTTTAATAATAGTAGAATTAGAAGACTTCCCCATGAATAAAACTGTCTGAGCTCTATCAGTTAGGTAATGGTTCATCATCTTCAAAGCATTTTCAGAAAAACCAATAAAGTGCAGAATAGCCAATAGTAATTGGTGATTAATTCTATCGAACGCTTTGGAATAATCAATCAATACCAATGCGCAGAGTTCGTTATAATCTGTAGAACTATAGATGTCATCCGTGACTGCCAATAAAGCAGTGGTACAGCTCAATCCTTTGCGGAAACCTGATTGGGTGCTCGATAAAATGGCGTGCGCATCTAAATAATTACGGATTTGTATTTCGATACTCTTTTGGAAACATTTTGAGAGAGTACATAAAATGCTTATTGGACGTAGATCGTTCAAACTATCAGGGTGGGGAGTTTTTGCCAGGGGAATTACATATGCCTTTTTCCATATTTCTGGGTAAACATCGTTTTTTATGCAGTGATTGAAAATGTGTGCCAAGTAGGGCAAAATGAATGGACAGCAATGTAAAATCATTTTCACGCTAATCCCATCAACCCATACTGAATTAGACTTGATTGAGAGTAATTTTTCATAAATTTCGTTCTCACTAATCAAATTAAAAGCGAATCCCCTCACCCCGTCTTACATACTGTCCGAATATAGTTCGAGCGTTTCCTTGTATGGTGAATCAGTATTCGAAGTTACTCGCAGAAATGGTTATTGATTTGATTGGAATCACCTAAGTTGAGTGGAATATCAATAGATTTTTTGGGAAGAATATTTAGACTGTTCAATTCTTTCCACATGTTGTTATTATTATTGAGTCTATGTTGCGTATACGCCTTTTTTCCCGCTTCAAGCCATTGACTTCATTGCGAAGGGATTTAATATTATTTCAGTCACCAATAAGATTCGTTTTCCTATACTTAATCAAGGCTTTGTCCCGTAACCTCATCATTAATTTCACTATTCAGAGCAACCTTATCACCATGAACTTTCAAAATAACCTTGAATAAGGGAGCGACTCCAACCTAATTAATTGCAAAAAACTGCACATTAAAATCTCTCATACTTTTCATGATATTTACATTTCTCTGGGATGCTGTAACAGTAGGTAATTTTTTTCAGAAAGCTGAAAATATCTTCAAAACTTTCAGACTTTTGCCCAACAAATGTTAACAAACTGACCTTTTTTTATCAAGGAATTCAAAAACGTAGAAAAATACAGGGTGTTCCATTTAAAACAACGAAGTGATGGCCAGTTTCCGGTATACCCGGGAGTCGGTCATCTTTTAAAATAATTTTAAAATGTAGTCTACTTAATCCTAGACAATTTTTATAGAAGCAATGTTGATCTATCTCTAATAGATCAGCCACGATCCACCAAATACCGCCAGCTGCCCCACCCTGTATAGGTGATAATTTGATACATGTAGAGTTGCTACAACATGCCAGTGTCTGAGAAGAGGCTGATGGGTGAGTGCGTTTTTTGTTATATATAGTTTCAGATTGTTTTTTGCAAAACATCTAACTGGTTGAGATGTGTGAGTACTGCACCTTTTTTATTTTTTTATTTTATTTTTAATGTGTGCGCTCCATCGTAGAAATGAATCTAAAGTTACTCTTGAGTGTCAGTCAGAAATAAAACTCGAAGTCGTCTCCACAATTTTATTTAAATAGTATTAAGGGGGTGAGACATATTTCGGGTCTATAAAAACCCATTATCAATCAGTTATGGTTCTGTACTAATAAAATTACTGGATTGGATACATTAACCGGTACAAACTCCCGTGGTTACTCCCGTGGAGATTAAATTTATTTTATTATTAGAATTACTTTTAAGTTCAACAATGTAAGGCAGCTTAATTTGTTTAAAATTCGGAATCAATTTTTAATTTTAGTATTCTCCGTGTATTTTTATGATGTGGTGAAAAATCTTTATCTCCACGTGAGTAACCATTTTGTAGTTTGTATCGGTTAATGTATCCATTCCAGTAATTTTATTAGTACAGAACCATGACTGATTGATGATGGGTTTTTATAGACCCCAAACACAAAAGTTTTTTTTCTACTGTCAACATCACTCTAGTTCAAGAATTGGACTTTTTGCTACAATTACTTCAGAGTACTTGATGTTTTTTAGGAGTTGATCACTTTTATAGTTCCATGATTGTCTACATGTATTGTCCTGTACTCTGGTAATGTTGTCATGTTGTTGGCAAATGGTATAAAAAGGTCATTTTCAAATTTATTGTTATTATTTTCTGACATACTGGCAAAAATTATTTTCAAATCTGATTCTGTTTTGTTTTTTAGCTCGATCCATAATTCATCAGAGTATAATATTGCAGTGTCGTGTGCAAAGCTGAAAATAGTTCCTGCTACTATATTAAAGGTCAGTAGGCTGTTGATATTTATTGTAAATAGGATGGAGCCCAGGACTGTCCCCTAGGGTACTCCATAATATTTCCCCAATCAATGACCTTTCCTCCTTCAGTACTTTTCGCTGCTTGGGAAGCAGTTTTTTCAGGTTTACCTTCACTTCGCCAAACTTGAAGTTGATTATCAGGCCATCACTTTTGAGTTTGGCCTCTGATACTGGATTGACAGTGAAGGTGAGTAGGGCTGCAGTCCTTTTCTCAGTCCTTCAAAAAACTCTTCCCATCCTTTTGGGACTCAATATATCCCATAATGACATCGTTTTTTTCTCAGTGGCTATACTTGAAGTACCCATTCAACACCGTTGGTCGGGAAATATTTTCGTCTTCCACGGCAACAACATTTGCTTCTTGCCAGGCCATTTATTTGATATCCTGTTCGTTCACATTTTGGGTCGGCATCGTGATTAAATATTAGGTATTCATAAGGTTTAGGCTCATGAATACTTAATATTTAAACTTTACTTAACCCTTAACATTTATTGTGAAAATAAATCTACAATATCAATTTCATTCCCTAGCGCTAGTAGTAGTGATGCGGTGAGACTGGTCTTGGTCTTGCAGTCTTGGTCTTGGTCTTGCTAAATTGCAAGACCCAGACCGAGACCAAGACCGTCTATGCAAGACCAAGACCCAAGACCAAGACCAATACTGGGATGAAAGACCAATACCAAGACTAACCTGGTCTTGGACTTGGTCTTGCTGCAAGACTTGCGAGATTTGCAAGACTCTCGCAGTTCCGTAACCAAACAACAAATTGGTAGGAAACATATTTTTTTGCTCAATGATTAGATAAGAAACGCTAGTAAATAACCTAATTTAATCTTTGAACTCCCGTATTATCGATCTTTATTTTACAGCGGTACAGGTACCGGATATTTTTAACCCTTTCTTATTTTATCCTTAAATATTACCAGTACTTAGGCAAAGATTGGTGTTTCTTATTTTTGACTTAGGAGTGTAGACAAGAGTTATTTAGATAATATAAATTAAGATATTTCAGCAATTATCTGAATACTTCATAATTGAACAAAACTGTATTTAAGATACGAACACCCGACATGTGCCATAACATATTGATTTTTTAGAAAATGTGAGAATTTAAACTAAAATTATCAAATTGCTTTTTAATCATGAATTTGAACACCTCCACCACGGACAAGCATCTGAAGTGTATCATCTAACAGTCACAAGTAGTTTTCATGAGAAGTTATTTATTTATTACCGTTTTGATCAGACATCAGACAGGTACCTTTTTTGAAAGATTTATAATTGTTAAATTAGAGATTGAAACATATTTATTGTTTAGCTAAAACTACTTTACCCATCTGTAATTGTAACCTATCCACGCGAAATAATAATAATACATACGAATGACAAAATATAACATAAAAAATTAAAATTAAAACAGTATATTAAATTTCTTTTATTATGCCACTATCTCTACTATACTGCTCGATCAGATTGATTACCAAACATAGCATCAGTCTCCCAGACATATATCAAGATTCCGAAGAGGTTGCCTCTCATTAATCAATCAATCCTAATTTAGAACTCATACTTGTATCAATATTCTGCATAGAACTGATGGAGGAAACCAGACAATTATGACTTCCAAATTAGGATTGATTAATAAATATGCCTCTTAGCCCTGCGACATACTGACGAGAGGCAACAACCTCGAAAGCATGATATATGTCTGGAAGACTGATGCTTTGCTTGGTAATCAACCTGATTGAGCAGTTTGGTGGAAAATTTTAATACAGGATGTCCAAGAACTATATTTGCAAGAGTGGTTATGAAAAGTAACAAAAAGTCAATGTTCTTAAATACAACATATTGTATATTATTCGTTTGTTGCATAGTCCTATTACAATCTCTCTTATGATTCTTGAATTATTTTGGTTTCCTCGTAATGATTTTATATTTGCTGATATACAAAGCTTATTTATCTTGAAAGAGTGCTATGACTCATGAAAGCATAGTTTTAATAAATATAAAAAATACATTTATACCAGACAGTTGCTGCTTCAAAATTACAGAAAAAACCTTATAATGGAGAATAGTTCGTATTCTAATGAAGATTTTATGAATTTATTCCTCATACATGGCAAGTATGATAAAATTTTGAATAGAAGAAGAAATAGAAGAAACAGAATCATATATTATATATATATATATATATATATATATATATATATATATATATATATATATATATATATAATATTTGGTTAATTGGGATTTCGGCATAAAGCACAAAGTAAACTCTTTTGACTTAGGTCCAACTATAATAGCAAACAACCTCAAAGACTGACTACTACTGTAAGTAGTTTATTCTTAGGAATTAGTGTGAATTATGGAGTTATATAAATTAACAGCTTTATATTCATTGTAGCCCTGATGATGAAAAAATATATTTTCGAAAGCTAGGACTTAAGTCAAAAGAGTTTACTTTGTGCTTTATGCCGAAATCATCATCATCATACTTCATTCCTACTATTATATATATATATATATATATATATATAAAATTGCAAATTTTTGGCTTA
Organism: Crioceris asparagi; assembly: GCA_958507055.1. Classification (NCBI taxonomy): domain Eukaryota; kingdom Metazoa; phylum Arthropoda; class Insecta; order Coleoptera; family Chrysomelidae; genus Crioceris; species Crioceris asparagi. The sequence continues at coordinate 31,373,161 of OY293826.1, forward strand.
CTTCTTCTTTTGATTATTTTTCTTAAACAGCAGATTTATTCTTGATGCCATTATCATTCATCCTTCTCTGACTTTCCCAATTTCAAAACTATATATTTCTTTCAGATTTAATCTCGGAAATAGCGTTAATTTAATTCTTGCTAGCTAAGTCAGCCTCTTTGACTGCAATAAGCAGCACACATACGCTTGAAATCATTGAATAGTAAAACGAATTTATCCTACACATGCTTCAAATTTATTTTGTCTTGTTTGAACAGCACAGCGAGATTACAATTATCTCGCAACATTTGCTTTAAAGCTTTGCCTTATGTTTGTCCTATGTACATCAATACCTCGATGACATTGAAGAATATTCCTGAATTTTCTGTTACGAATCGCTAGATATGTCATCAAAATGATGATGGAATTTTCCTTGGCTTCAATGGGACTTATAATTTCGTCTTTCTCTTTTAATGGAAATGGGGTATTAGTGTAATTAGTGATATAATTCTCTTCATGGATGGACTAAAGTATTTCGGGCGACTGTGCAAAGTGTGAAAGTTTGATATCTTCTGCCATGTCAGAAGGCCGTGAATAAATTTTGATTTGTAACAAACTTAATCCAGAGGTTTGATACCTTGAACAGTCGTCTGATTAAAAGGACTTGGTCACCAGAAACCAAACGTTGACAATCAATGGAGTTTCTGAAAAAAAATTCAGGGAACATATGTTTATATCTTCCGTTTCAATGGATGTTCACGCCACCTTCTATGATCCTAATTCAGGTCATCCTATTGAGAGGAATTGTTGGCCATATATCAGCGCCACCAATGAATAAATAGAAACCTAAAAACAAAGAGATTTGCATCAGCAAAATGCATGCTAATTCATAGCAAAAAAACATTTTGTCCTTCCGGGGGTTCTCCTGAGGGTAAAATCTCGGAATCCAGAAATGGTGCTGGAAAAATATTAATATAACCTAACGGCAGCTATCAAATGCTGTTCTGGAATCACAACAATAACAAACAAAACAAACCATTTAGTCCAGATTGTACAAGATAACGGCTGGATAAAAGCATTATTACCAAAGAAAAAGGCGGACTACTGAAACTATGATAGGACCGGGAGTGTAAATAGTGGAAACTCTAATCTGAAAGCAGTCCCAAGCTACAGCTATTATCATGTTTATCATTTAGACCATACGCCAGGCTGCAGTGAAGTGCCAACCCGGCGTGTCTCCAGATGGCGGATAAGAGGCTGAAGATGATTTCAAATAAGGAGGAGGTCTGCAGGGAAATAGGTGGGCTCGTTGTGCCTAAAAACTCACTGCCATTCCTCAATACAACACCTTGCCGCAGACCAACTTCACCTGCCCCAGTTGTAGTCTTGTGGCTAAGAGATTGCACTCAGGTAAACGATGCCAGGTGAGTTCTCGAGCTAAGGTCGAGACCACCTCATTATAAAAACGCTACTTGGTTATCTGTGGTCATGTCTCGAGGGCCAGTGGAGCGGGGGGGGTCTTGGCTTGAACACCTGGACCAAGAGGAAACAACCTCAACAAAAATTCTGAAAAAGGCCAAACGACAGAAAAATCGTCTGCCCTTCGATTTGCCAAAATTGGGACAACCTGGCGTCAGAGACGATTCACTGAGAAAGGGTCTCAGTGGAGCAGGAGTGCGGAAGTACCTGCGACTCCTCTATCAGGGATTTGCATCTAAGGAGGCCAGGAAACAGGCCCTTCAACACACAACCACCCAACCCCGAGATTAACACCGACGGGAAAAGAAAAAGGAAAAAGAGGCCCGAAGCAAATCACACCTCCGGAACGGCCTCACATAAAGAAGCCGGGCAAGCCACTGGATATGCAACAGAAGTCAAGGCAGAGATGGCATTCAAAGTGGGAATATTACCCGAGGTAACTCTGGAAGCCAAGCGACTCTCTTCCCTAGATAATATTCTGATAGAGGAGCTATGGCGCAGTGAGGAAAAGGGGATCCACTTCACCAGCATTCATTTCTGTTGTGGAATGATGTTGTTAGATTGTGGATCTCAAGAATCAGCAGAAGGGCTTATTCAGTCAGTACCGAAGCTGAGCTCTTGGGAGCGGAAGGCAGGAGGGTGCACAATGAACTTTCGTCTAGGACGCATGCCAGTCTCGGGGCTACTAGGAAAGAGATGGAACCCTTCAAAGGTTTCTGGAGATGTAGAGATCCCAGGAATCAAGGGTTCCGCCAGCACTTCAGTGGTGCCCGGAGTGACAGAGAGTTCTTCTGCGTCCCTGGGGGCTGGGCAGAGACCACGAAACCTGCTCTGGAGAGGATACCTCCCACATGGAAGTCTTGAAGGAGCAAGGAGAGAGAAGGGAGGAGGATATGTAGAGACTGGACAACCCAGCTCTTCCACCCATACAAATAGCCTTCACTTTCTCAAAGATAGCGCAGGTGAACCTGAATCATGCGAATGGAGCTTCAGCAGTGATTGCAAGGTGATTGCAAAAATTAGAACAGGTTAGTATGGCAATAACAGAGGCCTTTCAATCAAGTTGTCCAATCTCGAAATTTCGAACAAGTAAGGAAGTATTTTGGTGGAACGGGAACCTGTCAAAAGAGATGCTAATTGGCAGGATTACACTAAAAAGCTTACTCAGTATAATAGAGAGATCAGGAATGCCAAAAGGTTTAATTTTCAAGCCTTTTGTGAAAAAAATCACTTCCACTTCAACAGCAGCCAGACTGCAAATGGTCATGGCAAAAAGGGGAACCAACACCACAATGTCGCTCGAGAAGCCAGACAGGGCAAATACTGAGGCAGAAAAAGAATGATCTATTCTGAAGACGATTGTCTTTGAACTTGTTTGACAAAAAGGATCATTAATTTTTTTAGAAAAAAATAATAGGTTCGAGAAATTATGTTCTGAACCCAAATGAGAAAATTTATTTCAAAAATATTACTTATATATTGAAAAAGATACAGGCAAACTTCAAAAACACTGAAAATTACTTCTTTCTCAAAAATATAATAAAAAACATATTCTTTTCTCAAAAATAATAAAATTTCAACTATTTAAAGTGTATGACGGACTCATTTAGTTCTGCAGTTACATCTTCCTCTATGGTGGTTGCGTCTGCACCATTCAGCAAGTTTTTGTACCGAAAGAGGTCTTCCCTGCTTTTCCATCCTTCAGCAAAATGTTCTTTTATGAGATGCCTTAAACACTTTTTCTTTTTATCCGGTATCGAATTGTCTAATAGTTGCCTGCTTAGGTCTATGTAGATATAAGGTCTAAGGGTCTATGCCATTGTCGGATCTCCCTTTCTTAAGAAGGAATTCCCAGGTAATAGTAGTTTGTTTCTTTTTATCAATAACATTTTTAATATGTATTTTTACAATATGAAATTTCTTTTAATTTCTTAAATACATTTTCGAGTTCTTTTACATCTAAAATCTGCCAGTCATTATCAAGAGATTTTATGAACCTACTTCTGAGTGAATTTCATTGTATTTTTCTTTTGATATTGTAACGGGATTTGCTCCGAAAATCTTTTCCACCCGTCTGAAATCTCGAGCCACAGGAAGAAAACAATGTCCTCGAACTAGATATGTTATTATTGTTTCCTGAACAGTGTCTCGGGACTTGTGTTTTAGCCAGTGAATTAAGGAATGAATAATATACGATTTTTTACTCTGGCATCCACAGCCATCGCAGAATAATCTAATAACGTTTATATTTTCATAATCTAAAGTTCCAAGATGATGCAACATTGTGGAGTTAATTTGAGGAGCTCCTATTCCAGTTAAGTCTTCCGTCCAAATATAAAATTTTGGATATGTTAAAGTCATGAGCACGCAGAAAAAGGAATATAGGCTAATTTAGCGAGCATAGAAGGCATCTTCAATAGATGCACGAGGAAGAAGCTGAACCAGTTGAAGGTCAAAATAAAAAATTATAGTGTTGTCTGGAATTCCACGGCAAAGTTTATAGAAAGTATTTGCTATTTTCTTGTGCATGCGGTACACCAACATAAAACTGTTTTTTGCGTCATTGGTTTGTTTTAACTGTTCCTTCAACCTCGTACACTTGGAGCACACATCGGAGGCAGGAGATGAAAAACCAATATTAAAATTATTTAAGAATATCTGTCGAAACATATAAGAGACGATCTTCATGCGCACTTTTTTCGTTACACATTTATGCAATTTTCGCCAATGAAAGATTTGTTGAAAGGTATGTACATTTATATTTTTCTGTTGTAATGAGTTTCTCTCGTGCTTTTTCCTTCTTAGTTGCGCTTTTCTGGGACATTCGACCCCCTCCCATTTCTCCCCGTAGAACGCTACCCTCCTACAAAACTTTTGTTACTGTTGTAAGTCGATTGTTAGTTATACCCAAAAATTGCAGCAAAAACTCGAACCCCTTTTATGCCAGACTTTGACATTTAACAAACTCTTCCATTCGTTGTCTGGAAATCTTTACTTTTCCTGTGTCGTTTGGCCGTACTAATACACATGTAACTACATAGTAGCATATCTTGGAGAACTTGAATGATTAAAAAACATATTTCTTAGAATTAATATATCTTACACCGTTCATAGGTTTTTCCATTATGATTAGGTACAAGGTCGACTGAAATTCGTTAGCCCAGAATCAGGATCTGAATATCTACAAAATGTAGAAATTAGCTCAAATTTACCAATAACAATAATAGAAAATGTAACCTTACTTTTCTCTCTTATGACCATTTCGCTCTGTTTTCTGCTCTTTTCTTCTACTACTTCCATCATTTCCTTCACTCTCACTAATGTCTACTACTTTCATGATGGTTCAAACTTTTTTAGCATGCTTTCTTTCCAAAATCTTACACAAACTTGCTTTTGTGAATATATCTACTTTTGATCGCAAAATGTGGATATAAATGATTTTCATGCAAACCCTTAAATTTAGCCAATGATTTATAGGACTTGTATGTCGTTTTGATACAAAATGAGCATGGGAATCGATAGACCTCACACATATCTTTGGAAAACCATCAAAACATGATTTTGTGGGAAAAGCGGGTATAGCGGGTTTTGAACGCGATCACCTCAATCATTTTTATCACAGACGGTTATATGTATTAAAAGATTAGGTTATATCAGAAGGAATATTTATTTCCAAAAGAAACTAATTCAACATAATATTATTAAAATTAGAAATGTTAAATCTATGTATGGATTTCATGATTTAGAAAAAATGTTTTCGGCTGAAGTAGATGATGGTGATATGGAACATTTTTCGTTGGGCTGCCATTGTTCTAGAGGTCGTTAAATTTTGAATCTTGCCTCATTTGTGGGAACTTATATAGAAAATCTGCCATCTTTCCACCGTTGACAAACTCTCTTCTTCTCATAGCAACCCACTTAAGTGTTGGATTTTCATTGAAACAAATGCTTTCTTCGCTGACTTTGTCAGGCTTGTTCATATGTAACACGTTTCCCATTATGGTGAATAGTAGAGTAGAATGAAAGATCATTTAAGAACAGCCATATGTAGCTAGATATTTATATATATTTCTTCTTTATTCCTCCAACTGGTACTTGATCGTTGATAATGGACAAATAGCAAATACCTCAAAATATCCAGATATCTTATTTTTATGTCTTGATTTACATTGACTTATGCAGATTTTTCTAACTTTCAGTATGCTCATTTCTTTAAGGTACTTGTTGAATATTTGCAACAATTACGAGTGCATCTCCTCTGTTAATTATACTATTCGATACGATTCGATACGTGCTGGAAACGATAATAATTGTTTCAAAATTGATGAGCATGCTCTCAATCAACCATATCAGAAGAAGTTGGGACAGAATTTGAAAATGTTGAACTCAAAGCGAACAGAGTACATCCTGACGATCAAACTAAATCGCAGCGTTTGAAAGCAATCAAAGCCGACACCTATCTTGATTTCTTTTTCAGAAGATGAGAAATACATATGTTACCTGGGTAATAGAATATGGGCGGTAAAAACTTAACTGTTTCTTGAAGATCCACGCTATGTCATTATTTGCTTTCACACACACATACTAAACACAAAGGGTAAATCTATTTTTAAATGTTCTTTTGGTTTTCGCTTCCGACCCCCATTAACAATATCCCACTTATCTAAGCTGCAATTATTAGACTTTCTTATAGATACGATTGTCATTGTGTTATATATTCGCTTTTATCAGGCATTTTCTTCTAGAATAGGATAGAAAATAACTCATAGGAAGGACTTTGTTTATAATAATAATAATAATAATAACTTACCCAGCGAACAACCTGAAGATCAAGAAACAACTACATTCAAGAAAAACTTTGCCCTATATAGCGGAATGGACCCCCTATCTAGACCTAAGCTACCGAAACTGAAATTCAATAAAAACACGAACAACTTGATTAATAAAATCAACCAAATAATAGAAGGGGAATCATGACACGGAATAACATATACGACGTTACGCCTTTTTTATGGTAGGTATTTTGTCTTTAATAATGGAAAAATGTTGGCCTAACAAATTGACATTTCTTTTAGCTATTTTACAGTTACTCAAGACCTCCATGATAAGATTAGTCAATTTACCACCAACCATGTAACATCATATATTTTCGTGTCCATTTTAAGTTTAAAGGTTTTTAATTTAATTTTAATATGTTTGTGTAGTTAGTTATGTAAGTATAATTATGTGCGATACTCCTTTCCTTGTTTGTCTGTGCTTGTTAAAAAATATTATCCTCAACTGCACTGTAAGTTTTTTCATTGTTAGTGTAGAATTGGCACTCTGTGCTATTAATGACACAATTTTTTCATCCTTAAAAAAGGTAATAAATTTAACCGAAAGCTTGGTAAGCAAAAAGAGTCTACTTATTTAAGCCCCAATTCAACTCGGCAGAATTCCCAAATTCTCTTTGTACTGTTACTGTATTCTATAACTAGTACTGCCGTACTTTTCCATTTTCTATATACATATATATATATATATATATATATATATATATATATATATATATATATATATATATATATATATATATATATATATATATGACATTTGTAATTGATGGCTATGAAATCTTTCCAGTTTTTGGCTAATTTATCCTAAATTCACTATTTTTGCCCTGAAGAAGAGAATAAACATTCTCGAAAGCTCGGTTTTAATCAAAGAATTTTATTGATTATATGACTGCATCCCCAAGAACATCTTTTTATTTATTATAAAACCAGTCAAGAATACAAAATCAATATATATATATATATATATATATATATATATATATATATATATATAGAGAGAGAGAGAGAGAGAGAACCAATAATAATTTTCCCTAATGGAAACTGGTTTACAGCAGTCTCTGTGTTAAATGCTGAAAATTAGTCTAACCATGCGCTTTTGAGTGATGTATGTGAACAGTGAACATAAGAGTGAGCAAATAGATTTCTAGTAGACTTTTGCGTTCATGTTTTTGATTTCATATGCTTTAGAGCAAAAATGTCCTGTGTAGTTTTTCGCAGATATCTTTTATTTGTAGATCCCATGATAAGATTTCATCCAAGTGAGTTACTAAAAAATTAAAATTAAATTCACTACTAATATTGATTTCGTCAATAACTTGCAGGTCATCGCACTATTTTCTATATTGTAGAAATTTACTATTACTGTTTTGGTGCAGTTTAGAATTAATATTTCCCTGACACCAAGAGCTAAAACTTTTGATTATATAATTGACCCCATTATGCCGTAGGTACATCAATATTCCCTCCTGATAATAGTGTCGTCTGCCAACATAGTTAGGTCACAGCTTTGTTTGGTGAGCTGTGGTTAGGTGGCAATTTTCCACAAGTCATTTGCATACAGCAAAAAGAGCAGTGGTCCAAGCACTGACCACAGCGGCACTTGGCACTCCAAGCTTAACGTCATTGTATCTTGATCTAAACTTCTCACGTTTCACTGTCATGGTGCGCCCTTCTAGGTAAGATCTAATCCATTTCAACACGTTCTTGGGGAAATCAAGTTGGGATAGCTTTCGTTAAATAAAAAAAAATAACGATATTGCAAAATTATTCGAGTCCACCTCTTTTTAGATAAAATTCAGTGATATGAAGCAGTTTAAATTGATCAACTGTTTCTGAATCCATGTTGATCTTTGCACAGTATATTATTTACCTCCAAATAGTTAGTAATCCTGTTTGAGATTATTTTTTCAAATCATTTAGCCAGCGAGTAGAGTAAAGAGATATGCCTATAATTTCAGAATTATCTCCTTTTTTATAAATAGGTATTAATAATGCATTTTTGAAGTCTTCCAGAAAGTATCCTTGCAAAAAAGACTGGATAAATAGATAAGTCAGAGGGGTAATCATTATATCAATTACTTTTTTATTGTTTCTAGTGACAACTCATCCAATCCAGTGGACTTTTTATTTTCTAATATTTTTAGTGTACTCAACACCATCAATTCAGTAATAGGATCATTTTGGAAGTGATAAATAAAATTATGGCTCTTTAATACTGTGCAAGGCAGTATATATATATATATATATATAATATATATATATATATATATATATATATATATATATATGTATATATATATATATATATATATATATATATATATATATATATATATATATATATGGTATCTTAGACGTTTAAGGAAAACTATTCGTAGGATCGTTCTGAAAATTGTATTATGTAGATTATACCTAGAGATCTATCGACTGAAAATATTTTCAGCCTTGCGACGTTGCCACAAAAAGTATTAACAACTTTGATTTTTAAAATTAGACACCCTATATTTATCAATTTATTAAATTCTCTATCGCCTTCTGGTTATTCTTTCATAAGATACTCATACCTATCTTTAACAGTTTCCAGTGAATTAATTAATTTTCTTTTGTTTTGTTCAAAACAAAGCTCTAATCAATAGCCCATTACTCTGAATTTTAGAATTGTGAAAAGATGAAATTTCAGTAATAGCTTGAGAAATACTTATTTCTTAGTTATTATTGAAGATTTTCTTTTAATGTTATACAGGGTCGCTCAAAATTCTTGATCTTTCCATCAGATCCATAAAGAACCAAAAATGCGTTTTTTCAAATGGAACACCCTATATTTTATTATTTCTTCAGAAAGAGAATCAAAAGACATTTGAAATGATATATCATGTTCCTAAACCTAAATGGTCAGGTTTTCAAAATATAACCAACTATCTATTAAGGTGAATTATTTCTAGCATTTTTATGGTAGGTATTTGCTGGTTACCATGGTGATAAAACACAATTATTATCTAACAAACATTATTTGAGGTATTCCTTAAAATAATTTATCTGAAACGCAAACATTTGAAGAAAAAAGTGTATTCAACACCAGTATAAAGTAAAGATGTACTGCGTTAAGGCGTAATTAAATTCATTGATGAGATAGATGCACGTGAAATAAGAAAAGCTATTTTATTCGTGGAGAAGCGTATTCTTAGATGTTTGGAAAGAAACGGCTGTCATTTTGAGAATGTATTATAAATGTTTATTTATATTTCTTCACTATGTATTATTATTAAAACCTCTGTCCTTATCACTTGGTTATTGATTATTAATTAGATATTATACTGTTTTTATAAAGTCTTTTGCGTAAATAATCTAACAAAAGATCACAAAATACATATCTATATCGTTGAACTGGACTCATTTTCTCAATATCAGTCAATGCATAGTTATTGCTAATTTTCTTGAAATTGAGTTCAGGTTCTGATGAGTCTACCTACTCGTTATTGTTCTGCCAAGACTGAGTATGATATCTATGAAAGTGTATTATTATTTTTAAATAAATTTACAAAGCATGGTTAACGAATCGTCTCTGCAGTCTACTTTTCATCCCAAAGACAAGGATTGGTGTATTTAATCTTTGTCAGAGATGAGTAACGAAACTGTTTCGTAAATCAACATTTTAAATTAGCTTCTAAGAATCAGAAGATTACTTATTTGGTCTGTGAATAGATTTATTCTTGTTGCCTTTTTTGTATTTTGTAGGTATCTTGCATTAAACTTTCTGGATATTTTTGCAATAATTTGATTACATTATCTATGAAGAATGAACAACTCAACAAACACTTATTCTTCCTTACGATAATTACTTGTCAAACTTTCCAAAACCATGGTAGCCAGCAAATACCTAATATAAATATACCAGAAATAATTCACCTTTATAGATAGTTGCTTATATTTTGAAAACCTGACCATTTAGGTATAGGAATATGATATATCATTTCAAAGGTAGGTATTTTGATTTTCTTTCTGAAGAAATAACAAAATATAGGGTGTTCCATATGAAAAAACGCATTTTTGGATCTGAAGGAAAGACCAAGAATTTTGAGCGACCCTGTATAACATTAAAAGAAAATCTTCAATAATAACTAAGAGAGAAGTCTTTCTAAAGCTATTACTGGAATCTTATCGTTTCACATTTCTAAAATTCAGAGTAATGGGCTATTGATTGGGGCTCTGTTTTGAACAAAACAAAAGAAAATTAATTAATTCACTAGAAACTGTTAAAGATAGGTATGGGTATCTTATGAAAGAATAACCAGAAGGCGATAGAGAATCTAATAATATATAATATAATAGGGTGTCTCATTTGAAAAATCAAAGTTGTTAATACTTTTTGATATAAGTGGCAACGTCGCGAGGCTGATAATATTTTCAGTCGATAGATCTCTGGGTATAATCCACATAATACAATTTTCAGAACGATCCTACGAATAGTTTTCCTTAAACGTCTAAGGTACCATCGACCGTGAATCACCCTGTATATATATATATATATATATTTATGTGATATTACGAAATTTTTTAACATGATAGAGGTTGCAGGTAGGAGGTATCAAGTTCAAATTTGCTACAAAAATCAATCTCTTGAATATCTCGGCCGAGTTCGTTATTGGGCAATATCGGGTAAGTAGTTTCAAAATGGCGACCAATCAAACATTTAAAAAAATTATCAAAAAAGAGCCGTAGTGTAAATATCATCAAAAATAATTTTGGGTTATAGATATGTATCTACAACTTTTGTTCAAAGCAATTTACCATAAAATGCATAGAAAAAAAATTAATAAAGAAATACAAATTGATAAAATATGAACACTCAATATAAATTTGATGTAATTGTACATTTTCTGGAGATCTTAATATAGACCCTGGTTAAAAAAATGTATAGTATATTTTTTGATAAAAAGTAGGCGAAAAAAAAATTCAGCCTTGAAGGGGAACGCGCACCCTATCTGCTTTATATTCAACAGCCAAAACAAAAACCTCGAACCGCAAGGCTATGATATATACAGTTTGTTTCACGAATCATGGCTATTGTGTGTAATCATTCACGAGCTACGTACATATATACGTCTCATCGCATCTTATTATCATGAAATTCTCTACTACGTTTGTCGATCTAAGCTACGACATCAGTATGACAAGCTCATGTCCTTTTAAACAACGATAGGGCGCTGCACGTATGTCCGTAGGCAACGCAATCTTTATTTCACAGGCATCACAAAGTCATTGTGACATTTCAGATAATTCAGGTGCATAAATTTATATTTCATTACTCAAGCAATAAATTTGTAATTTGTGTGTCTGCATTATTGTTGATAATAGATCTTTCATATTATGTTTGCTTATTTAATCAATCGATATTTTTTCCTCTAATTATATGAACTTCCTTAAATACCATATCTTAGCTCGAAATCGTTACGCCACTGATTTACTCCCGTCAGTTGGATTGATCCATTTTTCGTGTTTTCAAGGCAGACGCCAACATTCGTAAAACAAACTGTACGGCAATTTATATGTAATGACATGTAGGTATACCACTGAAAAGGTTGTTCAAATTTCAATTCAATGAATTTTGAGAAATTTACCTTTACCAAGCTATTTTTGGGCGCACTCAGCACATCACTGATCTCACTTATCCAAACTCTCGCTACAATTTTTGCTGCTTTACTTCACTGATCGAAATCAGCAAAGGATACCTCGCAGCCAGACACAAAGTTAGACACAAAAATATACAAATCATATTCTTTCAAGAAAACACTGCATATTTTAGTTTTTTAGGTAAATTTCTTATATTAATGTATCTATTGCGATCGTTCACAATTTTGAATTTCGAAAAAATTTCAACGGCATGTTGTTATATATCTATAAGTAAGTCCTAAAATCTCTTGGATATCTCGGCCGAGTTCGTTATTAGGCAATATCGGGTAAGTAGTTTCAAAATCGCCACCGTTCAAACATTTAAAAAAATATTAAAAGTGTGAATATCATCCAAAATAATTTTTGGTTATAGATACAATCAGTACCTACAACTTCTGTTCAAAGCAATTTTTCATAAAATGCACAGAAAAAAATTAATAAAGAAAAAAATAATAAATATAGGTAAAATATGAAAGCTCAATATAAATTTGATGTAATTGTACATTTTCTGAAATCAGCCTTCAAGCGGAACGCGAACCCTGTCTGCTTTATATTCAGCAGCCAAAACAACAACCTCTAACCGCAAGGCTATGACACATACAGTGTAAAAATAGGCAATTTGAATGTAATGACATGTAGGCACCTACCTATACCAATGAAGAGGTTTTTCAAATTTCAATTCAATGAATTTTGAGAAATTTATCTTTCCGCTGGCTACAGGTCATCGGGATTTTTTTCTAATTAGAACTGTTTTTGATATGTAAGTTTTCTCCTGCCTCTATATTTAAATTAAAGATTTTAAAATAACTGAAACTCCACCTCTTATATATACCTATAGAAAAAAAATCATTCGCAGTAGGTCTTTGAAATGGGGACCATATCATTACTACTATTTTACTCTATTTGTATTAAGAGCGACAAGTGACGTTTAATTTTTCATTATTATTTAGCTTTAGTTAATTCATATAGAGACATAATCGTTATCTCTGCATAATCTCAAAAGACATGCGGCACACTTCGAATTGATTTTATTTTGGATTTTTCGGTATAAAGCAAAGCATCAAGTCAAATACACCAAGTAGGGCATAGAACACAAAATCCATTGGGGTCAATAATAACTTTATTATTTGCAATACTTATATTACTCAAGTCTCAATATTATCGAGACTTGGAGTGTTTTTTGTATATACAGGGTGTTTCATAATATATACGCAGGACTTGACGATGTGATAGTTCATCCAAAAATATGAAAAAAAAATATATTAACTTACCATCTAAAATGCACCATTTTGATTTTCGAGATAAAGAGTGTTGAAAATGAAAAAAAAATCGTTTTTTGCGAATATCTCCGGAACCGTTTATCGTACAGAAAACGGATTTTGTAAGAATTTTCCACTCATAATAAGCTAAATTTAGAATCAGAAAAATTTTTTTTTTATGTCATAATGTATCTAGAGCATTTTTCATGGAAGAAGTTGTCGGCTCCCTCTAGTATGAATATATAATCGTTGGCAAAAAATCATTGGAAAACACTCTTTGTACTAAACAGGTCTAAGTTCTATACGGTTTGCAATCATATTCCTGTGATTCACTCTGTGTAGTATTGAGAATAAACATCTCTTGCTTAGTTCAAGAGAAAAAATACACATGTGTTTTCCATGGAGAGACCTGCTTCATAGCCATATTTTCCTTGATTTATGACATACCGGCAAGTTTCATATTTTGACTGAAGTTCGGCAAAGGTACTTATCGCGTTAATTCGTTATCGATTGAAATCTCTTAATGTTGTTAAATAGTTTGAACAATCCTCTTTCCAGTATTCAAATTTTATGGATATTCACCGTACTGAAATGGTTTCTTTTTTAAATTAGTGAAATGCAAATAATCTCTTTTTATCCGTATTTTTTCCTTGCCCTAACCATTCGATAGATTCCAATAAACTATATTGTGAAATAAATTTTATGAAATAATCATTTGAAAATTGAAAGTATTCTAAAGTCCTGTTTTTTTTTATTTGTGTCTTTGAAATTGAATAATACGAGAAAGTTTGTATCTTATACTGTGATTCAACTTTGGTAAAATTTCTTTTAATACATTGACCTTAAAAATGGTTGCATAAAAAGTTCCCTATTGGTTTAGTCAAGCTTTCCGTAAACAACTCATCGACGTTTCCATAAGCTGTTTGAAGGTATTTATATCAGGTTGTGTAATTGAACTTAACTATACACATGCAAAAGTTTATGACGAATGATAGCTTTAAAATTTTAAAATAAGGGATTGCAATTGTTGCAGCTTTTGAAAGAACTTCATGACTTTCATGAAAGAAGCGCCTTTCGCGTAATATCTAGTATATTGATGTAGGTAATTCTAAAAATTATTGTCTTTTACTCATAACTATCCCGCGATAACTACTTTAAAGATTTGGACTATGGTATCTAATGAGTCTAGAATTACTTACCGTAGATGCCTACATATCTCACCCAGAATTCTTATTGTATTCAGTTTTTTTGAAGAAGATAGTTAAAAAACAGTTAATCATGTAAAGTTTTATTCCATACAATTACGTGCCACACATCTGTTTCTTAATATTTCTTTGTATCGCTTAGCCGACAATTTAGCTGTTCTTGTCCTATTGGGGCTGTTGAGGTCAACACTGTAGATACCAAATTTAAGCCTAGAAAATATTTTTTGTAATAGAAAGTTTTTGAGGGGATACAGATTCAAGAAAAAGTTTAAGCCCGAGTGCTTGTTATCAAAATCATTTTTTGTTAAATAAACCTAGGTTTTACTAGGCCAGCGATTTAATCAAGTAGGTAGCGAGTCATTTAATAGCTCAGCTATGAATTGGTCCCCAATACCAACGAAGCAAAGTTATACGCGAATAATACTGAACTATTTTCGATGAAACTATTTCGAATTAGCTTGTGAGAAGAATATTTATATGTTAATATTTATGTAGTTGCAATAACCAAATAAATTCTTATGAGATTTGGTATGAAGAGATATATGGTTCATTTAACCATTTTTGGAGTCTGCGTCACTAAAAGCAGTTGAAATAAGTTGTCAGATAGCATTACCAGAGGCAATGTTATATGTTTCACTCCCATCATGCTGTTTCATTGGTATCTAATAGAGATTTTTATTCAAGAATTGTTCACAAGTATGAGAGCACGCCATAGTAAGACAAGGGTTACTAAGTATGTGCTTCCTATATAGTTGCAGGTACATGCCAAAAATGATGAAATGTGTTTTACCTAGTTCTCCAGAATTATATTAACGAAGAAGACGGTTATAAGAATTCGGTTCTCGTGGTTTGTCACGATGCAAAGCAGGTATGAGAAGCTGTTAACAAAAAAAAACTCACGTATATCCATTCATCCATTCGAAATTATCCATAAGTGACCAAGCAGTATAGCCTAAAACAGTCACATTATCTGTATCCATGGCATCTCTAACATTACTGATGTATTGCTGAAAAATAAAGATAATATAGCACTTTTATCGACAAACCCTTACAATTTTAACTTTAATTACTTCAAAAAAGTGTACTCTGCGAGTATCGTTGAGCCCTCCGTGATCATTGTAGCCATTTTCAGTAATTACGATTCCCGGATCGTTGTACTTATCTTTGATATACTTCAACAAATATCTCATTCCAAGAGGATATACCTGCAATTATGTATGAGTTATATAATTTAATGAACTCAAAGCTGCTTAAAATAACAATTCTCCAAGGGATTACACACTGAATTTTATGAATATGTTTTACATTAAATATATACAGCCGTTTTCATAATCATAGTTCAGTAGTAATTTGATTTGATACTAAGATTGTCAGGTTCAATATTTTCTAAAGACCATAGTAACTAGACTAGTAACGAAATAAGATTGATTATGAATACGGCTGATAATCATTCTTACACCCCAGCCGTTGCCTTGAGTTTCCCACGTCTGATTAGTTTGTACAGTTACTCTCATGTCTCCATGTCTAGTAGGCTTGAACGGTACTACCTCAGGCTCGGGAGCTGTTGATATGACAGACGTGCTGTAGGTGTTCAGACCGAAGAAGTCATGAGTTCCTTTGATATATTCTACCTCTTCGGGTGTAAACTCTGGAAGACGAGATTTTTCGAATCCTTCTGCTTTACTACGAGCTGCTACCCTCTTCTTCATAACATCCGGGTAGTCAGATTTATATATTGGATTTGCGAACCATCCTAGCTGAGAATATAATTATTTTAATTAGAAAATACATGTTCACTACCATATATGCGCAAGGACATCCGACTTTAAAAGAGGCGGTAATATAAAAGATTCGGGCTCATTTAAAAAAAATCGAGGGTTTCTAATCAGCGGATAATAGTATAATAATAAGTTATATTTAGATATAGGGCATACTTAACAAAAGTAATAGTGTTTGGAATTTTGGACCTGATGTACGATACAGGGTGTTGCATTTACATAACGAAAACATGATGTATCAAATCTAGACTATTAGGAATCTCTTTTGGCCTTACGAGAATAATTGTCAGTTGTTGATTTTTAACCGACTTCCCAAACGGAGGAGATATCTATACCATTCGACTGTATGTATTTTTTATGGATGTTCGCGCCTTTTGCGTAGTAAACGTTTTCCGATTTTGTTGTGTAATGTTTTTCTTTATTTTAGAGAGGAGTAAGAGGAGTATTGAGAATTAATCCAATTGAAAAAAAAAACAATTCTAGACATGCCCCTCAAAAACTTCCCCCAAAGGGGATGGTGGGGCAATTTTTTTCCGAAAATTGAAAATCCAAGATGGCAGAATTAAAGAAAATTCCATAGCCGGAAACGTTCAAATTGGAAATTGTTGAAAATAATCATAGGTTTCCGCGTTAGAGTCTGAAATATGTTTCAGCTACGTGGAAGGGAAATTTATTTTTCTAATAATCAAAAATTCGAGATTGAAAAATTAGAAAGAGAAGTATATCGGGCAACGTTTAATAAACACATCATAGTTTTTCGACTTAGAGCAATAGAAAATTTTGAAATATGTGTTTACGCTATGGGAGCAATTTTTTTCGAAAATCAAAAATTCCAGATAGCAAATTAAAGAAGAAATCATATCCTGAAACATTTGGTCTGGACGTTTTAAAGAAAAATCAGATTTCCGAGTTACAGCAGTGGTAAACTCTGAAATATTTGTATTTCCTCGATGTTTTGAAATCTCTAAATAAGTATGAGTAACGCATTATCTTCTTTCGTGAATGTTGAATGATTTAAAAGACTAATGCTACACTCAAAAGTGTGAAATAAATATTTTTTACAAAAAATTGGACCGACGTTATTAGTGGGTGCACTGAAAAATACAAAGTAATATTTATTCTATTGGTTTGGGTACTTTTGAAGTTGGTGCCAAAAGTTTTCAATCTAACTACAACAGCATAACTTCAAAATTAACAGCGTCGATAGAATTAATATTATTTCGTATTTTTCAGTCCACCAACTAATAAACTCTGTCCAATTTTTTGTAAAATAGATTTATTTATTTGATTCATCAATCTTGCTTCAAATTCAAAGTATGTATTATATACTTTGATCTATACCTAAATTTAACAGTTGACAAAAAAATATATATAAGGCACCCTGAATAAATTTTTGTCATGATCAATTACTATTCATACCAGATTATTTAATAGCTGTTGATAATCATGCAATTTCAGGAGAAGATAATGGTAAAATATTAGACAGTTATCTCATTTCTCAAAACGTATTTAATGAAAATGTCTGACAGAACTCCTGCATTAAGCCCTAACTACTTCTAGATTCTCCAAACTATATACGTAATAAGCGAAATTTATTTAGGTAATTGTGAAGTCTGGAATATACAGGGTGTTTCCAAATAAGTGCAAAGGTTTTTAGGGGGTGAATCTTTGTCGAAAATTAAAGGGGGTATTTCATGTAAACAAAAGCTCTTAGACCTTTACTTGAAAAGTTACACGCTTCCAAAAATGAGAAAGAAAAATCTCTTTTTTTTCTTTCTGGAAATTGTTGAATAGATGAAGGAATGGCATTTTATGGGCATAATTTTGAAATACTATGATTAAAGTCACAAATTGTGCAAAACAAAACATGACAGCCACTTACTAGAGTTTTTCGATTCCATTGACGAAAGATTGTATTCTATTTTTTTATTAATAAGCTATTGCTTTTACGGATATAACAAAAGAATTAGAAAAGCTTTGCAATAAATTGTCCTATTCAACACATATCTTTAAATTGATAAATTTTATTTCTTCAAAAAGTTCTGATAAAAAATGGAATAGGTGTTGCATGTTACACCCCTTTAAAAGATCACAACAAACTTGAAAAAATATTCACAAGTAGGTATCTTTTTTATTGAAAACTAATACGATGGAAATAACCAAAGAAGAAATTAAACATGCAATTTAACTTTAAAAGTTGGTCCTGATAATGTGTATGCGGAAAACTTTAAACTCGCAGCTGCCGAAGCGAAAAGGCCCGGAGCTTCGCGTCGCTTCAAAATGACGCTTACAGTAGTTTTGGTGTTATTGAATGAATGAAACGGTCCTCACTTAGGCAGAGTTTCACAACGCGCAGCCCGACGCAACAACTTTTCAAAGCGGCCGAGAGCGTTGGCACGCAGCTCTTGAAAGCCTGCTGACCTAAAGAGCTTGCAGTGCAAAATTAAATATGGATGTGGAAAAAAATGATAGATATTATTTGTTCGCGAGTACGAAGAACTATATGACATGGCGAAACAAGAATGCAATCAAAATAGACGGGAGTATGGTTGGTCTGAAATTGGAAAGAAAATTAACACGAAAGTTTCTGTTGCATTCACGTCGCAAGAGAACCAACTACTGAAATAAATAAAAACACCATAAATTTTGCTAATGTAGTAGAGGGAACCCCTTCACAATAGGTGAATAAGTCTAAAACCAAAACACAGCCTCCTGGCAGTTCTCTGCGAGCCAGTACCACTCGGAACAAGCAAACTACGAGCAACTTGAATGGTGGCAACGCGAATGAAGACAATACGAGGGAGAATCAAAACAAAAAGCAGCAACCACGACTTTTCAATTCAATAAAATCTAGTGACGTCACTAAATCTATAAATGAGGTTCTTTCAAAAATGGATCTTCAAAAGCGTCGCGAAGGTAATGATGAGAACTTTACTGGGGTCGTACACAAAAACCGACGCTTTAAGTTAAATATTATAGTTGGTAACAACAACACAACTACTTGCTCTCTAAAAACATCAGTCTCCCTGGTATTTCCTCATGTTTACAAGCTGCACCCAGAGACCACAGTGGATGACCTTACCAAATTTTGTCCCAGGTATTTCCAGAAGTAACATGTGAGAAGCTCAACACTCAATACACCAAATACTAGTCGTCATTCTAAGTAACTATTCATAAAGATCACTACACACAACCAACAAATCCCTTTGTGTGGCCAAAGGAATCTTGTGTGAATCGTTCTTTTCACAAAAGAGAAACTCCAACATTATCAAGATAATGGACTTTGACAGTTGGAATGAACTTCACAAAAATTATTTCTAAATAATATAGTTAATGAATAAGTTTAGCGCGTTTCATTTTAATATTCAGTGTTAGTCTGAAAAAACTAACCAGCTTGCATTATTTTTAAATGAATATCCGTTTGATCTGGTGTAACTCTTTGAACAGTTTTGAAGACAAAATTGCTTGGTACATATTTACATACCGGGTTATAAAATGGCAGCTTGTTACTGCAGATCTGTGAGAGAAAGGGGTGGTGTATGTATCTTTATGAAAAATAACATCAAATTATTCATAATTTCGATAAATTTAATGTCGAACTTGAGTCAGAATTTTGTGGCGTAGAATTAGATAATTTCTCAATTATATGTACCTACAGATCTAGTTCTTGTCCGAATCGGGCTCCATATCTTGATAGTTTAGAAGCGCTCCTCAACAAATGCTATAAAAAAATAATGCAAAAAGGTAATCATCATGGAAGAATTTAATTTTCACTTAAATCAGCCATCTGACTTGTCAAAACTTTTAAACCTAATAGATTCGTTCGGTATCAAACAAACCATCTTCAAAGCAACAAGAAAACAAAACTGTATTGATAATATAATAAATTTGCCCAAGGACCGTTTTAAGTCTAAAATTATTAATGTTTCTTTATCAGACCAATCCGGACAGCTTATACTATTTGATAGACAGATAAAGTGTTTTGGTAAGGAAAATAATGATTTCTGACTTGCATCAATTGAGAGAGGCCATAAAGGGTCACGAATGGAATCACTTTATGGATGATAGGTTTGATGCTGAATTTCTCTGGGAAGAATTAACAAACTTTTATAACAATAATATTCAGAGTGCCTTCCCTCTTGAGTCAAAAAAAAAAACTTAATTCAGGTTCCTTTGTAAATTGGTTCACGGATGATTTAAAAAAAACAGGTTGAAACTGTTTCATTTATAATTAAAAACGTTGAATGCATCCGGTATATGGAGTTTGCTAAATTGATTTCTAAACAATATAAAAAAGGAGTCAAAATACGAGCATATGATTCGTATCTCTTGAGCGCAAAAAATAAAGCTAAGATGGTGTGGAATGTAATAAAAACAGAGAGCAACAAAAATAATTTTTCCGTTTATGAATCTAAACTTTCTGCAGAACAATTAAATACTTTTTTGCAAACGTTGCAGAGGAGGTGGTCAAAAGATTGCCAACAGTTTAGGAGACCCCTTCAGTGCCGGTCGTGTCTCCTAATTTTTGCAGCTCTTTTTATGTGGGTCCTATTAATGAGACCGAGGTGTATAATGCATTCGTCTCTTTAAATAATTCACCATCAACTGATATTTTTGATATTAACTTCAAAATCTTAGCGAACTCTATTGACCTGTTGATAGTTCCATTTACATTATTGATTAATAAAAGCTTTTTAACTGATGTTTTTCCTTCTAAATTTAAAATTAGTAAAGTTTTAACACGTCTGACAAAAGGGGATGCAGACATGCGGATAATTATCGTGCAATTAGAACTATTCCCTTATTTGGATTGTCTACCACAAAGGCATTATTAAGGGTCCTGGAGGGTGTGACGCAGGGTCGCAGAGTATTATAACACTTTGCGACATGCCAAGGCCTTCCATTGCGTCAATTTTGTTGACAAAATTGAGGCACTACGGCATAAGAAGAGTTCCTCTGAAATTTCTCGAAAGCTATTTAAAAAATAGATCCCAACTGGTTTATTTTAATAATAAACTTTACAATTCCAAGAAACTAAAATATGGAGTACCTCAGGGCTCTATTTCAGGTCCATTATTATTTGTAATATACGTGAATGATTTAAGTCATCATATGATCTCTGTCGAATGTTCACGCTTTGCGGATGACACAACATTTATTACCTCTAGCTTGAGGTTTGATACTCTGTCTGACACTTCAAAAGGGGCTTTAGAACTAGCTGAGAGATGGTTTAGTGCTGATAACCTTTTATTGAACAAAATGAAAACACAAACTTTGAAAATATCTACAGATTCGAAGTTCGGTGAAAGAAATAGGGTGTAGCTACTGGGTCTTACTATAGATGATAAACTATCGTAGTTACAACATACTGATAACATCTCTGGTGCTTTATCGACTGTAATATTTTTCATAAGAAGACTCCTATCTTACATAAACTTTGAAACACTTAAAATATGTTATTTTGCACTCTTTCATTCAAGGATATTCCACGCCATTCCCTTGTGGGGGTACAGTACTGCAGCACAGACCATTTTTCGACTACCAAAAAGTAGGCTAGGCATATGTGTGGTGCACGTTACCGTGCTCACTGCAGACCGCTTTTTCTGAGTCACAAAATTATGCCCTTGCCGTGCACATTTACTTAGTTTACATTAATTGAAATTCATCATAGAAAGACACACCTGCCATTTACCAGTACAAACCACTCTTATAAATTACGGTCTGATCTTATTACTATACCTCTGCATAAACTAACAAAATCTGTTTCTGATTCTTTAAACCACACCCTGTATAACAAGTTGCCAAGACCAATAAGAAAATTCTCTAATAAAAAAAATAAAAGAATTATAAAAGAGTAGGTACTTGCTTTCTTATTGCTTTTACTCAATTGAGGAATACCTTAACAGTAACTTTATTTTCGCCAAAATAGAGATAGAAAATAATTGTATAACACACATTTTATCTGTATAAGTTTTTTTTGTAATTTTATTGTCATTTAGAAATAATTTTTGTATGTGTGTTTATTATTTTATGGATATTTTCTTCTTAAATTGCATAGAATGCTATACTGTTTATATAATAATATACTGACTTGCTATAATGTACTTTGTATAAAAATAGTCAATAAACTATTCCATTCTATATAAAAACTAAAATATTAAAGAGTTATTATCTATTTGTAAATTGAAATTATCTGAATTGAAAACTGGGAAAAAGTTATAATTGTTGCTTCTGTATAGCCTATACGAAATGACGCTGCGCTTCGCGCCGCGTCGATACGCTCGATATCGCCTAGGCGGGAATCGGCCTTATACCTCATTATCATAATATCCAAGCGAACGTACAGAGTCGGAATAATACCCTCGGACATGCGGCTGAGATCAATTTTTCTCAGTCTGCCAAAGGAGAACAACGTATCAAAATGTGACGAATACATACACGTATATACAAATGGTGTGAACACCTGTTTGATCGTTCGCAGTTTGGCTTTAGGAATGGAATGGAAACCCGAGAAGCTCGCTCTCTCTAACCAACAATGCGAACCAAAGTTCGAAATCAGATCAAGAATTGAGCAAGCACGGAACACTGAACAGCATGAGGACACTTCTGGCAGTTCTGGGTAACCGAGACCTCAGCCTGGAACTCCAGACCAGAATACTTTGCTGTTACATCTTGACTGTTCTACTGTACGGATGCGAGAATTGGATGCTGCCACGGAGAGGAGAGTCGATGCGTTCGAGATGTAAGCCTACAGGCGAATACTGCGAATATCTTGGACTGAACATAAGACAAACATAGAGGCCCTGCAGCAAATGGGTAAACATAAAGAACTCCTAACGACAATCAAGGAAAGAAAGCTGCGGTACCTGAGACATATTATAAGAGGCGAGCGATATGAGATTCTCCATCTGATAATAGAGGGGAAGATCGAAGGAAAACGGTCGGTCGGACGGAATTCATGACTGAAAGACTTGCGCAGATGGCTCGGACAGATGGCACGGATTCAAGAAATATCATTCAAATGTATTTGGTGACTATTATCAATCGGCAACAAAACATAGGACGTCATCATATGCCTTCTTTAAGGATGATACTTCTACCCTAAAAGTAGATAAACTTTTTACTTTAATATCAAAATTTGGAGGACAAGGATATAAACGCTGCTATTTGCAATTCTAAAGCCCTATAGCAGTTATGTACTAATAAGTAAGTTTTCTCATTTCTAAAATGCTGTGGTGTGCTGTGTATGCGTTGAAATTAATGAGTATTCTCTAATACCCAATGGTCAAGGCTGCTTATTCATAATTTATTTTTCTACACATTATTTATTTCTAAAACATTAATAGTCATCATAATGAACATAATGAAGATAACCAAGTTGTTGTGGTGAGTGACCGAAATTGTCACGAAAAGAATAAATAAAGGATATTCACGAGTTAACTTGTTTGTAAACGTATTTCAAGATACGCAGCGCCTGTCAAGATATGCATCTCTATGTTTTAACAGCTCCATGTCATTTGTCATAGAAGTCAGTTGTCATATACAGGGTGGGGCACCGTATACGACACGGTCTCTCAAGGGGAATCCATACAATATAATGTTTTTATGATAAACGAAATAGATGCAGAATTTTTCTGGCCACAATCTAAAATTATTTTTATACATACAGGGTGATTCAAAAAAAAGATACATATCAAAGTTATGTTTTTTTAAATTGAATGTCCTATATTTTTTATTATTTTCGGATATAAGAGTCAAAATAAAAGTGAGTTTCTTCAGTATTCCCTATACCTATCTCTTTCCATTTTGAAAATATCCAAAGATTTGTTGAAATGTAAGGTATGAACTATTTTTCTATAATTTCCAAAGTTGCTCATTTTGAACTTGAGCTATACCTTCTATCATATTGATGAAGGTCAAGGTTATAGCCTGTATCATATTTTAATGTCAAAAATCATACAGGGTGTTGGAAAAATATGGTTGTAAAATTTCAATATAAGATATTGAAAAACTTCGTTATCTTAAATGGAACACCCTCTATATTATTACATATTTTAATGCAGAATTGAATCCTCTTTCGAATTGTATAAGGGTTCCCTATAACTAAACTCAACGAATTTCTTCAATTTCGCACTTCTCTAATAATTCTGTCTTATATTCCCAATGCCATTATGATTGGGATGACGTTTTAAAATAATCATTATTATAGTTAAATTCCATTATTATTATTACAGTACTAATTGATTCACGATTATTATCCAATCTCCTAGAATTTCAAAACTCATATGAAATAATTAACTGACGGGTAATGATACTATACTATTCTATTGCTGTCGGTTTTACCCTTAAAAGACAACTACTCCATTAATATATTTTTTTTTGGAATATCAGCGTTTTACATTTACATAGATACTGTGAAACGTAAAGAAATACCTATAAGTATTTATTGATAACGTATTATTATGAAAGCCCAAGGAAAAATGTGGTAAGTCCACTCACACTTCTTTTCTACCTCTCTCAAACAAATACTGACGAATATGAGAAACATACAGACAGACAGACCAATAGCAAAACATATGTTTGTTGGACTCAAAAAGCCCTGGAACGTAGAAACAGAGTACCGAAAATTTTACACGAATACAATACTTCCCTTACACAGCTACTAGGCGTAGCGGTATAAAAGTATTAAGAACAAGACATTTATTGAATGATATAAAAATAATAACAGTATAAAAATATAATAAAATAAGAAACACTAGAGTAAATGTTCAAAATGTCGTCCATTTTCTTGAATACATAATTGAACTCTCTCTTCAAAAGATCTTTTAACTTTCCTCAACATCTGTGGTGTCACGGATCGAAAAGCGGCTCTTATTCTCTCTTTCATATTTTCAGCTGTTGTGGGCTGGGTGTCATATACAATGTTTTTAATGTATCCCCATAAAAAAAAGTCCACACATGTTAGATCTGGAGATCTTGGTGGCCAATTTTGCGAGCCGCTTCTTCCTATCCATCTGTTTGGGAAACGCCTATCAAGAAATTCTCTAACATTCCTTTGAAAATGGGCTGGAGCACCATCCAACTGCAGCCACATCTGCTGTCTGATATTCAAATGCACATTTTCTAAAAGTTCGGGTAGTTTATCACGTAAGAATCTTAGAAATTTTTGTCCATTTAAAATGCCATCAAAAAAGTAAGGACCTATTAATTGGGACCCTAGAACACCCCCCCATACATTAACTGACCATCTATGTTGGTAATTAGTATTTCGAAAAATTCGAGGATTCTCATCACTATAATAATGGAAATTATGTCTGTTCACCAGGCCGTTATTATGGAAAGTGGATTCATCAGAAAACAGAATTGAATCTAGAAAGAGTTCATTATCGCCTAATCTGTCTAGAGTCCAAACACAAAATTCAAGTCTGTGATTAAAATCCATTTCATAAAGTTCTTGGTGTATCTGAATATGGTAAGGATGAAACCGATATTTTTTCAATATTCTTGAAATGCTTCTCCTACTAATACCTGTTTCTCTTTCTATTTTGCGTTGACTGGTATGAGGGTGTTCTATAACAGATCCTATGACCACAAACTCATTTTCTTCATCATCTACAATAGGTTTTAGCGTAGTTTTTTGTTTGTAGGATACAGTACCAGAATTCCGAAATTCTCTCAGTAACCGTTCAAACACAGCTCTATTTGGATGTGATACGGTTGGATATCTTTCAGCATATACTCTTGAAGCCAATAGGCAATTTTCATGACACTCACCAATTATTAGAAGCATATTTATTCTCTCTTCGATAGGATAAGTCTTCATTTTGCTTTATTTGAATAGTACACTGATTTAAATTGTATTTATAAATTAAACGCTTCAAAACTGTCAGTTATAAAACATTTCCATGGTAACAGCCTCAAAGCTGTCCAGATTAATTGGGTAATGTTCCTACTGTGATAAAGAAGCAAAATTCAAGAAATGCCTTGAGTTTAGTTATAGGGAACCCTTATACAATTCGAAAGAGGATTCAATTCTGCATTAAAATATGTAATAATATAGAGGGTGTTCCATTTAAGATAACGAAGTTTTTCAATATCTTATATTGAAATTTTACAACCATATTTTTCCAACACCCTGTATGATTTTTGATATTGAAATATGATACAGGCTATAACCTTGACCTTCATCAATATGATAGAAGGTATAGCTCAAGTTCAAAATGAGCAACTTTGGAAATTATAGAAAAATAGTTCATACCTTACATTTCAACAAATCTTTGGATATTTTCAAAATGGAAAGAGATAGGTATAGGGAATACTGAAGAAACTCACTTTTATTTTGACTCTTATATCCGAAAATAATAAAAAATATAGGACATTCAATTTAAAAAAACATAACTTTGATATGTATCTTTTTTTTTAATCACCCTGTATGTATAAAAATAATTTTAGATTGTGGCCAGAAAAATTCTGCATCTATTTCGTTTATCACAAAAACATTATATTGTATGGATTCCCCTTGAGAGACCGTGTCGTATACGGTGCCCCACCCTGTATATATAAAAATACGTCTAAAGAAAAAACAATAAAATACATCTATGGTGAACGTAAATATTTTATCTTTAATCATCCTTTCAATCATAAAAAGAAACTAAAGAATATACAAAGAAAACAATAAGAATACAATAAAACAGGTTATGGCACCAGTTAGTGATTTTCCTGTGATTGAAAATACAAAAGTCTGAACCTGCGTAAGCACGCCAAAAAGAACAAACAAAACCAAAGATCATGGCAGCATCCAAAGAAGAATTGGAACTTGTTCCAAAACTTGTTGATACCGGCTCCTTTCCTTTATGGGAATTTGAGATTCAGATTCTCTTTACTGCCAAGAAACTTATAGCAAATGTAAACGGTACGTCTACTCTGGAAAATTGTAATGAAGATACCAAAAAGATTGAAGAGTGGTTGACCAAGGATGCCCAAGCCAAATATATAATTTTGAGGACCATCGATCAAAACGCCAAGACTCATGTGCTAACCTGCAAGAACTCCAAAGAAATGTTTGATGTCTTATGTAAGATCTTCAAGAGAGATACTGAACAATCCAAGAGCCAACTTTTGGCCGACTTCCTGAATTTCTCATTCGACAAGTCCCAGGATATCATGTCAAATATAGCAAAACTTCAAGCCTTAGCGTTTAGACTCAATAATCTCCAACATAAAGTGGACGATGAAATGCTCATTACTAAAATAATTCTTTGTCTACCAGAGTCTTTTAAATACTTCTCGAGTGCATGGGACTCAACCTCGTCAGCTGAAAGAACTATTGAAAACCTGAAGTCAAGACTAATGAAGAAAGAAGAAAAATCAAGAAACTCAAGAGATGAAACAAAAGTTGCATGCAAGATTCAGAAAAATCCAATTCAAAGCAAAGTAGTTTGCTACTACTGTCATACTCCTGGACATTACATCAACGATTGTAAAAAGAAGCAAAATCTACAGAATTCTAATAATAACAGCAATAATAACCGTTTATTCAAATATTGCTCCAAATGTGATAGAAATGGTCATGAGACCACTGAATGCTGGGTTGGAAAAACTTTTCCAGCATGCAAATACTGCAAGAAAATAAACCATCCTGAACATAAATGTAAGTACAGCTTTCAACATCAAAATAATAACACAAATAATAATTCTAGAAGAAAAAATAACAATGCCAAGACTGCCTTTTTCATGGAATCTCATTTTACCTGGAAGCAGCCACAAGAAGCTGATACAGAGTTTGTGGCTGATGCTGGAAGTACAGACCATTTTACCAAAGAGAAGTCTCTCTTATGTGAAGTAAGATATACCAAAGGCTGTAAAATTTCTTGTGCCATGTGGCAAAGTTTCTCCAGAAACCTACGATGGTGAGCTCTATTTTTGGACTGTGCTTGATGATTACACACATTATGTGCACTCTAAAGATGAAACTGAAGAATATTTGAGAGAGAGAGAGAGAAATGCTTTATTGTCGAAAAAATATAAATTTTGTAGACAAAGCAAAATAAAAATATCAAAATCAAACACTACAAAACAAAACAAAGGCAAAACTAAAAATTAAATTAAAATTAAATAAATTCATATAATATAAAACAAAAATATAAAAATATAAAGATGTAAAAATATAAGATAGTAAGTATCAGAATGAAACCTACAGCTGTATATTCGGTTAGAAAGTAAGTTAACATACAGCTGTAAATTCAGTCAGAAGGTAAACACTAACTAAATCACAAAACAAAAACAAATTTTGTACAAACAATAAACCAGTGCGTGAGCTGAGCAGAAACGTGCCTTAGTGAAAGAAGTCGTTAACTGCATAAAAGGCATTATCCTAGGTAGTAGGTATTTAATTGAATCTGGGATAAGCCGTTATAGATTTAATTTTGTGTGACAGATGATTTTACATTACAAAAGACCCTTAGGATATCAAACATCAAATAATATTCACTAAACCAGTGGGTGTAAGAAGCTTAATATTAAGTATTAACAATTTTTAGCAAAATATTCGCTTACTGCATAAAAGGCTCTCTCCAGTAAGTATGATTTCAAAACCTTTCGAAATTCAGGAAAAGATCTTATGGATTTGATTTCAAATGGTAGATGATTGTGCATTTTTTTGCATTGTACAGTATAGAGCTTTTAACCAACTCTGAGCGAGGGGTTGGCAGATAAAGATCATGCTCCGTGTTTCTAATCGGATAGTTGTGAGATGGCCTCTCTGGAATAGAAGATACGTGCTTGCGGATTAAGGATACAGATTCAAATATGAATAGGGACGGAAGAGTTAATATTTTAAATTTTTTAAAGTAATCCTGGCAGTGAGTCCTACTGCTAAGTCTCAGTGAATACCGAACAGCTCCCTTCTGCAGTTTAAAAATACGTTCAAATTGAGTTGCACAACACGTACCCCAGAATGGAAGGGCGTATCGGAGATGCGACTCAAAAATGGCATAATAGACTGTTCTAGAAGTAGACAAGTTGAGCTCCTTGGAAACTGATCTCAGCGCAAAGCAGGCAGAACTTAACCTTTTAGATAAAGCATCGATGTGCAAGTCCCATTTTAAGCGGTTGTCTACAATAAGCCCCAAGAATTTCACAGATTCAACGGCCTCAATAGTGGTGTTATTAAGTACAAAAGATTGCAATGTACTTTTATATGATAAAACTTTTGTTTTAGAAACATTGAGGCATAGGAGATTTGAATCGCACCAAGATTTAATCGTGACTAAGTCTCTAGATACAGTCCTATGAAGTGTCGTAATATCCGGGTTGCTCCACGTGAAACTAGTATCATCCGCAAAGAGGCAGATTTCACCGCTAATGTTAAGACTAGCAATGTCGTTGATAAAAAGCAGAAACAAAATAGGGCCCAGTACTGAACCTTGAGGCACTCCATATTCAATTGGTTTGCAAGAAGACATCGACGTATCAATCCTCACAATCTGAGTCCTGCTGTTGAGATACGACTTAAACCATTCGAGGGACACTCCTCTGAAACCGTAGTACTCCAATTTATTAGTTAATATATTATGATCTACGCAATCAAAATCCTTAGAGAAATCACAGAAAATTGTTGCTATAGAGTGATGGTTGATCAGGTTTGAGTATACATTATTAAAGAGGGAAAACATGGCATCATTTGTGCATTTGTTACTTAAAAATCCAAATTGATAGGTAGAGAGTATATTATATTTAAAAAGAAAAGATAGAAGCCTTTTTTTAACCAATCTTTCGATGATCTTTGATAATGTGGGAAGGAGTGCAATTGGGCGATAGTTCGAAGCTTGATCTTTATCTCCTCCTTTATGCAGAGGAACAATTATTGCCGTCTTAAGACAGTTTGGAAAAACTCCATTTTGGAATGATTTGTTAATTAAAGTAATAAAATGATTCAATGTGCATTCCGGCAGGTTCGAGCACATTTTCAGAGTAAGCCCATCAGCCCCAGATGAAGATTTGTTTTTAATGTCATTAATTGTACTGTTAAGCTCTGCTAATACTACGGGTGTAAAGAAGAAACTGTGTAAATTCATATTAGCCTTAGGGAGAAAGGAGAGGGGGTCATCGGAAGGAGTTATGGTGTTCTTTAAATGTTTTGCTACATCTACAAAGTAATTATTTAGGTTCTCGGGTGAAATAGAGATTGTGTTAGATGGTGAGGTCTTATTTCTTAAGTCATTCACAATAGACCACATTTCTTTAGCAACATTACCGGAATTGGCCAGCCTCCTGTTATAATAAATGTCCTTGGCAGCTTTTATAGTCTTATGATAGATTTTTCCGTAACGTTTTACGTAATCATGGTAGAAGACACTGTCCGATGATTTTTTTATGTAGGATAGTGAGCGCATGTTCTTTGCAGATGTACGTAAGCCTTTAGTAGACCAGGGTTTATGTTGTTTGATTTTTAGAGGCCTAAGAGGAAAGGATTTGAATGCCAAGTTAGATAATGTTTTTATAAATCTCGGAAATTCGATACTGACATCGTCAGATAGGACAAACCAGTCTGTTGTTAGACATAGGTGCTTGAAATTACGAAAATTTTTATCAGAAAAAATACGGCATAATTTGCGCGAAGCATTTTTGCACTTATATTTAGCCGAAAATTTTGTTAGTATTGCTTCATGATCCGAGATCAGAGAGAATACATCAATGAAGCCGAAGCCCATTTCATGTTAAAAACTGAGAAAATACGTTGTGACAATGGAGGAGAATACTGTTCAGAAAGACTTAAGAATTGGTGCAGGGACAGAGGTATTGTGTTAGAGTATACAGTCCCTCATTCCCCAGAACAGAATGGTGCCGCAGACAGACTTAATCTTACCCTTTTCAAAAAAGGCTCGGCCAATGCTTAAACAAGCCCGACTGAATAATAGAATGTGGGGATTTGCTATTCAAACTGCTGCATACCAACTCAACAGAAGTCCAACCTCAACAATTGAAGAAACTCCCTATGAAAGATGGACAGGAGCAAAGCCAAATCTCAGATATATGCAAAATTTTGGTTCAACTGATTACACCAAAAATCTTGGTTACTTAAATAAACTTGATGATCGTGGCCAAAAAGGAATTTTTGTTGGATATGGATCAAATGCATATAGAATAATGAACCCAATTACCAAGAAAATCTACGTTTCTAGAAATGTGAAATTCACAAATTTTTTTGAAGAATTCGAGAATACCAATGAAGGTTCTCTCGTAGCTGAAAGTCTCTTCAAGTTTGAAGATCAACAAGACGCATCTAATGCAGAAGAACAAGACGAATCCACTAACGAAGAAGTACAAGACAATTTCACCGACGGAGAAGAAGAGGAAAACTATCAAGAGGAACAAGATGCGAATCAAATACCTGAAAGACAAGGGAGAGAAAGAAAAAGACCCAAAAGATTCGATGATTATGTTATGAATTTTGAAGATGGTGAAGCACTCCTAACCTATCAAGAGTGTCTAGAGTCAAATGATAAAAGAAAGTGGGAAGAAGCCATTAATGAAGAGAAAAATAATCTGAAGAAAAATAAAACATGGGAACTTGTAGATGAAAAATATGCCCAAGGAAAACAAGTTATCACTAGCCGCTGGATTTTCAAGGTCAAAGAAGATGGACGCTACAAAGCCAGATTAGTGGCTAGAGGATGCCAGCAAAAGAAAAATTCTTTTGATTTCAAGGAAACATACAGCTGTGTTGTACAGACGTCATCTCTCAGAATATTACTTGCTATTGCAGCTATGAAAAATTATAAGTTTCTAACTTTTGATGTTAAGTCTGCTTTTCTTTATGGCGACCTTCAAGAAGAAATTTTCCTTAGACTGCCTGAAGGCTATGAACATCCTGGAAAGATTTGTCTGCTTGGTAAAGCCCTGTATGGATTGAGACAAGCCCCGCTTCAATGGTTTAAGAAACTGTCTGATTTTCTGAAGAAAGAAGGTTTTATCCAATTGAAGTCAGATAAGTGTGTTTTCAAAAGCCGAAAAAACATGGACCAAATGTATATAGCTATCCATGTGGATGATGGTTTAGTTGTAGGAGAAAATATCACTGAAAATCCAAAATGTTATTTAGGAATGGAAATCAAGAAAAGGGATGGAGAATATTCTTTATGTCAGTCTAACTACTGTGAAGAGATTATTTCAAGATATGCTTCTTACATGAAAGATTGGAAGACCAAGGATACTCCTATCACCAAAGAAAATACTAACTTATGTGAAGAGTCTGCTAAAGATTTTCCCTATAGACAAACGATCGGAAGTCTTCTGTATGCCGCCTGCAAAACAAGACCTGATTTAAGCTTTGCAGTTGGATATGAAAGTCGGTCTATGCAAGATCCTTCTCCTAACAATATTTCTGACGTCAAAAGGACTTTGAGATATCTGAAGGGAACGAACGATCTGGGAATAAAATACTACAAGAGAAATGAAGAAGATATAACTACACTCCATGTATACTGTGATGCAGATCATGCCGGAGATAGAAAGGACAGCAAGAGTACAACCGGTTTTACAATGATTTATGGCAATGGACCCATCACATGGTGCTCTCAAAAGCAAAAGACAGTTGCAAAATCATCAACTGAAGCAGAATATGTGGCTGCTGCTCAGTGTTGTTCGCAGATGAAGTACATTAAGACTGTGATTCAAAAACTACTAGGAAAGACGATTCGAGTTGTTCTGTACATGGATAATGAAAGTGCCATAAAAATGATTAAATCGGGACAAATGTCATACAACAGTCATCACATCCAATTAAAATACCATCTCATCCATGATGAACTGAATCAAGGATGGTTTACTATCAAACATTGTCCGTCCGAAGATTTAGTCGCTGACATGTTTACTAAACCTTTAGAACGAGTTAAGTTTCAGAAGTTTAGAGACATCCTTATGAAGAAGTAATTTTGTTAAGCAAGAAAAATTTGTTAACTTGTAAAGTTTAATTCAATTGAAATGTTCATTATAGATGACATTTGCTGTTAAGGGAGTGTGTCAGGATATGCATCTCTATGTTTTAACAGCTCCATGTCATCTGTCATAGAAGTCAGTTGTCATATATATATAAAAATACGTCTAAAGAAAAAACAATAAAATACATCTATGGTGAACGTAAATATTTTATCTTTAATCATCCTTTCAATCATAAAAAGAAACTAAAGAATATACAAAGAAAACAATAAGAATACAATAAAACCAACAGCGCCTACCGCACATCCACATCACATTAAAAAGAGCAGAGAAAACATAGAGAGCTTTACAGTAAAATACAGTATTCCAACTCTCATGGGAGGGGTAGAACCGCGCTTACCTAAGCGCGCATGTGGCAGCCATGTTTTAATCTCAAAACCATGATAATTCAGATGCGTACGAGTAGAATTTCTGCTGCTACGCTGCCTGCTAGTACAGTGACGTCCGTGAATTCTCTTTTGTATACTGTTTGACCATATTATCTCGATTGAATTTTATAATAAGTATTATTTGATTTTACAAAATGTGGAAATGTGTGTGTTGCGAAGAATTGTAACAGAGAATTGTAAAGGGGATACAGATATAATGCTATTGAGACTATTAAACGTAGATGTTCAAGATATTATCATACAACGTCGAATTAACTGAACCTTTACAACATTTTGATAATGACTATCAAACCTTGGATATAAAAACAAAGTTTCGAAACGTAGGTATATTTGAGGTTACCTGATCAAGAAATGCCTCTAAATTCATGATTGCGAAACATGTTGCCAATATGCAAGGTCAGTTGATGAGCTTGATGATGACCGAATATTTTGTTATTTCAAAAGTTTTCATGAAAATACCAGTTGCTCTGTGGGTTTAATGATGTCAAATGTTAACTTTGTAGCACTGTTAGTAAACTCGATCATTTCTTCAGAACATCTTTTCAAGATATTGTATTAAGGTCTAATATTGTAAAAACTCTTTTAGAATGCACCACTTGTGATTTTAAACATCCTTGTAATTTTTTTTTCATTAACTATTTGTTGAAGTTATTTTTCCGTGTTTCATTATATTATACATTAAGAACTATAAACGAGAATTTTAAATTAAAAACACATAGAGGAAAAATTATTGTATGGAACAATTTGTGATTGGTATTCATATTTCTTCAAAAAATTGTTTGTGTATTAATGTTTTAATTACAGACCTGTTACTACCCTTATAATTTTTCACTACGGATCTGACTACAACTTTCACAAGAATTTATTATTAATTTACTTTGCGAACGATAGATAAGGCAATCAAAACAAATACAAGTTGAGATAGATAGATTTTATAGATCCCCGTGATTTTTGATTTTTTTTTCTGTTAACTGAAATTAATTTTCTGGGTTTCATAATTATACCTACTCAGAAAAATATCCAACATTTCAAAATTAAAACAAATACTGATGACATTATTATTTGGACCAATTTATCATTTCAGTGAATTAATTTTGTATCCATAATTTTAATTTAATTTTTAATTAATTTTAATCACGGTCCTGCCACAGTTCATGTTAATTTCCAGTACAGACCTGACTTTTGAAGATGGAAATATGGCCGCCAGCTCTTGACCTTGAGTCAAAAAAGTCAAAGGTTCCGCCGATAGTTGGACTACTGTATAGTTCTTTATACTGTGCTAACATCTTATATTAACTTTCGGATTTAGAGCTTTGGGCTTGGAAGAAACGAGCCGCCAGAAACCAGATATTAAGAACGTTACGAATTTGATATCATCTCTTCTTTCCTCAATACCTCAACAATAAATTATATTCCGTCAATATTCTCAGAAATTATTATCGTGAAAAATATGGTACACGTGGTGATTTAATGAAAATTAATGCGAGTTCGCAATTTTATTTCTATCGATAACACAAATATAATTTTTACTATTTCTCTGATTATAAATTACTTACCTCAAATTCAAATTGTCGATCAACAGCGGCAATATCTTCGGCGGTCTGCGTCTTAGGCATGAAGAAAAAAGTGTCTAAGGTTATGGATAATTTACCTGAAAATTCATTTAAATTATACTAATGAATATTTAATTTCTAAAGCAGAGATTTAAAGCTACGGATAATTCTTTGAAAAGTTGAATTATTGCTAAGAACGAAATTTGAATGACAAACCTTTCTGTGTAGGTTTGAATATTTCGTTATAGAGATGATACACCTTACTATGTGCCTTAAGTACGTTATGGCCACATATATAATCTGAAATCGCCTCATTTTTTATCATAGGTGCTATGCTACCACTACCATACCTATAAATAAAAGAACAAGCTGGGATCAGTTTCATACAGTTCACAACATATACTCCTTGTTTCTTATCAATAATCACTTTAAACTCACCCTACATAACAAGTTTGTTTAGGTTCGTTAAAAGTGAGCCACCATTTCACATCATCTCCAAATAATTCGAAGCAAACTCTAGCATAGTCGACAAATTTGTCTACGATTGAATCATTGAGGAACCCTCCATGGTTCTCCAATACCTGAGGCGTGTCCCAGTGAAAAATCGTCACAAAAGGCGTGATATTATTTTCTTTCAAAGCATGTATTAATTTCTTATAATATTGAACACCATCTCTATTAATATAATCTCCTGTACCTATGAGAGAAAGTTAAATCTTTGTTATTGTTGTCCGTAACGCAACAAGCTAATAATATTTTTCGACATTTGAAATCTCATATTCTCCAGGATCGAAAATTGTAGCACTATATTCTATGAAATTTGAAAGCGTTGAAAGGACAATGATGATGCTATATATTTAATTATCATCTTCATTTCTGAGAATTTAGTGCCTACAAATTCCTAATTCGACTTTAATTCTCTCTTTTGATGAAATTTTTCTATTTTTTAACAGGCTGTAGATAAATTGTTTTATTTGATCATTGGTTACATATCATATCTCGAGCAGAGATATCTGTGGTTTCAGCTCAAGTATATTATAACGAATCTGCGGTATAGTGTGGACGTCATTACTAGGAACATGTTTGATTCGTCAGAGGGCGGAGCATCTTGACGAGCACGGACGTTGGGAGTGGGGCCCGGGTGATATGAGTGTAGGACATATTGCTATTGGTCAGTATTACATGCCAAGATCAAGATTATATCCCGAAACATCTAGTGAGTTCGGGCTATTGGTGGAATGTTCGGGGCTTTGGAAGATGCCGGTGGAAGATTCTAAATTGAGGGGGATTGCCTATATATTGGAGAGGATTTACTGCGGAGTTCAGTCAGTCCCATGCTGTAGTTGAGTGAGTACGTTGAATACAGTGAAGACCGGTTATGCGGTGAAGACAGGAGGTGCTGTGGAGACCAGTAGTATAGTGCAGTCCGGTGTAGTCGGGTCCCTAGTAGGGGTGGGCCACCAACAACATAAATATATAACGCTTGGTTCGAGTACGGTTGTGAATATTATAAATAATAAATATAAATTGAACATAGTAGTCATAGTGTAGCGTAAGATATATAAATAGTGTATATAAATAATCTGTGATATTTTAGTGTGCAATAAATAAACTTGAAGATGTACGTTTCTGCTCGCCTAAATGCCGAATACTGATATTCAATTCAAAATAGGATCTACAGTCTTTTGTTGGTGACACCCCTATCTTTGACTTAATTCCAGCAAAGTATGTACAACATCTATATTGTTCTATCTTCTTTACGCATAGAGCATGTTTGCGATATGCTTGGCAGGCGAGTCAAATATTGCGAGAATAGCTTCGGCTACCTTAAATAAGCTTCTTTCAGCCATGCAGGGGGGATGGGAAAATGAATAATATAATAATATCCTAAAGATGATATTTGTAAAATAGCATTTTTGTAAACACACTATTGGTGGCAAGTTCCTTTTGAAAAATGAACCAATGCACGTAAATATATGAACCGGAAAATAAAATATGAGAACGGAATAATTCTCAAAAAAGTTAGGATTTTTGATTGTATTATTTCATAAAGTTTTTTAAAATCAGGGTTATATAACAACCTTATAATTACGCCCATATAACGCCTAAGACAATACCATCTAAGCAAAGACTGTATATAATACCTAAAATATATCTAGAGTTTGCAAAAAAAAATGGAAATTGGACTAAAATAAAAAAAATTGATAACTAAAATTTTACCAAAAGTTAGCCAATTGCGTTTTTTGACCGACCGATTGTTGAAATGAAAATAGGTACAAACCTTTCGGTAATATTCTAGTCCAAGAAAGAGAAAAACGATAATGGTTCACTCCGAGCTCTTTCATCATAGCCACATCTTCATTTATTCTGTGGTAGGAATCACAAGCTATATCTCCACTTGAATGATCATCAATTTTTTCTGGACGGTTATGCACAAGATGATCCCAGATATTTTCTCCTTTTCCATCTTCATTCCATGCTCCTGCAAGTAAATTCAATTTAAATTTTTGATATTGTTGATTTAATAGCTCACATACCTTCTACTTGGTATGATGAAGTTGCAACCCCAAACATGAAGTCTTTGGGGAATTTCTTCTTATTAAGAGCATAATTATCATCTGCAAAACTAAATATTTTTTCTATAAGCGTGGATCCAGGTGCCTACCTATAAAAAGTTTATATACCATATTGCAATAAGCGATAGCAATGTCAATAGAGGCAAGCGAATCATTTTTGCTCTATAAAATATTACAAAAACATGTTCTTTTTATATAAATTATAATGAGAGATAAGATGAGATTGGTTTATCCGATACTCTAATGCTTAAAAAAGCGTCCTTATAATTTTATTTTGATATAATTGAAACACATCAGAGATATCAAAAATGGTAGTTTACCATAAATAGGTAATTATTATCCACACTTGTTTCCCGAGATACAGTTTGGTGATTTGTATTTAAATTTAAGGTTTTGTTTTAGTGAGACCAACCACGTTAGGGGCGAGGCCATAACTAATATAATAGAAGGAGCAACAAAAACGACGGGCGCTACTGATATTAGAATCCATCTACTTTTCTTTATGTTGCAGTGAAATCATATTAATCTGTTTTCTGTAAAATGATAAATCAGCAAAATAGTGTGGACCTATCTAACTGGATAGCACCACAGTATAAAGAACTATTGTGATAGCACACTGAAAACTTACCATACCATAGAAAAATCTGTTGAATGAAAATCCATAGTTGGACTAAAATAAAATGTAATTCATTTAAAAATACACTTTGAATATAGTGATGAAATGGGGTAAGAAATATAATTTAACAAATTGGAGACCTGTGGTTAATTAATTTAACTGTCAAAATAGCGATATTTCACCTAATATTAGGTTACTGCCATATTTTGGATAGTGCCTAATCTCACAAAATATTAACAGCTTTCGACAAAACAAAAGGATAATTTGATTCGGTGTGCGGCAAATAATTCTGCTACTGACCGATATATTTCAATTCAATAATAATAAGTTTTCACACACACACCTGAATAAGTCGCAGTGTTTGAAATTGAAAAAACTATCACGATTTTTCTGGTATTGATGAGAAATGTGCCTTATTCTGAACACAATAGGTATCCTCTTCATCCATTTTCAAAACGAGTGTTGATAGAAATGATTATCAATGCAAACTGTAGTTTGCAGAGGTGAGAGCGGTATCTCTCACTTCTGCCTACAGAAACATTATTTACAGAAAAATGTTGGATTTTCCAGGTCGCGTTATGGTTTTTTCCGATTAATTTAAAAATATGGCTTGAAATTAATGAGATATTGTATATAATACAATCTTACAATGATACGTTATCATTTGAGAACATTTTCAACTCGTAAAAGGCTGTAATATTTATATTATCAATATATGTAAAACCAAGTAGACGGATTTCACAATTTATTATTTTCAAGACTCTAAGGTGTTGCCGGTGCTAAAAGTTTACCTGTTTATAAAGACCTAAGTCATATATAAATATCGGATAAATACTTAAGTGAAACCAATATTGTAATAATCAACGTGATAGTAAAATCATTTTTACTTAAAAAGCATGCAATCGACTTCGCTTTTATTCGAAAACGGTACATTGTTAACGCATTAATAATATGCGTCATATAACTAACGTTTCCCTAACTAAACGGCAACACGGTAGCAGTATTTCTCTTCCAACTAACAAATGTTATTCACAATTACAATGCATGTGACGATGGCTCTTTTCAGGGAGTCGCTATCTGCACAATCAATGCAAACCATAGAGATACAATATTTAACATAGAGTAGGCAAATCCTATGCAGCACTGGTAGTGGATGTGGTCCATAGATAAAAAGAGAATTTCGTGCCCGTGTCTGTCTTTGTTTCATGACGCATACAGAGGACAGAGGGAAGAGTTTATATTTGCGCATAATTCAAATTTATTACAATTCTTATTGTCCTCTAAAAATAGGTCATTTATTATATATAAGTACATTCTAATTCTAAATTTTAGGTCATTTAATTTGTCACTTTCATGTTTTAGGCCTATAGGCGAATGTTTATGTAGTTTTGTACTAGGTATAAGGTATATAAGCTGCTGTCTGTGATCGTAAAAAGGTTCTTGCTCAAAAATATTTCTTATTGGTTATTATTTTTAGGGTTTCACTTACAATTTTGAAATATATATTTTTCATTTATAAGGAATCTTTATATAAACGCAGTATTCTGATTGACATCATTTGATGCAAAGTTTAACTTTTCTAACCAATTTGACAATTATAATTTATCGGAATTTTCAAAATCCAACACAGTGAATTATTTTCCTTAATGTATAAACTATAAATTCAGCCATATGTTTAATGATATCTTCAAGATATTCTGTCTGTTCCAGTATTTTAAAACTATTATGAAGTATGTCATCGAATAACAAATAATATATGTTTTATTTTGTTATTTTCGGCAGAAGTCGTTACCAGAAGTGTGAGACCTTGAAAAGCGTAATAGCTTAATCAATGGATTCAATTCTCTGCATGCGCGAATTATCGGTCATAGAATACCTCTTTCAAGCTTATCTAGAAGCATTGTTCTCTGGTTCATGTCATAGAACATAAGAAAATTGATAGAAGCGCTCACAGAGAGCCATTAGCATGGAATTATTTGGACATAGGTATAGTACATTCTGTTCAAAAGACTGACATTTCAAATGAAAGTGGCCCCGCCGCGCATGCGAAGAACAATGTTCGCTTAATGCAATCGGTCTATTGGTAGGTGGTAGGATTATTATTAAATCAATGTATTCTCCTAATAAGCGCAAAAAAAATTTCAATATGGTTTTGAGATAATTTATATGATAAAGAATATTTTACCAATTTTTGTGTGAGAAGTTTTTCACATGAAGTAGGTATATAAATTTATTAAACAAATAATGAAAACTAAAAACCAGTTCGAACCGATATTGATTAAAGAACAGGCCTGTAAATAGTTTTATAAAACAGGTTGATTTAAATGCTTCAAATTGGATTGTTTAAATTTACTAATCTTAACTTTAACTTGTACTTACATCAATTTCTAATTGTTGTATGTAACTAATATATACTTTAATTTTTGTTTCCAATTCAGGTAATGATTTTTCAGTTATACTCATCTTTCCAACTGTTTTATAAAACAGATTCTTGGTATTTAACAAATAAAAAATGTCATTGAAGTTTTTCAAGAATTTAGGTATATGTACCTACGTTGAAGCATTTTCAAGTTCACTATCCTTTATTTCGAATTTAAGTTATTTATTTAACTTATTCCAAAGTTGAAACTTATCCCTCTCCACTTTAGAAAACTGTCCGGATCATAAAAGATTATCGGTTTGTTACGTCAGTGTCAGTATGAAGTCTATGTCAGATATACAGTATTCTTGTCATTGTGGCTTGCAAACGCACACTCTCTATACACATCAGCACTACGCCAGACGATGAACTCTCGTATATTGAAAAACTTTTGATACCATCTATAATTATGTTATTTAATCAATATTCATTCTAATTCAGTGATTTTAATAATTCGATTAAGAGAATTGGCCCAAATGGACCAAAATATAGCAAGAACCATTAACTTTAGAGAAACAGAAACCTTTCCCTTACCCTCAGATAGGTAAGTCAACTTTTATTTTCGTAGAAGTTTCAATTTATAGGCATGGATAATATTTAGGTGGACTAAATTGCAAGATCGCCATTGACTGATGTAAGCGAAAGGATTGTATACAAGGTTTCGTGTCGGGATGTTTTGAAGTTAAGGCATATGCAGATTTGCATAAAATTTGAAGTTCAAGTAGGTAAAACTTCATCTGGATAAGAAGGGGAGTTCATTAATAGCCGAACTACATAGTTCGCTACATAATTCTTACCGCTTAGCTGGCCGAAAAACAAAACTTTAGATTGTGCAAGGATATTAAATATATCAATTTCCAGGAGATCCTAGCTTTTTATATGTAGTGGTTGTTGTAGTTTTATATTGTTGCAGATATATTTTTAATTAATTAACTTCGATAACCGATATCTCTTGAACCTTTTTATTATTTATATTTCTATATATTATTTACAAGCCAAGTTGTTGCTAGCCATGTTGATTCTAGTTGACTGCTGGCAGATAGTTCGTGCGACGTTGCCAAAAATGAAAAATAACAAATTTCAACACTTTCCCTTATTTTGAATGAGCACTGTTTACTAGACCCAGACTTTGACGCAAACCTTGAAGTCGTGGGCGAGGTAAAGGTTTCGTAAAAATATCGGCCAGCTGCTGTTCAGTTCCGATGTGTTCAATAGTCAGCATTCCCTTCTTGATTCTATCTCTAATAAAGAGATACTTCCTTTGAATATGCTTTGTACGAAAGTGGAATTCGGGATTCTCGGCTAGTCTTTTAGCTGATTCGTTGTCGACTCGGAGGGTAGGAGTCGCAGACAGTCCAATCAATTCTTTGAATAGGCGAGCAATCCATTTAGTCTCTTTTGATCCAAGATTAGCCGCAACAATCTCTGCTTCACATGTGGAATCCGCCACCACTTCTTGACGACGACTCAACCATGTGACGGCAGCATCAGCAAACTTGACGACTACTCCACTAGTTGATCGCATGGTGTCTGGACAACCAGCAAAATCAGCATCACTGTAGCATTCTAGAAACTGTGTTTTCGGATTGGAGCGGTAGATGAGCTTCAGATCAATTGAGCCTGCGAGGTAACGAATTACGCGTTTCACTCGGCGAACATCTTCTTCATTTGGATTTTCAAGTCTACGTGATAGTATACCCACACTAAAAGCAATATCAAGTCGAGTGCCTCGTGCCAAGTAGAGCAGGGCACCTACAGCCGAACGGTATGGAAAATCCGTAACTTTTCTTTGTCCCTTGTCGTCACTGAGTTTCTCCATGGGAGTGTGGACTGGATTACAT
The DNA here is from genome assembly GCA_958507055.1 of Crioceris asparagi. Taxonomy (NCBI): domain Eukaryota; kingdom Metazoa; phylum Arthropoda; class Insecta; order Coleoptera; family Chrysomelidae; genus Crioceris; species Crioceris asparagi. The sequence goes on from OY293826.1 coordinate 31,415,758, forward strand.
CCTTCCATGTTGAACCGGTTGAGAATTTTTCTTATATATGCTGATTGGCTTACAACGATATCATCATTTCTTCGTTCAATTTCGAGTCCAAGGAAATAAGATGCTTCTTTCGCTACAATTTTGAATTGTGATCGCAGCTGATTAATAAACAAATCCAGTTCGAGTTGACTCGTCGCTGCAATCAACCCATCATCTACGTATAGAGCAACGATGATTCTACCACTTGGTTTATCACGAATATAGACACAAGGGTCTTCCAGACTTCTTTGGAATTCCGAGGTTATCATGAAGTCGTCAAATTTCATATTCCAGCATCGGGGAGCCTGCTTAAGTCCATACAGGCTACGCTTAAGACGACAAACGCGATTAGTCCCGTCCGAATAACCTTCCGGCTGCTTCATGAAAATCTCTTCTTCAACGTCGCCATACAGGAAGGCTGTGGATACATCGAACTGTTTGATGATCATCTTCTTCACAGCTGCTACTGCACGTAGTGAACGTACTACTTCCAACCGTGCAACTGGACTGAAAGTATCATCGTAGTCTATATGAGGCCGTTGTGCGCATCCTTTAATGACCAATCTCGCTCGATACCTGTCCGTACTTCCATCTGGATTGCTTTTGATACGAAAAACCCATTTATTACTAATAGCTTTCTTTCCCGAGGGTAGATCCGTTAACTCCCTCACATTGTTTTCATGCATTGAGTTAATTTCCGAATTCATCGCTGATTTCCAATCTTCACTGTTTTCACATTGCATTGCTTCATTGAAGGTTGACGGTACATCTTCAGTGAAGAACACTTCTGTATCGCTTAATTCTACATAGTCTCTCAACCAACCAGGACGTTTTCTTTCCCGAATCGATTTCTTGGGTGTTTGAGACATAGTATTAGATTCAGTATTTGAATCTGAATCGGAACTGGAATCTTCTCCAGGTCGGTCCATGTCGTGTTTAGGCCTGTTAATGGCATTCTCTTCGATAATTTCGTTGTTGTTTTGGATAGGCCAGGGTATTCGCTCATCGCAGTCATTCACTTTCTCCAAAAAGATGACATCACGCGAAACAACAATGTCATTCTTTTCAGGAATGTATATTCGATATCTTTCATCCCCGTCATATCCTACCAGATAACCGATGCATGCCTTTGAGTCCATTTTTCGTCTCTTCTGCGATGGTATATGTACGTAGCATTTTGAACTTACAATACGCAGATGTTTGATCCTTGGCTTCCGACCAAACCAGAGTTCAAATGGTGTCTTGTCTGCTATAGGCGACTTTCCCACACGATTCAAAATATAGCCAGAAGTGATAACGAGCTCCGCCCATATTGTTGTAGGAAAATTGACATCAGGGTTCGAGTACTTGAAGGTGCGAGCCATTTCCACGATTGTTCGATTTTCTCGTTCAACAGCTCCGTTCTGTTCGGGTGTGTACGGCGCCGTCAGGCGTTGGTTTACACCATATTCCTGCAGAATATTTCGTACTTCGTTATTATCAAATTCACCACCATTGTCACTGAGAAACTCTTTAACCTGGTGACCCAGTGTTCTGGCTTTAGCCAGTACCTCACGTAAAGCGTCCTTGACTGCAGACTTCTCTTTTGCCACGAAACAATAGCGGTACCTTGAATAATGATCCTTGATAACGATCAAGTAACGTCGATTATTGAAGGAAGGTTCAAACGGTCCACAGACATCACCTGATAACAGTTCGCCAGGAGCTGAAGCCTGATTTCTAGTACCAAACGGTAATCGATGTGCTTTACCAAACTGACACGGTTCACAAAGCTGATTATCCATAGGAACTTTTATACCGAGTTCAGAATCAAGCTTAGATCGGACATAACGTTTGTCCATGTGGCCCCATCGCTCATGGTATAGCTGTAATGTCTGTTTATCTTCGGTTATTGCTGCACATACCTCTGCTGGTGGGTGAGCGTGAAATGATGCACAATACATCGTTCCACCTGTGTGTCGAGTTCCTACAAATATTTGCTGACCTTTAATACTGAATCGACAATTGGTATTCGTTGACTCAAACTTGCTGCCGGGATTCCGATCATGAGCTGCAAGAACAGAGACTATTTCGTGATATTGTGGGAACATACCATACATCGTTGAGTGTGAATGTTATTAGCTTGCCATTCACACAACTAGCAACTTTAATGGTTCCACTGCCAAGAGCTTTAATCATTTCCTTTCCTGCTGTTTTTACGGATGCATTGATGCTTACGGGGAAGGGCTTGTAGTCCATGTACCAGTTTAAATTCGAGGTGATGTGACGAGTTGCACCATTGTCAATCCACCACTGGTCGTTCGTGGTTGCTACATTAACATCACTGCTGATAGAAACCAGAGCAAGACGAGTTTCAGATACGACTGCTTGTGGGTTTCTCGATCCACCCACAGAGCTTGTCGTCGAAACTGTGGTAGATCCGCTAGCACGCGCTGGAAATGAAGGTTTGCCGTCTTCTTTCCATTTTGGACACTGTCGGATCCAGTGACCCTTCAAGTTGCAGTACTTACAGTTTGTGCTGTTTGAAATGATTTTCTTGTTCTTCTTCGGTGCTTTGTCACTTTTAACATATAGAGCTTCACCTGATTTCGATGCAGGCGCGACATTACGCTCATGCAGTATAAGTGACGATGCGAGGTCTTCAACTGATTTATCATCATTTGCTTTCATCAGAAGGTAACTTGATTTGAACGATTCGAAACGTTTAGGTAGAACATGCAACACTTTAGAGACAAATAGCAGTTCAAGAAAAGCTTCAACAGTCTTGATGTTTCTCGTTTTAAGACCAGCAGCGAATTCACGATGTTGATTCTTCACTCTTGATAATACAGATGGAGCATTTTCGGTATCATCCCATTCCATACCAAAGAAATCAAGACATTGTCGAAACAACTGATCTTCTGCTTTATTATCAAACTGTTGTACTAGCACATCCCAAGCTTCCTTAGCTGATAATCTTCCAGAAATTCTCTGATGAAGTTCATCACTCACACATTGAGATATGATAATTTTGGCTTGTGCAGCCGACTTATTAAATGCACTTAGCTGTTCTTGTTCCGTTACAGTTGGAGTATCCGATAGTGTGGGCCTTACACGTGTCCCATCTACTATATCAACTGCATTGAACAGCTCCAAAACATCCATTACTCGATCTTTCCAGAATGGCCAATCTTCAGCACCCTTTAGTGGTTTTATACCTTTCGCATATTCCATTTTCAAAGATGGAAGAACTCGTAAGCGAAAGCGTATTCTTTTAAAGTAGATTCAATTAAAAATCTGGGCCCATAACCTGTTGTAGTTTTATATTGTTGCAGATATATTTTTAATTAATTAACTTCGATAACCGATATCTCTTGAACCTTTTTATTATTTATATTTCTATATATTATTTACAAGCCAAGTTGTTGCTAGCCATGTTGATTCTAGTTGACTGCTGGCAGATAGTTCGTGCGACGTTGCCAAAAATGAAAAATAACAAATTTCAACAGTGGTGAGTAAAACTAAGTGGATCTTAGAAATATTTATGAGAAAAATAATAGGAATCGATGAATCGCCCTATGCAGTTATGTTTGGATGTACCGCCAGGTTGGGTTGGCATCAATATAAGTTTACCACAGAATGACCAGGATGGAGACTGTTTATTTGAGTAAATATTATATTATAGATAAGAGCTTCCGCATATTGAATAATTGAAAAAACTAATTTTGAATCTTGAAGACCTAACATACTGAAACCATTCATTAATTTCCTGAAGTGTTTAAAATACCATTCATGATAGAAAACTTAGCATAATAAACTACGAGTATTTCAATACAATATAAATATTATAAGAACGAAACATTAGATATTAAAATATTAATATGTATATAAATAAATTCAACATTTTTATTTGCTGGTAGTTACATCACCTTAATAATATACAACAAATGCCTAACATAAAAGTATAATTCCTTGAATAATTGAAAATAGAAAATATTCTCCGTTATTGTCCAGTTCAAAAGCAAGCAAGAATAAAATCGACATATACCAGAAACATTGAAGGAAATTTTGAGTGAATAATGTAACATTAACATTAATATATTTTCTTCATACTATAGGTATTTATAGTCTTATTTAATATTGTATTTCACTATTGTAATTTTAACTATTGATAAATATACCATTTTCTCTTTGCTAGAGGTTATAACATAACCTTAATATTAAAGAATATCATACTGAAGTACGAGCGTTTCAAATTTATATTGTGAACTATTTCTAAATCAATGCAAACTGTAGTTTGCAGAGGTGAGAGCGGTATCTCTCACTTCTGCTACAGAAGCATTATTTACAGAAAAATGTTTGATTTTCAAGGTCACGTAATGATTTTTCCCGATTAATTTAAAAATATGGCTTGAAATTAACGAGATATTGTATTTAATACAATCCTACAATGATAAGTAATGATTACTTATGAAAATGTTTTCAACTCGTAAAAGGCTGTAATAATTATATTATCAATATATGTAGAACCAAATAGACGGATTTCACAATTTAATATTTTCAAGACTCTACGGTGTTGCCGGTGCTAAAATTTTACCTGTTTTTAAATACCTAACTGATATAGATATCGCATAAATACCTAAGTGAAACTAACAAATTAATTATGATCATGATTATAAAATCATTTATTATTTAAAAAGCATGCAAACTACTTCACTCTTATTCGGAAGAGGTACATTTTTTACGCATTAATAATATTTGTCAAACGTATACTCCAACTCCAACTAAATGGCATCAATGACGTAGATGTAGCAGTTTTAATACATCTATTTACTAAGAGATGGCAGAGCGATCAGGAATTAGACGTTTTCGTACGCAGAGGGTTATATTATTAATTATTATTAATATTTGATACCTAGGTATATTTCTTCTAACATTGCCTACTCGTGCATACTTTTTTTGGTTTTTGCTTTTGGTTCAGATCACACGTTATAGCTTTTTTATAATTAGACGCGGCCCGCTGTTGATAAATATCTAGGTACATTTCAAGTTATGAAATACAAGGTTGGAGATTAGGAGTACGTAGGTATTCGGACGATTACTGGGCTATTGTAAAAATTAGGAGAAAATGTTTATAACTAACCCTATCGTATTTTAAACATTCTACAACATAAAAATATTTTCAATTATACCGGGTGTTTCTAAATAGTTCTAAGTCTACACAACTTTGTTTTTTCTTAGGGAATGTTTATAATCTTAACTTATTTTTCAGATCAAAATGGAAAAACAAATAACATTGCATTTCATTTCTTGGCAAGCGCTCAAAAGAAAGGTACAGCATATATATATATATATATATATATATATATATATATATATATATATATATATATATATATATATATTTGATTCTGAATTCTTGACTGGTTTATTATTTAATAAAATAGATTTTTGTTGGGGATGCAGTCATTTAATAAATAAAATTCTTTGGATTATGCCAAGCTTTCGAGAATGTTTATTCTCTTCGTCGGGGCAAACTAAAAATCGTTATAAATTTTTTTTAACTACATAATAGATTATTAATTAAAGTACTTACATTCGTGAATTTATATAAAATTAACCACAAACAGGAAAGATTTCATAGTCAGCAATCAGAAATGTCATTAGTTATTTATAAATGTCATGGTAACAGCATATCTAGAGTTGAAAGTGTCTAGATTCAAGTTTTCTTAGAAAAAATCCAAATAGAAGTTATCTTTGTGTTTGTAGCTCTTTCAACTCTAGATATGCTGTTACCATGACATTTATAAATAACTAATGACATTTCTGATTGCTGACTATGAAATCTTTCCTGTTTGTGGTTAATTTTATATAAATTCACGAATGTAAGTACTTTAATTAATAATCTATTATGTAGTTAAAAAAAATTTGTAACGATTTTTAGTTTGCCCCGACGAAGAGAATAAACATTCTCGAAAGCTTGGCATAATCCAAAGAATTTTATTTATTAAATGACTGCATCCCCAACAAAAATCTATTTTATTAAATAATAAACCAGTCAAGAATTCAGAATCAAACAATTTACATTATGGGGTTTTATAATGACATCCAACTCCGTTATGGAACTATTGTCGTTACTCTTCTCAAGCAATGGGCCAATATCAACATCAAAATGGCAAACTTACAGAACAGGAAGGTGTTTCTCATTAAATGCAGATCCATTGGTGTCATTCCGAATCATATTGGTAATGGACTAAATGCTGTAGACTCTATGATCGGTCACACAAGAGGCAGAACAGGTCAGAAAATTCAGCACTTTAACACCAAATTGAGAAAAGAACTATTGAATTTAGAAATTAAAGTCACTTTTAGCAATATTAATTTTTTTGACAGAAGATTAAAGTCAATTATCAATCAGATAAAGCTAACATTGCCTTTACAAATTATCAACGAATACAATCGAAGACTCTCTGTTAAGTATAACCGTAAATTCAAAGAAATTAGACTTAATAATATAAGAAAACTAGAGAATCTTAAAGACAAGATGACATCTCAAATTAAAATACATGATAAATGGATTAAGAATTTGACAAATGTAGATCTTCCATTAGAAGTGAAACAAATCCTCGCATTAGGTCCGAAATTTTCTTTACCACCAAGTCTTAAAGATATTAATATTCCTTATATTTTGTCTGATCTTGAATTTATTTTGAAAAGTATTGATATAGAAGATAAAGATTGCGTGAGAGCTAGATACACTAATATATTGACAAATTTTACTTACAAGAATTATCAAAGCTCTCACATATTGTCAAAAAAATTCAGTAAATGTCGTTCTTTTCTAAAAGAACATCCGGAACTTATCGTTGTACGAAGTGATAAAGGCAATGTTACAGTTGTAATGTTTAAAGAGGATTATATTAATAAAAGTCAGGAATTATTGAATGATAATAAATATTATAAGAGATTAAGAAATAATCCAACTTACACAATACAACTTAAAGCCAATCAAATTATTTCTAAACTTAAAGATGATGGTATTATTGATCAAGTCACAAGTAAAAAATTAAAGTGCTATCACGCAAAAGCACCGAGATTTTATACGTTACCAGAAATACATAAGCCAACACTATCAATGAGACCTATTGTATCTTCAATTGATTCACCTAATAATAATTTGGCATCTTATATCACAGATATTCTAACGAAAGCTTATGATACCAATAATGATTTCTATATAAAGGATTCTTTTCAATTTAGTAATTTTATAAATGAATACCAGATTCCAAATGACTATGTAATTGTCAGTTTTGACGTAGTTTCCCTTTTTACAAATTTACCTTTCCCAGTTGTTTTAGATTGTCTAACCCGTAAATGGAATCATATTAAACAGTTTTGTTCATTATATCTCGAAACTTTTGAATCAATTCTTCAATTTATTTTCGATTCTAATTTTTTGATTTTTAATGACCAATATTATAAACAAATATTTGGCACTCCCATGGGTTCGACAATATCACCTATTCTTGTAAATTATGTTTTAGATGAATTAATACAAGTTTCAAAAACTAAAGTTTCATTTCCAATACCATTCATTAAAAGATATGTAGATGATTTAATCTTAGCTCTACCCACTAATAGAGTTGATGAAACATTGAATATTTTTAATGCCTATAACGAGCATCTTCAATTTACAGTTGAGAAAGAAAATGAACAATGTCTTCCTTTCTTAGATATGATGGTATGTAGAGATAACACCGGTTTATTAAGAACAAAATGGTATAGAAAACCTATATGTAGTAATAGATACATAAACTTCCATTCATATCATCCACAGAAAATAAAAATTAACTTAATTATGGCATTAAAAAACAGAGTGATCAAACTTTCGCATCCTATATATAGAAATGAAAGTTTATCAAAATTGAAAAAAATATTAATTGAGAATTCTTTTCCTATGAAATTGATTAATAAATGTTTAATGCAACCTCAAGTCAATATAGAAAACCCTGAAATAAATCATGAGAACTCTTTAAATGATAATAACAATAATGCCTCTACTACAAATATCCTCCCTATTTATAGATCTTTACCTTATATAGATGAGCTTACTAATAAGTTAGTTAATGTTTTTAGAGGGTATAATGTTATTATTGCAAGAAAAAATATTAAAACCGTATCTAATTTATTTTCCAAAATAAAGACACCTTTAGAAATGACAGAAATGTCTGGGGTAGTATATAAAATAAATTGCCTTGATTGTGAATTATCATATATTGGTCAAACTTCTAGAAGTATTTTAGGAAGAATAACATCCCATAAAAGTGATATAAGATGTAATAAGAAATCTTGTGCCTTGGCTGAACATGCCATCAATAAAAAACATAGTATTGATTTTGATAATACTATTGCTCTTTGTTCTGAGAAAAATTATTTTAAACGTGGTCTGTTAGAAATGATAAATATTAAAAAACATAATAATACTATGAATAAACGTTCAGATATTAATGGACTTAGTTCTATTTATTCTTATATATTAAATCTCTATAATAATAAATTTAATAATTTTTCTCAAAATATTTCTCAAAATTGAAATATATGTGTGAATATAATATGTACCTAGCTCTATATGTAGGTATAGGCTAATTATATTCTCATATCATTTAGTTATATTTGTCAATTTATTTTTCTGTTTTAGTATATTATAATAGATGGGTATATATGCGTATACAGATTATACTGAAGAAGGATAAAAGTTTATAACAACAAATATTAAGAGTTTCGAGATCTCTAGATCAACTGATTGGTGAGAGAAATTTAGTTGATTCAAAAGGATTTTCATTTCATGTTTAACCTATAGTGAGATATAATACGATGATTTTTTCCTTCCTTGTGTTTCGCCATTTGCTTTTTTGATAACACTATTTAAAATGTATTAAATAACATGGAAAATGTTTAAAATATTCTTAAATGTTGATTTGTGAGAGAAATCAGCTTATCATTATTATTAGCTTCATTGAATGAATGGATGCTTTTCAGGATATTTTATATTGTGTATTTATCGTATTGTGAGAGAATACGATAAAAATGATATATGTTAATATTTCTCTATTAGATATATCTTATTTTAATAAATTTCTCAGGTTAATTTGTGAGAGAGATTGACTTGAATTTATACTGCAATACCTACGAATTCAGATAGTCTAGTCTGTGTACGGGTATATATTTATTTATATTATGTGTTTCTAAGTCTGTTACGAATATATTTTTTTATATATAATTGAATAATAACTTTTTCTTTTTACTAAACTTATATCTGCCTCAATATTTTTAAGTTTAATGTGTGACTTGTTAAAAAAGAGCTACAAACACAAAGATAACTATATATATATATATATATATATATATATATATATATATAGATATATATATATATATATATATATATATATATATATATATATATACTATATATATATATTTATATATATATATATATATATATATATATATATATATATATATATATATATATATATATAGGGTGGCTCATGGTCGATGGTTAGTAGGTCATCGAGATAATGTTGATGGATTCTGAATAGAGAAATTTGTCCTGCGTTATACAGGGTCGTTCAAAATGTGTGATTTTACTGCTAGATACAAAAATGTTTAAAAATGCGTTTTTTCAAATGGAACACCCTGTATATTATAAAATATCCTGAAAGATGCCTAAATTTCGTTCGATTTGATGTATCATGTTCCTATACCTAAGTAGCCAGAATTCCGAGATAAGAGCAATTTTCAAAAAAAATCAAATTATATTTCTCATATTCATCTAGGTTGCTATTAAATGTCATCACAGTACATGACATAATGAAAACTTGACAATTAGTGCATTATTAATAATATCTTGGAGTATTTCTCAACGTAAGTGATTTTAAATGAATCTAATAACAATTCAAACGAGGTTCTAATAAAATTGTTTATTCTTCATGGAAAATTTGTGGAAACTATCGCAACAACGTGCAGATAATCAAATGAAACGTAGGTACTCTGATTTACATCCAATGAACAAGAGGAAGTTTGTACGATCACAAAATAATTTCGGTTGATCTTGCAGGCCAATGCCACGGACCCAAACGTCGGGACCAGCGATCGTCGAACATTTCAAACAACGTTGTTACTTCCCCAGTGCAATGAACCGGTGCTCCATCCAGCTGAAACCAACTGCTGCGATACTCTTCCAATGACAGATTGTCCAAGAAGTCGTTCACAACTGACCTTAGAATTTCCAGATATTTCTCAGAATTCAACGGTTCATCGTAAATAAGAGAACTTATTCGGTGATCCTTTTTAAGGCAAAATACGTTGAAACTAAATTTCTCCTGAAATACCATTTCCTTGACAATATTTGGATTTTGATCAGCTCTGAAATGCTCGTTCCTTCTATTAAAAATTCCTTCTCTGGAAAATTTTGATTCGTCTGTCTAAATATTTTTTTCAAGAATTCAGGATCTTCTTGGATGCCAATAGGATTGTTTTGCAAAAGTGAACCCTACATTGATCATCTTCTGGTTTTAGAGCTTGAACTTTAGTAAACTTGTACGGGCGCATGTTATGATTATGGATGATCCTTCGAACAGACCCACGATCTAAACCTAAATCATATTCGGCACTTCTAGTGGAAGCTTGGGGATCAGCAAGGAAATAGGCCAAAACAATTATTATGTTGTCTTCATCTGAAGTTATATGTTTCGGTAGATGTCGTTCCGCTTTTAATTTTGATCCATTATTAATGAGATTATTTTGTAATCATACAAACTTCCTCTCGTTCATTGGATGTAAATCAGGATACGTTTCATTGAATTTTCTGCACGTTTTTGCGAGGGAATTATACCTCACATTTTCCATGAAGAATAAACAATTTCATTTGTACCTCGTTCGAATAGTTATTTCCCTCAATTTCAATTTTTTCAAGTCACTTACATTAAGAAACACTCAAAGGTATTATTAATAATGCACTAATTGTCCAATTTTCATTATTTCATGTACTATGATGACATTTAATAGCAACCTAGATAAATATGAGAAATATAATTTGATTTTTTTAGACGATTTGCTCTTATCTCGGAATTCTGGCTACTATAGGAACATGATACATCAAATCGAAGGAAATTTAGGTATCTTTCAGGATATTTCATAATATAACGCAGGACATTAATATATAGGGTGTTCTATTTGAAATAACAAAGATGCTGCAACTTTTTGGTATAAGCGGCAACGCTGAATCAATGAAAATATTTTAGATCGATAGATTAAGAGTAATTACTTGAGCAATCAAATTTTCAGAAAGATCCTATATCCCGTTCTCCGTAAACGTCTAAGGTATCATCGACCATCAGCCATCTTGTATGTATATATATATATATATATATTTGTATTTAAAATTAATATGATTATTGAAAATTAAAGTTCGTCCGTGACAGCCACGCGACTTCCAAAAAAAATCCATATCCCCAAAAAACATTCCCAATGTAAGACTTTTGGAGGTGAGAGCTATATTCTGCAAAACTGGACAAAAAAAAATCTCAAATCTTTTCTTTGTATACGAATTTTGCTTTAATGGTACATTTTCATCAAGTGATTCTATCGCTTCTCACCGCCCCCAAAATTCCTTCCATGACGTTGAAACATAAGTTGTTCAATTTTTTTTCAACTCATAATAAGTTTTATAGATACTCCACGCATTTCTAAGTCTCCTTAATACGGTGTTATTAGGTTTAAATATACAGGATGTTTCATAATATATGCGGAGGACTTGATGATGTGATAGCTCGTCAAAAAAAATGAAAAAAAAATTAACTTATCCTCTAGAATGGACCACCTTCGAAATACAGGGTGTTAAAATTGAAAGAAAAAAATCGTTTCTTGTGAATATCTTTGGAACCGTTTATCTTGCAGTAAACAGCTTTTGTAAGCATTTTCCACTCATAATAAGCTAAGTTTTGAGTCAGAAAATGTTTGTGTTAAATCATAATTGGTGAAGATTTTGATGGAGTAGTGCGTGTTTTTCTCCTCATTTCCTACGCCAATGGAAAAATTACAGCTTTGAGATGCCCATTTAAACCGCGAATGTTTTCTACAAAAAAACACAATTGGTCGTGAGCTCATAATTCGACCGTTTTCGAGAAAAATCTATTTTATGTTCACAGGTCACGACCAACAGTACCTACCTTTTTGGTGTAGAAAACATTGGCGGTTCAAATGGGCGTCACAAAACCGTACTTTTTCCATTAGCGTAGAAATTGTGGAGAAAAACACCCACTACTCCTTCAAAATCTTCACCAATTATGACTTAACGAAAATGTTGTTCTGACTCAAAACTTGTACGATAAACGGTTCTGGTTTCACAAGAAACGTTTTTTTTAACTTCAGCGCCCTGTACTTCGAAAATGACGCATTTTAAAGTGTAAGTTAATATAAACTTTTTCTCATATTTTTGGACGAGCCATCACATCCTCAAGTCCTGTGAATATATTTGAAACACCCTGTATATTAAGAAATAGATCGTATTGCACTTTGTATTTTTGGTGTTTGTAAAAATATTGTAGATCACTAACAAAGTTGGTTTTTTCTCCCAATAGAACCATTAGAACTTGACCATATAGTTAAATATACACATGTAGTTCGTAAAAACGAATAAAAGTTCAAATGCAATATTAATTCTATTTCATCTTTTTGTCCAAGACGGAATATAGTGCATTCATTTCAAGTATGTATGCAAGCTAGTGACAATTTTATCATTTAATGTGAGCAGGTGAGTGACTGGAAATGCTAATGCTAGTCCATATTTATTGGAACTATGGGTTATGAATATAATACGTCAAGTTGTAATTTCATGGAAGGAATTTTGGGGGCGGTGAGAAGCGATAGAATCACTTGATGAAAATGTACCATTAAAGCAAAATTCGTATACAAAGAAACATAAAAAGTTGTATGGGTGTGGAGCTCTTACTGAGCGTATGCGAAAGATTTGAGATTTTTTTTGTCGAGTTTTGCAGAATATAGCTCTCACCTCCAAAAGTCTTACATTGGGAATGTTTTTTGGGGATTATATATATATATATATATATATCTTTGTTGATAATTATCACATCACCTTAGTATTATTATTCAAGTCACACGTTACTCAAAACTCAAATTCTGATAACAGCTGTTTTGCTCAAGAGAGTTTTCGATGTCTGACCGATTTCGCCAGACGGAGGAGGTATTCAATTCGGTTGTGTTTGTTTTTTTCAGTATTAATTATTATTCATAACCCACATTTACAATAAATCTGGACTCGAGCATTTCCATTTCCTCACCAGCCTGCATTTATGATTCGCAATATTAACGCATTTTGATGGTCATCGTCAAATGTAAATCTTTTCAACTTCCTTCTCTTGTCCCTGGTCAATAGTAACAAGTGAAATTTTTGAAAAAAAATAATTATCAATATAATACATCAAGTTGTAATTTCATGGAAGGAATTTTGGGGGCTGTGAGAAGCGATAGAATCACTTGAAGAAAATGTACCATTAAAACAAAATTCTTATACAAAACAACATACCAAAAATTGTATCGGTGTGGTTCAGCTCTAACTGAGCATATGCGAAAGATTTCAGTTTTTTTTGTTGATTTTTGTTGAATATAGCTCTCACCTCCTAAAGTTTTACATTGGGAATGTTTTTGGGGATTAAATATATGTAAAAGTCATCATAATCTTTCTTTTGGAAATCTTATTATTCTCATGATGATGGCATGCCGACGAATATTTGTTACTCGGTAGAGACAAGAAGAAGAGTTATCTCCGGAAGTTTTTTAGAGGATCAAAATAGAGATGCATGTGCAAAATGCACTATTTGGCTCCGATGAGCACATGAGAACTGTACAAGCATTGACGAAAATATAGTTTTTTGTAGGTACGTTATAAAATATAGATTCCAAATTATGGAGAGGGTCTCCAATTCTAGGGAGCCGTTTTTATTAAAAAGTGCCCTTTTTTAACTTTGTGTATTTTCTACATGCCCTAAGGTAAAAAATACTTTAGAGTATGAAAAATGTTTCTATTAATATTGATATCAAAGTTTGACGTCTTAAATGCAAGAGAAATTATATGCAATGTTTTTTTTCTCGGAATAAAGTTTAATAAAATTAGGCGACCTTCCTCTACCGATTTTTATTATTTTGATACTTAAAATTTAGAAGTTATTTCTCCCCATTATTGAAATCTGGTATTCAAATATTCTTTTCTGTACTAATTGTTCGAATTCTGAAGTAAATTTTGTGTATGTAGTTGATAATCGTAAGATGAATGGGGTAGCCTATGGGTGAGTATTTGCAAGAAAGCTTGGGGGACACAAAAAAAACGACTGACAAAATAATTTAATGTTACCCATATATAAAAAATAGGTGCGAGTCGAACTCTCACACTAAGGATCTCGTAACATTGTAAAAGCAAAATTCTACTGTCTACATATAACTGATTACTGTTCATGAGATACAGACGGCTGACAGACCGAAGAACGAATGGATGGACTATTTAGATGATGCACTGAAATGTATAAAATAACAATACATAATCTAAAATCATAAGTATTTTGAAGTAGGTACAAAGAAACTTCTATACCCAGCTGATACATCATCTCTTTGCTCCAGCTTTAAAATCTTTATGATTATTTTTTTCTATCAAAATATTTCAGAAAATGTATTTTCCTGACACGAATCATTATAAGTACATATATCAACCACATACTTTCTTTTATTTCTTTCTCGAATCCCTTTGCCTTTTTAGGCATCAGATTGTGGTTCCTTCATCCAATTCTTGATTTGTTTTTTCTTCCTGTTTCATATATCTCTATTTTTTCCCATTTTAGTCTTTCCAGAATTTTTTCTTGTTTCATTTTTATTGAATTCTTCTTGTTTTTCATGCTTTTTTGCAGTTTTCATTAGCATACATTATGGTTGGTAGCTCAAAAAATTGTGAATGTCTTTGTGCTCTAGTGGTGTTCTACCCAAAAAGAAGTATATTCGAGTTAATTTATTTGATCTGTTTGCAAGTCTGCGTCTATTCTCCTTGTTTTATTATAGTTCCCAGATATTCGTAAGTTCTAGTATGGCATCCTTACATTTTAGCTCTTTGTTATTTCTCTCATCATATCTATGTTTTTCGTTAATAACCATAACTTCGGTTTTATCTGTGCTTACTCCACGTTTCTTCTATTTCATTGGTTTATATCTTGACAAGCGGTAGCGTGTCAAGCCAAGTTCAAGTAAACTGGCGAGCAGCAACGATTGTAATATTACACGAAACATTTGAAGCCACTTTTAACCCCTTCATAAATCAAAAACTATTTCACATAAACGTGTCAAATGTGGCTCATACATTGAGACTTGCGAGATACATAGTCTCCAAATTTCATAAACACATCTCAAACGGTTATTTAGATATTAACGTCCAAAAATCGTCATTTTTATCACTAATTGACCTATAGATCAAAAGTCTAACCCAGTTCCAGATGACCTAGAAAGTTCAAATTTGGCATGCAGATAGGTAATTAGGTGAATATAAAGGAATAAATCAGAAACTGGTAAATTTTTATCATTTTATTATAATTTTTCACTTAATTGATTCTATTAGGAACACTTAACTTATATACTATATATAAATATATATACTTATAGTGCCTGTAACTGTAATAATAATAATGTAATAATGAGCTATCATCAATCAAAACTTATGACAGCCGGTCTTTATGTGGATTTTAGGGTCTTCACGTGAATATATAACGACTGGAATACCACCTTTAATTTATTTGGATGTAAATCAGAGTACCTACGTTTCATTTGATTATCTGCACGTTGTTGCGATAGTTTCCACAAATTTTCCATGAAGAATAAACAATTTTATTAGAACCTCGTTTGAATTGTTATTAGATTCATTTAAAATCACTTACGTTGAGAAATACTCCAAGATATTATTAATAATGCACTAATTGTCAAGTTTTCATTATGTCATGTACTGTGATGACATTTAATAGCAACCTAGATGAATATGAGAAATATAATTTGATTTTTTTTTGAAAATTGCTCTTATCTCGGAATTCTGGCTACTTAGGTATAGGAACATGATACATCAAATCGAACGAAATTTAGGCATCTTTCAGGATATTTTATAATATACAGGGTGTTCCATTTGAAAAAACGCATTTTTAAACATTTTTGTATCTAGCAGTAAAATCACACATTTTGAACGACCCTGTATAACGCAGGACAAATTTCTCTATTCAGAATCCATCAACATTATCTCGATGACCTACTAACCATCGACCATGAGCCACCCTATATATATATATATATATATATATATATATATATATATATATATATATATATATATATATATAGTTATCTTTGTGTTTGTAGCTCTTTTTTAACAAGTCACACATTAAACTTAAAAATATTGAGGCAGATATAAGTTTAGTAAAAAGAAAAAGTTATTATTCAATTATATATAAAAAAATATATTCGTAACAGACTTAGAAACACATAATATAAATAAATATATACCCGTACACAGACTAGACTATCTGAATTCGTAGGTATTGCAGTATAAATTCAAGTCAATCTCTCTCACAAATTAACCTGAGAAATTTATTAAAATAAGATATATCTATATACATATATATATATATATATATATACATATATCATTTTTATCGTATTCTCTCACAAATCAACATTTAAGAATATTTTAAACATTTTCCATGTTATTTAATACATTTTAAATAGTGTTATCAAAAAAGCAAATGGCGAAACACAAGGAAGGAAAAAATCATCGTATTATATCTCACTATAGGTTAAACATGAAATGAAAATCCTTTTGAATCAACTAAATTTCTCTCACCAATCAGTTGATCTAGAGATCTCGAAACTCTTAATATTTGTTGTTATAAACTTTTATCCTTCTTCAGTATAATCTGTATACGCATATATACCCATCTATTATAATATACTAAAACAGAAAAAAAAATGACAAATATAACTAAATGATATGAGAATATAATTAGCCTATACCTACATATAGAGCTAGGTACATATTATATTCACACATATATTTCAATTTTGAGAAATATTTTGAGAAAAATTATTAAATTTATTATTATAGAGATTTAATATATAAGAATAAATTGAACTAAGTCCATTAATATCTGAACGTTTATTCATAGTATTATTATGTTTTTTAATATTTATCATTTCTAAGAGACCACGTTTAAAATAATTTTTCTCAGAACAAAGAGCAATAGTATTATCAAAATCAATACTATGTTTTTTATTGATGGCATGTTCAGCCAAGGCACAAGATTTCTTATTACATCTTATATCACTTTTATGGGATGTTATTCTTCCTAAAATACTTCTAGAAGTTTGACCAATATATGATAATTCACAATCAAGGCAATTTATTTTATATACTACCCCAGACATTTCTGTCATTTCTAAAGGTGTCTTTATTTTGGAAAATAAATTAGATACGGTTTTAATATTTTTTCTTGCAATAATAACATTATACCCTCTAAAAACATTAACTAACTTATTAGTAAGCTCATCTATATAAGGTAAAGATCTATAAATAGGGAGGATATTTGTAGTAGAGGCATTATTGTTATTATCATTTAAAGAGTTCTCATGATTTATTTCAGGGTTTTCTATATTGACTTAAGGTTGCATTAAACATTTATTAATCAATTTCATAGGAAAAGAATTCTCAATTAATATTTTTTTCAATTTTGATAAACTTTCATTTCTATATATAGGATGCGAAAGTTTGATCACTCTGTTTTTTAATGCCATAATTAAGTTAATTTTTATTTTCTGTGGATGATATGAATGGAAGATTATGTATCTATTACTACATATAGGTTTTCTATACCATTTTGTTCTTAATAAACCGGTGTTATCTCTACATACCATCATATCTAAGAAAGGAAGACATTGTTCATTTTCTTTCTCAACTGTAAATTGAAGATGCTCGTTATAGGCATTAAAAATATTCAATGTTTCATCAACTCTATTAGTGGGTAGAGCTAAGATTAAATCATCTACATATCTTTTAATGAATGGTATTGGAAATGAAACTTTAGTTTTTGAAACTTGTATTAATTCATCTAAAACATAATTTACAAGAATAGGTGATATTGTTGAACCCATGGGAGTGCCAAATATTTGTTTATAATATTGGTCATTAAAAATCAAAAAATTAGAATCGAAAATAAATTGAAGAATTGATTCAAAAGTTTCGAGATATAATGAACAAAACTGTTTAATATGATTCCATTTACGGGTTAGACAATCTAAAACAACTGGGAAAGGTAAATTTGTAAAAAGGGAAACTACGTCAAAACTGACAATTACATAGTCATTTGGAATCTGGTATTCATTTATAAAATTACTAAATTGAAAAGAATCCTTTATATAGAAATCATTATTGGTATCATAAGCTTTCGTTAGAATATCTGTGATATAAGATGCCAAATTATTATTAGGTGAATCAATTGAAGATACAATAGGTCTCATTGATAGTGTTGGCTTATGTATTTCTGGTAACGTATAAAATCTCGGTGCTTTTGCGTGATAGCACTTTAATTTTTTACTTGTGACTTGATCAATAATACCATCATCTTTAAGTTTAGAAATAATTTGATTGGCTTTAAGTTGTATTGTGTAAGTTGGATTATTTCTTAATCTCTTATAATATTTATTATCATTCAATAATTCCTGACTTTTATTAATATAATCCTCTTTAAACATTACAACTGTAACATTGCCTTTATCACTTCGTACAACGATAAGTTCCGGATGTTCTTTTAGAAAAGAACGACATTTACTGAATTTTTTTGACAATATGTGAGAGCTTTGATAATTCTTGTAAGTAAAATTTGTCAATATATTAGTGTATCTAGCTCTCACGCAATCTTTATCTTCTATATCAATACTTTTCAAAATAAATTCAAGATCAGACAAAATATAAGGAATATTAATATCTTTAAGACTTGGTGGTAAAGAAAATTTCGGACCTAATGCGAGGATTTGTTTCACTTCTAATGGAAGATCTACATTTGTCAAATTCTTAATCCATTTATCATGTATTTTAATTTGAGATGTCATCTTGTCTTTAACATTCTCTAGTTTTCTTATATTATTAAGTCTAATTTCTTTGAATTTACGGTTATACTTAACAGAGAGTCTTCGATTGTATTCGTTGATAATTTGTAAAGGCAATGTTAGCTTTATCTGATTGATAATTGACTTTAATCTTCTGTCAAAAAAATTAATATTGCTAAAAGTGACTTTAATTTCTAAATTCAATAGTTCTTTTCTCAATTTGGTGTTAAAGTGCTGAATTTTCTGACCTGTTCTGCCTCTTGTGTGACCGATCATAGAGTCTACAGCATTTAGTCCATTACCAATATGATTCGGAATGACACCAATGGATCTGCATTTAATGAGAAACACCTTCCTGTTCTGTAAGTTTGCCATTTTGATGTTGATATTGGCCCATTGCTTGAGAAGAGTAACGACAATAGTTCCATAACGGAGTTGGATGTCATTATAAAACCCCATAATGTAAATTGTTTGATTCTGAATTCTTGACTGGTTTATTATTTAATAAAATAGATTTTTGTTGGGGATGCAGTCATTTAATAAATAAAATTCTTTGGATTATGCCAAGCTTTCGAGAATGTTTATTCTCTTCGTCGGGGCAAACTAAAAATCGTGAAAATTTTTTTTTAACTACATAATAGATTATTAATTAAAGTACTTACATTCGTGAATTTATATAAAATTAACCACAAACAGGAAAGATTTCATAGTCAGCAATCAGAAATGTCATTAGTTATTTATAAATGTCATGGTAACAGCATATCTAGAGTTGAAAGTGTCTAGATTCAAGTTTTCTTAGAAAAAATCCAAATAGAAGTTATCTTTGTGTTTGTAGCTCTTTCAACTCTAGATATGCTGTTACCATGACATTTATAAATAACTAATGACATTTCTGATTGCTGACTATGAAATCTTTCCTGTTTGTGGTTAATTTTATATAAATTCACGAATGTAAGTACTTTAATTAATAATCTATTATGTAGTTAAAAAAAATTTGTCACGATTTTTAGTTTGCCCCGACGAAGAGAATAAACATTCTCGAAAGCTTGGCATAATCCAAAGAATTTTATTTATTAAATGACTGCATCCCCAACAAAAATCTATTTTATTAAATAATAAACCAGTCAAGAATTCAGAATCAAACAATTTACATTATGGGGTTTTATAATGACATCCAACTCCGTTATGGAACTATTGTCGTTACTCTTCTCAAGCAATGGGCCAATATCAACATCAAAATGGCAAACTTACAGAACAGGAAGGTGTTTCTCATTAAATGCAGATCCATTGGTGTCATTCCGAATCATATTGGTAATGGACTAAATGCTGTAGACTCTATGATCGGTCACACAAGAGGCAGAACAGGTCAGAAAATTCAGCACTTTAACACCAAATTGAGAAAAGAACTATTGAATTTAGAAATTAAAGTCACTTTTAGCAATATTAATTTTTTTGACAGAAGATTAAAGTCAATTATCAATCAGATAAAGCTAACATTGCCTTTACAAATTATCAACGAATACAATCGAAGACTCTCTGTTAAGTATAACCGTAAATTCAAAGAAATTAGACTTAATAATATAAGAAAACTAGAGAATCTTAAAGACAAGATGACATCTCAAATTAAAATACATGATAAATGGATTAAGAATTTGACAAATGTAGATCTTCCATTAGAAGTGAAACAAATCCTCGCATTAGGTCCGAAATTTTCTTTACCACCAAGTCTTAAAGATATTAATATTCCTTATATTTTGTCTGATCTTGAATTTATTTTGAAAAGTATTGATATAGAAGATAAAGATTGCGTGAGAGCTAGATACACTAATATATTGACAAATTTTACTTACAAGAATTATCAAAGCTCTCACATATTGTCAAAAAAATTCAGTAAATGTCGTTCTTTTCTAAAAGAACATCCGGAACTTATCGTTGTACGAAGTGATAAAGGCAATGTTACAGTTGTAATGTTTAAAGAGGATTATATTAATAAAAGTCAGGAATTATTGAATGATAATAAATATTATAAGAGATTAAGAAATAATCCAACTTACACAATACAACTTAAAGCCAATCAAATTATTTCTAAACTTAAAGATGATGGTATTATTGATCAAGTCACAAGTAAAAAATTAAAGTGCTATCACGCAAAAGCACCGAGATTTTATACGTTACCAGAAATACATAAGCCAACACTATCAATGAGACCTATTGTATCTTCAATTGATTCACCTAATAATAATTTGGCATCTTATATCACAGATATTCTAACGAAAGCTTATGATACCAATAATGATTTCTATATAAAGGATTCTTTTCAATTTAGTAATTTTATAAATGAATACCAGATTCCAAATGACTATGTAATTGTCAGTTTTGACGTAGTTTCCCTTTTTACAAATTTACCTTTCCCAGTTGTTTTAGATTGTCTAACCCGTAAATGGAATCATATTAAACAGTTTTGTTCATTATATCTCGAAACTTTTGAATCAATTCTTCAATTTATTTTCGATTCTAATTTTTTGATTTTTAATGACCAATATTATAAACAAATATTTGGCACTCCCATGGGTTCAACAATATCACCTATTCTTGTAAATTATGTTTTAGATGAATTAATACAAGTTTCAAAAACTAAAGTTTCATTTCCAATACCATTCATTAAAAGATATGTAGATGATTTAATCTTAGCTCTACCCACTAATAGAGTTGATGAAACATTGAATATTTTTAATGCCTATAACGAGCATCTTCAATTTACAGTTGAGAAAGAAAATGAACAATGTCTTCCTTTCTTAGATATGATGGTATGTAGAGATAACACCGGTTTATTAAGAACAAAATGGTATAGAAAACCTATATGTAGTAATAGATACATAATCTTCCATTCATATCATCCACAGAAAATAAAAATTAACTTAATTATGGCATTAAAAAACAGAGTGATCAAACTTTCGCATCCTATATATAGAAATGAAAGTTTATCAAAATTGAAAAAAATATTAATTGAGAATTCTTTTCCTATGAAATTGATTAATAAATGTTTAATGCAACCTTAAGTCAATATAGAAAACCCTGAAATAAATCATGAGAACTCTTTAAATGATAATAACAATAATGCCTCTACTACAAATATCCTCCCTATTTATAGATCTTTACCTTATATAGATGAGCTTACTAATAAGTTAGTTAATGTTTTTAGAGGGTATAATGTTATTATTGCAAGAAAAAATATTAAAACCGTATCTAATTTATTTTCCAAAATAAAGACACCTTTAGAAATGACAGAAATGTCTGGGGTAGTATATAAAATAAATTGCCTTGATTGTGAATTATCATATATTGGTCAAACTTCTAGAAGTATTTTAGGAAGAATAACATCCCATAAAAGTGATATAAGATGTAATAAGAAATCTTGTGCCTTGGCTGAACATGCCATCAATAAAAAACATAGTATTGATTTTGATAATACTATTGCTCTTTGTTCTGAGAAAAATTATTTTAAACGTGGTCTCTTAGAAATGATAAATATTAAAAAACATAATAATACTATGAATAAACGTTCAGATATTAATGGACTTAGTTCAATTTATTCTTATATATTAAATCTCTATAATAATAAATTTAATAATTTTTCTCAAAATATTTCTCAAAATTGAAATATATGTGTGAATATAATATGTACCTAGCTCTATATGTAGGTATAGGCTAATTATATTCTCATATCATTTAGTTATATTTGTCATTTTTTTTTCTGTTTTAGTATATTATAATAGATGGGTATATATGCGTATACAGATTATACTGAAGAAGGATAAAAGTTTATAACAACAAATATTAAGAGTTTCGAGATCTCTAGATCAACTGATTGGTGAGAGAAATTTAGTTGATTCAAAAGGATTTTCATTTCATGTTTAACCTATAGTGAGATATAATACGATGATTTTTTCCTTCCTTGTGTTTCGCCATTTGCTTTTTTGATAACACTATTTAAAATGTATTAAATAACATGGAAAATGTTTAAAATATTCTTAAATGTTGATTTGTGAGAGAAATCAGCTTATCATTATTATTAGCTTCATTGAATGAATGGATGCTTTTCAGGATATTTTATATTGTGTATTTATCGTATTGTGAGAGAATACGATAAAAATGATATATGTTAATATTTCTCTATTAGATATATCTTATTTTAATAAATTTCTCAGGTTAATTTGTGAGAGAGATTGACTTGAATTTATACTGCAATACCTACGAATTCAGATAGTCTAGTCTGTGTACGGGTATATATTTATTTATATTATGTGTTTCTAAGTCTGTTACGAATATATTTTTTTATATATAATTGAATAATAACTTTTTCTTTTTACTAAACTTATATCTGCCTCAATATTTTTAAGTTTAATGTGTGACTTGTTAAAAAAGAGCTACAAACACAAAGATAACTATATATATATATATATATATAGGGTGGCTCATGGTCGATGGTTAGTAGGTCATCGAGATAATGTTGATGGATTCTGAATAGAGAAATTTGTCCTGCGTTATACAGGGTCGTTCAAAATGTGTGATTTTACTGCTAGATACAAAAATGTTTAAAAATGCGTTTTTTCAAATGGAACACCCTGTATATTATAAAATATCCTGAAAGATGCCTAAATTTCGTTCGATTTGATGTATCATGTTCCTATACCTAAGTAGCCAGAATTCCGAGATAAGAGCAATTTTCAAAAAAAAATCAAATTATATTTCTCATATTCATCTAGGTTGCTATTAAATGTCATCACAGTACATGACATAATGAAAACTTGACAATTAGTGCATTATTAATAATATCTTGGAGTATTTCTCAACGTAAGTGATTTTAAATGAATCTAATAACAATTCAAACGAGGTTCTAATAAAATTGTTTATTCTTCATGGAAAATTTGTGGAAACTATCGCAACAACGTGCAGATAATCAAATGAAACGTAGGTACTCTGATTTACATCCAATGAACAAGAGGAAGTTTGTACGATCACAAAATAATTTCGGTTGATCTTGCAGGCCAATGCCACGGACCCAAACGTCGGGACCAGCGATCGTCGAACATTTCAAACAACGTTGTTACTTCCCCAGTGCAATGAACCGGTGCTCCATCCAGCTGAAACCAACTGCTGCGATACTCTTCCAATGACAGATTGTCCAAGAAGTCGTTCACAACTGACCTTAGAATTTCCAGATATTTCTCAGAATTCAACGGTTCATCGTAAATAAGAGAACTTATTCGGTGATCCTTTTTAAGGCAAAATACGTTGAAACTAAATTTCTCCTGAAATACCATTTCCTTGACAATATTTGGATTTTGATCAGCTCTGAAATGCTCGTTCCTTCTATTAAAAATTCCTTCTCTGGAAAATTTTGATTCGTCTGTCTAAATATTTTTTTCAAGAATTCAGGATCTTCTTGGATGCCAATAGGATTGTTTTGCAAAAGTGAACCCTACATTGATCATCTTCTGGTTTTAGAGCTTGAACTTTAGTAAACTTGTACGGGCGCATGTTATGATTATGGATGATCCTTCGAACAGACCCACGATCTAAACCTAAATCATATTCGGCACTTCTAGTGGAAGCTTGGGGATCAGCAAGGAAATAGGCCAAAACAATTATTATGTTGTCTTCATCTGAAGTTATAGGTTTCGGTAGATGTCGTTCCGCTTTTAATTTTGATCCATTATTAATGAGATTATTTTGTAATCATACAAACTTCCTCTCGTTCATTGGATGTAAATCAGGATACGTTTCATTGAATTTTCTGCACGTTTTTGCGAGGGAATTATACCTCACATTTTCCATGAAGAATAAACAATTTCATTTGTACCTCGTTCGAATAGTTATTTCCCTCAATTTCAATTTTTTCAAGTCACTTACATTAAGAAACACTCAAAGGTATTATTAATAATGCACTAATTGTCCAATTTTCATTATTTCATGTACTATGATGACATTTAATAGCAACCTAGATAAATATGAGAAATATAATTTGATTTTTTTAGACGATTTGCTCTTATCTCGGAATTCTGGCTACTATAGGAACATGATACATCAAATCGAAGGAAATTTAGGTATCTTTCAGGATATTTCATAATATAACGCAGGACATTAATATATAGGGTGTTCTATTTGAAATAACAAAGATGCTGCAACTTTTTGGTATAAGCGGCAACGCTGAATCAATGAAAATATTTTAGATCGATAGATTAAGAGTAATTACTTGAGCAATCAAATTTTCAGAAAGATCCTATATCCCGTTCTCCGTAAACGTCTAAGGTATCATCGACCATCAGCCATCTTGTATGTATATATATATATATATATATATATATTTGTATTTAAAATTAATATGATTATTGAAAATTAAAGTTCGTCCGTGACAGCCACGCGACTTCCAAAAAAAATCCATATCCCCAAAAAACATTCCCAATGTAAGACTTTTGGAGGTGAGAGCTATATTCTGCAAAACTGGACAAAAAAAAATCTCAAATCTTTTCTTTGTATACGAATTTTGCTTTAATGGTACATTTTCATCAAGTGATTCTATCGCTTCTCACCGCCCCCAAAATTCCTTCCATGACGTTGAAACATAAGTTGTTCAATTTTTTTTCAACTCATAATAAGTTTTATAGATACTCCACGCATTTCTAAGTCTCCTTAATACGGTGTTATTAGGTTTAAATATACAGGATGTTTCATAATATATGCGGAGGACTTGATGATGTGATAGCTCGTCAAAAAAAATGAAAAAAAAAATTAACTTATCCTCTAGAATGGACCACCTTCGAAATACAGGGTGTTAAAATTGAAAGAAAAAAATCGTTTCTTGTGAATATCTTTGGAACCGTTTATCTTGCAGTAAACAGCTTTTGTAAGCATTTTCCACTCATAATAAGCTAAGTTTTGAGTCAGAAAATGTTTGTGTTAAATCATAATTGGTGAAGATTTTGATGGAGTAGTGCGTGTTTTTCTCCTCATTTCCTACGCCAATGGAAAAATTACAGCTTTGAGATGCCCATTTAAACCGCGAATGTTTTCTACAAAAAAACACAATTGGTCGTGAGCTCAGAATTCGACCGTTTTCGAGAAAAATCTATTTTATGTTCACAGGTCACGACCAACAGTACCTACCTTTTTGGTGTAGAAAACATTGGCGGTTCAAATGGGCGTCACAAAACCGTACTTTTTCCATTAGCGTAGAAATTGTGGAGAAAAACACCCACTACTCCTTCAAAATCTTCACCAATTATGACTTAACGAAAATGTTGTTCTGACTCAAAACTTGTACGATAAACGGTTCTGGTTTCACAAGAAACGTTTTTTTTAACTTCAGCGCCCTGTACTTCGAAAATGACGCATTTTAAAGTGTAAGTTAATATAAACTTTTTCTCATATTTTTGGACGAGCCATCACATCCTCAAGTCCTGTGAATATATTTGAAACACCCTGTATATTAAGAAATAGATCGTATTGCACTTTGTATTTTTGGTGTTTGTAAAAATATTGTAGATCACTAACAAAGTTGGTTTTTTCTCCCAATAGAACCATTAGAACTTGACCATATAGTTAAATATACACATGTAGTTCGTAAAAACGAATAAAAGTTCAAATGCAATATTAATTCTATTTCATCTTTTTGTCCAAGACGGAATATAGTGCATTCATTTCAAGTATGTATGCAAGCTAGTGACAATTTTATCATTTAATGTGAGCAGGTGAGTGACTGGAAATGCTAATGCTAGTCCATATTTATTGGAACTATGGGTTATGAATATAATACGTCAAGTTGTAATTTCATGGAAGGAATTTTGGGGGCGGTGAGAAGCGATAGAATCACTTGATGAAAATGTACCATTAAAGCAAAATTCGTATACAAAGAAACATAAAAAGTTGTATGGGTGTGGAGCTCTTACTGAGCGTATGCGAAAGATTTGAGATTTTTTTTGTCGAGTTTTGCAGAATATAGCTCTCACCTCCAAAAGTCTTACATTGGGAATGTTTTTTGGGGATTATATATATATATATATATATCTTTGTTGATAATTATCACATCACCTTAGTATTATTATTCAAGTCACACGTTACTCAAAACTCAAATTCTGATAACAGCTGTTTTGCTCAAGAGAGTTTTCGATGTCTGACCGATTTCGCCAGACGGAGGAGGTATTCAATTCGGTTGTGTTTGTTTTTTTCAGTATTAATTATTATTCATAACCCACATTTACAATAAATCTGGACTCGAGCATTTCCATTTCCTCACCAGCCTGCATTTATGATTCGCAATATTAACGCATTTTGATGGTCATCGTCAAATGTAAATCTTTTCAACTTCCTTCTCTTGTCCCTGGTCAATAGTAACAAGTGAAATTTTTGAAAAAAAATAATTATCAATATAATACATCAAGTTGTAATTTCATGGAAGGAATTTTGGGGGCTGTGAGAAGCGATAGAATCACTTGAAGAAAATGTACCATTAAAACAAAATTCTTATACAAAACAACATACCAAAAATTGTATCGGTGTGGTTCAGCTCTAACTGAGCATATGCGAAAGATTTCAGTTTTTTTTTGTTGATTTTTGTTGAATATAGCTCTCACCTCCTAAAGTTTTACATTGGGAATGTTTTTGGGGATTAAATATATGTAAAAGTCATCATAATCTTTCTTTTGGAAATCTTATTATTCTCATGACGATGGCATGCCGACGAATATTTGTTACTCGGTAGAGACAAGAAGAAGAGTTATCTCCGGAAGTTTTTTAGAGGATCAAAATAGAGATGCATGTGCAAAATGCACTATTTGGCTCCGATGAGCACATGAGAACTGTACAAGCATTGACGAAAATATAGTTTTTTGTAGGTACGTTATAAAATATAGATTCCAAATTATGGAGAGGGTCTCCAATTCTAGGGAGCCGTTTTTATTAAAAAGTGCCCTTTTTTAACTTTGTGTATTTTCTACATGCCCTAAGGTAAAAAATACTTTAGAGTATGAAAAATGTTTCTATTAATATTGATATCAAAGTTTGACGTCTTAAATGCAAGAGAAATTATATGCAATGTTTTTTTTCTCGGAATAAAGTTTAATAAAATTAGGCGACCTTCCTCTACCGATTTTTATTATTTTGATACTTAAAATTTAGAAGTTATTTCTCCCCATTATTGAAATCTGGTATTCAAATATTCTTTTCTGTACTAATTGTTCGAATTCTGAAGTAAATTTTGTGTATGTAGTTGATAATCGTAAGATGAATGGGGTAGCCTATGGGTGAGTATTTGCAAGAAAGCTTGGGGGACACAAAAAAAACGACTGACAAAATAATTTAATGTTACCCATATATAAAAAATAGGTGCGAGTCGAACTCTCACACTAAGGATCTCGTAACATTGTAAAAGCAAAATTCTACTGTCTACATATAACTGATTACTGTTCATGAGATACAGACGGCTGACAGACCGAAGAACGAATGGATGGACTATTTAGATGATGCACTGAAATGTATAAAATAACAATACATAATCTAAAATCATAAGTATTTTGAAGTAGGTACAAAGAAACTTCTATACCCAGCTGATACATCATCTCTTTGCTCCAGCTTTAAAATCTTTATGATTATTTTTTTCTATCAAAATATTTCAGAAAATGTATTTTCCTGACACGAATCATTATAAGTACATATATCAACCACATACTTTCTTTTATTTCTTTCTCGAATCCCTTTGCCTTTTTAGGCATCAGATTGTGGTTCCTTCATCCAATTCTTGATTTGTTTTTTCTTCCTGTTTCATATATCTCTATTTTTTCCCATTTTAGTCTTTCCAGAATTTTTTCTTGTTTCATTTTTATTGAATTCTTCTTGTTTTTCATGCTTTTTTGCAGTTTTCATTAGCATACATTATGGTTGGTAGCTCAAAAAATTGTGAATGTCTTTGTGCTCTAGTGGTGTTCTACCCAAAGAGAAGTATATTCGAGTTAATTTATTTGATCTGTTTGCAAGTCTGCGTCTATTCTCCTTGTTTTATTATAGTTCCCAGATATTCGTAAGTTCTAGTATGGCATCCTTACATTTTAGCTCTTTGTTATTTCTCTCATCATATCTATGTTTTTCGTTAATAACCATAACTTCGGTTTTATCTGTGCTTACTCCACGTTTCTTCTATTTCATTGGTTTATATCTTGACAAGCGGTAGCGTGTCAAGCCAAGTTCAAGTAAACTGGCGAGCAGCACCGATTGTAATATTACACGAAACATTTGAAGCCACTTTTAACCCCTTCATAAATCAAAAACTATTTCACATAAAGTCAAATGTGGCTCATACATTGAGACTTGCGAGATACATAGTCTCCAAATTTCATAAACACATCTCAAACGGTTATTTAGATATTAACGTCCAAAAATCGTCATTTTTATCACTAATTGACCTATAGATCAAAAGTCTAACCCAGTTCCAGATGACCTAGAAAGTTCAAATTTGGCATGCAGATAGGTAATTAGGTGAATATAAAGGAATAAATCAGAAACTGGTAAATTTTTATCATTTTATTATAATTTTTCACTTAATTGATTCTATTAGGAACACTTAACTTATATACTATATATAAATATATATACTTATAGTGTCTGTAACTGTAATAATAATAATGTAATAATGAGCTATCATCAATCAAAACTTATGACAGCCGGTCTTTATGTGGATTTTAGGGTCTTCACGTGAATATATAACGACTGGAATACCACCTTTAATTTATTTTAATTCTAATCCAAATATTTCCGTTTTAGTACTTATAACTAAGAGTCTAGTCGACTTTCGTATTTATTACGTTATTAACTGGGACTTAGTATGAAGTATTGTTTCAATATTTGGCGCACATCAATAGTGTAAGATCATTATACTTATAAATAATTAAATAATAGGCATTACGGTACACGGCACGCGGTGCGATGCCGGGCCAGCGGGGTTGGAGCGGGCGATAAAACAATTCACTCGAACATTTCAAAGGTAGAAGAAAATATAGAAAATAACACAAAAAAGAAAATTATACCCCGTTAACGAAGGAAAATACAGTAGTTTAACAAAAACCATTTGGTATTAATTTCGTTATAAATAAGTACCTACTAATAATTTATGTACAAAAAGTCATATCCTATCAAAAACATAAATGTGAAATGAGACCCAAGTTCAATATTATGATATATGCCTTGGTTGTTGACTTCAACGACAAAAGAAGTGAGATCTAAATCTATATGGGTGCCAAGTTCAATGGTCAGCCCTGAAATTTATATATAACAACATAAAATATCATTTCTTCTTATAACTTAGGATAATATATTGTAGCCTAAGGTCTGACCTAGCTAGTTTTCATATATGAATTATATTATAGCCTTCGCAAGTTCTAATCCTGTTACCTGTCAGTTCTTATTTTATTATATCTAAAATTTGGCTTGCTGATAGAAACTAGCCATCGAACATAATCATTCGTATATGAGAACTAGCCACGTATTCTTGGTCTTCCTGTCTAATTCTTTCTTGTTCTTCTTTTTCTTGTTGTCTAATTTTAAATTGTTCTTCTTTTTTACTTTTGCAAAATTTCCTTGTAATCCTTCGATCCCGTATTCAACATATATTCTCAGCAAAATGCGAAGGCCCCACATCTGACACCAATTGTAACGTTTTACCCTGTGCTGAACGTTGTGGGGTGAGTTCACTTGCGTAATACTCCAAAATTCGCAGATTGCTTGCAATGCTTTATTTTCAACACCTTGTATAGGGTCTTTCCTCATAATTAACCAGCTTCTGCTGGTTTTAGTATACGAGATGAAAAAAAACTTTCAAAACGAAAGTTGTAGGGCCTGAGCCATCAGAAAAATAATGTTATTGCTTATACAGGGTGAATCACAAACATATGGTGAACCAAACTTGCCTTTTTCTAATGAAACGTCCTGTATATTATGTTCCAGAATGATAGCGCTTAAAATCCGCTCTTCGAATATACATCGTTTACCCATATTTGTTCTAGTAGTTTTTGATATATTTAGTATTAAAGTAGATATTCATAAAATAATATATCGCATTAGCCATGTGTAGCCATGAAAGCAATAAATAAACTGTCAAATAATAAGCAGAAGCTGTTTAATTATGAGGAAAGACCCTGTACATGACCTTCTGTAGAAGTACATCTGTCACAACTTGTCACTTCGACTATCGACTTATATCTCCAATTGACTGATACAATAAACGAAACTGATTCGTGATCGATTACACATCTGAATTTTGACATGACATTCATCGAGAATATTTTATAATTATCTAGACGCGTGTAATAATGTTCTAGTAGATTATCAAACTGACAATACAGTGACAAAGTACACCTCACATATAGATTTTGGAAGGTTCGAGAATAAATCTACTAATTCTAGAACTAATTTATGAACTATACATGAAAGAACTACAGCAAATAAGGAATTACATACTAAAAGAAATAATAACAGTAAGTACATGATAAGCTATTCACGTTACAATACGATCTAATTTTATACCTCCTTCCATTGGGAAATCGGTCAAAAACATGCTTGGCTATCATATATTCAATTATTATTATGAGAATAATAACCTAATATTATTTCCAGTAAAAAATTGACTATTAAAACTCCATTAGGTAAAAATGAAATTGAAATTGGCCTATCGGCACTAAACATTGGTCAGATGTTTTTTTATTCACTTTATCTAAAGTCGCATTAACATCTAGGTCATGAGCGAATAAGACAAAATATAAACAATCAAATAAAAACTAAGATTACAATTCAGTGACAAGAAAATAGAATGAACAATCTATATAGTTCTCAGAGAGTAATGAACCTAT
The DNA here is from genome assembly GCA_958507055.1 of Crioceris asparagi. Classification (NCBI taxonomy): domain Eukaryota; kingdom Metazoa; phylum Arthropoda; class Insecta; order Coleoptera; family Chrysomelidae; genus Crioceris; species Crioceris asparagi. The sequence continues at coordinate 31,447,854 of OY293826.1, forward strand.
CTTGAAGATTTGTCTGTCAAATTAAAGGGGATAATGCGTAGGTTTGCCGAATTTCCTCAGAATTTACTTTTCTCCTAAGGGCTACGCCCAACAGCCCATCAAAGATTGAGTCAATAAAATTTTTACGGAGGACTAATAAATAATAATTCTACAGCCCTTCAATGGTTGAGTCAATAATAAATATAAACTAGTACCTACAATAAAACACAAACAATGAACTAGAAACTAAAATAACATAATATCACTTACATGGCAAATATGAAAACAGTACAATAAAATAAAACAATCAATTAAGAACTTATGCTACAGAGTGTTTATATGAAAATTTGTGATTGATGTATATTTTGTCATAGAGTTCTATACTTTCAGAAAATTTAACACATTTCTTTGAATCCTCTGGGATCTAAATCTTAACATTCTATAAGTAGGTATATGTTCTACCGCTAGCAAGGTGTCGGTTTCACAAAATGTGTGAATTGGAGGCGGTTCGTTTCTCATAAGGTGGATTTGAGTAATATTTGTGAGTCCTATTCTTAGTCTTTTTAAAACCACCTCTTCCTTGCGTTTCAGTGGAATATTTGAAATCTTTTCTGATATGCCTCAATTTTTATGGAGGCTTCTCCAGCCATTTTTTATTCGATGCTGCGACTACGGGTTCTTTGATCATTAAGTTGGTGTCTGATTCTGTCAAGTTTATTTTCTCAATATCTTAGAAATCCCGTGCTCCTTTCTTAGCCAGTTCGTCAGGTCTTTCATTTTCTGGTAGTTTTTTGAATACTGTTTAATATTTTAATTATATTATCACTAGCTGAGTCATAGATAATAGAGCCATAGTCTATTTTTTGTTGTATAAAAGCTCTATAGGTTTTAATTATAGTTTCTCTGTCTGAACCCCAGTTTATTTTGACGAAATGTACTTTATTACATCAAGTCTTTGTATACATGAGTTTTTGATTTTTTTTATATACCGTAGCCATGATATTATCAAAAATAAGTCTTAATATTTTAACTTGATTTTTGATCTCTAATGGTTTGCCATGCAGTTGAAGAGGAATAATGTTTTTTTCTTATTTCTAGTAAATATAATTTCATGAAATTTTATTTCCGAAAATTTAAAGCCCGAGGTATTTTCCCATTTCTGAAGTTTGGACAAGCAGTCTTGAGAAAGTTTATGTAGAGCTTCAATATTTTTTCCATTGCAGATAATTATCAAATCATCAGCAAATGAAAATATTTTAACTGGTGGCGAAATAGATCATTGATTGAGATCAAGAATAATAGAACACTTATTATTATTATTATTACTTATTATTCTCAATTAATGTTATCTTTCAGATATATTTATTTATTCTGACTTTAATAATCCTTTTTCTTAGACATTTTTTAATAAATTCTAAGTTTATACCATTAACTCCCCAATTTTCTAAAATATCAATAGTTCTGCCTCTCCATACCATATCATACGCTTTCTCAATATCCAGAAATTGCTACTGACGAGTGATTGTTGACAGATCCATCGCTAATATACGTACACAGAGGAACTAATTGATCTTCGAAAGATCTGCTTTCTCGGAAACTAAATTGATTATTGGTAAGTAGGTTATTTATTTCTCAAAACCATCTATGATGTTTACTTAGTATATTTTTCATCAATTTACACATTGTGTTTCTTATTGTTGTTGGTCTATCACTGTATGGTAAGGTCTTAATTTTATCTGGCTTACAAATGGGTACCACCGTAGCTTCTTTCCATGTATATGGAAATGTACATGTTTCAAAGATAACATTAAAAATTTCATATTTTTGGTCCTTCAAGCAGGATTTTCATTCGAGTTTCTATTATCCCACTCTCACTGCCTTTGTTCGGTGACGCTCTGGATACAGTTAATAATAATTTCAAGCCCGCTCACACCACTCAAAGATTTGCTAAGCCCTCTTCAAGTCTTGGCACTATTTCACTATCCAAACCTAACAAACACTTTCAAAGGAAAGTGTCAGTTATGCGATGGTGATCATTTGGTTTACAGCTGTTCAAATCTCATAGCACAATCCCCCAAGAACGATACGCCTTGATCAAGACTCGCCACTCATTTAAACTTTGTACCTCCCATTCGCGATGTAGAAAATGCTCTGGTAAACATCACACACTTCTTTATTTCGGCATAGATGTTCCCGATATTCAAACCAAAACTACTTCTAGTACTGACATGAGCTCCAGCTCTGTTCCTCCAAGTTGTTCCCCCTCATCCATTGCCCCTCTAATCACTAATTTCTTCTCTCAGGGTAATTCTACAGTTCTACTATCAACTGGAGTGAAGGATAGTTATGGCGTGTTTCAACCTGCACGGGCAGTACTAGACAGCGGCAGCCAATCCAATTTCATTTTTTCTAAATGTGCAAATAGGTTGGGGCTACATAGAAATAAGACACATATTGCCATATCTGGAATTGCTCATACCGGAACATTCGCACAACAAGGTGTTAGTTCTATCATAAAACTTATTGACAAAGATAATCCTGCATTTCCATTGAATTTTCTTATTATTCAGAGCATTTGTCTGAATATGCCTGATGAATCATTACCTCCTCAAAACTTCTCTAACTACTCTCATTTGCCCTTTGCTGATCCTCACTTCAACAAGCCTCTTCCTGTAGATATTTTATTAGGTGCTGAGATTGTTGGATTGCTTTTGACTGGGAACTTTTTATCTTCTGGTGAGGAACATCCCGTTGCTTTAGAAACTGTCTTTGGATGGGTAATCATGGGAAAAGTTCGACATTCTCTCCAAACGCAACGAGTTGTCCCATACTATGCTTCTACCCCACTTTCCTTAGATACTTCGGTCGCTCGATACTGGGAATTAGAAAATGTACTCCAGTCATCAATTACTAGAATCCCACTTCTCAAAACGTAATATATTCTACAAAATGGATGATTCCAAATTGATCATCCATTTAGAGCTGCCTTCCTTTAGCGGTTCTCGGGATATTGCACTTCGAAGATTCTTTTCACTGGAACGCCGACTGTTGCGTAATTCGAAGCTTCACCAGCAGTATCGTGATTTTATATTGGAGTACTTGATATTACAGCACATGTCCCTTGTAAAGTCTCAGGAACTCTCTAAACCATCAGCGTATTATATTCCCCATTTTTGTATTCTACGGCATGAAAGCACTACTACGAAACTGAGTGTCGTATTTGATGCTTCAACGAAAGATCTTAATTCAATTTTCCTAAATGACACCTTACTCACTGGTCCCGAGCTGCAGAATGATTTTGTAGCAATTTTAATTAGATTTCGTTTACATAAGGTCGTTTTAAAGCAGACATTAAGCAGATATACCGCCAAATATTGGTTAACGCTGCTCCTTTCTTAGCTATTCGAACTATTCGTCAGCTTGCTCTAATATATACAAATATTTCTCCTCAAGCCTCATCGGCCTTTTTTAACGAATCATATATTGATGACATAGTTACTGGTACGGATAGTCTGGAAGCCGTGCTAAAGTTGCAGCGAGAATTCATTTCGCTATTAGGTTCTGGTCAATTTGAACTCAGAAAGTGGGCTAGTAATACTCCAGAATTATTATCTCGCTTACCTTCGGAACATTGTCTTATTAATCCAGTATCTCCAGTATCTCTTGTGTAAAAATGTTAGGCCTTCAGTGGAATCGTAATTCAGATGATTTCTCATTTAGCACATCTTCATCTGACACGCTTTGTATAAAAAGGAATGTATTATTCCAATTAGCTCGTATTTTCGATCAGCTTGAGTTCCTAACTCCAGTCACTTTCTACCTTAATTCATTTCTGCAGAAACTCTGATCTATTGACTTAGGTTGGATGATGACCCCCTTTAGACTTCATACATTACTGGAATACATATTATAAGGATTTGCCTTAGCTTCAGTCCTTAAAAATCTCGTAATCCCCGTGAATATTGTTTCTTGTACTCTTCATGGTTTTTCCGATGCTTCTGAACGAGGTTATGCTAGTGTTGTTTACCTCAGATGTGTCGATGATAACCAAAAAATCTCTGTCCATTTACTCCCTGCCAAATCTCGTGTTGCCCCATTGAAACAGATCTCAATTCCTCGATTAGAGCTTTGCGGAGCATTACTTTTGTCCCTTTTGATGGATTATATTCTCAATATACTTAAGCCCAAGATTAGAATCGATGATTTCACAGCATGGGCTGATTTCATTATCGTATTGTCTTGGTTGAAGTCTTCTCCTCACCGATGGTGCACTTTTGTTGCCAATCGAATTACTCAGATACAGGAAAAAACACTGGCGACATATACGCTCACAATATAACCCAGCAGACTGTGCTTCTCGAGGAATGTTACCTCGTGACGTATTACATGATGAGTTATGGTGGGCGGGACTCTAGTTTCTCAAACTTCATCAAGTAGCATGGCCTTAAGATATAGGATAGGTTTCACTCTCACGGAAATCCCAGATACAAAACTGGAATCAAAGAAATCTCTTGAACAGCCCAATTTCATTGCCACTTTGCTTAGTAGATTTATTTCGTTACAAAAACTTAAACTAAACAAAAACTAAAAAGAATTATCGCTTATGTTCTTAGATTTATAAGAAACTAGCTGACCCGACAGACGTTGTCCTGCCTTAACAAAAGCAAAAACAATATCTTGGTTTTCTAAATTTTCACCCATGACAACAATAGCAACTTCATCAATTATTGCCGTATCTTGCGTGTTGTCCTGCAGGCGTCTTATCGGCTTTGCTGACAATTTTGTGGTAGGTAATCAGATGGCATGCGTTTTAATGCAGTCTCGAAAAATACAACCAATTCGTTGTCTGATGGAAAAACATTTGAAGTTGCTTCACACTTGGTCTGGTCACCGATTTATTGTGTGCCTAACGCTGGTCGACTTGTTTTGCTGAATCGCCCATGAAATAAATTTGCAAAAATTGTACCACCATGTGACTTTCAAGACCGGCTGCTTTTGGTTATTCACCTAGCTACAAACCTACTGTACGCTATTCAATTAAATTCAAATAAAGAATTGATATATGATTTCAATTGAAAATTACCAACGTATTCAGGCACGTGGTGGTAAAAGTTTATTGTTTTACAATATAGTTACCTTAAAATTGTCTTGAATAACTTTTGTTGCGCCAAATGACTTCATTTGAAAACAATTATTATATTCCTGTATATGAGTTAAAAATGTATAGAATCTGTCCCATTTTCGTAAAACAATGAATGCAGAGTATCTGGTGGCAATACCAATGGGGTCAATTTGACTTTACCGCTCCCGCAACAGAACCCAGGGGCTTCATTCTTTCAATATTAGGTGTGATTGATTTTAACTTACCGAGATGAAAAACACTTATTAAAAACTCACTGTATAGTAAATTGAAATTAAACTATTATTTATCAACCGATCCATCTATGTTAAAATATATTTGCAGCGCGCGTTCTGTATATTGCTCAAACAACTATATGTACTGTATGTAAAATTGATATTGTCTTTAAGTTTTCGTAAATGTTCTTCAATTTTCTAATGTGCCGCTCACCTTTCTTAATTTTTTTGTTCGTAAGAACCTTCTTCTGATAATAATGAACTCAACAAAAAAAGAATTAGCGAAATCGGTTCAATTGCTCTCGAAATTTGCGCTTATCAACACATCCAGCGATTCATTTTTATATTATAGATAAGCGTTCAGAATATTCTAAAAGATATCCCTTTGTAACCTCTGACGAACTTGAACTTTCGTTAAAATACTTAATCAAGTATGTTCAATCTACATCATTTTCTCAAGAAATCAAGTTACTGAAATAAAGGAAGCGCCTCCCTAAAGCATTTCGCCGATTAACTCTATTTCATGACTCTGGAATTCTCAGGTAGGGCGGTAGGTTGTCCTATTCCTCTCTACCATTAGACCAAAAACACCCATTTCACTTCCTCAATGTCATCGTTTCACAGATCTTCTCATAGAATTTACTCACTTGATTTATCTAAAAGAGTAATTCGGAAAGTAATCTCAAAATGCTTTAAATGTTTCTGCCTTAACCCTCCAGTTCGTCAAGCACCAATTTACCTCTCAGCCGAATTTCGCAGGTCAAGCCATTTGTACATACAGGTGTCGATATAGCTGGTCCCCTGAGTATTACACTCAAACGCTTCAGAGGAGCTAAAGTGGTGAATGCTTGGATTCGTCTCTCTGTTTGTATGGTAGTGAAAGCTGTTCATATTGATCTCTGCTCCGACTTAACATCCGAGTATTTCATTGCCGCTCTACGTACATTCATAGCCCGCAGAGGCCGGTGTAATCACATCTACTGCGATTCAGGTACGAACTTAATTGGAGCTTCAACATTTTTTAAAAATCTCATTAACGTTGTAGCTGCCGAAGAGTCTATAGAATATCACGTTAACTGTCCGAAGGCTCCAAACTTTGGAGGATGGTGGGAATCTCAAATTAAAGTATTGAAGTGCCATCTAAATAGAGTTATCGGAAAACAAATTTTAACGTTTGAGGAACTTAATACTCTCATAATCCAAATAGAATCTGTCATGAACTCTCGCCCATTGGGGCACCATAGTACAGATGCTAATGGTCTGCAGCCGTTAACTCCGAGTCATTTTTTTAACGTTAAAGCCTCTCAAATCTCCACCAGACTTAGACATCAGGGATATTAAACTGTCTAGTCTTTCTCGCTGGCAAATACTACAGCAAATGCATAAATCTTTTTGGAAGAGATGATCAAATGAGTATTTACTGACGTTAATCCAACGTTCAAAATGGACTGAGCATACCAAACGGATTGAGATTGGTACTATGGTCGTTATTAAAGATAATTTATCACCTCCACACAAGTGGAATTTAGGGAGAATTATTCAAATTCAACCAGGAAATGATGGTATTTCGCGTGTGGTGACTGTTATGACTATGACATTGAGCATAGAGCAGGAAAAATTCATGGGAACGCAGATACCCTATCCAGAAGGCCGTGCAACTATAACTGCACCCACTGTTCGAAGATGGAAGACAAGTTTTGCCCTATACGACGAACAACCGTAGTAAATGAGGAATGGCAACTAGACCCATGTTTGAGAGTAGTCTTGGTGTGGATGTGCCGTAAGGAGAGGCAGTCTTGACAGGATATAAGTGAAAGCATATTGGAGCAAATGGGACTATCTTCTGTTAAGAGATGTTCTGCTATATAGAATCATTGAGTCTGAAGATGGCACTGAATCTAGATTACAACTAGTTGTGCCAAGAAGCAAAGTGCCGGAGGTATATCAGCTACATAATGCGGCCTCGGGTGGGAATTTTGGAATCATCAAGACTATGCAGAAGGTTAAAGAGTGATTCTATTGGGTGAATTGCAAAGAAATGGCAGAAAGCGGGCACCTATGATACAGTATAATGTTGGGAGTTCCATGGAGCGAGTTGCTGTGGATATTGTGGGGCCATTTCCTGAACCGGACAATGGGAATAAGTATATCCTGGTAGCCATGGATTACTTCACAAAGTGGACAGAGGCGTACACAATCCCTAACCAAGAAGCATTTACCGTCGCCGAGGTATTGGTGAAAGAGTTCTTTTCACGTTTTGGCGTTCCTCTTGAAATACATTCTGACCAAGGAAGAAACTTCAAGTCAGCCCTGTTCCAAGATATGCGCAGACTAATAGGCGCGAACAAGACCAGAGCGACCCCTTTGCATCCTCAATTGGACGGAATGGTAGAGAGGATAAATCGAAACATTGGCAAGCACCTCTCTAAGGTTGTCCCAGAGAGATTATAATCAGTACATCCATTGGTTCGTGATGGCCTATCGGGCGGCTGTGAATGAAACAACTGGTCAGATTCCTGCTTGTTTAATGTTGGGACGTCCTGGAATTCGGCCACAGACTTACAGAGGACACTGTCGTAGGAGAAGGATACGTCCAGGAATTGAGAGCCAGAATGGATAAAGTCCACGAGTCAGTCAGACCGAACATCCAGCTTACCAGTGATCGAATGAAACACCACTACAATACTCGATCAGCTGATAGAATCTTCAACGTGGGAGACCTGATCTGGCTCTATAATCCCTAATGACGTCGAGGCCTTTTTTCCAAACTCAAGAGGCATATGAAGTCATGAAGAGGATGAATTACGTCATCTATCGTATCCAAAAGTTACCAAGGGGAAAACCTAGAGTGGTGCACATAAACCGAATAGCACCATACGCTGGATCAAACAACCAGGAGAAAGCACGAGTGGCCCTTCAAGAAAAGAACATGGAAGAGCTGAATGTCAGTTTCAACGAGTTCATGGCCAACTATGCGAATCGAAAGAAGGTCAGACTCGGAGTGACAGTTCAATAAAATCTTTTCAAACTGCCAGCCAACGTTCTATTACCCACTGTGTAGCGGAGGAACTAAGTATGGACCGAAAAATTGCTCTGGTATTTAAAAGGAAGTTTGAAAGATTGGATGAATTGTCAGCCCAACGACCAAGAGTGGGAAAAGTTCTGCGACTAGCAGGTGATAATCGGAACCTCTTCTATTTGGTTACGAAGAAGATATCTAGAGGAAAACCCACTTACAAGGACATCTGGTATTCACTGAAGAGCCTAAGGAATGAAGTCAGGAATTATGACTTCAAGAAGTTGGGTCTTCCGAAAATAGGCTGCGGGTTGGACGGGCTGGATTGGAAGATTGTAAGGAGCATGATTGAATACATTTTCCAGGACTCTGGTGTGCAAATTACCGTGTGTTATTTCAACCCAAAAAGGAGTATACTCGGAAAAGACAATAAACTGTTACTCCTTCAACAAGGCTGTTTGCTTGGCAGGAACCAAGTGCAGATTTCGCCATGGAACAGTAATGCAACAAGGTACTACCAAGGATGATTCTGATCGGGACGATAAGAAACTAAGGAGGGGGCAGTCTAACGTGAAAACTCACCCAAATAATAAAATACACCCACACACAGACACGAACTCCAGAATAACGAAAAGAACATCCTAGAAATTCTGAACAACGAGAAGAACACACGAGAACAACGAGAAGCATCGAGATTGGAGGTTAAGTAGATATAAACAGCATCGATCACGGAAGTTAGCGTCAGTCTACACTAGTGCATACATAGAACACTGAATATAAAGAGAGCGCTTAGCGCTAAGTAATCCTATGAATATAAATGTGCATATAGTTGTGTAATTATTAGTGTAAATAAATAAGTAGAAATAAGTCGATTATAATTCCCGTTTCATTATTAAAAGAACGAAGGCTTATAAATAGGAATGAATATGGCGTGTGCGTAAGCACTTCAATTGAACTAATTTATCAGCAAATTACGTATTTGAGATAATCATATATTTAATATCATATTAGATTATTTCTGATGTGGTTCATCGCACCGAAAGCGGATTGGTAAAATATTTTGTTCACAAAAACAAACTTTACAAGACGGTGGACTAGCAGAACAAAATCCAATTACTTCTATTAACACTGGAAGTAATGAACTTGTCCACCTATAGGTAGATTTTTAGATTAAAAATTCTCTATTGTTCAGTGCAAAAACTACTCTACTTGCAATGGTTATTTTCAATAAAGAACCGAATTCCAAATTAATAAGATGTAGATTACATCTTAAGAATATGACTATTGCATTGAATATAAAAAAGGTAAAAATAATCAAGCAGCTGATGCTTTATCACGGAATCCACCATATTTGAATTTTGATGGAATATAAACAGCCTCTATGTATAATAATCTAGATGAGTTAGATTTTGACGAAATTATAGAACTAGATAGTGATGTAATCTATGAAATTCTAAGAGAATTTGAAAAACAATCAAACAAATTGATCGTAACAAGAAAATAAATATTATTAGTCAAATAATTATAAAACCGCCTAACAATGATTAGCTTAATGACGATGATAATGATACAATTCATACATCACACGAGAATCCCGCATTTTTTATTCCAATATCAGAAAAACCTATAAATAGCTTTAAAAAAAATCCGACCAAAACAAACTTATGCGTTTTAGGCATATGCAAAATGAAGATTTAATTCCTTTATTTTGTAACGTAATGAGAATTACATTTATGGATACCCTATTCAAAGTAATTTAAACAACAAAGCTTTTAATCGAGGTAATAGATAAAGACGATCAACAACTAATGATAATATTTCACCACTGCACGAAAACTGCACATCGTGGAATAAATGAAACAAAAGCCGAACATGATAAAGTTTATTATTGGCCAAATATGAAACAAGATGTAGAAGTTATCATAAAAAATTGTGAGACGTGTTTGAAAAATAATGTGGATACAGTTCAAATAGCAAATAAAAGTTTTCTATCTGTTTAGATAAATTTAGCAGATATGGAAGTCTGTATCCAATTAAATCCATATTAGTAGTAAGCATATTAGACGGTTTATTAGCCTTTAATACACAGCATGGGACACCTCAGAAAATAACCGTAGACTCAAGAGTTCAATTTGAAAACATTGATTTGAAAAACTTTTGTAAATTATATCATATATTATTACACATCACTACACCAAAGAATAGCAATTGTAATGCTTTTAATGAGATAATTCACAGACATACTAATAATATAGATCCATTCGATTTAAATGATCATAAAGTTGTATTGAAATATGTACAAAATCATAAAAAAACAACTAAAAGTTTATATGAAAAAGTTAAGGATCTTAATGAACGATATGAGGAGAGAATAATGTTTAAACGAAATTTAAAGAAATCCACCTGATTTTAGTAAACATACGGAAGCGTATATCAAAACAAGAGCTATTAAAGATATTGATAATAAAATAATAACTCCAAAAAGAGAATATTGTAACGTGGATAGGTAGTCTTGTACTTACGGTTGTTATTCGTTTATTAGCTATTTATTTCTACTACCTTGTTTGCATATTATAGTACATTATTTACTTCTAGAGTTGGTAGAGTTATTCTCGATCCTTCCAGAAACTATATGTGAGATACAATTTATCATACTATTGTCAGTTTGACAAGGATCTAGAACATTAATTATGTGCGTCTAAATAATCATAGAACATTCTCGATAAATGTCATGTTATGATTCAGGTATCTAAAGCCGTATCGATCACGGGACAGAGTGAGTCAGTCAGTCAGTCTTATAAAGACAGTTTTTTATAGCAGTCAATTGGAGACATAAGTCGAAAGTAGTTGGAACGCGATAGTCAAAGTGACAAGTTGTGACAGTTGTACTACAACAGAAGATCGTGTACAGAGTGTTTGAAAATAAACCATTGGAAGCAATCTGCGAACATTGGAGTGATTAACGCAAGTGAACTCACCCAACAACGTTAAGCACAGGGTTAAACGTTACAATTGGTGTCAGAAGTGGGATCTTCGCATTTTGATGAGAATATATGGTGAATACCAGATCCAGAAATTACGACGAAATGGCAAATTTTGCAGAAATAATGGAGTTCCTGAAAAATAATAAAGAAGAACAAGAAAGGATGAGACAGGAAGACTAAACAAAAATGAATCAATTCTTAGAAAATCAAGAAACAAATAGACAACAAGATAAAGAAGAACAAGAAATAAAAATAACACAAATTCTAGAAAATCATGAAAGAATTAGACAACAAGAAAAAGAAGAACGAGAAAGAATTAGACAACAAGATAAAGAAGAACAAGAAAGAATTAGACAACAAGCAAAAGAAGAACAAGAAAAAATTAGGGAACAGAAAAAGAAGAACAAGGAACAAGAATAAGACAAATCTTAGAAGAACAAGCAAGAGTGCGACAAGAAGATAAACAGGAAGTTGACCAGAAATTAGATTAAGTTGACCAGAAATTAGAGAAAGTTCAAGAAGAAGTTGAACAGAAATTAGAAAAATTTCGAGAAAGTTTTGATCAAAAATTTCAATTAATAGAAGAAAAGATGTTGCAAACGAAACTTGAAGTGCCTCTGAGAAGATCGTCCAATGAAATTCAAGATGGTGTAGTTAATCCAGTAAAAATTGAAGCCCCAAAATTTGATGGTAAACAGTCTTAGTCTACATACAAAAAACAATTTGATGCTGCTGCTTTGGCTAGTGGTTGGTGGTAGGCGCAATCGCAGTAGTTCACACAGTATTGAAGATAGTGAGATGTACTGTAGTAAATTGACATCTCGTTGCCACATGCCTAGAGTGCGTAATTCAAGATCACGTAGTGGTGAAGGTTGTATGGCCACCAAGGATCGTGTTAGCTTGTTAGCTGTTCGAGGATGTTCACCTAGAGTCATAATCCGGTGGAACATTTTGATGATCGCCGAGGAGGATTAAAATGAACACCGAGTTATATGTCTTCCTCGGGAAGTGAGAATGAGAACTGGGACAAGAGGATCCAAGGAGCTCCCCCAGATGAGATTGTAGAATGTATTGGGATGATGTTTGATCGGGACGATCAAAGCTAAGAAGGGGGCAGTGTAACGTGGATAGGTAGTCATGTACTTACGGTTGTTATTTGTTTACTAGCTATTTATTTCTACTACCTTGTTTGCTACAGTTGTTTCATATTATAGTTCATTATTTACTTCTAGAATTGGTAGAGTTATTCTCGATCCTTCCAGAAACTATATGTGAGGTACAATTTGTCATACTATTGTCAGTTTGACAAGGATCTAGAACATTAATTATGTGCGTCTAGATAATCATAGAACATTCTCGATGAATGTCAAGTTATGATTCAGGTTTTTAAAGCCGTGTCGATCACGGGACAGAGTCAGTCAGTCAGTCAGTCTCATAAAGTCAGTTTATTATAGCAGTCAATTGGAGACATAAGTCGAAAGTAGTTGAAACGCGATAGTCAAAGTGACAAGTTGTGACAGTTGTACTACAACATAAGATCGTGTACAGATTGTTTGAAAATAAACCATTGGAAGCAATCAACGAACATTGGAGTGATTTACGCAAGTGAACTCACTCCACAACGTAAGCAAAGGGTTATTATATTATAAAAGCTTAGTAAGAAAACCACGAAGTAATAAGTCTTAATTTCTTACAGAGCGAAGATGAACCAAAACCTGGTACTTCTCGTGACTCTGATTGGCTCTTGTCTTACCCCAGTAATAACATAAGTTGAAAATCCAATATTACCAATACAACTGGGTAATAGTAAACATTTGAAACTCACGTTTATACCAAAATCTCATTAGATAGACTTTGTTTATACCTTATCTTAATTTGGAAGATATATTCAACCACATAAAAAGTATTAACCAGACATTCTATGTAAAAAAGAATGCAATAACCTTAGAAGATAGTATAAATATAACCAATAATATAATATCCTACCAAGGTGTCAAAGAAATATGAAAATTTGTACCCACATCTCAGAAATAAAAGAGGACTATTCGACAGAATAGGTTAAGTAAGGTTAGTTTAGAAATACATACCTTAATGGCATTTTAGCACGATTAGATGCTGATGATGATTTAAAATACGCTCAAGCAATACAAACTTAACAACATAATCAAGGAAATATTACACGTAAATTACAAACTTCCTTATCAAAGAAGTTGATAGTTAATTATAATGATAAAGTCAAGAAGTTGACAAGTAACCAACAGAAGTTACTAAAACAACTGAGACTTTTAGAGAGTTACGTGTACAAAGCCATAAGTAATACATAATAATGTATATTAGCTTTAAAGCCACAATCATTCAAATACATCTAGATTGTTAAAGTATAATATATTTTCTGGATAATATTGAAAATGCTATACTATTTTCGAAAGTAAATACTTTGCATAATTCTATCATATCAAGTTCAGAAATCAGAGATATTATGATTTATTTAATGAAAACATAATGAGAATCAAATACCAACTTTTGAAAGTATACATAACATATTACAATGTTCCTTTCCTTAGCACTGAATCCTTGAACTTATTTCATTTTTACCCAATAGTTCAAAATAATCAAATATTCATAACAAAATACCCTTACTTCGTACGAAGAAGCACGAAATACCAATTTGAGGAAGAAGATTGCCCCCAACTCCAAAACATATGTTATTGTACAGAAAATAATTTAATTGAATAAATCAAGTTTAAGCTATTCCAATTGAATTCCATGAATTCATAAATGAAGATTTACCTGAAGAACAAATCCATGCCAAGGATTAACTTCAAAAAAATATAGAATTAATGAAACTGCCAATCATTTAATTCCAACTGATAACAGTCAGTCAATTTTGTAACTGGTATGTGGAAATGACTGGGACTTATTAATCTTCAAGTTTATTAATTTATACGCTAAAATATCACAGTCTATTTAAAAAGAGTGTATTTAATCTTTGCTATTTATATGCCTACACTATTTATATATTTTACACTAACTATCGACAACTATGTACAATTTATATTTACACTATTTACAACCGAGCGTTATTCATTTCTGTTGGTCTCCACCGTACAAGACTATACTGCAGGTCGCTACCGTCTCCACATTATTCACCGTACTGACTCACTCGACTGCACTGGACTGACTACCCTGGACTGACTGACTCCTGCAGCAAATCCTCTCCAATATATAGGCCAGCCACTCCTTCTCGAATCTTCAAAAGACATCTGCCAACGTCACGCGAGCATTCCACCACTAGCGCGAACTCACTTGATGCTTCGGAATATAATCTTGACCTTGGCATGTATCAGTGGCCAATAGCAGTATGCCTTAGACACATACCACCCGGACCCTACCAACATCCGTACTCCGCCCTCTAACGAATCGCTCACGACTACTCATTAATAAATAATAGAACAACAGTGAGCACAATATTGTGTTGTGTTCATTGGCACATGTTTTCAAAAACATCTTACCCTGTATGATCAAAGGAAAGTGTTCCAAGCGATACCCGAGAAACCTAATTGCTGACACCATTACAGGCAATGACGAATATCCATTATATTGTGGGCGATCAGTTGCGGACAATGGACGATCTGTAGTTATGAAGGTCAACGGAAAATACTTTATTGTGGACAATCGTTGGATTGTGCTATACTCGCCAATATTGTCCAAAGCTTTTGAAGCTCATGTCAATGTGGAATACTGTAACTCCGTCAAGTCGATCAAGTACAAATGCAAATATGTAAACAAAGGGAGCGATATGGCTGTTTTTGCCATAAAAAATGCCAATGACGAAGTGTCTTAGTATCAGATTGTTCGTTATGTCAGCAGCAATGAGGCGATTTAGCGCATTTTTTTATTTTCGATTGACAAAAGACACCCTACAGTAGTCCACCTGGCAGTACATTTAGAAAATGAACAACGTGTGTATTTTAACCAACGCGGTGGACAGAGTGACGGCCACCGTCGACGACATTAACCAGCTTCTCGATTTGGCAAACAGGTGATTTCGCTTGCACATTGCTGTATGCTGAAATGCCACGCTACTACACATGGAATGCTTCATCAAAATGGTTTTAACGTCGAAAACAAGGAACACCACTTGTCATATCAACAAGTCTCCTTTCGAATCCGAACAATGTGTGGGTCAAATATAATGTAACGTTTAACCCTGTGCTAAACGTTGTGGGGTGAGTTCACTTGCGTAATACTCAAAATTCGCAGATTGCTTCCAATGCATTTAACAATGAGATTGGTGGAATTTATTTCCTGGAAGCCCCCTGAGGGAGAGGAGAACTTTCTTAATTTAATTGATCTTGGCAAAGATCCGATCGCAGAATAAAGTTGCACTAGCATTGGCTTTATCGGGAATAGCAGCAACCCTATTAGAAGGCAGAAAACTGCCCATTTTGCCTTGAAATTTTCACTGAACATGTAAGGAGACACCATATTGCAAAATCGCCGAAAACAGAGCAATGGCGAAGATTCTAAAGGTATGCAAATGTCACGACAGTCTAGTTAACGACCAACATGCGAGTTTTTTGCAGCAAGATGAAAGTGCAGTGTTTTTGAAGCAATTGCTGGACATTAGTAGGGGAGACCGGGGTTAGTTGGTACACTTTTTATATTAAGGCGTCTCTCAGTCGGTTAAAGATAAAGCCAAAAATGTTATACCAGTGTCATTCTTAATGTTTTCGATAACTAATTCATGAATTACACCGGCATTGGATATGACATATTTTGAAGTTAAATTTTGGTTTGTATACACAGAAATAAAGCTTAATGCATGTATATTAATCCCCTGATAAAATATAAATTACTCCAACTCACTACTGCGTATATGTTTAATGAATTGTGAAATATTTGCTTACGAGTGAATAAAACACGATAATATTTGTAACACCAAAACAGAGGTTAGAACTGCTACTTGGTACAGACTTATTCTATAACCTCAAGACCATATGTACGTGACCGTGGCGCAATCTGTTGCATATTATCAAAAATATTAAGACTGCGTTTGGCTTTTGCGATGTACATAAAAAAATGCAGTTAATAAAAAGCTTTGCAATGAATATTTTGATACATAATATTATATATATTCATGTAAATAAAATATATTGAACTAATTTTAAATACATTCAAATTTTATTTAATAACCTACTGAAATTCAAACCGTAAATGAATCAGTTTGAGTAGGATTGATAATCGCTGATTTTAAATGCTACGAAGTTCACTGTGTCATCTAGTGCTAAATATATAAATATTTTTTACAAAAATTGGACCGACGTTATTAGCTGGTGCACTGAAAAGTATAAAATAATATTAATTCTATTGGTGCTGTTAATTTTGTAGTTGTGCATCAATAGAATTAATATTATTTTATACTTTTCAGTGCACCATCTAATAAAGTCGGTCCATTTTTTTGTAAAAAATATTTATTTCACACTTTTGAGTGTAACATTAATCAGGAAAATCGTTGAACGTTCACTAATACCAATGAAGATAGTACTTATCCTATTACCCACGTATATTCCTTGCTTGTAGTTGTTATTATTGAGATCTCAGAACATCGCTGCGGAAATACGCTTGAATATTTTAGTTGTTACTTTTTAACATCGATTTTACTCGAAAACCGTAACTATAAGGGAAAAATATTCATCACAAATGTTGCTACAAATAATTATGTCCTTCATGTACTGCCCAAAGATTTTCAATTTTCGATAGAAATCGCCCTCTCCACATTGCACATTTGAGAATTTAACATGCGTTTATCTCGAAAACCGTAACTCTTTTGAAAAAATGTTCAGTTTAAACGTTTCCGGATATTGTCCTATCTTTAATTATACCACTTCAGATTTTCAATTTTCGAGAATATTTGCCACCTTCACCTCCTTCGGGGGCGGTTTTCGGAGGGAAGGAGATGTCGGATTCCCGTTTTAATGACTATGGGACCATTTATCAAGGCTCCTCTTTCAAATGAATCAAAAATCTTCAAAATCGGACTACGATTACTATATGAAAGGCACGCACAAACCAAAAAAAAGAACACAGTCGAATTGTATACCTCCTCCGTTTGGGGTTCGTCGGTCAAAAAGAAGATGTTGCTTTGAATATTCGAAATTATATGTTTGCCTCTTCATTTAAATTCACTCTTAAGAGATAATGTAAATCATAGTATTAGTAAACATACTATGATGTAAATATTACATTTCACCACCGAAGAGCCGAGATAATCCTTTTCCATGGCCATCTCGGTCTTAAGACCTTAATCCATTAAATTTTTTCTTCTTTTTTCAAAAAGTTAGGTTTATCAAACTCTTGTACATAACCGGGACGAGTTAAAAAATTATTGTATACTAGATTTTGCCCGCGACTTCGTCCGCGTGGAAGAATGCATTCAATAATTCCATGCGGTAGCTTTTGCATGATGCGTGTATAAACATACAGACAGACGCGGTAAAATGGAACCTATATTTTAAATTATACATCTAGCAAGACATCGGCGAAAATGTCATTCAATTGTAGTAGTTTTTGCGTGATGCGTTACAAACACATAGAAAGACAGACAGATGCGGTAAAATGGAACCTATATATTATTAAGTTAGACCTCTATCAAAACATCGGTGAAAATTTAAATCAATTCCATATAGTAGTTTTTGCGTGATGCGTATTGCTCTAATAAAGACCCCCATTTTATTTTTTCTTAAATATCTTTAATGTACAGACATCGGTCTGTTACAATTTTATTATACACATATGTATAGATGTCTTCGTCCGCGTAGAATTCTGTCATCCTAATATCCATAAATAAGGTTTTTTTCTGAAATTTGATCAAACATCAATAATTTAATATTATTATAAACCACATTGACCTGATTACCGCGAACGACGACGTGCTCCGATTTTCAAGATTCATGAGGACTATAAGAACCCATGGTAAAATTGAGATTAAACATGTCCTTTTCCCCTGAATGTTCTCTCAAAGGGGGGAGGGAAGGAGCATTTTTTTCGGAAATCAAAAAATTGAGACGTCAAATTGAAGAAGACACCATATCCGGCAATGTTTATATTGGACAGGTCTAAAAAATATGTGTTTCCGTTATGTGATGTTTTTTTTATAAAATTGAAAATATCAGACAGCCAATTTAAAGAAGAAATTATATCTAGCAATATTTGAGTTAGACATTCTTCAAAAAAATACGGTTTCTGAGCTATTGAATGATTCTGATAGTAATAGAGTGGATCCAATTATATATATATATATATATATATATATATATATATATATATATATATATATATATATATATAGGGGAGAGTTGGCTAAAACGGGATACTTAGTGGAAATATATAAATATGTCACAGTATACTCATACGGTCTCTCGATTTAACGATATGTTTACTTCAAGGTGATCTACCTGAAACATACTCTTATTGTTTATTTCGAAGAAAATATGACACTTTTTAAAAAACTGTCAAGTATCCCGTTTTGCCGAACTAGTCGGATAAAATGGGACCCCCATTGCTATCTCAGTCCAATGTGGTCTATAGTATACCTTGTGGCGAATGCAATAAAACATATATTGGTGAAACTTCGAATATGCTATCAACTCGAATAACATCACACAAAAGTGACTCTAGATTGCACCCAGAGAAATGTGCACTGGCCCACCACGTATTTTATTCCAAACATAACATGAACTATGATGCTGTCAGAATATTAAGTCATGAACCGAATTTAACCAAAAGACTTTTTTTAGAAATGGCCGAAATTTTCAAATCGGATGACTGCATGAATACTAAAAAAGATATTCATAAACATAGTGTACTCTACAAATATTTATTAAGGATGGATAGGTACTGAACGTATAATTGTAATAAATATTTTGCCGACATAACTACCATTAGTTTCGGGAAGTGGAATAAGAGATAACAATTAATATAAATATATCACTGCCCCCACCATTTTGTCACATTCTGTTATTAACCGGAGAATTTTTAAATATCGTTTTCTCGTTCATGGCGTAGTGTTCTCCAATCTGTACCAGAATTCCGGATGATGTAGCTACTTGGAATTTTTATGTAAAAATATGTATAATGTGATGTGATAGTGTATAATGTAAATATAATACTTAGTGTTCCTATCTGTACAATGTTTTTAGAATAAGTTTGTTAGTGTCAACTGTTTTTTATCAATCTCACATAAGTGTATGTATACTGAGATTACCAATTTTTTCAATTTTATGACTGTACAGTACCCTTTTGTAGTTTTCCCTGAAGATGGTTACAATTAATAAATTAACCGAAAGCTTGGATTAAAACTTCAAAGAGTTTTCTTTACAATTGCTGCGTCCCCTTTATTTTATCTAATTATATATATATATATATATATATATATAATTAAAGAGATTTGTTAGTTCATTAATGAATAAAATATATAAAATATAAAAATAAGATGAAGCTCTACACCTTTATGCTTTGGTTTAGTCGGACACAACCACCCACTAGAAGCGGATCACGTGATTTCAAGCTTGTTAGCTTTCATCAGCGCCACATAAGTGGAAGCTGTATCCAACTAAACGAAAGCAACTGGAAGTAGTCAAAACCTTGAGACATAATCTACCAGTGGGACACAATTCGCGCCACTTATGTGGCGCTGATGAAAGCTAACAAGCTTGAAATCACGTGATCCGCTTCTGGTGGGTGGTTGTGTCCGACTAAACAAAAGCATAAAGGTGTAGAGCTTCATCTTATTTTTATATTTTATATATTTCATTCATTAATGAACTAACACATATCTTTAATTATTACACATACTTACGTTAAACGTAATTGTGCTCTCAATACCTAGGTGGCGCGAATTGTGTCCCACTGGTAGATTATGTCTCAAAGTTTTTGACTACTTCCAGTTGCTTTTGTTTAGTTGGATACAGCTTCCACTTATGTGGCGCTGATGAAAGCTAACAAGCTTGAAATCACGTGATCCGCTTCTAGTGGGTGGTTGTGTCCGACTAAACAAAAGCATAAAGGTTTAGAGCTTCATCTTATTTTTATATATATATATAATATATACATATATATATCCACTTCAATTAATCATATCATAAAATCTAACATTCAAAACAGGAGTATATCCAAAGGCCGTGAAAATGGCAAAAATAATACCAGTGTTTTAAAATCGAAATAAACTAGATGTAGCTAACTATCGACCGATCTCTCTCATCTATAATTTGCGAAAAATCTTTGCAAAAATAATCAAAAAAGAATAGATATTTTTTAACTAAAGAAAATATCCGATAACCAAATTATTTAAGAGAGATTAGATAAGATATTAAGTATATTGTCAAGGATGTCTATTGTAAACGAAAATATTTACAGAATATATATATTTGTAATAGAATTAATTCATAATTAGAGTTAATCTTAGAAATAGCATTGAGTAGCTGTAGGGCATTCCTGATCAGCGAGCAAACCCCGGAGTAGGTTGATGGTAGAGATGGTAGCTGCAAGCCTAATTGAAGCCTTGGAGCAATAAATGAAAATGCTTATTTTTAAGTGTCTGTGCGATAATTTGGAATGACCAGTTGACTGGATTTCTGCCGATGTGGCCTCGCGACTATACAAATCGCCTGGAGCTCTGCCAAATAGGAAGGTTGATGGATGGTGCGAACACCTGTCGAGCCTGTGAGATACGTGCATCACGAGGCAGTCTAAGGACGTACACCTCTATTGATGAGGCGCTGCAATCTGAGGTCCAGCACAGTCCCAGTACCTTGTAGAACCAAGTGGCAGTAATGAATGTGTGGTGGTAGAATTAGTGCCTGTACACTTGGTGTCTTCGGACTCTTTATCTTGTTTACTTCCAGATAGCAAGAAAATTACTCTCACTGAATGATGACTTGAACAGTCTTGTAATCAATTCTTGCAGGCAAAGTCAGCAGTATCATCCTGCAACAAATTCCTTCAGAATAGATTTAATAAAAGCGACCTCACATATTATATCATCTATTGTAACTTCAGCAAATTCAAAAATCGTTTTAGCAATAGGCATTTGATTCGACGTAATCGTAGCATCGCTGCAGCAAGATGGGTCCATCGCAAAAATGGCGGCAAGATGATGGTTAAGAACACTAAGAGGTGATGAGGAAGATGTAGTTACTGCCAAGCGACCCAATACACGCCAAACAGCAGCTTCTGAAAGCCCTGTGAGCAAAGAACGATAGTAGCCTGCACGGCCAGCAGAGAGTTTCATTTGATACTCAGCTCTAGATTTTGAATTGATGGATGAACACAGAAGCAAAATCATCAGTCATTGATCTAGATAGGCAGCTAATTTGGCTAGCTATAGAGCAGAAAGCATTCATAACTTCTTGGTGCTCAAGGCGAGATAATAAGTGAGTCCAGATAACCTTAGACCTAGGCAAAGTGATATAACATAAGAGATAAGGTGGTGACCAGCCGCCATTGAGATAAAGGATTTGTAAGTCTACACAACAATATCTATTCAGTCGAACAAGTGGACGAGGGGACAATTATATGTGTCACACCGTCAACAACGAGCTTGAGTGACAGGTTCAAGGCAAGAAAGCGCATGTAGTTTACGTCACAGCTGTTAGAATGCTGGTCCGAATTAAATTCCCCAAAGATGACCTTATGCCTATACCCGGCTATAGCACAAATAAGAATAGCAGAAAACTAAAGAGGACCTGCCAGAGCAAGTGGAATTTTAAACAGAAATGATAAACTACTGCAAGGAAAAACACTCCTTCCACCATTGAATAAAGTCAGCAACTATTGCTTGAATTGTCACAATATTGCATAATACCATTAAATATGTTCAATCAGATTGATTATCAAAGAAAACAGCGCCACCCGGCCAAATATCATGATTTCAAAGTTATGTGATAATGATTCCTCATTTTAAACTCATTAGTATTAATCTTCAGCGTACCACTGAGGTTGAGACCAATATGAACGATGCATTGAACACGTATAGTAGGTGGATGTAAACACCCGGCAAGTGGAAATGATTAATTCAAGAATTATCCTGTACCAGAAATATTATATATATTTATGAATATGAATTCAGTTGCTCCATAACCAAGATGATTATATAAAATCAGCCGTTTTCTGGTAAACAACTAGATTGTTAGGACGTCTAACACGCCTTCCGCCATTGAATAACGTCAACAACTATTAGGGTAATACTTACAATTTCACACTGTCACAATGTTGCATAGTACTACTATAAATGTACAATCAAATTGATTACCAAACAAAGCATCGCCACCCAGACAAATAGGTATCATTATTTCAATGTTGTTGCCTATCTTCAGTTTGCTGCAATGCATCGAGCCGTTTCTGATAATCAATCCTATTTTTAACAAAAGTATTAATCTTCACTGTACCACTGATGGTAGAGACCAATATGAGCGATGGGTGTTATATCCACCCGTGTGTCAATTTAATTTGGACAGTTTTGAGATAAACTGTGTTAGGTACTAAAGGAAACTGAATAATTTCAAGCTACGATTTATACAAAAATCTTATATATTATCAAACAGATAGAACATTTTTCTGTTCAAAGCGGTAGGATTGAAGACATTTGGCTAAGCAAAGCAGATCAGAGATATCGTAATCGAAATTCAAGATCTAGTGAACGAAGAAAATAATGTTTACCAAATCAAACACTAATAACGAAATAATTCAAAAAAAAACAAAAGATACAAAGGCTAATAGAGAAATGAGGTACCAACGAAGACCCAAGCAGGTTCAAGTGCGAATTCGACAGGCACCTGGAAATGTTTGTTTTGATCACGATTGTCAGTTTTATCAAATTAGTAGTCCTTACTTTGGTTAGATGTCTTACTGACTCTAAGTCAGCATGAAAAAAACATTACATACCACACTAGAGTCTATCGATACCTTGTGCTCAATACTCTCAAGTTGACATTGAACATGCAAAAAATATTCTATTTTATCTCAGATTGTGAAATTATCCAGATATTAAATGACTTATCATGTATTTATTCAAAAGTGGCTATCATCTATCATATCTTACAAGATCGATTCTGATGTATTTTTTCTAGTGCAATAATGTAAAATCTACTACAATCATACCAAAATGCGCAGTTTATTGAATTTGATCTTTTTCTTTCCATTATTTCTCAATAGCAGGTATGCTCAAAGTCTTATCCCGTGTTTTTCTTCTTCTCTAATTTGATTTATTTGCAGGATTTCATATGGATATGATGGCCTCAATAAAAAAACTTTTCCCAAAAAATTCATGTTTGGGGTTGGTTCCGCGGCATATCAAATAGAAGGTAGGTAATACACGGATTTCTCAATAATAAGTCATTAAGTTCTGGTATGAGTGCGGGTGAGGGTGAAGAAATTCTTGACATTATTCTTTTGTAATCTTTTTTGTTGTTTCAAGATCATGTTTATATATTGCAGTAAAAAGACAAAGAACAAAAGTACACACACGCACAAAATGGTATATATATATATATATATATATATATATAGGGTGGTCAAATAATTAAATATATAAATATGAACTTATCTCCAAAAACGCTTTGTTTTGGAGATACGAGGTGTTGAAATATTGTGAAAAAATCGTATTTACTTATTTTTAAGGAAACTTTTCTAAATTTTGCTTTCAAACTTAGTAGGTATTATTACCACTTAAAAACAAATTTATAGCATGATAAACACTTCTTACGCCAATGGTTTATCGCAATTTTGTTATTTAGATATTCTGATCAATTCTAAACAAAAATGGTCTCTAGTCTTTTCGCTAAAACGAACCATTCTCGAGAAAAAAATATTTTTTGTTTGCATGTGCACCTAATATCTGAGGTTTGTAAATTAAATTAAGATAATACGCGCTATTTCAATTTGTTTTTATTTAAATCACATTTGCCTAAGATGTTAGGTGCACACGCAATCAAAAAATATTTTTTCTCGAAAACGGTTCGTTTTAATGAAAAGACTAAAGAGACCATTTTTGTTTAGAATTGATCAGGAAATCTAAATTTATTGAAAAAATGCGACAGACCATTGGCGTACAACTTTCTTTTATTATTTAAATTAATTAAAATGGTCTCACGAACGCCACTGGTAAAACAAAAACAAATGTTTTTAAGTGGCAATAATACCTACTAAGTTTAAAAAAATCAGTCTAGTAAAGTTTTTTTAAATTAGAAAAACCGATTTTTCCCACAATATTTCAACACCCCATATCTCCAAAATGAAGCGTTTATGAAGATAAGTTTATTTGAACTTTTTTAATTATTTTTATCTGCTGAATAGGCTTTTAAAGTTTCTCCATTATAATTCTGACCACCCTGTATATATATATATATATATATATATATATATATATATATATATATATATATATATATAAAGATGTTCTTGGGGATGAAGTCATATATTTAATAAAATTCTTTGATTAAAGCCGAGCTTTCGAGAATGTTTACTCTATTCTTCAGGGCAAAAATCGTGAATTTAGAATAAATTAGCCAAAAACAGGAAAGATTTCATAGCCATCAATTGATAAATAAGTATTGTCAAATAGAAATCTAATGATGTTCAGAAAAGCGTCTTTGTTGATATCACAATATTCAGAAATTCTATACCAATTTCTTTCTATTGTTCTGATAACATCCACTAAATAAACATTACTCAATAGTGATACTACGTCTAAGCTCGCTAGAACATCTCCTGGAGTTATTGGTTTGTTATTGAATAATTCATAAACTTGAAATGAGTCTTTGATATGGTAGTCATTGTCAAGATCATAAGCTTTTGTCAAAATGTTGGCTATATATGTAGATAAATACTGTGTTGGTGCACCTATTGATGAGACTATTGGACGCATGGACAATGTCGGTTTATGTACTTTTGGTAACGCATAAAATTGTGGTGAAATCCCGTTGTAACATATCAATGTTTCTTTAGAATTTTTGTCTATTTGCTTGGTGGTTTCTAATTTGTTTATTAATATATTACATTTTCTTTGGATAGTATTTGTAAGGTCTTTATCTAATTCTTGGTAGGATGTGTCATTGTTAATAAGATCACTGCATAGTTGTTCATACTGATGTTTCTGCATTAGTACCGTCATATTGCCTTTATCGGATTTTGTGAGGACTAAGTTGGGATTATTTTTAAGAAATTTCTTAGATTTAAAAAGTAGGTTGCGTAGCCACGAATAATTTTTTGAGAGATATGCAATTCATTGATTATTATATTAGTAGCTCTTGCTCAAATGGTACTTTTGATGATTCTGTCATCTATAATAGCCATATGATAATCTATATCTGCTAAGAGACTTGTTACGATTATGTCTTTACCTAATATTGGTTCAATGCTAATCTTGGGCCCTAATGCAAAAAACTGTAAAAAGTCTTCAGGGATTTCAACCCCACTAATATTCTTAATCCAATTCGTTTTGGTTACTATTTTGTTCTCTACCTCTCTAGCTTTTAACCTACTTATCTTTCTAATGTTATCAAATTTAATCCTATGAAAAAATTTATTATATTTTTTCTTCTGTTTGGCCAAAAAAATGTTGAAAATATATTCATTGGTGTGGTGAATTATATCATTTTTCAATTTTGGTAATACTTCTTCGAGTTTGTTAATTATCTTGTGACAATTTGAAATTTCCATATTGATTAATTTACTTCCTAACGAATAATTATAGTTATCAATGTTGCTTGATTGAACTTCCTGTCTTAGAAGAAGATTTTCAATGGGCCGTGTAGCTGCAGTGATGTGTTGTGGTTGTAGTCCAAGATGTTACAACGGGATTTCACCACAATTTTATGCGTTACCAAAAGTACATAAACCGACATTGTCCATGCGTCCAACAGTCTCATCAATAGGTGCACCAACACAGTATTTATCCACATACTTAGCCAACATTTTGACAAAAGCTTATGATCTTGACAATGACTACCATATCAAAGACTCATTTCAAGTTTATGAATTATTCAATAACAAACCAATAACTCCAGGATATGCTCTAGCGAGCTTAGACGTAGTATCACTATTTAGTAATGTTATGCAGAACAATAGAAAGAAATTGGTATAGAATTTCTGAATATTGTGATATCAACAAAGACACTTTTCTGAACATAATGAGATTTCTATTTGACAATACTTATTCCTCATTTAACAACAAATTCTACAAACAAACTTTTGGGACAACCATGGGCGCAAGCCTATCTGGGATTCTGGCGGCATATATGATGGATGATATACTTGACATCGTCATTTCAGTCTTACCATTTAGATTAGAATTCATGAAAAAATTTGCGAATGACATAATTATCGCTCTACCAATGAGTGGTTTAAAAGAAATATAAGAAATCTAATGACTCGCACATACAATTCACAATCGAAACTGAAGATGAAGAAAACTCTGTACCATTTCTGGATATGAAATTTATTAGAACATCAACAAATAATGTAGTCATAGACTGGTATAGAAAACCATGCAGCTCAGGACGATACATGCATTACGAATCCTATCACAAACAATCTATGAAAATAAATTTGTTAAATGAAATGAAAAACAGAGTTCTAAATATTTCTGATCCAATTTTTCACCAAAAGAACTTGAAAATTTTGTACAATCTTTTCAAAGACAATGGATATGCAGTTGCGCTACTAAAAAATACTTTATTTAATACGCCACCAACCGACACAATAGGAGTCAATCATACAAAGACAAACCCACAGATTCAAACTAATAACAATTCATCACACAATGTTAACAATATAGAGCAACCAGTCATTTACACCTCCCTACCATATCTAAGGATTATTACTCCAAAACTAACAAGAATACTACAACAAGCAAACCATTACAAAATAGCAAACCAGACCGTTCTGACAATACAAAAAAATATTTCCCGAATGAAAGGGAAAGTTCCCATCATGCAACAATCTAATGTAGTATGTTCTATACCTTGCGGAAGAAAATATATTGAGGAAACCTCAAGAACATGGACAGGAAGAATTACTTCTCACAAAAGTGATTCTAGACTGTATCCTGATCGATGTGCGCTAGAGAACTATGTCAGTCAACTTAAACATAGTATGAACAATGAACGCAAACTCCATAAGAGACGCTTTGTTGAAATGGCCTTTATAAATCAGAAGGAACATTGTATGAATAAAAGGGTTGACATCAATAAGCTAAGCGAGGTATACTCTTATTTATTAGCAATAGACAATTTTTTTTTCCAACAAGAAGGATAATCGAATGAATCATCCTCGAACTTGATCGATTATCATTCATAGTAGAACGAATAGCATAGTGGGTGGCAATTGGTTTCAAATTTTCTAAAATAATTCACATATAAATAATAGGCAAAGTAGATTTGATCCTCTATCTACCTAGTCATAATAATTATAGTTTCAAAGTTTTAATATGTTGTGAATGTAATGCTAATTTTATAATATATATTGTATGTTTCTATTTATAACTGTGTCATGTGTAAATCGTACTATTTCCCAACAACTATACAGGACAATCTCACCAAAGTATAAGTTTTAAACTAATTTATCGAAAGAATATGTAACTATTTATGTTCGGTTTTAAATTCACTGGAGATGGAAATGATTAAAGATTTCCGAAAGCTTGGAAAAACTTTATAGAGTTTTCCTTGCCTTAAATGCTGCATTCCCATTAAACCCATTGATTCTATATTATATATATATATATATATGTATATATATATATATATATATATATATATATATATATATATATATATATATAGTATAAGTTTTAAACTAATTTATCGAAAGAATATGTAACTATTTATGTTCGGTTTTAAATTCACTGGAGATGGAAATGATTAAAGATTTCCGAAAGCTTGGAAAAACTTTATAGAGTTTTCCTTGCCTTAAATGCTGCATTCCCATTAAACCCATTGATTCTATATTATATATATATATATATATATATATATATATATATATATATATATATATATATATATATATATATATATATATATATATATATATATATATATATATATATATATATATATATATATGATTTTGTATTCTTTACTGGTTTTATATTAAATAAAAAGATGTTCTTGGGAATGCAGTCTTGTAATCAATGAAATTCTTTGGTAGAAGCCGAGCTTTCGAGAATGTTTATTCTCTTCTTCAGGGCAAAAATTGTGAATTTAGAATAAATTAGCTAAAAGCTGAAAGATTTCATGGCCATCAATTACTTTTTTATTTCAATTGATTTCAATGGTGGCTTATTAGCCTCTTTCATAACATATAGAATGCCGAACATCAAGATAGATACATATCTATGTCTATTCTTTGGCAGAATATATCAATCTCGGACTGATTGAACCTACGAAAGTATAATTTTCACAATTATTTTTCTTCAAATTCTAGTATTAAATCTGTATGTACTCACATGACATTTTCAATACTCCTAAATTTCACTGTACCTAATGTGTGTATCTTCCTTTAGTAGAATATAATCCTTTTCCTATTGTAAAATTTCGAAAATAATATTCCATTTCCAATAGCCCACCTACAAAGTACTTATGCAGTTATTATAAATTACCAAAACATTACAAAACTCACCTGTATAATACTTAATTTACATATCTTCATAATATAATTAAGTAGTTATTGAACGATATCTGTAGGCAGAATTTCTGTCGTAGAAAACAGAAATCCGCTTAAATTAAATATTGTAGAATCATTCAATTTCGAATTTCGATGATTTCAATTGATTTCACAATTTCATGTGTTATTTGTCATACCTCACTTTTCGTCTTTACCAGAGGGAACATACAACACACACAAATTGTATGTTCTATCTGCTCTTTACTCTTTGGAGGTTGTGTTCTCTAATGAAACAAAACACAATCGAAAGGTAGTGTTCTCTGATCGAGTATGTCCTCAAAAGAAATATATATTTTTTTAAAGTTCGGAAAGTAAAACTAATTTTGCTAATAAATTTATTGCTATAAAATAAAATTAAAATCATTTGTACTTCAAATGAAATCTTTTGTACAACTTCAAGGATGATCCAAAGCATATGTATTTGTATATGCTGTAGTTTTCTCTAACTATATAATTTTAACTGTACCTCACGCCTCACCCAGTAATTTCTGTATAAATACTTACTATCGTTTATCAAGTTTCGTGCAGATCATCATATACAGGGCGGTCTAAACCAAAAAGGAAATGGCATGTCTTATTGACCATTATGCTGGATCGGATTTAGGAACGCAGGCATAATAGGGAGATATTTTCAAGAAGCTCCGAGGCCAGTTAAATACCTTATAGAAAGTGTATTTTCTGATTACTATTGTTGAATAAATAGAAAAACTACCTATAGTGTATTAAAAATTAAAATAGTGCTCCTCACTGTTAATAATACAATATCATAGATATTTATTTCGATATTCCTTTTAAAATTACTTTAATTTAGCTAGATGATAATATGTAATGTAGATGTTATGTTTTTGTCTTGTTGAGTAGTTAGGGTAAATTTTGTGAGAGTATATTAATATTTTACACAAATAGATACATGGCAGACTAAGCATTCTTTCATTTCTTGATTTATGTTTGTATTTTTCAAGACTGAAAGTGATTCTGATAATTCGGTTTTGTATTATGAAAACTCTAGAACATTCCGTAGCTTGACCCCACACTATAATATTGTAACATAATACCGAGTATACTATTGATTAGTAGTTATGCTGTTATGATATCTTTTTTGAATAGTTCAATTTTAGCTGCAATAGGGCAAAGATTCCTTTGGCCAATTTTGAACACATATGAAGACAATATTTGAGGCCAATGTTAGCCCGTTACCAGAAATAGTGTAATAATCATAGAAAATATTTTAATGATCAGATTGCTGAAAGCTCACAAATATTATCGATGTAGATAGGCATCTATATAGTATAGTTATCTCTTTTATGATTTTTTTATTCAATTAAATATTCTTCCAACATAAGTGACATACAGTATTATTAATTAGTTACGTGTGATTATTATTGTTATATTATTAGATATTTATGAGATGCCAACTAGTTCTCGTCTGATTCTAGCAGACATACAATTAAATCGTTCTCCTTTGCAATAGCCTTCTTCGAATGACTTATTCTGCATCTCTCCAACAATATATCAGGTCTTCGATCAATCGAAACATTTAAACATATGTCAAAACTTGATTGAGTTGAGGTATATATTGGAATTGTATTTAGGAATGTTGAAGAGACCATATCTCTTCGAAGTAGAATGGTGAAATTGATCAATTTAATTTTCAACTTTAGTTTGCTTGACTAACCAGCATCTGAATATGAAAAACTAGCACCACAGTTCCAGTCTAAAGAAGAATTCATTATTAATCAGGATTATTGTTTATTCAAAAAATGGTGATGATACCATATTATTTTCGTTAATATTTAATCATTCACAGATATAAGAATGCCTAGCGCAAAAACAATATTTGATAATGATGTTTTCACTTATCACATATTTCAAAAAAGCTTTCAGTTTTACCCTGAAAATAATGAGAGATAATGAAAATTTAATCTTTTCAACTGTTTATTTTAGTCAATTAAAGATAACGCTATCAATGTTATAAAATATATTGAAGAATTCTCATTGGATCTAATGAAGATTAAAACAAATTCATTACGTTGGAGCAATCGATCAATCAATAGGAATCACTTAAGTGTGCTTAGTTATTATTCTCTCATTGCCTATTAGCTGTTTAAATATCTCCACAAAAAACGAAAAGTATCATTCGATATGACTGTTGAGCTACTTGCATAATAAGTTGATAAAAAACAGACGTAGGAACTATAAGACCAGAATTTGTACTTAATAGAATTTATAGACACTAGACAACAATGAATTCAAAAACGAAATAGTAGGTAGTAGTTGAACTTATGCCTAAAACAGTAATAGGTACTATCAATACATATACATAAAATTGAAATATGATTTTGACGGGACTTTGATTAACATGTAGAAAAATATAGGATACTTTTTTCATCTAATATATATGTTTCGACAACAAAGTTGACATCGTCTGCTTATTTCTAAATTTCTTTAAAAAAACACGTGTATAGTTTTTTAAGTCTCGATTGGTTGAAGTGCATTTGTAGTTAGATGTAAGATTGAAAGCGTTGGCACCACTCTTTTTTAATTTGGCCGTCTCATGTTCTCAATTTTCGAAAAAATTGCTCCCAGCACATAGCGGAGATAAATATATTTCCGACATTACCACAGCTGTAACACGGAGACCTACGATTTTTTTGAAAAATTTACAATTTAAACGTTCCCAGATATGGTTTATTTTGTCGTCTCCAATTTTAGATAGGGTAAAACGATACAGTACGAACCACTTTTTTTAGGCTTCATTAAAACCTTAATGTTAAAGCATCTGAGAAACCTAGTGGCACTAAATTAAAAAGCAATAATTTATGAATCATTTGGCATATTTATTTGGAGGTTAACACTTTTCAATTGAGTACAATGTCAGTTTTTTTAATTTACAAAATGCCGCAAACATATAAAAGCAAACATAACTTAGAAAATTGAGAAAAAATGTCTTAGACACTAATTTTAAATCAAAATTCAAACCATGCGTCTTAAGGTGAGTTTATACAGTAAATAAAATAAAATAAGAAACAAATTAAGATAAAATAAGAAAGTTGAACATGCTCATTTCCATGGGAGCGTTTAAACACGAAATAAGCTAAATTAAGAAATAAGAATAAGAACTAAAGATGGCCAACTTTCATCTTTATTTCTTATTTTGTTTGGAAACTGATAATGCGCATGATCAACCACCAGAGAACTTGCATACAACACAAAAGTTTTTGTCAAAAAAGCTGTGATTTGATTGGTTCATTCTTATTTTATTTTCGTCATCTGTATAAACCAATCTTTCTTGAAGTTATTCTTATTTTAATTTTAATTTGTTTCTTATTTTATTTTATTTACTGTATAAACTCACCTTTATATTTTTTACTTGTACTCTATTTTCTCTTTAGCATAGCTACTTGTTTTTTACCACAGTTATTACACAGCGGTTTATACATGGTACAGAACTTGTGCAACCAGAAAGAGCAAGAGAAGCACTTAATCCAGTCCTCTGTCGATGTTGTTCTATAATAATTTTCTGTGCATTCCACACATCTGTTCTCTTCGTCTTCATCTGATATTTCTTCATCAGAACTTTCTTGCTTCAAATCGCCTTCACTGTCGCTATCTGATGATTCAAATTTGGGTTTCTTTTTCTTGGCTTCGGTATTTGCCGGCTTTTTCACTTTAATCACCGTCTTCACATTCTTCTTCTTATCTATTTTTCCGATGATTTGATATGAGGCGCATTACCCATGATAACTGGGGCATCTTGTAAAAACCTAATTACAAGATGCCCCACCTCGAATGCCGGTGTCAATAAACGTTAATAAATGTGAAGAACATGCCAAATTGTAGGTTAGTTATCACTGTTTTCGAATTTGTAGCTATAATTTTGAAAACAAAAGTATTTCATTATATTGACAAATTTGAAGAGTACTCACCGCAATATGTTCCAAGGTCAAATTTATAGATCACCACAATTTCGTAAATAAATATAGAAAACACGTGCTCGCGTCAGAAAAGTCGAATGAGTAATAGTGGCCATGCGTATATGTCATCGTTTGTTGTCTATCTTCATCTATATGAGTGTAAGAGCGGTGGGGCGTCTTGCCCGTTGGGGCATTTTGTGAGGTTTTACCCTAATCGAAAAATAAAGTTGAATGTCGATTTTTTTTTCAATTTGACCAACTCTCAATAGTCCTCTATCAAATAAAAGAAGAATCATGAAAATCGGAGCCCGTTTACAATTTAAATGGCGAGAATGTCCATGAAGAATCATGCAGAAAAACAGTCGAATTGTCCACTCACCTCCTCCGTTTGGTTCGTCGCATGTTGATTTATTTTGTCTATCAAGAGATATCTTCATCTAGGCTTTTAAATGTAGAGTTTTTCCTGACAAACTTTGAAAAATTCATTATCTAAATAATAAATACCTACTTTCTTGTCACATTAGTGTTACTGTCAGTGCTAAAGGCGTTACCTGAAACTAAGTCTTTAAATTTACTAATTTTCGTATTTTAATTAAATGTATCGCCGCACCATATCAAATAATAATCAAAAGAGCGGCTGCCATATGTTCTTCATCTAAAATAATCATCTAAACTTCATGAATTAATCCTAGCGTTAAATACTATACACCCTGACAGCGATCTAAGTCCTTTCCCCAAAATACATATATAGTCAAGGGAGCAAATTAACAATTTTGTCTGTCAGGAATAAAGAAAAGAAAATTTTCAGCAACATTTAAATCATATTTAACTAGTAACAAAGGCAAATTATACCATTTTAACTTTAGTTTAGCCCAAAACAGCAACCAATAAAAAAATATCATTTTAACTTTGAGGGCTAGTATCTCTCATTGGACAAAAACTAGCAAATAGCGATTTTCATTGATATCTTTAGTTTTTTTATTTAGTATTTAATCGTGTGTGTAAATAGAACTTTACATCAATTTTTATTAAAAATAATCGTATTTAAATAGGTAGGTTTTTTATTACGCTCAGTAGTGGTGACAGTAACACTCATGATAATACAAATTAAATATCTGTTGCGTATTTATTGTTTAGATACCGGACTCGTTAATGTTTGCGGAAAAACCCTATTATCTTCACGTTAATAAAGATATCTCGAGATAGAAAAAAATATCAACATGTTGTTTATGCTATTTCGTTGTAATTTTTTTTGGGTCTAAGAATATTTATCCCCAACAATTCTTCTTCTAGAATTGTTCGCCGACAATTCTTCGCCAACAATTCATATCTACAAAAAAGTGCTGAAATAAATTATTTTCGTGTTTTGATACTTGTTTATTAATAATAAAATAATAAACATAGTATACATAATACTAAAATCAATGCAAACTGTAGTTTGCAGAGGTGAGAGCGGTATCTCTCACTTCTGCGTACAGAAGCATTATTTACAGAAAAATGTTGGATTATCAAGGTCACGTAATGCTTTTTCCCGATTAATTTAAATACCTAACTGATATACATACCGGATAAATACCTAAGTGAAACTGACAAATTAATTATTATCATGATTGTAAAATCGTTTATTACTTAAACAGCATGCATACTACTTCGCTCTTATTCGAAAGTGGTAGATTTTTAAGGCACTAATAAACCAATAATAGTTGTCAAACGTATACCACTACTATACTTGTTGAAATAGATTGTCTGTGACTATACTAAATGGCAACAATGAGGTAGATGTAGCAGTAGCAGAGAACAGAGACGTATATAGAACTGCAATCCTTAATGTTAATACATCTATTTACTAAGAGATGGCAGAGCGATCATGAATTAGACGTTTTCGTTATTCTATTAGTCAATGGTTTTCGTACGCTGTGGGTCATTAATTAATTAATTAATATTTGATACCTAGTTATACTTCTTCTAACATTGCCTACTCGTGCATACATTTTGTTGGTTTTAGCTTTTGGTTCAGATCACACGATATAGCTTTTTTATAATTAGACGCGGGCCGCTGTTGATAAATATCTAGGTACATTTCAAGTTATGAAATACAAGGTGGGAGATTAGGAGTGCGTAGGTATTCGGACGATTACGGGGTTATTGTAAAGATTAGGAGAAAATGTATATAACTAACCCAATCGTATTTTAAACATTCTACAACATAAAAATATTTTCAATTATACCGGGTTTTTCTAAATAGTTGGAACTCTACACAACTTTGTTTTTTCTTATGGAATGTTTATAATTTTAATCTATTTTTCAGATCAAAATGGAAAAACAATGTCAATTTATTAATATGACTTTATGTTTATAGCTAACATTTTATGAGATATTAATTAAAGGATGAGAGAGTCAGTATGTAGTTATTCGCGATTTCACATTTTTTTTTAGTGTATCTATATTCATGTCCCCAACAATAATGGTAATGTTGCTACCATTATCAATGTTGTGCAAATATGCTTCAAGATCTGTAACATTACATTTAATTTCTTGGCAAGCGCTGAAAAGAAAGATGCAGCATATATATATATATACCGGGTGTCCCACTAAGGTCAGCGAGGTAGGATAATAGAGAAACCGTAAACCCTACGACTTCGGGAGAAAAATTCATAAGTAAATCGGCTAAAAGAAATACAGCTAAAATATTTTCAAGTTTCTAAAAGGGCGTAATTACCGTGGTATAAATTAGAATTAAATTTTTCTCAAAAAATCGAAATATTAACGTATTGTTTTGGTACCGGAAATGAAAAGTCCATTACATTCTGCGTAATTTTGGTCCTCATACTTTTTCCGTATTTTTCATTATATGGGTGGGGGGAGTACTTTATTAAACTGCTGTAATCTCCTAGACGCGTTATCCAAATCTAATAAGTTTAGTCATGTTTGAAAGATAACTCGACGCTTATTTGAAAAATAATGTCGGATGTGTTCGCAAGTTCACAACTTTACTCCTAGAGGGCACTGATAAACCAATATTCAGTTTTCATATTTTTTTGTTAAAAAATTAAATGACATGATACATTTATTAATCATTGGTATTAAGAGCCACATAATTAGCTACATTTTGGCGAAAACCGCGACTCGATATCTTTACTCGTTTTTGAGTTAATGTAAAATTGATATTTTGGTTTTATTAAGAAAGTAATAATCATTATCACTACCTATTTAAAGATATAAGTTACTTATTGCTTATTCAGTTAGGTTAGGTTAGGTTACCACTGAGTAAAAAAAACTATTTCTTTAGGTACTTTAATCATAATATCCCTAAAAATGTTGATAGCTGCGCAATTTTACTTTGCCGATAGACCATTGGATTATTTTTATTCGTTCTTAAGTTAGCGTAAAATAATTTTTTGATGAAAAAATAATTGGGGCCATAGAACCAAATGGTTTTTTGTCGGACGAATAAACGAGAAAAAAAAACATAATTATCTATTTAAGCAATATTAGTGGATTAATAACAACGTAAAGTAAAACATAAAAATAATTATTTGAGTGAATTAATAATTTTAATAATACGGACATGGACACAAAACTACCGTCAGCTTCGGCTGTTAGGGATAACATTGAAAACTTTCAATTAAGTAAAAAGAGTGTTCGTAAATGTGTACTGTATGTGCTTCTCTTACTTAAGATTCCACCGCACGCCACTGCTCATAACAACAAGTAATGATAACAACTATGTGCTGGTTTCGGAATTGCTATTTTCTAACAAAAGCAGAAAAACATTTTTATTTATTTTCTTTCTAATCAGTCTATCAGTATTTTTGTTTCGTTTTATATAACATTTTACAATAATTCAAAAACGAGTAAAGATATCGCGTCGCTAAGTTGTGGCTATTTATATGGCTTTTAATACCAGTAAGACAAAAATGTATCGTGCTATTTAATTTTTTACAAAAAACGATGAAAAGTGAATATTGGTTATTCAGTGCCCTCTAGGAGTAAAAATGTGAATTTGCGTACACATTATTTTTGAAATAAGCGTTGAATTATCTTTCAGACAAGACTAAAGTCGTTAAATTTGGATAACGCGTCTAGGAGATTACAGCGATTTAAGAAAGTACTGTCTCCCAGCTCCCTCCACCCTTATAATCAAAAATACGAAAAAGTATACAGACCAAAATTACGCAAAATTTCATGAACTTTCCATTCCCGGTACTAGAACAATACGTTAATGCATCGATTTTTTGAGAAAAAGTTAAATTTAATTTATACCATGGTAATTACGCAACCTAGCGGCCATTTTAGAAATGTGAAAATATCTTAGCTGAATTTCTTTTAGCCGATTTACTTATGATTTTTTTTTCCCGAAGTCGTAGGGTTCATGGTTTCCCTATTATCCTACCTCGCTGACCTTAGTGGGACACCCGGTATATATATAGGGTGGCTCATGATCGATGGTTAGTAGGTCATCGAGATAGTGTTTATGGATTCTGAATAGAGAAATTTGTCCTGCGTTATACAGGGTCGTTCAAAATGTGTGATTTTACTGCTAGATAAAAAAATGTTCAAAAATGCGTTTTTTTAAATGGAACACCCTGTATATTATAAAGTATCCTAAAAGATACCTAAATTTCCTTTGATTTGATGTATCATGTTCCTATACCTAAGTAGCTTTCAAAAAAATCAAATTATATTTCTCATATTCATCTAGGTTGCTATTAAATGTCATCATAGTACATGACATAATGAAAATTTGACAATTAGTGCATTATTAATTATATCTTTAAGTATTTCTCAACGTAAGTGATTTGAAATGAATGAAATAACAATTTAAACGAAGTTCTATTAAAATTGTTTATTCTTCATGGAAAATGAGTGGAAACTATCGCAACGACACTCTTCCAATGACAGATTGTCTACGAAGTCGTTCACAACTGACCTTAGAATTTCCAAATATTTCTCAGAATTCAACGGTTCATCGTAAGAAAACTTATTCGGTGATCCTTTTTAAGGCAAAATACGTTGAAACTAAACTTCTCCTGAAATACCATTTCCTTGACAATATTTGGATTTTGATCAGCCCAGAAATACCCGTTCCTTCTATAAAAATTCATTCTATGGAAAATTTTGATTCGTCTGTCTAAATAATTTTTTTAAAGAGTTCAGGATCTTCTTGAATTCGAAATAGGATTGTTTTGCAAACGTGAACCCTACTTTGATGATCTTC
Source organism: Crioceris asparagi (assembly GCA_958507055.1). Classification (NCBI taxonomy): domain Eukaryota; kingdom Metazoa; phylum Arthropoda; class Insecta; order Coleoptera; family Chrysomelidae; genus Crioceris; species Crioceris asparagi. The sequence continues at coordinate 31,486,041 of OY293826.1, forward strand.
TGGCTTTAGAGCTAGAAATTTAGTAAACTTGTACGGGCGCATTATGGATGGATAATCAACTGCATTGAAGAACTAGATGCCAGTGAAATAAGGAGGGCTACAACTATATCTACAAATAAACGGACATTGAAATGTTTGGAAGCCAATGGTCAGCATTTTGAAAACTAATTATGAACCATTTTTAAATTTTAACAGATAATTAATGAAATTATTTTGTGATCGTACAAACTTCCTCTTGTTTATTGGATGTAAATCAAAGTACGTTTCATTTAATTATCTGCACGTTGTTGCGATAGTTTCCACACATTTTCCCTGAAGAATAAACAATTTTATTAGAACTTCGTTAGAATTGTTATTGTTCGGGCTGGTGAATATTCTCTCTCGTAGCATTGGTAATACTTCCTTGAATAATTCACTTCCTCAATGAAATTAGCTGGTGATGTACTTATGAATAGCTTTATTTGATATTTGAATGGATTACAGTTTATCTTCGCTCTAGTTATTGTTATATGTTACAATCTTCAGAGTGTCTGTTACATAGTTACATTCATATATGAGTGAACACGTGAGAGCGTGCATTCCCACCATCAACTCTACATCACATGATATAGGATGGGGAATCATGACAATGGCGCTAAATTCAAATTTACAGTAAACAGTACACAACGAAACGCGACATAGCCGCCGGCCTTGAAACCTCCTGGTTTCAAAGGAAAATAAAGTGTTTAATACAACATTTAAAATATATAACTTAATACAATCTTTATACACAGTAATGCAATGTCATCCTTATTATAACAACATCATACAACTCTAAGCTCAAACGAATAACCACATTAGGATCTACATTTAGATTGGAGAACATAAATTGCTTATCTAAAGTTGAAATTCAAGATTCAAACGGTAATACACTAATTTTTACAACAGAACGTTTATACACCCCGTCCTTTGCCTTTACAGTTACCACTCGAATTTTATTGTCTTGGCCCGGATGAACTGCGGTTATTCTCCCTAATTTCCACAGCATAGGTGGTAAATTATCCTCATGTAACACCACACATTGTCCAACCTTGAACACGTCGGATTATGCTTGCCATTTGCACCGTTCTTGCAATGTGTGCAAATAGTCCTTATGCCATTTACGCCAAAACTATTCGAACAAGTACTGCAAATGCTTGTATCTGCAACGTAGTGTCTGTCTAACCTCGATGACAGGACTTTCAGGCATAGCCAAGAGGGAATCACCGATCAAAAAATGTCCGGGAGTCAGAACCATTAAATCCTCAGGATCCTCACTGAGGGGAACCAAAGGTCGCGAATTGACTATGGACTCAATCTGCACCAATAGAGAATAAAAACCCTCATAACTCAACAGCACCCCTTGACAAGTACGTTTTAGATGGAATTTCATGAGTCTCACTGCCGATTCCCATAGGCCCCCCCCGTGTGGAGATCTTGGCGGTATAAAATGCCAAACAATGCGATTTTCCAATTCTGGAATTTACCGCTATTTAGTTCTTTAATAAGATTATCTGCACCGATAAAATTCTTGGCATTGTCCGAATAAATATCAGATGGCAATCCTCTTCTAGCTATGAATCTCTTTAAAGCGTCCAAGAAACAATATGTCGACAAATCCGTTACCAACTCCACATGCGTTGCCTTCGATGCAAAACAAATAAATATGCAAACCCAAGCCTTAATCGACTTGGTATTGCGAAGATGACTATTTTTTATTGAATATGGTCCGGCATAATCAATACCGCACACAGAAAATGGTCTTGACGCTTGTACCCTATGATTCGCCAAGTTACCCATTTTTTGAGCACTTGTAGTAGGCGAAACACGAAAGCAGATAAGGCATTTCCTTAAAATATATCTAACAGTATTTCTACCCTTTAGTGGCCAGTACTGTTGTCTAATTATTGATAACAACGTCTGAGGACCAGCATGTAAGTGTTTAAAATGAAAATGTCTGATAAGCAAGGATGTAAAATGACCTTCAGATGGCAATATTCTGGGATGTTTCGCTTCAAACGGAATATCCGCGTTTCTAAGTCTGCCGCCTACTCTAATAATACCTTCGTCATCTAAAAACGGATCTAATCGGATTAATTTGCTCCTTCTGGACACTGAATTGTTTTTACTTAAGTCCTTTATTTCCAACGAGAAATATTCGCTTTGAACTATTTTAATGATAGCAGTTATAGCATTATCTAATTCGAAAGGTTTAAGCTTACCCAACATGAGCTGTTCTGCTTTCGATTTTAAAGCTAAATTTCTTTTATATCTAAGAATATAAGCAGCAATACGTACTAATTTTTCGAGGCAAGAATAGTTCGTTTTTTACAAATGTATTAGCGGTCAAAACATTTTCTACGGTTTTTGTTTCGGGAATGTCCATATTTGCCAGCGATTCACTATTGGGCTAATAGTTAGGCGTCTTATGCAAAAAGTCAGGACCTATGTACCACGTTTCTAGATCCTGCATGTCCTGGGGTTCTACCCCGCGTGAGACATAATCTGCTGGATTAGAGTCGGTAGGAACATGCCGCCATCGATCTGCCTTAGCAATCGCTTGAATTTTCTTCGATACGCGATTTGCAACGAATGTTTTTAATTTTGTTGGTTCGGTGGCTATCCATGCCAAAGTGATAGTGGAATCACACCAATAAAAAATGTTATTTATCTTTACGTTAATAGATTCTATAACCGCCTTTGCCAATTCAGCTCCTAACAGAGCTCCGCATAACTCCAGCCGCGGCACTCATACAACCTTTAAAGTTGCGACTCGAGACTTTGAGCAAGCTAAGCTTACCCTTACCTGCCCTTCGGCATTTATTGATCTAAAATAGACGCAACAACCAAAATCTGCTTCAGACGCTTCAGTAAAAACGTGCATTTCGATTTCTAAATAGTTACTAATTAATACGCTTCTGGGAATTTCTATATTTTCAATAAAATACAATTTGTTTTGGAAATCTAACCAATTGACTAGGAATTCTTTAGGGAGTGGCTCATCCCAATCTATTTTTAGCTGCCACAACCTTTGCATATATATTTTTGCCTTGACTATCACTGGACCCAAAAGTCCTAGCGGGTCGAAGATTTGGCTAATAACTGATAATATTTTTCGTTTCGTTAAACAGTTCCCAAGTTTAGAATTTGCACTATCTACCGTATATTGTAAAGTGTCCTTTGAAGAAATCCACAGTGTTCCTAAAGTTTTGTTACCTTGCTCGTCTTTAATAATGTATTGTGACTTAATTTCCGATTTAATTGAGTTCTTAGATTCCGAAATGAATTTTAAAACTATCTGATCATTAGATGACCACTGGCGTAGGCGGAACCCGGCGGTACCCAAAATGTTATTGACATTTTTTATTAGATTTATTGCAGATTCAATATCGTTTGTTCCAGCCAACCAGTCATCCATATAAAAATCATGCAAAATGGATTTAGAAGCATCCGGAAATGTATCTTGATTATCAAGAGCTAACTGCTTCAGGCATCTCGTAGCCAGGAACGAAGCCGGCGCAGTCCCGTATGTAATGGTATTCAATTTATATATGCACAACTGATCGCTGGGATTGAAACGCCAAACAATCTGTTGAAATTTTCGTTCATCTTCGTGCACGTAAACACAGCGATACATTTTTGCTATATCTGCACTTATCACAATATCATATGTACGGAAGCGCACAAGAATGACAAATAAAGAGTCCTGTATACAGGGTCCGGTTTTTAAACATTCGTTGAGCGATACTCCAGATTTGGTTTTACATGACGCATCGAAAACTACGCGCAATTTTGTAGTAATAGATGAATCCTTTAGTACGCAATGATGCGGCAAAAAATAATTTGGTTGTAATTTAGCTAGTTCAAAGTCTTGTACTAAAGACATATGTCCTAAATCTATATATTCACGCATAAATTGAGAATATTTTTCTTTCAAATTGCGAAGTTTCAGAAACTTACGCTCTAGTGTATGAAATCTATTTACCGCGATATCAAATGAAGATCCTAAGTTGACAATATTATCACGAAAAGGTAAGCGGACTGTAAAATTACCATTAAATAGGACATTCTTTTGAAAATGATTCTCGACTTCAATTTCTTCCGCGGTATATAGACTTTCCCTTGCGCACTCCTCCTGTAACCAGAATTTTTCTATCTGCTCATTGATATTAATAATTTTACCTAAATTACAACGAGAATAGCTTTGAGAATATCGTGTTTTAAATTCTCCCGCAACAATCCACCCCAATTTCGTGTTTTGGAGTAAAGGTCGATTTTTACCTAAGCCCCTTTGTTCGGGTAGACTATAAAAAATACCTGCTCCTATAAGAATATCAATTTTGCCAGGCTCATTGAAAGTGGAGTCGGCTAATTTAATATTGGAAGGTATGTTAAAGTCCGAAACTTCAACATTAATCTGAGGAGTCTGAATAGTGATTTTATCAGAAACTAAAAATTGTAAACTAAATTGTTCATCTGAAACCAATGATTTAATTTTAGCTTTAATTAGATGTGAAATTTTGCTTGCTTGGTTATTAATGCCAATGACATCAATATTTACCCTTTTAGGTTCAATTTTCAAGCAATCAAAAAGCTCTCGGCTGATAAAGTTCGATTGCGAACTACCGTCCAATAGGACTCTACAAACAAGCGGTTTGTTTTCATGATTATAAATATGCACGAGTGCAGTTGATAACATTACAAAGGAATTTACTATCGAAGCTGTTTAACGTACTCGTAGAGGAATTGTTTTCATTTTGCGTACACGATGCGATTGTGTCTGTCTTGTTTTCGGCGGTTTCACGTTGCCTACTCTCGTCGGCTGATGACTGGTTATTTATTGCTCCAGTGACGTGCGGATTATTTTCACGAGTTTTGTTTTGATTTTCAGGTTCATGTTTGTTTGATCGAGCGTTACCTAAATGTAAGAGACTGTTGTGTTTGTTTCCACAAATTCTACAAGGTTTAGCATGACAGTCGCTACTCATGTGGCCTATCTTTAAACAGTTGGTACAAGCCTTTAACCTGCGAATATTATTTAGTCTATTAGAGACTGAAAGTTTTTGGAAGTCATCGCAATAATAAATGGAGTGATTTTTCTTACAAAAGATGCAATTGTTTTGGTTATTGTTTGCTTTGGTGTCAACGGACCCAAGGACTTGCCAATGCTCACGTAAAAATGTGAAAAAGGATTCTATTGTTGGAGAACTATCGTCTATCGTCTTTATCTCCCACTCCTTTCTAGTATTATTATCTACCTTGCTTAGCAAAAGATAAATCATAATGGTACTCCATGAATCGACCGGTTCCTTCAGCGATTTCAAAGCTCTGTAATGCTTTTGGGCATTGTCCAAGAACGATCGTAACGAACTAAAAGACTCTTTATTAACGTGTTGCAACTCAAAGAGCTGTTTCATATGACTTTTTATAATTAATTTCTTATTTTCAAAAAGTTCTTGAAGAAGACCCCAAGCAACAGCATAATTTGACTCGGAGATCTCTAGGGACTCGATTATATGAGCCGCTTCGCCTTTCAGCGAGGCTTGCAAATAGTAATATTTTTGGACATCTGAAAGGAACGTGTTTTTGTCTATCAAAGCTTAAAACGAATCAAAGAAGGTTTGCCATTTATCAAAGGCACCGTTGAATTCGGGTAGATTTATAGGAGGTAGTTTAACATTATTAAGTATAGACGGTTGTTAATACGCTTGTGGATCTGGTAACGGACCGTAAGATCTCAATGTTTGAGCTTCCACCTGTCTGTGGTTATCAATAAGTTCTCTTGCCTTTGAAACTGACTCATAAAAGTCATCCTCGAAAATTTCCCTTTCACTAGATTGCTGCTCTGTCTCATCAATGAGCTCTAACTCGGCTTGCACCTCATTAAACTCATCAATAATACTCTCAATCTTTTGAATACGTGTACAAAGTTCCGCAATTTTTTTGTTATTTTTGGATTCATTTATAAATATTTTAAACCTCGTTAGTTTGCCCTTTATTTGACCGCGTCTGCTAACTAAACGAGCAACAGTAGATTCTATCGGCTCACTATCAGAGGCAGCCATGCTAAATATTTACCAAATCGACAATGATATAGACTTTATTGCGAATTTATTTAATTTTAATTTTACAAAGTAAATCTCCACGCTACTGTTTAGAAGCGTGCTTTGCAATAGTGGCGTACTATCGCTTGCTGTTAGACCGCCAAGTCTTTCAACAAGTGAGAACGACAGACAACTATTAAACAAAGATAGAGCAACACACCGGTAAACTTCCCAACGGTTTGGAGACAAAATACCGCGAAATATTAGATACTAGACAAAGACAGACGATTACACGTCTGCAAGGCGTGCCCTTATTGTTATTAAGAAAGAATAAGTTCAATTCTCTAGAGTACAAAAGAGCCCACAAGTCAATTATTTTGCTTCCTTATAGGTTCAAGTTTATAATTTAAATTAGAAAGAACTCACAGTTTTCATATCCATCCATCCAATTTGCAACTATTTCATAAGCCATTAGGTTCGATGGACCAAATGTTCGGGCTGGTGAATATTCTCTCTCGTAGCATTGGTAATACTTCCTTGAATAATTCACTTCCTCAATGAAATTAGCTGGTGATGTACTTATGAATAGCTTTATTTGATATTTGAATGGATTACAGTTTATCTTCGCTCTAGTTATTGTTATATGTTACAATCTTCAGAGTGTCTGTTACAAAGTTACATTCATATATGAGTGAACACGTTTTTTGAGCGTGCATTCCCACCATCAACTCTACATCACATGATATAGGATGGGGAATCATGACAATGGCGCTAAATTCAAATTTACAGTAAACAGTACACAACGAAACGCGACAGTTATTTCATTCATTTCAAAGCACTTACGTTGAGAAATACTCAAAGGTATTATTAATAATACACTAATTGTCAAATTTTCATTATGTCATGTACTATGATGACATTTAATAGCAACCTAGATAAATATGAGAAATAAAACTTGATTTTTTTAGACAATTGCTCTTATCTCGGAATTCTGGCTACTATAGGAACATGATACATCAAATCGAAGGAAATTTAGGTATCTTTCAGGATATTTCATAATATACAGAATGTTCCATTTAAAAAAACGCATTTTTGTATCTAGCAGTAAAATCACACATTTTGAACGACGCTGTATAACGCAGGACAAATTCCTAGGAATTGAAATAACGCAGAAATAAACATTTAATTCGAGCTATGTTTTAGATAAAAAATATGAAAAATAATATCTCGAGAACCGTTAAAGGTAGGTGTAAGTAAGTGTGGCAAAAATATTAAGAATGTGAGGACAAATGCACAACGCAGTAATTTATAGGGTGTTCTATTTGAAAAAACAAAGATGCTGCTACTTTTTGGTATAAGCGACAACGCTGCATCGATGAAAATATTTTAGATCGATAGATTAGGAGCAATTACTTGAACAACCAAATTTTCAGAACGATCCCGTCCTCCGTAAACGTCACTTTTATATTTTTGATGTGTGTAAAAATATTGTAGACCACTAACAAAGTTGATTTTTTCTCCCAATAGAACTCTTTAGAACTTGACCATATAGTTAAATATACACATGAAGTTCGTAAAATCGAATATAAGTTCAAATGCGATATTAATTCTGTTTTATTTCATCTTCATTTCCAAGACGGAATATAGTGCATTCATTTCAAGTATGTATGCAAGGTAGTGACAATTTTATCATTTAAAGTGAGCAGGTGACAGGAAATGCTAGTCCATATTTAGTGGAACAATGAGTTATGAATATAATACGTCAAGTTGTAATTTCATGGAAGGAATTTTGGGGGCGGTGAGAAGCGATAGAATCACTTGATGAAAATGTACCATTAAAGTAAAATTCGTATAAAAAGAAACATAAAAAGTTGTATGGTTGTGGAGCTCTTACTGAGCGTATGCGAAAGATTTGAGATTTTTTTTGTTGAGTTTTGCAGAATATAGCTCTCACCTCCAAAAGTCTTACATTGGGAATTTTTTTTTGGGGATTAAGGCTTTACAACAAAAACTGGAATTTCAGTTATTTTCGATTTTCAATATGAAATATTATGAGCAATACCTCTGATGTAATCAAGAGCAGTGGTTGTATTAAAAGTCAAAACAATTCGTTTTATCCCTTCCGCAGTGTCCGGATATTTTTTTTCAGCTTTTGTCCGTCGTACCTGCTGATGTACTGTTCAAAACGTACTTCATTCAATCCTTGTTCTTTTTTAAGACACTCCACAAATTTCCAAATATTGGGATGATGCGCAGCAATTTGAGATTCGAACCCTCTATGCCAACCTTCAAAACTATTATTAGTCTTAGGTAAATCCTGTAAGACGGTATTATATAAATTCCACATTGCGTGAGGGAACTGTGGTGGTCTCCGTTGACCTCTTCTTCCTGGTCGGCCAATCCAAGTATCCTCAAAATAGGTCGAAGCTGGTTCTGCTTCTTGAGGCAAAATGTCACTCTCGCACAATAGTTCGAAAACACTAACTACTTCATTTGTTGGTACAAAAGCCAATGCCGACAACATTCGTAATTTCAATGCAAAATCGACATCGACGTTATATTGGCTCTTCAATCCACTTTCTCTTTGGATTGACCAATAAATACATTGCGTAAAGTGGAAAAAGCATCCTCTAAGTCGGGCTCTTGGATACTCATTTTCAACGGATTTTATCATTGCCTTTTCAAAATCAATTGTGATTGATTGTGGTGATAATACAGGTTGTAAGTTTTTTAGATTTTGAAGGAAATTCGTGTATGTCATTTTTAATTTGTTTGGCAGCAAAGCATATACTAACGGCAGCGATGCATTATTCTTCAAGCCGTGAGTTGTGTATAGTTGATAAAATAATAAAGGAACAGCTTTAAATGTTCCATCTGAATACCAGTGCTCGCTTTGTGCTAATAATTCCAAATTCCGTTTTGTGGGAAAAATCAAAATACGATTTTCGATTGGACCGGAATCATATAGCAAAAAAGAATCTCCAACGTAGGTTCTTGTAAATTCCTCAGGGAACTGAATTTCTGCTCGGCTATTTGGGACCTTTCAAATGTTGCTGCCGGAGGCTGCGAATTCTTCTTTTTATGGAATCCAGCATTGGAAGGTTGGGTGCTGCAGCTTGACTGCAATGGCGTAAAGCTTCCGATAAAATCTGTTCAGGCGTATCATTAGAAGCTTTCGCAGTTGCACGTACTCGTTCACAGATTCTTATCGCTTCAATTGCCGCTGCATCAGCGCAATAATTATGTTCTTTCCATCTTCTAACAATTGTACTGTTGATTGTTGTAACTCGGGCAGGACACTTGAACTTTTAAAAATTCACAACTCGCTTTGCCTTTTTCGGAATATAAATTCAAGAGCCATTGTGAACACTATACTTATCAAATAACAATTAACACTTCCCGAAAGCGGCAAATGGACTGATCGTGCCTATAAATTTGTCTACTTATATATAGCTAATTGGACTCAGTAAATATGTACAACATAATACATATAATACCCATTAAGGTGTTATTAAATTATTATTCCCCAGAAAAGATTTCATTGAGAGCAAACAGGTAAAGGTTCCACTGCCATACAGATGTAATCAAATCATTATTCCCCAGAAAAGATTTCAGTGAGATGATCGAATTTATCCAAGTATATATTTTTAATCATTGTTAACTAATGATCTAGGCGAAAAAGGACTGATCCTGCCTATAAATTTGTCTACTTATTTATAGCTAATTGGACTCAGTAAATATGTACATCATAATACATATAATACCCATTAAGGTGTTATTAAATTATTATTCCCCAGAAAAGATTTCATTTAAAGCAAACAAGGTTTTACTGCCATCCAGATGTAATCAAATCATTATTCCCCAGAAAACATTTCAGTAAGGTGATCGAATCTATCCAAGTACTATAATCATGGTTAACTAATGATCTAGGCGAAAAAATGTCATTGCGAAGAAATGATGTAGGTATGAATTGTTGACAAAGAATTGTTGACGATGAATATTCCGGATACCAATTCTTTTATCCTTCTCCATGACCTTGTCAATACTATACAGAAGACATAACAAAATAAACAGCAGCTTGTGGTAATTATGTTTATTGTTAAATTGATTGTAAATTGCTCTTATTTGGTTAAATTGAACACGGAATTTTTCAAAACAAGTTTCCCACATTCCCATACAGAAAAACTTATTGAAACAAAATGTACCTAATCAGGTATAGTTTGTAGAAAATGCAGTTTCGAATTTGTAGTATTCAGTTACGCCCTCTACCTGTTGACCTGCAAATCTCTGAATAATTTCCATGTTTTTCTCGTGGTCACTTTTCTCTTATAATTTTCCATCTCAAAGTTGTACTGTAAGCGGTTGCCATAATATAGTAGACGAACATTCTCTTTTGGCCAACCTGTACGTCTTTTTTAATATATGTACAATGGATTGATCAAATTTTAGTTTTTTCGGTAAATTTATTTTAGAAATGTACCTATCTATTGCGATCGTTGGCACTTTTGAATTTCGAAAACTTTTCGATCGGGAGTTCAAGAGAAATTAAGTACAAACAAGAAAGATTTCATATTTATATTTTGTCATGGTAACGGCCTATCTTGGGTCGGAAGTATCTGGATTTAATTTTTTGAAAAGAACTTTTATGATGTGTTTGTAAATATTTTAACAAGTCATACATTTGAATTAAAAATATTAAGGCAGCTGCATGTTCGGTGAAAAGAAAAAAATGATATTTAGGTAATTAAATATTATTCTTTATAATCATGTATCATTAACATATTAGGAATATATAATTGGTGATGGATATAGAACCAAAATAATACATTTTTAGAATATTTATAAATCTTTCATCTTTGAAATAAAATAAAATTGGTTGAGACATTGTGGGCGAGAATTACTGAGTGTTTGGATTAAACAGGCTGTTTTAAATTCGAATCTCACCATTGGGATCTCTGAAACTATAGGGAAAACGAAGTGTGTTCAACAATACGCCGTTTAAAGCATTTTAAAAATTCCAGTAGTTCCGGAGATATCCGGAAAAAAACAAATTATTGGAAAATCTTTATTTTTTAATGAATTTATAAATAAATAGCACATTTACATTGCCACTTTTTCACTCTTTCCAATGGTGTTAATAGTTCAGTATTCTGATGTTTCGTCTATGTGTAACTGTCACGAACTTTTTCTTTTCTTATAGGAGCCATATTGGCATTCCACAAATTTTAATAGCCCTTGTTATTACCTTTTTGACGATGTATCATAAGTTGACCTTGTCCTAAAAATCCGAGAAATTAAATAAATTTCTTTTATAAAGTAGTTGGCTTTGATTTTTCCAATCGATGACACGTAAATGACATTTTGTGTTATTGTCAATTGCTGAGTCGTTGAAAATGGAGTTCTCCAATGATGAAAAACGAGATATGATAAAACTTTATTACAAGAATTATAGAAACAGTATGAATACATTGTAAGTGTATCATCTTAACATTTAAGTATCCCGAGAGACGACAACCCCACCGATCTTTATTCAACTTACTGGATACAAATTTAGCTGAGCATGGTTCCTTTAAAAAAACCCAGAGAAAAATCTGGAGACAGGATTGATGAAGAAACTGAAGAAATCATTATTAATGAGGTATAATTAATCTTAAGTTTTTCAAACGAGCCAAACCCATCGCGAGTTCTGTTCATTAATTTGAACACATTTGGTTGTGGTTGTCGTCTCTCGACATACATCTTAAGATGTATCCAATGTATTTATTCACACTGTTTCTAACATTAATGTAATAGTTTTATCATATTTCGTTTTTCTTCATTGGAGAAATCAATTTTCAACATCTCAGCAATTGACAATAATACATAATGTCATTTACGTGTCACCGATTGGAAAAATCAAAGCCAACTACTTTATAAAAGTAATTTATTTAATTTCTCGGATTCTTAGGACAACAGGGTCAACTTACGATACATCATCAAAAAGGTAATAAAAAGGGCTATTCAAATTTCTGGAATACCAATATGGATCCCATAAGAAAAAAAAAGTTCATGATAGTTACACATAGAGAAGTCAGGTTACAAAACTATTAAAACCATCTGAAAGTCAAAAAAGCGGCAATGTAAATGTGCTATTTATTTAAAAATTCATTAAGAAATAAAGCCAGGAAAAAAAAATTATTATCCGAAAATTCGGTTTTTTCCGTATACTACCGGAACTACTCGAAATTAAAAGAAAATAAACGACGTATTATGGAGCACATAAATGCGCAACATTGCCCCAATTTAACCATCTTCGTATTCCCTATTGTTTCCGAGATCCCAATGGTGAGAGTCGAATTTGAAACAGCCTATATATCTGTATCTTTTAAATTAAATTCAAAAGGAACCCCCAAATCCCTACCTTCGGTAGAAGCAGTCGGTATAGTTTGAGGTGTATCTTGGACGGCGCCGTCTGCATGTCTTGCTCCTTTCCTCTGGCAGTTTTAGAGGACTTGTCTCTATCAGCGTTTATATTAAAAACTACCCGCTAATTTCTGACTCTTTTCTCCTCTAGCAAAACAGACCTGATAGAGGAATGCCGAATTTTGGTGGTGGACATTTTACATTGTCCACCATGAGCGGGGATCTGGGTACTTTGTTAAATTTAAAAGAAGGAAATATGAGATGGGAAGGGAACACATTGTTAGAGAAACTTTTTACGAAGAATCTTTGTGTACATATCATCTAATTCCAAAATTACTTTTCTCCTGCGGGAAAAAACTGCGTACTTTTTTCCGGAAATATATACACATAAATATAGCGATTTAGCTTTCAATAATTTTTGCGACGCTACTTCCGCTGTTTCTCCTAAATCCGGTGAAGTCAGAGAAAACTTGAAATCAGACGTCTTTTTAGAAACAAACTGCCAATACGTTCGCAATTCTTAAATCAATTGACCGAATTAAATAGACAGATATTTGATTACTTTTAAGATTTCCTTAGCAATGCAGGTCTAATTGTCGCTATAAGTACAATAGCCTACCAGTTTAAAGCTTCGAATTTCACTTGGAAAATTTTATACCTATTGTTTTAAACCAATCAGATGCCTTGATATTGACAGGTTGCTATGACGACAACCTGAATTTCCCGAAAAATTTTCGGTCACGTGACTCAATTGCAAAATTAATATATATATATATATTTCCCTGGCTTGACAGCTGTCACATGCCGACGCCAGAATAACAAGCGTAGATTACTTTTGATAAATATTTATTTATAAACTGTCAAAAATATAAAAAATATAATTTTTGGTATAAACTTTTCGTACCGAATCTCCGCGAGCTTGAATTATTCTCCGTAAATTTTTCCTCAATTGCGAATTATTTTTAGGAAATTTACCTCGGCTGGGGCCTCGGGAAATTAAAAAAAAATAACCTTGAAATAATTTTCGGAAATTACTCAAGCTCTAGGGAGATTATAAGTGAAAATTTTATACCTGCTTTAAGCCAATCAGATGCTTTGATTTGGATAGGTTGCTACGACGACATCCTGAATTTCCCGAAAATTAAATTTTCTGACATATATATCCCCAAAAAACATTCCCAATGTAAGACTTTTGGAGGTGAGAGCTATATTCTGCAAAACTCGACAAAAAAAAATCTCAAATCTTTCGCATACGCTCAGTAAGAGCTCCACACCCATACAAATTTTTATGTTTCTTTGTATACGAATGTTGCTTTAATGGTACATTTTCATCAAGTGATTCTATCGCTTCTCACCGCCCCTAAAATTCCTTCCATGAAATTACAACTTGACGTATTATATTCATAACCCATTGTTCCACTAAATATGGACTAGCATTTCCAGTCACCTGCTCACTTTAAATGATAAAATTGTCACTACCTTGCATACATGCTTGAAATGAATGCACTATATTCCGTCTTGGAAATGAAGATGAAATAAAACAGAATTAATATCGCATATGAACTTATATTCGTTTTTACGAACTTCATGTGTATATTTAACTATATGGTCAAGTTCTAAAGAGTTCTATTGGGAGAAAAAATCAACTTTGTTAGTGATCTACAATATTTTTACACACATCAAAAATATAAAAGTGCAATACGATCTATTTCTTAATATACAGGGTGTTTCAAATATATTCACAGGACTTGAGGATGTGATAGTTCGTCCAAAAATATATAAAAAAAGTTTAATTAACTTACAGTTTGAAATGCGTCATTTTCGAGATACCTACAGGGCGTTGAAATACTGTTGTTCGTGACCTCTAAACATAAAATTGATTTTTCACGAAAACGGTCGAATTCAGAGCTCACGACCAAAAGTTTTTTTTGTAGAAAGCATTGGCGGATCAAATGGGCTTCTCAAAACTGTAATTTTTCCATTGGCGTAGGAAATGGGGAGAAAAACACGCAACGATATTCTAGAGGATAAGTTAATATTTTTTTTTTCATTTTTTTGGACGAGCTATCACATCCTCAAGTCCTGCGCATATATTATGAAACATCCTGTATATTTATACCTAATGAAAATAATTGCTAACACCGTATTAAGGAGACTTAGAAAGGCGTGAAGTATGTATAAAACTTATTATGAGTTGAAAAAAAAATTAACAACTAATGTTTCAACGTCATGGAAGGAATATTGGGGGCGGTGAGAAGCGATAGAATCACTTGATGAAAATGTACCATTAAAGCAAAATTCGTATACAAAGAAACATAAGAAGTTGTATGGGTGTGGAGCTCTTACTGAGCGTATGCGAAAGATTTGAGATTTTTTTTGTCGAGTTTTGCAGAATATAGCTCTCACCTCCAAAAGTCTTACATTGGGAATGTTTTTTGGGGATACGGATTTTTTTTGGAAGTCGCTTAACTGTCTCGGACCAACTTTAATTTTCAATAATCATATTGATTGTAAATACAAATATATATGTATATACAAGGTGGCTCACGGTCGATGGTACCTTAGACGTTTACGGAAGACGGAACATAGGATCGTTCTGAAAGTTTGGTTGTTCAAGTAATTGCTCCTAATCTATCTATCTAAAATATTTTCATCGATGCAGCGTTGTCGCTTATACCAAAAAGTAGCAGCATCTTTGTTTTTTCAAATAGAACACCCTATATATTAATGCGTTGTGCATTTGTCCTCACTTTCTTAATATTTTTGCCACACTTACTTACACCTACCTTTAACGGTTCTCTATTATTTTCCATATTTTTTATCCAAAACATAGCTCGAATTAAATGTTTATTTCTGCGTTATTTCAATTCCTAGGAATTTGTCCTGCGTTATACAGCGTCGTTCAAAATGTGTGATTTTACTGCTAGATACAAAAATGCATTTTTTTAAATGGAACATTCTGTATATTATGAAATATCCTGAAAGATACCTAAATTTCCTTCGATTTGATGTATCATGTTCCTATAGTAGCCAGAATTCCGAGATAAGAGCAATTGTCTAAAAAAATCAAATTATATTTCTCATATTTATCTAGGTTGCTATTAAATGTCATCATAGTACATGGCATAATGAAAATTTGACAATTAGTGTATTATTAATAATACCTTTGAGTATTTCTCAACGTAAGTGCTTTGAAATGAATGAAATAACAATTCAAACGAAGTTCTAATGAAATTGTTTATTCTTCATGGAAAATGTATGGAAACTATCGCAACAACGTGCAGATAATTAAATGAAACGTACTTTGATTTACATCCAATGAACAAGAGGAAGTTTGTACGATCACAAAATAATTTCATTAATTATCTGTTAAAATTTAGAAATGGTTCATAATTAGTTTTCAAAATGCCGACCATTGGCTTCCAAACATTTCAATTTCCGTTTATATGTAGATATAGTTGTAGCCCTCCTTATTTCACTGGCATCTAGTTCTTCAATGCAGTTGATTGTCCATCCATAATGCGCCCGTACAAGTTTACTAAATTTCTAGCTCTAAAACCAGAAGATCATCAAAGTAGGGTTCACGTTTGCAAAACAATCCTATTTCGCATTCAAGAAGATTCTAAACTCTTAAAAAAAATTATTTAGACAAACGAATCAAAATTTTCCATAGAAGGATTTTTTATAGAAGGAACGGGCATCTCTGGGCTGATCAAAATCCAAATATTGTCAAGGAAATGGGATTTCAGGAGAAGTTTAGTTTCAACGTATTTTGCCTTAAAAAGGATCACCGAATAAGTTTTCTTATTTACGATGAACCGTTGAATTCTGAGAAATATTTGGAAATTCTAAGGTCAGTTGTGAACGACTTCGTGGACAATCTGTCATTGGAAGAGTGTCGTTGCGATAGTTTCCACTCATTTTCCATGAAGAATAAACAATTTTAATAGAACTTCGTTTAAATTGTTATTTCATTCATTTCAAATCACTTACGTCGAGAAATACTTAAAGATATAATTAATAATGCACTAATTGTCAAATTTTCATTATGTCATGTACTATGATGACATTTAATAGCAACCTAGATGAATATGAGAAATATAATTTGATTTTTTTGAAAGCTACTTAGGTATAGGAACATGATACATCAAATCAAAGGAAATTTAGGTATCTTTTAGGATACTTTATAATATACAGGGTGTTCCATTTAAAAAAAACGCATTTTTAAACATGTTTTTATCTAGCAGTAAAATCACACATTTTGAACGACCCTGTATAACGCAGGACAAATTTCTCTATTCAGAATCCATAAACACTATCTCGATGACCTACTAACCATCGATCATGAGCCACCCTATATATATACCGGGTGTCCCACTAAGGTCAGCGAGGTAGGATAATAGGGAAACCGTGAACCCTACGACGGGAAAAAAATTCATAAGTAAATCGGCTAAAAGAAATTCAGCAAAGATATTTTCACATTTCTAAAATGGCCGCTAGGTTGCGTAATTACCATGGTATAAATTAAATTTAACTTTTTCTCAAAAAATCGATGCATTAACGTATTGTTCTAGTACCGGGAATGGAAAGTTCATGAAATTTTGCGTAATTTTGGTCTGCATACTTTTTCGTATTTTTGATTATAAGGGTGGAGGGAGCTGGGAGACAGTACTTTCTTAAATCGCTGTAATCTCCTAGATGCGTTATCCAAATTTAACGACTTTAGTCTTGTCTGAAAGATAATTCAACGCTTATTTCAAAAATAATGTGTACGCAAATTCACACTTTTACTCCTAGAGGGCACTGAATAACCAATATTCACTTTTCATCGTTTTTTGTAAAAAATTAAATAGCACGATACATTTTTGTCTTACTGGTATTAAAAGCCATATAAATAGCCACAGTTTAGGGACGCGATATCTTTACTCGTTTTTGAATTATTGTAAAATGTAATCTAAAACGAAACAAAAATACTGATAGACTGATTAGAAAGAAAATAAATAAAAATGTTTTTCTGCTTCTGTTAGAAAATAGCAAATCCGAAACCAGCACATAGTTGTTATCATCACTTGTTGTTATGAGCAGTGGCGTGCGGTGGAATCTTAAGTAAGAGAAGCACATACAGTACACATTTACGAACACTCTTTTTACATAATTGTCCAAAGTTTTCAATGTTATCCCCAACAGCCGAAGCTGACGGTAGTTTTGTGTCCATGTCCGTATTATTAAAATTATTAATTCACTCAAATAATTATTTTTTTGTTTTACTTTACGTTGTTATTAATCCACTAATATTGCTTAAATAGATAATTATGTTTTTTTTCTCGTTTATTCTTCCGACAAAAAACCATTTGGTTCTATGGCCCCAATTATTTTTTCATCAAAAATTTATTTTACGCTAACTTAAGAACGAATAAAGATAATCCAATGGTCTATCGGCAAAGTAAAATTGCGCAGCTATCAACATTTTTAGGGATATTATGATTAAAGTACCTAAAGAAATAGTTTTTTTACTCAGTGGTAACCTAACCTAACCTAACTGAATAAGCAATAAGTAACTTATATCTTTAAATAGGTAGGTAGTGATAATGATTATTACTTTCTTAATAAAACCAAAATATCAATTTTACATTAACTCAAAAACGAGTAAAGATATCGAGTCGCGGTTTTCGCCAAAATGTAGCTAATTATGTGGCTCTTAATACCAATGATTAATAAATGTATCATGTCATTTAATTTTTTAACAAAAAAATATGAAAACTGAATATTGGTTTATCAGTGCCCTCTAGGAGTAAAGTTGTGAACTTGCGAACACATCCGACATTATTTTTCAAATAAGCGTCGAGTTATCTTTCAAACATGACTAAACTTATTAGATTTGGATAACGCGTCTAGGAGATTACAGCAGTTTAATAATGTACTCCCCCCACCCATATAATCAAAAATACGAAAAAAGTGTGAGGACCAAAATTACGCAGAATGTAATGGACTTTTCATTTCCGGTACCAAAAAAATACATTAATATTTCGATTTTTTGTGAAAAATTTAATTTTAATCTATACCACGGTAATTACGCCCTTTTAGAAACTTGAAAATATTTTAGCTGAATTTCTTTTAGCCGATTTACTTATGAATTTTTTTCCCGAAGTCGTAGGGTTTACGGTTTCTCTATTATCCTACCTCGCTGACCTTAGTGGGACACCCGGTATATATATGCTGCATCTTTCTTTTCAGCGCTTGCCAAGAAATTAAATGTAATGTTACAGATCTTGAAGCATATTTGCACAACATTGATAATGGTAGCAACATTACCATTATTGTTGAGGACATGAATATAGATACCCTAAAAAAAATGTGAAATCGCGAATAACTACATACTGACTCTCTCATCCTTTAATTAATATCTCATAAAATATTAGCTATAAACATAAAGTCATATTGATAAATTGACATTGTTTTTCCATTTTGATCTGAAAAATAGATTAAAATTATAAACATTCCATAAGAAAAAACAAAGTTGTGTAGAGTTCCAACTATCTAGAAACACCCGGTATAATTGAAAATATTTTTATGTTGTAGAATGTTTAAAATACGATTGGGTTAGTTAAAGACATTTTCTCCTAATCTTTACAATAACCCCGTAATCGTCCGAATACCTACGCACTCCTAATCTTCCACCTTGTATTTCATAACTTGAAATGTACCTAGATATTTATCAACAGCGGCCCGCGTCTAATTATAAAAAAGCTATATCGTGTGATCTGAACCAAAAGCTAAAACCAAAAAAATGTATGCACGAGTAGGCAATGTTAGAAGAAATATAACTAGGTATCAAATTTTAATTAATTAATTAATGACCCACAGCGTACGAAAACCATTGACTAATAGAATAACGAAAACGTCTAATTCATGATCGCTCTGCCATCTCTTAGTAAATAGATGTATTAACATTAAGGATTGCAGTTCTATATACGTCTCTGTTCTCTGCTACTGCTACATCTACCTCATTGTTGCCATTTAGTATAGTCACAGACAATCTATTTCAACAAGTATAGTAGTGGTATACGTTTGACAAATATTATTGGTTTATTAGTGCCTTAAAAATCTACCACTTTCAAATAAGAGCGAAGAAGTATGCATGTTTTTAAGTAATAAATGATTTTACAATCATGATAATAATTAATTTGTCAGTTTCACTTAGGTATTTATCCGGTATCTATATCAGTTAGGTATTTAAAAACAGGTAAAATCTTAGCACCGGCAACACCCTAGAGTCTTGAAAATAATAAATTGCGAAATCCGTCTATTTGGTTTTACATATATTGATAATATAATTACTACAGCCTTTTGCGAGTTGAAAACATTTTCAAATGATTACATATCATTGAAGGATTGTATTAAATAGAATATCTCGTTAATTTCAAGCCATATATTTAAATTAATCGGGAAAAACCATTACGTAACCTTGATAATCCAACATTTTTCTGTAAATAATGCTTCTGTACGCAGAAGTGAGAGATACCGCTCTCACCTCTGCAAACTACAGTTTGCATTGATATATATTGTAATATTTCTTCAATATTAAATCATCGTTTTTCCCGTCACAGGAAAATAGTGTATTGTACACGGGAAGAATATGCGATTTCAGCTAAAATCAAATAATTTTAGCCCTTATAATTATACATTTATTAAAATAACTATTTTCAGGTTTTCAAAGATATATAACAATCGGTTAAAAAATGTTTTGTTTTTGAACAAAATAAGAGAATATGATTTTGGTATAAATTTAGCGACATGGTTTTGTAAGTTATAAGGCAAACTACATTAAGTTTAATTATTTCGTAGATGGCATTTGATAACAAAATATGTCATATTTTTTTATTTTAGAAAACTTTACTCTCTTGTACCCACACCCTCTTGGAAGCGAGATTTGATTAAATAAGTTTATATATCCATGACCTATTGAATATTTTCACTTAAATGATGGAACCAACTTAGTACTAAAGAATTATATATTTATTTTCTACCCAATATTATACTAAATTTTAGTAATTTCAGGCTATTACTTTATCGTGATGGTTGTTGAACAAAAAATATTCCATAGAGAAGTCATAAAAAATTATACCCAGGTACCTCATTATTTTCCTTGTAGTCGCTGTGAAAACTAACATTTCCAAAACATGCCATCTATCTACGTGATACAGCCGAAGAAATTAGTATTCAATTCTAATTTATTGAGCAGCATTCACATAAGTCTAGTCTTAATTTGTTTTTTTCTTTTGTTAGGAGCCTGGAACGAAGATGGAAAAGGGGAAAGTAACTGGGATCGCTTCGTTCATTCTAAATCGGAGTTGATAAAAGATCAGTCAACAGGTGATATTGCTTGTGACTCATACCATAGAATAGATGAGGATATAAAAATACTTATGGAGCTCGGGGTGAATCATTATCGGTTCTCGCTAGCCTGGACAAGGATTTTACCTAAAGGTATAAATACAGAGAAACTATGAAGTAGTAGGAACTTTCAAGGTAACTTTGAAAATATTCAACGTAGACTGATGAAAAAAATTAAACTAAGCTATATGAGTTATATGACTAATTAAATCCATTTCATTGGTATTGTCTCCCATAATATAGGCACTCAAGTTATTTAATCAAAATAAAGTAAGTACTTTACTCCCTTGGTAATCATCTACTATTTATTATAGATGTCTTCGAATGCATATGGAGACAAAATAAGCGAGTAAAGTAATATATCGTGGAAACTAGGTACTCATTATAATGACTTCTTCCTTAAAACCTTAAAGTCATTGGGGAAGTTCAAATGTTTTTTAAATAAACATCTGTAACTTCAAAACAGCTGGACGCATAAAAATAGATGTCGCGTTGTGATTGTAATTTGGTGATTTGCCTCAAGAGAACATTTTTCGTTATTAGAACAGACATTACAAAATCTCTTAAAAAATTAAACCTATTGATATAATTTTTTTGACACAATAAAATAGAGAAATGGTGCCCAATCATTCTAGGATACCTTGTACCTAACCTAAAATATCGGAAAATGTTTTTCAATAATTTCTCCAAAATTTTTAACATGAATGCTGTAGTTTTATATTTATTCAAAAAAATATTAGATATAACTTTATAGACTTGGAAATAAAAATATGAGAACCAGCAATGGTTGTTTTTATATATATAAAATTGGTATAAAACATGCTTAGGTGCATATTAACAAAACAGGGTGTTCATCTTAAAACTTCCACCTCGGATTTACCGAGATGCAATTCAAAGAAAATCACTGAAATATGTAAAAAACTATTATTATCATTTTTAACCCAAATTTGGAATTGGCCTTCTCTTACCCCCTGATCCCCAGTAACTACCCCCTCAAAAATCTTAAATATTAGCAGATATCCTATGATACCTTATTCAAAATGTCTCTTCATTTATTTTCTATTGGCTTTTGCTTTTTAACATTAGAATAAATGTGTCCCTCAAGGTACAATCAAAGGACTTCCTAAAAATCGATAATTCAAATCATGAATACGGCAAGTGCGAGTGTGACTTGATTAAATTAGTCAGAAGTCGACAACTAGCTACAAATGACAATACGTTTATACACACAAAAGTCAATAACAACCATTGAAATCGATACTAGGGATGTTGAAATATGTTTCCTCTTCTTCCTTGCAAAACATTTATTTATACATGTTGTGCTTCCTATACAAGCAGTGTCCTGTTGGAATCGCCCCCAGACGTTGTTTCTCACTTTAACTGATAGATCGAGCGATAGATTAGCCGAAGGGCTTCTTAGGAATAATTTAGCTTGTCTCTATCCAGGGGTTTCTTGCCACCTGCCACCTGCGTCTGCTTATTTATCCACCAATGAATGCACCCCTTAGCAATTCCATAGGAAGGTTCTAAAAAGCTTGTTCTGAGAATAAATGTTTTTTTTTGGGGAGGGAAATAACATACCTACATATATGAATGAAAGATAAATCGACCAGTTTATTCTGATCCAAGTGTAATTAGCTCATTGATGCGTGATAATGCATTAAATCAAACTAGTTTAATGTCACTTTGAGTTTTGGTTCAGGAGATTATCGGAACCAAACTGCCACTATTGCCAGATTTTCTACTGAACAGATCTGAAATAATTTCCAATATTCTCTTTCGGCTACTTTGGTCATTATTTTTTTACTGCTGATCTCTACAGAGAGTAGTTTCTGCGATACAGAAACTTGCACGCTTTTTTGGCCACTCTGTAGTACGGTCATATCTCATATAAATTCATTTTCTGATTTTATAATATCTAATGAGTGTGGAAAAATTATTAGGTACACCTGACGTTATCAGCAGACCTGGTGTCCAATATTACAAAAAACTTCTCAAGAAATTGAAGCAAAACAACATTGAGCCATTTATTAGTCTCTTTCACTGGGATACGCCACAGGTCTTTGAAGACGATGGTGGTTTTCTCAATGAGACTATTATAGAAAGATTTACAGAATACGCAAGAACTTGTTTTGAATTGTTTGGTGACGACGTAAAGTGGTGGGCCACTTTTAATGAACCTAAGCAGATTTGTCTGTCTGGGTAAGTAGTAAGTAGGGATTAGAATTTGTGAAGTTTACAATACGTAAAATACAACGAACAAAACCAATGAACAAAGAAGTCTACAAGACATAATTTCATAATGAAAGTTTCGGAATAAATTCAGGCTCAGTTGAATCATGTGTGCCCGAATTGATCTGCAAGGCGCCCGGGGTGATAGGGCTTAGAAGGTAGATAAGCTCTGTGTCACCGCCAAGTGGAAGATATTAATTTTCAATATACCCAAATGAGAGCCTATTTAGATGAGCATTAGGTGCCAAACTCGCAAAATTGAGTACTAGTAAAGACGATCAGTACCTATATGAATATGAAAGTGTTTACGTGAAGCATTAAGGAATGAATCAAATAATCTCTCCTAAGGTGGCAGGACCAACTAGGCAGAATCGGTTCAGATCCATAACATTATTCAGTACCGATTTTGTACTAATTACCACCGCCATCTGTTTTCAAACACGTGTACTTATTGATCGACCCCCGTATGAGGTTCCAAGATTTCAAGAATATTCAGGCAGATATTTTTTGTTAATCCCGCCATTATGAGTTTTGTTAGATTATTTTGGTATATTTTTTTAGGTAGCCATGAAATCAATAAAATTATTAATGGTTGTAGATTTCCATTCTCGAAGTGGAGTGAAATGGTGAGACCAAAAAAACACAAAGTCTTCTCCACAGTTTATTATTAAAGGTTAATTACTGATGAGACATGTTGATTTTTAATAATAAGACGTTTGCGCATTTATTAACAGAAAAATAGATTGAATAAAATCAGAAATCAGTTTCGAACTCCCTCTTCCCATTACCAAAATTTTCTGGAATGGTGGAGAGAATAGGCATACTAATTCGCAAAATAGTGGGTTTTCTTCGTGCAGCACGAGACAATAAATTTATTATTTAAGTATTTTGGTGCGCGCTTTCGGAGGAAAGGATAATAATTAATTGCTTCCAATTCATTAAAAAATCCTGAACTTAAATTCATTGGCTACATGGGGTGCACAACTGAGCCTGAGTTTATTTTTATATTTATATTATCTAAGAGTCCTTCTGCCTTGTTTACAGTTAAGTCAAATAATTTTAGCTAGTTAAATTGATATATTCATATCATCGTAGATATGGCCTTGGCTCATTTGCACCAGGCATCAAGGATCCAGCAGTTTCGGAGTATATTTGTGCTCATAATCTTTTAAAAGCACACGCAAAAGTTTACCATCTTTTCCACGATAAGTTTAAATCCTTAAAAAACGGTAACCACAACAAAACATTATTAAGACAACTGATTGCAATACATAATCTAAACTGATAAGTTGAAAGCTATAATCTTCCAGGTAAAATTTCAATAACCATCGATAGCGCATGTTTGCTCCCAAAAACAAATAGTACTGAAGATAGAGCTGCTGTTGAGAGAGTTTTAGATTTTCTAGTGAGTTATGCATTTGTGAAAGTGTTACCTATTTTCTTGATAATATAAATTAATTATTATTCAGTTTGGTTGGTTTGCCAATCCAGTATATATCGGCGACTACCCTGAAACAATGAAGACTCGAATTGCAGCACGCAGTTTGGCGGAAGGATTCAACAAATCTCGCCTGCCCGAATTCACATCCGAAGAGGTAGATTACATTAGAGGTACTTACGATTTCTTCAGCCTTAATCAGTATACTGCTTCGTTGATAAGTGCATTACCCGAGATAGGAACGGTAAAACTAAAGCCAAGTAGAATTGGAGATATAGCTGTACTCCCTAGTCATGATCCTGGTTGGGAGGTCCAGGGAAATGGTTGGGCAGTAAGTAATTAATATAACTAGATATCACCACAAATATTCCTTTGTTCTGATTTATAGATATTGTTCGATTCAACAGTTCAACAAGACATAGCTTTTATTTCTAAGCAAATTCGTTTTAAATATATCACACTATTATTTCAACATCCAAGTGTGGCCTCCTTCGCCGATTTAAGTATGGTACGCTGTTTTGCTATTTAATGACATAAAACAAATTAATAATCAAAAATATTTATACAAGAAGATTATTCACAAAGAAATTCGTGACCATAGAAATATATGACAATTATTTTATAGCATAATTGCAATTGAATAATTCAAAGTTCTCCATGAAATAATGGTACATAAATGATTTGTTTTGCTCGGTAATAAAATTCAAATTCAGAAAATTATTGTTAAATTTCCAAATCATAATCATTTGAACTATCAATTGTTTTAACTTTTGATTATC
Source organism: Crioceris asparagi (assembly GCA_958507055.1). Lineage (NCBI taxonomy): Eukaryota > Metazoa > Arthropoda > Insecta > Coleoptera > Chrysomelidae > Crioceris > Crioceris asparagi. The sequence goes on from OY293826.1 coordinate 31,511,348, forward strand.
TATATATATATATATAAGTTGTGCTTTCTAACAGATGCCGTCATAATCGTAATCAAGAACTTAGTCGTATATTATTATAAGTACTAAAGTATAATAAATACTCTCATTTGAAATTATTCCATGAAACAATAATAATTAAATTCTATAAATAGAAGAATAGAATTCATATGTTACAATTGTAATTCAATGATTTGACTTAATATTCAATAATAATATGAATTTAGCACTATAATAATACATACATTTTTTCAAATGTTAGACAGGCTTGAAATTAATTGGGCAATTTCAATATTGTAACTTATCGAAATATAAAGCAATTGAGTTACCTATTATTTTGACATGATATAATAATAGCATGAAACCAATACCGTAAGTATAAAAAATATGATAAATGTTGGTTCTATATATTAATAATAATTCTTGGTGCCATGGGACCTAGGCTAGGGTCAGTCTATAGTGACTACCTTGACTGTTCCAGGCAATACCATATCAATTTTGATGTTGCTTGATATGAGTTCAGCGCTCAAGATATTTAAGTTCCTCAGCAGATGAATCTCTACCACGTTGCGGCTTTTGTAGTCCTTGCAGGTTCCGTTTTTTTTGTAAACGCAATTAGCGTTTTTTGACGATTAACTGAGAGCTGCCTGGAATTCCTCCTCGTATAACTATGGCTAGATCGGCCGCGTACCCCGGACAATGAATGCCTTCGTTAGGCAACCTAACTAGAAAAGTGTCTACTAGAACTGCCCACATAAGAGGCGATATTATGCCTCCTTGGGGACACCCTCTGCCCACATCTGCCGTGATGAATGGCTTTGGCGTGGCGGTCGCCCAGATATTATGTTATTTAAATTCCCAACGTATTCAATATGAAATATCTACAACCACATGAGCTTATCCTGCAATATTTTTTAATGTAAAATAAAAGATTTGCTTAGGAAATAATTGCTCTTCTTTAGTGTAAAATTTATATTTTAAATATTCTTAAGTCTCCTTATTTCAATGTTGTATGTAGTTTAATTTAATGCATGCTAATAAATAGTTCAGTTCATTTCAGTATAATTATATGAATATCAGTTTTTACCTGTGGGGCCAATAAAGTAATAATTATCATAAACCTCTTGTTGACACTTTTGACACTATAAACCAAATTTTCACTGGATATATAACACCCAAAAATACACCAACACTATTTCAATTCTCTTATCTATCATGATTCTCTTTTAGATTTATCCACGTGGATTAAGAATTCTTCTGAAAGCTCTGAAGGACAAGTTTAATGATCCTCCTATATTTATAACTGAAAACGGTCTTGGCGATTTTGGTGGACTAGATGATGACATCAGAGTATCTACAATAATTGTGAGTAAATATTAAGTATTTTTTAAAGCGTTATAAGTTATTATTATAATTTTAAGGAAACTATTAGTAATATTAGAGATTCTATAGAAAAAGATCACGTTAATGTTATTGGTTACACTCACTGGACCTTGATGGATAACTTTGAATGGGCTGAAGGCTACACGTAAGTGAAGTTAATATTTGCTTAAATCTTAATTGGGTCTCTCTTAAGGATTGGGCAAACTGTCGCGTTCAGAACCATGAATGCCATTTGACATGAGTTTGCATATTTGATAATCAATAAAGTTTGAAAATAATAAAAATAATTATGGATTTTATTGATAGATAAAGATGAACACTAATACTATCAAAAGGCAGAGTTAACTCTTAATAATGAGTCGAACGAGTTCTTTCTTCCACTCAGTACTAACTGTCTGACCAACGTTCCACTAATTTTTGTAAGGTGGAAAGATGTAGTGTATAGATTTTCTTTAAATATAAAATATATCGCCATTGATCCCTGTCATTCCACAGGTCCTCGCCTCATTCTTGGTCTCCCCTCTTTCTTCTATCTGCTGGTGTCCAAGTAAGAATTTGCTTAGGGAGTCGTTATTCCTCTATCATTTGGACATGTCCGTACCACCTTAGTTGTTTTGTTCTTATTTCGTCTGTTATCGTGTGTTCCACTTTCATGGTTGCTCGTATTGTTTCATTGGGGGTTCTTTCCACCCTCGATTTTCCTGCCGATCTTCGCCAGAAGTTCATTTCTGTTGCCTCCAGCATTCTTATAGTTTGTTCTTTTAGGTGTTTGTTTCGCTTTGGAATTTTCCCATAAGATATTATTTAGCATAGCAATAGCCTTTCTGCCTTGGGTGTTCCTGTCTTTAATGGTGTAATCTAATGTTCCACTGTCTGAAATATTTAGTCCCAAGTATTTGTTTGACATGACTTGATGATTTGTCCGTCCTCTAAGAGAAGATCTTGTACTCCGCCAACACACATGTGCTCTGTTTTTGATACGTTCACTTCTAATCCCCATTTCTTATATTATTCAATAAGTTTTCGAGTCATATATTCTATGTCCTCGTAGTCTTCCGCCATCTGGTCGTCTGCAAAGCTAAGGGTGTATATGTTTGCATTGTTAAGGGGTATGCCCATAATGCCGCATTTTCTCTTCCATATCTTTAGTGCTTGTTCGAGATATACCTTAGAGTGGGTGACAGGCAGCATCCTTGTTTGAGGCCCTTATCCGGCGAAAAACCGTTTGACATTTTTGTGCTGGTCTTGACTTTAATGTGGCAGTTTCTGTATAGCTCCTCTAATGACCTTATCAAGTTAACGTTCAGATTTGTCCCGTCTAATGCCTCCCAAAGTTTTAACAGAGGGATACTGTCTCATGCTTTCTTGAAATCTACGAAGAGGAGATGGACTTCCTGGTACGAAGATTATAAAGATATTTTCACTGAAAATAGGGAGAAAAGTAGGACCTTTCCACTCGCAGATTATTGTCGCAGATAGGGATGTCCTTCTTCTGTGCCGTGGTGCGTATACGATTTTTTTCACCTTGATCAAAAGATGGACCTCTCACCATAAGTATTTTTTTTGAAGTGAAAGTTTTATAGCGTAGTCAAATCTATTTCAACATGTCACAAAATAGCGACACGAAATTGGTATATTTCAATTTAGAAATCTAGGAAAAAAAAACAATTTTCTCCCCCTAGCTCCAACACAGCAGTCTTATACATTATCCATTAAGCCAACCCAACTTTTATGCTTAGTCGGAAGCTTGGCTACTTCTAGCATTCACGTTTTATAACATCTCCTATCAAATAGAAATAGACTTGCGGTACAGTTAATTGGAAAAGTTATTGAAATTTTAGAAGGAAGGAAATTACATTACCCCTTATGAGTAGAGAATTTAAATACATATTGTTACAGGTACAAAATAGATGGTGGTAATTTTAATGATCTTATAAATCTTATGTAAACTTGAGTCAATCAATTTTTGACTAATTCTCTATAGATATCCTAAAACATGATATTTTATAAAATACAAATAATATATATGTAATTTACAAACAAATCGTAGCAGAACACCTTTTCGTGATATTATAGGTTTTTTCTGTCTACGTTTGTTTCATATTACGGATAAATGAGAATTTAGTAGATTTCTGTTTTCCCAAAGAATTGTTTCGGTATGACAAAACGAAAACTAAAAAACATTGGTGATTCGCGGAGTGACAGTGAAATGCACAAACTGGAACCAAAAACTGTGGCTGAACGGTGTCGTGATTATCGAGCCCGGAAAAAACTTTTGAATAATGCTAGTCTTAATTTGCCGCCTATATAAGAAAGCTTTGCTCGAGAGTGGTATTCCGTCTCATTTTCTTGTTGAAACAGCTGTAGAAAGTGGGACTCCTTCTAATTATTTTGTCGGAACAGCGCTACAAATTGATGATCGAAGTGTACATTCAGACGATTACGAAAAATTGACTGCTTCAGGACCAAGCAATCGACCAAGGCTCAATTTTAATATACTAAAAACTTCTTACAACAATTTTAATCTGCATGAAAGTGCTCACGAAGCGTTCAAATATAAATTCTTGGAAAACTCATTTGGATTGCCATGCTCTATTTGCGGTAAAGTTTGGTTCGAAAAAGATTGAAAATCGCCTTCTCCAAAAAATTATGAAATTCTAAAAATGTTAGTGCGAGGAAACTTCATAGATCTGCTCAAATTATGTTTCAGCTGCATGCACTCAGTCAATAAAAATGATATACTGGCATTATCAGTGCACAATGGCTTTAAATATCCAAAAATACTATCCTACTTGCCTCCCTTAGATCTTGATTCTGAAAGTCTGATTTCTCCAAGAATGCCATTTATGCTGATTCAACGATCACGGCATTTACATGGCCAATTAGGAATTTTGGGACAAGTTTTTAATGTTCCAGTAGAAGTAAATACCATGGTTAATCGCCTACCAAGGAACTTTGATAATGATTAGTGGTGTATCTGTCCACATCAAGCGAAAAAAAAATCATAAATCGAGCTAATTAGTTGGTGTCGTGAATAAAAGGAAGATTAAAACGTGGCTGAAATCTCTCATAACTACACTGCTTTACCAACGATATGAGATTGCTATTGACGATACCTTTCACTCAAACAACGCCATTGTCAGTCACATAGAACAACCAGATGAAATCAGCGAGCACATATCAATTGAAGAAAGTCTCACCGCGCAACAACAAATTTTTCTATGAAATGATGAGCAATATTTGAGGATCGCGCCAGTAGAAAGAAATGTTCCTTATAGTTTGTTGTTCATTGAACATGCTGAAGAGCTTTCTTTTCCCAAAATATATTTGGGAAAATTTCTTAGCTTCAGAGAAAGTGTAAGCGTTACACCATTCATGATGGCCACGAGTCAGTTAAGGCGTTCTCGATTTTATGTCAAAATCTATTTCAGAAATCGTGGCAGCCCTCATTCTCATATTCTTATGTGGCTTGACTGTGCACCAGAAGATCCATTAGGGGCCGATTATCAAGATGCAATTGAATTAATTGATCAATTACTTTGAGTTTCATCCACAGACGCTTCAGGGAACATACACTTACAGACTCACAAGCATACTTTTACTTCATACAGGAAAAAAGTAGCTAACGTGCCCCAAAAGTCAATTTGAACCTCCGTTTATGCCTTGCTGATCGACAGTTATACTGACACCAATGCAAAAAAACGCATCATTTATTTAAAGATCTAATCTGATAAAATTTTAAACTCTATAAGTGTGATAAACCCGTTGTTATAATTATTTTTAATAAATATTAGACTATATTTGGCCTGAATATTATTACTGATCAAAGAGTATTTTCTTGATTGTTGTTGTTTCTTCCATAGTTATAAAATGAATATTTCTTTTTATTTTTGCAGCTTAGATTATTTATTTCTGACAGCATTTCAACAACTCTTCTTGATAAATTTAATTACAAAATTAATCATTAGTACCAAACTATTTTTTTATACGTAATAAAATAATGAGAGATCGTTTAAAGTTACTTATATAGGTACATGGCGCTACTTCCAACACTTAAGCAACTTTAATCTTAAATATACAAATGTATTTTAAGCTTTCGTAAAAATGTCAGCAATTTGTTCTTTAATATTAATACTAATTAAGTTTGCAGTCTTGCCAATGCATTGATAAAAACATTTTCTTCTGATTTCAATGTGCTTCTTTTCTTTTATATGTTGCTGCTGAATTATCAAGGTATATTTTTGTTGGTTTAATCCAAGAACGTTAAGGTAGTTACAGCGTTAATTCGTTTCCGACAGATTTCTTTTTAATTTCAGTTCTATACGGTTTAGAATGCCTTCTTTCCTATACCAAAGTTTCAATATGATTCACCGTTTTGTAATAAAAAAAATGATATATTTATTTTCCATTTTTTACATAGGTGAGATAGAGCCAATGTATTATTTCACCACATTTTATTTCTTTTCGCTTAAACTTCCCGGAAGATGTCGATGAAAAACTATTATATTATAAATTAAACCTTGATAAAAATGTGTATTAAAATTCAACGGGATTCATCGTTCCGTTTTTTTAATATAAGTTTTTGAAGTGTAGTATCTCCGAAAATTTCGTATTATACACTTATGATTTTGGTGATACTTGGCAACAGCGCTAATCTTGACTAGATAGTAACGCAGGGCGAATATGAACCGGAAAAAATAACACATTGATTCAAGTAAATTTTGTATTATGAGAAATTTACACGAACAAACAATTTATCAATATAAAATCATAAGCAATAAAATTATTCATAGTATCACAGACCTGTGGTCTTATATAGATAACTAGACAATAAAATTGGAAAACAAAATATTGCGAATATTTACGATTTTCCTGAAATATATTCTTCAATGAAAAGCTGCGCCATCTATCAGATGCAATTGTGAATCTAAACTATTCTCGAATCCTCTTCAATATTCACAAAAAAATCCATTAAAATTGGTTCAGTCGTTTAGGAGGAGTTTAGTCACATGCACACGCACAGAAAATTTTTATATATAAAGATTACAGTATATAATATAGGTACAGTATTACACACATGACACTTAAATTTTTTGTAAGAAGCAAATATTTTTTATCAAATCATTTTCTGCTTGGATTTCCTTTTCTCGCCTTAGATATATCAAAATGTTGTAGCTTCTCTAGCATTCCCTTTTTAATAAATCTATATCATATTCAAATTTTAAATTTAATATAATAACGGCTCAGTAACTAACCTACTAATCTTACCTACTTGTGCCAGAAACTTGACAATTCTACGTTGCCACATTCCGTCTCTAATGAAAAATATATCAAATTTAGTGTGAAAAATGAACTGTACATAGTCAAAAGTTTTTGACAGATGTTATCTTTGAAAATAATAAATAAATTAAAAATATTGTCGTACTCTTTATTGAAGATGTTCTTATAAAATAAATATATAAATATTGACATATTTTCCAGAAATGTTGACGCATAGAACCTCATACTTTTGTCATTGGCTATCTCGCGATGACTACCTTAAACCTGAAAGGATGGTCCAATCGAGCAAATGTGTCTGTCGGTCAAATACTACGCTGTGACGTAATGGCGCAACCTCGCCGATCGGCTTCAGGTTAAATGTTCCTATCGGCTACTAAACGGATATTGCATTTTGTAACTCGAAGTTCTCCTAGTATTATAATTGCTTATGCATATATATATTATGCATTTTAAAACAAATATTTTCATCATCATATCAGCACAATTATTGGAAATATATTTTTACGTCAGGCACTATTAAGGGACTTGGAAAGCATCCTGTAAATTGACAGTGTATCTGGTTAAGCAGCAGCAACAGCTAACCTAATACTTTTGTCTGTGTCTTTGATTTGTTGTTTAAAAGTGATTTGCCTAATTTTGGTACAAACAACAACACAAACAAACCAAATATTTGAAGGTTAGATTCATGAATAAGGAAAATAAGGAGACCTTAAATACCTACGGTAACTCGTCATAAATAGAGAAAGGCAGTATTTTATTAGCTGTCATTTTAAGGACGACCATAATAAGCCCTGTACCTTATAGCGTTTCCAATAATTCCCTAATAATCAAAGATTAGGAAATACCACTACGAAATAATGAATGGATAAATAAAAAGAAACTTACGTATAGTATTTGATAAAACAAAATATTAAAAACTTATATTTTACAAAAAAAGTAAGTATATGAAAAGCGTATGAACATAAAATAATTTACAAACTTGATGAACAATTTTATTTAGCTAACGCATTTCAACTCTTCCTTTTTCTTTTAGTTAAATTTGATGCTTTTAAATTTCTAAAATTTATTCGAATTAGGTGTTAATCTAATTTTACAGAAATGCTTTAAAATCTCAAATGAAATTTTGGTGTCTTTTTTAAATATTTTTGTTGCTAAAATTTGAACGACTCCAGGGCCTTTCCAAAAGGACTCGATATGGTAGGTATGTTTGAAAAACTGAATTCCACTGTTTCACTTTATAAGCCACTGGTTCGTTGGTTTCATAAGCTCTCCATATGATAGCTGTTGCACCCAAGACGGTATTTCCAAAGTTCATCTTTAATTTTGTATGTGTTGTCCTAAATCGGGAATAGAATCTTTGAATTTTTTTACCAAATAACCAGCAATATATTCTAATGCATCATCTGTAATTTCTCACTGAAATCCGATTCATTTAGAGACTAGACACTGCAAATATGGGGGAAAATGAAGAACTACTTTGGAACTCATCGTTTATTTTGGATGTTTCACCAACCAGTTTAATTTTTGTGCTTTCTAAAACTTTACGAACAACGTATTCACCTATTTCCTTAGCATTGGTGCTTACTTTAGAATCCCTAGCATTAACATTCGAATTCTTTATATTGCAGCTAATGGCGTAGGGTGTTTCTCAGGTCCTCATTTGCTCCGAATTTAAAAAAATAAATTTTCTAAACTATCTTGATTAAGACGTTGTGTACATATATGTATTTTATGTTTAATTTATTTTTTAAATCAGAATATAAATCTTTAAGAGAGTGCATTGATAATAACATTTCCTTTTAGATATTTTTTTCCCAATGCTCTGATATTTAAAATCTGGTGTATCTAGAACCAGCATCCACCTAATCTCTGACGTGCTAATTAACAGTTCATTCACTATGCCACTTGCAGGTACACTCACAATAACTAAAACATTTATGAGCGAGCGCATCGCTTGGCTAGCCGAGGTCTCGTGGTGACGTCACGCCTCACATTTGAGTGGCGTACATTGCAGCATATGGGAATAGGCCGTCCTTTCAGGTTTAACGTTCTTGGGTTTAGTCAAGTTACTTATTTGTAGTTTTTTCATTATTCTTATTATCCCACTAATTTCTGGAAGTAATATTCGTTTACTTGCATGTCTGGTCACTGAAGCAAAAGTTTCAGTGTAATCAATTCCCTGAGTTTGATCAAAACCACGAGCCACAATTCTTGCTCTGAGTCTTCCATCTTCTTTTTCACGTAATACCCATTTACATGTTAATGGTTTTCTTCCTTTTGGTAAATCTACAGATTCCCATGCACCCATAGATTTCAAAGTTTCGATTTCATCTTGCATTGCCTTCTTCCATCTTGAATCATTAAACGCATCTTTTGTTGATACCTATATCAACAACGTCACTAGTCACAACGTAATCATTTTTGACTTCTGGGTTTGACTTATTATATTTACAACTTTTACAATACTCCACCTCAACTTCGTTATCTTCCACATGCGACTTAAGATTTTGTTCATCATCTGAATTAATCTCTATTGTACAATTCATTTCCATGTTACTGTCTTCTGAATAAATTTCCTCATCAAAAAAAGGTAAATAATTCTATCTATAGCCATGCTTTTCCATATAATAACCAACAAAGATGCCTTACTTACTCTTTTTATCAAGTTTTTGACGTTGATGGTCTGGTATCAGCATGTAATAATATCCAAAACTTTTCATGGGTCTTAGATTAACTCGATGACCAAACCATATGTCTGCTGGTGATTTGTTACTGACATTACTCTTTCCAGTGGGATTAATCTTAAATACTGAATAAATTAAAGCTTCAGCCCACAAAGATGATTCAAGATCCTTTGCATAAATTTCTGACCGTTCTGCTTCCACCATCGTACGCATTTTTCTTTCAATTATTTTATTTTGTTAAGGTTTATAAGTAGCAGATCTTTCATTAAATACGTTTATCAAAAATATTATTTTCTCTTACATTTTTTTTATTTCTGTTCCATTATTAGACCTTAAGACTTTAACTGTACGTCCAAATTGATATTCAACTAGATTTTAAAACAATCTTATTTTACAATTGCTTCTGACTTACTCTTCTGAAAATAAATTGTACAAAATTGATCGTAATTATAGAGACAAAATATTAATTTCTCCTAAATCATCTTGAACTTTATCAAGAGGACCCTCAGTGATGTTATCTTTTATTGGATGTGATACTCTGTGTTGTTTTCCACACACACATCCTTCAAAGACATCCTGCCAATCATCAATATAATTTATTATTTCTATTAAAAATTTCCTTAACATGACGAATATTTTGATGTGCTAGTCTTTCATGCCACAGTTTCAAACTTACTGCTGACAAATTATACATACTCTTATTTTGCACCAAGACGATTTTATTCATTTTCATAATCAGGTACCTAATGAAGTTTCTGCGTTCCCTTGCTATGTGTATCTTTGCGAAGAATAAATTTTATGTAAGATCAGGTACAAATAATAAATTACGTAATACAACGGGAAACCACTTTTCATTATCATTTGCATCCAATTCAGCATCTAAAAATACAAATCCTTCTCATTTTGTTGAATCTCCTGTTTCTACTAGAACATTCAATGAACGAATATTTGTTAATCATTTTTGATTTGATTTCCATTTAAATGATGCGTAGCACCACTATCTTTTATCCATAGTTCATGAGTGTTTGATAATGTTTCAAGATACCTACATTGACGATAAAGCAACTGTTACAAAAGATCTGAAATTTGTTTTCTCAACTGTATTATTTGGTTTCTGTGGACTACATTTACAAAATGTCATTTTCTATGATTATTACATCCATGAGTATTCTTACAATATTCAAGATATTCAACACAAGGTTTATTCGTACAATCACGTTTTTTATGTCCTTTCCTCTCCTCACATTTGAAGTATTTAATTTTAATTGATTTAGATTGAATATAATTTTTATTATTTACCTTATTTTATGATTTAGTTTGATGATGTTTCTTCTCTTTCTTAAATTTACCAACATTTCCAACAATATCCTACTCACGACTCCGAAGTTGAATCTTTTCCTGTTGCTGACGATCACGTGAATTCTGAAAAGATTCAGCCAATGACCTCCAAGCTGCATGAAAATGATCAAATTTTGTCCAATTATCCTTGACTTCATCTCCTTCTGACCGTAAATCTTGTGCTAATTCATCAAATGATAAACAGTTTTCAGCTACAGACTTCTGTTCATCATATTTATACCTAACTAACAAAATGTTACTGTAACATTGCAGTTGATATCTGACTTATCTTGCCTTAAAGTCATTCCAATCTTGTAATTTCATTAGCTGTCTTGATTGTTTGAGCTTCAATATCTTTCTTGGCCCATGATCCATAATCAGCACTGGTTTCATCTGGTCTTACAGTAGTTTCCGTGACATAATCTGACAATTTTTTTAATTTTAATAATAAATCCAACTTGAACTTCCAAGAAACATTAATTGTTTTTCCAATACTGTCGCTGTATTCAATTAATTGGTCCAAGATTATGTTTAAATTTCATTATCTCTAATTAACTAGCTGTTACCTGACGAGTGAAAATCCTGTCTGTTTAGCCGTTACGCCGATTCGCCGGGACAAATAGACAGACATAAAATATAAAAACTGCTTTTTTATTATTAGTGACAAATACCTACAGTGAGGACCAAAAGTCCACACCCCGCCGTAACTTCTTTATTTTCAATGTTACAAAAAAATATTTAATAAATAAGTTGTAGGGTTTCATTTGACTTTTTTAATAACATAATTCTAATTTATACAGGGAGTCTCAAAAAACCCATTGACTTAAAAATATTTTTCAAATGGAACCCCCCGTATATTATTAGATATTCGAACTCTACGTGAAATTCTAAGAAGATGTTATGCAGCATTTAATATACCTAATTTAAAATGATTTAAAAAAACTTAATCCAAACTGATCTGATTTTCGATCCCTTACGTTAATTCAGTGGGCTGTTTATACTGTGAGTGCCTTAGTAACCATAGCAATCTGTTAATAAATCTTAACTCTGTTGTCAACAATTGTCAAATTGAAATTATTGATATTTTGTGATCTGTTCGATTATTTTTATCATAGTTTTTCTCGTTGATTAATATGGCTCGTTCATTAGAAGACAAAGTTGAAGCCGTTATCATCTTTGGTGAAGCTAATCGGAATTTCCACGCTGCTGTTCGCATTTTTATTGAAAGATTTCCCAACGTCCAATGTGTCGAAAATATCTCCGGCAATTGGTGCAAAATTTCATAGTACAGGAACGGTAAAAGATGCTCCAAGATCTGAAAGGCCGAAAATAATTACGGAAGATTGTAAAATCCATGAGCTGAAATTTTAAATAACCCGAAACAATCAATTAAGCGAGTAGCTGAGAAGTGCGATGTTCCTTAGACATCAGTAAAGAGGATTTTAGAAACAAATGAATTCCATCCTTACAAAATTAAAATTTTGCACCAGTTAGCTGAAGATGATCCGGATAGGCGTCTTGAATTTTGCGAAACCATGGCAGAAAAAATAATTTCAAATCCTTTTTATTTGCAACACATTTGTTTTAGTGATGAAAGCACTCTTTTTCTAAATGGAACTGTGAATACCCAAAATTGTTGATATTGGAGTGATGAGAAACCACATGAGGATCGCGATGGGCATACTCAATTTCCTCAAAAAATTATTGTTTGGGCTGGTATTTTAGGTAACCACATTATGGGTACCATATTCCTAGAAGAAAATTTTAATGGTCCCAGATACCTTCAACTGCTGCAAAACACAATTACACTCAGTATCAATGAAATAGGTGCTCTAAACCCACATGAGTTTAACTTTGATGTAACATTTCAGCAAGATGGAGTACTTCACTATTTTCGGGAGGATGAAAGGTATCCGAGTAGGTGGATTGGTCGTCGAGATCCAACAGAGTGGCCAGCTCGCTCACCGGATCTCACACCTTTTGATTACTTTTTTGGGGATATGTGAAATCAATGGTTTTTAAGACAGTTTATGGGTCATTAGATGAATTGCGTCGTCGAATTATTCAGGTGTGTTCAGAAATAACACCTCAAACACTGAACAATGTTACGAGAGAATTTACAACCCAACTATTTATTTGTCAAGAAATGCTGGGTGGACATGTCGAAAAAAAAATTTAATAGATAATAGCTTACCTCTTATTGTGGATATAAAATGGTATAATTATACAGTTTTTTCTATTTTTTTATTCATACGTAGAATATTCTAGAGCATATGTGAGGTTATTCAACCAAACTTTCAAGTGAAAAATTTTATAGCAAGGTTAATATTACATTCATTGTGCCCATTAGCAGTTGGCAACATTAGATAGCTTCCAAAAAAGCTGAGATTGAAAATGCGAACAGCAGCGTGGAATTTCCGATTAGCTTCACCAAAGATGATAATGGCTGCAACTTTGTCTTCTAATGAACAAGCCAAATTAATCAACGAGAAAAATTATGAAAAAAGTAATCAAGGAGATATTGCTAACTCTAATTTGACAATTGTTGACAACAGAGTTAAGATTTATTTACTTGTTGCTATGGTAACTAAGACACTCAAAGTATAAAGTATAAACAGCCGACTGAATAAACATTAAGAGATCGAAAATCAGATCAGTTTGGATTAAGTTTTTTTCATCATTTCAACTTAGGTGTAGTAGATGCTGCCTGAAATCTGCTAGGAATTTCACGTAGAATTCGAATATCTAATAATATATAGGGGGTACTATTTAAAAAAATAAACTAATAAGTCAGTGGGCTTTTTTGAGACACCCTGTATAAATTACAATTATGTAATTGAAAAGGTCAAATGAAACTCTACAACTTATGTATACAATATTTTTTTGTTATATTGAAAATAAAGATGTTACGGGGGAGCGGACTTTCGGTCCTCACTGTATACTCCCATATGCAAGACCTGTTATTTTGAAATTATGAACATACACTTCGATTTTGTTTAATTATTTAGATTTTTCTTAAATAAAAACAGCCTAAGTTATTCCTCATATCATTAGCTACCTATCAGAGAAAATATCGTCGGAATCCGTTAAGCCGTTACGGAGATTACCCAGAACAAACAGACAGACAAGAATTGTAAAATTGCTGTTTTGTTATTAGTGACACATATATATCCATATTCAATAAGTTAAATTCTGTTATTTTGAGATAACAGACACTTCTTTATTTCTTTCTGACAAAATTTCAACAACTCTCCTTAATCAATTTAATTACAAAGTTAATAATTTTTAACTATTTTCATCCGGGTGTCCCACTAAGGTCAGCGACTTCGGGAAAAAATGCTTCAGTAAATCGACTAAAAGAAATTCAGCTAAAATATTTTCAAGTTTCTAAAATGGTCGCTAGGTGGCGTAATTAGCGTGGTATAAATAAAAATTAAATTTTTCTCAAAAAATCGATATATTAACTTATTGTTTTAGTACCGGAAATGGAAAGTTCATGATATTCTGCGTAATTTTGGTCCTTACACTTTTTCCGTACTTTTGATTACAAGGGTGGGGGAGCTGGGAAACAGTACTTTCTTAAACCGCTGTAATCTCCTCGACGTGTTATCCAAATCTAATGAGTTTAGTCTTGTTTGAAAGATAACTCGACGCTTATTTTAAAAATAATGTCGAATCTTATCGCAAGTTCACAACTTTACTCCTAGAGGGCGCTGATACGCCAATATTCAGTTTTCATCTTTTTTTGTAAAAAAATTAAATGATACGATACATTTATCATCTATTGATATTAGAAGCCACATAATTATATATATCTTTACTCGTTTTTGAGTTATTGTAAAATTGATGTTTTTGTTTTATTAAGAAAGTAATAATCATTATGACTACCTATTTAAAGATATAAGTTACTTATTGCTTATTCAGTTAGGTTAGGTTAGCACTGAGTAAAAAATAGTATTATAACTATCCCTTTAGGTACTTCAATCAGGTCCATTAAGCTAGCACAACAAAAGTGGCAAACATCAATAAAATTAGTGTACTAGATTCAAGTATATTTAGTGCTAATTTGGTACGCAAAAATAAAGTTTACAACTTCAATTTTTGAAATTACGGTCAATACTACTAGCTTAATATTAAGTGAGCACACTTAAACTGAATATGTTCGAATTTGAGAAAATCTGTTTTAAATAATTTAGTGCTAATTTAATACACTTAAAAAAATTATAACTCTTAATTTTTTAAATTTATAGACGAGTGTACTAGCTTAATATTAAGTCAGCACACTTAAATGAAATATGGAGAAAATCCAAAACTATTCGTTTGGAATAATTTAGTCCTAATTTATTACACAAGAAAAACAATTATAACTCTTATTGTAAAGAAATTATGAGCAAGTTTCTTTGTCATTTAGCTATTCTGTTATGTCTTGACAGACACTATACATTGTCTGTGACCAATTCAGTGTGAAGTGGGAATTCCATAGCCAAGGAGGTATTTTTTCTCATTAGGTTGCGTAAACAAAATTTTATTTATGATAGAATATAGAATTTCGGTTTTGTGTTACTAAAAAAAGTGAATTTTGATGAAAAAGCGAAATGAATATATATTTTCTTTGAGGGTCATGCTTATTACTGTTTAAAGAAATAAAAGTCTTTAAAGTAAAATTTATAGAGATTCATATAGAGGCCAAGAGCTTCTTGCTTTCTTTAGACATATATCTATGAACTAATTGTTTACATTTCACATGTGATATTCTTAAATTATTGACACTCAGATGCTGAATAATGGTACTATTTAAGTAGCTATTTGATTTTTATTTAAATATTTGTAACTATTTAGCAAAAACTTTAATATATCTCTATTACTATAAACAAGTGTTCTTATTATGACTTTTACTGACCCCCTATATTATCGATTATTCCTGCCAAAGGAAAATTAAAATTTCTGAGCTGTCAACCGCTGTTTGTAAATTTCGATTTGGGATAACCTATAAGAAGTTTAGCTATACCAAAGTCTATCTAAATAGACTTTGGCTATACCTTCCACACTCACTTTCATTAGAAGGTTAGAGAAATTTTCAAATCTGACAATAAGGAAAATTTAAATAAATTGTACTTTGGGATTTATTAGACTATACAATATTCCGATTGATATGACTAAATTTTATATCGTATGTCCTTCTTGAACTATCTCTATGATGCTACTTATACATTTATTTTAAATTTTATATATTTTTCTATATAATATCAGTAAGTAAGTATGACAAATAAAATGGTGTTTACTCAACCTAATGAGAAGAGATACCTCCATCTATCTCTCACTACCTACATCTTCATTCCATGGCTATGGAATTCCCAGGTCACAGGCGATGTATAGTGCCTGTCAAGACATAACAGAATAGCTAAATGACAAGCAAACTTGCTCATAATTTCTTTAAAATAAGAGTTATAATTGTTATTCTTGTGCACTAAATTAGCCCTAAATTATTCCTAACGAATAGTTTTGGATTTTCTCCATATTTCATTTAAGTGTGCTGACTTAATATTAAGCTAGCACACTTGCCTATAAATTGAAAAAATTAAGAGTTATAATTTTTTTCTGAATGAGCACTAAATTATTTAAAGCAGATTTTCTCAATTTCGATCATATTCAGTTTAAGTGTGCTCACTTAATATTAAGCTAGCAGTATTGCCCGTAATTTCAAAAATTGAAGAGTTATAAATTTTATTTTTGCGTACTAAATTAGCACTAAATATACTTGAATTTAGTACACTAATTTTATTGATATGTGCCACTTTTGTTGTGCTAGCTTAATGGACCTACTTTAATCGTAATATCCCTAAAAATTTTGATAGCTGCGCAATTTTACTTTGCCGATAGACCACAAGATTATTTTTATTCGTTCTTTAGTTTGCGTAAAATTAATTCTTGATAAAAAATAATTGGGGTCATAGAAACAAATGTGTTTTTGATTGAGGAAAAAAACTAGAAAAAGACATAATTCTCTATTTAAGCAATATTAGTGGATTAATAACAACGTAAAATAAAACATAAAAATAATAATTTGAATGAATTAATAATTTTAATAATATGGACATGGACATGAAACTACCGTCAGCTTCGGCTGTCGGGGATAACCTTGAAAATGTTGGACAATTAAGTAAAAAGAGTGTTTGTAAATGTGTACTGTGTTTGCTTCTCTTAAGCCCGCTGCAAACGGAGTATGTTTTGCTGCATGATTGCTTGCTTGTTTTGCTGCACCGTCCGATAAATGTTGCCGCGCATGGTGTGTTGATGGCTCCCTTGCTTGTGTTGGCTTCACACGATGCAGGCCATCATATATGTAAAATGACAGTACAGAGAAATATGACTTTGACAAATAATACAAAATATTGAACATCCTAATCAAGCTCTATTTTTAATCATTGTTACAACAGAGAAAATGTCCCAACAATCAAAAATAACATGTTATCATGTGCAAAATAACTTTTGAGTACGACTCGACTAGTTCCGAGTGCTCCGACAAGGCACGATGCGTGAAAACAATCATCGAAAATAGCACCGGCTCTATCATCAAATCATGCACGAGCTCAAGCAACCAACCGGGCACGCGATTTCATTTTCTTACACGGAAGCATGCACAGCACCAAGCCTAGCTCCCATCAAGAAAACATGCAGCAAAACAAACTCCGTCTGCAGCGGGATTTACTTAAGATTCCACCGCACGCCACTGCTCATAACAACAAGTAATGATAACAACTATGTGCTGGTATTTCGGATTTGCTATTTTCCAACAAAAACAGAAAAACATTTCAATTTATTTTCTTTCTAATCAGTCGCGGTTTTCACCAAAGTGTGGCTATTTATATGGCTTTCAATACCAATAAAAGAAAAATGTATCGTGCTATTTAGTTTTTTTATAAAAAACGATGAAAGCTGAATATTGGATATTCAGCGCCCTCTAGGAGTAAAAGTGTGAATTTTCGAACAGATCCAAAATTATTTTTGAGATAAGCGTGAATTATTTTTCAAACAAGAGTAAACTCGTTAAATTTGGATAACGCGTCTAGGAAATTAATGCGGTTTAAGAAAGTACTGCCTCCCAGCTTCCTCCAACCTTATAATCAAAAATACGGAAAAAGTATAGATACCAAAATTTCGCAAAATTTCATGAACTTTCCATTTCCGGTACTAGAACAATACGTTAATGTATCGATTTTTTGAGAAAAATTTACATTTAATTTATACCATGGTAATTCGCCACCTAGCGGCCATTTTAGAAACTTGAAAATATTTTAGCTGAATTTCTTTTAGCCGATTTACTAATGAAACTTTTTTCCGAAGTCGTAGGGTTCACGGTTTCCCTATTATCCTACCTCGCTGACCTTGGTGGGACACCCAAATAAACTAGTCTAATTCGTGTCTCAACTTTCATAAATACTTTGATAAACAACAACTATTGCTAGGTTACCGGGAGGTAAAGTGAGATGTGAGAACTAGAGTAATTTTGCACTTTTGTCCCGCGTACCGGGGACTAAAAACAAACTTTTTATCAAGGTGGGAAAAAGCCATTTAAATGATTGATTATTAATATGAGCTAATAAAAAATGTTGCTTCATCTTAGAACAAAATTATAATATTGGAAAAATAAATGCTATCGATGACAATGGATGACAGAGTATAACAAAAGAAAATTAATATACAGATTACCACTTATTTGCTTATAGAAAATGATCGAAGCCTACATTTGACTTTAATTTCGTCTTTTTTGGGGAGATAAAACATTTTAGATCTTGTCTACTTCACTAATCTCAGTGGTTGTTTGATATGAAGAACTGTGTGGGGGTAGATTCTATTTTTTTCTTTAATTCCTCGTAGTTGAAGGTAAGGTTGCAAAGTAGGAGCGTTTTTTTTATGTAAGCACCAGTTTGCTTAAGCTAGCAGTGACAAGTTAGCAGAAACCACTTTATTGCTAATTAGTTGCTAATATCCCGATTTTTTTTGTTTGAACCAGTTATGAGAAAATATCCAATTACGTCGTGTATGAAACGTGAGATCGCCAAAAAATATTTTTTGGTTTAATGACAAGATCTGAATTTGTTATTTAGATAAGTCACTATTAGTGCTTGAGTAACCAACAGTAAAATACAATTAAAGAATATTTCCAATATTTTCAATAATCGTCTTTTTCTTCAGTGTTGTTATCATAAAAGCTTTATTTTCAGCATGGATTCTATTACTTATTACATGAGTTACTAATAATGTTTTGAATAAGCAGTACCAAAATATACATATATAAAGAATATTACCAATAATAAACTTTTAACTATTGATTTTTTGTATCGCTATCATAATACATTTTCTCTTAATATTTAGCATATATTTTGTTGCTCATTAGTATTAAAATATTGTAAATATCAATTAAGATGACAGTCAATATGTAGGGTATTGTATACGATTTTCAAAATTTCACTAGAATTATTATCTTATACAAAATATTTTTTACAAAAAATTGGACCGACTTTATTAGTTGGTGCACTGAAAAGTATAAAATAATATTAATTCTATTGGTGCTGTTACTTTTGAAGTTGTGCAGTTGCAGGTAGATTGGTAACTTTTGGCACCAACTTCACAAGTACCAGCCCCAATAGAATTAATATTATTTTATACTTTTCAGTGCACCAACTAATAAAGTCGGTCCAATTTTTTGTAAAAAATATTTATTTCACACTTTTGAGTGTAACATTAGTCACGAAAATCGTTGAACGTTCACTAATACCAATGAAGATAGTACTTATTCTATTACCCACGTATATTCCTTGCTTGTAGTTGTTATTATTGAGATCTCAGTACATCGCTGCGGAAATACGCTTGAATATTTTAGTTGTTACCATTTTAACACCGATTTTACTCGAAAACCGTAACTCTAAGGGGAAAATGTTCAGTATAAATGTTGCTACAAATAATTATGTCTTTCATGTACTGCAAACAGATTTTCAATTTTCGACAGAAATCGCCCTCTCCACATAGCGAAAATAGGTATATTTGAGAGTTTAAAATGTCTCTATGTCGAAAACCGTTACTCCTTTGAAAAAATGTTCCATTTAAACGTTTCCGGATATTGTCCTATCTTTAATTATATCAACGCAGATTTTCAATTTTCGACAAAATTTGCCCCCTCCACCCCCTTCGGGGGCGGTTTTCGTAGGGAACGAGATGTCGGATTCCCGTTTTTATGAATATGCCTCCTCTTTCAAATGAATCAAAAATCATCAAAATCGGAGTACGTTTACTATATGAAACGCGCGCACAAACCAAAAAAAAAAAAAAAAAAAAAAAAAAAAAGCACACAATCGAATTGTATACCTCCTCCTTTTGGGAAGTCGGTCAATAATTGAGTCCATATACGATGAAGTTGTATTTTTGGATCTGCCTTCGATATCCAAAATGCGTTATTTCAAAGACTCATTTTCTTTCAGAAGAAAATTGATAAATTTTGCACACGCTGTACGCAAGCCAAGATGTGAATGAGTGATACTAAGAAATAGGAGCTTGGATTTGGAGAATCCAAAGAGATCGCTATGGTTGGTCAGTATTCCCTCTTCATGTAAATATTTCGTTCTTCTTTTTTCATTGTGTCTGCTGGTACCCTTACAGCACATCTTGTTTTGGTTTCGTTTTTACTTCAGTCTTTAGGTTGGTGTTAGTGACTGCTCTTTTTCGTTCGAGAACTGTGTGTAGGAATATTCAGGTAGTGGCGGGCATTGATTCAAACGATATCTGCTCAGCCACGTATATAAAAACCAATGTGGAAACCCGGACATGCTGAAAAATGGATGAGGGCAGGAAAATACCAAAAACACATTAACTTAAAATGGAGAAAAACCGGTTCAAAAAACAACTTGAACCAAATTTACTAGCACAAAATCACGCTGCTGTTTCGTTTCACAATATTATGATCTGTGTATAAATATATCACAAATAGAATGAATTGAACAAGTACGTTAAATGATTTAAAGTGGCTATAGAAATGTTAATAGATGCCTACAACAAAATGATGAGATTATATTGTGGAAGCGAATTAAAGAGCATCTATTGCTTAATCACGTCACATGAAGATAATGAAAAAAGGAAAACCTATTTATATTTTAATTCTTTTACAGCTTGAGATTTGGATTGTATGATGTTGACTTTAATAATCCAAACAGACCAAGAACACCAAAAAAATCTGCCAAAGTATATTCACAAATAATGAAGAAAAGAGGTCTGGAAGGGGTTGAAGATTTCTTATCAAAAGAATAAGCCAGCTGTTTTGTGTAAATATAACACTGATTAAAAGTTTTAGTGAATGATACATGTGTTTCTTTTCTCTTTTTCTTACTAAAGGACACACGAATACAAAGCTGAAATATTTACTTTTACTGAGTGAAACAATAAGCCAGGAGGATCGGCTGTCTCTCAGAAAATATTAACCGTACAACTAGGGCAAAAAGAATTGAGAATTTTCTGGAAATAGTCTTTAGGTCTCTATTTTTTCCCGCTAGAGGGTGAATTTTTTGGAAAAAACATAATGTTTTATGAAGAAATGCTTAAAACTGATTTGTTTTAACCGATGTCAACAAAATTAGCCTCACACCAAAGCCTGCCAATTGTTTGTTATTAAGCTATGCTCGGATATATATATATATATATATATATATATATATATATATATATATATATATATATATATATATATATATATATATAGGGTAGGCCAAACTCCTGTATTTCTTCGATATTGACCGAACTATAAGAGATATAATACAAATTTTTCAAAAAAATTTATTCATGCAGTCTGTCCCACAACCTAAAAATATTATTTATTATACAGGATGTTCCATTAAAAAGTTACAGGGTGCCGACCTGTTATTTTAAATAGAACACCCTTATTTGATATGATATTTTGATTAAGAATGTCTTTACAAATACATTTTGTCTGAAACTATTTTCTATGTAATGAACAGTTTCAGAAATAAACTAGTTTTAAAAAAATATATAAATCCGCAGAAGGTCAAATGATAAGCTGTCATGTGACCATCTTTCGGTATTTCAATAAATTTTTGACTGATACAGATTTACCATAGTATGAACTTTGTTACAGCAGTTTTCGTTACAAAGTATGCTGTAGCACTTCTCAGTAAAAGAATGGTTCAATTGAAGAACTTCGAAGTACGATAACTTCTTTTTTCAAATGGAATGCTATATTTTTCAATATTTAAAAAGAAACACGATTTATTTTTAAGTCGTTTCATATATCATGTTTCTATAGTCAAATTAAGCCATTCTCTTGAAATTTTAGATTTATTCAAGAAACTACCAAATTATGATTATTTTTAAATCAATGCAAACTGTAGTTTGCAGAGGTGAGAGCGGTATCTCTCACTTCTGCCTACAGAAGCATTATTTACAGAAAAATTTTGGATTTTCCAGGCCGCGTTATGGTTTTTTCCGATTAATTTAAAAATATGGCTTGAAATTAATGAGATATTGTATATAATACAATCTTACAATGATACGTTATCATTTGAGAACATTTTCAACTCGTAAAAGGCTGTAATATTTATATTATCAATATATGTAAAACCAAGTAGACGGATTTCACAATTTATTATTTTCAAGACTCTACGGTGTTGCCGGTGCTAAAAGTTTACTTGTTTATAAAGACCTAAGTCATATATAAATATCGGATAAATACTTAAGTGAAACCAATATTGTAATAATCAACGTGATAGTAAAATCATTTTTACTTAAAAAGCAAGCAAAAACGGTACATTGTTAACGCATTAATAATATGCGTCGTATAACTAACGTATCCCTAACTAAACGGCAACACGGTAGCAGTATTTCTCTTCCAACTAACAAATGTTATTCACAATTACAATGCATGTGACGATGGCTCTTTTCAGGGAGTCGCTATCTGCACAATCAATGCAAACCATAGAGATACAATATTTAACATAGAGTAGGCAAATCCTATGCAGCACTGCTAGTGGATGTGGTCCATAGATAAAAAGAGAATATCGTGCCCGTGTCTGTCTTTGTTTCATGACGCATACAGAGGACAGAGGGAAGAGTTTATATTTGCGCATAATTCAAATTTATTACAATTCTTATTGTCCTCTAAAAATAGGTCATTTATTATATATAGTACATTCTAATTCTAAATTTTAGGTCATTTAATTTGTCCCTTTCATGTTTTAGGCCTATAGGCGAATGTCTATGTAGTTTTGTACTAGGTATAAGGTATATAAGCTGCTGTCTGTGATCGTAAAAAGGTTCTTGCTCGAAAATATTTCTTATTGGTTATTATTTTTAGGGTTTCATTTACAATTTTCAAATATATATTTTTCATTAATAAGGAATCTTTATATAAACGCAGTATTCTTTCTGTATGATGACTAATTAGATTGACATCATTTGATGCAAAGTTTAACTTTTCTAACCAATTTGTCAATTATAATTTATCGGAATTTTCAAAAACCAACATAGTTAAACATTGCTCACAGTGAATTATTTTCCTTAATGTATAAATTATAAATTCAGCGATATGTTTAAAGATGTCTTCAAGATATTCTGTCTGTTCCAGTATGTTAAAACTATTATGAAGTATGTCATCGAATAACAAATAATAAATGTTTTATTTTGTTATTTTCGGCAGAAGTCGTTACCAGAAGTGTGAGATCTTGAAAAGTGTAATAGCGTAATCAATGGATTCAATTCTCCGCATGCGCGAATTATCGGTCATAGAATACCTCTTTCAAGCTTATCTAGAAGCATTGTTCTCTGGTTCATGTCATAGAACATAAGGAAATTGATAGAAGCGCTCACAGAGAGCCATTAGCATAGAATTATTTGGACATAGGTATAGTACATTCTGTTCAAAAGACTGAAATTTCAAATGAAAGTGGCCGCTGAAACGGCCCGCCGCGCATGCGAAGAACAATGTTCGCTTAATGCAATCGATCTATTGGTAGGTGGTAGGATTATTATTAAATCAATGTATTCCCCTAATAAGCGCAAAAAAGATTTCAATATGGTTTTGAGATAAGTTATATGATAAAGAATATTTTACCAATTTTTGTGTGAGAAGTTTTTCACATGAAGTAGGTATATAAATTTATTAAACAAATAATGAAAACTAAAAACCAGTTCGAACCGATATTGATTTAAGAACAGGCCTGTAAATAGTTTTATAAAACAGGTTGATTTAAATGCTTCACATTGGATTGTTTAAATTTACTAATCTTAACTTTAACTTGTACTTACATCAATGTCTAGTTGTTGTATGTAACTAATATATACTTTAATTTTTGTTTCCAATTCAGGTAATGATTTTTCAGTTATATTCATCTTTCCAACTGTTTTATAAAACAGATTCTTGGTATTTAACAAATAAAAAATGTCATTGAAGTTTTTCAAGAATGTACCTACGTTGAAGCATTTTCAAGTTCACTATCCTTTATTTCGAATTTAAGTTATTTATTTAACTTATTCCAAAGTTGAAACTTATCCCTCTCCACTTTAGAAAACTGTCCGGATCATAAAAGATTATCGGTTTGTTATGTCAGTGTCAGTATGAAGTCTATGTCAGATATACAGTATTCCTGTCATTGTGGCTTGCAAACGCACACTCTCCATACACACCAGTTGACACCAGCACTACGCCAGACGATGAACTCTCGTATATTGAAAAACTTTTGATACCAATCGATAATTATGTTATTTAATCAATATTCATTCTAATTCAGTTATTTTAATCATTCGATTAAGAGAATTGGCCCAAATGGACCAAAATATAGCAAGAACCATTAACTTTAAAGAGAAACAGAAACCTTTCCCTTACCCTCAGATAGGTAAGTCAACTTTTATTTTCGTAGAAGTTTCAATTTATAGCATGGATAATATTTAGGTGGACTAAATTGCAAGATCGCCATTGACTGATGTAAGCGAAAGCATCGTATACAAGCTTTCGTGTCGGGATGTTTTGAAGTTAAGGCACATGCAGATTTGCTAACATTTGAAGTTCAAGTAGGTAAAACTTCATCTGGACAAGAAGGGGAGTTCATTGTTAGCCGAACTACATAGTTCGCTACATAATTCTTACCGCTTAGCTGGCCGAAAAACAAAACTTTAGATTGTGCAAGGATATAAAAAATATATCAATTTCCAGGAGATCCTAGCTTTTTATATGTAGTGGTGAGTAAAACTAAGTGGGTCTTAGAAATATTTATGAGAAAAATAATAGGAATCGATGAATCGCCCTATGCAGTTATGTTTGGATGTACCGCCAGGTTGGGTTGGCATCAATATAAGTTTACCACAGAATGACCAGGATGGAGACTGTTTATTTGAGTAAATATTATATTATAGATAAGAGCTTCCGCATATTGAATAATTGAAAAAACTAATTTTGAATCTTGAAGACCGAACATACTGAAATCATTCATTAATTTCCTGAAGTGTTTAAAATACCATTCATGATAGAAAACTTAGCATAATAAACTACGAGTATTTCAATACAATATACATATTATAAGAACAAAACATTAGATATTAAAATATTAATATATATATAAATAAATTCAACATTTTTATTTGCTGGTAGTTACATCACCTTAATATTATACAACAAATGCCTAACATAAAAATATAATTCCTTGAGTAATTGAAAATAGAAAATATTCTCCGTTATCGTCCAGTTCAAAAGCAAGCAAGAATAAAATCAACATATACCAGAAACATTGAAGGAAATTTTGAGTGAATAATGTAACATTAACATTAATACATTTTCTTCATACTATAGGTATTTATAGTCTTATTTAATATTGTATTTCACTATTGTAATTTTAACTATTGATAAATATACCATTTTCTCTTTGCTAGAGGTTATAACATCACCTTAATATTAAAAAATATCATACTGAAGTACGAGCGTTTCAAATTTATATTGTGAACTATTTCTAAATCAATGCAAACTGTAGTTTACAGAGGTGAGAGCGGTATCTCTCACTTCTGCTACAGAAGCATTATTTGCAGAAAAATGTTGGATTTTCAAGGTCACGTAATGGTTTTTCCCGATTAATTTAAAAATAAGGCTTGAAATTAACGAGATGTTGTATTTAATACAATCCTACAATGATAAGTAATGATTACTTATGAAAATGTTTTCAACTCTTAAAAGGCTGTAATAATTATATTATCAATATATGTAGAACCAAAATTTAACAATTTATTATTCTCAAGACACTACGGTGTTGCCGGTGCTAAAATTTTACCTGTTTTTAAATACCTAAGTAATATAGATATCGCATAAATACCTAAGTGAAACTAACAAATTAATTATGATCATGATTATAAAATCATTTATTATTTAAAAAGCATGCAAACTACTTCACTCTTATTCGGAAGTGGTACATTTTTAACGCATTAATAATATTTGTCAAACGTATACTCCAACTCCAACTAAATGGCATCAATGACGTAGATGTAGCAGTTTTAATACATCTATTTACTAAGAGATGGCAGAGCGATCAGGAATTAGAGGTTTTCGTACGCAGAGGGTTATATTATTAATTATTATTATTTGATACCTAGGTATATTTCTTCTAACATTGCCTACTCGTGCATAATTTTTTTTGGTTTTTGCTTTTGGTTCAGATCTTACGATATAGCTTTTTTTATAATTAGACGCGGCCCGCTGTTGATAAATATCTAGGTACATTTCAAGTTATGAAATACAAGGTTGGAGATTAGGAGTACGTAGGTATTCGGACGATTACGGGGTTATTGTAAAGATTAGGAGAAAATGTTTATAACTAACCCTATCGTATTTTAAACATTCTACAAAAATATTTTCAATTATACCGGGTGTTTCTAAATAGTTAGATAAGTCTACACAACTTTGTTTTTTCTTAGGGAATGTTTATAATCTTAACTTATTTTTCAGATCAAAATGGAAAAACAAGTAACATTGCATTTCATTTCTTGGCAAGCGCTGAAAAGAAAGATACGGCATATATATATATATATATATATATATATATATATATATATATATATATATATATCCAATGAACAAGAGGAAGTTTGTACGATCACAAAATAATTTCGGTTGATCTCGCAGGCCAATGCCACGGACCCAAACGTCGGGACCAGCGATCGTCGAACATTTCAAACATCTTCGTTGTTACTTCCCCAGTGCAATGAACCGGTGCTCCATCCAGCTGAAACCAACTGCTGCGATACTCTTCCAATGACAGATTGTCCAAGAAGTCGTTCACAACTGACCTTAGAATTTCCAGATATTTCTCAGAATTCAACGGTTCATCGTAAATAAGAAAACTTATTCGGTGATCCTTTTTAAGGCAAAATACGTTGAAACTAAATTTCTCCTGCAATATATTTATATATATTTATATATTTCCTTGATAATATTTGGATTTTGATCAGCTCTGAAATGCTCATTCCTTCTATTAAAAATTCCTTCTCTGGAAAATTTTGATTCGTCTGTCTAAATATTTTTTTTAAGAATTCAGGATCTTCTTGGATTGTTTCGCAAAAGTGAACCCTACATTGATCATCTTCTGGTTTTAGATCTTGAACTTTAGTAAACTTGTACGGGCGCATGTTATGATTATGGATGATCCTTCCAACAGACCCACGATCTAAGCCTTAATCATATTCGGCACTTCTAGTGGAAGCTTGGGGATCAGCACGGAAATACACCAAAACATTTATTATGTTGTCTTCATCTGAAGTTATAGGTTTCGGTAGATGTCGTTCCGCTTTTAATTTTGATCCATTATTAATGAAATTATTTTGTAATCATACAAACTTCCTCTGGTTCATTGGATGTAAATCAGGATACGTTTCATTGAATTTTCTGCACGTTCTTGCGAGGGAATTATACCTCACATTTTCCATGAAGAATAAACAATTTCATTTGTACCTCGTTCGAATAGTTATTTCCCTCAATTTCAATTTTTTCAAGTCACTTACATTGAGAAACACTCAAAGGTATTATTAATAATGCACTAATTGTCCTATTTTCATTATTTCATGTACTATGATGACATTTAATAGCAACCTAGATAAATATGAGAAATATAATTTGATTTTTTTAGACAATTTGCTCTTATCTTGGAATTCTGGCTACTATAGGAACATGATTTGGAAATTTAGGTATCTTTCAGGATATTTCATAATATAACGCAAGACGCTGCTACTTTTTGGTATAAGCGGCAACGCTGAATCAATGAAAATATTTTAGATCGATAGATTAAGAGCAATTACTTGAGCAATCAAATTTTCAGAAAGATCCTATGTCCCGTTCTCCGTAAACGTCTAAGGTATCATCGACCATGAGCCATCTTGTATGTGTATATATATATATATATATATATATATATATATATATATATATATATATTTAAAATTAATATGATTATTGAAAATTAAAGTTAGTCCGTGACAGCCACGCGACTTCCAAAAAAAATCCATATCCCCAAAAAACATTTCCAATGTAAGACTTTTGGAGGTGAGAGCTATATTCTGCAAAACTGGACAAAAAAAATCTCAAATCTTTCGCATACGCTCAGTAAGAGCTCCACACCGATACAACTTTTTATGTTTCTTTGTATACGAATTTTGCTTTAATGGTACATTTTCATCTAGTGATTCTATCGCTTCTCACCGCCCCCAAAATTCCTTCCATGACGTTGAAACATAAGTTGTTCAATTTATTTTTTCAACTCATAATAAGTTTTATAGATACTCCACGCCTTTCTAAGTCTCCTTAATACGGTGTTAGCAATTATTTTCATTAGGTTTAAATATACAGTATGTTTCATAATATATGCGGAGGACTTGAGGATGTGATAGCTCGTCCAAAAAAATGAAAAAAAATAACTTATACTCTAGAATGGACCACTTCCGAAATACAGGGTGTTAAAATTGAAATAAAAAAATCATTTCTTGTGAATATCTTTGGAACCGTTTATCTTGCAGTAAACAGCTTTTGTAAGCATTTTCCACTCATAATAAGCTAAGTTTTGAATCAGAAAATGTTTGTGTTAAGTCATAATTGGTGAAGATTTTGAAGTAGTAGTGCCTGTTTTTCTCCCCATTTCCTACGCCAATGGAAAAATTACAGCTTTGAGATGCCCATTTAAACCGCCAATGTTTTCTACAAAAAAAACACAATTGGTCGTGAGCTCAGAATTCGACCGTTTTCGAGAAAAATCAATTTTATGTTTACAGGTCACGACCAACAGTACCTACCTTTTTGGTGTAGAAAACATTGGCGGTTCAAATGGGCGTCTCAAAACCGTACTTTTTCCATTAGCGTAGAAATTGAGGGAAAGAACTCCCACTACTCCTTCAAAATCTTCACCAATTATGACTTAACGAAAATGTTGTTCTGACTCAAAACTTGTACGATAAACGGTTCTGGTTTCACAAGAAACGTTTTTTTTAACTTCAACGCCCTGTACCTCGAAAATGACGCATTTTAAAGTGTAAGTTAATATAAACTTTTTTTCATATTTTTGGACGAGTCATCACATCCTCAAGTCCTGTGAATATATTTGAAACACCCTGTATATTAAGAAATAGATCGTATTGCACTTTGTATTTTTGGTGTTTGTAAAAATATTGTAGATCACTAACAAAGTTGGTTTTTTCTCCCAATAGAACCATTAGAACTTGACCATATAGTTAAATATACACATGTAGTTCGTAAAAACGAATAAAAGTTCAAATGCAATATTAATTCTATTTCATCTTTTTGTCCAAGACGGAATATAGTGCATTCATTTCAAGTATGTATGCAAGCTAGTGACAATTTTATCATTTAAAGTGAGCAGGTGAGTGACTGGAAATGCTAGTCCATATTTAGTGGAACTATGGGTTATGAATATAATACGTCAAGTTGTAATTTCATGGAAGGAATTTTGGGGGCGGTGAGAAGCGATAGAATCACTTGATGAAAATGTACCATTAAAGCAAAATTCGTATACAAAGAAACATAAAAAGTTGTATGGGTGTGGAGCTCTTACTGAGCGTATGCGAAAGATTTGAAATTTTTTTTGTCCAGTTTTGCAGAATATAGCTCTCACCTCCAAAAGTCTTACATTGGGAATGTTTTTTGGGGATTTTATTATAGTAAAAGTGACGTTTCTGTCAGTGTCTAACAAACTTTATTATTGTTTTTTTTTGGTTCAATTCGGGATAATACATATTCTGACAGTAACTTGGAATTGAGTACTTATGTATATTCATGGTTCATTATGTAATTTGTGTGATAGGGTTCCATGTCCCACAATGCATTGCACAATGAGAGGATTTCTCAATAAAATTATGGGCAATTATTCCACTCTATAATAATAACAAATTAAGAAAATAATGTTATTCTAATATTTAAATAGTACATGTCTCTAGAGGATTTTCTTACCTCATTTCCATGATATTGGGTACTGACACATTTTCTGTATTCTGCACAAACCCTAGGAACCCTTTTCATGTCCTAGGAAGAAACCGGTTACCCGGTTCCTTCATTTTCATTTGGTTTTGTCATACTAGAAATGGTGGTAATGTAAGTACGGGTAGCAAGGTGATGTATAATTTTTAGTTTTCCTACGTATGATGGATGGAAGAATTGGGTAGAAAAACTAATTTACTGGTAGTAAATTCAGGCTTTTCGCTATGACAAGTGCATATAGTTCAACAAAAACCGGGTCTGGGTGTAATTATTGGTACTCAATTCCAAGTTACTGTCAGAATATGTATTATCCCGAATTGAACAAAAAAAAAACAATAATAAAGTTTGTTAGACACTGACAGAAACGTCACTTTTACTATAATACAATTTAAAAATAATCATAATTTGGTAGTTTCTTGAATAAATCTAAAATTTCAAGAAAATAGCATAATTTGACCATAGAAACATGATATATGAAAAGACTTAAAAATAAATCGTGTTTCTTTTTAAATATTGATAAATATAGCATTCCATTTAAAAAAACGAAGTTATCGTACTTCGAAGTTCTTCAATTTGACCATTCTTTTACTGAGAAGTGCTACAGCATACTTTGTAACGAAAACTGCTGGAACAAAGTTCATACTATGGTAAATCTGTATCAGTCAAAAATTTATTGAAATACTGAAAGATCATCACATGACAGCTCATCATTTGACCTTCTACAGATTTATGTTTTTGTAAAAAACTATTTTATTTCCAAAACTGTTCATTACATAGAAAATAAATGTATTTGTAAAGACATTCTTAATCAAAATATCATATAAAATACAGGGTGTTCTATTTAAAATAACAGGTCGACACCCTGTAAATTTTTAATGGAACATCCTGTATAATTTAAAATATTTTTAGGTTGTGGAACAGACTGCATCAATAAACTTTTGTGGTATTTTTTTTATTATATATCTTATAGTTCAGCTAATATCGAAGAAATACAGGAGTTTGGCCCACCCTGTATATATATAAAAATATGTTCTTGGGGATGCAGCCATATATTCAATAAAACTCTTTGATTAAAGCCGAGCTTTCGAGAATGTTTATTCTCTTCTTCAGGTCAAAAATCGTGAATTTAGAATAAATTAGCCAAAAACTGGAAAGATTTCATAGCCATCAATTACAAATAATTGTAATTGATGGCTATGAAATCTTTCTGATACAAGATCATTTCTTGTTCTTGTATCGTATGGGTGTTTTTTATAATTTCCTTCGAATAAAGGCATGTTTTGAGATAACTTTATAGATTCAAAAATATAAAGGTTGGTGAAGGTAAGCAATTTATTGTTTTTGTAGAATGGTTTACAACTATCCCGGGGTCGTACGATTATTCTAATAAATCTCTTTTACATAATCTGCACCCTTTCTGCATTCACTGAATTTCCCCAGAAAATGATACCATATCTGATTCTGGACAAGACATGAGCATGATATATACACAAAGCTGCCTCCATCCCTACCTCATTCACAATCACTCTTAACGCATAACAATATCTGGGTAATTCACCAGACAGTCTCTCCACATGCGCTTTCCAGTCAAGTCTTTGGTCTATAGTAATGCCTAGAAATGATATATTTGTTGATGTTGATGTCTGTATTTCATTATTGTAGACATTATATATTTGTCTATTATTTGCTCTAGCTGCAAACTGTATTATTTGCGTTTTATCAACATTGAGCAATTAATTATTACTGGAAAACCATGAATGTAAACTGCCTAATGAATCCTCAATATGTTGTGCCATATTACTCTGAACCGTTTCACTCATAACAGCTAAAGTGTCGTCTGCATACATGATCACATGATCATCGATTAGGGAGGGAACCTCGTTGGTGTATAGAATGTACAAAAGTGGGCCCAATATTGAGCCTTGGGGTACCCCTTTTTTATCAGACGCATATCTGACTTGATTGTCAACTCTCTCTCATTCCTTTCCAACACACATTGCATCCAATCAGTTAAATAATAACTAATCAATTTTTGAGCCACTCCCCTAATTCCATATTTATCAAGCTTTTCAATGAGTATACCATGGTCAACACTATCAAATGCTTTTGACAGGTCTAAACATACTGCTAAAGTATGTTTTTTTTGGTTTACTAATTCCAGGATTTGTATCAATGCTGAGTAGACTCCTTTATTGTCGAATAGCCCCTTCGAAATCCAAACTGATAGTTGTTGATCACCCTACACGCATTCAACAAGCTTGAAAATCTTTCATGTATTAATTTTTCAAAGACTTTACTTATGTTAGGTAAAAGTGACACTGGTCTGTAATTTTTTTCATTATGATCTTCTCCTTTATTTCTATATATAGGTTTTACATTAGCCAGTTTTAGTTCATGTGGGAATACGCAAAATTGGAAGCATAGGTTAATTATGTGTGATAGTGGTTCCGATATAATATCAGCTACTTTTTTAACAGGGAAATAGGAACTTCATCGTCTCCAACCATTTTTTTATTTTTTAACCCTTTTATACATTTGTAGACTTCCATGGGTGTAGCACTCTCTAAAAAAATGGACCGATTGTTAGGTACTTTTTTTGAGAAGTCTGGAGATAGTGCTCCCCTAATGTTTGGACATGCGTTTATAATTGAATCTTATAGTTCTTTTTCAGATTTTCCATTATCCCTTAGTTTATCAAAGATAGTGGTGCTTCTGGATTCTTTTTTAGTTATATTATT
This sequence comes from Crioceris asparagi, assembly GCA_958507055.1. Taxonomy (NCBI): domain Eukaryota; kingdom Metazoa; phylum Arthropoda; class Insecta; order Coleoptera; family Chrysomelidae; genus Crioceris; species Crioceris asparagi. The sequence goes on from OY293826.1 coordinate 31,544,287, forward strand.
AATTAGAGACCACGTGGCCTTGCATTTATTCTCAACTTGGATTATATAGTTATTATTATGTAACCATTTAGCTTTTCTAATTACTTGATGTAATATTTTTTTATATGTTTTGTAATAACATTCGCTTACCTCGTTATTCAACCATTTATTGTAAAGTTTGCGCTTTCTGGAACAGGATTTTTTTATACCCACTGTGAGCCAATGATTAGTTTTGGGGCTCTGATGCTTTACTTTATGCTTAGTAATAACTCTATCCATCACTGTTTTAATCCTATAAATAAAGTTTTCATATGCTCTATCAACGTCATCACCCCCATCACATTTTCCCAAAATTCACACAGCAATTCATCCCGATATTGCCCTAACTTAGCTCCTGAAAATAATCTCTTTGTTTTATTTCAAACTCTAAAAATTGAGCATAATGGTCAGATAATGCCGAGGTCAAAATCGAGCTATCTAAATATTCAAAATTAACAAAAAAATTATCAATAAGAGTTGATGATGTTTTGGTTACTCTAGTGGCTTCATATATGGTTTGTGCCATATTAAAAGTTGACAGTAAATCGATAAAGAGACATTTGTCATTGCTGGACTCCAGCAGATTTATATTAAAATCACCACACAAAATGACATTATAAAACTTGGTTTACCTGAATATGTAAGAGAATCTCCTCAAGCCGCTCCAGAAAAATATTAAAATCTCCAAGGTTGTTACGATACAAACATATAACAATAACTTTTAAAACTTTGTTTATAATACAGGCACACTCAATATGTCCTTCAATTGATTTATTCACTATATCATCCACTGGTTCGAAAGTAGTATTTCTCGATACCAAAATATAAGCCCCTCCATGCTGCATGTTCTTTCTGCAGAAGTATGATGCCATTTTATAGTTGTTAATCTTGATAAATTCGGTTTCTTCTTTTCTCATCCAAATTTCAGTTAAACAAACGATGTCAAGTATGTCACTTTGATCTTCAATAAATGCTTCCAGTTCGCCTATTTTGTTTTTCAGGCATTGAATATTTTTAATTCTATCAGAAGTTACTTTATCATTGTTTAATGTTTTCCTCTGCATAGCAGCATTCTTGTCAGGAATGATTAGTTTTTTGATTTTATCACTTTGGGTTCATCTTTAATAAATCGAATTTTTAAATTTTCTTCCCCTTCCTTGGTACGCCTAGTCAATTCTACTCTCTTCTCTTTATACTGGATCACTTGGTGTTTTGTTTTATCATTATCCAAAACCACACCTTCAAACCTTTTAACTTTTTTTAATATCCTTAATCTTCTTAAACACATTTCTAAAATCCTTCTCTGACTCCATTACTATTCTAATTGGCCTTATTTTCCCAGGAATCCTTTTGCCTATTATAAATACTTTTCTATTGTTGGCAAGCGATTCTGTGCCGGTACATTTTATCATATTGTTGATGTAACTAATGTCGTGTTGCTTTCTATCCTCGGCTTCATCAAGTTTTTTTTCCTGGCCTCTCTTTCATTAATGTCTTGGATGGATTCTTCCGTGTTTTTTAGCGGTATTGAAAATTGAATCTCCTGTCCCTCAAGCTTATTACGTTACACTTCTAGCTGTTCTATGTGTGATATTAAGGGTGTTGTTACTTGAGTGTCATGTCCCTCAAGTTTGTTAATTTTTACTTCCAGCTGTTCTATTTGTAGTTTTAGGGACGTTGTATCTTGCGTCTCCTGTCCCTCAAGCCTATTAACTTTTACTTCCAGTTGTTCTACCTGTGATTTTAGATTTTCAATAATATCACATTGTTCATTAAATTTTTGAAGCAATAGTCTATATTTCAGGTGCATTTCTGATGACAATTCTTGTAGCTTTTCCATTACGTTATTTATTGTGTACTCCGCTGTTTTGGTATCGGTAAGTTGATCTGTGGATGATTTTTTATCTTCAGTATTGACACATAACTGGCAACTCCATCTATTTCCGTTTGGTTTATTGTTTTCTCTTGTTCCAGTAGTATTGCTTTAGTCATGTTAATACACTTTATATGAGCCCATTTTTTGCATTTATAGCACTGTATTGCATAGGTGTTTACCATTGTTATTTTACAATTCAATCACTTTGAATCGACCATTATAATTATTATATCGTCTCTTGGATTATATTGCTCGAACCAGCTCCTTAGCTATTATGTTTTGGTAAATTTTACACTAAACCAGCTGTCTGAATACAAATGTTGATGTTCAGTAATATATTACTAATAAATTTGGAATTTATCAGCGATAAATCTGTAGAACACACGTTGTCCGTCTTTCGATATTATTGGAAAACTTTATGCCAAGACTGAGATTCGGATTGAATTCTTGGCATACCACAGTTGATTGTCCTCGATATTCCCTTGAATCAAAGATTCATAGCGATAAAAGCTACATTTATTTTTACTCCCTTGGATGTACTTTATCACGTTGGATCACATAAATCGCACTTTGGGAGCAATTTTATTAAAAATTTCAGTCTCTTACCACTTAGTTGACAGCACGTTGTTAGTCCATAATTGCTATTTTGTTTTGATGTATTATAATTGCTATACGGAGTATATTTAATTTAATTATAAATATATGATTATAATGAGTTATTTAGATCCGTGTTTCTATTATTATCTAAATGTAATAGATACTTATAAATAATGTTCATTTATTCTATATCAGTTCTGGCATTCATATAATTTGTTCTTTGGTTTATATGTACCATCTCTAAAAAAATTTCGTTTGTGTAAATTATTTTCAATATCAAGAATTTCAACTCCTTCATAGTTAACATTATTTGGATTTAATTCGATGTTTTCTTCTATGGGTTCTCCGACATGGATACTTGCTCTTCTTTTAGGAAGAATTCTTCTTATACTTTGCTGGAATGAAATACTAGAACCTGGTCCTGGTAGTGATGGTGGGTAATCGTTGGTTAAAGCTATTCGATGATGCTTTCTTCTACATTTACAGGTCACATAAAGTATTACCAATAAAATTATTATTACAATGGTTAAAATGGTGAACCAATGTGTATATTTACCGATCGGAGATTGTTTCATCATTTTTTCTAACTCTTAGAATACTGATTTAGTTTGTGTTGTGCAATGTTCAAATCTTCGGCATCAATTTTGTTCAACTTAAGAGGTTCTAGTTCAGGAATTTGTAATTTTTCAGGAATATCTTAGCAACAGTCAAATGGATTTGTGACTGGATGACTTCGATACTTGATTTCTTGATATGTGTCAATTGGGTATTGAGCATGAACTCTTGTACTTCCAATAAAGGCACTACACTCAGGTTGTAATTTCATTAAACTATTAGTTTTAATAATTTCTGATTTAATTTCCCTATTTCCACATTTAATCGTGATTGGCAGAGCGTCCGAAACAGTGATTAACCATAGATTTGAATCGATTTGGTAGACATTATAATCTTTAACAAAAAGAAGAGATGTTTGACATGTCTTGGGCATCTGAGTTAATCTTCTTAATAGTTGTGCTTCGCAAATTGCATCGTTGTCAATTGGATATGGGAGGAGATTAGAACAGATTTTTATGCTTCTTTCAAGAGTCTTGCAATTATCCAGGTTTAGCAATGACAAATACAGAAGTGAATCATCATTTCGCGTAATATATTTTTGTGTAGTTGGTAAAATATGATAGATATCTGTTCGATCATCTAATATTGGTATTGGATAGAGTCGATATAATATATAAGCTTCTGGATCAGTGAGAGGAATTTTGAGAAAAAATATTATTTGACTTTCTGATTGATAGGCCTCTAATTCAATAATATTAAGATAATTAGCTATATTTGACGTATACGGTTGTAACGGTAAATTATTTCTTACAAGAGATTTTGCTATATCTTTTAATGAATTGATTAAATCTGAAGGTTCTATTATTGAGCTATGTAATAATCTTATGCGAGCAAAAGTGATAGAATTTAAAATTGTATTAAGGGAATCTTCTAAGAAAATATAGCTTATCCTTATTTGTGCTTCATAAAATGCGACATCATCAGCAATATCCATCAAAGTATTTTGAATTTCTTTTATATCATCATTAAAAGTCTTCTCATCAATTTGTAATTTTTGTATAGTATTATTAAATGTTTTAATAACAGAAGTTGTAACTAAAATTTGTTTTTTAAGAAGATTTTCCAACTCAAATTCATCACGAGATAATTTGTTAATACAATCATCATAATATTCTCCATCTGATGCATCTAAATTGCCAGTAATAGTTTTCCAAACAGTTCCGATTCCATTAAATATACCTCGCTTTGCCCTAGAGTTATATGATTTAGTTTCTCCTATAATTTCTTTTGTGATAATAAACTTATGTGTGTTTGAACTTCAGACTTAAAAGCTATAAACCTTGGAGACGGAAGTATCCAAAATTTCTATAAGTATTTTATCATTATTTTCCATTGTTTTCTTAATTGGGTAAACTAAAAGTGTCCATTTTTCATTCGTAATTTTGATAGTACATTCTTCATGGAAAAAGATTCCAACGGTGTTATTAACAGGAGTAAGTGTTTACTGAGCTGATATAATATTTATCAGCACGAAGAATCTGAAACCAAAGAAACTACTCATAGAAGGGTTTCAGTCTATCGAAATAAATTTTTGATTTTTGATTAGTTTACGGATTTGAAACTATTGCAGAATTATCAAATAATTGCACAATTTCAAACGGACCATTAAATAAATTTTGACTTTTATCTTTAATTTGAGATTCTTTAAGATAAACTTTATCTCCTACTTTATATTCTGGAAGCTTTCCTGAAATATTTTTATCAAATCTAATTTTTGCTCTTTCTTTCTGACTTGCTGTTTTTGCTCGTGCAATTTTATAATAATGTTGCATTCTGTTGTTCAAATCACGTATATATTTGGTAATAAGGGCCTTCTCATTATACAAAGTTTCAGGTGGTCTACTAGACCAAAAATCAGTTCATACGGGGTAGAACCAGTTGTTTTGTTTTTAGTATTATTATAACATATAACCGCATATGGCAAAATATTAAACGGATGTTTGTCAGGATTTTCTGTCTTATGTGCACGGATCATCTCCACAAGTGTTCCGTGCAATCATTCTAAAGAACCATTCGATTGTGGATGGCCAACGCTAGAAACGGTGAGTTTTATGTCATAAAGCGTACACAAATCTTTTATTAATGAATTATCAAATGCTCGACCATAATCGCAATGAATTCTCAAAGGTGTTCCAAAATGTTGAAAGAATATTAATAGTGTATTTACAACTGTTGAAGCTTTTTTGTTTGAAATAGGATAAGCTTGAGTAAATTTAGTTAACTCATCTCTAATCGTTAAAGCGTAATTTCTTGTTGGATACTCAAAAATATCAATATTAATTCTTTCAAACGGAGTTTTTGGTGTTTCTGTTATTACCAGAGGAGTGCTTAAATTCTTACGACAGATTTTTACTTTTTGACAAGTTTCACAGTTTTTAATAAATTGTTCTACATCTTTTGTTAGTCCTGTCCAGTTATAGATAGATAGATTTTATCCGTCGTATAGTTTCATTTATTCCGCGATGTAAATTACTTTTCCCTTTATGATACTGGTCCAATATGATAGATATTTCATCACGGTCAGGTGTTTTAACAATATTTTGACAGACTACAAATTTTAAATCAACATTAGCAAAAATAAAAGAGAATACTTCTAAAATAGGTAACTCAAGATTATTTTCTATATAATAAGTTTTTGAAGGATCAAATTTACTTTGTTCTTTAAATAATGTGTGAAATAATTGTTGAACTACAAACTCTGGATCGTAAATAAGAGGTATTATAAAATACTTGCGATCTTCCAAAATAAAGTGACAATATTCTTATGAGCCTTATCCAGTAACTGGTCATTTGATGTTTCAATTTTTGAATAATCGATTATTGATTTTGTTTTGTAAAGGTCAACAAATCTATTAAATTCGTCTGTCATTAATTCATCCTGTTCATCTATAAGTGTTTCACTTTTTTGTGGTTCTATAGGATCATTAGGGTCTTTACATGTTGATGGTGTAACCTCATTAGTTTCATTAGTTGCACATTCTTTAAAATGATTAATTTTAATTCTTGAAATGGCATCTGCATTTTTATTAATTTTGCCTGGCTTGTACTCAATTTTGTAATCATATTCTTCCAATTTGAGTCGCCATCTAGCTAGTCTGCTTCCGGGATCTTTAATGGAAAAAAGCCATGTTAATGGATGATGGTCAGTGACTAGCGTAAATTTTCTTCCAAATAAATAAGGACGAAAATGTTTTGCTGCCCATAGAATAGCAAGGAGTTCTCGTTCTATTGTCGAATACTTTGTTTCTGCACTACATAATGTTTTAGAAGCATAACTTACTGGTAGATCTTTACCAATGGGACCTTGTGATAGAACAGCGCCAATGGCAAATGCACTAGCATCAGTTGTGAGAATAAATGGTTCTTCGAAATTTGGGTATCTCAAAATAGGATCTGAAGTAAGTGCAGTTTTTAGATCGTTGAAAGAATTTTTACATTCATTATTTAAAATAAAAGAAACATCTTTCTGTAACAGTCTTGTAAGGTGTTTAGAAATTTTGGCAAAATTTGGTATAAAGCGACGATAATATCCTGTTAAACCAAGAAAAGATTTTATATCTTTAGGATTTTTAGGTTCCGGGAAATTTCTTAGACATTCTATTTTGGCTGGATTTGTTTTAACACCATCTTGGGTAATTATATGTCCAAGATAAGCGACTTCTTTTCTAAGAAATTCACATTTATCTGGTTGAATTTTCAGGTTGGCTTTTTGAAGTCTGTTGAAAACTTCAATCAGACGAGAAACATGTTCATGAATAGTAGATGAATAAATTATTATGTCATCCATATAAACAAGACATCTTTCATTTTGAATGCCAAGTAAAATGTTGTCCATGACGCGTTGGAAAGTAGACTGGGCATTTTTGAGTCCATGGTGAAATATAATGACGTATAATACCTTGCTCCAACATTTTGTTCACCTGAGTTTTTACCTCTTCTTTATGAATTTGGGGGTATCTATATGATTTAGTAAATATAGGTCTCGCATTATCAGTTTCAATTGAATGTTTAATTTCATTAGTAAATGTTAGTTGGTCTCCTTCCAAATAAAAAATATCAAAAAATTCTAAACATAAATTTGTGATAATTTCTTTTTCTTCTTCGTTGAGATGATCTGTACGCAACTGATCCAAAATCATAGTTTTTCTATCAACAGGTTGGTTAAATTTATTTTTATTTTCATTAACGCATTAAAATTTAAAAAACATTCGGAATTCGGAATGGGATCTAGATTCAAACTTGGAAATTCAACTATTTTTGGAATAGCATTCGAATTAATAATTGAAGTAAAGAATTCACCTTCTTCATTTACATGTACCAAATCATTTGGAATTCTAACATTTTCTATTGCTTGTCCGAAAAGTAGTGCATCTGTGTTTGTTAATTTACATTTCAATTTGAAATTTTTTTCAATTCTTGGCTCAATAAAAATTCGATTTTGTATCTTTGGCAAACAAATAACAATTTCAACACCTAAATTTCTAAAAAGATAAGATATCATTTTTTTAACATACGTCCAATCTAACTTGTCCAATCCACACCCTATTTTTGGCATAGCTAATTTTTGAACATTGTTTTTACGAACATGATCTCTCAATTTCTTTAAAGATGACCATAAAGTCTGATCAGTGGGTTTTCCGGTTGAAGTTTCTTTTGTTACAAGATACTAAATATATCTAGTTGTATTTGCATTCTTAATTTTCAAACCTGCTAAACCACCTTGTTTTTGATTTTGACTTAATAATTTTTCTATATTTCCAAATCGTTTCTTAAATTCCGCGGCAATGCCTTTTTGCATTTGCATATCTTCCGCCACGCAATGAGCTAATGAATAATCGTGAGGCGTGTAAAAAATATCAATTTTCAGTATTTTGTTCTGATTCTAAGAATTCAGAATCTTGTTCACAAATTTGATTATTTTGAGACAAGTATGATGTTTCGGTAACTTTAAACAGAGGTATAGTTTTAAAATTAGTTATCAATTGTTTTGAATTCAAATCAATTATACAATTATAATGTTCTAGGAAATCTGAAGCCAAAATTCCATCAAAATCAATATTAAGATTATAAATAAAAACTTTATGGGGATCTTTTGCAGCAAATGGAATAAGAACAGATTCTTTTAGTAAAATTTTGTGATCAGTTATCCCTTGAATAGTTACATATTCAGTAAATCTTTGAGGAAATTTCTTAACAATATTTTCTTTAAAAATAGAAACTCCTGCACCTGTATCAATAAGCAACTTAAACATTTTAGAAGCATCTTCGATATAATAAATATTTTTGGAATTAACAGTCAAAAATGGATTTAAAGAAAATTTTGTTCGGGAAAATTTACATTCGGGTTCATCTCTTCGAATTTTTATGTTTGGATTTTGGTAACTGTTTCTGAAATTGAATTCTCTGTTGGCGGACAATCTGGGGGATCGTCTTTGACTAGGGCAATAGGAAAATCCTGAAAATTTGAAATTACCTCAGCAGAAACAAAATTTTGAGAATCTCTCTCAAACTCAGGAAAATGTTCTTTATTTTGGACAATTGGCAATTCTTGGAAATTTGAGATTACTTCTGCAGACATAAAATTTTGAGAATCTTTTTCGAACTCAGAAAGATTATCAAATGAATAATTATTGTCATCTTCCTGGAAATTATTTCCAAAATTATCTTGAATATTATAAAGATTATGATCCAGATCAGAGCTTAAGTATTCATCATAATAATCGGAATTATCGCTCTTAAGGCCAATTAAAAGAGCTCGTTGTTGGAAATTAGGATTCTTTTGAATCACCAAGGGTCTTACTTGAGATTGTCCCTGTGGTTGAAAAGGTCTTTGCTTGGGAACATTACTATTTGGTCTATTTTGTAAATTATTTTGCGGTTGATTTTGGAAATTTAATGGTCTTTGAAAATTTTGGTAAAAATTCTGATTGGAGCTTGGAGTAAAAGCTCTTTGCTGTTGAAAACGACATTGATTAGAAGTATGACCATTTTTACCACATGAAAAGCATTTTACAGTTTGTATTTGGGGTTTTTTAACATTTAATATATTTTGAGGTTTACTTACAATATTAGAAGCTGGCTTATTAAATTTTTGGTTCTCAAAATATGATAACTGCAATTCTCTTCGTCCTATGCGAATTTGTGCTTCTAATAAATTTTCAGGCTGACTAGCACGAATAAGTTGTCCTAGACGGGGTTCAAGTCCAGTTAATAAAGTATTAAGAGCCATAGTATCAATAAGAATTTCTTGTGCAACCTTTTGTTCATTTGATAAATTTGATGTTTTTGTATATTTGCATGCATTTTAGCATTTAAGACTTGCACTCTATTGAAAAATGTAAGAGCTGACTCATTCGATAATTGTTTTAATCTTTGTAAATCATGAATAAGAGAAGTAAGGTCTCTTGAATCACCAAAATGAAGATTCAAAAGCTGTCTTATCTCTACGTAAGTCTGAGGATTTCGTGAGCTGATTAGTTGAGCCGCTTTTCCCTTTAATTTATTTTTAATGTGAATCACTAACAGAGCCTTTTGGTCTCTGGTAGACATATTATAAGCACAATCACATGCATTTAAAAATGTTCCGAGAAATATCTGATCACCTTCAAATTCAGGCACGATACAAAATATTTCCGAAATTCTATATGGTTCAAGCTCAACCTCTTAAGCTGGATTTCTTTCATTTGCCATCTTGATTTAATTAAATATAAAATATCAAATATATAAAAAAATATGATAAAAGAAAATCGAACAGTTTAAAAACTTTCTTTTTATAGTAATATATTAATATACTATATAATATATTTGTCTAGTTCTCTGCGATGTGGTCTACAAAGGAGTGAGGACGCCTCGTTGGACCTCTTCTGTAAGTTGTTGAAGAATCTGCCGTCGACAGTTAGGCCAGTTCCTTGTTCTCTCCACGTGCTAGATTCTTGATACTTCTTATATCTTATTCTTCTTTCTTCGGAGTTGCTGGTTCTTTTCGTCAAAGATTAGGAAACCACCGTTGATAATGAGGGGAAACTTGTTGTTGGAGTAAGCCTTGTTTTACCAACGTTGAAGCATCCTAATGACTGCGCCAATTTGTTAAATCACATAACTTGGAATTAACTTTTTAAAAACAATTATTTATAATACAAAAAAATAAAATACAAATAAAATATATCTTAAGTTTACATGACTGTATGAATATAGACTCACAAGTGATGCCATTAGCTGGAGATCTAGTATTTATACAATCCAAAATGTTTAATCATCAAAAATGTAAAAAGAAACGTAAATAAATACAATAGGTCTTTTCTCTTAAAATTAAATCGAAACTTCTAGAAATATTATATTAATAAACACTTAGTAATGTCTTTTAGAGGCCGAACTGGATAAACAACTAACAATGGTCTTTTATATTAACTTGCTGATTACTGGTGGGCATCTCTGGCACGTAAACACCCTTATCACTTTGTTATCTTCTTAGAACTGCGTCTTGCAGATGTAATATAATATTATAACATATAATATTTAAAAATAAGACTTTGTTATTATTATATGAAATATGAAATATTTCAATTATAACTTTATATAATATATATATATATATATATATATATATATATATATATATATATGTGTGTGTGTGTGTGTGTGTAAGGGTTGTTTTGAGGACATGCATTTTTTGGCTTATATTCTCAATTATACGGGATGATTCTCTCATAAAATGAAAGCCGGTCTATATAACATCCTATGCTAAGGTAAGTGGTTATTACAAAGGAAACTCTGCATAACAAATAATAGTTGAAAAAACTAAAACAATACGCTTTTATATTATAGAATTATAAGAATAAATAAAATTGGGCCTATATTTAATCTAGGTAGCATAGACCTCTCTCGAGATTTCTGAAATACCTAACCTTCCATTTTTCTGGTGAGTTTCTAAATATATCCCGAATGTAACCTGAACCAGAAATTCTTACTGCGAGTCCCTAAAGTTAGCGCGAATGTAATAAGAACAATATATTCTGAATTCTGAGAAATCCTAAAGTTATGCCGAAAGTAAACTGGACAAGGAATTTTTATTGCGTGTTCCTAAAGATATCCTAAAAGTAACTTAAATGAATTATGAATTACCACTGCACAATACTTCTAAAGTGCGCCCTGGAGAGTGGCTCCACCCTATAATTTTTTTCGGTTTTAGTTATATATCTCTCTACTCATACATGAAATTCCTCTTTTTATCGAATTATGACTAAAATTCATAACTTGCATCCCCAAAACCCCCACAAACTATTTTGAATAGAATCGAACCGTGATCACAAAAATCTAAAGCCACTACCTTTAATTTATCAATTTTCCAAAGAGTGTGGTAGATATGTGACTTGTAGTTTTTATTAAATAAAATGATGGCTGCATCTTTATCTAAAAACAATCGATATTTTTCGTTGCCATGGCTATTTCTTTAGCAGAGCTTAAATTATTAGTGTAATTGTCAGTCGATAAGCAGCATCATTTCATTTTATATAGATAGAACGGAAAATTTTACCCAATTTATTGGGATACTTTTTATTATAACTTACAATTTAGCTAGAAATCAGCTGATTCCACACATTTGCCCAACCTTGCATACACACAATTTATAGATATATCACATGTAGGTACTTCTCCAGAAAAAAAAGGTTCCCATTCTGTTTCTATGTGAGGCATTTAGTAAAAAATATACTGAATACATATAAGTGGAATACTAACAAATAACTATAAAGAATAGCGAAGGACCAGAAGCGGGACTCTATGTCATATAGTATTCTATTAATCGACAAGATTCTATTAACATTACCATTGAATCTTGTCGATTAATAGAATACTATATGACACAGAGTCCGCTTCAGAGTCGTTTCTGGTCCCATGATTTATGTGTTAAGTGTTAGCAAAGATAATAGAAGTCAGTCTTTGGTGTTGGGTACATACAAGGTAGAAGTAAAGATTAAATACACCTAATCTTTCGTAGAAGAGTGAATAATATCATTTTCTACAGGATTTACATAATCACCCATCATGTAAATTCGCGGGTCATCGACCTCTATATTGCGTTTTGCCAGAGGCCAGGGATCATAAAAAACTGAAGCCAGAATTATTACGCACCCATTACAAAATAAATTAAATAAGTATCAAGTATCACATATCTCTAAAAATGTTCAACCAAATATTTATGGTTTCTATTTCAATACTACTGGACAATTATTTATTAATCCGTGCAGTTTTTCTTACAATTTTACAATGCTCACTCAAATTACTTTCAAATCCAAGATATTTAAAAAATCTAAGAATATTTTTTTACTTTCCAGGCGGAAGTTATTGCACTGGAGTCGATTTTCTGAAATTCTAAATTCAAACAATCTCCACGTTTCAAGGTACCCAGAGTCATATAAAATGATTTGTAGGAAAATGTTAGTATGTATGATTTTTTTTAATATACATATACTTCGTAGGAGTTTTTCTAAAAATAAATAAGCAAACCCATATTTCGTGATTTTCTGAAAATAAGGGGACTCGAATTAAGAAAATATTGTTTATTTTGAAGTCCATTGTAGGGGATTCCGCTGACTTACGCAGGTGAAGTCGCGGGCGTTTGCTAGTTTTCAATAATAAAGAATCAAAAATAAAACAAGACGATTCAAATTTCAATTGTATGTACCTACATAACTCTAATATACCTATATTAGTCTAATATAAGTATAAAAATTCTAGGATCAAAACTATGCAGGAAATAAAAATACAAATAAGTACCTATATATGTTCAATTTTCGAGTATTTGTTACCATAATATCAATGGAAGGGAAAGCAACAGAATTTCAAAATATTTGACGGTTCAAATGATTTGAAAATATAAATTAATTTTCTGAATTTGAATTTTATTACAAGCAAAACAAATCATTTATTTACAACTGCAATTACCTGTGCCATATAGTATATATTTCTGTGGCTATGAATTTCTTTGTGAATAGTTTTCTGTTTTGAAAATTTTGAGTATTAATCTGTATTATGTAATTTAATAGCAAAACGGCGTGCCATAGGTTCAGGAGGTGCGAAATGTTTTTTGACAGACTTTGAAAAACGAGGAGGTATACAATTAAATTTTATGTTTGTTTTTTCTTACGTATGCATGTTTGCGCGTTTGGCATATTAAACTTACTCCGATTTTGATGATTCTGCTTTTATTCGAATGAATCTAATTGAAAATTAGTTCTAAAAAAAATAGAATCCAGTATGTATTTCCCCCCAAAAATCCCCTCTAAATGTGGGTAAGGGTAATTTTTTTAGAAAATCGGAAATCTAAGATAGCCAAATTGGAGTAACTTAATTCGGAAACCTTTTATCTGGAATGTTTCCAAAGACTTCAAAGGTTTCCGAGTTAGAGACTTTAGTACGGTGTAGTTATCGAAAAATTTATGGTATCATTCTGTTGACACTCAAAAATGTGAAATAAATAGTTTTTTACAAAAAACAAGGACTGACTTTCAGAGGAGACATTAAAAAATACAAAATAATATTTATTCTATTGGTACAGGTACTTTAGAAGTTGCTGCCAAGAGTATCTACCTGCAACTGATATGTATATACTTAATCTCTTGCACAACTTCAAAATTACCAGTACCAATATAATGAATGTTATTTTGTATATTTTAGAGCCTCAATGTATAAAAACGGTCCTTGTTTTTGTAAAAAATGATCTTGGTGAAATTTGAAGATGGAGTGTTTGTTGTGATGACAGAAAAATTTCTATAGAAACGATGTTGTGTTTTTTATGCTCCCTGGCCTGTGGTAAAACTCAACATAATAGTCGATGACCCCCGTTCCTCGTTGAACATGATGGGCGATTTGAATCCCATAGACAATGATAATATACGACTCTCGTCTCGAGTTTTTTTGAGGACAGTTCGACAATAAACATGTTTATCAGCAATTGAAAGTGAATGGCAATCAATGAGTGCTAACTGCATCATAGACAAATATACCTTCAACAAAATTATATCCTTATTATTTGATAGTACGTACTTTTCTTTCAATGCTAGATTTTACAAATGGGTACGCCTATGGGAGCGAAAATATCGCCAATATTAGCGAATGTTGTTATGAATTTTGTTATATATAGTTATAGCAATAGGTACTCTATTTTTAACCCCTGTCCATTAAAAAATATGTCGACTATTTGATATTAACCATACCTCAAGATGGTAATCGAAGAGAAATCCGTACATTCAATTTGCAATTATTGAGATTGAACATCAAAATCAATATGTAGCATTTCTTGATAGCGGGTTCATAAGAACGGAAAACAAAACAAGTGGAATGTTTGAAAAAAAATAGAAATAGTTTTTATTGGGCATTTCAGATTTGAAACAAAAGAGCGCCGAAGAAAACATCTGGTTTCACCGATTTTCTTGATTTGAACTGTACTTATCTCCGAAAACTTATGTACTTATATCTGTTTGCCATAGTTTCGTTCATGAACGGTCATGAAATAAAGAGCAAATAATATTGTGGTTAAGAATCAAAAAATTAAAATACAGTTTATTATAATTTTCTACCTCTCTAGGCAGCCACCACCCAAGTTTAATAACAAACACATAAATTAAATATAAGAAAATTATTATTCATTTAGGCTTGCTTCTGAGTCGATCCATCTCATTGATAGCTCTTGTGTTGCAAGGCTTTGTTCCCATCACATTATCAATTTTGAAGTTTGTTAATCTTAATCCATCGAGATTCTTCACTCTACTTAGCGCAACGTATATCTGGCCAGGAGCAAACATGTTACCCAAGTCTACTACCGCATAATCTATAGTACATCCTTGCATCTTGTGTACTGTTGATGCCCAACACAAAACAATCGGTAACATTCTCCTTTGAATTTTGTCTCTCGCTCTGTTGTTTGTATCGAACTCTTTTGAAATCGGTTCAATTCTCGTTTCGTTTCCATCACCAAAATTAATATAAACGTTCGGAATAAAACTTGGATCTACTTGTCCTCTCATGAAATATGGCCATTCAATTCTTTTAATATACCCTATAGCACCATTAACGAGAACCGCTTCAACATTTATATTACACCTTAGCATTACCATGGCGCCCACAAATATCTCAATCTCCTTAGGCAAACCCGCAGTTTTATTGATATAATCATATGTTATTTTTTCTATATTTACACCGTCACGTAAATCCACTAATTCGTCTTGGGCTGCAATCTTAAACACTTTTACACCTTTTCTTCTATAGTATTCCAGTACTTTATTATTATGAGCCGTTACCTTGGCATTAGTGGGAAATATTCGTAATGCTTTGTCAATAGCAAATTCACCGATCTCTTCCGTTAATTGGTGCTCTTCCAATACTGACAAATATCTACTTTCCATCTTCCCAATTCGTAAAGCATTTAATAAATCTATAAATATTTGATCATCTCTCTGTCGCATGTTTTCTGTCAATTCCCACAAAGAGAACAATCGCCAAAGATTGGTCGCAATCACATTAGCTGGTTGATCAAATACTTGCTTTGCCTTTATGGGGGGCAATTGCATCAAGTCACCAAATAAGATCATATTCACATTTCCAAAGCATTCATCATTATTTTTTAACTGTCTCAATCTTTGTTCAATCATTACCAACATCTCATACGAAACCATGGATATCTCATCAATGAACAGATACTCAACTTTTCTCCACATTTGTCGCATAGTTGTCAAAAATCTGCCACTTAATGGCAACAAACCTCTATGTGATATACCATCTTTTTGCACAGGTAGTCTCAATAATATGTGCAAAGTTGAGCCACTAACCAAGCGAGCAGCTATTCCCGTCAAAGCAGAAACTTTAACAATTTCATAGCCAAGGCCTCTGTTTGCTTGTTGGCGCAACATATCGAGAATGAAGCTTTTACCAGTGCCTGCATTACCAGTAATAAATAATTTCAATCGATCACCACTTCCATTCATTTGACTATGCATGCATCCCATGAAATGTATTAACAATGCCTTTTGACCACCATTCAATGCTGCTACTCTTTGTCCAAACTCATCATCAGCCATTTGTGGTAGTGGCATATCTTCACCTCCTTCATCATCTTCATAATTCTCATCAATAGGGGCACCTTTCATCAAAATATCATAAGCATGTATCTTATCAAACGCTTCTGTAGCAATCGGTCACGCTCAAGGGCTCCTTCCATTTGACCCAAATGTCTCAAATCCGCCTCTATGAAAGCTATTTTGGGATCTTCATAACCCTCTAGAATTTCACTTTCCTTATCAAAAGGTAAATATCGAAGGAGTAAACTATAATAATAATTAAAAGGATCCTCAACAGGATTGAAATAAGGTATCCGAACAACAGCGGGAAAACTTCTACACTTCATTTTCATTCCATCATTCAAAACCAAAGGATGTGTTCCTATTTCTTTTTTTCGTGTCCTTCTGGCTCATTATCACTATTGTCACTTACATCGTTGTAATCAATATTGTCCACTTTATCTTTCCTTTTCCTATAATCCGGTTCAAACTTTGATGCAAATTCAACCATGCACATTCTCCTCAAATCCCAATCATCATATCGATCAGGTCGCTCTGTATATCGATCAATGATATTATTACACTAACCAATATTACGATTACATCGGTCAAACTTCATCACAGAATAACGTTCATTCGGCATTCTGGCATTCACATATATACACTTAACTGACGACTCCTTCATAGACAGGTGACACAATCTCCATGCAGCTTCACAGGCTGATACTTGCCGATATTGCAATATCTTATTACAAATTTTAAACAACCTCCTTCCAACATCAGTCTCATCTTTTCGAATCTTGTTAATAGCCCGTACTAGAACTCCAGTTACTTCCGTGGGCTCATTCTTTGAACATACTTGGCAAGATAGTAAGCAATACCCTCGTCGGAACCAACTGGCTGAATATCCATATTAGCTTGCCAAAGCTTTAGAATCGTCTCATTATAGTTATTCACATTCACACCTTCAATCGTCCGCTTGATGTTACAAATTCTACCTCCATTTGCAATATATTCATCGGAGTCAACAGGTACAATGGTGGTGGTCTTACATACAGGTCGAGGAAAACCAAACCGATAAACTTTGTTTCTCTTTTGGCACGTCGGCCTATGATTATAAAACTGGTATTTTGTCACCAAATCGTGCAACCTTTCACCTGGTTCAGGAAGTCTGCAAGTAATCACTTTATCAACAGCTTCAATACCCTCTGGAGTATCGAGGGGCAAATGACCTTCTATCCAAACCACCATATGAATATGGGGACTGCCTCTCTTCTGAAACTCAACTCTCCACCAGTACTGACTCACTTTGCCATTGAATATCGAATCATGACTCTTGATAAATTTCAATAATTGCCGAAATCTATAATAAAACTGCCGGCTCAATGCAACAGGGTTGCTTTCAACTAATCTCCTCATATCATCTCCACTTAGATTATTTGGATCATGATGAGGTTTACCGTCCGCAAACAATAAAGCTTTTTTCATATCAGTCCAGCCAAAATCATTAAAACTAAAAGTCAGAAAGTAGATGGGAGGACCAATGCATCTAATCTGCGCTATCAGTTCACATAAATTACTGTTCCAAAAAGCCGCAGTACCACGCACCTTTTTCATACACAAATGCACATCTTCCACGTTTCCTCCTTTATTATTAACCTTCAAATTATTACAACACACTGACACTGCAGCACGAACTTTATCAGCCTCAACACATGACAAAGAGTGAAACAAATACGGGATACTCTTGGCAAACGATCTATTTGAACCTTCAATTCTAGCTTGATGGTAATCCAATGCCGTTATCGGAACATTACGATTCTCTTTGAATCCATTTCTGCCATATGGGAACAAATTAACAAATGCCAACTCTTCGGCTCTCCGATTATGATGGGGGTTCACAATGTTTCCCTTCGTCTTACGATAAATAACATTTTGTTCCTCATCATATCCTACCTCATCTTCAACTGTCGGTTCTCTGACATCAATTGGCATCATTCCAGCCGTATGCATTGGAATATGATCGGAGTTCAAATTAGCATATTGCGAATGAACAATCGTATCAGCATGAGACAGAACTGAGAACTCAACTTCAGGCACTTTTTGACAATCAACATTAATTTCATTATAATTCACATGCACCGAGTCTTGATCATCATTATTGGGTAAATCCAACCTGGTAACATCAATATAATAGAGTGAATACATCGTATGATCAGCGAGACTTTTATCTTTACCACTCTTTTTGAACCCAACTGCACGTTTACACAATTGTTCAAGCTCTTCAACAGACGTACATTCAATGACACATGCTCTTCCATAATCAACTTTCACTTTAGTGCTTGGACGATTTCCTTTGAGGGGCGCACCTTTTGCATGTGAATCAGTTGAATAAAATCTGTCATTATTTTTCAATATTCCCAAACATAGACCCATAGCAATGAAAATACCTCCAAAGTGGAACCCAAACAAACTTTCAAGCGCATCCTTTAAATTGATCGCTATCTCATTATCATAATTAAGATTCTCATAAAAAATACCGGTCAGATTAGAATTTACATCATAATCAATTGAAAAGTTCTCATTGAACATTCTGAAATTATCTCTAATTACATCCAAGTTTTGAATCCCCAAATATCCTGTCGCATCAACAGGATAAACCGTTCGATCTCTTTCGGGTAGTTCTCGGATTTCACAATAAATTCTGTCACCATTAAGCAAGACATTATCAAAATCACGTGTTGTCCACCGCGCAGGATTTAACTTTCTTGCCATCAGATTACTTGCCAATGACATCGCACAACATTGAACGCCTGGGTACTGTTTAAAAATACCAGCATTTCCTTGATGGATCGATCCTCGCAGGATTCTCCAATCCTTATTTGGTACAGGCCTATACGAAGTATAGCTGTTTTCCTCATTATCAACTACACCATACTCTGGCATCAATTGAATCAAATCCTGCTCATTCATTAACACGTTCTCATCAACATTCACATCCGAATACAAATCGTTATGCACTGTCAACCAATCCAGTGCCGCCTTAATTCGCTTACGGGATACACACCAGGTTCGAACTATATTCAAGTTCTCCAAATTTTCTGTGACTATGACCATCCCTAAATTGTCAGTAGTTCTCGGAAGCATATTGGGCAATTTTTCAGCCAATTCGAATATATCCTGGGCAAACAAAATCTCCTGTCCTTGGCAGCCCCGTTGTCCAACTTTTCCACTCAATCGAGTTATCTTTCTATACGGAATCACTCTCGAAATCATTCTTATTTCTGCCTCTTTTAAAACTTTCATGCATTCGGGTGGATCCTCAACCAACATATTATTCCAATATGCCTTCGGTGGACATGTTTTCTTAGAATTATGCATAATTCTATCACTACATCTTCTACACACGAGTAAACTGGACTTTGCCTTCAAATTAAGCGGTAAATATTTATTTGCATTTTGACTAGCAATAGTATTTCGAAATTGAAAACCAAAACACAACTTTCTGCAAATTTCACAAACTTTATCGGGATACTGATTCAACGCAACCATAAACGATTCATATTCATGCGGCAACACATCAGCTCGTGGTCGGGTATGTCTTTCCCCATTAGCCAACAACCTTGCCCGTCCCTCAGACTCCTCATTTGCTCTAACTTGTGCATGTTTCTTTTTCAAAGCCGATAATCTAGCACTTCTTTCTAGCATTTGCGAAACGTGTATTTCTTTGCTTAAACGTTTCAGATTGTTTATGCAAAGCATTGATCTTTCTTTTCCTTTCTAAGCGAGCACTTCGGGCTTCATCGCTTTCTTTAGCTATAGCTTCTGCTTTTCGAATTAGATCCTTCTCTTTTCGCAACTCTATGTTCAATTTTTTTGTCATTTTCTTAATATTTAGTTTGTTCAAATGATCACCACCTTTACCCATAATAACATCATCATTCTGCCCGTCGTCGCCTCTCTGGACATTATTCTGATAATTATCAATGGAAATAGCAGTCACTTCCATTACAATTATTATAGTATTACAGTATCAACCCTCAAGCCCATAAACGAAACCATTCCCTTATAAATATTATCAACATCCGTCGTAAAACAGTTGGTACAGAAACTGGCAACATAAGCTCAACTAATATAATTTCAAGAATGAACTCAGAAGCCGTAAATATAAATAAAGAAACATAAAACTTATATATTAATAATCTTGCAGTGTATGCATTTTAATTTGAAATATTTCAGCACAACTGAGTATGCGCAATGGTAGCCCGCCGTTTATTAGCTTTACATGAATATACTGCAGGATTAAATAAAATTTATTAGAAACTTATAATAGATATACATGAAATTGAAACATAAATGTAGATTTATATTGCACAACTTAACTATGAAGATGCATGTTTATTTTCTTGAATTTTGTTAACTCGTAGTCATAGACAACATAATAAACGCTAGCAGTAACATCATTGGTGGAAGTGCTTCTCCTTATTTGTTTGCAACTAAAAAAGTATCTAATCAATTTTCATATGAACTGTTATTGCACCTCAGGTTAATGTTGGTACCATAAAAAATATAGGTATTTAATTTTTTCATAAACTCGCATATTTATTATAGGCGGTGTATATATTTTTTTAATCTTCCATCAAGATAATCATGAAAATGTTCGGCAGAATCAACTCATCATTTGGAATATTCAATCCTTAAAAGAGATATTACAATTAATCCATGTATTAGAAGATAGGTAATTCAAATCTTTTCAGATTTGTCTTATCGCAAATGGGTAGGTACTCAGCTGGGCCTAACCAGATTGTATGGGTATCATAAATTATATAGTTTTAAGAAGTTCATCCGAGAAACGAGTTTACCACAAAAACATTTGATTTTGTTATTTTTAATGCAAATAAGACATTGAATGACTATTATCGGTAATTACCCACTCACAAAAGCAGGTAATACATATTTAGAATTTCTTGAAAAGACCTGTTCGAGGATTACAAGCATTGGTACATTGCCGACTGTTATAATAATACTTTGGTACCTACCTGATCACAGTTCCATTCATTTTCAACATTGATTCTTGACTCATAAACCCATTCCAATAATCAACTGAATATATTCAATACTCATATAAGTATATATATATATATATATATATATATATATATATATATATATATATATATATATATTATATATCCATTCCAATATTTAATTCAATTCAAAATCTATAGGACACAATAATTGCCATTTGCCATAGACATAAATAATAATCCAAATTCTATGAGTATTAGCATTAGCGACGTCTGACGTATTCGCGACAGCTGACAGCTCTATGTAACCATAGAGTAATGAGGAACATACACGCATAGAGAATATATTATATATCTATGCATAAACGAACCTGTTCTCTGGTATATACTCTCTGCATCTTGATAGCTTCATGCTCGTGCGTAATTCCAGTGACCGATCCCATTGTCGTTCCATGTCGAAGAAATCTTGCTTGAATAAGATAATATAATTAATAATTAATCAATATTGGATCCCACTAGGCATTTAAGGCAGAAACAGCAATTCCATAACAAATAACTGTTTGTCTACCACAACACAAAATTAAATTTGAAATTAGTATTATATCAACGTCTGACGTCTGACAATTGCGACAGCTGACAGTGAAAAGCGCGACATAACCATAGAGTAATATATACTACGATCTGCCAGATATGTATATATACGCTCCATAGACAAGCCACTGATACGCACCATGCTCGTACGTAATTCCAGTGACGGATCCCATTGTCGTTCCATGTCGAAGAAATCTTGCTTGAATAAGATAATATAATTAATAATTAATCAATATTGGATCCCACTTGGAGCTTAACAGGCGGCGAGATGTCTGCGATCTAAGTACGAATTCGAAATTTCAAGTCTCTAGATCGTATGGGGCCTGAGAAATCGCTGCGGAGTCCATCGATACAAGAACCGAAAGTAATAAAAAGTATTTAATAATTCTGATAGAATTATATAGAAAAACTGGTGCATCAGGATGATTTTTGAACTATTTTATATCTAAAAACTATTACTGCCATAATTTTCTATCCTACAAAAAGACCGTTCTGTCTAACTTTAATTTCGCATTCGAAATATCCTTACTATATATATATATTTGTGTTTGGTTCTTTTCGGGACTATGGAAGAAATGGGGTGTGAATAAAGCTTGTTAATTTACGGACGTTATTTTAGAGTCCAGTTAGTCGGATATCTTGTTAGGAATTAATATATGCAATTTTTTTTTAATTATACGTATTAATAACAAATTTATATTTTCTTTTTCTGTATTAAATGTTTTGAGGACATGATTTTTTTCGGTTTATTTTTTCAATTATAGGGGAGATTCTCTCATAAAATGGTTGAGAACTGGGCTGAATAACAGCCTGCGCCAACTTTGGCTAACTTAACTGGATATTAGTGTATAACAGAGAGAACATACAATAAAGAGAGTGTCCGATAGATAGAAAAAGCTGGAGACATCGATTAGTTCAGTGCGACGAAGTCGGATCGCCACCGTCGCCGATGCATGATTAAGCTAGGACATTGAGACTACTTCTGTCCTTGTCAGTTGACGTTACGTTTTTGGGAAAAAGTCTTGAAAGTATGTTCCCTTTCTGTCAAATACTTAGACACAATAACGGTCAAGTACCATATAAACATAAACATAAAAATATATAGCGCAAACAGCAAGCCAGGGTCATTGACTTTAATCTAAATTCAATAATAAAAGAGACAAAAAGCCGTGAATTTGCTAGAATGCAATAAATTTATCTTAAAATAAATAAAGGTAAGTCGCACTCACTCTGGAAAATTATTGTTCTTCGTATAATTTCTTTATGATTTTCAGGCTTTTAAGTCCAAAATCCAATCTATGGGTATAGGTATCTTTTTACAAGATATGAAAATAAGCTAAGTATTGACTATCCCTGGAAGGAAGTCTATCCGCAAATGAAAAAATACTTAAATAATGAATAACTAACTACCATCTTATAGTATAAACAAGGATATTGGTAAGTACCCTGTTATTCTCTTGTATAGATAGATAGATAGATTTATTCATCCTTTTTGCTACATTGTGTAGATGGGACAGGTCATATTTACAGATATTGATATTTATAGTATAAAATAATCAACCTAAATAACATGAAACACATTAAATCAGGAGCACTTTGAAAGACTATAATCGTTCATACGTCTTGTAGGTAGCACTAGGTAAATTTAATCATGGTTAGGCAGCTACATCTTGCGATAATCGTTTTTCTGTTATCTATTCTATTATAAAGACTATAATTTTTCTTTCAGTTCTTCTGAGAATGACATCATCCGGAGACAGGCCTAGGATTGTGGACAGTGGGCTTAGAATTCACTTTGAAATTGATTTATGGATTTATATCTGTGAAGATCATTTTGATGTTTAAAAATGGATATAACTCTACGAATACTACACCTGATAACCTTCACACGTAACAGGTACATATCATATTAATAAATGACCTTTGTGATTTGTGACTCATTGGATTACCCAAGAAGCCAATGTTTGCTGATGATATTAAGCTATACGCTTCCATTACCAGTTTAAATAATTGTGATATTTTACAAGATACAAAATTGGTGTATTAAAAATGAACTTAAATATCTCAAATTGCAATGTTCTAACCTTTACTCGAAAAATGAATATATTTCTTAGAATAAATAACGAGATTCTAAGAAATACTGTTACAATTATAGATTTGGGCGTCAGTTTTAATCATCGGCTTACATCCAAACAACATATTAAATTAAATTATTGTGCATATGGCTTTATTATCAAAATTTGTAAAAACTTTAATACTATAGCAACATTATCAATGTTATATTACAGTCTAGTCATGTTAGGTTGGAATGTAAATCAATAATTTGGAATCCTTTTTACAAACAGTTACATTGATATTATTGATAACATTCAGAGGAGATTTTTAGAATATTTGTGCTTTAAGTTTGTGCGTTAAGGTTAGTTTTTATCTCCGTGCTTTAGGAATTAGGTTTTCATAATGATAATTATTTATGTATTATATTCGTTTATCTTTGTTAGAACACTTATATGATTATATTATATTATTTTTTGTATTATATTAATTTTGCTCTCTAAATGTTTTTTTGTACTTTTGGGCAACAAACGCTCTAATAAGAAAATTTTAAGTAGATCTTAATATTCAATGATTTACTTGTTTGGAACTTTGATATCTTTGATTGAATATTCTTTTAAATGTATATATAGAATTTATTATTAAAAAGTAATATGTGTACATATAGGTCTTCGATTAATAATATGAGAGCTTTATACAAACGCGGACCTAAATGGTTATATTTTTTATATTTTCAGAGATAATATTTATTTGTCGTTAATGTAATCAAGAATTTTATTTCTGTTTCCTGCTATTTAATTTTAGTTTTGATATATTTTGAGGCATTTATATGTTTTTGATATATTTAAGATTGCTTTTATCTTCTTCCTTTGGTTTATTTGTTGTTTTTGTTATATTTTCAGAGTTATTATATATTTGTTCTATACTACTGTATATACTTATTCTTATTTAATAGTTGCTTTTTATGTATTCAGTGTTATTATTCATTTGTTTTTGATATATTTTTGAAATTCTAACTATTTTTCATCTGTTATACCTATCTGTACCCCAATATACCGTGCAACTTCTCTTCCATCCTGGCAAGATATAACTGTAGTATAGATTTTGGTTTTTTTCATTAGGGGAGGTTCTCCGCTGAATAATAAAATAATCTAATTAATTTCATGCATGAACATAATTTTAGTCAATCATTAACTTCAAATATTTAATTTATTGACCAAGTAGAGCTCCATTAGTATCATTTTCCTTCAATCCCCAATTAGTATTAATTATTAAGGAATCTTGTCTTATACTTTTTTAATAAATTAGTTCCCTATATAAGAGTAGAATTTTGAAACTTGATAAATTTATTATTGTTTGCACACTTTTTCTGCCTTTTAATTTTTATTTGTATACAATTATTGTATTATTCCTATATATTTTCTAATAAATCATTGCAAAGGTTTCATTAGTTTCATTTCATATAAACCATTCATTACACTACACAAAATATACATTTTTGCGAGTGAAATCGTAGATTTGAAGTTCAAAATCTCGCGCCGTTTTCGTAGTTTATGTGCGACCAAGTCGGTGGCGCTGGCTCCACAAGGTCTCAACTATTTACATGGAATCTGACACTCTCTTTATTGTATGTTCTCTCTGGTGTATAAGCGGAAATTATGTTCA
Source organism: Crioceris asparagi (assembly GCA_958507055.1). Lineage (NCBI taxonomy): Eukaryota > Metazoa > Arthropoda > Insecta > Coleoptera > Chrysomelidae > Crioceris > Crioceris asparagi. The sequence continues at coordinate 31,569,780 of OY293826.1, forward strand.
AAAGATTAGTTTTCATCATTTCAAAGATAGTTTTTTTCATTTCATTCATGGATCAAATAGCTGTCATTAATCATTATCGGGATATGATTTAATTTATCATCTTATTCATCTTAAATTATCTAGATTGTCAACAAAATAAGCCATAATTGAAATTCAGTTGACAAAAACTGCTAACCTATAACTATGGCGTCCCTGGATAGTGGCTCTACACAAATATCTTTTTTAATTATAAAAAACGAATTATTATTATCTTATTTCCTTTCGATTTTCAAATAGCATATAAGATATTATTCTGTATATTATTCGATGATCGGTTATGTATTATCATTACAAATTCAACGAGTAACAGAGACAATTATTCTTTCCTCTGCATATCATATCATGAAAAAATATATAGAAACGTTACTTTTGGAATTTTGAACAATACAATAATTGTTATTTTTAAATGTGTTCAGAAAATCAGAAAATATAATGGAATTTTTACAGAAAGAACTATTTTCTAAGATTCTCCTCGTACTTCTTATCTTATCATTTCGTAATATATTTTGTGAGACAATAATTCATAATCATAGAAATCCAAATGCACAGGAAAATCCGGTAGCTCAAAAAATATTGTTTTTTGACTTTCGAATATTTTGAATATTCTCTTTTCTTTTCAGATGATAAATAAGCTGTGTTGGTCGATTTGTGCCCAAAGGTGACCTAGACAGAATCTTAAAATCCACTTTTTGAGTTAAATTTCCAGATGCCGTGAAATTATACATGTAACTCGAGTCATCTTGCCATGCGCGGAAATAATAAATATAACTGCGAATCTCTGGGTTATTTTGTTTAAACTTGGTTGGACCAGTAGTTCCTAATGGATATAACAATTATGGATTTTCTTTTCAAATAATTTTATTTGGATATGAATATTCCATGAATAGTTTATTCCTGTATAATATTCAATCCAAATTATAACTGATTCATCCAAAACAGTTATTACATGGCAGGTCAGTTTATCGGCAATATTGCTAACCGGTCTGTTGTCGCGGCTATTGTTTGGTAGTTTGGTAGGTAAACGTTTGGGGAGGAATTGTGGGCGAATATTATATCGGCCCGTATTTTTTTGACGGACACCTGGATAAAAGAAAATTTTTGAATTTTTTGAAAAAAGACTTCTGGATCCTTCTCGAACACCTTCCACTTACCATCCGAAACAAAATGTGGCTACAATTGGACGGAGCTCCTGCTTACTTTTCACGTGCTGTTAGGAACTACCTAAATAGAAAATTTAGAGAATGGATAGGTAGAAGCAGTCCTTATAATTGGCCAGCTAGGTCTCCAGAATTGACCAAGATGGATCTCTTCAAATTGGGTTAAATTAAAAATATTGTATATGCTACACCCCCTGATACTCCAGTCGATATGAAATCAAGAATTTCGAACGCTTTCGCGTCTCTAACACCCGATATGTTTAATAATGTAAATAAATCGTTTGAAGCTAGAATCACGTGTTGCATTGCACAAGATGGCAAGCATTTTGAGCATCTATTATAGTAATTTTACATTTTTTGCTTTTAATAATTTGTTGTTGATTTTGTAGTATTTATGTATTTTCTTTATTAAAAATGTGTTTTTGTTTTATTATGTACTCAAATATTTATCAGTAAAAAAAGGAGCTAGTGTACCTCAGCAACTACACGTGTGCATATTTATTAGCAACTACACTGTTTTTTACAACTATGCCAAGATAATTAGTTCAAAAATTTAGAGAGAATTGCAAATGTTTTGAACTTTGATTTACCATTAAATTTGAAATTTGTAAATTGCACGAAAAGTATAATACCTAGGTATAGGATACCCTTATACCATTCGAAAGAAGAATTCTATTTTGACATGGTGAATTAATAAAATATAGGGTGTCTCATTTAAAATAATCCCGATATTACACATTGATTGAAGTAGTTAGTAGTCAATTGTGGATACATTCAACGAATGTCCAACTATTTAGATGTAAGAGAAAATTTGCTAGAATTTGTTAGATTATTTAGATATTATTTTTTTTCGGAATTTTTACATTTTAAAAAAGTCAGCATAACTCTTATGAAAGAGTATCTTAATTTTTAGGGACAACCAGAAAATACAATAAAATATAGGGTGTTCCATAAGAAAAAATATAACTTTGATACGCCACAAATTTTGGGACATCCTGTATATTCCAAAACTACTGAAATGACAAAAATTTTAAAATTTTTACCGTTTCGCCATAAACCTCCATCCCGTTGGTCGTGATTCACCCTGTATATATATATATATATATATATATATATATATATATATATATATATATACACATAATTATTACAAATATATGTATAACAGAAAGAAGAACAGGAGATATTATATACAGATATAAAAATAAATACACATACGCATGAATTATATATTCGATACTCGAAGTTGCCTTTTTAAAAAGTATTTATTAACATAAAATTATTATTTCTACAAAAATATGATGTTTACTACATGAATATTAACAACTGACTGACTAAAGGCATGCAGAAGGCATATATTTATATTAAAATGATAAAAGCAGAATCAGCATTTCTTCTTCTGTGGATGGTCCAGAGGATGGGGACATAATTCCTCCCTTCGCAGATTCGACTTCGGAGGTTTACTGAGGAAGTTGAATAGTATGAAGATCTATCGGAGGGTTGTTGGCTCTAGTGGTTCTAAACTTAGGCTGTAGGACCTTCTTGTATATAATATAGATTCGGACTGCTATCAGGAATCCATAAAGAGTGATGGTCCAAACACTGGGAGTGTATGACATTGGATCCATTTCAAGAAGCAATTGGTTATCCATAATTCTTGTCTTTACTTTATTCAGCTCATCAAGGTTTAATCGTTACAAATGAAGAGTGATATTATCATTAAATCGCTCATTTTCTTGGAATTGCAGCTCAGGAAATAAGATTGGTTGACTCGATGAGGGCGAAACATTTATGAAAATGGTTTCTTGTTGCGTTTGTATTTGACAGTCTTTGGGAATCTCAAATGTGTAAGAGCCTTTTAATTTCTTGACTTCTTGTTGTTGATTGCATTTAAGTTGAATTGTTTCTTCCATCCGGAAAACACCAATCCATTGGTTGGAATCTTCTATTCGTTGAAACATTGTTCTGGAGATTTCAATTCTTGTTTGTTGACAGCTGGATGGTTCTTCGATGTCAAGGAGTTGGATTTCACAGGCGTTGGTGTTCTTGGGTTCTTGAAGTTCGGCTTGATTGCAGATGTAGTACTCAGGGTTGATTTTCATGCATGTGTCGCTCATAAATGCATAGTACGTGTCGCTTTTCAATAAATACTTATTTTGGGTTATTACTGCCTTAAACTGACTCTTCCACATAATTGGGATTGAATAAAGATGATAGAGATTGAATTTAAATGTATAGGTGATCGGAAATTTTAGGATATATGTTATTTAAAATGTAGCAATCAATTGTTATAATTTTTTCGATTAAATGAATATTTTCTAAACTGATTTTTAAAGGTAGCTGACTATTATCGAGTTTATTTTGAACATGTTTCAATTCAGTTAGAAGTTCGTTTGTTTTCGCATTATTCCAATCTTAGCGATAGTTATTGAATTCTCAATATCTTGAAGAATTGAATTGATCATTTGAAATGTATTCGTTAGTTGTGATATTATATCTATAAAGATCTTAGATTGTTCTTGATATCCATATTCTTCCATAATTTCACTAATCTGATTTATTTTCTCCTCTAATAATTTCTCATTATGACTTACTTGCTGAATGGTTTTGTTGAATTGGTCAATTAAAGAAATAGATAAAGAATTCTGAGTGTATAGAGTTGATGATAGTTTATTTTGATTTTGCTGTAGTTTTTGAATTAATTTTTCATAACGATCTCCGTCATAAGAATCAAGATTTCCACTGATAGCTTTAAATATTGATCCTAGGCCATTGATTAAACCTCTTTTATTTCTTCTAGGATGAGGTATTATCTCATTTATTTTGATCTCTGCTCTTTCTTCTGCGAATTTCAATAGTTTAATATAGTTAGAAGTTTCGTTGAAATAATTTGCATGTTTTCCAACTAATTGTTCTATATTGTAGCTCTTAAGTTTCAATTTATTTACTTCTGTAATAATAGGACTTAAATCGTAGAAATGAATTAATGTGTGAGAATATTGTCGTAATTTTGCTGAGCCAAGTTTCACAGGCATTAAACCAGGACTGTTCTCAAGGTTTCGAAATGATATCTCATCTTGAGAGATGATGATAGCGGGTAATCTGAAATGATAGAGAAACACGTGTTTTATTTGTTGTCGATGGAATAAACACGTTTATGTGGGCGTTTAACATTATTCATGTGAATCTTAGGTTGTTTTGTAGTTGATAAGACTTTCTTATCTTTATTCACAGTTTCTATTTCAGTAGGTTCAGAGAATTTGTTGGCATGTTTCTGTCTTATATATGATTTCACATACGTCTTTTGTTTCGCTGAGAAAATATCTGGCGAGTCTCTAGTTTCATTTCGTCGTGAGATTATTTTTTCTTTATTTGATATTATATTTTCATTAATTTTGGAATAAAGTAATTTTGATCTTTCTTTATGCTGTGAAACGTAATCATTAAGTAAAATTTGTTCAAGATTAATATCGAAAGGTTCGTTGCTAGTTGTATGTCCATTAATTACATCTATGGGTTTCAATTTTGTGACTGAATGAATGGAATAATTATATGCCAGTATAGCATATATCATTCTCATCTTAACTGGAGTTTTTTGAAAGCCTTTTGTGTTTAAAAGTCTAAGATGTTCGGATATGGTTGAACGGAATCTTTCAATGACACCGTTAGATTGAGGATGGTTTGGTGAACAAAAATGAACTTTGATTTTATGTAAAGCAAACAATTCGGATATTACAGAATTTCTGAATTTGCTCCCGTTATCCAGAATAATCTGTTTAGGAACACCATGATGAGAAAAGAAATTTATTAGATTGTTGGCAACTTCTGTGCCAGCAACTGCTTCGAGATAGTATGCTTGAGCATATTTTGAGAAGCTATCAATAATTGTGAGAAATTTAGAACTTTCAAATGTAAAAACGTCTATATGAACAATTTCAAAAGGACTCATTGCTGTGGGTGTTATATTCATTGTCATTTTGACTGGGTTTCTGTCATATTTACATCTTTGACATAATTCACATTCATTGATGAAAGCTTGAATAGATGCTTTCATGTTTGGCCAATAAAACTTTTCTTTGATTCTTTGAAGAGTTTCGTCAATACCGCGATGGTTAGATTTACCTTCATGATAGTTTTTTATAACATCTTTAATTTCATTCTTATCTGTGACATCTACAAGTTTAGTATTACATTTTTTGAATTTTATTGGGGAGTCTTTGAAATATCTTTGAAGGATGAGTGAAAAAGGTTCGTAAATATTTGGATCTTCGAAATAGAGATGGAATTGAGTATCTGGTGAAACATACTCTTTGATAAAATTGATAACATCATTTTCAAAGTTATTTTTGGAAAGTTGAGCTTTAATTCTTTTCTTTTTCTCAAACAAAATAGTAATTCTTGGCTTAGCTGGTGAATGTAGGACAGATGAGATTATAATTTGGTTTTGACCGTAATTTACTGCGTAGTCTGTTATAGGAATATTGATGATGGGGTGTTCGTCAGCGTTTGAATGAATAGTTTGGTTATTTGAATTTTCGTTCTCTTGATAATGTTCTTGTATTGTTTCAGACGCTAGACGTTGTGATTCATCTAGTATATCTTCTAATTCTTCCCAAAAACTTCTGGTATCTTTGGTATGTAGTTCGGTTCTAATTTTGGAAATATCAAGGCTTTTGTTAGATGAAAAATTGTAATTGTTGAGTTCGATTTTCTGAATATGTACTCTATCAAATCTTTCAACTAAAAAGGGTTTTGAAAAATCTAAAGTAACAGGATTTGTGGTATTATTCAAAATAGTCGTTAAAGCATATCCATTACTAGCTACAGTAAGACTCTCTGGAATTTCACAATTGTGTATTTTGCAATGTGGTATGATTATCTCTCCATCTTGAATAGAAGTTTTAATTTTGATAACTTGTTCAGATCTGGGGGCAATATTAATCAAATTTAGTTCATTACTTGTTTTATGGTATAAAAGTTGGATTCTAGTACACGGAGTTATAAGATAACCTTTACCAAAGTTGATGCTAGCTTGTAGTTGTTTCAAATTATCAAGGCCAATAAGTCCATCAAAAACGTTGTGGAATTTGAACAAGAAAAATTTCATTTTGATTGGTTTGGGCAATTGGAAAATTTTTGAAGATGGAATTTGAGCACTGTATTTATGAGAGGATTTATGGAAGACCGTTGAGACTACAAATGGATCATTTCTTATAAGTTTCGGGAAATATTTGAAAGCAATATCAGTATCTATAAATGACTTGGTGGAACCAGAGTCAATAAGGAGTTTAAGATTATATTCAGGATAGATAATATATGGTAATTCACTAGAATTAGAAGAACTGAGATAAATTATTTGACTGTTAGAAGAAAGGTTTTCCGAGGCTTTTACTGAAAATTTTCGTTCGAATTTTCCAATAAATCATCATCTTGTGAAGCAGGATTATAATCGGGCTCGTTTCCTTCAATAAATTCGTCTTGGTTTTCGATATTCTGATCAGTATCACAATATTGATTGGTCTGATCTATCTGATCTATTTCCGTATTAAACAATTCTTCGCTTATAAAGTTTCTGGGTTGGTTTCTATTGGAGAAAAACGATGTTGATTGATTTGGAAGATTAGTATTTCTCGTGGAAATACTCATTGGGGTTGTCTTATTTGGATAAGTGAGTCTAGTAGAAGTACTCATAGGAATGGGTTTAGCCTGAAATTGTTGGGGTCTATTTTGAGGTTTAAAAACTTCTGTGTTTGGTTTTCCAAAAACTTGTTCATTGGTAAAGAAACGTTGTTGGGGTCTTAATCTTTGTTGGATATTAATTGGTTGATTTGGAAAATATGGTTGTCTTCTAAAGAAATCATTAGGAGTACCTACGTTAAAACTAGTATTTGGGTTGATTGTTGTGTTCTGGAAAGTGTTAGTGGGCTTTGTTTGCAAAAATGTTCTATTGATAGTTGGAGGTTTCGATGTATTCTTTTGGGAAAGATTCTGGAAGTAATGGACGTTTTCTTCTTGAATTACAAATTGAAGAGCTTCACTGAGTGAAGAGGGTTTCATACAACGTAGGGTTGTACTTAAAGGTTCACGTAGTCCGGAGAGGAATGTTCTAAGGGCTAAATTCTGATATAATTCTCGTTTAAGGGCTTTTGCATTTTCTGTTCTCTCATGAACATCTACATGGCTGCATAGCAAATTCAAAACTTTTAAACATCTATCATAAAATGAGAGCATTCTCGTTATGAGATTGTCTCATCATAACCAAATCTCTATTAAGGCAAGCCTCGTCTCTTTGATCAGAGAAATTGCTAGATAAAATAAGTTTCAAATCATTCCAACTCTTAACACCTTGAATATTAACTAATGTTTTTGCACTACCTTTCAATTTAGAAATAATTGAATTCAGCAAGTAAATATTATGGAAAGAATCAGTGTTTGTGGTATCATAAAAATGTTTTATTATGGATTCACTTATAGATATAAATCTGTTTAGATCGTTAGGATTGCCATCAAATTCTGGTAGGCAGTTCAAATATTCTGCTTTGAATTGAGACATATTTAATTGATTGTTACTTAGTTGATTATTAAGAATGTTACTAGATAAATTAGAATTTGGAAAAGTTTGGGAGTCAGTTGGTGTATTTAAAACCAAATTTTCCAATGAATATCTTAGATCATCAAGCGACATTAAAATTGTACTTACAGAATGAGGACAACTTTGAGCATGTTCTTCTTAACTTGTACTATAAGGGCTGCGTCTGGATCAGCGATTTTGTCTTCTCCAGGTCGATGCTCCTTGCAGAATTGAGCAATGTTGGTCCCAATTCTCGATGCTGAAGATGTGTGCAGGTCTGCGATAGACTGGGTTTTCTGAGTTTCGAGAAGCCACTCCACCACACTTCAAACAATTTAAAATGTTCGATAATCGGTTAATCGTTAGCACGAAAGTTGTACGATCGATTCGTCACAATCCCGATTATCCTACTGCGCCAATTATATATTCGATACTCGAAGTTGCCTTTTTAAAAAGTATTTATTAACATAAAATTATTATTTCTACAAAAATATGATGTTTACTACATTAATATTAACAACTGACTGACTAAAGGCATGCTGAAGGCATATATTTATATTAAAATGATAAAAGCAGAATCAGCATTTCTTCTTCTGTGGATGGTCCAGAGGATGGGGACATAATTCCTCCCTTCGCAGATTCGACTTCGGAGGTTTACTGAGGAAGTTGAATAGTATGAAGATCTATCGGAGGGTTGTTGGCTCTAGTGGTTCTAAACTTAGGCTGTAGGACCTTCTTGTATATAATATAGATTCGGACTGCTATCAGGAATCCATAAAGAGTGATGGTCCAAACACTGGGAGTGTATGACATTGGATCCATTTCAAGAAGCAATTGGTTATCCATAATTCTTGTCTTTACTTTATTCAGCTCATCAAGGTTTAATCGTTACAAATGAAGAGTGATATTATCATTAAATCGCTCATTTTCTTGGAATTGCAGCTCAGGAAATAAGATTGGTTGACTCGATGAGGGCGAAACATTTATGAAAATGGTTTCTTGTTGCGTTTGTATTTGACAGTCTTTGGGAATCTCAAATGTGTAAGAGCCTTTTAATTTCTTGACTTCTTGTTGTTGATTGCATTTAAGTTGAATTGTTTCTTCCATCCGGAAAACACCAATCCATTGGTTGGAATCTTCTATTCGTTGAAACATTGTTCTGGAGATTTCAATTCTTGTTTGTTGACAGCTGGATGGTTCTTCGATGTCAAGGAGTTGGATTTCACAGGCGTTGGTGTTCTTGGGTTCTTGAAGTTCGGCTTGATTGCAGATGTAGTACTCAGGGTTGATTTTCATGCATGTGTCGCTCATAAATGCATAGTACGTGTCGCTTTTCAATAAATACTTATTTTGGGTTATTACTGCCTTAAACTGACTCTTCCACATAATTGGGATTGAATAAAGATGATAGAGATTGAATTTAAATGTATAGGTGATCGGAAATTTTAGGATATATGTTATTTAAAATGTAGCAATCAATTGTTATAATTTTTTCGATTAAATGAATATTTTCTAAACTGATTTTTAAAGGTAGCTGACTATTATCGAGTTTATTTTGAACATGTTTCAATTCAGTTAGAAGTTCGTTTGTTTTCGCATTATTCCAATCTTAGCGATAGTTATTGAATTCTCAATATCTTGAAGAATTGAATTGATCATTTGAAATGTATTCGTTAGTTGTGATATTATATCTATAAAGATCTTAGATTGTTCTTGATATCCATATTCTTCCATAATTTCACTAATCTGATTTATTTTCTCCTCTAATAATTTCTCATTATGACTTACTTGCTGAATGGTTTTGTTGAATTGGTCAATTAAAGAAATAGATAAAGAATTCTGAGTGTATAGAGTTGATGATAGTTTATTTTGATTTTGCTGTAGTTTTTGAATTAATTTTTCATAACGATCTCCGTCATAAGAATCAAGATTTCCACTGATAGCTTTAAATATTGATCCTAGGCCATTGATTAAACCTCTTTTATTTCTTCTAGGATGAGGTATTATCTCATTTATTTTGATCTCTGCTCTTTCTTCTGCGAATTTCAATAGTTTAATATAGTTAGAAGTTTCGTTGAAATAATTTGCATGTTTTCCAACTAATTGTTCTATATTGTAGCTCTTAAGTTTCAATTTATTTACTTCTGTAATAATAGGACTTAAATCGTAGAAATGAATTAATGTGTGAGAATATTGTCGTAATTTTGCTGAGCCAAGTTTCACAGGCATTAAACCAGGACTGTTCTCAAGGTTTCGAAATGATATCTCATCTTGAGAGATGATGATAGCGGGTAATCTGAAATGATAGAGAAACACGTGTTTTATTTGTTGTCGATGGAATAAACACGTTTATGTGGGCGTTTAACATTATTCATGTGAATCTTAGGTTGTTTTGTAGTTGATAAGACTTTCTTATCTTTATTCACAGTTTCTATTTCAGTAGGTTCAGAGAATTTGTTGGCATGTTTCTGTCTTATATATGATTTCACATACGTCTTTTGTTTCGCTGAGAAAATATCTGGCGAGTCTCTAGTTTCATTTCGTCGTGAGATTATTTTTTCTTTATTTGATATTATATTTTCATTAATTTTGGAATAAAGTAATTTTGATCTTTCTTTATGCTGTGAAACGTAATCATTAAGTAAAATTTGTTCAAGATTAATATCGAAAGGTTCGTTGCTAGTTGTATGTCCATTAATTACATCTATGGGTTTCAATTTTGTGACTGAATGAATGGAATAATTATATGCCAGTATAGCATATATCATTCTCATCTTAACTGGAGTTTTTTGAAAGCCTTTTGTGTTTAAAAGTCTAAGATGTTCGGATATGGTTGAACGGAATCTTTCAATGACACCGTTAGATTGAGGATGGTTTGGTGAACAAAAATGAACTTTGATTTTATGTAAAGCAAACAATTCGGATATTACAGAATTTCTGAATTTGCTCCCGTTATCCAGAATAATCTGTTTAGGAACACCATGATGAGAAAAGAAATTTATTAGATTGTTGGCAACTTCTGTGCCAGCAACTGCTTGGAGATAGTATGCTTGAGCATATTTTGAGAAGCTATCAATAATTGTGAGAAATTTAGAACTTTCAAATGTAAAAACGTCTATATGAACAATTTCAAAAGGACTGATTGCTGTGGGTGTTATATTCATTGTCATTTTGACTGGGTTTCTGTCATATTTACATCTTTGACATAATTCACATTCATTGATGAAAGCTTGAATAGATGCTTTCATGTTTGGCCAATAAAACTTTTCTTTGATTCTTTGAAGAGTTTCGTCAATACCGCGATGGTTAGATTTACCTTCATGATAGTTTTTTATAACATCTTTAATTTCATTCTTATCTGTGACATCTACAAGTTTAGTATTACATTTTTTGAATTTTATTGGGGAGTCTTTGAAATATCTTTGAAGGATGAGTGAAAAAGGTTCGTAAATATTTGGATCTTCGAAATAGAGATGGAATTGAGTATCTGGTGAAACATACTCTTTGATAAAATTGATAACATCATTTTCAAAGTTATTTTTGGAAAGTTGAGCTTTAATTCTTTTCTTTTTCTCAAACAAAATAGTAATTCTTGGCTTAGCTGGTGAATGTAGGACAGATGAGATTATAATTTGGTTTTGACCGTAATTTACTGCGTAGTCTGTTATAGGAATATTGATGATGGGGTGTTCGTCAGCGTTTGAATGAATAGTTTGGTTATTTGAATTTTCGTTCTCTTGATAATGTTCTTGTATTGTTTCAGACGCTAGACGTTGTGATTCATCTAGTATATCTTCTAATTCTTCCCAAAAACTTCTGGTATCTTTGGTATGTAGTTCGGTTCTAATTTTGGAAATATCAAGGCTTTTGTTAGATGAAAAATTGTAATTGTTGAGTTCGATTTTCTGAATATGTACTCTATCAAATCTTTCAACTAAAAAGGGTTTTGAAAAATCTAAAGTAACAGGATTTGTGGTATTATTCAAAATAGTCGTTAAAGCATATCCATTACTAGCTACAGTAAGACTCTCTGGAATTTCACAATTGTGTATTTTGCAATGTGGTATGATTATCTCTCCATCTTGAATAGAAGTTTTAATTTTGATAACTTGTTCAGATCTGGGGGCAATATTAATCAAATTTAGTTCATTACTTGTTTTATGGTATAAAAGTTGGATTCTAGTACACGGAGTTATAAGATAACCTTTACCAAAGTTGATGCTAGCTTGTAGTTGTTTCAAATTATCAAGGCCAATAAGTCCATCAAAAACGTTGTGGAATTTGAACAAGAAAAATTTCATTTTGATTGGTTTGGGCAATTGGAAAATTTTTGAAGATGGAATTTGAGCACTGTATTTATGAGAAGATTTATGGAAGACCGTTGAGACTACAAATGGATCATTTCTTATAAGTTTCGGGAAATATTTGAAAGCAATATCAGTATCTATAAATGACTTGGTGGAACCAGAGTCAATAAGGAGTTTAAGATTATATTCAGGATAGATAATATATGGTAATTCACTAGAATTAGAAGAACTGAGATAAATTATTTGACTGTTAGAAGAAAGGTTTTCCGAGGCTTTTACTGAAAATTTTCGTTCGAATTTTCCAATAAATCATCATCTTGTGAAGCAGGATTATAATCGGGCTCGTTTCCTTCAATAAATTCGTCTTGGTTTTCGATATTCTGATCAGTATCACAATATTGATTGGTCTGATCTATCTGATCTATTTCCGTATTAAACAATTCTTCGCTTATAAAGTTTCTGGGTTGGTTTCTATTGGAGAAAAACGATGTTGATTGATTTGGAAGATTAGTATTTCTCGTGGAAATACTCATTGGGGTTGTCTTATTTGGATAAGTGAGTCTAGTAGAAGTACTCATAGGAATGGGTTTAGCCTGAAATTGTTGGGGTCTATTTTGAGGTTTAAAAACTTCTGTGTTTGGTTTTCCAAAAACTTGTTCATTGGTAAAGAAACGTTGTTGGGGTCTTAATCTTTGTTGGATATTAATTGGTTGATTTGGAAAATATGGTTGTCTTCTAAAGAAATCATTAGGAGTACCTACGTTAAAACTAGTATTTGGGTTGATTGTTGTGTTCTGGAAAGTGTTAGTGGGCTTTGTTTGCAAAAATGTTCTATTGATAGTTGGAGGTTTCGATGTATTCTTTTGGGAAAGATTCTGGAAGTAATGGACGTTTTCTTCTTGAATTACAAATTGAAGAGCTTCACTGAGTGAAGAGGGTTTCATACAACGTAGGGTTGTACTTAAAGGTTCACGTAGTCCGGAGAGGAATGTTCTAAGGGCTAAATTCTGATATAATTCTCGTTTAAGGGCTTTTGCATTTTCTGTTCTCTCATGAACATCTACATGGCTGCATAGCAAATTCAAAACTTTTAAACATCTATCATAAAATGAGAGCATTCTCGTTATGAGATTGTCTCATCATAACCAAATCTCTATTAAGGCAAGCCTCGTCTCTTTGATCAGAGAAATTGCTAGATAAAATAAGTTTCAAATCATTCCAACTCTTAACACCTTGAATATTAACTAATGTTTTTGCACTACCTTTCAATTTAGAAATAATTGAATTCAGCAAGTAAATATTATGGAAAGAATCAGTGTTTGTGGTATCATAAAAATGTTTTATTATGGATTCACTTATAGATATAAATCTGTTTAGATCGTTAGGATTGCCATCAAATTCTGGTAGGCAGTTCAAATATTCTGCTTTGAATTGAGACATATTTAATTGATTGTTACTTAGTTGATTATTAAGAATGTTACTAGATAAATTAGAATTTGGAAAAGTTTGAGAGTCAGTTGGTGTATTTAAAACCAAATTTTCCAATGAATATCTTAGATCATCAAGCGACATTAAAATTGTACTTACAGAATGAGGACAACTTTGAGCATGTTCTTCTTAACTTGTACTATAAGGGCTGCGTCTGGATCAGCGATTTTGTCTTCTCCAGGTCGATGCTCCTTGCAGAATTGAGCAATGTTGGTCCCAATTCTCGATGCTGAAGATGTGTGCAGGTCTGCGATAGACTGGGTTTTCTGAGTTTCGAGAAGCCACTCCACCACACTTCAAACAATTTAAAATGTTCGATAATCGGTTAATCGTTAGCACGAAAGTTGTACGATCGATTCGTCACAATCCCGATTATCCTACTGCGCCAATTATATATTCGATACTCGAAGTTGCCTTTTTAAAAAGTATTTATTAACATAAAATTATTATTTCTACAAAAATATGATGTTTACTACATTAATATTAACAACTGACTGACTAAAGGCATGCTGAAGGCATATATTTATATTAAAATGATAAAAGCAGAATCAGCATTTCTTCTTCTGTGGATGGTCCAGAGGATGGGGACATAATTCATGTACATACAATCACATATATTTTTGTCTAAATCTGACAACGTATTACAGGCCTTTATTTCATTTGGAATAGCATAATATTCATTCAAACCTTTTACAAACAATGAGTTTATGCCTTTTCTTGTATTACCGTTTTCTATGTGAAAATTCTCGTGTAAGGTACCCGCGGGTATTAAGGCCTGTCGGGCAATAAGGCCTAAGTAACAAAAATCATACGAAATACAGTAATTGATGATCAAAGTTATACTCACACAAGCTCAGAGCGAATACAAGTCGCTGCGAAGTGGCAGACGAACGTTTGCACTTCTCCCCTCGCCAGTGTCGTCGAAATCATTCAGCGGTGTTGTCACGCGCACGAATTATAAAAATTGGCTCCAGTAAAACGTAAGTTATTTTGAAAATATCATATTTACAAACCTGTATTTACTATCCATTTATTAATTAATGTATGCTTTGTCAAGATATGCATCTCTATGTTTTAACAGCTCCATCTGTCATAGAAGTCAGTTGTCATATATATACGTCTAAAAAAGAAAAAAAAAATACATCTATGGTGAACGTAAATATTTTATCTTTAATCATCCTTCCAATCATAAAAAGAATCTAAAGAATATACAAAGAAAACAATAAGACTACAATAAAACCAACAGGTTATGGGCCCAGTTAGTGATTTTCCTGTGATTGAAAATACAAAAGTCTGAACCTGCGTAAGCACGCCAAAAAGAACAAACAAAACCAAAGATCATGGCAGCATCCAAAGAAGAATTGGAGCTTGTTCCAAAACTTGTTGATACCGCCTCCTTTCCTTTATGGGAATTTGAGATTCAGATTCTCTTTACTGCCAAGAAACTTATAGCAAATGTAAACGGTACTTCTACTCTGGAAAATTGTAATGAAGATACCAAAAAGATTGAAGAGTGGTTGACCAAGGATGCCCAAGCCAAATATATGATTTTGAGAACCATCGATCAAAACGCCAAGACTCATGTGCTAACCTGCAAGAACTCCAAAGAAATGTTTGATGTCTTATGTAAGATCTTCAAAAGAGATACTGAACAATCCAAGAGCCAACTTTTGGCCGACTTCCTCAATTTCTCATTCGACAAGTCCCAGGATATCATGTCAAATATAGCAAAACTTCAAGCCTTAGACTCAATAATCTCCAACATAAAGTGGACGATGAAGATTGTAGATTGATTGTAGATTGAAAGGGGGTTTCAATGCACTGCGACCTTTAGGTCTATTGTGCCCCCCGTCAGAGCTGTTCTCGCTATTTCGATTTCTACAGCTCGCCCTCCAGTTCCAGAGTTCTAATGAACTCCAGTATCTGGGATGGCTTCAAGCGGATTACTTCCTCACTACTGACAGTTTCTTGTCCAAAGCATTTTATGCGTTGGCTGGCTATTGCGAGGCATTCCGTCACCAGGTGATCCGGAGTTTCCACCTCTTCCCCGCAGAATCTGCACTCGTCGTTTTCTGCTAGACCCAATCTCGACAGGTGCTTCCTGAGGCGGCAATGTCCTGTAAGGAATCTAGTGAGCAGGTGTAGCATATTCTTGCTAAGATCCAGATGTTTCTTAGATCTCGCAGTGTCAAAGTTTCCAAGAAACTTTTTGGAATGATCCAGCCCAGGAAGATTCCGCCAGAGGTTTTCTCTTTCGGTCTCTTCCTTCTCCTGGAACTCTTTCTTGTAGGTACATTTACCTGTGCCACAGAAAGGTTCTGGGCCAATAAAAGGAGCTTGTGCTCCTTTTTTGGCAAGTGTGTTGGCCTCTTCATTTCCTTTGATTCCGGAGTGGCCGGGAACCCAGATTAGATAGACCTTGTTATTCTTGCCGATTTTGTTGAGTTTTCTTCGGCACTCCCATACTATCTTAGAATCGATGATATGGGAGCTCAGTGCTTTAATCGCAGCCTGACTATCAGAGTGTATGGCTATATCACATTTCTGATAGTTTCTTTCTAGGTTCATTTCCACACATCTGTCGATTGCAAGTATTTCTGCCTGAAAGATGCTTGGACAGCGGCCTAACGGTAGTGAGCATTTGGTGCCAGGCCCGAATACTCCAGCGCCAGTCCCCGTCGTGGTTTTAGAACCATCTGTGTACCATTTGATGGTATTTTTCTTAAGGGCTTGGGATGTAGACTCCCTTTCCCAATCTTCTTTTCTACTTAGCATCGTGGTGAACGTTTTCTCGATGCTAGTTTTCTTTATCATCTCGTCACTGGGAAGGTTCGCTGACAGGATATAGTTCGTCAGAGAGGACCAGGCTCTTTGATTCCTAATTCCCTCATGGCCAGTACCTTCCCTGGATAGTCTTAGAATGGCCTCATGGGCTACTCTATCTATCACCAGATGTAGAGGTGTGAGATCTGTAATGATCTCCAGTGCTCTAGTTGGGCACGTTCTCAAGGCTCCAGTGATACAGACACAGGCAAGCCTTTGTAATCTATCGAGGGCAGTCCTCGTATAGGTTTGCCTTGCCTTGACATGCCAAACTATTGCTCCATAAGTTATTATAGGCCTCACAATCATGACGTACATCCATCGCAGTATTTTTGGGTTACAACCCCAAGTCCTACCAGCGAGTCTTCTGCACGCCATCAAGGCCTTTGTTGCTTTATTGGCAGTAATCTCGAAGTGTTTGTTCCACAGAAGTTTGCTATCTAGGGTTACTCCCAGATATTTAACTTCAGACTTCCATCCTATGATGTCTCCCTGTAAAGAGAGATATTTCGTAGTTGGAAGTTTCCTTTTCCTGGTAAATGGAATTACTGTGGTCTTGGTTGGGTTGATATTTAGTCCTACTGACAAGCACCACTGTTCAATAGTTTTGAGGCCCTCTTGCATCAAGTCGCATAAGGTATTCCAGAATTTACCTCTAACTATTAGGACTATGTCATCTGCATAGCCTATACATTCGAAGCCAAGCTCCGTAAGCCTGTGGAGTAGTTCATCCACTACTAGACTCCATAAAAGGGGAGATATTACTCCTCCTTGAGGTGTTCCGCGAGTGGCCCTAACGGAGGTGGTTTGATTGCCCACCTGCGTCTCAGCTATTCTCGTCTTTAACATCTCATACATCCATTTAATAATGGTTTTGTTCACCCCTCGCCTTTTGAGTGCCTCTTCGACCGACACGTGAGTTGTGTTGTCAAAGGCCCCAGATATGTCTAGGAAGGCACACATGGCGATTTCTTTGTTATTCAGAGTGCTCTGGATGACTTCGGTCAGCTGATACAGGGCCGTCTCTGTTGATCTACCCGCCCTGTAAGCATGCTGACATTTGTGAAGTGGTTTATTCTCCAGATACTCCGTTCTTATGTGGTTATCCACTACTTTCTCCATTGTTTTCAATAGAAACGATGTTAAGCAGATGGGTCTGAAAGATCGAGGATCGGTCGCATCTTTTTTACCTATTTTTGGTATGAAGGTTACCTTTGCCCTTCTCCAAATTTTAGGCATATGACCCAGTGCTAAACAGCTTCTTGATATCCTCAGAAGATGGGGAAGAATCTCCTCCATTCCTTTCTGCAGGAGTACTGGGGAAATTCCATCTACTCCTGGTGATTTATACGGTTGAAAGGTGTTTATTGCCCATTCCAACCGTTGCTTTGTAAATATTTTCTTAGCAATATCCCAATCTTCCCTGCGAGGATTCTTGATTTGAGTTGCTATGTCCATACTGATTGAGGGTTCACTACCTGGGAAGTGTTTTTTGAGGAGGAGAGTGGATCGTTCCTCTTCTCCCTCAGTGTATGACCCGTCTGGCTTTTTAAGCGACATTGTGGGAATTATTCCCCCCTTTGCCATGACTTTTTGAAGTCTGGCTGCTGTGGGAGTGGAAGTGATCTTTTCACAAAAGGCTTGAAAATTAAGCCTTTTGGCCTTCCTGATCTCCTTATTGTACTGAGTAAGCTTCTCAGTGTACCCCTGCCAATTACCATCTCTTTTGGCCCTATTAAAGAGCCGACGGACCTCTAGCCTGAGGTTTGACAGGTTCTTGTTCCACCAAGGTGCTTCCTTACTTGTTCGAACTTTCGAGAGTGGACAACTTGAGTGAAAAGCCTCAGTTATTGCCGCACTAACCTGTTCGACTTTTTGTTCCAGATCGTAGTGCGGGTGTTTTGCCCCATTCTTGTCGATCTGTTCCAAGTTTTGCTTCAGATGGATCTTATAGATAGACCAATCCGTATTTCTAGGATTTCTGCTTGAGGTCGACGAGGTAACCTCCCCCGTTATCCTGAATTCGATAATCCTATGGTCTGAAAGTGATGGTTCGTTCATCACTTTCCAACCTATAACATTTCTCCTCGCAGCAACATTAGCAATTGTTACATCCAGGACTTCTTCTCTTGCTCTCGTGACAAAAGTGGGAGTTGTCCCCACATTGAGGGTTTCGAGGTTATTAGCTAAGAGATATTCAAGTAAGCACTCCCCTCTGGAATTGTTGTTCGTGCTTCCCCAAATAACGTTATGCGCATTGGCGTCACAGCCTATTATGACTGGCAGTTGTCTGCTGTTACAGTATTGTACCAGCTCCTGCACTTCTGCTGGTGGTGTTGTTGGCCCATCTCCAGCGAAGTAAGCGGATGCTATGACAATGTCTCGGTCGATGCCCCCAATATTGAGGTGTACCAATATTGGAGTTAGATCCCGAGTCATGTATTCTGAAACACAAATATATTTAATATTGTTTCTTATGAGCACACAGGCACGTGGGGATACTTGCCTCTGGTCATAAATCAATATTGAGTCTTTACAGGCCAAACCTCTGATTTGGCCTACTTTGTCGATCCAGGGTTCCTGGATCAGTACAATATCCAGTTTTAGCTTTGCGAATAACCTTACAATCACTGCTGAAGCTCCCTTCGCGTGATGCAGGTTCACCTGCGCTGCCTTCGTGAAGATGAAGGGTTATTTGTGTGGGGTGGATGGGCTGGGTAGTCCAGCCTCTATAAATCCCCCTGCCTTCTCTCTTCCTGTCCTTCCTCGAATTCCATACGGGAGGTGTCCTTTCCGGAATTCGAGGAAGTTTCTTGGGTTTGGCCCTCAACCTCCAGGGGTGCAGAGGTATTCTCCGTCCCCCCGGTTGTCTCCTTGGAGTCAGTCGGAGCCCCAGTTCGACCCGAGTCAACTGGAGCTCCCTGCTCCCCAGATTTCCGGGATGTGGAGGGTATCTCCGCATCTCTGGAAACCACCACTGGGTTTGGTTTCTTGCCCAGTCCTGAGACAGGAATGTGCCCGAACCGAAAGTTCATTAGGCACCCCCCTGCTTTCAGGGCTTCTCCCGATTGGTGGTCAATCCCAATCGTGAGCACCTTGCCACTTCCCTCTTTCTTGGAGCTTAGAACTTTCCAAGCTCCAGTGCTGAGGTTAGAGTTCTGAACCTCGACGAGTCGGAGGATTTTCTCCGTCTCCATGTCGAGGCTTCGTGGGAAGAACACGGTTATGGTGACGGGTTTAGGGATGTCATTCTCTCCCAACGCCACCAACTCGGGTCCCTCCCAAGAACTGAGTGTCGGCACTGACTTCATGAGCCAGTCCGCCGATTTCTGGGATCCACAGTCTACCAGCATCATTCCACAACGGAAATGAATGCCGGTGAAGTGGATCCCCCTCTCCTCGCTGCGGCACATCTCTTCCACTAGCATATCCTCTAGTGAGGAGAGCCGCTCGGCTTCCAGGATAACCTTCGGGTATTCCTTGGGTAATATTCCTACCCTGGTCGCCTTCCCTGCCTTGACTGCTGCTGCAAATCCAGTGGCTTGCCCGGTTTTTGCCGCAGCTGTCTTCGGCTTCTTTGAGTGAGGCCGTTCCGGAGGTGTGATGTGCTCCGGACCTCTCTTGCCTTTCCCCTTACCCGTCGGGGTTACTCCCGGGGTTGAGTGGATTGGTTTGATGGGGTGCTGAAGAGCCTGTTTTCTAGCCTCCTCAGGTGCAAGGCCCTGATGGAGGAGTCGCAGGTACTTCCGCACTCCTGCTCCACTGAGGCCCTTCCTCAGTGGATCGTCTCTACCGCCGGGCTGTCCTAATTTGGGCAGCTCGAATGGCAGGCGATTTTTCTTTTTCCCTTTTTCAAGGGGCCCGGATGAAGAGGTGGAGGCTTTCTCCTCCTCTCCTCCGGTGGGTTTACTCTTTGCTTTGTCCATAACTGGTCCCACGAGTAGCAAGGGTCATGTCGGTCCGCTTCTGCAGAGCCCCGCATGCAGAAGTAAGGGGTTTGTTACAATGGAGTTCCCCCCGGTGCTCCAAGGTTGAAGCCAGTAGGGACTAGTCCTCTAACTAGCCATGCATCCTTAGCCTGGCTTCCCACTTTGGATTTAGAATTTTTGACGAGGTTATTTCCTCTTGGTCCAGGCGGTCAAGCCAAGACCCCCCCCGCACTGGCCCGCGAGACATGACCACAGACAGCCAGGCGTTGGTTTAACAGGTGGTCTCAAGAGCTCACCTGGCATCGTACTACCTGTGTGCAATCCCTTAGCCACGACACTACAGCTGGGACAGGTGAATTTGGTCCGCGGCAGGGTATTGTATTGAGGCTGCCAGTTGAGTTTTTAGGCACAACGAGCCCCCTTATTTCCCTGCAGGCCTCATCCTCATATTAAGATCATCGTCAGAGGCCCCCTCCTATCCGCCACCTGGAGACGCGCCGGGTTGGTACTTCACCCCTACCAGATGTTGATTGACAACATCCGGACCCGGGTGGACGATGAAATGCTCATTACTAAAATAATTCTTTTTCTACCAGAGTCTTTTAAATACTTCTCGAGTGCATAAGACTCAACCTCGTCAGCTGAAAGAACTATTGAAAACCTGAAGTCAAGACTAATGAAGGAAGAAGAAAAATCAAGAGATGAAACAAAAGTTGCATTCAAGATTCAGAAAAATCCAAATCAAAGCAAAGTAGTTTGCTACTACTGTCATACTCCTGGACATTACATCAACGATTGTAAAAAGAAGCAAAATCAACAGAATTCTAATAATAACAGCAATAATAACCGTTTATTCAAACATTGCTCCAAATGTGATAGAAATGGTCATGAAACCACTGAATGCTGGGTTGGAAAAACTTTTCCAGCATGCAAATACTGCAAGAAAATAAACCATCTTGAAGATAAATGTAAGTACAGCTTTCAGCATCAAAATAATAACACAAATAATAATTCTAGAAGAAACAATAACAATGCCAAGACTGCCTTTTTCATGGAATCTCATTCTACCTGGAAGCAACCACAAGAAGCTGATACAGAGTTTGTGGCTGATGCTGGAAGTACAGACCATTTTACCAAAGAGAAGACACTCTTATGTGAAGTAAGATATACCAAATTTCTTGTGCCATGGAAGGTGCGAATTTAGTTTCCTCTCTCGAAGGAAAAGTAGAGGGTGATGATGTTATTTTGAAAGATGTTGCTTGTGTACCAAATCTAACCAGAAATCTTATGTCAATTGGTAAAGCTGCTGAAGCTGGTGGTACAATAGTGTTTGACAATGAAACAGTGAAAATTATCTTCGGAAATGTCACTTATTGTGAAGAAGATGTTGTACTCAAGGGAGTGAAGTCCAAAAATGGTTTATACATCATAGATATTAAAAATAAAGAAGCTCTTACAACAATTAAAGAAACTGCAATGAACTGGCACACAAAATTAGGACATATCAATTTTAAGGATCTCAAAAAACTTCCAGATTTATCTGTTGGTGTTGATAAATCATTAAAGAAATGTAATCCTGAACAATTTTGTGAAGAATGTGCTTTTGGTAAGCTAGTTAGAAAACCCTTTAACACTAAAAGAGAAAAAGCTACAAGGCCTTTACAAATTCTACACTCAGATGTGTGTGGCAAAGTTTCTCCAGAAACCTACGATGGTGAGCTCTATTTTTTGACTGTGCTTGATGATTATACACATTATGTGAAAGTATATCTTTTGCACTCTAAAGATGAAACTGAAGAATATTTGAGAGAATACATCAATGAAGTCGAAGCCCATTTCATGTTAAAAACTGAGAAAATACGTTGTGACAATGGAGGAGAATACTGTTCTGAAAGACTTAAGAACTGGTGCAGGGACAGAGGTATTGTGTTAGAGTATACAGTCCCTCATTCCCCAGAACAGAATGGTGCCGCAGAAAGACTTAATCTTACCCTTTTCAACAAGGCTCGGCCAATGCTTAAACAAGCCCGACTGAATAATAGAATGTGGGGATTTGCTATTCAAACTGCTGCATACCAACTCAACAGAGGTCCAACCTCAACAATTGAAGAAACTCCCTATGAAAGATGGACAGGAGCAAAGCCAAATCTCAGATATATGCAAAATTTTGGTTCAACTGTTTACACCAAAAATCTTGGTTACTTAAATAAACTTGATGATCGTGGCCAAAAAGGAATTTTTGTTGGATATGGATCAAATGCATATAGAATAATGAACCCAATTACCAAGAAAATCTACGTTTCTAGAGATGTGAAATTCACAACTTTTTTTGAAGAATTCGAGAATACCAATGAAGGTTCTCTCGTAGCTGAAAGTCTCTTCAAGTTTGAAGATCAACAATACGCATCTAATGCAGAAGAACAAGACGAATCCACTAACGAAGAAGTACAAGACAATTTCACCGACGGAGAAGAAGAGGAAAACTATCAAGAGGAACAAGATGCGAATCAAATACCTGAAAGACAAGGGAGAGAAAGAAAAAGACCCAAAAGATTCGATGATTATGTTATGAATTTTGACGATGGTGAAGCACTCCTAACCTATCAAGAGTGTCTAGTGTCAAATGATAAAAGAAAGTGGGAAGAAGCCATTAATGAAGAGAAAAATAATCTGAAGAAAAATAAAACATGGGAACTTGTAGATGAAAAATATGCCCAAGGAAAACAAGTTATCACTAGCCGCTGGATTTTCAAGGTCAAAGAAGATGGACGCTACAAAGCCAGATTAGTGGCTAGAGGATGCCAGCAAAAGAAAAATTCTTTTGATTTCAAGGAAACATACAGCTGTGTTGTACAGACGTCATCTCTCAGAATATTACTTGCTATTGCAGCTATGAAAAATTATAAGTTTCTAACTTTTGATGTTAAGTCTGCTTTTCTTTATGGCGACCTTCAAGAAGAAATTTTCCTTAGACTGCCTGAAGGCTATGAACATCCTGGAAGCCCTGTATGGATTGAGACAAGCCCCGCTTCAATGGTTTAAGAAACTGTCTGATTTTCTGAAGAAAGAAGGTTTTATCCAATTGAAGTCAGATAAGTGTGTTTTCAAAAGCCGAAAAAACATGGACCAGATGTATATAGCTATCCATGTGGATGATGGTTTAGTTGTAGGAGAAAATATTCAACAAATGAAAGATATGCTTGTGAAAGTGAAGAAGGATTTCGAAGTTCTCATCACTGAAAATCCAAAGTGTTATTTAGGAATGGAAATCAAGAAAAGGGATGGAGAATATTCTTTATGTCAGTCTAACTACTGTGAAGAGATTATTTCAAAATATGCTTCTTACATGAAAGATTGCAAGACCAAGGATACTCCTATCACCAAAGAAAATACT
This sequence comes from Crioceris asparagi, assembly GCA_958507055.1. NCBI lineage: Eukaryota > Metazoa > Arthropoda > Insecta > Coleoptera > Chrysomelidae > Crioceris > Crioceris asparagi. The sequence continues at coordinate 31,593,488 of OY293826.1, forward strand.
AACTTATGTGAAGAGTCTGCTAAAGATTTTCCCTATACACAAACGATCGGAAGTCTTCTGTATGCCGCCTGCAAAACAAGATCTGATTTAAGCTTTGCAGTTGGATATGAAAGTAGGTCTATGCAAGATCCTTCTCCTAACAATATTACTGACGTCAAAAGGACTTTGAGATATCTGAAGGGAACGAAAGATCTGGGAATAAAATACTACAAGAGAAATGAAGAAGATATAACTACACTCCATGTATACTGTGATGCAGATCATGCCGGAGATAGAAAGGACAGCAAGAGTACAACCGGTTTTACAATGATTTATGGCAATGGACCCATTACATGGTGCTCTCAAAAGCAAAAGACAGTTGCAAAATCATCAACTGAAGCAGAATATGTGGCTGCTGCTCAGTGTTGTTCGCAGATAAAGTACATTAAGACTGTGATTCAAGAACTACTAGGAAAGACGATTCGAGTTGTTCTGTACATGGATAATGAAAGTACCATAAAAATGATTAAATCGGGACAAAACAACAGTCATCACATCCAATTAAAATACCATCTCATTCATGATGAACTGAATCAAGGATGGTTTACTATCAAACATTGTCCGTCCTAAGATTTAGTCGCTGACATGTTTACTAAACCTTTAGAACGAGTTAAGTTTCAGAAGTTTAGAGACATCCTTATGAAGAAGTAATTTTGTTAAGCAAGAAAAATTTGTTAACTTGTAAAGTTTAATTCAATTGAAATGTTCAATATAGATGACATTTGCTGTTAAGGGAGTGTGTCAAGATATGCATCTCTATGTTTTAACAGCTCCATGTCATCTGTCATAGAAGTCAGTTGTCATATATATAAAAAGAAAAAACAAAAAAATACATCTATGGTGAACGTAAATATTTTATCTTTAATCATCCTTTCAATCATAAAAAGAAACTAAAGAATATACAAAGAAAACAATAAGACTACAATAAAACCAACATGCTTGACCCTAGGTTACCGTATTAAAGGACTTGTAGTTGTAATAAAATTATTTTATTTTTTTCTGTAATCACGTGGTTGGCGGATATTAAGGCCTAAAAAAATTTACTATGGGCCTTATTATACTCCTATTTTTTTAAACTGATATATAAGTAGGAGCATGTTTTTAAAATGTTTGTTGGTGTGTAGTATGTACGCAGTTATACATTTTCAATTTATTGATGATTGTTTTCAGTGCTTACGGTCCCAAACGGGCATTGTGGTCAGAAGACGAACTGATCGCAGCTGTTAGAGCAGTACAAAGAGGAACTTTGAGTACGTATAAGGCTGCAGAGAGATATAAGATTCCTAGAAGAACAATCAGAAATCATCTGCAGTCTGGCAGTTTAAAGAAAAGTTTGGGACGTAAACCTATATTAAATGATGAAGAGGAAGCTCAACTTGTGCAAAGGATAATCCGGTATTCTGAAATGGGCTTGCCTGTGACACCAAGAATATTGCGTCGATTGGTGTATAAATATTGTGAGCAAAATAATATAAAACACAATTTTAATGATGAGGGCAAACGCGCAGGCAAAGACTGGTTCAAAGCGTTCATGAGAAAACACCTTGAAATATCCGTAAGAAAAGCGCAATTTATGAACCCAGCTAGAGCCCAAAAGCTAAATAAATTTATTGGTGATGACCATTTTAAGAAGCTGAGACATATCTACGATAAATTTAACTTATATGATCATCCGGAGAAAATTTATAATATGGATGAGAAAGGATGCCGTCTCACTATCCACCACCAGCAAAGTGTTTTGGCCAAAAAAGGGACTAAAAGGGTTCATTTGCAATCTTCTGAACATGCTGAAAGCGTTACCATCGCAGGATGTGTTAATGCTCTTGGCACAGCCATACCGCCTATGGTCATATTTAAAGGAAAACGTTTGAAACCAGAATTGTACGATAATTTGCCTCAAGGATCTTTAGTAGAGAAATCAGCAAAGGGGTATATGACCAATGAACTTTTCAAAATATTTTTAAAACACTTGTCTAGATACAAAAGCCAGGGATCATGCCTTTTGATATTTGATGGAGCAGCATGTCATTTAGATCTTTCCATAGTCGATATATCCGATTCACTTGGCATTAATTTGTACTGCCTACCTTCAAATACAACCCATGAATTACAGCCCCTCGACAAAGCCGTATATCATTCCTTCGAGCACCACTGGGATGCTGAATTGTTATCATTTTTGGACCAAAACAGAGACAAAAAACTCACTAAAGCACGCTTTAATATCATTCTTTCATGCGTTTGGTCTAAATGTATGACACACAGCAATATCACGAGTGGCTTTAAAGCAACTGGCTTGTATCCCTTCAACCCACAGGCCATACCAGAAACAGCTTTTGCACCTTCCATTTTAACAGAAGTTCCTGTACCAGATGGTGCACAAGAAAACGCCTCAACGCCTGATCGTGATCAAGAAAATATACTACCTATTAATATTGATCAACAGTCTGCTGCTAGTTCACCATCAATTTTGACACCGATTCCAATACCCGATGTCTCGCTTGGAAATATTTCACCTGTTGATTGTCTTCGACCAGCGACTCCAGAACAAACTAAGCAATCACCAGCTATAGCATCAACATCCACAGGTCATGTCTCAAGAGAATCAATCGTGCAACACAGCTATTATCACACAGTTTTTGGAACAAGCTCTAGTTCAGATGAATCTGATGATTTACCACTCAGTCGGTTGAAAAGAAATGATTTTGATGATCTTCTGCCTACGCCTGTTAAAGTTCAAACCTGCACACCGACTGTTAGACGAAAAGCCATTAATTATCGAGGTACTCCAGTCACAAAAGATCTATTTGATAAATATAATCAAGAGAAAATAAATAGTGAAGAAATGAAAGGTAACGAAAGAAAGAAAAATAAACAAGACGAAAACTTTACTGATGCCAAAACAGGTAGAAAAGAAAAAACGAAGTTTAAGAAGACTTTTAGTCCTAAGAAAGCTAAAATCGTATCTGCAAAAAAGTCTACTACCGTCAAAGGTAAATCACAAAAACAACTGAGTTGGTACTGTCATGCCTGCAAAGAAGATAGAATGGACGATGCAATGAGGCAATGCTCGCGATGCTTCAAGTGGTACCACGAAGAGTGTGTCGGTTTGACTGCAGAAGATACTGATGACTTTCAATGTCCTGATGGATGCGAGTAAAGACAATATGCTTCCTATTGCTTTATTTTAATGATTATTGATCTCAAGAATACCAATTTACGTAGTATAAGTTGATTTTTGGATAGTTTAAAGTATAGGCCTTTTTACCCTATCCTAGTATAATAAGGCCTACAGACTGCGTTTTCAAAAAAGTTATATATTGTTTTGGTTTTAAGCTAGAAAAGCTATTTTTTGTTTAAACTCTGTAGTAATTTAAGTACATGACTGATTAATAACAAAACTTTTTGATTATGTTGGATATTTTTCATTTTATTACAAATTTCCCTTAGCTAGGCCTTAATACCCTCAGGTACCTTAGTGTTCGTGAAAGAATTTTATGAATTGATTGAAATATATTGACGATTTTTAAAATAAAGATCATTGCACAGTAAGTTAGTCTTTTGTTGGTAGATTGCATAGACATCTGAAAACCTAGACCAAGCATTTCATTCATAACATGTATCTAAAGACGATCTGTTATTGTTAGAGAATTGTTTTGGTATTTTCCATGTGTAAGAGAGAGACAAAATTTTCCTATAGGAAATTTTGGCAACAGTGTACCTGAGTAGAAGCGTATAAATGTGTAAAACGTAGTAACAGCACTCAAATTATGAATGGACAATATTCCGACTAGCGACAAAAGTCGACGAATTCATACGGACGCCTAAATTATATATTCCTGTGTTGCCGCACTTAACTCAGTCGATCGATATCGATTGATGATCCTCTTATTTCACAATTGAAAAATAATTATTTCGTGTTGTAAAATATAAATTTGGTACATAATTTAATCTGCAGGTGTGTCTGAATAATCAATTGTAACTATTACAACGACCACCTTTTAATTACGTCTGAGTGTATTTGATTATTACTTTATAAATCAGAAGTTGCCATGAAAAATAAGAAGTTTGGCAAATATGTTAATCGTATCGGGCGGACACGAACCATTATGGTCTTGAGATGTCGGATCGCTCTGAAAGAGGCTATGCGTGGTCTAGGCAGTGTTCCCACATAAACATGTGTAAATTTCTGTAGATGGCGTTTCAGATTTCTTTAGATTTCTTAGGCTTCTTTTCTTTCACTGCGCATGCGCACTGTGGACTGTGAATCCATAGAACTAATGACAAAAGCTTAACCATAGACATATAAAGAAGCTCAACAGTAAGTGTTTGCCTTGGAGGAAGGGTAGATCTTCGTTGTAGCCGTAGATAAATTGTTCCTTCCTTATTCAACAACAACCACGTTTATTCTGTAAAGGTAAGTAACAAAATGTATACCGCTGATTGTCATAAAAATGTAAACGAGGCAAAGAACACGAACTGCATTGGTGTATAAAATAAAGTTAGGCGTTAGGTTGTTCATGTAACATGTCTGACATAGAGTGTAGAGTATAGCCTGCGGTACTCATCTTGGAGGTAGTGTTCTCTACACATCACGCTATACCTTTTCATTACATTCGTAGCAAATTGGGTTGTTTTCTTCAGATCTCTTCGAAATTCTGAAAAATCTTTGATAATACCATAAGAATTCTTATTTCTTAGAGGTCCTTGAAATTCTTTAGAATTAAGAAAATTCTTAGAGTGTGGCAACACTGGATCTAGGTGTTCAGATGTCTATGGTAGATTGCTGCTTTAAAGTTTCTTGCATATGAATTTTTGGTGTTTGTTACATTTGAGAATTGATCTCATACCACGGTTTTGAAGTTTTTGAAGAGCGGCTTTACTATTATTGTCTAAAATATAGAGTATCTTAGACCTTATAACCACAGCTTACCAAGGTAAGCTGTGTGGTAGTGTTCTTTGACACCAATATAAAATCTTTTCTGGTCAGAAGTCATAATATTCATATTGTTTTTGTTCACATCGAAATAATTGGTGGAAATATCCATACCAATGCTAGTGCTCTCGTTGTTAAAACATTAAAAATTAAACCTTAAAAAGCGGTGCTGAAATAATTGGTTTAAACCTTAGACTAGGAAAGAGAGGGGACTCGTAACATCCATTACCTGCGCGTGTTTTGTTTTGTGAACAAATTATGAAGACGCCATTTTTTGTGTCAAACATTGGTGGTGACATGGTTCGAATTTTGTGATTTTGTGACTAAATTTGTGATAAAAATTCAATATTTTTAGTGAATTTATATGGTTGGATGTTCTGCTTATGGCTGCAAAAGCCACAGTCAGAAAAGGTAGCCAGGAATTACATTTCACAGGTAAAAATCAATGTATAGTTAGTTTTCTTGGTTGCAAATTTCACATTTATTGCGTAATTAACATACTATTTTGTAAAATAACCATACTTCTAGTCAGGCCATACCTAAAAAATCCCAGTCCTATTCATTTCAAGTTGTAGTAATCCTGCATTTTAGGATTCCTAATATGACGTAGGCCGGCCGCCGATGAAATGTCCAAGCGCGGTTGCGAAGCTTACTGTTTTACTTCGCCTTATAATCTTTTACTTGTCAATGCTGGTAGGTCAAATAGCATATAACAGAACATCTTATGAAACAGAAGAAGAAATATAGGAGAAGGCTATTTCTCTTGTGTCATAAGTACTGTGAAATTTAAATCCAAACATAAACATAAGGAATAAAAATATACCCTATGATCCAAAGATGACAATGTTATTGAGAAATATTGAATTTAAACTTCAAATCAAACAAGTATGAGTGAAATACACAGGACTAGGGTTTCTTTTTAATATTTACGATGGACAAACAATTAAAAATCGTATTTGATTTGATGAGCCGTAAAATACTAATTACAAAGAATAATGATGTGATGGTAATTTAGAGTAAGTTTTCTTGTGAAATAATAAGCTACATCAAAGCGATCTTCTTCACTTCTTGTTTGATTGTTATCAATAAGTGGATTAGCATATTGTAGTCAGTTTTACAATTTCCTGCGTTGAAGAATCAGTTCTTCAATTATCTAAATGTTAAAAAATTATTGGGGGCACCGAAAAATTCAAAATAATACTAATTTAATTGGTGCTGGTACTTTTGAATTGGTGCCGAAAGTCTTATATCCAACTACAGTTGCATTACTTCAATATTACCACCACCATTAATACTATTTTGTATTTTCCAGTGCATCAACTGATGAAGTAGTTTATGAAATAATGACAGAATATTTACCATCATATCATAAAAATATTATCGGCAACACTGTGGACGAATCACGGTCATATGTACATAATTGCGCATGCGCCAAATAAGCCCCAAATTAGGAATCCTAAACTGCAGGATCACCCAAGTGGTATTTTCTGTTCATTATTCTATGATAGTAGTTACACCTACATACTTATTTTATTATAATAAAATGATATATCACTATAATAACTTTTCTGGCAGTTTTTAGGGTTTAAAGAAATGTAACTGTAATGTTAACATGTGAAATATTTGTTGTTTTAGATTCAATCAGAAGTAATGGATCCTGTAAGAAATCAGTTAACAAAACTCATATTATTTAAGGGCCAATAATGTAAGTTATAAGTAAGTTTTATGAATTGAAGAATAATTGAACTTGCTGAAAGTCCTTTTCTGTTGATATTAACTATTTTATATTGTTATTTAATATCTTATACTATTGTTATCTACTGTTTTATAAGATTTGTATTGTAAGATTGTATCAAATTTTTTACAATCACATCAGCTACTAGAAATAATGTAATTGGAAAGTTACAAATATGTATGTAGTTGTTTTTGTCTATATGAAATTGAATTCAAACGTATAAAGTATTGAAGTATTTATTATGTGACACCATTTATGCCAGTTTCGAAGCATTAAGGTGAAGTATAAAATTCTTTATTGTTCTATTTCGCATCTAACTGTTCTCATAAAATTTTACTTCAGAAAATCTATACCTAGATGTTACTCGATGGAAATGGATATCATATTATATAAAATTTAATTGTAACAGATTCGTATTCGGTATATTCAGACCAGAGAACACTATCTCCAAATTCAGACGCTATGTAGGTTACGCCACTGGCGAACACCTTTTTGGTGACAAATTACCTCATTTTCTGCAGTATCCACTCTTTCCTAGCTTAAGATTTAAACAATAGAAAAATGTTGGATAACCTACACTTTTGTCTGGTTTGTGTGCATATACTCAATAGTCTGCTCCGGGGAATTGCTTGCCACATGTATGCATTTTTCCTCTTTTAATTGTTTTGTATAACTACCTCAATTTTTATGTACGTGTTTGAACATTTAAACTTTTATATGTTTTTTGAAAAATAAATGCTATTTCTTAAAACAAATTTATATATAACCTGAATCTTCAACCTCACTTATTTTACCTAACATATGTTTAAAGCACAGCTTAAAGCTGTCGTTGAAGCCAGCTGGATGGCAGAAGTGTGGTAGTACCTAGGTACTATAACATCTATGGTATGCGTGTGCGTTCATTTGTAGAAGGTTCAAGATATTTTTTGTTTATTTCTCTATTACTTCCTCTCAAAACTAAACATATATACCTATATAAAATTTTTCGTATATTCAAGCAGCACCCTTTGATTCCATTATTATTGGCACTACGCGCTACAAGAGATGTTAGCAAATGAGAGTAAATTATTATAGATTCACAATCCTAACAATTCCAAATTATTATTGATTTACGATCCTAATAATTTCATCCTAAAAAAAAATTATACATATATCATTTTTTTTTTGTAAATTGAAATATTTGAATGAAATAAGATGAACCATTATTTTTGTCTTATTTGAATAAATCAAGATGAACCAATGTTATATCTTATTTGAATAAATGATAATTTAAAAACAGGGCGCGAAAAAGAAAAATTGTACCTACATAATATTCACTGCAAAGATAGTTACGGCACGGGAGAGAGACCCTATGCATATACGTTGTTGTTACGACCATTGTTTGCCTGAAACACGTCACTCTAGTTTGTATTTTGTACGTTGGGCTGCTTCGATTTGCTGGGAAGCATAGAGGATTAACAATCCATGGATTATAAGGTCTATGGCTGCTATTCTTGAAAACAAAAATAGTTTTTTAGATATATTTTCAACAGTTTTAAAGTACTCCTAAAAATTTAGATTTTCATCCAACCTAACTCCAAGATACTTGAACTTATCCACAATGTCAATTTCTTCGTTTTCTATAACTAATCTTATACTATTTTTATCAATATTTTTAGTTTTATTTGGTTTAGAGATAATGATAGCCTTAGTTTGTTGTACATTCAATTTAAGTTTATTTTTGAATAGTTTTGGAGTTTGTCTATTCATCATTCATTTTCCGAATAGACAGTTCCAAGGAATCATCACTGATCTCCCACAATGTATCACATGCATATAAATTTGCGCTATTGATAAATTCACAATTAATAATAGCGCAGCTGATCCCATTTATCAATATTTACATATGAAGTGCATGGCGCTAAAACTCAAAAATGAGAACAACGAAATGAAAGAATTGAAGAATTAAGAATTTTGAAACAATTTTATAATAAAAGACTGCAATCGCAAGCCATTCATGACGAGGACAAGTAAACCTCACAACCTAACAAAGGAAGCATTCCACTACGACCCGGCCCTACGAAGGAATATAGCAAACGTAAACATATCGTAATCGGAAAAGTGGATAACATCTGCCAGTTGTGCAACGCAAAAAGCACATCCGCAGGAATTTCTAAATAACGTGAAACTCCAAAATGAAAAAACTTTCTTCAAAATATAAAAGCGTACATTGCCTGCTTCCAAATGATTTATTTCTGTTTCACTTCGATCTAACAGCTTCCTTCCAACTGTGCCAAATGGATCGATAAGATCCATTCGCGAAAACATTAGTTGGTATATGTTGATGTGCTCATCTATTATATGTGGAACATAACAAAGTTGATACAAGTGGCTTTTTTAACGTCATATAACTTGTGCATATTACCAAAGAAGATAGATACTACATAGAAGTATACATCGTATAGTATATTTGAGGCGAAAACCAATGGAGCTTCGTTAACCATGTGACGAGGGCGCTACCGTCGAAAATGATTATTTTGTAGAATAATTCATCATTCAACATCAGGCGACCAGAAACGGCTATAGGAACTTATGTGTTATAGCGGGCAGCAGGCTGGTGATTGCCGTTGAGAGACGCTAGGAACACATAAGTACCTATAGCCGTTTCTGGTCGCCTGATTGCCGAATATTGAATTATTCTACAAAATACTCATTTTCGACGATAGCGCCCTCGTCACTTGTTTAACGAAACTCACTCGGTTTTCGCCTCAAATTTACTATTTGGTATTACCTAATACGGCCTTTCAAGCATCTACTCCTTTCTCCTATATATTTTTTGTTACAATTGTTACAAGGTATACTATAAATCACATTAATATTAGTCAATATGTTATCTTCATCTTCCAATTTAAAAAACAATGATTTGTTTGTTAATATATTTCTAAAAGCTAGTTTAATATTAATAAACTGGAAAGGATATTTTTGATTTTATGATTGCTAAGATGGATATACCGAACAGAAAAATATTTGATGAACTGCTTGATCAACATTATTGTTATGATGTATAGATGTTCCATTAAAAAGTAAGGAAATAAGAAATTTGGTGGATAAGATTGAGGATGAACAAATCTACCTGAAGAACCAGTTTTCATATATCCATATCCTAGCCAGTCCTTATTAAATTTCCTATATATATAGGGACAAGAGAGGCTCAGTGGACATAGGAGTAACTTCAAGTTATTACATGTTCTATGGTGCCTACAGTATCACCATCAAGCTTAGAGTAGGGAAAAGTCGTGCGTACACGACAGGAGATACTGCTCTGTTTAACCGCCGTGAAACGAAAGTGAAGCCCGTTTTTCGCCGGCCTCCTCACCTTGGTGTTTATAGCTTATTTTGATTTTTATTTTTTGTGCTATTTTTTAATGAAAACGACGATTTTTTTAACTTAACACAATGGTGAAATGCAATGCTCTTGGCTACAAGAGTTGCTGTCGAAAAAAGAATATGGTGTTACGTCCATTGGCGGCCATTGATTTAGGGCTCATTTGGCTTCACTTGTTCTCCGTATGCGATGTCTCTTTGGTAGTTCCATGCTCTAAGCCATCAAGTATACAATAACTCTTTTATACATAAACGTGCTCTATAGGTCGTGCGATCGATTCATTTGGTTAGTTGAAGTTTAGGTTTAGGCCGCATTTGTCAGATGGTTCATAATTTTTTTTTGTATCAACTTCAATCGACGTTTTACGGAGAAATTTTAAAGTTAGGTGGTCTTTTTAATCTTATTTGATAAGCAGTTATAGGAAAGTTGTCTTAAGTAGAATTTGATTCTTTTTCCATAATCAAAATTAAGTAGGTTATTTTCAAGTGTGTCATGTGCTTTGGGGTACAGTGGTCAATAAAATGTGGGGTTCAGTGGTCACTACTGTGTTTTTATGAAAGTAGCCAAATATTGTCTTGTCTAAACCATTGTTTCTATTATAGAGAGAAATAATGGTTCGAAATCGTGAACGCAAATCCGATATTGGTTCGACGAACCCTGAGACAATGTTACCTGCAGTTGAGAGTCGTTTATATGGAGGATTGTCAGTACTGCAAGGTGCTAGGCACCATAACATTTCCAAAACAGCTCTCAAAAGGTACATACAGAAATGTCAAGGTAGCTACTTCATCTGGAATCATGTGACTGTGGATGATGTTCTCTGCGAATATCTGAAGAACAGTTCTCGATTACATCATGTTTTAACACCAACAGAAGCAAAAAAGTTGCATTTGACTTTGCTGTCGCGAATAATAAAGTTGTTCCACAAAGTAGGCGTGGAAACAGTAACGCTAAAAGTGTAAAAATATCAAATATAAAAATATGGAAAGAAACCGAAACTTGTTGCTAATAACACATGAAGCCACAACTTTAGCCCGAGCAATAGGATTTAACAAAGCAACTGTCGGATTATTCTTTGATAACCTGGAAGCTAAAATGAAAAAATATAAATTTGGTCCAAGACAAATTTATAACATGGGTGAGTCAGGGCTAACTACGGTCCAAAACCCATAGGAAGTAATAAGCGAAAAGGGTGCTAAGCAAATAGGACAAATTACATCAAGCGAAATAGGTATTTTAGTATAAAAGTATTAATAGCAAGGTAATAGCAATAAATGAAGAATTCCTCAAGGAACTTAGTACTTGTGGAGGATATAAGACAAACAAATAAATTTCTATAATCATGATAACTTGATAATAATAATTTAATAAAAATAATAATACTTGTTTTATTTTACTTTGATTTATGATACAGATATGGTAAATAAAATAATTGTGTACTCGCTAAGTGAAAAACACATACCAGTAGAAAATAGTACTATGTTTTATTTCCAATGTCAATTATTATATTAATAAAGAAACAAGTGTTGATAAGAGCATATAAAAGTTAAAGGGATTTATTTATTTTTAAGTTGATTTATTTATCTTACCATACACTATCGACTACTATGTACCATTTATATTTATTATTTACACTATTTACAACGGTATTCGAAACGAGCGTTAGTTATTTATGTTGTTGGTGGCTTCCTATTAGGGACCAAACTACACCGAACTCCACCATACTTCGATCTCCACCGTACCACGGGTCTTTACCGAACTACCTCTCTTCACCGTATTGACTCACTCGACTGCACTTTCTGACTGACACCGCTCCACAGCAAATCCTTTCCAATGTAAACGCAAGCCCTCTCCATTTAAAAAGCTTTCAGTGACATTCCAGCGTGAACTCACTAGATGGATCGGAATATAATCTTGACCTTGGCATGTATCGGTGGCCAATAACAGTATGCCATACACTCATACCACGCGGGCCCTACCAACGTCCGTTCTCGCCACTTTGAATGGCGTCGACACTATATCCCAAGCTCGTTATAGTATGTTGCGCCATAAATGCAGTTAAAAATTCTGTACCTCCTTTCATGATGATTTTCTCAAATGTAAATTTTAAATTGCACATGATCAATGAGGCGTCGCCAGGTACGATCTGTCGAGCTACACCAACTCGCTGAATTTCAAGTAATTTTTTTGTAGAGTGGCTTAAACATTTTGTAGATTTTACAAAGCCAACAGTGCAATCACCGATACTTCTTATCATGGACAATCACGAAACCCATTTCCTACTCAGCAGTAAAAATGGCAAAGGAGAACTACATTATTCTTTTAACGTTACTACCACATACATGTCATCGTTTATAGCCCTTAGATAGATGTTTCTAGGGACCGTGGAAATGATAATATAATGATGCATGCAAATCTTGACTTAACTAATCCAAGACAAAGAATTACTATTTCTGAAGAATTTTTTGGAAAATCTTATCCTCTTTCGTTTACCACAAAAAAAGTTTTTTTCTGGATTTTGTGCCACTAGTATATTTCCATTTAATAGTAAAATAATTCAGGATCACGAATTTTGTGTTAAGCGTTAAGGTTACTGATGAATATAATGCAGTGACAACCACCAGCACAGGGATAAATAACAACTATGAACAAGAAATACAAGAGCGACATGTCAAACCTTCACCAGAGCCGCGACAGCATCTCACCCCTCCAGCTATAATAATGTCATATTTAAAGGCATCAAGTTCTAAATCTAAAAAATGAAATGTTGAATTCGAAAAGATAAAAATAAAACTAACTTTGGACAGCAGTGAGAGAAAACCAATTAGTTTTCTATGACAAAAAGGTACCAGCTTTTTGTTCCCAAATGTAGCTGATGAATCATTAGTGGAAAAGAGCCAAATTATTCTTGATTTGCTAGCGCTTTCCATGTCTGGCGGAACAGCAGCAGATCAGTCCTTATATCATTTCGATGTTGATGTATCAAAGTAGATACACAAAACCGTTTGGAACAGAATTGACATCATAAAGCGCGGAAATACAAATTTGAAAGTTGACAGATGACATGGAACACTGATAGCTGGCACGGAACATCAAGTGACAGCTGTAACACCCGATATTTTGTGCTATGAACATAGAACACAAACAACTGTCATCTGTTATCTACAGAGCACAGGCATCCACGGAACACATTCATCCACGGAATACGAACTACTGAGATTCGAATAGTTGGTGATAAATGACGACACATTTGAATTAAATATTTATTTCAGAAAAGAAGCGTACAGACAGCGGGCCTCGAACAGCGAGTATCTGGTATATAAAGTTTTCCATAGGTTTGTTGTATTGAGAAGTTGCCAAAATGACGTGACATTTGAATTAAATAATTATTTCAGAAAAAAAACATACTGGCGGAGGGCTTCGAATCGTGGATATTCAAACACTATGCTTGCCGTATGGCGCGCGGTTTAATAACAGACCCGCCTGACTGTATACAGAGGCAGGCATGTCGTATGATATATACAGAGTGATACATAAAGAAATATAAATAATTTTATTGTAAGTTTCACATGATGAATTTCTAATGGGATCATGGGGGGATGGTGACATGAAGCAACGGGACGTGGAGGGCACGGAGGATGGAACATGAAACATGATTATAATATATTGTATTCTTCAGTGGCCGAGCGTCGCAGAGAGAAACAGTGCTATGAGAAAAGTGAGATGGTACTAGGATCGAAAGATAAATTGTAAAGATAAGCAGTTACCATATAAACCTTCATAAGAATGTATTAGAAACGTGATTATAATATAATATTTTATTCTTCAGCGGCCGAGCGTCTTAGAGATGAACAGCGCTATGAGAAAAGTGAGATAGCACTAGGACTGACAGATTTATTGTAAAGATAAGCGGCTACCGTAGAGCCATCGCGCGTCCCATGTACCAATGCTCCAAATGAACTTAAAACTATAACTACATGTAATTTGTTAGTATTTTCCATAAGAACAAATGCAATCTTATTTCTTTCAGTTATAGTGAAACATTTTCCTATTTAAATATATGAGATATCAAAAACACCGCCCTCCCCGCCTCAGATATTTTGGATCATATTAGCTCTGTATTATTTCCGAATAGTTAAGTCCATGAAAAAGAGAAAACAATTATAATGAAGTAGTTTTAATTATTTCTACCTCATAGTTGACTCAGAAAATTGATAAGCGATAAGCGTGAAGACTTGTTATTTATGAAATTATACCGAGGTTGAACGAAAATTAAGTACAACTATTTGGTATTCCATTATTTAAAATAAAAATAAAAAAAAATGAGAATATAAAAAAATATATTCTATCAAAGCATAGATGTTTCAAAGATAAGAGTGAGAATTGGGAATGTGATGGGAGATATGGTTTACTGATTTGTCTTTAAACTAATATGTAGAAAATTAATCCGCTCAGTTCATATGAAGATACGTATGAGAGTAGGTCCACAGAAACATGGCCCTATCAAACATAAATTGTGATAATGAATGCGAATTTTATAATTGTTTATACAATGTTCTATATACCAATGTTCCAAATGGAGTTAGAAATGTTGCATTATGCTTTTCAAAATATGCTGCCGATCTAATTTTGCATTTATGAGTGAAACATTAGTGAACGATGGTCATTTGAATACATTTGCTTACAACTATCCATCAGCGACGACGACAACGATGACAGCATCACACACAAATTTTAAATTGAAACTAATTTTTCCAGATGGTACAGAAGAAGATCCCAGAGAATTATCTGCCTATCTATTGTGAAATGAAATAAAAGATACGTAGATGATTAAATTAGAGAAAAGTTGCGTTTGGGTTAATAACATGCTGTTGAGAAAATTAACAAACTCCGGTTACTTCGGAACAAATGTCAAAAAGACTGAAATTTGCCGATTTGGTTTTTATTCTTTTCTTATGTTATACACCGAGATGTAAAGAAATAAAAGAAAGTTTTTTATCGCCACTTTTTGAGCTCTACAAGAAAACGTTGAGAGATTTTCAGTAAGTTTCGTTTAGGAGAAATCAACATCAACTTTATTTTTTTATATGGTCTGTAAAAAAGTACTCCCACTATCAAATAGCTCTTTTTATTACGAATACAACGATGTATGGCACAATATGATTCTACATTACATTCTACACATGGTTTCTCACATGGGAAAAGATTGATATGATTATATTGAACTGAATTGCAGTTCGGGATCCTCTCAGCTTGGTCAAAATAAAAAGAAAATACAGCTTTCCGGCTTAAGAATTTTATTTTCGCAAAATAAAATTCTTTTGGTGCGCCTCTAGCAATACCATCTGATAGCAAATTTATTAATTCCACGTGCAGGCTGGTCTGGTTGCAGATGTCTTATTCTTCTTCGATGACTGGGAATAATCTGATTTCGACTCTCACTGATTTTTGTTCTATGAGGTCTCTGGGAGAAATGAACTGTCCGTCGTATGAGATTTACAGTTTATATAGAAAATCAGATTGATCCATCCTTTTTCCACTTATTTGAAGTGCATTTACCTATTCCTCACACTCCGTAACACACGGGTTTCATCTGGACAGATCCTTGGCATTCCATGCTCATTCCAAATGGAATTCCTTCTCTTGCTTTTTGTTGTTGTAAATAGAGGAATTTTCGTTTTTCCTAATAAATTATTCAATTTTATTGAATACAACCCTTAATTTTCAGTACACTGCCTCCTCCTTAAGTGTCGTTCGTCCCGAACAAAATCCTGACTCATGCATGATCCGGTGGAGCAACTTCTTCTTCACCGTTGTTTCCTCGATATGGAGCGAGTCGATCTAGATGTACCACTTTCATCTTTCCCCAGGGTGTTCGTTGGATGTGATAAGCGACATCGTTGAGCCTCGTCTGTATGGTGTAAGGACCTTCCCAATCGGATTGCAGTTTGGGAGAACTGCCAATCGTTCGTTTTGGATTGAATAGCCAAACCTGGTCTTGCACCTGATAACCCTCGGAATTGGCGCGTCGGTCGTATCGTGCGGTCGCTGGCCATACGGATATGTTTCCTGGCTTGTTCATGAACTTCTCGTAGTCGTTCTTGTAGCCGACTGGTGAACTCATCCGTGACTTCCGTTGATGGAAAGGGCATTCGAAAGAGCAAATCGCAGTGTAACCTCAACTCTCTCCCGAAAATCATGAATCTATTTAGTAACATCGTGCACCGCAGCACGATATGCCATTAGGGCCAAAGGAACATATCGGTCACAGTCAGGTTGGTTGTCAGACGTGAACTTCTTCAGAAAACTGAAGAAAGTATGGTTGTTCGGGTCTTTCTTTAGCCAAGTATCTCGCAGACCCCTTGGAACAAGCGGCTCTCAAAATGTCGTCCTTGGTCCGACCATTTCGTAAAATAATCCATTATTACCAATATGTACCGGTTTCCATCATCAGTCGTAGGAAACGGCTCTGCTATGTCGATGGATATCCTCTCAAATGGTGCGCCTACAGTGTATTGCTGAAGTCTCCCTCGGGTGCGTCTATGCGATCCGCGGGCGCTGGCACACACATCGCATCGTCGGAACCATTCTTCCACGTCTGCTCGACATCGTACCCAATAAAACCGAGCTCGCGTTTTCTCCAATGTCTCGTTAACACCAAAATGTCCTCCAGCTAGACCATCGTGAGTTTCCCGATATACACGAGCCACCCTGACTCTGGGAATTACTATTAGCGAGGTGGATGTTTCCCCGTCTGGATGCTCCTATTGGTACCGTAGCACACCATCTTTCAGTTTCAGGCTGTCCCAAAGAATCCAATATGCTTTGGTGATAGAATCAAATTCAGTTACTCCATGCCAGTCTGGGCGTTGGCTTGACTGCGTTTCCATCTCATTATTGGCGCCAAGTCTGGATCAGCCTGTTGTTCACGACTGATAGCCTCGTTGGACCATTCATCATCCACCGGTACTAGCGCCACCGGTCTCACAGGAACGTCGTCCAGTGTTTCTACTCCCATGCATAGCTTACACGCAGTCTTGCAGGGTCTCCTAGATAGTGCGTCAGCATTTCCGTGCGTCTTACCACTGCGATGCTCAATCGTGAAGTTGTATTCTTGCAACTGCTCCAACCATCGGGCTACCTGTCCTTCCGGTTCTCGAAATCTCATCAACCAGGACAGTGATGCGTGATCTGAACGAAGAGTGGATTCCTGGCCATACAGGTATTTGTGGAAATGTCTAAGACTTTTGACAACAGCAAGCAATTCTTGTCTGGTGGTGCAGTAATTGCGCTCTGCCTTACTCAACACCCGACTGAAGTAGGCCACAACCTTCTGCTGATCGTCTTCTTCCTGCGACAGAATACCCCCAATACCGACATTGCTGGCATCTGTATCCACATAAAATCGGTGACCTGGTTGTGGGTAGGTCAGTATGGGTGCCGTACATAAGGATGCCTTCAACTTCTGAAGAGCCTCTTCGCAATCTGGTTTCCACTCGAATGGTTGGTCTTTTTCTGTCAGCCGATGTAATGGCTTAGCCAGGTTGCTGAAGTCCTTGACGAATCGGCGGTAGTTGATACATAACCCAAGAAAGTTGCGAAGCTCTGAGACTTTCCTTGGACGAGGCCATTCTTGAACCGCTGCTAGCTTAGCTGGGTCTGGTCGGACTCCTTGTGGAGATACTACGTGACCGAGGTATCGTAATTCCCTCCGAAAGAGTTCGCATTTATCAGGGTTCCACTTCAACTTGGCTCCTCTCAAACGTTGAAGTACTCCTTTCAGATTACGCAGGTGTCGGCCAAATGTCTTACCCATGACTATCACATCGATGACTCAGCTGGGAATAATCTGATTTCGACTCTCACTGATTTTTGTTCTACGAGGTCTCTAGGAGAAATGAACTGCCCGTCGTATGAGATTTGCAGTCTATATAGGAAATTAGATTGATCCATCCTTTTTCCGCTCATTTGAAGTGCATTTAACTATTCCTCACACTCCGTAACACATGGGTTTCATCTGGACAGATCCTTGGCATTCCATGCTCATTCCAAGTGGAATTCCTTCTCTTGCTTTTTGTTGTTTTTGTAAATAGAGAAATTTTCGTTTCTCCTAATTAACTATTCAATCTTATTGAATAGAACCCTTAATTTTCAGTATAATATGTTATATCTTATGCTATGGTAATGCCGTTGAGGCTGGGCGTATGTATTTGAATAACTACTCAGAAAGATGACAACCCAGCACAAGCATTTTCGGACGATTAGCTACAAATCTAAAGTAGTATGGTGTGTTTGTGAAACCAGCTTTATCCAGAAATAAGCCCTACAACCAGCTGTAACTGAAACACCGAGAATATCTGTTTGAAAAATTGATCATACAACTGGAATAACGAAATCTACTGCTCATTTTATTTTGAGAGATTTCACCTGTAGAAATTTAGAATTTATCAAGGGCTCAGACCTGGTGATGAGGAAAGGCGAAGAACATTTTGTGAGTGGTACACCAGGAAGTGTCAGGATGATGAAAACTTTCCGCATACGATTATCTGGTCGGACAAGAGTATGGTAACAAATAATGGAATCTTTAACCGGCAAAATACTCACTATTGGTCAAGAGACAATTCCCGAGTACACCAAATGGCTAGACATCAACATCGTTTTGGTTTTAATATGTGGGTGGGAATTTTTAGATCCGTGATTCTCTTACCTCGGAGAATTACCTCAACTTTTTGAAGAAAGGTTTGAAAGAAGCCTTGAACAACTTGCCAATTGCAGAGATAAGAAACTATTGGTTTCAACACGATGGTTCCCTCGCACACAACGCCCTAATCGTGCGCGAGTACCTATCGGACAGATTTCCGAGAAGATGGATAGGTACCCATTCAACAGTTCCGTGGTCCCCTCGTTCGCCGGAAATCACTCCGCTCGACTTTTTTCTTTGGGATTATTGCAACAATTATGTTTACCGCACTGTTTTCGCATCATATCAACTGAGACAAGTATTTCTTGAAGCATTTGAAAACATTAAGTACAGCTGATCCGTTGATAAGCGTTATTGATTCGACAGTTAGAAGGAGCTATCTGTGTTTCGAAAATAATTATTCATATGTTTAAACACTCTCCATTGTCTACACTGATAATTATTATTGTAAAATAGTTTTTTAGTTAATTATAACCAATTATTTAACCCATCAAATTAGAGTTTTATAATCTTCAATAACGTTTTCTTTCAATTTCATCTCCTTAAATGCAAGATCTTATTTCATAATAATGAATGATAGAAGTAACCAAACAGCACCTACTCACCAAAACGTTCGAAATTTAATAAAAACCATTTTATAATATAGAATCATATTGTGCTACACATCGCTGTATTCGTAATAAAAAATGCTATTTAAGGGTTTACTTTTCTACGGACCATATAAAAAAATACAGTTGATGATGATTTCTCCTAAACAAAAAGTCATACTGAGAAACTCTCAACGTTGTGTTGTAGAGCTCAAAAAGTGACAATGAGAAAGTTGATTTTGTTTCTTTATATCTTGTTAAATAACATGAGAAAAAAATTTTGGCATTTCTTCGGAAGTAAGAATTTATTGGTTTCTCAACAGTATGTTAGTAACCCTCGAGTAACGCAGCTTTTCTCTAATTTTAACCATCTTCGTATCATAAAAGATACGAAGATGGTTATCCCAATGATAGACATCCTTATCTTGGACACACTGTATATTATAATAAATATTTGCAAAGGTCGTATAATGTTTCTTTTAAACCCCGTTCATTACATCATCAAAACATACTTTTTGCAAATAGAAAACTACAGCTGATATTCAAAAGCTCGCGCGGGTTTTTCAGTTCTAGGGGGACCAAGTTAGTGGCGCTGCCTCCGCAAGGTCTCAACGATTAATATGGAATCTGACCTGACAATCTGTTGGTAACAGAGACAACCATTCAGGGTAATGATTCAATGGAGATTTTCACTTAATATTGAACATATCTTGTTGGTACGTTCTCTCTGATTATCCGTCAATTCTCTGTCTGCCTTACATAGATGAGCTCACTAGTAAGTTAGTTAATGTTTTTATAGGGTATAAGGTTATTATTGCAAGAAAGAATATTACAAACATATCTAATTTATTTTACAAAATAAGGACTCCCTTAGAAACGACAGAAAAATCTGGGGTAGTATATAATATAAATTATCTTGATTGTGAATTATCATATATTGGTTAAAATGCATTGGTGAAGATTTTGAATTTTAGATAAAAAAACATGTATTCATTATTCTTATACGACTAAGGATATTTACACAAAAAGCTAAATATAGGTTTGCCCCAGGGAACAATACTTGGACTACTACTTTCTATTATTTACATAAATGGTTTATTTGATCACAAAAGAAATAAGTACAAAAATGCATATTTTATTGCAAATAAAACATTTAATTTATATACTTTCCTATGGATTAAAAATCCAGGAAGGAAAGAAAATTGTTCCTCATAAAATTGAAATGGTTGAACAAATTAGGGATACCAAGATAAAATTTTAATTATATTTATCCGATACTTTTTGATAGCTACTAAAGCTAGATTCAAGTTACTAATTATTTTTAATTCGTTTGTAAGGATTCACATCAAACTGCGCACAGAGGTAACGAAATTTTCATCTCTGCAGAATATATCATTTCATTAATGTACAATGTATTTTTCATGTTTATTAATTAAATGAAAATATATTCCTTCAAAAATTCTGTCTGAAAACTTGAAAACAAGAGTTTCATATTTTAAAAAGATGTGTTTATTGAATATATAAATATATTACTCTTACATGTTATAAATTACACTGAATATATGCAATAGACTAGAGACTGATTGGGTTAACTGGGGTGTGACATAGGTCTAAGATGGTATCGATTTATTTTTAAATGTCTGAAGTATTGTGTAATATGAGTAGGCAGAACGAAAGATCTGAAAAGAATACATTTTCAATTAAATAAATCGTCTATTGGTAATTACGAATGGAGTATTATATTATTTACCCCTATAAATACTGGCATACACATTGTGAAAAAGCCTCCTGCAACTTCTATATGTATAGGTTCCGCTGTATAGGAGAGGAAAACGGTCACGATCCTTTTATCTTTAAGTCGAAGGTCCAACCATTTTGAACCAAATAATGCACTTGATAAACCATCACTCTGTAGAAAAAAAGTATCCTGATAAGTACATATTTTTAACTTCACAGTAGGAATTCATTGTAATTGGTACGATTTTCTGAAACTGTAATTTATTATAACTAACTTATCGATCATCTTCAGAATTCAGGTTATGTTTAAACTATCATTGTTGGTTTGCTCATTGACTCTTTAAACTTTTATCCACGTACTATTTTTAAGAAAATAATGCTTCTTTTTAGGCAATGATTTGAAATATTTGAAATATTTTTTAAAAATACGCGGTGTTGCCACGATTCGCAAAATTATACCCTTCTCAATTTTCTTAAATGAGACACCCTGCATATTATTGGATTTTCGAATAGCCATTTTAATAGAAATTTCAATTATGTAACATAGTACGGGTCTGTGACCGTTTTGGCTCAATGTGCAAATAAAATTAAAAATTGAGTATACGTAAGATTTAAATTATTAAAATATGAAACTGGAAATTAGCTCCTTATCAACTTGTTCAAAACCGTTTTAGGGGTTGTTAAGAAGTCATACTATAAAAAGAATATCAAGCTTTGCACAATTTTAAAATTTCTACGTAAAATTACAACAAAAAATTATCTCTATCTAACACTTACTACTGCTACTACCTACTAAATGCATATTACTTACAAGTAAAATTAATTAAATTAGATTTTCAATATGTTTGAAGAATACAAGTAGTAGGTAATTCGTTTCATTAAGATAATTTATTGCCGTGCGAACTCGTTGCTGCACTTCCAAATCTGTTGACGGTTTATCTTGGTTAATCATATCTTTCAATGTGCCCCACAAAAATAGTTCACTAGGTTCAAATTTGGACTCCTTGCTAGCCAGGAATTGGTTCCGTCGTCACTTCCGCTCCAGAAAAGGCTTTGTATATCTACTGATAACATATTTCCAAATATCATTTGGACCGATGAATCAATATTTACAACGTGTGCGGTGTTATTTAATAGAAAAATTACGCATCATTGGAGTCTGGATCTAGAGTTTTAGGACCCATACTTTACGAAGAAAATTTAACATCAGTACGATATTTAAGCTTATTAAGAAATGAAATTTGGCTACTTTTACATAATAATATTCCCCAAAGAGAGCATCCAAACTTAATTTGGCAGCAAGACCGTGCTCCTTACCATCGAAGTGCTGCAATCATTGATTTTTTAAACGAAAATTTCAGAGAAAGGATTGGACAAAACGGAACCATCTCCTCATTCATATCTTAATAATTTAAATCTCAGGTATACTCAATTTTTAATATTGTAACGGGGATTTGTATTAAAACTGGGTTCGATTTATTTTCACTTATTTATTTACACCAAAAACTACACGACTATAAGCACATTTATATTCTCACTTATTTCTTGTACTATATACTTCCTACTACTGTCTGATCTATGAGCTATATCCGATTGTGATCTATGACTGACTATCTATCACTAACTAACTATCCTGTCTATGCCATCAGCCTTATATAGCTAACCTAAAAAGCTCTAGATGATTCCAGTGTTGTTTTCGATGTTTCTGGAGGTTATTTCTCAACACATGGCTTCGAGAATAGACCAGGACTTATTCTCATTGCCTCTGATGTCTCCCGTGTTTTCCGGAATGTGTTTGTGACATTTGTGAGTGTAGTTGTAGTTGTAGTCTTCACGTTACAATATTATTTGCCAATTAAGCCAAAACGGTAAGTCAGAGACCCATACTATGTTATATGATTTAAAATTTTATTATAGTGGCTATTCAAAAATCCAATAATATACAGGGTCTCATTTAAGAAAATTGAGAAATGTATCATTTTGCGAATCATGGCAACAATGCGTATTTTAATTGAATAAAGACAAACATTTTTTTCTTAGAAATAGTAAGTGGATAAAAGTGTAGAAAGTTGATGAACAACCCAACAATGATGGTTTAAACATAACCTGAATTCTGAAGATGACCGCTAATAAGTTCGAAACGGTGCATCACAGACCCATAGTCATATATATCGTTGAATTTCTCTTCGATAGGACTATCTAAAAATGTTATAAAAATTAGGTTGTTCCATTTAAATAATGTAACTTTGTTTCTCCACCCTGTATATAATAAAGTGACGATTAGGAAAATGAGAAAAAATAAAGATCATTTTAGTAGAAACAACTTTTGTATTAATATTTTTTTTCTAACCCACGTAGGTTTCGAGATAAGGTATAGGTCCCTCTTAAACGGGCCACTACAGAGTGGCTTGTACAGACAAGCTAAGTCTATTGGGTAAGAGGATAAGCACTATCTTCTTTGGTATTTGTGAACGTTCATATTTCAGACATATACAGTACTGCTGTAACTCGTAAACCTATGATTTTGGATTTGGATTTTTGAAACGATTGTCCCCTTCACATGAATAGTCGTATTTCAAATGAAAAAAGAATCATGAAAATCGGAGCACCTTTACTATTTATAAGGCGCGAACATCTATAAAAAACATGCAGACAAACAGTCGAATTGTATAACACCTCCGTTTGGGTCATCGGTCAATGTAAGACTGCATCAACTGTGAAAAATGACAAGTGCATTTGGCAATAGAGCAATTTATTAGTTATAAAATACCAATTAATAATTATGTTTGAATTTATTGTCCTAGCTTCACATAGCCCTCTGCCGCCTTTGAGTTAACAAGTACAAGCAAGAAATATACATGGATTCTATGATTTTCGTGACTTATGTTACACACAAAAGTGTGAAATAAATATTTTTTACAAAAAAATTTACCGACTTTATTAGTTGATGCACTGAAAAAGATAAATTAGTGGTAAGTCTATTGGTGCTGGTACTTTTGAAGTTGGTGGTCATTTATTTATCTAAAAGTGATCGCACTTGTTTACACTTAGGAATTTTAAGAAATGAAATGAAATCAATACGTCTGTCCATCCCGTCAGTTCTCAGTCTCCGTTATGGGTTCATTGTTTACAGACACATAGGAAAAACTGACATTTCGAATTAAACTAAAATTGAACTGACGATTGGTATGACTGTCTAAGAGGGCCTTAATTTAACTTTACTTACTTTCTCAATTATGGTGCTTCCATACCAACAGTGAAGATACAGAATTACAATCATGGCTGACAAATAAGGTCCAAGGAAAGCCAAATCCGCGGCAGTTGCCTGGAACATACACATTGATTATTCTGTGTCATGTAGATATGATTTTGTTGAGTTCGAAGTTGATGCTACAAGTTATTAGATAGTATCAAGAAGTTTTCTTGGGTACTATAACGCAATACAGATGTTAGTGAATTTTAGTATACGTACCTCAGAAATAACGAACATTGTGGTACAGAAAATAAATACAGAGTTGATGAAATCCATGAGTGATGATACTCTCATTATATGACGAATTTTCTTGATGATCCTGGAATCAATGATTACGTATTATTATATATTTATTATTTCGATTTTTTCTATTCCAAAATTACGAACAAGTACTCAATGTGAATAATGAAAATTAGAATAAATACATAGATTACTCAATCAACTGTAAATAAGGGCTAATCCAGGGTCAAACGACCAAACAGTAAGAGAAATAGACTGTAATTTATTTCCAAACTTATTTAAGTTGAAATGAATGTCGATTATGAGAATTTCGAGCATCTTTGTCTAGTTCTGAGGATCCCTGCGGTAGTGTCAATTCAGGAGCTCGTGGCAATTTCTTCCGTTTTCACAAACACAAATTATAACAAAATAAATCTGTGATATCAACAAGAATGAATATATGAAAACAATATATTTCAATCTTTTTATATGATATTATATGTGCATGTGTTAGTTCTCTGAACAAACTAAATAGAATTTTGATAGTAAATTAGAACAATAGAACACCTCTCTCGTTGTAAAAAATGGCCGAGTAACGAAACCAAAACGCTAGCTCCAAAATTTCTGATATAAATTTCGTGACGAAAATGATTAAGTTTCAATTGTATTTATTGTAAACAAAAATAAATTGGATTCATTCGTTGCGTTTGTTCGTTTAGTTATCTCAACGTAATTGAATAGCTTTGTTTTGCTCTTTAAAAGAAAATATTATTTTTATTATTTATAAGCAAAAGTATATTTAACAAATTTGTTCAATGTGCTTGGTACAAGAGTAACTAATGATCTGAATCTTATTACAATGCTACATATATTTATATAATAAAAATTTCACATGCAATAGGATGATAAAAACTCTTTTTCAATTATCAACGTTTCGATAGCGGTGGCTATCTTTTTCAAGGCTGTATTGAAATAAAAGAAAGTTACAAAGAAGTACTTAATTAAAGGGATATAAGAGTCATCGAAATAATAATCAAGAAAAATAGTTATATATAAAAACACGTTATACGAATGCCAACTTACATTGATTTGAGTGTTAAATATAGATCGGAACATCATTCATTCTTAAGTTATCTGAACTAAATTGAATTTCTACATCTAATATTAGAATATTGAACTCAACTGTACGAGAATTAAGGTAGAACAGAAAATTATGGTCATAAAGCGCAAAAAACTAGAATAAAGAAACAGGGGAAGATTGTATTTATATTTTTTGTTTAAATTTTTGAATACATGGAATTCAATGTTACTGTCTTTTATTTTGTTCCTTGATTTGAGTGTTCTTAGATAATTTTGTCTATGGGTTGCATGTCTGACGTCTAATGTCTAAGCTGTCAATTAAGAATTAAAAATAAAAACAAGCAGCAAGCGTATGGCACAAAGTTATAATATTTGTAGTTTAGTTTCCTTTCGAAAACAAAATAATGTAGGAATTGAACCAAACAACAACTGCCAGCATGTATGATCTAGGGCCTAGGGTGTAACAAGTTAAAGTCTGGTGAGTAATCCATGTTGGTAATGTATATTGCAATTGTTTATGCATGTTCATTCATAGTAGACTAATGAGTGTATTTAAATAAGAGAACATGAAAATAGCACAAAAGAACATCAAGGGGGTTACCTTTTCGAGAGTTTTGAGTTCTATACTCATTCTAAGTTTTTAGGTAAATTTCTTATAGAAATGTACCTATTGCGATCGTTCACGTTTCGAAAAAAATTCAACGGCATGTTGTTATATGTCTATAAGTAAGTCCAAAAAAACTTTTGGTTAAAAAGTTTCTATATATATATATATATATATATATATATAATATCAAAATGAGAATGGTATTCACCTTTATGCTTTTATTTCATCGGATCCAGTCATCCACTAGAAGCGGATCACGTGATTTCAAGCTTATTTGCTTTCGTCAGCGCCACACAAGTGGAAGCTGTATCCGAAGAAACAAAAGCAACTGAAAGATGTCATAGGTGCATGACATTAACCTCTCAGTGGGACGCAATTTGCGCCACCTAGGTATTGATAGCTAGTTACGTTTAACGTAAAGTATATATAAATATAAAGAAAACTATAATTCAGTATTACTGAAATTGAAGATATAATATCAAAATGAGAATGCTGTTCACCTTAATGCTTTTATTTCATCGGATACAGTCATCCACTGGAAGCGGATCACGTGATTTCAAGCTTATTTGCTTTCGTCAGCGCCACAAAAGTGGAAGCTGTATCCGAAGAAACAAAAGCAACTGAAAGATGTCATAGGTGCATGACATTAACCTCTCAGTGGGACGCAATTTGCGCCACCTAGGTATTGATAGCTAGTTACGTTTAACGTAAAGTATATATAAATATAAAGAAAACTATAGTTCAGTATTACTGAAATTGAAGATATAATATCAAAATGAGAATGCTATTCACCTTTATGCTTTTATTTCATCGGATACAGTCATCCACTAGAAGCGGATCACGTGATTTCAAGCTTATTCGCTTTCGTCAGCGCCACACAAGTGGAAGCTGTATCCGAAGAAACAAAAGCAACTGAACGATGTCATAGGTAGATGACATTAACCTCTCAGTGGGACGCTTATTTGCTTTAAAAGCAATCTGTATCCGATGAAATAAAAGCATAAAGGTGAATAGCATTCTCATTTTGATATTATATCTTCAATTTCAGTAATACTGATTATAGTTTTCTTTATATATATATATATATATATATATATATATATATATATATATATATATATATATATATATATATATATTTATATATATATGCGATATTACGAAATTTGTTAACACGATAGAGGTCGCAGTTTTAGAGGTATCACCTTCAAACTTACAAAAATCAATCTCTAAATATCTCGGCCGAGTTCGCTATTGGGCATTATTGGGTAAGTAGTGTCAGAATGGCTACCGTTCAAACATTTAAAAAATATTAAAAAAGGGCCGTAGTGTAAATATCATCAAAAAAAAAAATTAATTTATTGATATAATCAGTACCTACAACTTTTGTTCGAAGTAATTTTACATAAAATGCACAGAAAAAAAAATTATTAAAGAAAAAATAAGAAATATTGGTAAATCATGAACACTCAATATAAATTTGGTGTAATTATACATATTCTGAAGTTCTTAATATAGAGACCCTGATTTAAAAAAATATATAGTATATTTATTGATTAGAAATAGTCGAAAAAAAATTTCAGCCTTGAAGCTGAATGCGAACGCTTTATATTCAACAACAACAACTTCTAAAACTCTAACCGCATGGCTATGATACATGCGGTTAAAAATGGGCATTCGGCATTTAATGACATGTAGGTATACCAAGAAAATGTTCAAATATCCGATGGCTATAGGCCGTCGGAATTTTTTTTTCTATTTTTCCAATAATAATACCCTATGATTATAATTGTTACAATAATTATGAATATAATACCTACTCCTGCTTCTACAGTAAAATGTTTAAGCGGGTGAATTTCGAGGGTCTCAACATGTTTTAAGTCGTCATGAATAGAATCTAAGTTTATTTCTTCTAATTGTAGGGGTTCAATTCCTTGAATTAAAGCTTTATTTAACTGTACTGGTGGTAACTTAAATCTTAAGTTTATATTATTTATTTCTTGCAAGTCGAAATGTTTATTTTTGATGTTATCTCAACATTGTTGCGGAATTATTAAAGATGGTTCATTAATATATAGTTTATTGATTTAGGCATTGTAAAGATAATTTTTCTGTTGGTGATGGCAATACTATAACAGAATTATCTGGTAATTGAGTGATAGAAGTTTCTCTATGATAAATTGGGGTTAAGGGAAAATGATTTGTTAAATTGACTCTCAAGGCATAAATTTATATCTTCAACCTTTTTTCCCTCTTTTATTGACATTAGAATAATCATCTGAAGATATTAAAATATAAGGATTTTTAACAATCATTATTTTGTTATTTAAAGAAATTTAATATAATCGATGCATTATATATGGATTATTAACTATCAATGGTATAGCAATATGAAATATAATTATATTGTTTTTAATAGTTACATCGACTTGTGCAACTTCATAAAATTTAACGTTATCATCAAAAGGTATTCTTTCTTCAATTTTAAACTTAGAGATTACCTCTTTTAATTAGTTTGTTTTTTAAAGTGCTATAATGCAGTACATTGGCGAAATTAATTTGTACGTATTTCCTCTAAAATTCAAATATTATTCTCAATGTTATCAATCAATAAAATAAACTCCATCGTTGATTCAGTTAACTTAATTAATTCGTTTAATCTTCTTTGCATTTTCTTTTGATATCTACTAATGTTTATTGATTGGGTATCGATGGTTTTAGTTACCTTTTTAAGAATGGTTTGAGTGGACGAAATGTCCTGTTGGAAAGTGTCTTGATTTTCCTGAAATATTTTAATATAACTATCGTATCTTTCTCCATCGTCAGCATCTAAAGTCCTGTAAAGGTATTTGTGTACTTTTCCAACAACATTAAGTAATCCGCGCTTAAAGAATAATGATTTATAAATTCTTCAGTTGTTCTAATAAGTTCTAATTAATTATTGGTTCTTAATAATAATAGGTTATAAGAGGGTTTGTTCGATTTTTTAATGCAATATTTAATAATAATAATTTAGTTGATTTAACACACATGTTCTGGTGATAGTTAGATTTACATGATAATATATATGGTGGTAGCTATTAACAATATATGTAGTTCCTAATTTAATTGGCGACACAGGATTTGTCAGCTTCTCAATCTGGTATTGGGTACTGGCTAGAGGGAGTAACAATATCACTAGAAGGATAATGTTTATTGTTCTAAAAGAAAATTATTATCGTCTTTTAATGTCCTTAAGATGTCTCTGATTTTTAAATAATTCTTTAGAATATTTTGGTTTTAATATTTCTTTATGTATTACTTTAGGAGTGGTCAAAAATTGATGAGTTCCTTCAGAAATCTCGGGATCATTCTCACGGTTATTGTTTAATTTTGATAAAACATTAGCTTTCTTAGAATTTAATTTTAAATTAATATTTTCGTTGAGTTCCGTTAGAGTTCGAGCCAATTCATAAATATAATATGATTCAAATTTTTCTCGAAGTTTAATTGATAGATAGATTTCCTTTGATAACTTGAAAGTTTGTATACTCATGAGAAGAGGGAATACTGTTATTGTACAATTGTACAATTTACATAGATCTTGTATTAAATTACTTCTAAAATTTTGGGCATTATCTGTTGTGATAATATTAGGAATACCATGGTGTGGTGAAGTATACTTTATCAAATTTTGACAGATTTCAATAGAATTTTCGATTAATGGGTAAGCTGCTGCAAATTTTGAAAATTATCAATAATTGTAAAGTATTTTTGGGACATAAGGGAATAAATATCAATATAAAGATGGGTTTTTGTCCTATTGGTGTTGGCTTAAAAATACTTTTTATGGATGTCTGTCATATTTTGAATTCTGGCAGATTTCACACGTGTTTATAAAATTTATTATATGTTTTTATAAAGTGGGCCAATAAGAAACTTGTTTAACATTTTTAATATAAACCGTAATTCCTCTATGAGAAGTTTTAACAATATGATATCTTTTAATTATTTCCTTTTGTTCTTCTAGATTGGTTACATCAAGTAATTTGTTGGAAATTACAAGTTTGTAGATATTATGCCTAAAAGTATCTTGAAAAATTCCCAAAATTAATGGTTCTAATTCTTTGAAAGGAAAATAAAAACAATATGTATGTATTAAAAATAACCTGATTTTTAAAAAAGTTAACACTTTTAACAATTTTAACGTATGCCGCTCCTAAAATGGGTTTTTCTTGAGATAAGTGGATTGTTTCAGTTTCCGAGGTATCATGAGTATTATTATCTTTATTTAGAAGGGTATTTTCAAAGGAAAGAAGGGATAGGATTTTGAGTTTCATTAGTCATTGTTATTGGTGGTTTAATTTGGATATCTGGCTCTCTTCATAAATGACATACAAGGATCTCGATATTTTGATTTTTCAAAATATGATTGATCATGGATTTTACTTTTTCCCACTCTAACTTATCGTGTCCACATCCTAATTTAGGAATTGCAACTTTCTTCACGTTATTTGTGATTGCATGATTCTTCATCCGGTGTACGGTTTTCCATAACATAAAATACGTAGGTTTTCGATAAAATTCTTGTTTTATGAGTAGGATCGATCTGAAAATTGTATTATGTAGATTATACCTAGAGATCTGTCGACTGAAAATATTTTCAGCCTTGCGACGTTGCCACTTATATTAAAAAGTATTAACAACTTTGATTTTTCAAATGAGACACCCAATATATTATCTATTTATTAGATTCTCTATCGCCTTCTGGTTATTCTTTCATAAGATACCCATACCTATCTTTAACAGTTTCCAGTGAATTAATTAATTTTCTTTTGCCCCAATCAATAGCCCATTACTCTGAATTTTAAAATTGTGAAACAGTGAAACGATGAAATTCATGTAATACCTTTAGAAAGACTTCTTTCTTAGTTATTATTGAATATTTTCTTTTTATGTTAGACAGGGTCGCTAAAAATTCTTGATCTTTCCATCTGATCTATAAAGACCCAAAAATGCATTTTTTCAAATTGAAAACCCTATATTTTATTATTTCTTTAGAAAGAGAATCAAAATACCTTTGAAATGATAAATCAGGTTCCTATACCTTAATGATCAGGTATTCAAAATATAAGCAACTATCTATTACGGTGAATTATTTCTAGCATTTTTATAGTAGGTATTTGCTGGTTACCATGGTGATAAAATAAAATAATTTATCTGAAACGCAAAGATTTGAAGAAAAAAGTGTATTCAACACCAGTACAAAGTAAAGATGAACTGCGTCAAGGCGTAATTAAATGTATTGATGAGATAAATGCACTTGAAATAAGAAAAGCTATTTTATTGGTGGAGAAACGTATTTTTAGATGTTTGGAAAGAAACGATTGTCATTTTGAGAATGGATTATAAATGTTTAATTATTTATATTTCTTCACTAATTATTATTATTAAAACCTTTGCCCTTATCACTTGGTAATTGATTATTAATTAGATATTATACTGTTTTATAAAGTCTTTTGCGTAAATAATCTAACAAAAGATCACAAAATACATGTATATCGTTGAACTGGATTAATTTTCTCAATATCTGTCAATGCATAGTTATTGCTAATTTTATCTTGAAATTGAGTTCAGGTTCTGATGAATCTACTTACTCATTATTGTTTTGCCAAGACTGAGTATGATATCTATGAAAGTTTATTATTATTTTTAAATCAATTTACAGAGCACGGTAAACGAACCGTCTCTGCAGTCTAATTATCATCCCAAAGATGAGTAACGAAACTGTTTCGTAAATCAACATTTTGAATTAGCTGCTAGGAATCAGAAAATTACTTATTTATTTGTTCTGTGAATAGGTTTATTCATATTGCCATTTTTGTACTTTGTGTGTATCTTGCATTAAACTTTCTGGATGTTTTTGCAATAATTTTATCACGTTATCTATGAAGAATAAACAACTCAACAAACACTTATTCTTCCTTATGATAATAATTACTTGTCAAACTCTCCATCACCATAGTAACCAGCAAATATCTAATATAAAAAAAATCACTTAAATAGATAGTAGCTTATATTTTGAAATCCTGAACATTTTGGTATAGGAACATGATATATCATTTCAAAGGTATCTTGATTCTCTATTGGAAGAAATAATAAAATATTGGGTGATCTATTTAAAAAACGCATTTTTGAGTCTTTATAGATCTGATGGAAAGATCAAGAATTTTGAGCAACCCTGTATGACATAAAAAGAAAACCTTCAATAATAACTAAAAAAGAAGTCTTTCTAAAGCTATTACCGGAATTTCATCGTTTCACAATTTTAAAATTCAGAGTAATGGGCTTAGTTATTATTGCGAATTTTTTTATGAATTTACGATAATATCTGATAAGACCAAGAAATGATTTTATTTATTTTTGAGTATTAGGAATTTTAATTTCTTTTATCGCTGAGATTTTGTTAGGGTTAGGTTTAATTCCGTCCGGGATAATGACATGTTCTAAAAATTCGACTATTTTCTTTTTCTTTAGAAATTTTGATTTATCTAGTTGAATTTTCATATTAAAAGTGATGTATTTCTAGAACCTTTTGAGTAGAATTTAAATGTTCTTGTAGTGAAATTGAATAAATAATAATATCATCCATATAAACTAAACACATATTTTCTTGCAATCTGCGTAAGACATTATCCATTGCTCTTTGAAAGGTAGAAGGGGCATTTTTATTACCAAATGGCATGCGTTTATATTCATGGTGTCCATGTTCTATACTAAAAGCGGTTTTCTGAATTGAATCGGGGCCGTTGCAATCTGATGGAGCCCACTGGCTAAGTCAACAGTTGTAAAGTATTGCGAACGTCCTAATTTATCTAGAATATCTGTGATGTTAGGAATTATATTATCATTTAATATCTGATCGATTTGCTTATGTATTTCATCTTTATGAATATGTGGATATCTATAACTTTTAGTATGAATTGGAATTTCATCGGTTGTTTTAATTTTATGTTTGACTTGATTAGAAAAGGTCAAAGTATCGCCAGGTTTATATAGCACTTTATTACATTTTTGAAGCATTTTAAATAATTTAAATCTTTCTTCAGAATTTAAATGATCATGTCTTATCAGAGATTTTAAATCATAATTTTCATTTCGATTTCTCAAAGGTATCTGTGGTGAGTCAATGTGAAACATTTCAAATTGGTCTTCGTCGAATGTAAGCATGGTTAATAGTTGTTCATCAACATTATAGGAAAAAGGCTTATCTGTGAGATTAGTAATTCCTATTATATAAGAATTATTAATAATCACAACAAATTGTTGGTTGGATTTCTATGTTATTTGGTAATTTTGTATGTATTTTATTTTGATATTCTATTATGTACGGGGTGGTATTTCAAAAGTATACTGATCAAAGTTGTCTCTAAAATAAAACGAAATTTGTATAAATTTCTTAAGATCTTTAATTCCCAGTATTCGATCAAAATAATCGTGAAATGGATGTAAAATAAATTCTACAGGTTGAGAAATAGCGAAACATAGAAATAAAGGGACATTAGCTTTACTAGTTGTTTTATTATCCGGCACATGTTTGTAATTTGGTTACATGTGGCTTGATTAATTCTGGAAAATATGTTTCTGCCACAGAAGGTCTAAGTAAGGAAGCATGCGAACCTGTATTAAACATTAAAATTGGGAATTTCTATATAGGATAATTGATTTATTTGAAAACTCTTCAAGGCTTGAGTTTTCCGAGGTGAAAATTTCCAAATTGATCTTCGAGTTGTTCGAATGGTTCATCCTTAATGCTTATCGAACATTTCTTGGGAATCCTTTCCATAATAATCTGATTCGGAATATTCACACAATCTTGTTGATAAGGGTTTTCGTTTTCTAAATGAGTAGGCTCTTCGAAAGTATATTTAGGAGTATTAGATTGGTATCTGTAGGGCTGATTGGAATCGATTGATATATTGAGGGTGATTATTAAATTGAGGTTTAATATGACTAATTGGGCGTTTTGGTTGAATGCTAATACCTGACATTGGTTGTGGGTATGTCTTTTGTTGGGGTTTAAAATGATTCACCGGTGGATTTTTTCCATAAATCCAATTGGCTTAGCTCCAAAATCTTGTTGTGTTGATGAAAACTTATGTTTAACAGGTTGTTGAGTGGTAATACTTGGAAAATTATGTCTAACAGGTTGTTGATTATTGCTAATTGATTGTTTTGGAAATTGGGGTTGATTAAATTTAGGGAAATTCGAGAATGTATGGTTACTTGGTTTCTGTCTCGCAGGCATATTTTGAATGAAATTATTTGTAAAAGTATTCTGGCTAGTTAAGATTTCATAGTTAGAGATGATATCAATAGCAAAATTTAAATTTTGAGGATTTTGTACAATTAGGAGAGTTCATTCGTAATATTTGAGAGTAAATTTTGAGTCGCTGTTAATTCATTTTACGTTGTAAGTACAGTTCTGGCTTCAACATTTTCAATTTCAATATATAATTTATTATTGATTTGGGTAACCAAGGCCTTAAGTTTAAGTGTATAGTCTTGAACAGACATCTTTATTTCTAGTTAAAAATATAAGTTGTTGTAAATTTGTTCTGGTTATTGGATCATTAAATTTCTGTCTGAGGGACAATTTAATCTGTTCTCAGGTATGCAAAACTGGTCTAGTTAATAAAAATTCTTCAGCTGCATTAATCAATTTAGATTTAATGGCTAGATTAACATACTCTTGCTGTGTGACATCATTAGTAAAATATCGAGCATGAAAAGTATCTATTTGTTTGATGAAAGATTCCAGACGAGCTGGTGTACTATCAAAACTTTTCAACAAATCAACAGTGGATCTTAAGGCGTCGGCCGTTGTAAAATTATTTTGAGTTTCAATTATAGTCTCCAAATTATTATCGTATTTTTACTAAATATTCTATTAACTCTAATACTTATATGTTATGTCTAATTTTCTATTTCTATTTTTACTCATAAAAAATTAAATACAATTTCTAATATATTTATTTCAAAAATAATCAAATAAATATTAGCTTACAATAAACGGAATACAACTATAAGAATAGTTTTAAACTCACTCAGGAAAAATGTATTTTCTCTGTTTAACTTCCGTTATCGGGTAGATACTGCTCCAAGAAGATGCACGTCCAGGGGGTAGCTACACGTAGTGGATGCTAGCGAACCAATACATCCGGTGGGCTTCCAAATACTAGTCAGACTATAATATCTGAAGTTCTCAGGGTTGGTTACTAACTTGTTTGACTTGTTGTGGATGATCTATAAAAGCAACTCAGAAGATCCCAGTTATCTCTTTTTCGTCGCACTACACCTTAACTGTTTGAAACAGACGGTATCACTTCTTAACAATTGGCACTTGAGTTTTCACCTTCTGAAATCTGCACTACTTTTTGTTATCGACGAACTGATACCGGGTGTATCCTACTGACTGCGCCAATTAAATAACTTTGTTTGCTGCAAATGCACATGCAGGACTATGATATATGTATATATATATATATATATATATATATATATATATATATATATATATACAGGGTGAATCACGGCCAACGGGATGGACGTTTATGGCGAAACGGTAAAAGTCTTAACATGTCTGTCACTTTAGTAGTTTGTACATTGATAAAGGCTACATTTTAAAATTATTTTGGAATATACAGGATCAAAGTTATATTTTTTCTTATGGAACACCGTATATTTTATTGCATTTTCTGGTTGTCCCTAAAAATTAAGATACTTTTTCATAAGGGTTCCCTCCACCTAAGTACAGAGGGCTCTGAGTTATGATGTATGACTTTTCATAAAATGTAAAGTTTTCAAAAAAATTTCATATCTAATTAATATAACAAATTCTAGCAAATTTTCTCTTACATCTAAATAGTTGGGCGTTCGTTGAATGTATTTCACGATTGAGAATTTACAGTTTTATTATTACATCATTCAATCTGTAATATTGAGCTTATTTTAAATGCGACACTCCGTATTTTATTAATTCACCATGTCAAAAAACAATTCTTCTTACGAATGGTATAAGGGTGTCCTATACCTAGGTATTATACTTTGCGTGCAATTTACAACTTTCTTAGATTTAATGGTAAATCGATTTAAAAACAAAAAATGCATACATAATCTAGTTGGAACCTATCTTAATGTCATTTTATGACATTTCTCTGGTAATTATCTCAACAATCCTGTGTAAGTTTCAAATTTTATTACTATTTAAAATGAAGCAGTACCCGTTAAACGAAAGAGTCGACATGATATCTGCATTGGGGAATGTTTAGAAAATTGTCTCCTAGCATCTAGAGTTTATGCTCAAAAGTACCCTGATAGATCTCACCCAAAAAAGGAAGTTTTTGATAGACTACTCAATAGATTCCGTGATACTGGTAACGTTGCATACCTACGAGAAGGTGAATAAAACTAAACCAGTTACTGGTGACAACGCCAACGAATTTGATATACTGCTGTCGGTTGCGGAGAATCCTAATATTAGTACTCGAAAAATTTCAAGTGAATTAGGAATAAGTCAAATGAGTGTATGTAGAATACTTAAGAAAAATCGCTATCATCCATATCATATTCAAGTACACCAGCAGTTGACAGAACAGGACTATGATAAAGTCTTAATTTTTCTTTAAGGACTTTGAATAAAGTTGGAGAAGATCCTTTACCGATGAATCTACTTTCCACAATAATAGGTTAGTAGATAGACATAATTTCCATTATTACGATACAGTAAACAAACATTTATTTCGTACTGTTGATCGCCAACACCGATGGAGTGTAAACGTTTGGGGAGGGATTGTGGGCGCATATTATATCGGCCCGTATTTTTTTGATGGACACCTGAATGGAAGAAAATTTTTGAATTTTTTGAAAAACGACTTTTGGATCCTTCTCGAAAACCTGCCACTTACCATCCGAAAGAAAATGTGGCTACAATTGGATGGAGCTCCTGCTCACTTTTCACGTGCTGTTAGGAACTACCTAAATAGAAAACATAGAAATAAATGGATAGGTAGAAGAACCAGAATTGACCAAGATGGATTTCTTCAAATAGGGTTATATCAAAAATATTGTATATGCTACACCCCCTACTACTCCAGTCGATATGAAATTAAGAATTTCGAACGCTTTCGCGTCTATAACACCCGATATGTTGAATAATGTAGGTAAGTAAATCGTTTGAAGATAGAATCACATGTTGCATTGCACAAAATGGCAAGCATTTCGAGCATCTATTATAGTAATTTTACATTTTTAAATAGTTTTTATTACTTTCGGTTCTTGTATCAATGGACACCGCAGCGATTTCTCAGGCCCCAAACGGTCTAGAGACTTGAAATTTCGAATTCGTAGTTAGATCGCAGACATCTCGCCGCCTGTTAAGCTCCAAGTGTGATCCATTATTGGTAATTATAATTATCTCACTCAATCTCATTCAACCAAGATCATTATTTTGTCGACATGGAACGACAATGGGATCCGTCACTGGAATTACGCACGAGCATGGAGCGTTTTTATACGTCTCGTTCTCTGGTAAATAGGTACTATCTGGAAGATCGTCTATGGTTATGTCGGAATTGTCAGACGTCAGATGTTATTGTTAATTTAAAGTTTAATTTTGTGTTGTGGTAGACAAACAGTAATTTGTTATGGAATTGCTGTTGCTGGCAAACACATATACATAAGTATAGTTAAAATCGAGAAAAGGATAGCAATAGTAGGTACTCATCGGTACGGTTTAAATCTTAAATGCCCAATAAAAACTATTTTTAATTTTTTTTTTCAAAAATTTCACTTGTTTGCTTTTAATAACTTGTTGTTTGTTTTGTAGTATTTATGTATTTGCTTTATTAAAAAATGTGTTTGTGTTTTATTATGTTCTCAAATATTTATCAGTAAAAAAAAGGAGCTAATGTACCTCAGCAACTATACGTGTGCATATTTATTAGCAACTACACTGTTTTCTCCATCAACTATGCCAAGATGATTTGTTTAAAAATTTTGAGAGAATTGCAAATGTTTTAAACTTCGATTTACCATTAAATTTGAAATTTGTAAATTGCATGAAAAGTATAATACCATTCGAAAGAAGAATTCTATTTTGATATGGTGAATTAATAAAATATAGGGTGTCTCATTTAAAATAAGCGCGATATTACACATTGAATGAAGTAATAATAAAACTGTAAATTCTTAACACCCTGTAAAGAGATGTTTAGTACTCAATTGTGGATACATTCAACGAATGTCCAACTATTTGGATGTAAGAGAAAATTTACTAGAATTTGTTATATTAATTAGATATGAATTTATATATATATATATATATATATATATATAATTTAAATAAGGGTATTTAACAAAAGAATAAAAATTATTGGAAATATTTTTACACTTTTTCTCAATCACCGAGTCGTAACCCCAAGAAGATATCAAAATTAAATAAATCCAGCTGGCTCAAGAATCAAGAATAGGTATATATATATATATATATATATATATATATATATATATATATATATATATATATATATATATATATATATATATATATTAATTCAAGATTATCCTGTACCCGTCATATTATGATATTTCTGAATATAAATTCAATTGATATATAATCAAGATGATTATATATATATAACATCAGCCGTTTGTACGCTAGGACGTCTTACTGTGCCAACAACAACTACTTCGAGGGCAAACACCCCTACCGCCATTGAATAACGTCAACAACTGTTAGGTAAGGTTAGGTTAGGTTGATACTAATATTAGTTCTAAATAATAATAATATACAAAAATATTATATAAACCTCAAAACAATTATAATCATTCTCACTTTAAAACACTGATGTCCCCAGGTTTTTCCAATAATGAATTTTGTCAATCCCTTCCAATAACACCAAACATCATTTGTCAAAATAATTGAAGTTATTTTTACAATCTGGTTTTCCAGAACTATGTTTTTTGTAAGTACACTACAAAAACTATCTTTTCACATTTTTCTCTCTGTTTATATTTATGAACTTATTATATTAATCAGATTTTTTCTCCTGTTAAATTACAGTTTTCAAATATACAATTGACAAAGACCATTAACTAGCTGAAACGTTTTGTTAAAAAAACATTGACGTCTAATGAATGACTATTACAAACACTGAGCCCAAATCCCAAGAAACCCTCCAAATATACATGTATATATATATATATATATATATATATATATATATATATATATATATATATATATATATATACTTGGTTGGGCAAACTCCTGGGGATGGACGATAGCAGCCATACAGTTATAGTTACAAAGAAAAACTTATAACAAACCCTATCTTATTTCAAATTTCTATTTTATAAAAATATTTTCAAATATACCAGGTGCGTCCAAATAGTTGGAATTAGGTACAACTTTGTTATTTCTTATGGAATGTGTATAATTTTATATTTTTCCGGCTTTCCGAAAATTTTGACAGATAAATAGCACATTTTAAAAATTTATATCTCGAAATTGGTAGAAGTTAAGAAAATGAAATTTTTGTCGCATATGAAAAATATCATGTAGTTTTTGAAAGATTTATTGAATATTATTTATACTATACAGGGTGTTTGCAAAAAAAATGTTCTAAAACTTTCGGAAAAACATCAAAAAGTCGATTTTTTCAAATGGAATGGTATTTATTTTCTTGCACTAGCTAAAAGAGCTCAAAATTTTGAATGGAAATGGCTAATAATAAACTAATGTTACACCAAGAATTTTTTTTCAAAATCCTGTTTTCTTCAATTTTAAGTAAAAATGAGGAATCGTGAAAATATCATTAGCCTTGGATGATTATTGCTTGTCATTCTGAAAATAGTTTATTGTTATAATTTTAGTAAGTAGGTATATGTTATTGCTAACAATGGTCGCGTTTAGCAGAAAGAACCGCTTCGTAGCAAATTCTTCTGATTGGCTGAAAAATTACAAATGACACACACTGAGCCAATTAGAAGAATGTATTGTTATTGGTGCTATTTTATCGTTACGTGAATGACATTGTGTTTAGTATTCCTCTTACCACACCAGAAGACATGCGAATGCGAATCCAAAATGCATTCTCGACTATTAGTCCCGAAGTTTTGGATAATGTTGATAGATCTTTTCATCAAAGAATTGCTCTTTATTCCAATGAAAATGACCAGATCATTGAGCATTTGTTGTAATCTGCTCATTATTTACAGATTAATTATTTTGAGTTGTAACAAAGTTTGATAAAAATTCAATCGCGTAATGTTTGCTTTTATTTTTAATATTTTCTTAAAAATAAACATTTTTTATTTGTTAAAGATATTTATTAGAGGTGCAACAAAATAAAAAAATATATTTTGTATAAATGATAATTCAAAAGTTACCATAAATCTTATTATATTGTTGTGATTTTTAATATGAAAAAAGTTATAAAACTCTCTTCATTTACGTAACTTTAGTATTTTGTTAACCGATCTCCTGAAGATGAATTATTTTTATAAACCTCTGCAGGGTGGAAGAGAATGTAACAATAAGAAAAAATTTAAATTGATAACAAATCTAAAACAAAAACACTAATCGGGAGCAACACAAACAAAAAAATAGCACCAATAACAATAAATTCTTCTAATTGGCTTAGTGCGTGTCATTTGTAATTTTTCAGCCAATCAGGAGAATTTGCTACGAAGCGGTTCTTTCTGCTAAACGCGACCATTGTTAGCAATAACATATACTTACCAAAATTATAACAATAACCTATTTTCAGAATGACAAGCAATAATCATCCAAGGCTAATGTTTTTTTCACGATTCCTCATTTTTACTTAAAATTGAAGAAAACAGGATTTTGCTAAAAAACTTCTCTATGTAACAAAATTTCATTTTCTTAACTTCTACCAATTTCGAGATATACATTTTTAAAATGTACTATTTATCTGACAAAATTTAGGGAAAAAATTATTGTTAATAATAAATTTTTCATATTATGTTTGCTTATTTAATCAATCGATATTTTTTCTCTAATTATATGAACTTCCTTAAATGCCATATCTTAGCTCGAAATCGTTACGCCACTGATTTACTCCCGTCAGTTAGATTGATCCATTTTTCGTGTTTTCAAGGCAGACGCCAACATTCGTGAAACAAACTGTATGTAGGGAAGTGTGTTTTTATTTGTATTGTATGTTGCATAGATTTATGAGCTTACAAGGATAAAGATTTTGTTTCAGAACTGTTTTTGCTTTGTCTAGGGCTGGTTTTCAGTGTTGACGATCAGATAGTGTTATTGCCCTGTCTGCGAGACTGTTAATTATTTATGAGAAAAATGGTGTTTTGAGTGAAAATGTAGATATCTCCCTGACCAAGTACTTGTGGTATACCATTCCGCTTGCACATTGTTGCTGTGGTGATGTAATGTTAAATCAAGAAAATTTAAATTATTGTTTTTTTTTAAATTTAGTTTGATTTTTTTGTATTATGAATGTAAATGGTTTATGATGTAATTTTTTGGCTTTGGTATTTGTTAGTAGGGTCGGATTTTATTTCCTTCTAAGTTATTTTATCGGTTCATTCATTTTGTGTTGTACGTATCAATATTCATTATGACAGTTTTATTTGATTTGTCGGCTTTTAATATTGTTAGATTTGGGTTATTTATTAAAAACGCTTCAGTTTTCTTATATTCCGTTATTAGTATTCTATTTATATGAAACTGTTTTTGATTTCAGTTTTTGTTATTTGTTTTCCGGTAATTAGTTAAAATATTGCAGCAGGTGGCTCTAATTTCATCTTTATTTGGTGCTGGTAGATGTTCTATTGCAGTTTCTATATTGGCTATTATTTCAGGTGTTGGGATGTCTTTATTATTTTCTAGTGGCATTGCAAAACTAGGAGCAAGACCAAGAAAATGTTGTTAGCGTATTACGGAAGTGTGGTATCTGATATATTTTCTATTCATGTGTTAGATATGTTTATTTTTAGATTTCAGGAAAGATTTCATAGTCATCAATTACAAATGTCATTATTATTTATATTTGTCATGGTAACATAATAAGTTAGAAAGTATCTAAATTAAGTTGATAAAAATGAGTATTACTGAATGATCTTTATATGTTTGTAGCTATTTGACAAGGAGCACAATTAAATTAAAATTATTATTAATGCAGATACAGGTTCAGTGTAAAGGAAAAATTTGTAATTTAAGAATATTACATAAATCCATACATACATAACAATACACAAACTAAATTACTTTTATTCTGGGTTTAAACTGACAGTTAAAAGAAAAAGATATATAATATAATTTAATTTTTTTATATAAGTGTAATCATATTCGCTCACAACACGACACACATAAGTTAAACATGATTATTCCGAAAAGTGCACTGATTCACTCAAAAATGGACGATTTCTCTCACTAATCAACCTCTAAATTTTTTGGTGAAATAGATATTTTGAAATCCTAGACTTACACTCATATGAACCAAATACTCTTTAATGCTCTTTCAAACATTCTTAAATATTTAGAACAATATACAAAATCATATTCTCACATAATACGACATGAGAATGAAACATTTTGAAAACCATTCACTTTTCCACAAACAAGCTGATATCTCTCACTAATCAACATGCATATTTTCGAAAACAGTAAATATTATGAAAATCTTTCATAAATAGATTATACATTTATTCTAAAATAAACATATAATGAAGTGAATCATTTTAAGAGAATAAGTCTCTTTGATCAACTAAATTTCTCTCACTAATAACTTGATCAAAATATTTCTATTGTTTATGGAAACCCAAGATTCTAAAAATTAAATACTATGAAACCAGTTAGGACAAGTGTCCCATCTATATACAGGGTGTTTCAGTCATAATGGGAAATAATTAAACTGGAGAAACTTTGGTTCAAAATAATAAGATTTAATCCAATTCGCTTAGATAAAATGTGTCCCCTGTCTGAGTTACAGGTAAGGGTGTTTTATTTAATTATTTAAAAATGATTTTTCCCCATACTTTTAAACTGTTTGACTAATCTTTATCATGTTTTGCAGGAAGTTTAGACACTGTAAACCAATAAATTATGGTAAATAAACGACTGGTACTACCAGAGGCATACGACAAGGGTAAGTGAAAGTTTGACCCTCTTCCAATTCTACGTCACTGGCGAAATAATTATCTTAGCACAATTTTTCTATTCTCCAATACTTCCTGTGTAAATAATATACTCCACATTCGTAACGATAAAGTCATTATTTTTCAAGATATTTAAAGTTGAACATTGAAACGCTGCACTGCTGCACAATTTTAATTGTATTCATCATGGCGATGCTTTTGGATCATAGGTTTGCAGTTATTACACAAATGAAACTTATAGTTGATTTCTTAGGTTTAATACGAAGATTATCATACAATTTTACTAACACGTAAGTAATTATCAGAAAGTCTTTTTCACATTTTTGCTACAATAAATAATATGAACAAAATTTAAAAATACTTAACTTAACAAATGTTCAATGTGACCCCCATTTACCTCAATAAGTTTATCTATTCTTTCACTAAACGATCTTCTAACTTTAAGAAATATGTTTGGCTGTTAAGCAATAAAATTGTCGGAATAGATGCGGATTTCAATATTCCAACAGTGGTTATTTCTCCAGTTGAGAACTA
Source organism: Crioceris asparagi (assembly GCA_958507055.1). Lineage (NCBI taxonomy): Eukaryota > Metazoa > Arthropoda > Insecta > Coleoptera > Chrysomelidae > Crioceris > Crioceris asparagi. Next base: position 31,637,461 of record OY293826.1, read on the forward strand.
CTCTACGTGTAAAAGTGGCCTCATCAGTAAAAGGAATATTTTTAATAGAATCACGATTTTCATTTTTCCTATATAAGATCCACTGAGCAAAATTTAATCTTAAAGGATAATCTGAAGGTAATAAGTTTTGTACAGGTGTAAAGTGGTAAGGTCCAAGTTTTTCTTTATTCAGTAAGCGAAAAACTGAAAAATGGCTTGCTTAGTCTATTCAATGCATCTGTTCCGACAATCACATTTCCAACATGAATTAAAGGTTAATGTATGATGCGGTATATTTGGAGATAGTTTGTTGGGTCCTTATGAATTACCAGCAAATTTGATTGGTAACTCGTATTTGTAGTATATAAAAACTAGACCTTTCGACGAACTAGAAGGATTAGAACTTGACCGAAGAAGAAACATATGGTTCATGCAGGATGGAGCACCACCTCATTATACTTTTATAGTACGGAACTATCTAGATCAGCAATAACGTCATCGTTGAATTGGCAGAGGTAGTGAATTCCCGTGGCCGCCTAGGACTCCCAAAGGTAATCCCTTAGATGTCTATTTCAGGGGGCACATGGAAACGTTGGTATACTTACAAGAAATAAATAATCGTCGTACCAAATAGTAAATTCCGCTAATTTTATTGATAACCAGTCAAACATATTAGTTTAAGTTAGAAGATCGTTTAGTGAAAGAATAGATAAACTTATTGAGGAAAATGGGGGTAACATTGAACTTATCTGTTAAGTATTTTGCAAATTTTGTTCATATTATTTATTGTAGCCAAAATGTGAAAAAAAACTTTTTGATAATTACGTGCTAGTAAAATTGTATGTTAATCTTCTTATTAAAAATAAAAAATCAACTGTATGTTTCATTTGCGTAATAAATGTAAATTTATGACCCAAAAACACCTTCATGATAAATACAATTAAAATTGTGCAGCAGTGCAGCCTTATGTTCAACTTTAAATATCTAGAAAAATAATGACTTTATCGTTACGAAGGTATAGTATTTTATTTACACAGAAAGTATTGGTGATTAGAAAAATTGTGCTTAAATAACAATTCCACCAGTGGCGTAGAATTTGAGAAGGGTCCACCTTTGACTTACCCCTGTCGTACACCTCTGGTAGTAACCAGAAACGTTTATTTACCATAATTTTAAGGTTTGCAGTATTCATACTATATACTTCATGCCAAACATGATAAATACTAGTCAAACGGTTTAAGAGTAATGAGGAAAAATAATTGTTAAATAATTAAATAAAACACCCTGTTTAGGTACATATATACACATTAATCCATTTATAACCAATATATATATATATATATATATATATATATATATATATATATATATATATATATATAAGTTGGAATTCGTATAACGTGTTTTTATATATAACTATTTTTCTTGATTATTATTTCGATGATTCTTATATCCCTTTAATTAAGTACTTCTGTGTAACTTTCTTTTATTTTTATACAGCCTTGAAAAATATAACCACCGCTATCGGAACGTTCGTAATTGAAAAAGAGTTTTCATTATCCTACAGCCCATAGTGGCGCAACCCTATGAATGTTTGTCACTTTGGTTATACATTCTCGGCAGTGAATTACTAAAATAATATATATATATATATATATATATATATATATATATATATATATATATATATATATATATATTTGATAAAATAGATTTTTGTTGGGGATGTAGTCATTTAATAAATAAAATTCTTTGGATTATGCCAAGCTTTCGAGAATGTTTATTCTCTTCGTCGGGGCAAAATTCGTGAATTTTATTTATTAAATGACTGCATCCCCAACAAAAATCTATTTTATCAAATAATAAACCAGTCAAGAATTCAGAATCAATATATATATATATATATATATATATATATATATATATATATATACACATCATTCAACATTGTGGCCTCAAACCATATCCAAACCTTTTAAGTCAAGTATATTGAACGGCAGACAGCTTTTTGAGTGTATGTTGCTTTTACAGTCTCCTAGACCAACATTATCTTATACATTTTTTAATAGCGAACAATACATCATGGCCTCAGTACAAACTCATTACATTTCAACCTCACCAATATATATTTTTGAACAAATTCAAACATTTTGGACTCATATACGATCATTATGGCATCACGCGATGTTGCCATATTGAATCTATGGTTTCGCCTGTGCCTTCCTAAAATAACCAACGACTAAAAAGCAAAGTGGCGGGCAATATCTGGTTATGTTAGTTTTACTGCAAAAATCTTGATGGTAAGTTTTTTAATTGATTTTTGTTCAAGTTGTCAATTAATCAGTTTTATTACGAATAAATACTCTAACTTTTCGCTTCATAATGGTTTATTTTAGTTGTTCGAATTGTATGTTGAAAGTTTTATATTTCATAAGCTTTAAGCAACTTATTACGCTTTCTGATTTTTCTAGATGGAAATATACCAAAATCTCATTCCAGTACTAGTGAGAAAGAATGTACATTTAGATACATTCATTTGAAAATATTGTAAATAACACATCTAATTATCAGGTTACATATGGATGAGTTCTCACAGCAGAAAAAAGTAGAGAGATGGTTCTGTAACCAACCTTTATCTCCAGTATTAAGTTTAGATGAGCCAAAACTAAATGTTCTACAGAACATCATACTTAATAAAAAGCATTCTACCCAGGATGATGGAGGTGTAAGTTTCTTATGAATTATTTATGATTCTGATATTTTCATTATTATAGCTATTATTTCATTAGACGTACCACATAGTTTCTAGTCTAATGCAGGGTAATTGGGGTCCCTAAACCTGATGGTGTATCGGTTTTTGTGTCTGAGGAGATCAATTAACTAGAAAAAAGAATTGAAACTTAAGCAGTCCTATTATTTCCTATTATTTAAAGCTATACTTGATCTTCAATGTACTAACGATACACAGAGAAGAAGGAAATATGGCTCATGAATTATCCTGTATAGGTTAGAAATTGATCAAATCATGTATAGTGCACACACAGTAGGTCATGTTATGGTTCACCTAGGAGAACTATTTCGCTGGGATAGAGGCACAAGGCAAATTAACGCAAAAGCTATTATAAACCTCCACAAACTACGGAACTACTATACAGAGTGTTTTCTAATTGAATGTATATTTAAAGTGGTGATTTTTGGGTCCATTTTAAGAAGAAAACTTCATATAAACTTTTGTCATAAGTGTCTTAAATTATAAGATACAGGGAGGTAAACTTAAAAAAATGTTTTAATCATTTCTGCAATACCTAAAAGTCTGAATATTTTCTTAACACTGCAAAATATTTTTAAACTTTTATTAATTGATGAGTAGATTTGATTTCTTAAATTTTTCTAGTCCGAAGGTTTTCGCCAAAGTTACTCAGAAAGTAACGCTTTTAACTTTTTTAAGCAAAAACCGTGCATTGCACTGAAAACAATCAAGTGATCAAATTTGCCAAGAAATGACTGAAGATCTCAAAAATGATTTTTATTTTACGAGAAGTCAGTGGCATACCATCAATGTCTGCCAAAATATGCAGGTCAGATTTTGCATACTATATATAGCATTATATAATATATAACAAATATCATTAAAATATCTAGACTTGTATAACAGATGCCGCTTGTTAGTCTTATTGTACCGACACGGAAGTGTTTCAAAATCTGACTAGATGAAATCCGATATGACTGATGATATGCCAGATCTGACATTTATAAGTTAAACAAAAAACGAATAACAACAATGCAGAAAATATGTACAGCATTAATTTATATCTCTATTACATGGAAATGGGACCAAATTATCAGTAGAACATGTAAAATGTTTATCGAAACCTATCCTATTCTGAATGTTCTACTGATAATTTTGTTGCATTCTGCATGTACATAAATAAATTAAAAATCATTCTTGTACACATTTACTGCATTGTTGTTATTCATTTTCTGCTTATGTATGTCAGATCGAACTTTTTAAACAAGATTTTTTTTTAATTTTGGACACCTATCCATGGCAACACAGCCATCATAATGATATTCCTCAAGTTGATCGTGACTTGATAAATTGAATTTCCGGTATTTTTCGAATAACTAACTAAAAGATTTAGATATAGGCATATGTATTATTAGTTCATAGGAAATATGGTGTCCATCGAATGAAACCATTGAAGAAGGGTAGTTCCATTCAAAATAACAATGTTTTTGCATTATTCAATACATGCCAACAATTAATAAATTTGGAAGTACTTGCTGAACAAAATTTATAGATTTGAATAAGTCAGTAGGTAGAGGCATCCTCTAACTTCAATTTGAATCAAAATTAAAAAATCTTTACTGTTCTGAAATAGAATTTATTGTCATTTCACTAAATGCATTTTACCTGTCTAAATTTCTATAGACAAATCTGATTCTCAAAAAGTAAAAGAGATAAGTTTGGTGGTATCTTAATAAAAATATTCAAATCTATTGAGACAATCCAAAAATTCAAAAATATACAGTGTGTACCATGTAAAATAATAAAGTAGATACCAACTTCATGTATAACACGAACTGACAGATATCTAAAAATATTTTAGGTGGATAGATCCCAACCTGTTATGCCTATGCACAAAATTTCAGGTTTTTATCTTACTCGGTTTTCTATGAACTACTAATAAATCATGATGTACACACATTAGGTCATTACGGTTTGATTCATTCCTACCCTATACTGAATTATTATTGAGTCATCTGTTGTCGTATCCACTTATAAATATCAGATCGAATACCTGATAAAGCTTGAAATTACAGGAATTTATATTAGGATTTTTTCTGGAACCGAATTGTACTTCCTGGTGCATTTTGGCGAAATAAAAGTTGATAGGGAAGTATTTTCTGAAGTCACTAATCTTATAAGACGGGAACTGATTTGGTTCTGGCGGTTATAAATGTCAAAAGTGCCAAAACTGTAAAAAAAATGAATTTGGCTGCATGACTTTTTGAATTTGATTTGAGGTTAAAATTATTCATATTTTATTTATTTTAATGAAAAAAGAATTAATTGAAATTGAATTAAATAATGTTCATCCTGATGAGGTGAAAGAATACTCCTTTTTATACCTGGTAATTCAGTCTGAGTGGAACTTACAACTTATCAATCAAATCCACACCGAGCAAAACTACAAAACAAAATATTTGTCAGAAAATAAACGTCATTGATAAACTGATAACTGGATCATAACCGAGAATAACCTTCAAGTTTATTTTAAGGTGGGGGTATAACCGCTCTAATACCGACAGCAGATCACCGGGAACTGGCGAAAAAATCCTTTATGACAGTTAATGTCAATCAAAATTATAGGTTTGAGTTATTTGTGCTCGTAGATTAGTCCTCAGACCCAAAAACGGAGTGCACCATCTTATTCAGAGTTTCCCATTACTCCTGATTTAATGATGAGTAGTTTTGCTGATTTATTTAAATATTTTTGTATGTTGCATTATAATTGAAGAGAAATATGTTTTAGTTTAAATCTAATAATAAACATTTCTAAATTTGCAGATATTGTCATCGAATGATACGTTTTCCGATTCTTCTTATAGGCCTTCGGACGTGACGATAAGTAGAAACTTCGATGCTACCATTTACACTGTATTAATGATACGATATTAATTTTAGGAGTCATCATCTGCGCCAGAGTGTTCTGTGCCTGATTTCGATGTATATACTCCAGAAGAGCTAGTAAATAATCAAACTAGTGATGCATCATCCGATTTGAATCGTATTCCTAATTCTGATAGATCCCTTACAAATAAAAATTTTGAACCGAATACAGACTACATCATTATGGACATTAGTTGCAATGACGTCATTAAATATATGCATTGCAATTCAAAACAAATCTATGATACAATAAATAATTCAAAATTGTCCAAGAATGTATCGAGTGAAATCGATTCACTTGTTGTAGATAACGCAGTAGATTTGAAAAGCAATTCTTCAACGTCAGATCAAGAGAAAAACCTAAATCTGGATCCTAACCCTAAAGCCCAAGTATCAGGAAAACCCGAGGAAAAACCTAAGAAACTAAACAACTTTTGTAACTTTTGTGAAACCCAGGTTACAAAATTTGCAAGGCACACGTTACCAATAATCATTCTAGCGAAATCGATGTCATAAAACTGAATTCTTTGCCTTTGAAATGTTTAGAACGAAAGAGTCTTCTGGCAGTGTTGCGAAATAAAGGAAATTATTTGGTAACAGCCAAAAACAACCCAAGAAGGGTACGTCGCGCATGCATTCCAAATACTCCTGTATTGCCTTGTGACAACTGCATTGGATTCTTCTCGTCAAAGTTGCTTCACAAACATAGAAAGAAATGTGATGGTAAAACAAGTGGTAGGGCATAAAATGAAGGACAAACAATACTAGTAGTAGATGAGAGACTAAGACGTGAAGTTTTTCCACGCATGCGTTCAGATAAAAAATCCTTGGAAGCAAAATCAGATGATCTGATTTGTGCATTTGGTGCTCGATACTTAAAAACCCTCAGAGAGCAGCATTTTGCTACCGTTACATCTGGTAAAATGAGAGAATTATCAAAAGTGCTTATAGAAATTAAAAATTTGAAACCTGAAGTAAAGTCTCTGTTTCAGGCACTACATCCCTCAAACTTTGACCTTTTTATTCAGGCCACGCAAAGAGTCACCAAGTATGATCCATTAAAAGAAACATTTGAAGCACCAAGTTTAGCAATGAATATCGTGAATTCCTTGAAGCAATGTTGTGATACAGCGATAAATTTTATTTTAAAAGGTGGACCCCAATATGAACCAATTCCAACTGCTGAATCTGAGGCTCAATTGAGGACTATGATACACTTATTCACAGCTAACTGGATATTTCAAGTGTCTAGCATTGCTGCTGCTAATATAAATTTGAATAAGTGGAATAAGACTACAATTATTCCTTTAGCCAGTGACTTGAAACTTTTATGGAGCTACCTTTTAGAAAATGCTAGAAGCTCTATCAAAAACCTACAAACTAACACGAAAAATTAATATTCTTACAATAAACTAGCTGAAACTATATACTGTCGAGTGATTTTACTTAATAGGCGGAGACCTGGTGAATTGCAGAGGATGTTACCTGACACTTATTTGAATTGTGGTAACAACAAACAGCATTATGAAGAATTCCAAAACGTTATCCCTCAGTCAGAGCGAATTCTTTTAAAACATCTCAAACGTGTTGTCATTAGAGGTAAAAGAGGTAGGGGAGTTCCAGTCCTATTTCCTAACGATGTTCAAGAACATATACAGATAATGATCAATTACAGATCAAAATATGTCCCTCGGGATAATTTATATCTGTTTGCTAATGCGAGCTGTGCTAATGAGGTTAGTGGATATAAAATTCTAAGAAAATATGCACTGAGATGTGGTGCTAAAAACCCAGAAGCCTTAACATCAACAAGATTGAGGAAGCATCTAGCTACGCTTACCCAAATTTTTAACATGAATGACAATGATATAGAGCAGTTAGCCTCCCTTATGGGTCATACTATAGTAGTTCATAAAGGTTCTCATAGGCTTCCTGATGATGTGTATCAGACAGCGAAATTATCAAAGCTCCTTTTATTGATGGAGCGAAGCCAGGCTGGAAATTACCATGGGAAAAAATTAGAAGAGATTGACTTAGATATGGAGAACGATTTACTAGAAAAAACAAAAGAGACTAACAAAAGCGATGAGGAAGGCGTAACAGAATTGACACAAGGGCAAATAGAAGGTCCGGCACAATCTCAATGCGTAACTTTCATAGACAAATTGAATGAGTCTAACACTATTAGAATCAGCAGTTCAAGAACAAAAGAAATTAGAAAAAGGAGACTGGTTGCGTGGGCACCTGAGGAAAAGAGATTAGCAAAATTATTTTTCATATTAAACACGATAAACCGGCTAAGAAGCATGAATGCCAAGAACTCATCGACAAATATCCTGATACGTTTAAGAACCGAAACTGTTTGAAAATAAAAGTTTTCATACAAAACCAATATACAAAGAAATATGCTAATGACAGTGATGACTAGAAACTTCAGTAGATATGGCACAGATATTTTTTTTCTTTCTTATGGCCCACATGCCAATTTAATGGACAGTATATTCCTATTTATTTCTTTCTGTTAATTCAACTAATCATTTTAATTCTTATATGCAACTTACATTACTCTTGTTAATATGGGGACCTGTTATTTCTTGATTGTAAAATATAATAAATCATATTTTAGTTTTATGCTGTATTTTATTTATCTTGTATACGCCAAGAAAATAAAAACTTTCAACTTATTACCTTGGCATTACTATAATCTCAATTTTGAATAATTAAATAAAATAAAAACTTTAATTGAGAAAGATAGAGAGGTACTATTGATAACATCACATCGCGAGCTTACTTTGATTATGAAAATCATAACTCATTCCTGAAGCCAATCAACTCCAAAACATTCTGATTACGTTTGGCTACAGAGAAAAACGAAAATGCGAAGCAATTACCAAATTCTTTTTTTGATATTACTTAACTATAGTCTAAACATTTATCTGATCAGACGAAACTAAAATTTATAAAAACTGATAACATATTATATATATATATATATATATATATATATATATATATATATATATATATATATATAAATTGATCCGCGTAAGATACAGCCTCTGACAACATACAAATAACATACACAACGGCTTCTTGAGAATTAAGGCCTCAGTATATCTGAGTTGGTGATATTACAGCCCAACGTTGCCAGACTGCCTGAGTTCATAATTTACGTTAATGGGATATAATATACTCTTTATGTATATTTCAGCGCCATTTAAGCGACGGAACCGTGAACTAAGAGTATACATTTCAACCATTTTGATATCTTTATCACCTCACATGAAATTATCTTCAACTTCATTTAGCTATTTTATTTTGGCGAATTATGCGTAAATCTATATCTATTCTAATTTAGATTCTACCGAAGGCTTCAAATAATGATACGACTTGGAAAATAATCTATCAATAGACCGGAATCAGAACGTTTCATTGCGAACTCAGATATACTGGGCCGTAATTCGCGAGAGGTCGTTGTCTACGTCACTTGCATGCTGTCAGAAGCTCCATCATACGTAGATCAAACATATATATATATATATATATATATATATATATATATATATATATATATATATATATATATATATATATACGTGTAAACCACCATTACCAAGCTCAATATTGCATATTCCGCAGCCCAACAGCCCAAAACGGGCTTCCTAATTTTGTCTTTGTATATTCTAAATTTTGAGTGGAATACCCCATCTGTTGACCCTGGAAAAAATTATAAGACTTCCTTAGTTGTCAGTCTTTCATATAATGATTTTAGGTTTAAAATATATCTGATAGATGGCCTGGATTTTATTTAAAATTTATGTGGTCCTCCTAAGATGGCCATTCATCTTCAAATATTCACCAAAAGTTCCTTGAAATCACCAGTAAAGGGCGTCTTTTTATACACTTCAGGGTATATAACCTCAGTATCTTGTGAAGCCCGATGGTTTGGCAACAATGTATATAACGAATCCTTCAATTTTCTGAAGTTTGATTCCATGATATGTACCTATGTATATGTATCGTGGAGTATGCATGAAAACTTCAAGTACCTAAGAACGAGCGGAGAGCGAAGCAAAAATATCAATAGTCATAGAAAAGTATTTTAAAGTGTTCCTTGGGTTTCAATGCTATAAAGCCAAATAAAATATTTCATAGTTCTGCAGCATCATAGGTCTTGAAAATAATGACACTCTTTTTGTGAATTGAATATAAAATAGGTAGAGGACACACGTAGAAGTAGTTAAAAATATAATTATAATAAAAATTTAAACGTATCTAAGACAGTTATATACAAAACGTTTTATTCTTAATCAGTATTTTTACTATATAAACTTTTTACTATACTTTCCTATGAGACGAGAGGGAGAGTATAGATAAAAACACGCAATGGATTAAAATTATAGATAGATTCTGAAGTTTGAAGGTTATTTTTTTTATTGATGTATTGAATGAATTCATATCTTTTTAAAATAATTATTGAGCTATTTAAGGTTTACTAAGATAATTATAACTAAATATAAAACTTGAGTGAATATTCAAATAGTTCAGTTTAGATACAGAATAATAGGTAAAGGATTAAAGGTGAGTTTATACTGTAAATAAAATAAAATAAGAAACAAATTAAGATAAAATAAGAAAGTTGAACATGCTCATTTCCATGGGAGCGTTAATAAGAATAAGAACTAAAGATGGCCAACTTTCATCTTTATTTCTTATTTTATTTTGTTTGGAAAATGATAATGCGCATGATCAACCACCAGAGAATACTTAACTTGCATACAACACAAAAGCTGTGATTTGATTGGTTCATTCTTATTTCTTATTTTATTTTTGTCATCTGTATAAACCAATCTTTTTTGAGGTTATTCTTATTTCAATTTTAATTTGTTTCTTATTTCATGTTATTTACTGTATAAACTCACCTTTAATGTTTCAAAAGTAATTGTATTTAAAGGTATTTATCTTTGTTCAACAATATTCTCAAATCACAGTTTATCTTCCATTATTTTCTGATGAACGTTTATTACTTTTTGAAGTTTGAAGACTTTTCAACTTTCAGTAAAAGCCTTTCATCCATATCGGAAGATTTACTTAAATAACCTGGAGGTATAAATTCAGACGCTGAGCTGGAGAAATCTTCAAAATCATTGGAACCTACTTTATTGGCCCAAATCAAGAAAGTTAAACCTGAATTTAACGTTCTTAGGCCCCAACATAAAATAATTCGACTGCCTGCTTTTTTAGTTTGTGCGCGCGCTGTGTATAATAAACGTACACCGATCTTGAAAATTTTCGATTTATTTAAAAACGGAGAATTGAGAAATGGTTCCATATCTAGAGAAATTCAAATCTGAAGTTTCCTTCCTTCCAAAAACCGCCTCCGAACAGGGTGAACGGGACAATTTTTCTCGAAAATCAGAAATCCGAGACGCCAGAATTATAGATAAGACAATATCCGGAAACGTTTAAATTTAAACTTTTTTCAAAAGCTACGGATTTCGAGTTACGGCAGTGGTGAATTCTGAAATACCTATGTGTATTTCCGCCGCGATCTTATGAGATCTTTGAATATTAACAAGTACATGCAAAGACATGGATAGTAGAATAAGTATTATCTTCTTTGGTATTAGTGAACGTTCAACGATTTTCGTTACCAATGTTAGAGTCAGAATTGTGAAATTAATATTTATTAAAAAAATGTACCGACTTTATTAGTTGGTGCACTGAATGAATACATTTAAAATAAATATAAAAAATGGACCGACGTTATCAGTTGGTGCACTGAAAAGTACAAATCAATATTAATTCGATTCTTTAAAAATTGTGCAGTTACAGTTAAAATGAAATCTTTTGGCACCAACTTCACATGTACCAGCACCAACACAATTAATATTATTTTGTACTTTTCAGTGAACCAACTGATAACGTCGGTCTAATTTTTTGTAAATAATATCTATTTCATATTTTTGAGTGTTACATTTGTCACGAAAATCGTTGAGCGTTCACTATTATCCATCTATGCTTTGCTTGTATTTCCTATTGTTCAGAAATCTAAGAAAATCGTAGCGGAAATATGCATATTATAAACTTTACCACTCTTTTAACTCGAAAACCGTAATTCTATGTAAAAAAATTGTTAATATAACTGTTGCTACAAATAAACTGCTAATTCATTTTCCATTCTCAGATTTTCAATTGCCTCTTTCAAATAGCGAAATTACACATTTTTCAAATTTTAACATTGTACAAACCCGAAAACCGTAGCTCTTTAAAAAAAATGTCAATTTAAACGTTTCGGGATACTTTGGTATCTTTAATTCTACCATCTCGGATTTTCCTTTAATTCTGCCATATCTGATTTTTGATTTTAGTGAAAATTTGCCCCCCCACCTTTTCGGGTCGGTTTTTGGAGGAAAGGAGATTTCGGATCTGCGTTTTTATGAAAATGAGACCGTTTTTCAAGTCTCCTCTTTCAAATGAATCAAAAATTATCAAAATCGGAGTACGTCCACTATAGAGGCTGACTTTTTTAACGTGCCCATTAGAAGATTTTCACATAAGAATCGATATTGAAATATGAAAATTTGAACCTGGCCTTGTTACGTGAATCTATTTATAAATTGTATCTTGAGAAGAACATTTCGGCTTATTTAACAATAGATTGACTTCCCCAAAATCAGTTGTATAGGATTTTTATACAGGAAAGCTCGTTGCACCTACCTAATACCCTGTGAATAACGTTTCCCGTTTCTGTTTTATTATTATTACTCGCTGTTTTAACCGGCATTTCGGGCATATAAAAGCCTTGACTTTGGAACCCTTCTACCTCAGAATCCTACCCGCATGTAGAACAAATCTGAGCACCCAACCCAGATCCATTCACAGACACCAAGAGGGAATAGAATAGGAGGCCCAGTCACACTTACAGCCGCTCCTAGTTTATATTCTAATATCATTCTACATACATGGTAAACAGGTACGGAAAGAGTCCCAGGAGCACTGAAAATTTTACTGTAATTTGACTGAGGTATGATAAACACGTGTGCAAAGTTAGGTTGGGATATCTTGAATAGTGGAAGAGCCCAAACGGCACATACAAACCCACACATGCAATTCAATATATTTGCTGTTTTTAGTACTCCAATATTAATTAAATATAAAATCATACATACATATATGCAAACTTTGCCAAATTATCAGCTGTATGAAGTTTGGCAACAACGCACGAGTCAGGTTTGTCAACTCAAATCCATAAAGTTGTATATTTGGCTCAGACTGGATATAAGTATCTGGTGGCTCAGGACTGCACAAAAATGAGTCTATATATAAGAATAGCAAAAATAATGAAAAAAATGTTTTTTTTTTAAGTCAAATAATAATAACAATAACAAAGTATTATTTTAAATATTATTTAATAATATTATATTACATCCGCAAGACGCAGTAATATTGCACCACATCATATTACATCTCCAAGACGCAGTTTAAGAAGATAACAAAAGTGATAAGGATATTTACGTGCCAGAGATGCAGACCAGTAGTCAGCAAGTTACCATAAAGACCATTGTTAATTGTTTATCTAGTTCGGCCTCCAAAAAGACATTACTATGTATTTTAATTATAATATTTCGAGAAGTTTCGATTCAAACTTAGGAGAAGAGATGCATTGTATTAATTTACGTTTCTTTTTATATTTTTGATGATAAAACATTTTTGATTGTATAAATACTAGATCTCTAGCTAATGGCATACTTGTGAGTCGATACTTGTGAGTCGACACTTGTGAGTCTTGATTTTTGTTAATAAATAATTGTTTTTAAAAAGTGAATTCCAAGTTAAGTGATTTAACATATATATATATATATATATATATATATATATATATATATATATATATATATATATGTGTATATATACATATATATATATATATATATATATATATATATATATATATATATATATATATATATATATATATATATATATATATATATATATAGTCAATCTATTGTTAAATAAGCCGAAATGTTCTTCTCAAGATACAATTTATAAATAGATTCACGTAACAAGGCCAGGTTCAAATTTTCATATTTCAATATCGATTCTTATGTGAAAATCTTCTAATGGGCACGTTAAAAAAGTCAGCCTCTATAGTGGACGTACTCCGATTTTGATAATTTTTGATTCATTTGAAAGAGGAGACTTGAAAAACGGTCTCATTTTCATAAAAACGCAGATCCGATAAGGATATTTACGTGCCAGAGATGCAGACCAGTAGTCAGCAAGTTACCATAAAGACCATTGTTAATTGTTTATCTAGTTCGGCCTCCAAAAAGACATTACTATGTATTTTAATTATAATATTTCGAGAAGTTTCGATTCAAACTTAGGAGAAGAGATGCATTGTATTAATTTACGTTTCTTTTTATATTTTTGATGATAAAACATTTTTGATTGTATAAATACTAGATCTCTAGCTAATGGCATACTTGTGAGTCGATACTTGTGAGTCGACACTTGTGAGTCTTGATTTTTGTTAATAAATAATTGTTTTTAAAAAGTGAATTCCAAGTTAAGTGATTTAACATATATATATATATATATATATATATATATATATATATATATATATATATATATATATATATATATGTGTGTGTATATATACATATATATATATATATATATATATATATATATATATATAGTCAATCTATTGTTAAATAAGCCGAAATGTTCTTCTCAAGATACAATTTATAAATAGATTCACGTAACAAGGCCAGGTTCAAATTTTCATATTTCAATATCGATTCTTATGTGAAAATCTTCTAATGGGCACGTTAAAAAAGTCAGCCTCTATAGTGGACGTACTCCGATTTTGATAATTTTTGATTCATTTGAAAGAGGAGACTTGAAAAACGGTCTCATTTTCATAAAAACGCAGATCCGAAATCTCCTTTCCTCCAAAAACCGACCCGAAAAGGTGGGGGGGCAAATTTTCACTAAAATCAAAAATCAGATATGGCAGAATTAAAGGAAAATCCGAGATGGTAGAATTAAAGATACCAAAGTATCCCGAAACGTTTAAATTGACATTTTTTTTAAAGAGCTACGGTTTTCGGGTTTGTACAATGTTAAAATTTGAAAAATGTGTAATTTCGCTATTTGAAAGAGGCAATTGAAAATCTGAGAATGGAAAATGAATTAGCAGTTTATTTGTAGCAACAGTTATATTAACAATTTTTTTACATAGAATTACGGTTTTCGAGTTTATAATATGCATATTTCCGCTACGATTTTCTTAGATTTCTGAACAATAGGAAATACAAGCAAAGCATAGATGGATAATAGTGAACGCTCAACGATTTTCGTGACAAATGTAACACTCAAAAATATGAAATAGATATTATTTACAAAAAATTAGACCGACGTTATCAGTTGGTTCACTGAAAAGTACAAAATAATATTAATTGTGTTGGTGCTGGTACATGTGAAGTTGGTGCCAAAAGATTTCATTTTAACTGTAACTGCACAATTTTTAAAGAATCGAATTAATATTGATTTGTACTTTTCAGTGCACCAACTGATAACGTCGGTCCATTTTTTATATTTATTTTAAAAGTATTCATTCAGTGCACCAACTAATAAAGTCGGTACATTTTTTTAATAAATATTAATTTCACAATTCTGACTCTAACATTGGTAACGAAAATCGTTGAACGTTCACTAATACCAAAAAAGATAATACTTATTCTACTATCCATGTCTTTGCATGTACTTGTTAATATTCAAAGATCTCATAAGATCGCGGCGGAAATACACATAGGTATTTCAGAATTCACCACTGCCGTAACTCGAAATCCGTAGCTTTTGAAAAAAGTTTAAATTTAAACGTTTCCGGATATTGTCTTATCTATAATTCTGGCGTCTCGGATTTCTGATTTTCGAGAAAAATTGTCCCGTTCACCCTGTTCGGAGGCGGTTTTTGGAAGGAAGGAAACTTCAGATTTGAATTTCTCTAGATATGGAACCATTTCTCAATTCTCCGTTTTTAAATAAATCGAAAATTTTCAAGATCGGAGTACGTTTATTATACACAGCGCGCGCACAAACTAAAAAAGCAGGCAGTCGAATTATTTTATGTTGGGGCCTAAGAACGTTAAATTCAAGTTTAACTTTCTTGATTTGGGCCAATAAAGTAGGTTCCAATGATTTTGAAGATTTCTCCAGCTCAGCGTCTGAATTTATACCTCCAGGTTATTTAAGTAAATCTTCCGATATGGATGAAAGGCTTTTACTGAAAGTTGAAAAGTCTTCAAACTTCAAAAAGTAATAAACGTTCATTAGAAAATAATGGAAGATAAACTGTGATTTGAGAATATTGTTGAACAAAGATAAATACCTTTAAATACAATTACTTTTGAAACATTAAAGGTGAGTTTATACAGTAAATAACATGAAATAAGAAACAAATTAAAATTGAAATAAGAATAACCTCAAAAAAGATTGGTTTATACAGATGACAAAAATAAAATAAGAAATAAGAATGAACCAATCAAATCACAGCTTTTGTGTTGTATGCAAGTTAAGTATTCTCTGGTGGTTGATCATGCGCATTATCATTTTCCAAACAAAATAAAATAAGAAATAAAGATGAAAGTTGGCCATCTTTAGTTCTTATTCTTATTAACGCTCCCATGGAAATGAGCATGTTCAACTTTCTTATTTTATCTTAATTTGTTTCTTATTTTATTTTATTTACAGTATAAACTCACCTTTAATCCTTTACCTATTATTCTGTATCTAAACTGAACTATTTGAATATTCACTCAAGTTTTATATTTAGTTATAATTATCTTAGTAAACCTTAAATAGCTCAATAATTATTTTAAAAAGATATGAATTCATTCAATACATCAATAAAAAAAATAACCTTCAAACTTCAGAATCTATCTATAATTTTAATCCATTGCGTGTTTTTATCTATACTCTCCCATCTCGTCTCATAGGAAAGTATAGTAAAAAGTTTATATAGTAAAAATACTGATTAAGAATAAAACGTTTTGTATATAACTGTCTTAGATACGTTTAAATTTTTATTATAATTATATTTTTAACTACTTCTACGTGTGTCCTCTACCTATTTTATATTCAATTCACAAAAAGAGTGTCATTATTTTCAAGACCTATGATGCTGCAGAACTATGAAATATTTTATTTGGCTTTATAGCATTGAAACCCAAGGAACACTTTAAAATACTTTTCTATGACTATTGATATTTTTGCTTCGCTCTCCGCTCGTTCTTAGGTACTTGAAGTTTTCATGCATACTCCACGATACATATACATAGGTACATATCATGGAATCAAACTTCAGAAAATTGAAGGATTCGTTGTATACATTGTTGCCAAACCATCGGGCTTCACAAGATACTGAGGTTATATACCCTGAAGTGTATAAAAAGACGCCCTTTACAGGTGATTTCAAGGAACTTTTGGTGAATATTTGAAGATGAATGGCCATCTTAGGAGGACCACATAAATTTTAAATAAAATCCAGGCCATCTATCAGATATATTTTAAACCTAAAATCATTATATGAAAGACTGACAACTAAGGAAGTCTTATAATTTTTTCCAGGGTCAACAGATGGGGTATTCCACTCAAAATTTAGAATATACAAAGACAAAATTAGGAAGCCCGTTTTGGGCTGTTGGGCTGCGGAATATGCAATATTGAGCTTGGTAATGGTGGTTTACACGTATATATATACATATATATATATATATATATATATATATATATATATATATATATATATATATATATATCAAAATGAGTAATCAGTAATACTGAATTATAGTTTTCTTTATATTTATATATATATATATATATATGTTATATGGGACTTTATGATGACCTAGCAGTTCCCAGATACCAAGTACATCGCCTGACAATAACCTTCATTAATTCCAAGAACCTTCCGCAGAACTTGCAGTATCCATGGATATCAACTTGCAGCATAGCATGTGTTCTCAGATAACACACCGTGCAAGAATCGCCATGGGAACATGAACTCATACGTGACAAAAACTGCTAATTGTGCATTAATTTAAGTATAAGTACACGAGCATTGTTGCTCCGATATAGTTAGTAAGAATCTTAGTTGTTAGACAAATCTATGTTAGTTTTCATTTTGAATTTTATAATTTTGAATAAATCTTTTTTTAAAAAGTAAAACTTGTGAAAAGTTATATAAAATTGGTGTCAGAAGTGGGATCCTTCTACACAACAGAACACGGCAGTCCTAACTAGGTGATCCAGAAGACATCAGAACAAGGCAGTCCCAACTGTGTGTGGTGGTTCCTAAACCTTTAAGAGGAAAACAAACCCAGCAGCCAGCAACCAGCCCTTTTATAGAAGATCTCTTCAACGCCGGAAACAAGTAAACACTCATCCGACGTACAGACAGAGCCAGCTATAAATGTGGATTATACTGTAAGTACATTAAGAATCATCTCGTTTTTTTTTCTCTCATTTCAATTAATTTAATTGCTATAAGGATAAGATACACAGTTCTCTTGCCCATTATTCCCGAATTTCAAACCCTTCGTGAAATATTTTATGATATTAAGATCTAAAAAACAAAAAATGCCAGGAAACGCTAATAACAATAGCGACACTGGAGTCCTTCCAGAAGGTCCAAATAACACTATCGTAATTGAACCGTACAAATTAAACGAAATATTTTCGGTCGTACCGGAGTTTGACGGCAATCAGATCTTTCTAAATACATTCATTCTATCATGCACTACAGCTTTCAATATGTGCGTAGGAAATCAGAAAACTCTCTTAAGCCTACATATAAAAAATAAGTTACGTGGTCGAGCGGCTGAACTGATAAATTCACGTAACCCGGCTACATGGCCAGAAATAAGAACTTTATTAGAGAATCATTTCGGAGACTCGAGAGACTTGTCTTCGTTGATTCAAGACCTTCAACGATTAAAACAGTTAGCGAACGAATCTCCATTGACATTCATCACACGGCTACAGACTCACGAAGCGAAAATGTACGCTTCAATCAATAAGCAGAGCTTTACTCAAGAGGAAAAGAACGCACAGACGCGACTTGTCGAGACAATGACTCTTAACACCCTTTTGACGGGACTTGAGCCTAAACTAGGACAAATAGTTAGAGCAAGTGACCCGACAAACATACTGACAGCTACAAACAGGGTTAGAAGAGAATTACAACTGAACTACTTCGAAACTCAAAAGTTCCATACTCACAATACGAATAAAACCACGACAGCACCTCCGCGTAGATCTAATCCCGGTCCACCTCCGAAGCAATGCTTCAATTGCAAACGCCTTGGACACACCAGTAATGAGTGCCGACAGAGGACATTTACGCAAAATAATTTCGGAGCAAATTCCCAAAACCAAATAAGACCGCCATTCCAACAACAGCAACAACAGCAACACTTTCAACAATCACAACGATTCCAGCCGAACTTTAGGCCCAATCAGAATGTTGGCAGTGATCACCGACCTTCAGTCATCCGTCCCAATCCTAACATAGGAAACCCGAGACCGAGCGTAGTTCAACCAAACCCAAACTACCATAATAGAACGTACCATCTCAATTACGGTCAGGATCATTATCAAACTGAACAATACGAAAATCAACTTCCTGTTGCTTACCCATGTTATGAGGAAACGCAGCAATATTCCGAATTCCCAGATAGTAACTATTATAGCGAAGCTACAGACCCCTCAAATCAGGATTTTTGCCAAGACCCGCCTATACCGGTGGATCCTCCGAACTCAGACTCGGACTTAGCCGAAATCCAAGCTCAAATTCAATCAATCAGTCTGGAAGACTACAATCCGAACGCGAATTTCCCCGAACAAAACTTTCTATAAGCCCTCTCCTTGCAGTTAAATCGAAAAACCTTTACTACATTACTGACGCGACGAGGACTTTCAAATTTCTAATAGATTCAGGAGCCGGACTTTCTATATTCAAACCGAACGCTTGTCAAAAATTCCCCCAAAGGTTTCCTGAGAACGTTGTTATCCAAGGAATCACTGATCAAAAAATTAGCATCAATGAATCCACTTTAGTGCCATTTAATTACAAAGACCCACATAAAGTGTACATTTGCAATCTAGAAATTGACTTCGACGGTCTACTTGGATCAGATTTCTTAGAACATTATCAGTGTATAGTGGACTTGAAGAATAAGCAACTGATCACAAATTTTAAGACAATACCCCTTTACAAAGTGACCGACGATACAACTCCCAACACAGAAACACGGGATCACGAGACATTTCGAAAGAATTCAAATACTATCACGATAGACGCACGGACAGAACAAGTTTTCAAACTTAGATGTTCGCTGTACAACACGGAAGCGATATTATCAGGTAAAGAAATAGGAAAGGTACGTCTCCCTCATGCTCTCGTGAAAGTGAACGAGAACGGCGAATTTTTAACAACCGTCTTAAACCCCAATGCAATCCCCAAGACTATCGACTTTTCCGAACTAACAATAGAGCCCATACAACACATCTCAGTCAATAATCTTAACGAATTTGATCATACTATACAAAACAACAGGATACCGGAAATTAAAAACCAGCTACGCTTAGAACACCTGAACGAAGAAGAAGCGGAACTTATTACAAAACTTTGTATCGACTATTCCGATATCTTTTACCTAGAAGGCGACAAACTGACCTTTACTAATGAAATAAAACACACAATTAAGACAACGACCGACAAACCGACGTTTACTAAATCCTATAGGTACCCATACGTACACAAAGATGAAGTAAAAGGCCAAATAAACAAAATGTTAGATCAAGGGATAATAAGACCATCCAACTCTCCTTTCTCATCTCCAGTCTGGGTAGTCCCCAAAAAGATGGACGCTTCGGGAAAGCAGAAGTGGAGAGTCGTCGTAGATTATAGGAAACTTAATGAAATCACAGTTGACGACAAATACCCTCTTCCCAATATATCGGACCTCCTCGACCAGCTTGGCAAATGCCAATACTTCTCCACACTAGATCTCGCGTCGGGATTCCATCAGATAGAGATTGACCAACAGGACGTAAAGAAGACAGCATTTTCAGTCGAAAATGGCCACTACGAATTCGTTCGTATGCCCTTCGGGTTGAAGAATGCTCCTTCGACCTTTCAAAGAGTTATGGACAATATTTTATTAGGAGTCCAGAATGAGAGATGCCTCGTCTATATGGACGACATAATCATTTATTCACCATCCATACACGAACACATTGACCGACTGACGGAAGTATTTAAAAGATTGAGACGCGCGAACATGAAGATACAACCTGATAAATGCGAGTTCCTCCGCAAGGAAGTAGCATACCTCGGACATTTAGTAACAAAGGACGGCGTAAAACCAAATCCGTGTAAGGTTGAATGTATAGTAAATTTCCCGGAACCTAAAAATCAAAAGGAAATTAAATCATTTCTGGGACTTGTTGGATACTATCGTAGGTTCATAGAAAACTTTGCGAAAATTTCCAAGCCCCTTACCCGCCTTCTTCAAAAGAATGTCACATTTGATTTCGATTCAGATTGTAAAGAAGCTATCGAAAATTTGAAACTAAAATTAACTTCCACACCTGTCCTCATTTATCCAAACTTTGAATAACCGTTTGTACTCACGACGGACGCCAGTAATTTTGCGATCGGTTCGGTATTATCTCAGGGAACTATAGGAAAAGATCTTCCGATTGCCTATGCTTCAAGAACCCTTTGCAAGGCAGAAGTCAAGTACTCTGTTACAGAACGCGAACTGCTCGCCATAGACTGGTCCGTTAAACACTTCCGACCATACCTTTTTGGTAGGAAGTTCATTCTTGTAACTGACCATCGCCCTCTTACATGGCTTTTTAGTTGCAAGGATGCCGGTGGACGTTTAGCCCGTTGGAGGCTCAAATTAGAAGAGTACAACTACGAGATAAGATACAAGCCCGGAAAGACAAATAAGAACGCGGACGCACTTTCTAGAATTAGAATCAATCACTTTAAAAACCTTTCCAAATTTCAAAAAGAAACGCAACTGACCCCCTTTAGGACTCTCTTAACAACCGAAGATTCCGATGACGAGAATCTTGAAAATATCGAGGACGAGGAGACGAAGTTAGCTCAACGCAATAAGATGTACGAAGAGTTCAGTACATTTGTTGAATTATATAAAACACAATCCGTAATTGACTACTCAAAAATCGAAATATCCAATGACCAACTATTGGACAAGAAGAACAAGAATATTATAAGTATTTTTAGACAAAATGACCTCACTGAAACTAATAACAAAATTATAGAGGACATCTTCGAAGAAGACGCAGACTTCGAAAACCTTAGAATTAACATACTTTCCAGCAAATCAGTGAAAAATAGAAAATATTTCCTTATTGCGCTGCCTTACAATCCCGACAGTGTTAATGAATATCTATTCGGATCATTATATTTGAGTCAAGACTTACTACAAACTGACGAAACATACTGCGTAGAGACAAATGTAGATCTCCCTATTCTAGAAATGCTCTCCTTCATAAATAGTGAAAAGGAGATAAAATTTAAAGTATTCCAAAACGTCACCCAGACTCCAACAGACGAACAAATTCCCACCATACTAGACCAATACCATAATGGTAAGACTAACCTACATAGAGGTGTGAACGAAACTATTAGACGGATAAAAGAAAAATACTCTTGGAAAGGATTAACAAAGGATGTCGAGAAATTCATTAGACAATGCGAGATTTGCCAGAAAAATAAAGCGTGTCGAAAGAATTTAGACAGACCACTCGTAATAACAGAAACGCCAAAAGCCCCATTCGAGAGGATCATTATCGATATTCTGGAAGTACCCTCGAGAAACTATGCCTTGACAATTAGGGACGAATTGACAAAATTTAGTCAAGCCTACCCTATTGAAAATAAAACAGCCAAAGCAGTCGTTAATACGCTTTTAGTCTACTTTCAACACTATGGGACACCTGTCCGAATCCACTGCGATTACGGAAGGGAATTCGATAACGCGCTACTTAAGGACGTATGTAAATTATTCGATATAAAACTGACCTACTCAAGTGTAGGACACCCTCAGTCGAATGGTTCTCTGGAACGGTTCCATTCTACACTCTTGGAAATGATTCGAGTACATTTAGCTGATCATCCCCGAGAACACCCGTTCAATATTCTACCATATGCAGTCATCTGTTACAACAATTCTGCAAATAAGACACATGGATTCACACCATATGAGCTCGTGTTCGGTCACAGCTCCAGTAGACCCCCGGAGAAACTTTATAATGAAAAAGAATTAATCACGAAATACGTTAGAGACTTGAACAACCGACTGTCTCACTTTTACAAAGTAGCTAGGGAACGGACTGACAGACAAAAACAAAAAGCAAAACTTCGTTTCGATCAACACGTCCAGAATAATACTC
Organism: Crioceris asparagi; assembly: GCA_958507055.1. NCBI lineage: Eukaryota > Metazoa > Arthropoda > Insecta > Coleoptera > Chrysomelidae > Crioceris > Crioceris asparagi. Next base: position 31,660,622 of record OY293826.1, read on the forward strand.
ACGATTTTAAAGTAGGTGATAGAGTATTCATAAAAGAATCCCAATTAAAAAACAAATTATCCAATAAATTCAACGGACCCTTTGAAGTTCTAGAAACTCATCAAAATTCAGCAACCCTTCTTAATACCAATACAAACCAAAAAAGTAAAGTAAATTTCGACCGCATGAAATTGTGTGCTGAAATATAAATTCGTTTCAGGTACTTCGTCCTGGTCAGAACGGCCCTATGCCAATATTCCATAGAACCTATAAATAATACTCTTGGAGTGTTCTATCACGATGAGAACCGTATTATCATATCCAATGACAGATGGACTTTACTTGTACACAAGAACATTTCAGCATTACTGACTGCATACGAAAACAACAACAAAATTCTCGACGCTATACAGGACATTTTAAAACCCGATTATCATAATATGAATCTCTTCCATTCAGACGTAAGAACGCACGTCAATCTTTTAAGCCAAATATCCAAATCAATAAAAGATAAATTTAGCGAAGTTATCATAAATACAAAGCGAACAAAACGAGGAGCTATAGACGGCATTGGCAGTTTGTTTAAAGCACTAACAGGCAATTTAGACGCAGATGACGGGAAATTCTACACAGAAAGTATTTATAAATTGAATCAGGATCAACTTCACATAGAAAACCTTTTGAAAAACCAAATTTCGGTATCAACATCTTTAATAAAGACCTTTAACGAATCAATCAGGAATTTGACTATTGACAGAAAAACATTTAACGATGACATGAGAAAAATTGAAAGGAGCATCCATCAATTAAACGACAAATTAGCATTAGTTGAATCTAAACTTAAATTCTTCGAGATATGCGAAAAACTTTTAGAGAGTTATCTGATTATAGAAGATAATCTGAACGATGTTTTAAATGCCATAACTTTTGCACGACTGAAAATCATTCATTCTTCAATCATAAACCCTGAAAATCTTATGTCAGCCCTTCAGGAAATATCCCAAAATCTTATTAGAAACAATTTACCACTACCAGTCAAACTATCAAAAATTTCCCAATACCTAGAAATCATTGAACTCCAGGCATATCAACAAGATGATAATATCGTATTTGTACTAAGAATACCTTTAGTGGAACAACAACTTTATACCCTTTATCACCTGTTCCCTATCCCCATATTGGATAAGAGAACTGGTCTTCATCATATCCTGTCAATTAATCAAAAATATATCGCGAGGAATGATGATTCTTTGATGTATATTCCTGTAAAGGAACCCAAAAATTGTAAAGATCTAGGTCCACATAAGAAACTGTGCTCTAATCTGTATGCCTACCCAATCGACGACAATGCAGCATGTGAAGCCCAACTTCTCAAGAACCGTCATGAAGTACCGAAAACATGTGAAAGTGCGGTAGTATATAGTCAAGGATATAACGTGTACAAGCTAAAAGACATTGTATGGCTAGTTGTAATATCAGAACCCTTACAAATGACTGTGAACTGCCCTCAAGCAAACACAAAAACTGTTACCCTGTCCCAAAACTCTATTGTAAAACTTGAATCGGAGTGCCATGCATTTATTGGCATCACCAAGGTACAAGCCAATAATCAAAGAATCACAGAGGTCGCCGACAATTCTCATCCTGTGGTTATCCCATTTGATTGCTGTAAGCACATAGCTGACAAGAACCAACTCCCAAAACTAGAGCCCCTCAAGTTAAATGATGTAAACGTAGAAGATTTGAATATCGCTAACCACAAACTACAACAGTACTCAAAGGACTTAGAAACTCTTATCAATCAACCCTTTGTAACCAGACATATATCCTGGATGACCTACTTCACAATAGCCGCCATATGCACACTCGCAGGTGGCTACCTAACGGTAAAAGTAATAAGAAGATGCAATCGAGAGTCAAAGGGCCAACCCTCAATTCCACTGACGAGAATTAGAAGCTTTCTCCCAAGGAGAAGAAGACCAAATATCGAAAAAACTGAAGAAGAAATGGATGAAATTAATATTTAATAAAAGTTGTTGCATGGCATCAACTTTTAATTATTAGGGGGAGCTGTTATATGGGACTTTATGATGACCTAGCAGTTCCCAGATACCAAGTACATCGCCTGACAATAACCTTCATTAATTCCAAGAACTTTCCGCAGAACTTGCAGTATCCATGGATATCAACTTGCAGCATAGCATGTGTTCTCAGATAACACACCGTGCAAGAATCGCCATGGGAACATGAACTCATACGTGACAAAAACTGCTAATTGTGCATTAATTTAAGTATAAGTACACGAGCATTGTTGCTCCGATATAGTTAGTAAGAATCTTAGTTGTTAGACAAATCTATGTTAGTTTTCATTTTGAATTTTATAATTTTGAATAAATCTTTTTTTAAAAAGTAAAACTTGTGATAAGTTATATAAAATATATATATATGTTTGATCTACGTATGATGGAGCTTCTGACAGCATGCAAGTGACGTAGACAACGACCTCTCGCGAATTACGGCCCAGTATATCTGAGTTCGCAATGAAACGTTCTGATTCCGGTCTATTGATAGATTATTTTCCAAGTCGTATCATTATTTGAAGCCTTCGGTAGAATCTAAATTAGAATAGATATAGATTTACGCATAATTCGCCAAAATAAAATAGCTAAATGAAGTTGAAGATAATTTCATGTGAGGTGATAAAGATATCAAAATGGTTGAAATGTATACTCATAGTTCACGGTTCCGTCGCTTAAATGGCGCTGAAATATACATAAAGAGTATATTATATCCCATTAACGTAAATTATGAACTCAGGCAGTCTGGCAACGTTGGGCTGTAATATCACCAACTCAGATATACTGAGGCCTTAATTCTCAAGAAGCCGTTGTGTATGTTATTTGTATGTTGTCAGAGGCTGTATCTTACGCGGATCAATTTATATATATATATATATATATATATATATATATATATATATATAATATGTTATCAGTTTTTATAAATTTTAGTTTCGTCTGATCAGATAAATGTTTAGACTATAGTTAAGTAATATCAAAAAAAGAATTTGGTAATTGCTTCGCATTTTCGTATTTCTCTGTAGCCAAACGTAATCAGAATGTTTTGGAGTTGATTGGCTTCAGGAATGAGTTATGATTTTCATAATCAAAGTAAGCTCGCGATGTGATGTTATCAATAGTACCTCTCTATCTTTCTCAATTAAAGTTTTTATTTTATTTAATTATTCAAAATTGAGATTATAGTAATGCCAAGGTAATAAGTTGAAAGTTTTTATTTTCTTGGCGTATACAAGATAAATAAAATACAGCATAAAACTAAAATATGATTTATTATATTGTGAGTCGATACTTGTGAGTCGACACTTGTGAGTCTTGATTTTTGTTAATAAATAATTGTTTTTAAAAAGTTAATTCCAAGTTAAGTGATTTAACATATATATATATATATATATATATATATATATATATATATATATATATATATATATATTGATTTTATATTCTTGACTGTTTCTATATTAAATAAAAAGATGTTCTTGGGGATGCAGTCATGTAATGAATTAAATTCTTTGAATTAAGCCGAGCTTTCGAGAATGTTCATTCATTCTCTTCTTCAGGGCAAAAGTCGTGTAATTGATGACTATGCAATCATTCCTGTTTTAGCTGATTTATTCTAAATTCTAAATTAAAAGAACATCTTTTTATTTATATATATATACATATATATATAAAAATAAGATGAAGCTTTACACCTTTATGCTTTTGCTTAGTCGGACATAGCCATCCACTAGAAGCGGATCACGTGATTTCAAGCTTGTTAGCTTTCATCAGCGCCACATAAGTGGAAGCTGTATCCAACTAAACAAAAGCAACTGGAAGTAGTCAAAAACTTTGAGACATTTCTTTTTACATGAGATTTTAATACCGGTTGTAATCCATGAGTTACTGTTATTTGTTTGATTGATTTTTTTCATTACAAATATATTTATAAAAAGTAGTGATAGTATTACAGAAATATCGGTATGCTAAATCAACATCTTGAATATTATAAAGCGAAGACCAATTTACTTGTGCTAATTCCTCTTTATAATGATATAATTTATTACTTGTCTAAACTCTTTTTATTTTACAATTAAATGTATCCAAACTTACATCTGAAATTTCTAGGACTTGAGCATGGTGGTCAGAGAGGGCTGTATTTAGTACATAACTATTACACATACCTGCTTCCAGATTACAAAATATATTATCTATAAGTGAAGATGTAGTTTTATTTACACGAGTAGGCTCAAACATGAATGGAGATAAATTATACGAATGCATTAGGTCTATGAAAGTCTTCTTATGCTCATTTTGCTCATAAAGATTAATATTGAAATCACCTCCTACTACTACTGTTTAAGATAGATACTTTAAGAAAATATAATCTACTACTTCTTCTAAACTCTCAATAAATGTATTATAGCATCCTAAACCTCTTCTGTAGATGCAAACTACAATCAATTTTATTATTTTATTCACATCACAGGAATATTCAACAGTACCTTCAATACTCCTCTCGACAATCCATTTCACCTCACTAAAATCTTGAGAATCTTTGCAAAAAATACATACTCCTCCATGTTTCATTGCTTTTCTGGTATAACAGGAGACCATTGTGTATCCACTGAGATTTGCATAAGAGGATTCCATTTCATCTAACCAATGCTCAGTAAACATAATAATATGTTGTTTATTTTTAAGGTTCTCGACTAGGACTTCGATATCAGAAACTTTGTTGCGTAGGCACTGGATGTTTCGGTGCATAATGTAAGTGTGGAAGTGACTTTTCTTATAATTGCTTGTTATGCTGTGGAGGCAATTTTCACCTGAGGATCCATGTGGTCTGCTGGCATCCTCTTTTTTGATAAAAAATATGACACGAGTGCGCCATTTGGCCAGCTCTCTCGCTTCCAAGCCTTTCTTAAGTCTTCTCTCTTTATTGTAACTTTCATAGAAGAGTACAATTCAGGGTATTTCGAGGTATGATCTTCACATTGCACTTCCGAGAACACAAGATTTAGGGACTTTTGTAGGTCTGATGATTTTGTGCAAGGTGCCAGTCTGGTCACTTGCAATGATATATACCTAGGAACCGTGCGAATCCCTTCTGCTTGGTGATTCGATCCCACCAAGAATCTTCGACTTTTTCTGAGACGTACGTTTTCCCATCTTTCATTATCGCCTTCTTTTAGAGGTTGTTGACCAAGATCTATAATGTCTTGCATTTTGTTTGCCGTCTGTGCATGCAAAATTCCAAGGTTTAATTGTAGTTTGCTGATATTTTTATCTCGACCGGTGGGGTTATGTTTACTGTTTACATGGCTTACAAGATTAACTGGAGATTTTGGCTTTATTACTTCTTGAGTTGGCAGCACTGCAGGTGAAATGGCCAACATTTTTGGTAATTTCACTGATGTTAGGTTGGTTACATTTGCATCTTGTACTATGTTTGATTTCTGCCAGGTAGATACCGCTGGCGCAGACGCACACGCTGAATTTTTCTCTGCCTCAACCATGATGCCAGATTTTCTTGTTTCCTTGTCGAAAAATGAATATTTGTCATTTTTTTCTTCAAGTAACTTTATGTTAGCATATAGAAGTATATCAAGTTCAATTCGAGCAGTCGTACGAGACGGTTGTGTTTTTGTCTCGTTTGGAGCTTCTCGGTACTGAATGTTTTGTTTTGCTTTGGTTTGAACTGTTTTGTTTTGATTTGATTTGTTTTATTACCCGGTGCGTGTATACTATTTTGTGTCATTGACTTCGAACCTGCGTGTGATTTATCATTGTACGTGTGTTTTACTTACTGTAATAATTTTGACCTGGTGTGCGTTAACATTGAACCCGTATTTAACTTGACCTACCGTGTGCGTGCAAACTTTTATTGTGTCATTGACTTTTATTTTTATTTACAAAAATTGAACTTTAACATTAAAATGTCTGAATTTAAGTGTGATTCCTGCCAAACAATCGTCTCGGAAAAGGACAAATACAAACTTCGCTGCAGTGGAGAGTGTCGCCGGATTTTTTGTATGACCTGTACTGGGCTGGATAAGTCAACAACAAAAGTGCTCTACCACCAAAAGTTCCATAACATTAGATTTTTTTGTAATGTTTGTGACTCTCCTACCTTAAAATATCTTCATGACAAAATATCACAGGTACATAAATCGCAGATTTCTATAGAAAATGTTGAAGCTCTAAGAACATGCTTAAAGAAAAATAATGACCTGTTTCCAATATTTTCTGAAATGTACGACATTTTAAATACTCATGATGCCAAATGGAAAACGTTATACAAAAAGATAGATGAGATTCATAGTCATAGTCAACACACACGATTGGTGGAAATTACACCAGAATCTCTGTTCCATTCTATCAAGGAAATGAAACAGGATATTTTTAATCTGTCATCTATTTTTATGGACAATCAAGACGAATCTATTAAAGTTCAGATTCATGACTCATCAAAGGATGAGTTATTGAAGGAAATGGCCGATATGAAGAAAAGTATAAACCAAATAGCACACACGGTTGAAAAGTTGGCTGCCAATGAAATAGTCCGTTTCGACTCAAACCAACCATACGGATAACCAAAACACAGAGGTTTTTACTTCTCCAAAAGAAATTACGCCCAGACCTCCCAAATCCTCCATTAAAGAAGAATGGCATTATGTGGTAGTGTCCAAAACCCCATCGACATATAGCGCTACCCTTCTTGCACACTATGCGAAGGAAAAACTTGGAACTACTGACTTTATCCGATGCTTTCCAATGCTGAAGAATAAGGACAGTTCGCACTCCGATTTCAAAGTTGGTGTGCAGAATAAAAATCACCTAAAGCAGCTAAAAGACCCAAGGATGTGGCCGCTAGGCACTGAAATCGCAAAATCATCTTTAACACCCTTAAAGATTTCACCACCAGCGTCAAGTTTTTCGAGCACAGGCTGTCATTTTATTCCAACCTCTGTACACAGCCGAAGCCCAAAACCACGCCCTGACTTAACACATGTAAAAGCTAGGGAGATCAAATCTGTTAAGATTGGATCTGACAGGGAAGCTTTAGCTGCCTGTAAGTCTCTTGCGCAGGAAAATGTTGATTTTGTCATGGAAAAAAGTACTAGGAAAGATAATTTGCTAAATATTGACCCGATGACTCCACCTATAGTGCGGCTGTCCCGTAATTCGGATACGGCTGATGGTCGTTATTTGTTGGCTAGACTGAGGGACTCTTCCTTATTAAAAGCTCTTCGGCTATTTCTAGCCTATTTCCATGACCAACCATCCAGTGTATGTTTTGAAGGGCACACCACCACCAGCATCAAATTAACTCTAGCTTCAGAGAGACTACCTAGTGACGTGGACACCTTGCGTAAGTTGTATTATCGCTACCACAACGCATATGGTATTGGCTCAGCCGAAGTGGAAGCTGATCTTGCTGCAGGTCTTTCTTTTCATCCGAGAAACTTCAACAGCTTCAGAAAATTAGGGAGAGTCATGGCAAATATTTTTCTACTGGCTCTCCAAAAAGGAATCAAAATTTTTAACTAAATTGACGCGAACAGAGGATGAAGCACCCTCTGTAAAATTGGACGATGGCAAGCTTAGTGTTTTTCTTATTAATATTCAGTCCTTAAGACACAAAACAGATGAATTATTTCTCTTATTAGAAGAACTTAATTTTCCAGAAATTATTGCCATAACTGAGCATTGGTTAAATGTTGATGAGCCTGTGTTTATCAAAAATTACGCTACAGTAACTAGATTTAATAGAAGTAATTTATCTCATGGAGGTACTATGATAATGTCTACAAATAGCGACTTTTCGGCTGTAACTAAATTCGATAAACTATTGTCTGAAGAAGTATTTGAATTTTCCATTGTCTATCATAATGCTTATGATCTTTATATAGTTTGTATTTACAGAACACCTGACGCTGACTTGCATATATTCAGTCAAAAATTACTGAGCTTGCTTGAATCCCTGCCTTTAAAAAGCAAGTTAATTTTATGTGGAGACCTTAATATTGACTTTTCCAATGTGTGTACTGCTCAAGAATATCTTCAGTCCATTTTCGACTCTTTTGGCATAATCATGCATGTTGACTCACCAACCAGAATAACTAAAACTAGTTCTAGTACTATAGACTATGTCGTATCATCTTTCGATCGAAAATTCGTTGACTGTACTGTCCTTAAGCAATACCAACAAAATTTTCGGCTAAATCTAAGTGCAAAAATGCTTCGCGCAAATTATGCCGTATTTTTTCTGATAAAATTTTTTGTAATTTCAAGCACCTATGTCTAACAACAGACTGGTTTGTCCTATCTGACGATGTCAATATCGAATTTCCGAGATTTATAAAAACTTTATCTAACTTGACATTCAAATCCTTTCCTCTTAGGCCTCTAAAAATCAAACAACATAAACCCTGGTCTACTAAAGGCTTACGTACATCTGCAAAGAACATGCGCTCACTATCCTACATAAAAAAATCATCGGACAGCGTCTTCTACCATGATTACGTAAAACGTTACAGAAAAATCTATCATAAGACTATAAAAGCTGCCAAGGACATTTATTATAATAGGAGGCTGACCAATTCCGGTAATGTTGCTAAAGAAATGTGGTCTATTGTGAATGACTTAAGAAATAAGACCTCACCATCTAACACAATCTCTATTTCACCCGAGAACCTAAATAATTACTTTGTAGATGTAGCAAAAAATTTAAAGAACACCATAACTCCTTCCGATGATCCCCTCTCATTTCTCCCTAAGGCTAATATCAATTTACACAGTTTCTTCTTTACACCCGTAGTATTAGCAGAGCTTAACAGTACAATTAATGACATTAAAAACAAATCCTCATCTGGGGCTGATGGGCTTACTCTGAAAATGTGCTCGAACCTGCCGGAATGCACATTGAATCATTTTATTACTTTAATTAAAAAATCATTCCAAAATGGAGTTTTTCCAAACCGTCTTAAGACGGCAATAATTGTTCCTCTGCATAAAGGAGGAGATAAAGATCAAACTTCGAACTATCGCCCAATTGCACTCCTTCCCACATTATCTAAGATCATCGAAAGATTGGTTAAAAAAAGGCTTCTATCTTTTCTCTTTAAATATAATATACTCTCTACCCATCAATTTGGATTTTTAAGTAACAAATGCACAAATGATGCCATGTTTTCCCTCTTTAATAATGTATACTCAAACCTGATCTACCATCACTCTATAGCAACAATTTTCTGTGATTTCTCTAAGGCTTTTGATTGCGTAGATCATAATATATTAACTAATAAATTGGAGTACTACGGTTTCAGAGGAGTGTCTCTCGAATGGTTTAAGTCGTATCTCAACAGCAGGAGTCAGATTGTGAGGGTTGATACGTCGATGACTTCTTGCAAGCCAATTGAATATGGAGTGCCTCAAGGTTCAGTACTGGGCCCTATTTTGTTTCTGCTTTTTATCAACGACATTGCTTGTCTGAACATTAGCGGTGAAATCTGCCTCTTTGCGGATGATACTAGTTTCACGTGGAGCAACCCGGATATTACGACACTTCATAGGACTGTATCTAGAGACTTAGTCACGATTAAATCTTGGTGCGATTCAAATCTTCTATGCCTCAATGTTTCTAAAACAAAAGTTTTATCATATAAAAGTACATTGCAATCTTTTGTATTTAATAACACCACTATGAGGCCGTTGAATCTGTGAAATTCTTGGGGCTTATTGTAGACAACCGCTTAAAATGGGACTCGCACATCGATGCTTTATCAAAAAGGTTAAGTTCTGCCTGCTTTGCGCTGAGATCAGTTTCCAAGGAGCTCAACTTGTCTACTTCTAGAACAGTCTATTATGCCATTTTTGAGTCGCATCTCCGATACGCCCTTCCATTCTGGGGTACGTGTTGTGCAACTCAATTTGAACGTATTTTTAAACTGCAGAAGAGAGCTGTTCGGTATTCACTGAGACTTAGCAGTAGGACTCACTGCCAGGATTACTTTAAAAAATTTAAAATGTTAACTCTTCCGTCCCTATTCATATTTGAATCTGTATCCTTAATCCGCAAGCACATATCTTCTATTCCAGAGAGGCCATCTCACAACTATCCGCTTGGAAACACGGAGCATGATCTTTATCTGCCAACCCCTCGCTCAGAGTTGGTTAAAAGCTCTATACTGTACAATGCAAAAAAAAGGCACAATCATCTACCATTTGAAATCAAATCCATAAGATCTTTTCCTGAATTTCGAAAGGTTTTGAAATCATTCTTACTGGAGAGAGCCTTTTATGCAGTAAGCGACTTTTTTGTTAAAAATTGTTAATACTTAATATTAAGCTTCTTACACCCACTGGGTTAGTGAATATTATTTGATGTTTGATATCCTAAGGGTCTTTTGTAATGTAAAATAATCTGTCACACGAAATTAAATCTATAACGGCTTATCCCAGATTCAATTAAATACCTACTACCTAGGATAATGCCTTTTATGCAGTTAACGACTTTTTTCACTAAGGCACGTTTCTGCTCAGCTCACGCACTGGTTTATTGTTTGTACAAAATTTGTTTTTGTTTTGTGATTTAGTTAGTGTTTACCTTCTGACTGAATTTACAGCTGTATATTAACTTACTTTTTAACCGAATATACAGCTGTAGGTTACATTCTGATACTTATTATCTTATATTTTTACATCTCTATATTTTTATATTTTTGTTTTATATTATATAAATTTATTTAATTTTAATTTAATTTTTAGTTTTGACTTTGTTTTGTTTTGTATTGTTTGATTTTGATATTTTTATTTTGCTTTGTCCACAAAATTTATATTTTTTCGACAATAAAGCATTTCTCTCTCTCTTTCTCTCTCTCTCTCTCTCTTTAGCTCGTAGCTCGTTAATTACTTCCTTAATTCATCTTTGGTTTCCAATAACTCATTCAATTCACTGGTATTTCTCACTTTGCTAACCTCACTTTCTTTGAGACAGCACTTCACTAAGTTATTCTTGCCTATGACTAGTAATCCAGCTATTCTCAATGAGCAGGATGGATGTAGCACTGAATGGCACAAAGTACACTTAACTATCGTAGTTACTACGTTCTTACTACAATGTTTGCATAATTTTTGGAGATCGTTTTCTGGTGGTTCATCGTCACCCGCCATTGTGTGATATAAATGTGTATAAATGTGTATATAGACGAGTAGTTATTGGTATAAATAAATTATTGAAAATAAATCGAACCCAATGTTTTGATACGTAAATAGTTGATTGAGTTATTGTTGTAGAATAGACCTTTATGGTATAAAGTATAAGGTATGCAAATAATGGTATAGCTACATATTGAGGATTAATATCTTGGCACACTTTGCTCCATAAAACCTGCGCACATTACTGCTAAAACAATAGAAAAATTTTGGATAACCAAAACACAGAGGTTTTTACTTCTCCAAAAGAAATTACGCCCAGACCTCCCAAATCCTCCATTAAAGAAGAATGGCATTATGTGGTAGTGTCCAAAACCCCATCGACATATAGCGCTACCCTTCTTGCACACTATGCGAAGGAAAAACTTGGAACTACTGACTTTATCCGATGCTTTCCAATGCTGAAGAATAAGGACAGTTCGCACTCCGATTTCAAAGTTGGTGTGCAGAATAAAAATCACCTAAAGCAGCTAAAAGACCCAAGGATGTGGCCGCTAGGCACTGAAATCGCAAAATCATCTTTAACACCCTTAAAGATTTCACCACCAGCGTCAAGTTTTTCGAGCACAGGCTGTCATTTTATTCCAACCTCTGTACACAGCCGTAGCCCAAAACCACGCCCTGACTTAACACCTGTAAAAGCTAGGGAGATCAAATCTGTTAAGATTGGATCTGACAGGGAAGCTTTAGCTGCCTGTAAGTCTCTTGCGCAGGAAAATGTTGATTTTGTCATGGAAAAAAGTACAAGGAAAGATAATTTGCTAAATATTGACCCGATGACTCCGCATATGCTGCAAAAGTGAATAAATTAATAAATTCCGCGAAGTCCTTGACATCTAGAATATCACAAAGAGTTATTCTACACTATACTATACTATACTATACTATATACACTTATTCAAAGATTTTCCAAAAATAGCCTGCTGGTACTGTGGTCAGATGCATTTTATCGAAAATTATGCCAATCAGAATCAAACATGTCAAAACTGCAGGAAAACTGGTCATCAGAAGGGTTTTGTCGCAGAAATACTACAAACGGTTTACATAAGATCTCAAGTAATTCCAGTATCAGAACGCAAGTATTTTCTAGTAATCATTAATGGAATACCAGTCAAACTTCAAGTCGATACAACTTAAGATATAACCATCATATCGGAAGAAACATGGACCAAATTAGAACAAAAAGTCGAAGTTCTTTATTTGATCAAAGTAACATTTTTAACCATAGGGTGTTAAACATATCAATTTACAATAAATACAAAGTAATAAGTGCTTAAAACGTTGAAAATCGACTATCAGTCTAAAAATTATATAAATATATACTAAGTACATTACATAATTACATTATAAGTCAGGAGTTCTGGATTTCCACATGCCCTGCATGGTCATTCAGATACTGATGAGTAGATGAAGCATCGGCCCTCCAGAAGTCAATGCACCATCACAACCTCTCTAACAGTTTCTTTTGTTTTTATATGTTTATTAAGCAAGAGAACATTCAATTAAATAGACTAAAAAACTGAATTTTATTTTGAAATGTACTACTCCCCTACATGTTTTACTTTGATGTCTGAGAAAAACTCATCCAGACTGTACTAAGCTCTGTTTCTCAAGCAGTTCTGGAGAAGCTGCTTGATCCTCTGAGACGGCTGCCTCCGGAAGGCAGGAAAAAAGTATTCAAAATTTTTAAGATTCTGTGTTTAACATTTTTTAGGATGTACGAGTAGTGGGTGGCTTCGGCCTTTATGTTGTGAAGAGATTTTTACTGCTGTATGTTTTTTTTTTAGAAAGATAATTCTCAGGCAACTCTTTTGAAGCAAAATAATTATCTCTGCCTCGGAGACCCCGCCCCAAAGATCACGTCATATCTCTCTTGACTACACATACGCATGGCATATAGTGAGAGCAGCAGAGCATCCAGCTCCGGTCTCTTATAACCCTCAGAGCGTAGCAGAACTTGCTCATACTTTTTGCAAGTTGGTCGATGTGCGCATGCCAATGAAGCCTCTCATCCAGTACCACCCCGAGCAATACTGCTCTATCTTGTGTTTTATTGAAGTGTCATTATAGTCTATTGACAGTCTGTCAGACTTTAAGTTAAAGTTCACAAATTGGGTTTTTGCTACATTTATTGGGAGGTTATTCTCTGTGAACCAATTTCACGAAAAATTACTGTAGTGTCATCTGCAAAATGTTAACAACTTTATTTGTGTAAATTAGGTAGAGAAGAGGACTCAAGATCGAACCTTGAGGTACTTCTTTTTTATAGTTGATAATTTAGATCTTATTGTCTCGCCCATTTTGTTTTGAGCAACAACACATTGTTCTTTGCTAGAAAGGTGTGATTCCATTAGTTTTAATGCTGTATTTCATATTCCCATTTTCTCGAGCTTTCGAAAGGTCTAAGCAGAGTGCCATAGTGACATTGTTTTTCTAGCCTCAACGATCCGATCTAATGCCATATAAATGGCTCTAATTGCTGATTTACCTTCCCTAAAGCCATTTTGTTTTTCAATGAATTTTAATAACCTTGCGTAAATGATTCTTTCAAAGATTTCGCTGAAGTTTGATAACAGTGAGATAGGTCTATAGTTCTTTAGTACATTTAAGTCACCTATTTTGTGTACAGGTTTAAGTAAAGCAGTTATTAATTTTGAAGGAAAGGTACCATTATGTAGAGACAAGTTTACCATAAATGCTAGTGGCTCGGAAATTATGTCTGAAGCTGCTTTTATTAGACTTACTGGTATTTCATCGTACCCTGTTGAATTTTTATTCAATTTCGAAAGAGTATTCTTCTATTTTTACTATAATTTTTTATACCATTAGTAATCCAGCAACGAGCAGGGATATTTCTTTGTATTGTTTTTTTAATTTGAAATAATGGGTTAAGTTTCTGTGATATTATGCATTCGAAGCTAGAGAAAGCCCTATCTACATCAGTTTTGGCAAGTACCTTAAGTTCCTCACAAAATCTGTCAGTTTTATTATCTGAAAATATCCTACCAATTTTTGTTTTGTAGAGATTTTTATTTGCATTGGTGCTCATTTTTTAATACTAATTCTTTGAGAATAGTGGTCACTAACTACAGTCTAGATTAGCTTATTGTTTTGGTAGTTGCTAAAATTTGGGAAAAAGTGATCTATACAAGATATTTTTTCACGATATTTTACACTGGGTGGTTTCGTTATGCCAAAAATTGTTTGTTCGTAATTGTATGAATGAAATAAGTCTAAGAATTTTTTTGTATTATAGTTTTTAGTTACATCTGGAGGCAAATTAATGTTAAAGTCACCTGCCCATATGACCCGGTAATTCATGAAGAGTGCAGAGGCTCTCAAAGATATTGAAGAATATATCATATCTGCCCTTGCAAGGCTTTTATATACAGAGAACTAATAATTTATCCTTTTTGTTAACTACTGAACACAACTCTATTTGACCGTCTATGCAATAACCTCTAAACAATTTAATTCTTTAAACTCATCCATTCAATCCCTTGTGAAGATGCATACCCCGACATGTTTAGATCTTGAGCGAGAGCATAATGCAATCACGTCAAAGCTTTCGAGCTTAACAAAATCTTCCTCTTCCGGTTTGAACCATAGCGCTGTTGTGCCTAATACGACCTCAAGCTTCAGTGTCTTATTCTTATTGCGAATGCTTTGGATGTTCATATGGAAGATTTTTATGCCACTTATTTTCTGTTTGCCCTTTTCAATGGGTTCCGTCTTAGTCGGAGAAAATAATTTAAGATGGTCCATTTGGGCCACATATTTGAGGCCATTGTAGATTGTTGATTTAAGGGGTTGTCATTACACTGCGACCTTAAGGTCGCATCGTCGTAAAGGCTTTCTCTATGCTAATTTTCCTTATCATCTCGTCACTGGGAAGGTTAGTTGACGGATTGTATTTGGTCAAAGAGGACCAAGCCCTCCGATTCCTAATTTCCTATATATCTCCATCTCCATTGTCCAAGTTGGGCAAGTTCTCATAGCTCCGGTCATATAAGTACAGGCCAATATTTGTATTCTGTCGAGGGTTTTCCTCGTAGTGTCCTGGCTTGCTTGGGCATGCCAGTTTAGACCCATAAGCTATTAGTGGTCTCACAATCATGACGTACATCCATCGCAGAATTTTTGGGTTACATCCCCAAGTCTTACCAGCTAGACGTCTGCAAGCCATCAGAGCCTTTGTTGCCTTGATAGATGTGATCTCAATATGCTTGTTCCACAGAAGCTTGCTATCTAGGGTTATTCCCAGATATTTGACTTCAGTCTTCCACTCTATGGTGTCCCCATTTAAAGAGAAAGATTTCATAGCTGGAAGTTTCATAATCCGGGTGAATGGGATAAGTGTGGTCTTGGTTGGGTTAATGAGGCCCTCTTGCATTAAGTTGCATAAGGTGCTCTCGAATTCTCATCTAACTATGAGGACTATGTCGTCAGCGTAGCCTATGCATTCGAAGCCAAACTCCGTAAGCCTGTGGAGTAGCTCATCTAGGCTCCATAGAAGGAGAGATACTACTCCTCCTTGAGGTGTTCCGTGAGTGGCTTTAACAGAGGTATTTTATATATCCACCTGTGTCTCAGGTATTCTCGTCTTCAGCATCTCATACATCCATTTGATATTGGTCTTATTAACTCCTCGCCCTATGAGTGGCTCTTTTGCCGACACTTGTGTTGGATTGTCAAAGGCCCTAGGAATGTCTAGGAAAGCACACACTGCGATCTCTTTATTATTCAGAGTACTCTGGATGACTTCGGTCAGCTGATACAGAGCAGCCTATGTTGTTCGACCCGCCCAGTAAGCATGCTGATATTTATGAAGTGGTTTATTCTCCAGCTTCTCCGTTCTTAGGTGGTTATCCAGTACTGTCTCCATTGTCTTCAGTAGAAACGATGTTAAGCAGATGGGTCTGAAAAACAGCTTTTTGTAATATTCAGAAGGTAGGGGAGAGTTGTTTATTGCCCATTCCAACCGTTGCCTTGTAAATATTTTCTTAGCAATATCCCAGGCTTCCTTGCGAGGATTCTCTACCTGGGAAGTGTGTTTCAAGAAGAAGAATTGATCGTTCCTCTTCGCCCTCAGTTTATAAATAGTCTGGCTTCTTGAGCGACATTGTGGGGTTAGTTCCCCCTTTTTCAATGACATTTTGCAGTCTGGCTGCTGTTGGAGTGGAAGTGATTTTTTCACAAAAGGCTTGAAAATGAAGCCTTTTGGCCGTCCTGATCCCTTTATTATACTGAGTAAGCTTCTCAGTGTACCCCTGCCAATTACCATCTCTTTGGGCCCTATTGAAGAGCCGACGGACTTCCTATCTAAGGTTTGACAGGTTCCCGTTCCACCAAGGTGCTTCCTTGCTTTTTTCGAACTTTCGAGAGTGGGCAACTTGAATGAAAAGCTTCTGTTATTGCCACACTAACCCGTTTTACTTTTTGTTTCATATCATATTGCAGGTGTATTGCCCTATTTTTTCGATCTGTTCTAAATTTTGCTTCAGATAGATCTTATAGACAGACCAATCCGTATTTCTAGGATTTTGACTTGAGGACGACGAGGTGACCTCCCCCGTTATCCTGAATTCATTAATCCTTTGGTCAGAGAGTGACGGTTCGTCCATCACTTTCTAGGCTGTTACATTTTTCCTAGTAGCAACGCTGGTAATTGTTGCGTCCAGAACCTCCTCTCTTGCTCTCGTTACGAAGGTGGGAGTTGTCCCCACTTTAAGGGTCTCAAGATTATTAGCTAAGAGATATTCACCTAAACACTCACCTCTGAAGTTGTTGTTCGTGCTTCCCCAAATAACGTTATGTGCATTGGCGTCGCAGCCTATTATGACTGGCTATTGTCTGCTGTTGCAGTATTGTACTAGCTGCCGCACTTCCGCTGGCGGTGTTGTCTCCAGCGAAATAAGCGGATGCACTGACAACGTCTCGGTCGATGCTCCCAACTTTGAGGTGTACCATAAGTGGCACCAAATCCCGATGCCTGCCTCTGATCATAAATCAATTTTAAGTTTTTACATGCCAAACCTTTGATTTGGCCTACTTTGTCGATCCAGGGTTCCTGTATCAGCACAATATCCAAATGTAATTGTGCAAATAAACTTGCAATCATTGCTGAATCTCCCTTCGCGTGATGCAGGTTCACCTGCGCTGCCTTTGTGAAAGTGAAGGCAATTTGTATGTGGTGGAAGAGCTCCTCCTCGAATTCCATGTGGGGGGTACCCTCTCCGGAATTCGAGCAGTTCTCTTGGTCTTGTGTCAGACCCTTAACCTCTACAAGCCTCTGCCCAACCCCCAAGGACGCAGAGGAACTTCCCGCCAACCCTGGCGGAAACCCTAGATTCCTGGGATGTGAAGGGCATTTGAGGTCATTACGTTGATGTGAGTTGGAATCTCCACTTTAAGGCGACTTTTTATTTTCTCTGCCTTTGTTTTTATTTTTATCACAGTGCAGCTTCATTTGTGCCTTTTTCTATATAATTTTGGACGTCGTCGGCGCTTGTGTTGGCTTCGAGGCCCGAAAGGAAAACGCAAGTGCCCCTTTGTGCTGGAGGGAGGGGGCATCCTAAGTTGTTGCCCTTGATCGGGTTTGGTCTCTGGTATAGATCTTGTTGATTTGTTTTTGACGCCCGTTTCTTGAATGTGACTAGTCTGAAACAGTCTTATTGTTGTGCTTTGGCGCGTTTTTTAGACAGTACGATTTTTTTTGTGGATTATTTTCAAACGAGCATTAGAAGATGGATTTGACAAAGCACATTAAACCTTTGACCAGTGAAGCAGATTAGCCTAAATGGAAACGAAAAATACGAGATATACTTGACTATCATGAAGGAGTTTTAGATGCAATTGATGGTAAATTGAAGAAACCCAGTCAAATATCAGATACAGCAGCATTAGATCAGAAGATTAAACAATTAAGTGATGTTTATCGAAAAGCTAATAGTTTTGCCTAGTCAATGATTAGAAGTTCAGTTTCTGATAATATTTATTAGAAGATAATGGGCAAAGAAATAGCTCATGAAGTTTGGGAAGCGTTAAAACAACAGTTCGAAGCCACAGCAAAAGATCAGTTATTTAAAATTTGCACAGATTTCTTTGCGTTTAGTAAGACTATGAGTGATGATGTTTCTACTCACATTGCCCAGATGAAAACCTTGTTTAATGAGCTAAATAATGGTTTGAAACCGAGAAGAGAGAACGCCATGCCAGATATTTTTCTAATATGTAAGATTCTGCATATTTTGCCCAGTAATACTTTTTTGCACAGTACTCGGTATTCTGGATTCTGAATAGCGTTTTTGAAACCCAGTATTCGAATACCCACTATTCGAATCCTAATAATCGTTACGCTTAACGCAACTGAAGCGTGTACCAAAGCATTTTATGTTTTATTCATAACTTTAATATTGTTTTTCAAATCTTTTTTATTGAAACTTTAAGAAATAAAAATTAGTGCATTTTATTTAACATATCTGGTGACACTGTGTATCAGAAAAATATATTTTGTTTTATTATAGATTTCTTATTTTTACTATATATTTTTCTAAACAGAACAGAAAAAAACAAGATTTATGTGCGAGTTAAAGTTTCTCCATTGATTTTCACTTTTTAAAAAATCACTAAGACTTCTTAACAATTTTTTTTACGGAATAACGTTACAAATAAACACAAGAATAATTTTCTACCAACTAGTTTACAACATTTAACTTAGCTATATTTATAATATAAAATGTACTGACTCAGCTTTAAAGCTGCACGATATGCATTATAGTTTCGTCCCGTAACTCCTCCCGACGTGGAACGAAACTCCGGTGAAGTTCAGATGATAATGTCTTGGGGTTGGTCTTCTCTTTTCTTAGAATATTTTTGACATATAAATTTTGCAATGAAATACATAGTAACAAAAGTGGCAATTATATAAAGCAATATAGTCCACACACTAACACTATCTAAGTCCACTGGTTTATTATGAAAGTCTTTGATTCGTTGATTTTATATTTCCAGAGCGGTTCTCACATTTTTCATCGCATCTAAGTTTAGGTGGTCGATGTTAAGAGGTTTCATTTCTTCTTGTTCCTCTTTGTCTCTCTGTTTATCTGTAGCGAAGCTGGTTTTTGGTAATTAAATTTTTCTATAGTTTGTTCTTGTTGGTTTCCGGTTCTTTATCAATATTTGATTCAGATGGATTTCGCATGGTGGTTTGATATCTAACAGACATGTGCCTTGGAGTATGATTTTTTCTTCGGATTGATGGCAATACTGTTGTGCTATTGTTTTCCTTGGAAAGACAACGATCCATTTTTCTTCTTCTATTTTCCTGGCTTGAATTGATGTTACTTCCATTGGGATTTCTGTGCAATTTATAATCATTTTTGCATATTGCAACATTTGAATTTCACAGGGTACATTTTCGTTAATAAAGATGGGGTTGACACTGTGGCATATGTGTTGGTCAGATGAAATTTCTTGTCATCTGGTATTCAGGAAGACGTATTTGTGCTCATTAAGGAAGGAAGATAAGGAAATTTGCTCTCGGTATGATAGTTTTAAAATGATTAGATTGTGGGACAGGTAAGGGATAGAGGTGGTAGTAATTATAGTTTTATAGTTCCATTAAAGGAATTTCTACTATGAATACGACTTGGTTTCCTTTGCTATAACTTTTGATATTCAGTATTTTTTCATAATTTAGTATATTTTCGAGCTTGGGTTCAAATGGTAATTTAACGTTAGTTAAATGAATAGATATTAATTTGATCTCTTCTAATAATTAGTGAGGAGTTATTAGAGAGTTATGGAAAGTGTTCAATTTTGAAAAAGATATTGATATTTCTATTTTTTCTAGGATTTCGTATATATCTCTAAGTAATGATAATATTTGTGTGAGAAATGTCTGCATAGCAAAATGTTCGTTTTTGTGAAGATTTGAATGTTGCATATAGGTTAATGTTTTTTCTATTTGCAGTAAATGTGACTGTATTGAAATTTCATTCTTCGTTATATTTCTATTTATATCTTCTAAATTGTTGACTGTTTGATTGAGAATAGTAATTTGTTCTTGAACTAGCGTTTTCACCTTTCCATGGTTTTTGAAAAGAATGTTAATCGCTTCATCATATTTTACAGCATCTTCTTGATCTAAGTTTCCAGTGAAAACTTTGATAAGACTACCTAAACCGTTTATCAAGCCTCTTCTTTTTCTAGAATTTAATAGAGGGTTTATTTGCAGCATCTGATTATGTACTTTGCTTTGCAGAGATGTAATCAAATTACAGAAATTATAGAAATCTTCCGAAAGTTCTTTAGAATTTTCTATTTTTAATTTGAACTCATCAAATAGTTCGCTTATATAAGTGAAATGTTTTAAAATAATTGAAATATCGAAAACTTGAATGAAAGACCAATTATCTATAGCATTTTGAGCATTACCGAATTTGAAAGGGAGAAGACCTGGATTTTCGTTCAATTCATGAAATTCGGGATATGCGAATTCAGTTCCTAATCCTCCGCAGTGGGTGAAGATCCTGAAATCACATTTGGGGGGTTTCAATTCTTTCATATGGATTATTTGAATTTTATTGTTCTTTTGATTTTTCACTTTTACTTTATGATGTTCTAATATTTCAAGAATTTCGTACGGGCCTAAAAATTTGTTTTCACGTTTGTTCCGTCTGTTGTTGTATTTATAAACTGTTTGACCTACTTGAAATTCAGTTTGTTCTGAGCCTCTATAATTTCGTTTTTCAATAACTTTTTCTTTCTTCTCAATAATTTTTTTGGAAATATTTTGATATAAATGTTTCATCTTATTTTGGTGTGTTGCTACATAATCTGAATAAAATGATATTTGAATTAACTCTGATGGATCGCGAGATTCTGTATGACCAAAAGTCAGTTCGTATGGGGAATAGTTAGTGGCTGAATGGAAACTACTATTGTAGGCTTCAATTGCATAATTCATAAGTTCGGAGATGGTATCTTTTGGATATTTCTGTCTAAGAATTCTGAGATGTTCTATTAAGCTAGAGTGGAGTCTTTCGATAGGAGCATTGGATTCATGATGAAGTGGTGTTGTGAAATGAATATTAATTTTGTGTGATGTAATTCTTGAACTATTTCATTTTTAAATTCAGTACCATTATCGAATATTATTTCTTCTGGCAAACCGTAATATGAAAAATATTGAACTAGACTTTTGCAAATTTCTATAGAAGTTTTTCATTGAATCTTTATGGCTTGACCTAATTTTGAGAAGGCGTCAATTATTGTAAGGAAGTTCTGATTGTCAAATTTGAATACATCTGCGTGAAGTAGTTGAAAAGGTCTACCTACACTCTTTGTTAGATTTAATGGTACATATGCAGTTCTTCTTGAATATTTAGACGTCTGGCAGATTTCGCAATCGTTGATATATTTGGTGATATCTTTTTTCATAGAAGGCCAATAGTAATTTTTCTTGATTTTTTCCAATGTTTCGTTAATTCCTCTGTGATTGCATTTACCTTCATGTTGATGTTTCATTATTAATATCTTTTCCTCGTTATCCTTAATAGAATTTACCAATTTCGTACATTTTACTAGTTTTAATAGATTGCCATTGAAGTTTTGGATGAATATTTTATTGAATATAGAGTTTCTCGTCATTAAAATACATATAATATGTTCTATCGGCTGTAGTATAACAACGAAGAAAGTCCATGATAACATCATCTGATTTTGGAATTTTCACATGTAATATTTTGTGTTTTTCGAATTGTTCTTCTCTAATATCTATTTTGTTATGTGGGTTTTTCGTGATCATAATTTGTAGGGGTTTGTTATTAATTATTTCATCGAGTATCGGGATACCATCGTTAATATTATCATTTGCATCATTTGAATGTGCAGTTTCTGTGCTTTCATCTGTCTGTGCTATTTCAATAGCGCTTATTTCATGGTTAGGTGGTTTTAACTGGATGTTTTGTAAAATTTAGATTTTTTTATTTTTGCTTCTACTTGTTGATGGTTTTGAGTGAATTTTGTTGAATTCTGAATTCTTGAATGTACTGTACAATGCAAAAAAAATGCACAATCATCTACCATTTGAAATCAAATCCATAAGATCTTTTCCTGAATTTCGAAAGGTTTTGAAATCATACTTACTGGAGAGAGCCTTTTATGCAGTAAGCGAATTTTTTGTTAAAAATTGTTAATACTTAATATTAAGCTTCTTACACCCACTGGTTTAGTGAATATTATTTGATGTTTGATATCCTAAGGGTCTTTTGTAATGTAAAATCATCTGTCACACAAAATTAAATCTATAACGGCTTATCCCAGATTCAATTAAATTACTACTACCTAGGATAATGCCTTTTATGCAGTTAACGACTTCTTTCACTAAGGCACGTTTCTGCTCAGCTCACGCACTGGTTTATTGTTTGTACAAAATTTGTTTTTGTTTTGTGATTTAGTTAGTGTTTACCTTCTGACTGAATTTACAGCTGTATGTTAACTTACTTTCTAACCGAATATACAGCTGTAGGTTTCATTCTGATACTTACTATCTTATATTTTTACATCTTTATATTTTTATATTTTTGTTTTATATTATATAAATTTATTTAATTTTAATTTAATTTTTAGTTTTGCCTTTGTTTTGTTTTGTAGTGTTTGATTTTGATATTTTTATTTTGCTTTGTCTACAAAATTTATATTTTTTCGACAATAAAGCATTTCTCTCTCTCTCTCTCTCTCTCTTTCAAGATGTCTTGCTTAATTTCTTCTATCTCTTCTATTTTTTGCTCGGATGGATCTAAATTAATTATTTCTAGAAAGTCTGTAATTTCTTGGTTAATATCTCCTGGGTTATTATGTGTACCTACTCTTTGTTTCAGTAGCATTGATCTTAACTCTTGATAACGCATCAGCATTGGTATTTTGGCTTCCTTTTTTATAAATGATCTCATAATCGAATTCCTCCAATTTCAAAGGCCATCTTATAAGTTTACTATTAGGTTCTTTCAAGTTAAAAAGCCAAACTAAGGATCTGTGATCAGTGTAAATCTTGAATTTTCATCCGAATAGATATGGTCTGAAATGTTTACAGGCCCATACAATTGCTAATAACTCTTTTTCAATAGTTGAATAACGGTGTTCGGTATCATTTAGAGTTCTACTTGCATATGCGATGGGTTTGTCATTTGGTACAATTCCTTGGCTTAAGACGCTTCCAACAGCTTGATCTGACGCATCTGTTGTCAATATAAAGGGTTTCTCAAAATCCGGATAAGTTAAAATAGGAGCATTTATTAGAAGTTTCTTGCAATGTTCAAATTAATAAATTCTGTTGTATGTTCTATTTTCGATTCTTTTTTCAAACACCTGGTCATCGGTCTTGTAATTTTCGCGAAGTCTTTGATAAATCTGCGGTAATAACCAATCAGTCCAAGAAATGACTTAATTTCTTTTCGGCTCGTCGGAATTGGAAAGTTCTTAACTGCTGAAATTTTGTCAGGGTTCGGTTTAACTCCTTCGGGTGTTATGATGTGACCCAAATATTAAACTTCTTTTCTCAAGAATTCGGATTTGTCCATTTGAATTTTGAAGTTTGAATCACGAATTCTTTTGAAAACTTGTCGTAATCTTTCGATGTGTTCTTGTAAAGAGGTACTATATATTACAATGTCATCAAGGTACACAAGACAAATTTCATTTTGAAGTCTTCGTAATATGTTATCCATCACCCTTTGGAATGTTCGAGGGGAATTCTTCAAGCCAAAAGGAAGTCTTCGAAATTCGAAGTGCCCGTTCTCAGTAGAAAAAGCTGTCTTCGAAATGTCTTTGGGTTCCATCTCTATCTGATGAAATCCACTTTCCTTTTTCCGGATGCGTCCAGTTTCTCCGGTACGATCCATATTGGAATGGAGTAAGGGCTTGTTGAGTGCTGAATTATTCTTTGATCTAGCATTTTATTTATCTGATCTCTTACTTCGTTTCTGTGGATTTCGGGATAACGGTAGTTCTTAGTGAAAATAGGTGTTTCATCGGTTAAATTTATTTCGTGTTTGATTTTGTTTGTGAATGTTAATGGTATTTTCTCACTGTGGAAAATATCTCTGAATTCGAAACATAATTTCTTGATAGCGTCTGACTCTTCTTTATTGCAATGATCTAGTCGAAGATTATTTAAATTTTCTTTGAGTATTTTATCTTGAACAGATTTATGTATAGTAGGTGTATCTATGTTTAATTTCTCACAAAAAATTGAGTTCTATTGGATTTATAGGTTCAATTTCTAAAGGTTCGAATATTATGAGATCAACTGGATTGTCGTTAATATTCAAAATTGTTGTTATTGCGTAATTATCTATAACATTTACTAATGCTTCAGGCATTTCTAAGTTTCCTTGTAAAATAGTATGCTTCAGAATTCCTAAGCCTTTATTTAGCTTTACAGGTATTTTTATTACTTTTTCTACTCTAGGTTCTAAATGTATTCTATAATCATTAAATTTCTTATGAGTGACGGGTTCATGATCATTAGTTTCGTAAATTATTGGAATCTTAGCGTAAGGTGTTACAATACATTTATTTTTAAGATCTATATTGGCTTGCAATTTACTCAATATATCTGCACCAATTAATCCATTGTATTTCTGAGAGAAATTAAAAAGGTAAAATTTGTGAAAATCATTGACATTAAAAATGTTAAATGCTGGGATTACTGCAATTTCGTTGTGGGATGTTATACCATGTGCAGTTTGAATATTAAAATTCTCGAATTGTATATATTCAGTAAAGAAATAATTTGCTAAATCCGGATGAATTAAACTCTTTGAACTTCCAGTATCTATGAGAAAATTAGCATTTAATTCTGGAATTTCTATGTATGGTAAATCAGCACGTATATGATTCATTTGAATTACTGTCATTCCTGTTGGATATTTTGATGAGCTAATTGAAAATTTTCCTCTTCAGAAACAGTCGGATAAAATTGTTCATAATCATAAAAGTCTGGGTAAGCATTTTCTTGAAAGGTATATGTATCATTTACAACATTTTCTTGTGTTTCTACAACTTCATCAGAATTTGCTTTGGTTGAATAATTGTTATCTTCTATACCACCGGCGCCAATCTCATGATTATGTAGTTTTGCATTACTTTGTTGGATATGAGGCCTTGTATTACCAGACGACGTGTCCATAGGTTGGGGATAAACGCTTCTCTTTGAATATGTGCTAGCGTTTGAAAAATTTTTAGAATGGAAAATTGGTATGATATTACGAGGGGTCTGAGAGAAATTCGTTGGAGGTGAATAAATTGGACGGAAATTTGGTTGATATGGATTTGCTTGATGGAAATTTGGTTGATATAAATTTGGTTGTGAGAATCTTGGTGGTTGGAAATTAAATGAGTTTAGTGGACGCATATTCATTGGCTGAGAAGGATATGGTCTCTGAGAAAAAGAATTTGAAAAATGCGGTGGCATCGATTGGAATGTACGTGTTGGTTGGATAAATTGCGAACTTGATTGATTTGTAAAAATTGTATCGGTGTGGTTCAGCTCTAACTGAGCATATGCGAAAGATTTGAGTTTTTTTTGTTGAATTTTGCTGAATATAGCTCTCACCTCCAAAAGTTTTACATTGGGAATGTTTTTTGGGGATCATACTAATACAAAGAGTTATGCGAGTATTCTGTTATTTTTGCTGATCCTAGTTTTAGAGGTAATAACCCGGGGTTGTAAATTAGGTCACGTGTCCATTCATTGAAGGAATACGGTTTCCTAAGTGGGCGACGAATGTTGTCCATGTGAACTGTATTCTGTTTCTCGGTTGATACTTGATACAACCTTCATTTCATGGTGAACAGATGATAATTTTTGATTTTAGATTGAATTGAATTGATTTTTCCAATAGTCTTTTCTTTCATTTGAATGATATCTACTTTAATTTTAGAGTATAGTAATTTCGTGCGTTCCTAATGTTTTTCTGTGTAGACGTAGTCATGCTTAAGTCAGGATATAGAAGTATTGGCTCGTTCATGAGTATATTTTTACAAGTTTGAAAACAAGAGAGATATTTTTCACTCTACTCGATCTTCGCACCCCCACATTTGATGAAAGGCTTGTTAATCTTTGAGAAGTCTCTTATAAATCTTCTATAATAAGGAAGGAATCCGAGAAATCATTTGATCTGTTTCTTCGTCCTAGGGGGGTAATTTTGGACAGATTTGATCTTCTCAGGATTAGGTCTCACACCGTCAGGTGTAACGGCATGTCCTAAGTAAGCCACTTACTTAAAATTGAGATTTGTCCAACTGGATCTTAGAATTAGAGTCCCCCAAACATTTCTCGTTTTGGATACCACGTAGGATGTTATCCATGACGCGCTGAAAGGTAGCAGGCGCCTTTTTTAGTCCAAATGGCATCTTCTCGAACTCATAAAGTCCATTTTCGGTGTTGAATGCAGTTTTTTTCAACATCTTTGACGTCCATCTCGATTTGATGGAGTCAAGGGTTGTGAAATATTGGCATTTTCCCAAGCATATCGTTGATATTGGGAAGCAGATATTTGTTGTCAATGGTTTTCTCATTTATTTTTCTACGACTGCTTCCCGGATGCCTCGGCTTTCTTCGGGACTACCCAGATTGGTCTTTTTATTCCTGATTTCAGCATCATATTAATTTGGGATCAAACGGGTACCTTATGTTTTGGTATAGACTGGTGTTTCGTCTGATGTTTTGATATGATGTTTTACTCTACTTTCTAAAGGTCAAAGCTGTATTTTCATTGTAAAATATATCAGAGAATTCTTTGCGTAGCTTGACAATTTACAATATAAGGTCTCAACTACATGAATTACAATAACTGACTGAGATTTAATGCGTGAAGCGCACATCTATATAATAAAAGGTAAAATTGCTGATAGTGCAGGTTCTTAGAGATAAACGTTGATGTTATTCATGACTTGCCAATGCTTTCTATTTGTAGCCCTTGTCGATTGTGTACGAATTTATTCTGCCAATTTCATCTCCTCAATTATCCGTGTGAAGTGTGAACTTAGTTTATAATTAATGATGTAAACCGAAACTTACCTGCTTATTTAATGATTTGTGAGTTTAATTAACAACCATTTAGCAAAAGATGTCGCAACCGGTACTGTTCCAGCAGTTGATTTTTCAGACCTACAGTAAAAACAAAAATCTCGAGGAAAAAACTTATCCGCAACTGTAGCTAAGTATGTAATCTATACTATAACCAGTTTCAACGAAATATATGAATTATTTTAAACGTAGTACCCGAACATATAAAAAACCCTAACAGATTAATTATATGTAAAGATTATCTGTATGATCAAACTTACTTTTCCATTAAAAAATGATCTCACTTGGTGAATAAGATATTGTAGATGATTCGTTTCATCCATACACTTTCTTATTCAAAAGAACCCTTCAATTTTTTTTTCACAGCCTGCCGCTTATATAAATCTTGCGTTGGTAAGTCTGCCAACTAATATCTTCTAAGATTCCTTCACATGCCTTTCCTAACATAATCTTTAAATAAATTGCGAAGGTTTTGAAAATTTCGTTCAATAAATAAACTCAACTGTGACATTTTCTTATTCATTTTATTAACATTTAAACTGATTTCACAAATAGTACAAAGGTTCACATATTATCACATCAATGAAAACGACGAAATGCATATTGCACTGCTTAAAAATAAGCAAACATATGTATATATATATTTCCAAATTCAACATCACCACTTGAATCTTGGCAATTATAGTAGACACTTAGAAAATTAAATCGGAAAATTTTAATATCGAAAATATTTGAAGAGATGTTGCTTAAACACAGCAATTGTTGAGTACTTAATTCATAAAAAGCCAAGATACAAAAGAACAGAAACATTCAGAGTGCCACTCTGGTTATGATCGAATATTTTATATAAATAATTCAATGCAGAGACATTTTTTTAGAAAAATACAATCTGAAAAAGGGCTACCAGCTTAAAATCAAGCAAGTAGAAATGCAATCATAGAATATAGTATCGAGATAATTTTAATCTTGCTATTATCGATTCTATGTTTCTTGGAAACCTTATCAAATAAAAAATATTATTTTTTATATGTACTCGTACATCGTAATTTATCTTGAGCTGTGGAGCTAAGTCCAGAGCACTAAAAGTGACTGACACCTTTATTCTAGTTTTTTGGTTGAATTTATAAGTTCATGTAACCAATAAGGGAAACTAAAGCAAAGCAGGCTCAGTTGTGACACTGTAATTATTGATAATATTACGGATATCTATATCCATGAGCACCATTATGAAGCTGTTACTAAGAACAATTTACATAGCGGTTTGGTAATTTCAACCCCTTTATATTTTGGATGGTACGTGGAACTACGTAAAAACCAGCTGAAACAGAGCTGGCAGATTTTACATTTTGGTTGAGAGTTCAAAAAAACAGCCTAAAATTTCTTTTCTGATATCTAAATAGAATTATATTTACTTATCTGACTTCTCCAATAGAACCGTTAATAGCATTCATTTCAGTATGAAATTGAACCTACAAGAAAAGAGGTTTACATGCAAACAAAAACGTCATGATTTCTTTACATACTAATTATAAATTGCTATTTACATCAAATAACAAGAAACCCAATCTCACATATAATCGATTATAACACAAATAAAATATATACAAGGGTATAAATTTCCTTAAAGCTAAAAACATTACAATTGTAACATTAAACCTTAAAAACAATACTCAACATGCACTTTGGGTTGTAATAGTATTTGTGCGTTGTGGAAGTTAATGTTTTTTTTGTTTACACAAATCACATATTATATCATATTGGAAATCTTATAAACGGTATCAATTACCAACATTTTTCAATAGGCGAGCAGTAACTTCAAGATACATTTGAAACAAATAAATATTTTCTTGCAAATAGATAAATTTTATACCCAGCTGAAAATATAAATTATTACGTTATTTCAGTGTGCATGATAAGCAACGATACAAGGACATCATTACAAAAATCTATGTCGTACTTTCGTATCAATCAACACTGCCGCGCTAACAATGAAACAATTGGTAATACGTAAGCTGGTCTTCGGGTTTGTCTTAGCTTTGCTGAATGGTTTTGAAAAAACTGTTCCTAATTAGGACGTTTTTGTTGAACTTGAAATAAATAGCGGTTTGGTAATTTCAACCCCTATATATTTTGGATGGTACGTGGAACTACGGAAAACCAGCTGAAACAGAGCAGGCAGATTTTACATGTTGGTTGAGAGTTTAAAAAAACAGCCTAAAATTGTTTTCTGATATCTAAATAGAATTTATTCACTTATCTGACTTCTCCAATAGAACCGATAATAGCATTGATTTCAGTATGAAATTGAACCTACAAGAAAAGGGGTTCACATGCAAACAAAAACGTCATGATTTCTTTACATACTAATTATAAATTGCTATTTACATCAAATAACAAGAAACGCAATCTCACATATAATCGATTATAACACAAATAAAATATATACAATGGGATAAATTTCCTTAAAGCTAAAAACATTACAATTGTAACATCAAACCTTAAAAACAATACTCAACATGCACTTTGGGTTGTAACAGTATTTGTGCGTTGTGAAAGTTAATGTTTTTTTTGTTTACACAAATCACATATTATATCATATTGGAAATCTTATAAACGGTATCAATTACCAACATTTTTCAATAGGCGAGCAGTAACTTCAAGATACAAGAAACAAATAAATATTTTCTTGCAAATAGATAAATTTTATACCCAGCTGAAAATATAAATTATTGCGTTATTTCGGTGTGCTGATAAGAAACGATACAAGGACATCATTACAAAAATCTATGTCGTACTTTCGTATCAATCAACACTGCCGCGCTAACAATGAAACAATTGGTAATACGTAAGCTGGTCTTCGGGTTTGTCTTAGCTTTGCTGAATGGTTTTGAAAAAACTGTTCCTAATTAGGACGTTTTTGTTGAACTTGAAAAAAATTATTGGGGCTAAATCTGGAAGATGTAGGTGATACAGACGATTTGAAACGTTATTTTTTCATATCAACAATTAAATTTAAAAATAACCATTTTTTACATGCAACGTTAAGAATGAAAATAGGTATGAACAATTTGAAATGCGTTAGATCTAATTTATTTCATTGATAAAACACTAAAAATAAATAATGAAAAGTAATTCGTAAATAAATCCACATTTTTTAGACTCTTTGATATACCCATTATTACTAAAGTTTATATGGAACGATATCTGTGCTGAGAAACTTTTACGTATCGTTTTTATCTGTATTTTTATAGAGAAATAGAAAAATCATTTAGAAAATCCGGAATTTTTCTGATTGTGCAGTGTTCAGTGAAAATAATTGTATTTGGTGCCTAACGGGAAACTACCGCAATACGCACCCTGCAAACTTTGAACGGAACCGTACGATAAATATCGTACAAGTATGATAATTTTATACCTACGTACGATGTACGATGGTATATTATTATTGTACGCCAATTGTACGATAAATTCCAGCAAGATTCAAAATTTAAGAATTAACTGTTCTTGGGTACTATTAGCAGCGCTATCTATTAGCTTGTAGCGTTCTTAGATAACAATGCATTCTCGCTTTTCTATCTCAAATCCCTGTCATTTCTTTGATTGTTAGTATCAATGAATGTTGGTATCATCCATAGGTGTCGTTGTCCGACATCGATATTTCGTTTAATGTTAAATGTCATGTTAACAGCGACCATTTGAAGTTTGAACATTCTCATTTCCATTTCTCATTCATATTTCTTTTTTCTTGTGTTGATAAGTGCGGCAGATATTTTCCTTAGTTTAACAGTCATAATCAAAACATTCAAAGGAAGCGACATTCTTAGATAAAAAAAATTTATTAGACCCGGATAGTTGTTATCCTTTTGTATTAGCTAGTAAGTAAGTATATAAAATTTGTTCAAAAAGTCATCAGCTAATCGGTCATTTTCACTCTAGAATAGCAAATGAAACCACTGATTCAGATTCTCATGTCGAACCTCCAAGGTAAATTGCAAATCTGGAAAAAAAACATCGCCAACAAAAATTCAGAGAAAATGAGGACTATAAACATTGGCTTGTTAAGGTACCTGAAGATCAATATAAAGCCAAATGTCGTCCGTGCAATATTATAATAAATGCTGAGCTGACTGTGATTAAAAATCACATGATATCTAAATCGCATCTTCGTGAAGCGTTAGCATCTCAGCCAACGATGTCCACATTTTTAAAACAACTGCGAAATTAGCTCAAAATCAAAAGCAACCCAAGGTCTTGAGATAAAGCTGTGTACTTTTGTTGCAGAACATAACATTTCATTCAGTACTTAAACCATCTTAGAGATCTATTAAAAAGTTCTGTACCTGACTCTGAAATAATTAAAAGTATTAAAAGTATAAAATATCTAGAAATCATCAGGAGCTGTTAGCATTCTACATGTCCATGCCGTCCATGGATTATATCTATCGGACGGATTTACATCAACTAGATACATTTGATGAAAGGCATCGAATACGTCCGGAAAATATGTATTTTGGCATTGAAGTTACAAATTTTTTGGATCAGGAGGAAATTAAAAATAATCCAAAATTAAAATCATATTTGACAGCGATTTGTGTTGATTTTTTAATCGAAGGTTGTCAAGAAATAAAGAAACGTTTCAATTGTTCTGATCCTGCTTTAAAACATTTGAGAAGTTTGACACCTACTAAAGCAATGTCGAGAGAGATAAGAAATAGCATGCCTAGTTTGCATCAAATAATGCATGATGAGTGGCGTCAATTACCATATTTCGAGCCCGTGACAGATATTGACGTCAACAATTCTGTTAATATATTTTGGGCTAAGTTATTGAATTGTAAAGAAGGCGTCCAGAGAATGACATTCATAAATGTTTCAAAATTTATTCTGGATGTTTTTTCACTGTCCTATTCTAAAGCAGGCTGTGAATGCATATTTAGCTATACTAATAAAAACAAAAACTAGAAATAAAATGGTGGTTTCGACTGTGAACGATGTGCTCTTAGCCAAACAAAGATTTAAAAGCAAAAACATGCACAACTTGCACAACATACGAGCCATTACAGAGTGAATATAGTCTTATGACCAAAGCTTTATTGTATAAAAAGAAACCACTACTGAATCTATTGCAAGCCAAACACAAGATTTGTATGAAGATACAGATGTGGAGGAGTTGGATATCGTTGTAATGCCAAATGAGTTTATTACTTATATTTAAAACTCATACACTTATAATATTATGTATGTAACACCAAAGAGAAAAGCATTTGGAGCTTTATGTTGGACTGTTACTTTATTTAAACTTTATTTTGTACTTTTATTTCAAGTTTACTAGAATGTTAGCTTAATATTGAATACAATCTTATATCTTCTGTTTCCGTAAATATATAATAAAACTATCTGTTATTGTTATGTTATTGAATAAAAAAATGTTTTAATTTGGCACTATCCTTTTTCTTTATAAATTCAAAATGTTAAGAGTTTGAAATATTGTTCAAATTGTAGTGGAGGGGGATTCGATTATAGGGCTTTCATTACATTATCTAATTTTCTTACAGAACTTTGTAACCAATGATTGAAAATGAGATTCTTAAAATCTCGAAACATGTCTCAAAGCTTACATAACCCTTTCTAATAAATTGTGGAGAAGATTTTGCGTTTCTTTCATCTAATCAAAACCTTGTTTATAAACCAAATTTGATCAAAATCGTTATAGCAGTTTCCCAGATAAAATTTATTTATATATATACAAAAATTGCTCTTAATAATATAATATCTGGGCGACCGAGCTTTGCTCGGGTAACACAGAATTTAGAGTGGGTCTCTAAGACTTACTCTAAAAGTTCAAAAATGTGCATATTTATAGATAAAATGTATTGCGATCGGTAAATATTGCTTCTATCATTCACATGGCTCAGAATTTTAATATTTCAAAATAAATATGAATGTGAATCATACCAGAACTCAGCGGTATCACCAATCGACTTCTCAACCCCCAGACACTATACATACTGAAACTTTTATCTGCGGAGCCATTTTTGAAATAGCTAGTGTGGACACCGATTGAATATGAAAATATCGTCAATCGATTTCTCTACTCCGAAAACCCCTTTCTGCTATTTTTTACCAAAATCTGCTAACCCTTCCTTGAAATAACTAATGTGTACCTTAAGGGTCGCAATATATTAGATATGTAAAAATTTTCATTGAAAATTTCCGATTAAATTATTAGAAACTCATATTAACATATTTTAATTAAAAAAATGGGTTTTGTTGAAAAAAACGTAAAGGTGATCAGAATTCGAACCGAGGAACTCTAGATTATTCCTCCGAAGCTTAACCATAGGACTATTTTTCCTCCTAAAATAGGAATATTAATTGTTGAAAACGATTTTTCTTGTGAATGTGAATACAACCAATCGATTCAATACACTGTAAAACCCATACATATGAATTTTTATCGAAATCGGTAGACCAGATTCCGAGATAAAATTAGCATATATATATATATATATATATATATATATATATATATATATATATATATATATATATATATATATATATATAATAATTAGATTAGTTTTTTTTTAGTTTTGTTGAAAAAAAAACATATTTGATCAGGATACGAACCGAGGAACTTCAGATTAGTATCCGAAAACTTTACCATTCAGCTACTTATGCCTTATAATGATATTAGGCTTATACTGAGTTATTAAGTACAATCTGAAAAAGCCTTAAAATAAGAATATTACTGACAGAACGATTTTTTGGGAATGTGATCGAATCAATCGATTCAATACACTCTAAAACCCATACATACGTACAAACATACACACAGACATCTCAATAAAAAAGTTGAATTTACATTCTGATGATTTTGAAACGTGAAAATATGCAAAAGTTGGGGATTCACGAAATCGGCCCCATTACATTAACTTCCCCTGGGAAGTTAATACATTTGAAGAAAAAAAGAAGAATCTTCATGCTTATTGACAATAATGCATACACAAATTATTTTTGGTCCTCTCCTTAAAATAGTAGTTTTTTGACATCGGCCCATAGTGCACTAAACCACAGACATAACAGCAGCTTCTTCTGTATATTTCTACTCTCTACGTAAGGTACTCGTATGTCAGCGCAGTCGATTTGAGTGGGGATATGTTTCGGTCACCTCGGATTTCGGTGTCCTCGGATTTTGATGCTTAAGCGTTTCGACCTCCTCGGAATTCGACGCGCAGCTACATTTCGTATTTTTATCTTGAGCTCGACGGCGTAAAGTAGCTTGAGGGACATTAAACCGTTTTGATGCAGCAAGCCATCCCATTTTACCTTCTTTAACTTGAGCGATTGCCATTTCCATGTCTTTTTCGCCCCAGGCTTGCCTGTTTGTAGTTCTAACATATTTACCGACCATCTACAATAGACCAAAATGAATCAGCAGTTTGCAAATTTAAAATTGCTAAAGAAAATAACCATTAGGGTAAAATGACATACTGTGTCATTATAGCGGAGCGTGATTTATGTCATTTTACCTAAATTGCTACTTGCAAATAACCTCTGTAATATACTCGTAAATATAACGTTTACACAACTATTAACATGACTCTTTATTCACCTAATCGTTCGGAGGTGTCACAAAAATGAAATCACTTTGGTACTTACCTTATTTGTATATGTAATGCACTGCCCAAGACATGATATTAATACTTGCGCAAGAAGTGGTAACCACATAACCTATTCCGCAGCGTACCGATAAAGTTAGGTGAACCGGAGTTTCACAGACTATGAAAGCTTGTTCGGTTGGTCCATATGGTGATTTCGAGATACAAAACGCAACTAGCGTTGTGTTTAGCGAAACCAATCGAAACCTGCCGAACTTTCAAACGCACCAATGAGGTATCAGAACTTCGACATTCGGTCATCAAAACGTGTCGTGTGTTTCCATCTAGAAAACACCAACAGACCCAGCGAATGGTAGAGAATAGAGCTCTAAATTTAAACAATCAGCACTAAGTCATTTTACCTGACTGTCATTTTGAGCACAATTCCCCTACCTAATCTAATTATATTAAACGAGCAATGCTTGTATATATACAGGGTGATTCACGGTCGATGGTACCTTAGACGTTTAAGGAAAACTATTCGTAGGATCGTTCTGAAAATTGTATTATGTAGATTATACCTAGAGATCTATCGACTGAAAATATTTTCAGAATTGCGACGTTGCCACTTATATCAAACAAGATTAACAACTTTGATTTTTCAAATGAGACACCCTATATATTATCAATTTATTAAATTCTCTATCGCCTTCTCGTTAGTTTTTCATAAGATTCCCATACCTATCTTTAACAGTTTCCAGTTAATTAATTAATTTTCTTTTGTTTTGTTCAAAACAGAGCCTCAATCAATAGCCCATTACCCTGAATTTTAGAATTTTGAAACAATGAAATTCCAGTAATAGCTTTAGAAAAACTTCTTTCTTAGTTATTATTAAAGATTTTCTTTTTATGTTATACAGGGTCGCTCAAAATTCTTGGTCTTTCCTTCAGACCCAAAAATGCGTTTTTTCATAAAGAACACTCTATATTTTATTATTTTACAGAAAGAGAATCAAAATACCTTTGAAATGATATATCATGTTCCTATACCTAAATGGTCAGGTTTTCAAAATATAAGCAACTAGCTATTAAGGTGAATTATTTCTAACATTTTTATAGTAGTTATTTGCTGGTTACCATGGTGATAAAATACAATTATTATTTGAGGAATTCCTTAAAATAATTTACCTGAAACGCAAAGATTTGAAGAAAAGAGTGTATTGAACACCAGTACAAAGTACGCCATGGCGTAATTAAATGCATTGATGAGATAGATGCACATAAAATAAGAAAAGCTATTTTATTGGTGGAGAAACGTATTCTTTATTGTTTGGAAAGCAACAGTTGTCATTTTAAGAATGTATTATAAATGTTTAATTATTTATATTTCTTCACTAATTATTATTATTAAAACCTCTGTCCTTATCACTTGGTTATTGATTAATTATTAGATATTATACTGTTTTATAAAGTCTTGTGTAACTAATCTAACAAAAAATCACAAAATACATATGTTTATCGTTGGATTGGATCCATTTTCTCAATATCAGTCAATACATAGTTATTGCTAATTTTATCTTGAAATTGAGTTCAGGTTATGATGAATCTACTTACTCATTATTGTTTTGCCAAGACTGAGTATGATATCTATAAAAGTTTATTATTATTCTTAAATAAATTTACAGAGCACGGTAAACGAATCTGCAGTCTACTTTGTTGAGATTTACAAATGCAGCAGAATCAACGTAAAACCAACAGAAAATAAAATTAGCGAAACTGCAAAATGTGTGTAAAACTGTTATCAACTATAATTCTATTCTGTTAGTATCAACAACATTCAACTTAAACAAAAACAACTTTTTCATGTCAATATATATCAGTACACAGTATGATTCTTTAGTTTAATTCTATAAACGTTATCCTGATATTTTTTATTACTCTGTTCAATTTGATCAGTGAACGGTCCGTACACAGGTCGTATTCCAACATACTTGTCATCCCAAAGATGAGTAACGAAACTGTTTCGTAAATCAACATTTTGAATTAGCTTCTAGGAATCAGAAAATTACGATTTCGATGAAAATTAATATGTATGGGTTTTAGAGTGTATTGAATCGATTGATTCGATCACATTCCCAAAAAATCGTTCTGTCAGTAATATTCTTATTTTAAGGCTTTTTCAGATTGTACTTAATAACTCAGTATAAGCCTAATATCATTATAAGGCATAAGTAGCTGAATGGTAAAGTTTTCGGATACTAATCTGAAGTTCCTCGGTTCGTATCCTGATCAAATATGTTTTTTTTTCAACAAAACTAAAAAAAAACTAATCTAATTATTATATATATATATATATATATATATATATATATATAGATCAAATATGTTTTTTTTTCAACAAAACTAAAAAAAAACTAATCTAATTATTATATATATATATATATATATATATATATATATATATATATATATATATATATTTATATATATATATATATATATATAATAATTAGATTAGTTTTTTTTTAGTTTTGTTGAAAAAAAAACATATTTGATCAGGATACGAACCGAGGAACTTCAGATTAGTATCCGAAAACTTTACCATTCAGCTACTTATGCCTTATAATGATATTAGGCTTATACTGAGTTATTAAGTACAATCTGAAAAAGCCTTAAAATAAGAATATTACTGACAGAACGATTTTTTGGGAATGTGATCGAATCAATCGATTCAATACACTCTAAAACCCATACATATTAATTTTCATCGAAATCGTAATTTTCTGATTCCTAGAAGCTAATTCAAAATGTTGATTTACGAAACAGTTTCGTTACTCATCTTTGGGATGACAAGTATGTTGGAATACGACCTGTGTACGGACCGTTCACTGATCAAATTGAACAGAGTAATAAAAAATATCAGGATAACGTTTATAGAATTAAACTAAAGAATCATACTGTGTACTGATATATATTGACATGAAAAAGTTGTTTTTGTTTAAGTTGAATGTTGTTGATACTAACAGAATAGAATTATAGTTGATAACAGTTTTACACACATTTTGCAGTTTCGCTAATTTTATTTTCTGTTGGTTTTACGTTGATTCTGCTGCATTTGTAAATCTCAACAAAGTAGACTGCAGATTCGTTTACCGTGCTCTGTAAATTTATTTAAGAATAATAATAAACTTTTATAGATATCATACTCAGTCTTGGCAAAACAATAATGAGTAAGTAGATTCATCATAACCTGAACTCAATTTCAAGATAAAATTAGCAATAACTATGTATTGACTGATATTGAGAAAATGGATCCAATCCAACGATAAACATATGTATTTTGTGATTTTTTGTTAGATTAGTTACACAAGACTTTATAAAACAGTATAATATCTAATAATTAATCAATAACCAAGTGATAAGGACAGAGGTTTTAATAATAATAATTAGTGAAGAAATATAAATAATTAAACATTTATAATACATTCTTAAAATGACAACTGTTGCTTTCCAAACAATAAAGAATACGTTTCTCCACCAATAAAATAGCTTTTCTTATTTTATGTGCATCTATCTCATCAATGCATTTAATTACGCCATGGCGTACTTTGTACTGGTGTTCAATACACTCTTTTCTTCAAATCTTTGCGTTTCAGGTAAATTATTTTAAGGAATTCCTCAAATAATAATTGTATTTTATCACCATGGTAACCAGCAAATAACTACTATAAAAATGTTAGAAATAATTCACCTTAATAGCTAGTTGCTTATATTTTGAAAACCTGACCATTTAGGTATAGGAACATGATATATCATTTCAAAGGTATTTTGATTCTCTTTCTGTAAAATAATAAAATATAGAGTGTTCTTTATGAAAAAACGCATTTTTGGGTCTGAAGGAAAGACCAAGAATTTTGAGCGACCCTGTATAACATAAAAAGAAAATCTTTAATAATAACTAAGAAAGAAGTTTTTCTAAAGCTATTACTGGAATTTCATTGTTTCAAAATTCTAAAATTCAGGGTAATGGGCTATTGATTGAGGCTCTGTTTTGAACAAAACAAAAGAAAATTAATTAATTAACTGGAAACTGTTAAAGATAGGTATGGGAATCTTATGAAAAACTAACGAGAAGGCGATAGAGAATTTAATAAATTGATAATATATAGGGTGTCTCATTTGAAAAATCAAAGTTGTTAATCTTGTTTGATATAAGTGGCAACGTCGCAATTCTGAAAATATTTTCAGTCGATAGATCTCTAGGTATAATCTACATAATACAATTTTCAGAACGATCCTACGAATAGTTTTCCTTAAACGTCTAAGGTACCATCGACCGTGAATCACCCTGTATATATACAAGCATTGCTCGTTTAATATAATTAGATTAGGTAGGGGAATTGTGCTCAAAATGACAGTCAGGTAAAATGACTTAGTGCTGATTGTTTAAATTTAGAGCTCTATTCTCTACCATTCGCTGGGTCTGTTGGTGTTTTCTAGATGGAAACACACGACACGTTTTGATGACCGAATGTCGAAGTTCTGATACCTCATTGGTGCGTTTGAAAGTTCGGCAGGTTTCGATTGGTTTCGCTAAACACAACGCTAGTTGCGTTTTGTATCTCGAAATCACCATATGGACCAACCGAACAAGCTTTCATAGTCTGTGAAACTCCGGTTCACCTAACTTTATCGGTACGCTGCGGAATAGGTTATGTGGTTACCACTTCTTGCGCAAGTATTAATATCATGTCTTGGGCAGTGCATTACATATACAAATAAGGTAAGTACCAAAGTGATTTCATTTTTGTGACACCTCCGAACGATTAGGTGAATAAAGAGTCATGTTAATAGTTGTGTAAACGTTATATTTACGAGTATATTACAGAGGTTATTTGCAAGTAGCAATTTAGGTAAAATGACATAAATCACGCTCCGCTATAATGACACAGTATGTCATTTTACCCTAATGGTTATTTTCTTTAGCAATTTTAAATTTGCAAACTGCTGATTCATTTTGGTCTATTGTAGATGGTCGGTAAATATGTTAGAACTACAAACAGGCAAGCCTGGGGCGAAAAAGACATGGAAATGGCAATCGCTCAAGTTAAAGAAGGTAAAATGGGATGGCTTGCTGCATCAAAACGGTTTAATGTCCCTCAAGCTACTTTACGCCGTCGAGCTCAAGATAAAAATACGAAATGTAGCTGCGCGTCGAATTCCGAGGAGGTCGAAACGCTTAAGCATCAAAATCCGAGGACACCGAAATCCGAGGTGACCGAAACATATCCCCACTCAAATCGACTGCGCTGACATACGAGTACCTTACGTAGAGAGTAGAAATATACAGAAGAAGCTGCTGTTATGTCTGTGGTTTAGTGCACTATGGGCCGATGTCAAAAAACTACTATTTTAAGGAGAGGACCAAAAATAATTTGTGTATGCATTATTGTCAATAAGCATGAAGATTCTTCTTTTTTTCTTCAAATGTATTAACTTCCCAGGGGAAGTTAATGTAATGGGGCCGATTTCGTGAATCCCCAACTTTTGCATATTTTCACGTTTCAAAATCATCAGAATGTAAATTCAACTTTTTTATTGAGATGTCTGTGTGTATGTTTGTACGTATGTACGTTCGGAATTTTTCGTCTCCATTATCTCGAGAACCAATGACGATATTAATATGGGGGTGGGCTCATTCGACGCGTAATTAAGTATTTATGAACTGAAAAAGTGTCCAGCCGAGTGACGTTAGTTGATTTTTAACATCAATCAAAAACTAAGAAAATTCCGATAGCCAGTAGCTAGCGGAATGCTAGATATAGGTCCTTACCATCAAATATTTAATTGTGCGGCGATAGCCTAGTGGCCAGAGCATCGTACAAATAATCAAGCCTTATGGTGGAGAGACGGGTACAAATCCGCGCAGGCCAGATTTTTTTTCTTCGCTTATTTGCTAATCAGTATAATAGTTTTATATAAAATGTTGGAAATCAAGATCCTTAATCACAACTAACAACTACTGAAAGTTATATCAAGTTATTATATTTCAACACTTTTTTTCTCGTATTTTATTACACTGTGTGCATATTAATTTAATTAATTTATTATACATAATTATTGAGAATGTTGATTGTAAAATGAATTGTTTAAGTATACTAACAAACAACAAGCTCTTACAAAATATTTTTATTGAGATTCCATTTTTTTGTAATTTGCGTTGTGATGCCCTATCCACAGCCTTTTGTGATTGGAAACAACTTCATATTGGTGGGCGTGGTTTCCTCTCTAGCCTCTAAGAGGGTATGGTATGCATATGTTAAATGGCCCTGTTGGAGCGGGAATAAGTTTCGGTCAGCTCGGAATTCGGTGTCCTCGGAATTCGGTGTGCAAGGATTTCGATATCCTCGGAATTCGACCCGCAGCTACGTACTCATAAAAATAATCTAGCCAAAGATACAGAGAAAAGGCTTGGCAGGTACAACAATACGTTCACGTCAGACCAAGAAAACGAAATGGAATGGTACGTTTTAATGTTATAAACGCAATTATTTGGACTAACCACAGATCTTCGCTCACTAGCATTTCAATATGCAGAAGCTAATAATATAGATTTGACAGATTAACCCGAAAAGCTGGCTGGGACTGGCTAAAGGGATTTAGAATGAGGCATCTAATAATTTCTTTGCGTGTTCCGGAAGCGACTTCGGCAGCAAGGGCTCAAGCCTTTAATAAGCCCCAAGTCGAACGTTTTTTAAACTAAGTGAGACTACTGAAATCCATGAATTTACCCCAGATCGTATATTGAACGTTGTCGGGGTTATCAAAGGTTCAAGCTCTTCAGAAAGTCTTCGCAACAAAAGGTAGAAAGCAAGTAGGAGCTATAACTAGCGCTGAACGTGGCACCCACACTACGGTGGTATGCTGTATGAACCCACTTGGATTTTTGGTACCTCCTGCTCTCATATTTACCCGCAAGAGATTTAAACAAGAATTAATCAACGAGGCTCCTTCTGGAACGTATGGTTTATGTCAAGATTCTGGGTGGATGACAGGACCTCTTTTTCTTAGTTGGCTGAAACACTTTTTAAAATACACACATGCAACAACTGAGAATAAAGTATTACTAATAGCAGATGGACACAGCAGTCACAAACACTACGAAGCCCTTCTATACGCAAAACATAACGAGTTTTTATACTTTGCACCCCACCCCATTGTACCCACAGGATTCAGCCACACGATGTTGCATTTTATGGTCCGCTAAATACTTATTATAATCAGGAAATAACGACGTGGTTAAGGCAAAATCCAGGACGAACAGTCACATCTTATCAAGTCGGGAAACTATTTTCTTAGGCTTATAGAAAAGCCGCAACAGTGAATAATGCAGCCAGTGGTTTTGCCAAGATAAGGATCCATCCGTTTAATGCGGAAATCTTCCCAGATTGGATGTTTGCTCCATCTCACCCAACAGATCAACCAAATCTGGAAGAAGCAGAACAATTATCTGTGACAGTAGATGAAGCAATTGCAATAATTCCGAAAGAAGCATTGAATGAACCAGCAACATGGATGTTATTAATGCTATTCACATCTCTTTAGAAGTGATAAGAAAACGAAAAAATCAAGTAGGTGGTGTATTAAATAGCACTCCAAATATGGAAGAACTACGGACGCAAAGTGAGATAAAAAGGTAGAAAAAGATCAGAAAAAGCAATCGCACACGCGTAACTAGAAAGATTGTGATTGCCGATGATGACTTTGATGAAGACCCCTTCAAGGATTTTGGTGATGATGAAGATGATGCTGCTTGCATGTATTGCAACAAGCTATTCACGAAATCACGTCCTGGAACTATGTGGATTAAGTGTCAGTTGTGCGGAAAGTGGAGCCATAATGCTTGTGCGGTTTTATCAAACAGAGCTAAATGTTTTATCTGTGCAGTTTGTGTATAAATGTATATAGGTGAATACTAGTTATACCTACTATGTCATTTTAACAAAATGCTATGTCATTATAGCAAAATGTCATTTTACCGAAGTACTTGTTTAAAATGACAAATATGTAAGTTTATGTTTTGATCAAAATTAAAGTTTATTTGCTTTGATATTGTATTTTCATACTTGTTAAGAGTTGATTATATACCTAGGTACACTTTGAACAGAAAAACTACCTCACAATATCTTAAGATAAATTCTGGAGTATGACTCAAACTTTTATGTCATTTTAGGCACAATTCCCCTACATATTTTAGGTAATTTGGAAACGATAGCTCCTAGAAAACAGTTTAAATGTGCTGCTATATGTAACGCATGTAATAAAACCTTTGTTAAATATTCAAATCTAATTGGACGTAATAGTAACATTGTAATAGAATTGTTGGATTTTGATGAAGAAGTTGAATTTGATAATTGGAAAAAAGAAGAGGAAAGAGAAACCAACGAATTATTTATAAATGCTCATGGAAGTTGTAAAACTAAAACTTTCATTAATATTTTTCATTTTTCCATAATATGG
The DNA here is from genome assembly GCA_958507055.1 of Crioceris asparagi. Lineage (NCBI taxonomy): Eukaryota > Metazoa > Arthropoda > Insecta > Coleoptera > Chrysomelidae > Crioceris > Crioceris asparagi. The sequence goes on from OY293826.1 coordinate 31,704,097, forward strand.
ATTTCCATCACATATCAGCCAATACAGTTATAAATTTGTTCTAACCATACCTTGTACCCAAGTCACATGTGAACGAGTTTTTTTCTAAACTTAATATACCTAGTCAAAAATCGACTTCGGTCGTTTTTAGGCCAAGCCTTATGTCCAGTCTGCTTTTTATTAATGTTGAGAGGGATTTACTTTATGATTTGGACAAAAATTAAATAACAGATGAAATAGCTTTAACAAGTGAGTTGCTTACAAAGAAGCCGTTACTTTAGGGCTAGGGGAGTAAAATGTCGAATCATCTCAGATAAGCAGTGAACTCTATACTACGTACCTGGAACGGACCCGACAATTTACTTTACTGTCGTAAAGTGTGTCAGGGACAGCTGAAACAGAGATAACCTTATTTAAGGAAAACCTGTCTTTGGCATACTCACTTAAATGAATGACGGTTATATGCATAAATCATCTTTTAAATGAAAATTAAGTTAGTTTGGGGATTACATTTATTCAATGCGTATAATATTAGTGTAGAAATTCTTTTATACTATTCTGCTGTGTATCAGTTTCGTGTCCTTTCTCGTGTGTGGTTTAAAAAGCAGCATATTTCGTTGGTGTGAGTTGTTATTGACATTGGCGATAGTTTTAATTTGAACATAAAAAACAATGGTGATGTATTGTGTAGCGTTTGGATGCAAAAACGAGCATGATTATCGAAAAATATCTTTTCAAGGGTAAGATGATAATATTAAAATTGGTTATGTAATGAATACTTAGCGAAATTGCTATCAAGATTGAAGAGGAATTTAATTGTTACAGTTTTCCATTCAACCGACCAGATATCCTAAAGTTATGGATAAAGGCAGTTCACAGGGAGAATTGGACTCCATCCAGAAGTAGCAAACTTTGTGGGGATCATTTTCTTCCAACTGATTACATGGTCAAATAGTGTGTACCTACTAAGTATAACGTAAATGAAAGAAATATTTATTTGCACCTGTCTTGGACGAAAATAAAACAAGTTTTTCTAAGGAATTGTCTGAGGATGTTTATAATGAGGATGTTATTAGCAATGCCAATGCCTATGGACATTGATTTACCTTCCACTTCATCAAGTTGGAACGTTGATTGATTGCGGAACCCAAACTGTTTCATATAAGGATAAATCATTCCAAAGAAAACTCAAAACCCTTAAACAGAAGGTAAAGAGGAGAGATGTGAAAATTTCCAACATGAAAGAAGTAATTCATTCAATTATAAAAAGCGGACATACTACTGAGAAACTTGACGAAGTCCTAAAAAGCATTTTGAAGGTAAAAAAAGATTACATTTTTCTCTCGAAACCTACAGCATATTTTCTTTGGAACTTGTACTCCTCCTAAAAGGCAAAGATGAAGGTGTACATTCTGGACAACGCAGATATTCATCCTTGATGAAACAATTCGCCCACACACACTTTTATTCACCCAAAGCTTATAATTTTTAACGCAAACAATTTGTGCTGCCTAACGGAAGAACTATAAGAAAGTGGTTGCGTAGCCTTAACTTTCACCCAGGGATGTTGGGTGAAGTTTTCGAATTTTTGAAGAAAGAAGTGCCTGATAAACAATATTTAAAAAATTGTGCTTTAATAATGGATGCTATGTCCATAAGGAAGCAAGTTTTGTGGGATAACACTGAGGGCAGATATTTTGGTTATGTCGATAACGGTGGTCTACTTACTGGACATTGATTTTGAATTGCCAGCCACAGAGGCACTATTTTTGCAAATTGTAAGCTATACGAATAATTTCAAATGCCCAGTGGCTACTTCTTCAGAAATAAGGCAAATGCATATTTGCAAACCCAGTTGATAATGGCCTGTTTAAGGAGTTTATATGAAGTTGGTATAACTGTGAGGTCCATAACGGCAGATGGAACCACTGTCAATATTTCATTCAATAATTTGGGTTGCAATATTGAGCATGACAAACTGAAACCTTATTTTGCTCATCCAAGTGATAATTCAGTTAAAGTATATTGTATACTAGATGTTTGTCATATGTTGAAATTGGACAGGAATTGTTTTGCTGAAAAAAATCTATCTTCCAGTTCAGGCAAAATTTCTTGGGATTATATCAGAGCTCTGGACGATATTCAAACTAAAGAAAAATTAAAATTGGCAAGTTCACTGAGTTCTCATCATGTCTACTAAAAGAATAAAATTATGAATGTACGTCTTGCTGCTCAAACAATAAGTAGTGGTGTGGCATATGCGTAAAACATTTGCTCTTGGTTTTATATTAACGATGGGGAGTACATTATGTTTAGCCAATGACCTTTTTATTTTGAATGAAAATCCACTGACTTACTTTTTATCATATAAATACTCACAGGATCACTTGGAATTTTTTTTCTCTTGCATTAGATCAAGAGGTGGTTGGAATAACAATCCAAACACCCAGCAACTAAAATGGGCGTTAAGACCGTTACTCTACAAGAATTTTGTAACTTCAAGTGTCAGTGCAAATTGCTCTGATTTTGAACATTACTGCACTCCTGCGTTTGAATTTCATTCAGAGCAAAAGCAAGATATGCAGGATGCTTCAAATATTGATGATATTACCAATTTAATCAGGTGCTTAGACGAAAAAAATTTGAGTGAATTCCAAGAAAATGTATTGTTTTATATTTCTGGATATATAGTTCGTAACCTAATCAATGCCACTACATGTAACATGTAATCATTGTATTAAAATATTGCTATAAAGAGGTAGAATCTCCACTGACCATACATATACCGTCCCTCCTGAATCTTATAAATCGATCACCAATTTTGTCTCCTGAGGAGGTCTTCTTTATGCTTCAGATGTGGTGTACAAACAAATTTGTCTTTATTCAAAAAATCATAAATACAGTTATTACTCATTTTGCTGTAAATATAGATCTTTTTATACCTAGACACCCTGTCATTCTAGAATTTCTTGGTGAATAATGTCATGAAATTCAAATTATTCGTACAATAATTTCAATATATTTGAAGTGCTGAATGTATCATCATAGCAAATTATTAAATTTAGAATTTCATGGAAAAGGTGCCACAGTAAGACAAAAACTGAAGAAACTTGTTTTATTCAATAATTTTTAGAATTTATTGTATTGTATTTATGTAATTTAGCAATGTACAATCTATCGTGAAATAAAATAAAAATTACATTTCTAATTATGTTTTAATTTCATTTATCAACCCCCTAGAAAACAGTCAAAATTTTACTTGAACGAAGTTGAGAGAAAATCACATTTTTTCTTAAATACTCTTAAGAGAAAATAAAAATTTAAAATAATGCGTGGTGGTTCCATTAACCCACATAAGTTTAGAGAGAGATAGGTGTCCCTAACAGATGCGGGTTGCCTATGCATTGGATTTGCCTCACTTTTCGCCTAAGGCGGGTCCGTTCCAGGTACGTAGTAGAGTTCACTGTAGATAACTTAAGCCGCTTCTATTCAAGTATAACAACATTGTAGACTGTTAAATACACAGGATTTTAGTATTATGTTTCTAATTCCTAAAATCGGATTGCCATTATTTCTATTACACAAATAATTTTGACATAATTTAATAAAATACTGCACTTTATTTTGAACTCCGTTGTAATTATTGTCAGTTTTACAGCATGTGTTTTGTAGTGTTGTGGTATCCTGAAAATACTGTGAATTTCTTATTTTATTAAATAATAAAGTCAACAAAAGTCGAAAATCATAATATTCGTATAAAAACCTATCTGAATTTCTTCTTCATTATAAGTGCCAAAATAGCTTAAAACGCGTTTACAAGCACCTAGTTTTCAAAAATTCCCCGCACCCCGGTAGAGGGCCCATTTATAGATTTTAGCTGAGGGCCCCAAATAATCCCAGTCCGGGCCTGACGAGGAGCCCCCAACAATTAGTATTTTGTAGGAGAAATCCGTTTTCGGCTAGCAGGCGAGCATAAACATACACCTCGCATCTAGGGCTGTTACCGCTTCTCTAGATGAGTTAGTAAAATGTAAGCACCAAATTCTTGGAAATGATGATGACGTTTCAGTGATCACCTGAGACTTCCACTGGCTTGCGGAAAACGTTATATGAGGAAGAAGCAAGGCTACTGTTTATTGAAGAAATTATCGAGCGATCAAAAACAATATTCTTCCTGAGTAGGCCTTTGAAAGTGAGATGGCATGTTGTTTACTTGAATTATATGCAATGGCATTGGCCGTGTCTGCAGCAGACACCTGATAGCTACTGCTAGCTAGCAGATTAGCGGCATATTGGACAGCTAGCAACAAACTCAACCCATATTCACACGATATCAAAATTACCCTTTATAATTTGACCACCGTAATTTCGTATACGATTCCTGTATTCGTATATTGAATTGAAATCAAATATTCTGCATTTTTCTTGTTACGTTTTTAAATTTCAATTGTTAACATGACAGCTAGCTTAGTGCTAACCAAAGTTGTCCCGAAGAGTGTATCTTAGATTTCCTCTAACTTGCTAGCTAGCAGGTATCTGCTATGGACACGGCCATTTATCTAATTGAAACATTCAATATCACTTTTAGCTTCCTATCTGTGTGAAGCAAAGACACGTACATTCCTATTTTGAAAGCCTACCGGAGATTATATTTTTATCTCTTGCTATATATACATATACATATGATCAGAGATTTTTATTGGGGATGCAGCCATAAAGAAAGCCGAGGGATTCGAGATCGAACTTCTCATCGAGGCAGACGAATTTTGAGAGAAATGATCAGTGATTGAAAGAACAGGTGTGTTATTACTGATTACCTATTGTTATTTAACCTCCCTTTATCCCTTTAGTTTAACATAAAATCTAATTAAAATTTGAGATAAGGTTTAAGATATGTCTCCTGATTCGGGGGAGGACTCCCCTAAAGAAAAAAAATCCAATCATCAAGGAATTATAGACAATTCTTCGTTAGATAGTACTGATATGGAAGTTAATAATATTCTTTATAATTCTATCTTATCGTATGATGAGAATTCAAAGAATTCTCACATAGGATCTCAGATATAAGGTCTAAGATCTCAGGATAACACAAATTCCATGCAAAACGAAAAAAACTCACAGAATAATAACAACATTCGTGAAATTTTATTCTATAAAAACGAACAGGGACCATACACAGTTATTGTTGAAGCTACGGAAAAATCTGGAAACAATGTAGGAAGATTTAACAACTTGAAAATAGCAAAGCAAATCTTTGATTTAAAACTAGACTATATTATTAAAATCAATATAAAAGGATCGAATAAAGTAGGAGTGGAGTTTAAAAATAAAAATGTAGTAAATTACTTTGTACAAAATTCTGTTTTAATAGAAAAAGGATATAAAATATATATCCCTTATAATAGGGTAATTTGTTAAGGCATAATAAGAAGAGTATACCAAAATTTTTCAGAAGAAGAATTGAACAATTTGATAGGTAGCTCAGTTAAAATTATGAACATTAAAAGATGGAATAAAAGGATAATAGATAGCGGGGAAACCACAATAAGCCTACTACCACAATGTTAATTAGTTTTGAAGGTGAGATTACCTAAATATATTAACTTATGTTACATGTCCTTTAATGTAATTCCGTACATTCCTCCACTAACTCAATGTTACAATTGTTTAATTTTTGGGCATACTAAAAATCAATGCAAAGGAAGGAGGAGATGTTTCAAATGCTCGGAAAATCACGAATCGGAAGAAGAATATAATGTTTGCAATAAAATTAAATATTTACATTGTAAAAGTATGGATCATAAGTCAACAAATAGAGAATGTAGAGAATTTGAAAGACAAAAAAGAATTAGAGAAAAGTTTAGAGAAAACTTTACAGTTAATAATTACATAGAAGCAAAAAAATCATAGCTAAAACAAGAAAATTGCTAAAGAATAAAAAGAGAAGAGAATAAGATTTCGTAAATTCTGCAGCTTGATTAATAGAGAAATAAATATTTCAAACGTGTGAAACATTATAGGGAAATTCTCCATATATAGAAATCATAATCAAAACAAGAATCTACCTAACAATAAAGTTGCGGAAGGTATGGTAGCAAAATACTCAGCAAGTAGTACGACTACAACAAAGAAGGTTTCAACATATAAGCTAAAGGATGAAATTTTTAATATTATTGAATTAGAAATAGCCATGCAAACGAAGAAAAAATCGTTAACCCCTGGAATAGACGGAATATCATATTCAATGTTAGTACATCTCCCAGAAAACGCAAAAGTGGAACTTCTGAAAATTTACAATAAATTGCTTAACAGTGGAAAAATTCCAACAGCATGGAAAATATATGTAATCTTGGGATTTCTGAAACCCAATAAAAATCCAAACCTAACATCAAGTTATAGACCAATAGCCTTAGCTTCATGCGGACTAAAAATCCTAAAAAAAATGGTAAAAAATCGTTTGGAATGGTTCATAGAAAGAAAACAAATTTTGTCGAAATGGCAAATGGGATTCCGCAAAGGAAAAGGTACATTAGACTGTGTAGCTTATCTCTCAACATACATTCAAGAGGCTTTTAGATTAGGTCAATCGGTCTTAGCGGTGTTTTTGGATATTAAAGCTGCCTACGATATAAAAACATTTCTTATTTAATTAGAACTATACTAACGAATAGACTTATGTACATTAAAGATGATAATGGAAACATTCAAGGTCCAGAACTGCTTCAAGAGGATTGGCACAAGGCTCGCCAAGTCCGGTAGGTACTATTCAATATTTACTTGAGATCGTTATTCTCAAATATTCCGAATAATTAAATCCTCTTCAGAAAAAATCGATAAACTAAATAAAATTCATCACCAAGGAATGAGGCTGATAACAGGAGGTATGAAATCTACACCAATAAATGCACTTCTGGCTGAAACAGGAGAAATAGATCTAGAATACAGAAGAAAATGGCTTGCAAGCAAATTCCTAACTAAGAGAATGGACTATAGACCACCAATCTTTCATCTATTAGAATCAATTAAAAAGCTTCAGGAAAATAAACAAGGATATTGGAGAGATCGGGAGAAACCATATTTAGTGCAAGTATTAGAACATATAAAAAATTACAATAGGTTCATATATCAAAATAACATACAACCTTGCTTTAGCTATGACTATGAAATATATCAACATAATGCACAAATAATTGATCTTAATTAAAATAAAAAAGACATAACAAATAAAATAACATTTAGAAAGGAAATAGAAAAATATAATGAATATAATATCATCTATACAGAAGCCTCAAAAAGGCTAATAGAGTAGGGTTTGGAATTTACATACCGAATTACTCATTTTCATCTAGACTTTTTGACTTCATAAACATATGTGAGGCAGAGATAATAACGATACACAAAGCGACTGAGTTATGCCTTGAAAAATACTTGAATAAAAATTTAATATTCACGGATTCCAAAAGAGCCCTCACAAAAATTCAAAATAACATCTTTAACAGTAAAATAGATTACCTAACAATGGAAATCAGGAAAAACATTTATCAAGCATCGATGAGGAACATAGGCATCCTATTGGGTTGGATATCACGAAAATATAAGCGGAAATGAAATAGTAGATAAGCTAGCAAAAATTGGAACCACTCTGAATATACCCATGAATATAGAAATCAATGAAGAATCAATCCTTCCTATCATTAAAGATAAAATACGACATGAATTTAAAAGTAAATGGAAAGAAAATATAAAAATAAAAGGAAAATCTTATGCAAAACTTCACCCCGAATATCCGGACAAAATATGGTACTTTCATCTTCCATATATGGACAGAAGACACATAGCGACCATTATAAGATTAAAAACTGGACATTGACAAATAAACACCTATACAAAATTGATATCAAAGAAAGTCCTTACTGTGAATGCGGTCAAATAGAGACATCTATACTATAAAAGTCCCAATTTTTTGTCACGCATACAAATCCACACCAAATTTTGCACACGTACTCCACGGGCTCTCGGACGTGTCGTAGACGTATTTTGTTATCTAATATTATCTTATTATCTATATTTCCAATGTAACTATCTAAGCGCGTTTGTTTTGACAAGGGCGACCATTTTGATGTTTCATTGGCAGGCATCATAGAATAATAAATAGGTTAGGTTAGGTTAGGCAGGCTGGGGCAGATTGAAGAATTCTTTTAATATGCATAACATGCATTGTAAGAAAATAATCATAGATTACTCATTATACAAATACTTTTTTGTTATGTTTACGAGTACAATATACTATCCTGTAACAAAATTAACGTTCACATTCATTTCCATAAATACATTCCTTAGGGCCTTTTTGCAATTTTGAATTGATACAATTAAAATATGAGATGTATATAACAGTTTCACACTATACTCTGCATACGATTCAATTGCTCTTCATATAAAAAAGCGATACAAGATAGATAGACAGGATTTCTGGAGCCACGATGGAATTCCAGCCCCACTGAACATGGACTTAATCTTAAACCATCACAACCTGACAATAATTAAAAACATAATAAAATTTTTAGATCATAATAAAATAAAATTGTAAATATGATAAATCTAGACTATATTAAAAAAAAAAAAAATATAAAAATTCCTTCCTTTACACTAGCAACCCTGGGCTAAACCTATCCGAGGTAGTATCCTGGGGTGTGAAATGCTTCGCCGCTGCCCCGAAGCGAGAAAAGTTTGACCTGTGTTGTGAATGTTTTATACTAATCCCCTAACACACAAGAAGAAGACAATAGTTTACCAAAAAAGAAGAATAATAAGGGTTGCAATATGATGCAATATCAAACAACATTGCAATCCCCCGAATGAGCTGGCCAAATGCACCAGACAGAAGCAAGGGTCATTAACCATAAAGAAGAAGAAAGCCGAGCTTTTGTCAGGGCAAACTAAAAATCGTTTCAAATTATTTTAACCACACAATAAATAATTAAACTTTTTACATTTGTGAATATGCAGTCTGTTCCTAAATACAAAACATTACCCTGACCAGTATTAAATTATGTCATCAGTCAATGTCATATTCCTTATTAAGTCCATATATCTGTCAAGTTTCAAGGGCCATTTTAACCCTGGCCAGGCTAATGTTTTGAATTTTGGAACAGCCGGTTAAATTGAATTAACCACAAACAGGAAAGATTTCATAACCATCTATGAGAAATGTCATTAGTTATTTATAAATGTCATGTTAACAGCGTATCTAGAGTTGAAAGTGTCTAGATTCAAGTTTTTAGAAAAGATCTTGTATGAATGATTGTGTTTGTAACTTATTTGAACTATTCATACATTAAAATTAAAGATATTGAGGCAGCAGATACAGGTTCAGTGAAAAGAAAAAAGTTGTTAATTAAGAAACACATCATTTTTCTCCATTATCCGTTTGAACCCATACTTGAGCTAATGCCTGCCAGATCACACTTGACTGTAAGTAAATGTGATTTTATTGTCATTTTTTCATATATATATTTCCGAACAAAATCCATACCATATTTCAAGTCTATATATATAAATAAATTCCTCATCTTTTATATATTTATAATTTTGAAGTATTTATCCAGCAATTTATTCATTTCTTTCGGGTATCGAAGCGGTGAATTCTTATTGTTTTCAGTTGTGTTTTGAGTTTATGAGAAATATGGAAGACGAGAGTAGTCAAAGTAAACGCCGCCGTTTTTCGAACTTTTCGTTAGGTTGCCACACAAGACTTGTATGATTTTATCAGAAATATCATTCAAAATTCCCTGAAATACTGAATATGTGAACATTCTTTAAAATATATAAATATTTTAAACACTTCAACACATTTCATTGAAAAGTACCCCGCTTATTATAACGTGAATGATACGCTACTGAATTTTCGGCTGAGCTGAATGGTGGTGCAATGTCTCTTTCTACCTTACGACAACTTTTATCTATTATTCTTTTCAAAGTGTCAACCTTGTCATGTGAATCTTACAAACAGAATCCTGTTATTATTTTTGACCGACTTCATAAAAGGAGAAGGTATACAATTCGGTTGTGTTTGCTTTTTTTAATAAATATTGATGTTACTGAATACATTTTATTAGCAGAAGGATACATTAGCAAATACAACCTGTAAACTGTAACTCTGTGATGTATTATGCCTATTATTCAATAAAATAGTAAATAACCAAATATCTATCATCATAAACCGGCAACTATGTTTTCGTTTTTTGCGCTGGTTTCAACACTGCCTACAATTTACGAACTCAAGTATAGCATAACGTCGTCGTTGTCTGCCTGATATATAATGCGATATACTGCAAGCGTTTTATGTTCTAGTTACTCATGTATCGAAATATGCTTCAAAATGGTTTAGAAAGATGCATTGGTTTTTGCCTTAAATTCCGTATACGATGTACTTCTATGTGGTATCTTTGACCGAACCAAGGCTAGATTTTGATGGCATCTAGTGTCAAAATGTTAAATTAGAGAATACATCTCTTTACCGCCTTCAAATGGCTCCTGAGGGAATGATTCTCTGCACTTTAATGGCAATGACGGTATTTAACTGTGCATGCCTACGGATGAAAGTTCTATCAAAAGACTTCCTTCATTAATGCAAAAAATGAGGATTGATTAAGCGGCATTGTTTTGATTGCAGTAAGAAAATTATCTAAAGCCACATTGCATTGCCTAGTTTTAATACTAAGATCCCCATTTGGAAGTAAGTAATTGTTTTTCGAATTTTGGTAACTTAAATCAAACATTCTGAAAAAATAATCTCTGTGAACAATGAACATAATATATATCTACGATCAATATATTTGTGTAACATTTCTCGAGTTTTTGTAAATATTGCAGTTTTTTACAGAATATTACGAAAATCGGAATTCTGCACCCAACGAGTGCTTACTATCGACTGAATGAGTTCTATATCAATCGAATTCGAATCGAAAACAATTGGCATCTGGTGTCTATACGATGGTGGGCCGAATAGAAACTAACTAGAATCGATAATTCAGAAACAAAGACAATTAATTTTACAGAACACGTCTTAAACATGTCTAGTCGAAAAAATAATTGAAACAACTTAGAGTCGTGTTTTGGGAGTAAGCCTCTTGATCAGATTACAGGGGTGTATTTTGTATTGTCATCACGTAAAGCACATGTTTATTTACAGATGATATCGATTATTAGATATTTAGCAGTGATGTCCTTTTACTTTTCAACATTGTTCATTTCTATGAATTACTTTTTATTTCAATAACATTACGTTGATAGAACTGTACAAAATATATTTTCAGCTAAATTTACTTAAAATCAATAGAAAAACTACAAGGAAGTTATTACACATAACAGTCGTGATGAAATATTATCTAATCAAGACGCATAATAAAATACTTTCCGAATAACAGTAGAAAATTATCGTACTACTGTTTATTTAGTTATTATGCTCAATACTTATTTTTTCCATTTGCAACACAGCCTATTAATATAGATTATAAAATTATTATGCAGAAATATTCAGGCTAAAATTCAACATGTCATGAAAAATAATATATTATGAACATCACGAATAATACAGAAAAAATATATAGGTACTATAAATAAAAAATAAAGAAAAAATAAAACTTACGCTAAGCTGGGTACAAATACGGTAGCTCCTTGTTGGATCAAATAAGCACCATATATTAAAATGATTCATTATGTTCGTTTCATGTCTGCAACGAGATAAACTCTTGTCATCACATAGCTCTATAAGGACCTTGCATCTTCAAATATTGAATAACTAGTGACGGTCCACCAGCAACAATCTCCGCAGGTATTTGAGACAATGGACAATTCTCAATACTCATAATTTGTAGGTTTGAACACAACGCCAATTCGAAAGGCAGATTATGAAGAGTGGGGTTGTCATTAATATAGAGGGATTCAAGATTTTCAAGTGTACCGATCTCTTCTGGGAGAAAGGCAAGGTTATTCTCGCCAACGCTAAGGAAGATCAAGTTGGTCAGGTGACCGATGGCACGTGGTAAAGAGGTAAGCTGATTAGACTGAACGATGAGCCTTTGTAAGTCTTTCAAGTAACCCACCTCATTTGGCAATTGTTCAAGTCGATTCTCCTCTAAATCAAGAACTCGCAGTTTACGTAAACTACCAATGCTCGCTGGAATTCTGCGAAGAAGGTTGTTGGAAAGTACCAGAACCTGGAAATATTCTAAATCAGATAAAATGTACAGATCAATTTGATAAGAAATAACAGAAACTTTCAATCTGTATCTATTTAAGTGAAATATGTAATAAAATATGTTGTCAAACCTAACCTCATCCTCCTTATAATTTAGACACCTGTTTTGGTGTAGTTAGTTTCAAAATCTAACTTGAACGGGATTTTTTGAATAAGTAATAGTTGAAAGATCAAATAAGAGTTGACGTTATTAAAAAAGGTAGTTTGGTATAAAAATACAGAAATGATATTTATTAATTCTGATAATTATTTAATTAAGCTTTTAATATTCAAATATTTTCAGTGTAAGTGGATTTTGTTGGAATACTCCAGAAACAGAACTGACTGATAAAAGGGATATGAAATTATTTCCAGGACAATCCATAATAGCTAACAGAAGTACCTACATAATAGTTAATGCGTGTGTTCCTGGATTCGATCCAGTGTAGTGACCAATATACAGTGTGGCATCATGTTCTACATGCAGCGTTTTTCATTAGGGATGGACAGGTAGCAAGTATATCTCAGAAAGGAAATCTACCGCAAATTGACCTGTCAAAGTAGAGAAGCTTTGTATGTACTGTACAGTGTACAGCATACGTCCTTATCTAAGATTTTTGGCGACAGAAAACTCAAATGAAATCTAGAAGAGGTTGTTTTGTAAGCTGTGCTGTTGATTCACATAATATAGAGTCTACTTGGAAGAAATCAATGATGAGGTTAGCTCAGTGAATGTTATATTCGATCAAATATCTTTGTTCCATATGATGACCAAGACAAGAAGTGAAAAGGGAGTTTATTTTGAAAATAACAAACAAGGATTGTTATAAAACGAATCAGATTTCGAACAAGATACTCAGGAACAAATTATTGACATAAGAGAAATTCCTGAAAAAAAATATATTTTTGAAGAACTAAATATTGTAACAGAGGATTTACAATAAAATAGTTTGTTGGAAGAACATGTTTCAAATATTAATGTGGATGAAGAAGATATTCATTCAGAACATATTTATCAGTCAAGAGAGTTAAGAGACCGAAGAAAAATTAAATTGCCAAAGAAACTACAAGACTATGGTGATTGAATATGAGAATGAACTGATTTGTACTACAAATGAGTTATCCGACAGTCATCAAGTTATGATGAAATATTAAAATTACCCAAAAATAAAAGACGAAAATGGTTGGAAGCCATGAATAATGAAATTAAAGCCTTAAATAAAAATAACACATGGAATGAAATTGAAAAATCAAAGGATGCCAAAGTTGTGAGCGTTCAGTGGGTCTTCAAAGAAAAAAGTGACTGAGATAAGTCTATCTATAAAGCCCGTCTCGTAGCTAGAAGTTTTCAACAAGATGAAAATGTCACTTTTCAAGACATATGCATCCGTGGCTATATCGCAAACAATATTGTCTGCTACATCAATTGAAAAGAATTTGAATATACATCAGATGGATGCGGTTTGTGTTTTCTTGAATGGAGACATCAACGAAACTGTGAACATAGAAAAACAAAGCAGATTTCAAACAAATTCAAATACAGTATTGAAACTTAAACAGTCACTGTATGGTTTGAAAAAATCACCAAAGTACTGGAATATCAAGCTGAATAAATTTCTGATTAACCAAGGCTTCAAGAGATCAGAAAGTGATTTATGTATTTACGTGAAATGTGACAACTTTACAGGGTGTTTCATAAAGAATGGTCGTATTCATAACGACATATTCTATAATGTTTGGGATTTGGCACCGTTGGCGTAGATACAACAATATAAAAACAGAGAAATACCACAACACACCAACAAATTTATTATTGTCACCCGGCAATTGTTTCGCCTACAAAGTTGGCATCTTCAGGGGTAAACCTGTTACTTCTTGATTTTCGGCATTAAGATTGTACTGGAGACTGGAGGGAGGTTTCATTAGTGTCTTTTTATGATTTGTATTCCAAATTAAATTTTAATGAGAAAAATCATCAAAATTCAGTATTGCTTAGATCTCAATAATACGTTAAATCGAAAATAAGATTCTTTATATCTGCTTTTATACGAATAATACACACCTACTTTGTACTATACAAGGCAATCCTGAAGATGAACATTTGCATTTGAGACAGTGACAATGTCATTATCAGTACCTAACATAACTATCAATTATATTTTAATTGGTGATAATATTATTTGATTTTATGAAATATATTAGTGTAATATTATTACCAATGTTATGTAAGGTTGTCTCTGTCAAAAGTTAAACATATAGAAATATATTCCAAAGCATTAAATAATTTATTATAGATTATAGGCCATTCAACTGGCTGTTCCGAAATACAAACCATTAGCCTGGCCAGGGTTAAAATGGCCGTCGAAAATTGACAGATATATGGACTCAATATAGGAATATGACATTGACTGATGACATAATTTAGGCCTGGCCAGGCTAATGGTTTGTATTTAGGAACAGGCTGCAAGTATCTTACGCGCGGAGACGTAGCGCCATCTCGTGATTTTTGAAATTATGTTTCACTAAAATCACATGAAAAATTAAATGATATAAATAAATATCAATTTCAATGCACAGTATCGCTACCCTACAAAACAAAAAAGAAAGCAACAAAATCGGTCTATGCTTTCCCGAAATATTCCTTGCACAGATCGACAGGCAGGCAGACCAATGGCTCAAAATATATTTTTCGGAAACTAAAACGTAAACATATCTGTTGAAAAACGGAAACCGAAAATTTGACATGATGACAATACTTTCCTTACATAGCTACTTGGAGTAGGGTAGGGTCAAGATATTTTTTCTTGCCTGTCAGCAATATTTTAAATATTTATGAAACTTCATAGTTTTAGTGAAGTTCCCTCATTTTAATCGCCCATAATATATATTACTATTTCAGATCAAAGTAATTGATTTTTTTGTAGTGAACTATTATTATAGTAAGGAACTCACCTCTAAACTCTGGAAGCAATGAATATCATCTGGTAATTTCGTCAACTGATTTGTTCCTAGATTGAGTTCCACCATATTGGTCCAGGTACCAACGTCTAATGGCAAAGACGTCAACTGATTCTCCTTCATATTTAGTTTCGTTAAATGTTTTGCACGCGAAAAAATACCATAGGGAATCTTATCTATTTGGTTATGTTCCAAATTTAGTGAGTCTACATTAGTAAACTGAGACGGTCCACCAGATGGAAAAGCAGTGAAATTATTTCTCGATAGTGTTATACTTGTGAGTTCGCTAAGACTTGATAATAAGCCTTCTGGTAACTGGGAAATGGCATTTCCTTCTACATTGAACTCATCCATAAGCTTACAGTTACTTAATGAAGACGGTATTTGAGACAATCTGTTATACCTCAAGCCCAATCTAGCCAACTGATGAAGTTGTCCAATTGAAAAGGGTATGTCCAATAATTCATTATGTTGCAAATCGAGAGTCGATAGATTGACACAGTTTCCGATTTCTTCAGGTAAATGCTCTAAATGATTATGTGATACATCAAATGTCAGCAAGTTCACTAGGTATCCAATGCCTGGCGGTAATTCCTTAATTTTATTCTCTCTTAGGCTGAGCATAGTCAGAGATGTCAAGAATCTAATTTCATCTCCTACATACCTAATTCTATTGAATCTCAGAAAGAGTGTCGTTAAAGATGTTAATTTGTAGACAACATCCGGTATATCATTCAGTTTGTTATGTCTTAGATCTAATACTTTCACAGAGTGTAAGTTTTCCAAAGAATCAGGTAAACTTGTAAGAGAGTTTTCACTCAAAGCTAACGTCTGCAAACTAGTAAGGCAACCTATTTCCGCAGGTAAACACACTAACTTATTACCATACAAATAAAGTTCTGATAGATGGTGTAGGTCTCTAACTGTAGGAGGAAGTAATGTTATATTACACTTACTCAAGTCAAGTCTCTTGAGACCTTCATCTCTACATCTTAGAAATTCTTTTGATACATCGAGATCAGCTTGGATCGGTTGCTTATTTTTTTTGGCGGTAGGTTTCAGTTTCTTGGATTCCGGATGTTTCACAGTAACTACCTTGGGTCTAGCTACATCACTAACTAGCGAACCGGAAGAAAATTTTTTTTGCTTTGCATGTTCCAATGATCCAGAAGATTCAGCTTCAGGCATATCTGAATTTTCTAACACAAAAGCGGTATTCGTTTGGTTCATTTTTCCAAGATAGAGACTAATCCATTTTGGCCATGTCTAAAATGCAACAGTATCAGTTGCTGAAATGACTGCATCCAGTTATAATGTTGTTATCTTCTAAAATCGAAAATACGTTTTTCTTGTTATTTACCTATAAGTAAAGTTAACAATCAACAAATGTATATATGTGGTCAAAAAGACAAATACCTAACATGGGACCCACCTCTCAATCAACATAATACTGAAAGCTCTCACGAATGAATACAATACTTTTGACTTTTGCTGATGCGACAAACCAAATTCACAACACAATTTACAAAAAACAGGGAGTAGTCTACTATTTATTTCATAGAAACATGCAACCAGAGAATATATACCTACATGCAACTCCTTACTTGTAATAATATAGCTATTTTTGTAGGTAGTAGGTACAGATACCCCACAGTCCATAGTCATACCACAACATAAGACAGAGAATATATGGACTAAGACAAGAAAAATACATAGTACTCTAACATAGTTATAGCAGTTGCTGAGTGCTGACATCTCATCTCAAATCATAAATGTCAGATTTTCGAGTTTCTCAGATACGCCGGTTTTATTTAGTACAGCAAGTCTCATATTTTCAAAGTAACTAGATTGTAGATTGATAAAATTTAGAAAAAAATATTTATATCTAGAACATATTCTATGATCAAAGGCGCTTTGTTAAGTTTATTTATAATTCTATGGAAATCTAATAGCAGCTCCATCTCCGAGTACTCAACCAAAGCTTTATTTCTGGCTGTGACAGACAATTCTTAGGTCACTAGCGCTAGGGTATTTTAATTTTCCAGTGTGAGCGGGAGTGGTAGTGGTATTGGTGAGTGTGCTGCGTTAGCGAGAGAAGTGCTTGTGATGATCGTTGTAAAATCTATTGGACTTGTATTTTGTTCTAAATCATCCATAAAGTGATTCAAAAATATATTTTCAATGAATGCTAGATGTGGAATATGAGTGTTCATTTGTTCCTCTAGACATGTTCCGGTGTATACCCATATTTAAGGGCTGTAACAGACAAGTCGACTATGTTGATAAGAGACACAGCTCTTTAATAAATGTTCCTGAAGATATTTTAAGGTATTCAAGAAGCTTGGAGGAGCTTTTACTAGACGCTAATAGAATACAAGTTCTTCCTAAGGTAATGCGGCTTCAAAATGCTCATATTACATGTAACAATTATCGAATAAATTTTTTCAGAACTTTTTTCGACTACACCGTTTGAGAAAACTCGGGTTAAGTGACAATGAAATCAACAATCTTCCTTCAGATATACAAAATTTTGAACATCTCGTCGAATTGGACGTCTCGAGAAATGGTAAGCATAATGTACTTAGTTTTTAAAATGTAAAATTACCCTGTGGGGTAGGGTTTTAAAACAAGTTCTAAATTGGCGACAATGCATTTCACTCTCATCAGTACCGTAATTTTATTGAGAAATGAATTAATTATCATACCAGGTAGCTACCGATGAATTTCAATTATCTTTCTCGCTCTTGATTAACAGTTTAACATAACTATGAGTAACACAATATATAGGTACCACTAGGTATATACCAATAATAAAGTTTTAATAATGTTTAGGTAGATACATTACTAAATTATTAAATGTATTTTACCCTTGATTTTACCATTCAAGTTGGCTTATCTAGGTATGTGTGAAAATTTGCTGCTACTGAACATGAACTACGTCAGCGGTTCCGGTTTTGTAATGTTATTGTTATAAAAATAAATGAGATGATTAGGTATTGAATCTAAGTTTGAATGCTTGAAAATTGAAATTACACTAGGCGTCTTATTTTGAATTTATCTCTAAATGCATGAGCAATATATTGATGTAAAAGATAATCTCGGCCTGATGGTTATGTGCTGTGTTTATATGATATTTATTATCACGTCATAATCAATGTAAATAAAGTCAACAGATTGGAATGTGAAACGCCTACATTCTTATTAGTGGCATAGCATTGACGTTCGTTTCTAAAGGTTCGTTTACCTAATCGGCTCTCTTGCTGAACAAAAAAGTTTAATATTTTAGAAGTTTAAGCCTAAATATATTTCTAGGTAAATATCAGTATTAGTAGCAACTAATATGATAACTTTGACTCCGGCTAGGATTTACTTTCAAAATTAATTTCCTAACCAAGAGCTTTGAGTTTTACAATATTTTATTTATACTATAAGTAGGTACAAGAACCTAGGTACCTATTCTTCTCGACGAAAGTCTATATCTATGCATAATAGTTACACAGGATTTGGAGTTGTTCTATGTTCTATTAGAGTTACTAAGGTGTTTAACCCGAGGTTTAACCTTAGTTAATTGTATATCTTTAGCTATAAGGTGTTGCGATCGGTAAATATAGTCGTTGTCGTTAACATAGCTAGCTTATAAATTCCGAAATTGATATGAATTTGAAACATGAAACATACCAAAACTTAACTGTATTGCCAATTGCTATTGTGGACGAGGGTCCCAACCATTAAATATGAAAGTATCACCAATCGATTTATCGACTCCAAAAAACCCCTCGGCAAATTGTTGCGAAATCTGCCTGGCCATTCTTGAAAAAGCTTGTGGGCCTTGAGGGTTACACCCTCGCGTTTTTTCTTTAGGAAATCCACCTATAAAGATTACCTTGGAAATTAAAACCTTATCTAAATACCAAATTTGATCAAAATCTTACCGTATCCGAAATTAATTTATATACAAGAATTGCTCGTATTAATATATTAAGATTAGATAATTTTGCTATGATATTTCGAAATCGAAGAAAAATACTTTTGTACCTACCGATATCCATAGACAACTTACTTAACAATGTCAGGAAACATAGCATTATTTTTACCTAGAATAGAGTGTCCCCGAAATAATGGATTAGCTTGAAATGGCTTGTAACTGCACCTATGTCTATATCATTCTAAGAAAAATCCTCAAAAATATATCCCGAGATAAGATTTTTTTTAATATGTACCTGATTTTAATTTTGAACATTAATGGCAGTTTTTCACTTATTACATTAATAATTATACCATTTTGAAATCTGTTGAAATCTGCTTTAAACACTTATTTTTAAAACTGGTCACTTAGGTTCCCATTTTGTTTTTCAACCAAAGATACGTGAATTTTGTCAACAAAAATACTTTTTGCAAATAATAATAGATAACAGTGAAAGTGCTAGTAACTTCTCGTACTGTTTACAGGTTATCTATATGTTACAGGTGACATATGATAAGGACAAAAAACCTGCTAAATAAAATCACGTCTGATCGTGGTGTACAAGAACTTAAAATAAGGAAAAAATCAATCTCGGGTGTGACTTCTCCGAAAATCGAAAATCTGGGATGTCAGAATTAAAGATAAGACAATATTCGGAAACGTTTAAATTGAACATTTTTTCGAGAGGTACGGTTTTCGTACATTTATGTTGGAGCTGCGATAAATGATATGAGCGACGATAAGAGCGATGAGAGCTGCGTAAATTTAACTTAGTTGATATCCGTTTATATTAGAGCTTCGACAATTGCGTCGACCTGTGGTTACAAATTCCAATATATTTTTGTTAAAATGAGTGATTCTGACGAAGAAATACTTCTGTCTTCAAGTGCTGTCAAATATTATATTGTTAAAAGTTCAGTTAGAAAACGTAAGTTCGCTGCACATCCTATAAACACTCAGAGACGTGCCTGGAGAATTCATCTTTATAGACAATTGGGGCAACATCCTGAAAAGTTTATGAAGTAGGTATATAAAAATTAAGATACAAAGCTTTCATTATATATTGGAGCACATCTCTTTACATGTTTGATCCCACAATGCTAGTCTTATAAATATTTCGATAATTAGTACTTATGTTGATATCCATTTCGAACAAAGCGAAGAAAATACACTGAACAATTGTCGTTGCTCGGTCTCCGAGCGTGTCTGAACGCGTCGCTCTGACATAAACACCAGCATAGTAATATATGAAATCATTTTCTTCGCTACGCTAGTATCGCAGCTCCAACATAAACGCACCCTTACCAATGTTAAAATCTGAAATATGTGCATTTTCGCTATGTGGAGGGGGCAATTTCTCTCTAAAATTGACGATCTGGGAAAGCCAAATTAAAGACCAGATTATTTGTAGCAACATTTAAATAGAACATTTTTTCCATAGATTTACGGTTTTCGAGTCGAGCCGTAGTAAAGCCAGGAATATACGTATTTCCCCCGCGATTTTCTGAATAATAACAAGTACATGCAAAGAATATACGTGGGTAATAGGATACGTACTATCTTCTTTGGAATTAGTGAACATTCAACGATTTTCATGACTAATTTTACAACAGTGTAAAATATTTTTTTTTCTGTGTCGGGAAAAAGTTTGACATTTTATCCAGGGTTGGCACGAATTAATTCATATGAATTAAGTCAGTGATTTAATTCGTGAATTAATTCAAATGAGTTTTTTAAAAGAGTCATGAATTAATTAAAACTTTTTCCAATGGGGAAAAATCGCATTTAATTCAAACATTTCAAACTAGTTTGAACTGAAAAATCCGAACATCCGACAACCGTGGAGTGCCCACAACAAAATACAATGCACAGCGCGAGCGTGTCGGGTTATTATTTTAATAGTTACATTCTGTTAAAGTTTGTTAACGTGTGAGAAATGAGTGAACGAAAAAGGGATCCTATTTGGAAATATTTTGAGGAGTGCAATCAACAAAATCCAACCAACAAAAAAGCAGTGTGCAAATCATGCGGTAAAACATTGCAAGCTATGGTTAGCCGCATGCAAAAACACAAAATTAGTTGTAAAAATGATTCTGAAGAGACAAATACAATTATACAGGATATCAGTGGGAACTGAAATAGAGGAGAAAGAGAAAATGGCCTTAGCTGTTATAAAAAGAAAAATTACGAATTCTTTACAAGATGGATCTACTCATTGGATCTACTTATGACAGCAGTAGCTTCATCCGCATGTGTGAAAAGAATATTTTCATCCTTCGGCTTGGTAAATTCGGATCTACGCAACCGACTAGGAATGGAAAAAGCTCGAAAACTGACTTTTCTGAATAAGTAATCAGTTGCATTTGTATTTATCATTCATCAATTTGCATCTTTTTCTATGTTATGTTTAGAGATTTTTTTGTTTGAGTAAATAAAAGTTGGTTTTTGTGAATTGATTAAAAAAAGTCCGAATTATTTCAAAAAGTCTGACTTTTTGACTTTTTTTTATAAAAGTCATGACTTATTCCAACCCTGATTTTATCTCTGTTGACAGGTGACAGAGTATCACATTTTTGTCGGGTAGATATATATACACATAAATATAAATCAAATCACAGAATTAAATTGACGGATATTTGATAACTTTAAAGGTTTCCTTACCAACGCATGTCTAATTGTCGCGATAAACCATTGGCGTACAATTTTTTTATTTAAAATATTTAAAACGGTCTCACGAACGCCACTGGTAGAACAAAAACTAGTGTTTATCATGCTATAAATTTGTTTTTAAGTGGCAATAATACCTAATAAGTTTGAAAGCAAAATCTAGAAGAGTTTCTTTAAAAATAAGAAAAAATGATTTTTTTCAATATTTCAACACCCTTTATCTACAAAACGAAACGTTTTTGGAGATAAGGTTTTTTAATTATTTTTATCTGCTGAATACGCTGTTAAAGTTTCTCCATTATAATTCGGAACACACGGTATGTTGTAATATTTTTTCAATATTAAATAATCTTTTTTTCAGCTACAGAAAAAAAAGTGTATTATACAGGAGAAAAATATCAGATTTTAGCTCTCGAGCTAAAATGTAATACTTTTTTCCCTTGTATAATAAATAACTTCTTAAAAAAAATGAACCGACTTAATTATTATTTACTTTGTCACCTGTCAATAGAGATAAAATGTCAAGCTTTTTTCTAGTCACAGAAAAAATATTATTCTGTATTTTTCAGTGCACCAACAAATACTTAAAGTCGGTCCAATTTTCTGTAAAAAATATTTTTTACTTATGGGTTTACCTGGATGGTTCTTAGCTGTAGTTGGACCCGGTAGGTAGAAATATACAGTGTGAATAAGAATGGGATAGCATTATTATCGTGAGAACGGTCGATTAAATGGAGAAAAAGTTGAGCAATTCGATGGTCTTTTATAGAATGTTTACATAAAGTTAATATTTAATTATGTTTTCGAAGTTTTAGAGCAAAACTGATTCTCACCATTTTTTATTCTATTTTTTTTAAGATAGCAGAAGAACTAGAGAGAAACTGAAAAAACTTTGTTAGGGCAACTTTTTCAGCTCTACAAAATTGCCTTTAAAATATTACGACGTATCGTCACTAGAAACCATTATCAATTTTTTTTCATAGCGCTGCCAGTATTAGTTATCATTTTCTATAACCAAATCTCATTATATGCCAATTGAAAGTTTTTTCTCTAAAAATGGCCTTTTTGTATTTTTTAGCGGTATTCATACAAAATTTATGAGTAGGCGATGCTTAATGTAAGATGGAATAATTTGATGACAAAAACTGTAATATTTCGTATCGTTTTTAGTTGTGATTTTTTTAGTTTTGTATAGGTAAAAAAGTTTTATACACTACATTTATGGATTTCAACTAACTAATTAATTCAATTTGTAGTAGTATTTTCAATCTTAATCAATATATATCGTGTTCAAACATTTGAGCATCATTTTCTAAACATAGGTAACATCCTCTAACTTTGAATTCTATAAAATCTTTAAGTAAATCTGGTTTTATTTTTTCGCCGTTCGATATTAACGTTGGATACATAGTTTTTGCAAAGGTAAAATGGCTGTCAGATTTGGTGGTCAGGGAAGCCAGGAAAATCTTCAACTGTACTCAGAAGCTCAATACTTAAAACTATAACAAAATGCATATTCAGCACTTTCACATCTAATCATTTTATTCCTCGATAGCTCTTACCCGCGGCTTTGTCGGCGCTACCTGCCAGTGAAAATCCTGTCAGAATCGGTTTAGCCGTTACGGAGATTCGCCGGAACAAACACACAGACTATAATTATGCAATTAGTTCAAACCTGTTAGTTTGATTATACAAACACTTTGATTTTATTTATTAGTTATAGATAGATGATTGACAATCGCCTACTAAGATACATCGTATGCTAAGTGCACAAAAACAAAAATAGGTCCTTTTTACTGAAAAAAACTTATAATTTGGCATATCAGCTGATATATTGTTGATTTGGTAATGAAAATTGCTACCTAATAGAGAGTTTGCTTTCATTTCGGTCGGTCGTTTAATATCTTGATTATACAGGGTGATTCAGGTTTTACTAGAATAACTTCAGGGATGGATGAAACTGACCATAATAATGATAGTTTGTATTATAACCATATTCAAAAAACGCTTCCGTTTGAAGTAAAATGGCGCCGAAGTTTAAATTATTTTTCTGTTTTTATTTTATTACTCCTAAGCCAGGGGATGTAAATACGCAAATGTTTGATTAAATGTTAAGTGTAATGTTACTGGTCAGTCAACTGCACGGAACTTTGTAAAACTTTTTTTTCGCAAGCCACTCGATAAATTATTATTTCTGAAATCTTCCGTCTTTTTAATAACTTTCTTTATTCTTGAACTTTTTTGATAAGTCGCTTAGTTTTCCAGATAGGTATTCCACAAAATTACGGACATTGCTCAGCTATGTTGGGCAATTTTGTTACTTAAATGGCAGTAGGTATTCCTTGAAAAACAAAACACATCCTAGCGTATTTTGACGTAAGACCGATTACGCCTGTTGCTTGTGACTTCTGTTGTGAGGTTTATTGTGCAAAAAGATGCCCAGAATTCTTACAAATGCCGAATACGCCGACATGCATTGTGTTTATGGTTTCTGTGATGGAAATTCTAATGCTGCCGTTGAAGAGTACCGCATACAGTTTGATCATAGTTGTTGTCGTGAACATGACCGAATAACCGAAATCGCATTGGTCTTGGACGAGATAATAACAGGGTTCTTCGAGTCTTCGACATTGATAGAACAGTGAGTACCTACACGCCTAGGCACACGCCGAGTAGCACAACAACTTGGTGTGTGCCAATCTAAGGTTTTCAGGTAATTGTTTACGAGATTACGTGCCATCACCATCACCCAATTGCCGCGAAATATTTTTTTTGTATCTATAGCACCTCTCCAGCATCCCTGATTGTTTCTTGGTTTTTAGAGCCGAAAAACCTTCCATTTGCAGCCTGTTCATGGTTTGTAACCAGAAGATGTTCAAAGGCGTCTTACTTTTTGTAGATGTATTGTAGAATCAGTATAAATAAATCCACATTTTCTAAAGAAAATTTTTTGGGCAGATGAGTCCACTTTTACTTTTTAAGAGAGCTCGAGTCGTCAACTATCATAATCTCCATGTCTGAAATCACGAAAATCCTAGGTATATTAGGCAATCCTCATTTCAACATGAGTTTAGTGCAAATGTATTGATTCGCCATTTTACTCCAAACGGAAGCTTTTTTGGAGTATGGTTTATAATACAAACTATCATTATTTTGGTTAGTTCCAACGATCCCTGAAGTTATTCTACTAAAACCTGAATCACCCTGTATATATTATTATATCTTCTTTCTTGATTATTTAAATATTTGAGTATGGTATTATCTACATAAAATATTAGAACGTGCATTTCATGAAACGCAAATTCTCAGGCCATTGAACTGAAACCTCAATTGAAACTCGCCATCCATAGCTAGCTAGAATCACGATACTTGGTTCAAAAACTCCATGCACATGCACAAGTTAGCAGCGGAATTGAATCCTGCAAAATAAAAACAATAAATTCGAAAATGAACAAATACAAGAAAATATATCTATTAAAACGAAAGATTTGTCGAAAACGCCCTAATAATATTATGATAAGAAACAATGTATAGAAACTAATATAACACATTAGACGAAGAAAAAAGAAAAATATTGAAACATTTTTTTTTAATTCAGAATATCAAGTTCCAAATATCTATTTCACTATTTAATCTACTAAATTGTCTCTAATTTCTCCCAGAAGTTTTTACTTAAATCGTCAGTCTTGAGCACATAAACTTTTTTCATTATTTGTCTTAATAAGTCTATGACTCGGTCTGTGTTTTTAAAATCAAAGTTCGAGTTTTCTTTCCTCAAAACAAGTTAGGGTAGCGATATATTATTTATATTATTATCAAAAGTGTACTCATACTCTGTCAAAGGCGCAAAAATGAACATTTTCAAAAGTACTGCCTTGTAGGTCTATGATTGTGCCATTCATCCCTACAGAGATATGTATGCATCTTATTCATAGAATTTTCCTCGGGATTTTCTTACAGCGGGCTCTTGGTTTATTATGTAACTTATTATATATGTATTTAAATATACCTACCTGTATTCGTGAAAAATGGGTGTAAATATAGATTTTCTGTTCTATGGGTTCGTCACCCTTCAAAGCGAAAAATGTGGCATGTCATGAGTATATTTTTTTATTTGAATATTTCTATTAAACATGTTATTCGCAAAAATGACAAGATAAATATCATTTTCGTATTCAATATCGAAGAATCCTTACCAATACAGCAAAGCTTCCATGCGAGAAACCAATGGAAAACAAATATTTTCATAGCAGGAAGCAAATCATGCTCGACTGTCTTAAGTAACACGCTCATATAAGAACTGAGTATCCAGATCAATAGTTTATTTATAAAACAGTCCTCTACAATGAAAAACTCCAAACAATAACAATATTTGTAATATACCAATTATTGCATTAATTATTTCAATTATCCGCATGCGCCTCCCTGATGACAACTCCCAACCTCAGTGAGAGCTTTATGTAAAAGTAAATGCACCAGCCATGTATCAGAAATTTTATGTTTAGCCAACGCATCGCTTGTGGTGTTTGCATCTCGAAATCATCAAACGTATTGGATCAGCTAATTCTAATTAGTGTCGATTTTACAACGAGGGAAATCCTTGTATTTTTTGGCCGTCGAACCCCGAACGTAGGAAGTCTACAATTCGACTGTGTGCATTTTTTTTTGTTTGTGCGCGCATTTTATATAGTAAACGTACTCCGAAAACAGCCCCCTAAGGGGTGGAAGAGGCATATTTTCTGGAAAATCGAGAATCTGAGGTGGTACAATTAAAGATAGTACAATATCCGGAAACGTTTTAATTGTACATTTTTTTTCAAAAGAGTTACGGTTTTCGAGATAGACGCATGTTAAATTCTGAAGTATGTGTATTTTGGGAGGCATATAAATAAAACATCTCCTGTCTATTGGCTGCTGTTAAGACGCTACGTTTTGCACAACCTTTTGTCTGCACAGTTCAACACGTTACAGATAAAACTTTGCGTGTAGATTGGAAAAGTGCGCAGTTTTGAATGCGGCGCGAAGACGGAACAGTTGCAGCGTAACTGAGCTAGCCTGGAACTATGCGGACAAGTCGGTACATGTAGACGGTAGCACCGTTATCCGATTCATTTTGTTCCTCAGTTTCATTCGTCAGGCGACAATGGCTGACCTTCAGCAATGCTCTCGGGAGTTTTTCACAGAATTTATTGCATTATACGAAAGTTTCCTGTGCATTTGGCGTGTCAAATCCAAGAAGTATAGTGATAGGGATAGACAATTATGAGAGTTTAGTGGAAAAATTGAAACAAATTGATGGAACCGCAAACAGAGAAACAATTGTAAAAAATAATTCTTTGAGAAATAAGGAATTGGCAAAAGTTAATAAATTGATTTGATCTGGGGCTGGAGAAGACGAAATCTACAAGCCATCTCTTTGGTATTTTGATTTGTTATATTTCCTTCACGTTTTTATGTCCATTCTCAAGTAGTTCCGCCAATCATTAGGTTCATTACGTAATTCACGCAGTAATCTAATATGGGAAAAGTGATGCCTCTTTAGAAGCCACGTGTGCTACTACTTTGAATGCCGGATATTTCTGAGACGTTCCAATCTTTTTTGTAACAAGACACCAAGCCACAATTGATCAGAGTAGTACATCCTCCATTGACGATATCTCACAAAACTGAGCGAAATATACAGATATCTCTGTACCGTGTAGACGCTCTAAAAAATAAACATTTTCATTCCGTCTTAAGACTGCGCAGAAAAAAGATTGTGCAAAACGTAGCGTCTGGACCGGCCTTTAGGTATCGAATATGGTTGTCTCTGATCGAATAAAAATTAAGCTCAGTCGTCTTCAAGTCACTTTGACACTTATCTGTCAACTGCTTAGTCACCATGAAAGTTAGGTTATTGTCCGCGTTTGGCACTTAGCATATGTTTATTTTGTCAAAATAACTTCATATTCCGCGTTTGCCTGTGATAATTATTGACAAAAAGTTTAATAAACTGGAAATATGGAACGAGAATAATTTCAAGTACGACATATTTTAGCTTTTTATTTAAACTACGCACTCTACAAATTTATAATCTCACTACCATTCTTGTTCCATTTTCTCTGGAATTAAATAATATAACTACGGTCACAGCTAATCAGCGTTAGGCGTTTTACTTCTCCCCTGAGAGGCGTACACCCCTCGCCCATAATCGCACTTTACACTCCGTCCCTATATTAATTTAGTGTCCATGACAGTTGATACCTTTTCGTTTTATTTAGGACAGGACACAGACAAATTCATCGGACAATGTTTCTCCGCATGCACTGCGGAAGTTGGCACCGCCCATTTTCATTTCAAATATTATATTTTTGGCTAGAAAGCTACTGTGTTTCTCAAATTAAAGATTAATTGTACTGTAACTTCTATTCATTGTAGGTAGATGGAAATAAGGTATACACTGGCAAGTAGAAATTATATTGAATGGTTTCCTTTTGCAGCTCCTTAAGATTTTAGCAGAAATATTTTAGACTCTCGTTAAATTTTAATCAGTTCATTTCAATGTGAGCTTACAAATCCATGGTATGTTTAAATTATAGTAATCTTTTGCTATTACTTGTTTTGGGTGTTAAATGCCTGCATTTAGATTCTAGAGAACAAAAGAGTTTCGTTGAAAAGCCTTGTTCATAAACATGTTGAATATGTTGTGTATGGGCCGCTTAATAACGAAACCATTGATCATTGCTGCGCGTACTCGCGTCAGATGATCAAATAGCTTATAATTTATAGAGATACAAATAATATTCGTATGTACAGGGTGATTTCAGGTGGGTGACTATTAGGCGTTTTCATTACTCATATTTTAGTTCTGAAATTATGTCGTGGCCGCTTTATGATAACGCTATATTCAACTAAAATAATGGCGCCTTACAAACACTTCCAGTAATACCGGAAGTAGGCACTAACTTTTAATTTCAAAATACTATGCCGTTTTGTTATTTAATAGCAAGGATTGTATTATCATTATATCACAAACAAGCATATTTTGCTTCTGTGCTATTTTGTTTATTTACCCATATTATTATTATTTCTTATCATAAAATTTATTCTGAGTCTATTGGGTGTCCCACGGTCATGGCCTATTAGAAATTTCTAGAGAATGACAAAAGCTATCGATCTGAAAATTTTATGGCGTCTATTAGACAATTGAAACTACCTTTCGAAAATATTTTCATAGAAAAATCACTTCCGGTTTAGCCGGAAGTAATAACAACTTTGCTATTTCAAATAGGATACCCCGTATGTCAATACATTTTTGAAATCCACAAAATTATGAGTAAAATGGATATACCTTTCCCTATACTTAAAGTTTCAAATAGAACACCCTGTATTTTTTTGCACTAGCATATGTAAAATTAAAACACCCAAATATTTGACACCAAGACCGATTAGGCAACCTGTTTTGAAAATGGACCGCATATTGGTACTCTTTTTCGAACTTAATTTATCTTTTTTGTGAAACGCAAATATAGTAATGGATTCGTTTGATACTCACTATTTCTTGAGGAAAATCAAAATTTATTTACAAATTGTAGTGTTACTCATTCTTATAACAATTGATGAACTTGAACATAAACAAATGAATAAAGCTGAAAATTCGCGGGAATATGCTAAAACAACGATAAGTACGTTATTAAAGCCACAATTTTGATTTTAAGTTCTTGATTGCGATTACGACGGCATCTATTAGAAAGTAGCTAACTCAACTAGGTAGCTGCTGCAAGTACTTTTCATTATATACATAGTTTAAATCGTCAATTTTTATTGTTGAACTGAAACTATGTACATAATTTCAACAAGAATAAAAATTCACGATTTATACTTATATACATAATTCAAATATATGTATTATTCTAATATAAGAAGAAACGTTTAAGAATTAAGATTATGTGGATAATTTTGATTTAAGAATAAAAATTAGGAAATTAATATTGTATAGAAAATCGAAATAAGGTATAAAAATTTCTCGAAAAAGTTAATTTACTTGTACTTACCTATTCTTTACCATCATATAAATAGAATGGAATGAAAAGTAAACATTTAAAATAATTGATAGTTCAAATAATTTGAAAATTTAACAATACTTTTCTGAATTGAAATTTTATTTCCAAGCAAAACAAGTCATTTATTTACAATTATTTCATGGAGGACTTTGAATTATTTAATCGCAATTATACTTTAATATAATTGTCATATATTTATATAGTCACGAATTTCTTTGTGAATAATTTTTTGTTTGAATATTTTTGAGTGTTAATTTGTTTTATTCAGGGTTAATATAATATATATATATATATATATATATATATATATATATATATATACACAAGTTTGTTATTTGCTGAACAGTATTAAAATTTGCAGAAGGTATATTTACACAAATTTTCATTATCAGTTTGCCATGCGAGTAAAGTTTAAAATAATATTCTTGTATTCTGAACGGATTCTATAATATTCAATTTATGCATTGCATCAAGGGTTTTTTTCGCCTTTGATATAATTTTGACACTTTCTGTACGTACAAAAGATCTTTCGTTATTTTTTTGTCGGAATCATATCAATACAAATAATCTAGAACTATTAATAAGTGTTAGTACGATATTCAAAACCTCGAGATTCCTGTTCCCTTGCTTAAAATGTTCCCAAAATAAAAAAATTACTCAAGCTTTCTAAATTGTATTCCTTTTCGTCGGTACCAGTATTGCAACTCAAACCATTTATTCTGGTTTCTGTTCTCATAAACCTTATTGATTGTCGTGGTTTGGCCTATTTTTTTTCGGAACTATAATATTAGTCGTTTTCTCTAAATGTCTTATAAGCTAGTCACCGTGAATAACCTTCGTCATTTCTGAGCATTTAAGATTTGGTACTGTGTTTGAATGTCTATTGTGGCTTAAATCTCCGACTACACAGATATATAGTTCATTTCAACTGAGAACGACATACGTTGTAAACCTGCGCACAGACGTATTTTCGCCAGAATCGCTTGCTACGCGTCATTTTAGATACTTCCAGAAGCTTGCGTACTTTGAAAATAAATCGAACTCACTTGTGGAGATTGTCCGAAAACTTACGTTGGTAAACTGTTAGAATTTTTCATAAAGATAATTCTAATAATGTATTAGAGCATAAACGTTAGGTTAATCTCCTCGATGGAAATTCCATCCCCCTACTGTATACATAGTTAACCATCTTTAATATATAAATTAGACATATTTTTCTTTCATTTAGGTAAGACACACATTTGAAAAAGGTACAATGTGTTAAAGTGGACATTTCATATCATTCTGTTTCAATTTAGAGTGTAAAGTGTTGAAAATACACTTTGTTCATCTTTTTATCCAGTTTCGTGTACCAATTTGGGACGTTTTTGTGAATGAACACTACCACACTACCCACGCCACTGGTACATATTGAGATAAAGTTGAATAAAGTCACTGCGCCGGTTGAAGGAGTGGGATGTGTAGTTCTCAACTGAAACGGACATGATTTACACTCCAATCAATGGAATCTTATTTCTACATCTGGGTATCTAAGGGCCAACTTTCGTTGATCTTTCCACTTTTCTTTGCTTGATACACATCCAGGTGTACATACAGATAAACAGTCCAAAATCATTGTTCCAAGAATCAACTCTGTTAAATCTGAAATAGCATTAGCCCAATTTATTTTCTGATGATCAAGTCCAAGTCGCTGAATTATAATTTCATCAAGATTACTACATTCCTAGACAAATGCCATTGTCAAAATTGGTTACGTCGTTTGGGCACTACCAAAAGTTCTAAGAAATTTTGCTTTGATATTTCTTTTATTATCCGATTATGGCAAAGCAAAAAGGAGGGTTATGATTTTGACCAGTGTGTATTTTGATATGTATGTTTATTCATCTGTTTCTTCATAAATTCTAAACTACTTATCATAATTTGACAAATAAGGTACCGTTGGAAGCGTCTTTATCGTCCGCTGGTTATGGGGTATGGGACGTCATATTAAATATACTACTAATACTACTGCTGTTCTATGTACTGCTTTGTTGGAATAGGTGGCAGACGACGACCCATGATACAAGAAACCAAATGCAGTCGTGTTTTTTTCTTCGCTTTTAGAAGTTTCTGGTGATTCTTTGTAGGTAGTGTTAGATGCGGTGTTCTGTGGCAGGCTGTAACACAAATAATTGTTTAAGAAAATTTACAAGCGATCTGATGCTACTTTTGGTTTCCCAAAGATTAAAATAT
Organism: Crioceris asparagi; assembly: GCA_958507055.1. Classification (NCBI taxonomy): domain Eukaryota; kingdom Metazoa; phylum Arthropoda; class Insecta; order Coleoptera; family Chrysomelidae; genus Crioceris; species Crioceris asparagi. The sequence goes on from OY293826.1 coordinate 31,736,177, forward strand.
CCAAAGAAGGTGGGTTATAGCTTGCAAACGGGAAGATCACATTAATGTGGAAACTGCCAGAGTGTGTTCTGAGCATTTCGACGAATCATCCTATGAACAAGATCTGCGTTTTGAACTTTTGGGCTATACTGCCCGAAATCTACGATTGCTTAAAAGTTTTCAACTTACCTTAAAAATAGAGGAATGTGAAAGAAAAATTGGCCTGAAATAGTCATATCAATAAATGAAATCGCTCAAAATTAGTAGACACTCTTCTACAAACCAGGTAGAGGCTGCAATTATTATTGTTTATGTTGACTAAAATCAATAATAATATATCATTTGGACGTAGTTTGGCTTAATTTAAGGAATGTTGGTAGGTATTTGCAGTATTGAAGTAGATAAAGTTTTGGATGAGGTGATACTCTGGGTGATACTAACACTAATGATATATCAAGAGATGTCCCGCAAATAGAAAATGTCACCACCAAAAGAGATACAAGATAGTTTACAATTCATAAAAACGCATAAGCCTTAAATACCTACCTACCGGACGAATTTAGAACGGCTATCTATCATACCTTTGTTTTTTGTATCATGATGACCACCTTGGTCATATAACACAAACCCTCGCTTATGATCGCTTGCTGCTGCTGGAATGTATTGTTTTGTTAGGATTGATCGCATACAACATACAACTATGGCTATCGTCTGATCAACACTGAATATAAATGATATACTTTAAAAGGGGACTTTCCGATAACTGTGGCGTCAAGATTTAATGGTGTTTTCTAATAAAACACCTCAAAATAAGACGAAAATCAAGAATACCAATTTTCTCGTTTTCATCTCCTTTTGGAGATATTTGCCCCTTCTTTTCCCAACAAGCTTGCGAGATGTTGAAGCTAAAGGAGTGTTGGATTGGGAAAAAACGCGTTTAGAGGTAAATAAAAATTTATACTTACCATTTAAATCACTGTACACACTGTCTCAACGAGGCAATTTCTTCATAAATTGCAATTTTCAATTGAATATTATACTGTAAACACATTTCACTTTTTGGTCAGCCGCCATATTGTAATTACTAAGATAATCTTATGGAAACATGTTTCCATACGATTATAAATACCCTGTTGCCATTTATTTCATTGTAGAAGAAGAATTATCATTAAGTAATCTTGTTATAGTAGAATACATTTTAGAAAATAGAAAGAAGTATCTTTATATGAAATATATTTCAAATGAAATTTATTGGAACAAGGAAACTAAGGAATAAAATTAAATATAGATTTAGTATTTTGTGGTTGGTTAGGTCTGTGTTTTGGTGACAGGTTTGTTTCCTAAATATTTGCTAAATACCTACATTTTAAAGGCAACGGTGTAGTATTTGAAGTAATTTCAAAATAACAATAATATATATGACCATAAAAGCGGCTAGACAAGAGTCAAGGAGTGCAATGTGAAATTTACGTGTTTGTAGTGATTAATGTGAATTTTTGACCGACTTCCCAAAAGGAGGAGGTATACAATTCGATTGTGTGCATTTTTTTTTTTTTGGTTTGTGCGCGCCTTTCATATAGTAAACGTACTCCGATTTTGATGATTTTTGATTCATTTGAAAGAGGAGGCTTGAGAAATGTTCCCATATTCATAAAAACGGGAATCCGACATCTCGTTCCCTCCGAAAACCGCCCCCGAAGGGGGTGGAGGGGGCAAATTTTGTCGAAAATTGAAAATCTGCGTTGATATAATTACAGATAGGACAATATCCGGAAACGTTTAAATGGAACATTTTTTCAAAGGAGTAACGGTTTTCGACATAGAGACATTTTAAACTCTCAAATATACCTATTTTCGCTATGTGGAGAGGGCGATTTCTGTCGAAAATTGAAAATCTGTTTGCAGTACATGAAAGACATAATTATTTGTAGCAACATTTATACTGAACATTTTCCCCTTAGAGTTACGGTTTTCGAGTAAAATCGGTGTTAAAATGGTAACAACTAAAATATTCAAGCGTATTTCCGCAGCGATGTACTGAGATATCAATAATAATAACAACTACAAGCAAGGAATATACGTGGGTAATAGAATAAGTACTATCTTCATTGGTATTAGTGAACGTTCAACGATTTTCGTGACTAATGTTACTCTCAAAAGTGTGAAATAAATATTTTTTACAAAAAATTGGACCGACTTTATTAGTTGGTGCACTGAAAAGTATAAAATAATATTAATTCTATTGGGGCTGGTACTTGTGAAGTTGGTGCCAAAAGTTACCAATCTACCTGCAACTGCACAACTTCAAAAGTAACAGCACCAATAGAATTAATATTATTTTATACTTTTCAGTGCACCAACTAATAAAGTCGGTCCAATTTTTTGTAAAAAATATTTTGAAGAAAATACTTCGTTGGGACGGTTTCTACAGTGTGATTTCTGGTAAGTGCGACTTCTTTTATACCTCTACATGCGTATTTTTCCTCACCAATTACCTCTTTTGCTCCAATTTCTTGCAAGCTTTTTGGAACAAAAAGAGACCAATATCTCCAAAAGGATACGAAAACGAGAAAATTGGTATTCTTGATTTTCGTTTTTTTGGGATGTTTTACCAAAAAACACTCACACTCAAATCGTGGCGCCACAGTTTTCGGAAACGTGCCCTTTAAAGTATATTACCTGTATTATTTAATAAATATTGAATAGTAATGTAAATAACAATTTCAGATGAGAATAAATTCTTGTTTCATCTTTTTTAGAACACGATTTTTGATAAGATATTGTAATGGGTCCGATTTTCCGAAATTGTAATTTTGAAAAAACTCCACGTTGCAAGGGGTCCCAGTCATATCAAAATGGTTATTAGGAAAATGTGTGTAGGGGGTATGCTTTACCTACGTAACGATTTTTTTGCTACATTATCTTGAGAGCCGAAAAATGATAGCAACTACCTTTTAATCGACACATACTTACATAGCATTTTAAGCTATGGAAAATAGACTAGAATAGAAAGTTTTTGGTAATACATAAAATTGTCTAGTTTAAAAAAATATTTTGTACAATAGTAGAAAAATCAGTCGTTGACTAACAAAACTTTACATAATCAGTATGATTCATTGTGTAGTTACAAAATGGCGGTTTCCGAAAGTATTAAGATAAAAATTTTTACAAAAAAATGGACCGACGTTATTAGTTGGTGCTCTGAAAAATTCAAAATAATATTAATTCTATTGGTGCTGTTACTTTTGAAGCTGTGCAGTTGCAGTTATATTGATAACTTTTGACACCAACTTCACAAGTACCAGCACCAATAGAATTAATATTATTTAGCATTTTTCAGTGCACCAACTAATAACGTCGGTCCAATTTTTTTTTAAATATATTTAGTTCACACTTTGAGTGTTACATCTGTCTCGAAAATCGTTGAACATTCACCATTATCCATGTATGCTTTGCTTGTATTTGCTATTATTCAGAAATAGTGTAAAAACATAGTGTAGCAGTTCATCTCGCCAGGTACTACGAGACGCATTCACTGCGCACAAATACTCGTCACGACCGTTTATAGTGCAGCAAGTCATCTCGCCAGTGTCAGGTGCCGTTGTTTGGAGAACAATGAACATTGATACTTCAAGTAGTTATTCGTCATCAAATGCGATTGAATGGTGGTTGACACAGAGAAGGGGTGTCCGAAGGTGGAGTGTGCAACCTATCAATCATGAACGAGGCATGGGGAATTGACCAACATTTATCCAAAATATATCTGTTGTGGTGTGATTTTTAAGGTTGATCCCAAACAGGTGTCTTCTCGAACACGGCAGCAATTAAATGCTCTTTATCAATTTTTGCACCACATTAACAGGTGCAAATCGGAAATCAGCCGGTCACTCTGTGTTGCTACTGTGCGGTACCCGACCCCCAACGTGTTTTGGGGACACGTGGCTGAGTAATAGAAAGCTGTTTTCAGGCAACTGCATCCCGAAAAAACAAATTTACGCTACTCGAGTATGTGTACAGGCAAGATTATATAGATTTATCAAACCATCGCCACGTGGACCGGCGAGGTGCATTCACTGCGCACGAATACACGACCGTTTATAGTGAAGCAAGTCATCTCGCCAATCATCATCCGGTCACTCTGTGTTTGGTACTGTGCGGTGTCCGACACACGATGTGTTTCTGGGAACCCGTGACCGAGTACGACCAATCAGAAAGCGATTTTCAGGCAACGGTATCCCGAAAAACAAATTTATTTGTTTTCAGCTGAACGGCGAGATGCACTGAGAAGTGAATGGCAAGCGGCGCTACTCGAGTATGTGTAGAGGCATTATATTGTATAGATTTATTTAACATCGCCGCGCGGCGAGATGAACTTGCTCCACTATGTTTGAACACTAAGAACATCGTCGCGGAAATACGCATGTTATAAACTTTACCACTCTTCTAACTCGAAAACCGTAACTCTATGGAAAACAATTCAAGTACCAGCAACAATAGAATTAATATTATTTCGTATTTTTCAGTGCATATTCGAGAATTTTACACCCTCCAGCCTTTCGGAGAGAATGAGATTGCGGATTTGCGTATTTTATGAATATGAGACCATTTCTCAAACCTCCTCTTTCAAATGAATCAAAAATCATCAGAATCAGAGTACCATTACTATACAAAAATTCGAAAAATGCCAAGGTTTGAATGCGATTAAAAATATTTTTGATTGATTGATACGATTTCAAGCTAGATTTTTAGTAAAAATAAAATCCGAAAAATGCGAGGCATTGATGATAATGTATTATTACATTTAATTGTTACTGAAATATTTTTTATAATACCTGTTCGATTACGGTTTATTCCAAAATGTTCAGATCTGTTAAATACCTGATTATAGAAAAACATGGTGTTGCAAAGAAAATATTATTATTTGGTCCATTAAGAAATATGGCAATAATGGCAGTTTGGTACCGATTATCTCATGAGCCAAAATAAATATAATAATTACATAGCAATGAGTTAATTACACTTGGACCAGAAAAAAAAAATTAATAAATATTTTTTACCAAAAATTGGACCGACGTTATTAGTTGATGCACTGAAAAGTATAAAATAATATGACTTCTATTGGTGGTGGTACTTTTGAAGTTGTGCAGTTGCAGTTAGATTGACAACTTTTGGCACCAACTTCACAAGTACCATCACCAATAGAAGTAATATTATTTTATACTTTTCAGTGCATCAACTAATAACGTCGGTCCAATTTTTTGTAAAAAATATTTATTTCACACTTTTGAGTGTAACATTAGTCCCGAAAATCGTTGAATGTTCACTATACCATATCAATGAAGATAGTACTTATCCTATTACCCACGTATATTCCTTGCTTGTAGTTGTTATTATTGAGATCTCAGAACATCGCTGCGGAAATACGCTTGAATATTTTAGTTGTTACCATGTTAACACCGATTTAACTCGAAAACCGTAACTCTAAGGAAAAAATGTTCATTATAAATGTTGCTACAAATAATTATATCTTTCATGTAGTATCGAAAAATTTTCAATTTTCAAAAGAAATTGTCCTCTCTAAATAGCAAAAATATATATTTAACATGCGTCCATCTCGAAAACCGTAACACTTTTGAAAAAATGTTCAATTTGAACGTTTCCGGATCTTGTCCTATCTTTAATTATATCAACTCAGATTTTCGATTTTCGAGAAAATTCGCCCTCTCCACCCCTTCGGGGGCGGTTTTCGGAGGGAAGGAGATTTCGGAAATGCGTTTTTATGAATATGGGACCATTTCTCAATCCCCTTCTTCCAAATGAATCCAAAATCATCAAAATCGGAGCTCGTTTACTATATAAAAGGCGCGCACGAACCAAAAAAAAAAATAAAGCAGACAGTCGAATTGTATACCTCCTCCGTTCGGGGTTCGTCGGTCAAAAAGGATATCAGCCCATGTTTTCTAAAACTTTTCCATGGAATTTCTAGATTAAGGGACATTATCCAACAGTGGATAAATAATAAGTGGCAAGAAACAGCAGGATAGAGACAAGTTAAGTAGTTATTCCTAAGAAACGCTTCGGCCAATTTATCACGCAAACTTCTCAAACTCGAGAAACGACTAGAAATCTAGATAATATGATGTTGACAGGGCTTTGCAGGCCTAGAAAGCACACGTATAATATCGTTTTGCTAGGAAGAAGAGGAAACCACAGTGCACATCTTTGTGAGTGCGAAGGACTTTAAGGGGTGCGGTTTGGCCTTCTCGGAGAATGAAACCGACGACAGAGAGCTATTAATGAGTCTGTATCTAGGCTAATAAGCCTGATAAAAAGGATAAATCTAGATATTGAACTCTAATTAAACGGAGGACCACCACAATAGATCAGTGGGATAGAACTAAAAAAGCCACTCCATATACAATTTAATATAATCTAAATTTATTTATTTTTGACCGACTTCCCAAAAGGAGGAGGTATTCAATTCGATTGTGTGCTTTTTTTTTTTTTTTTTTTTTTTTTTTTTTTTTTTTTTTTTGGTTTGTGCACGCCTTTCATATAGTAAACGTACTCCGATTTTGATGATTTTTGATTCATTTGAAAGAGGAGGCTTGAGAAATGGTCCCATATTCATAAAAACAGGAATCCGACATCTCGTTCCCTCCGAAAACCGCCCCCGAAGGGGGTGGAGGGGCAAATTTTCTCGAAAATTGAAAATTTAAGGTGGTATAATTAAAGATAGGACAATATCCGGAAACGTTTAAATGGAACATTTTTTCAAAGGAGTAACGGTTTTCGACATAGAGACATTTTAAACTCTCAAATATACCTATTTTCGCTATGTGGAAAGGGCGATTTCTGTCGAAAATTGAAAATCTGTTTGCAGTAAATGAAAGACATAATTATTTGTAGCAACATTTATACTGAACATTTTCCCCTTAGAGTTACGGTTTTCGAGTAAAATCGGTGTTAAAATGGTAACAACTAAAATATTCAAGCGTATTTCCGCAGCGATGTACTGAGATCTCAATAATAACAACTACAAGCAAGGAATATACGTGGGTAATAGAATAAGTACCTACTATCTTCATTGGTATTAGTGAACGTTCAACGATTTTCGTGACTAATGTTACACTCAAAAGTGTGAAATAAATATTTTTTACAAAAAATTGGACCGACTTTATTAGTTGGTGCACTGAAAAGTATAAAATAATATTAATTCTATTGGGGCTGGTACTTGTGAAGTTGGTGCCAAAAGTTACCAATCTACCTGCAACTGCACAACTTCAAAAGTAACAGCACCAATAGAATTAATATTATTTTATACTTTTCAGTGCACCAACTAATAAAGTCGGTCCAATTTTTTGTAAAAAATATTTATTGTTATAATATACTTATTGTACCTATCTATAGAACGTTACCCTCAGTTCATAAAATCTTCTTGTCTTATGTATATTTTAACTCATCTGTAGGCATTGGGAATTCCTTGGATTAAAAATAAATTTCTAAGGTTTACATGTCTCCACATTTCAAGATCCGTAGTGTCGAATTCAGTAGTTGTTCCAAGGATTTCGAATATCTCGAGTGCCATGACTGATATCGACTTGTGACTAGTTTCATTCAATTCAGTCAAATCCGCTTTTGTCGTATTTCGTGATTTGAATTATCGATCTGCTGGGAAGTCCACGGTGTCTACCTCGAGGGGTACACTTATTCTGATGTCTTTCTCTTTGTTTTTCCATTTCGACGTTCTGTTTTGTGGAATTATTGTCCTTGATTTATTTACCATACATTTTATTAATGTATTGTGGGTCCCATCCCTATTGAAATTTATTCCTAGATCCCGTATCTTTTTATAATCTCGTTGTTTTCTATAAACTGTACCCAAAATAGCGGCAATGATGCAATCCTTTTGGGACCATACTTCGTTCTTTACTATTTTTTATTTAAAGTTATATTTCCTGTATTTCTAAAGGTTTGATAGTTTCCTCTTTTGGTAGTATTTCTGATAGTTTATCTTTAAAAAAATGTATATCTTTGTTTCATGACATTCGGAAACTATGTTAATTCTGTACTAGTAACGTTAAAACTGAAAATTAATAGTGTTTTTGGTCCGCACATTTGTCAATAAAATCGTGGTTATCGTTATACGGAGTTATGTTTATTAAGCATAACAGACGTGGTTAATTACGGAGCACTAGCGGTATCTTTGAGTGCTTATCGTTATTTGAACTTGACATTTCTGTTTATGTTTTTATTTTGTGACAAACTCAAGTATTTCTTCCATTATTTATCATTTTATCACTGATCAATTTTGTACAAAACACCAAAACATAAGTTTAAGGGTATACTAAAAGTTTAAGAACTAACCCACAATTGTGACAGTTCCTCAAACATATACGACCAAAAACTCTCAGGTTTATTCATAATCGATACTTAGTACGCTACTAAATTAAGTGCGGAGGTTTAACCTTAAATTTGGTTTATGACTCTTATGTCAGTGTTATGGTAGGATCGTGTTTTGTTTTTTATTTTAACACGGTACTAGCTAGTACCGAACTAAGATTGGATTATGAATACGCCTGTCTGTGATTTGCGATGAAAGTTATGGTTATTATGTTCTTAACCACAAAGTTGACCACAACTATAACGAAATTGACGTTTAAAGTGACTGACCAAATAATGACAAATACCTACAAAGAGTTCATGAATATATAGTTTTAATACCCATCGAATGGGGTTTCGTCATACCTTGTCTAACTCTTTTTTTCGTTTGTAAACTAGGTGAAATAAAATTTTAACGTCATTAACATATGTCTTAGATCAGATCGGCTGATTGTTATTTTGACGTTTGTTCTTGTTCTCTTTGACGTTTAATGTCAAACATTTCTTTTTGAAGTTATTTAGTCCCTTTACAAATATGTCAGTGTCCGTGTTTTAGGAATTAAAATTAAATTTAAATTATTTACGACATGCGTAAAATGACAGATGACGTCAGGAATCGTGACGAAATCCCACTCGATGGGTATTCAAACTATAAATACCAGACCTGCGCTCAAGGAATTATATTTCCCTCAGCAGGGCTACATGGAGATTATAAAAGGGGTGTCAATAGTATCAGCTCAAGAAGACTCTTTAACACCAACTTCAAAATCTTTATGATTCTTATCTTCGGTTGTTAAGTATTTTATATTTTTCTGTGTGCATTATCTAATGAAGTCGGTACTAGTTATTAGTAAGTTATTTATTTCGCAATTTTGAGTTGTTGGTATTAATAACTCACAAATTAGTCACTTGTTTAAAGATGGTTTAAAAAAGCGCTTTTTTAGCACTGTGAAAACGAGTTCTTCTAGACATTAATTTTGTCTCCCAGAAAAAAACAATTGAATATCCAGAAAAATTGCACGCCACATCTTGAATATTCTTATTGTTCCTCTTCTCCTCCAAGAAAAATTATACCGGATGTTGAAAAAATATGGTTAGAAAATTTCGATTTTGAAAGTTGAAAAACTTCGTTATTTTAAATGACACACCTTGTATTTATTGACATATTCTACGAAGAATTATATTCTCCTTGTATTAAGGTTCGATATACCTAAATAGTTTTCGAGAATTGGGTGTTTTTATTAAAAACAAGAATATTTACCATCATAACTTTTTCGAATCCATCTAGCCAGCTTGGACTCGGGTAACATGCAAATTTTATAATTAGTGAATCTCATTAAAACTACCTACCTACTACCAAATATACAGCCCGAATTCATCCAAATTGTAAACTTTGTGAAAATACATAATACATCCCTTTGTAATTAAAGAAAGAAATAATTTTTATGGTCAAATTTATCCGAAAATAACTTTATACAACTCGATAAAAAATAGAAAAAGAAACAAGTATCTAGGAGTAAGCGGAGCAAATGTTATTGTTTTTGTTGTTAAATGCTATATCGAGGTATTCCAAATAAAATGACACGCAATTTTCAATGCCGTTCTTCATTTTTTTGTTACATTATCAAATAAGGGAGATAATGCCTGCACGATAACCTGGTATACCGGACACCCCATATACATGTTTATCTAACTGTTAGTAATTTCTAAATTAAACGATAATAATTATTTTTTAATGATTTCATGATAGGTACTACAGTCAAATACGTTTAGGTAATTGATTTATTAGTGTTCTATAGATACAATCTATCATCGAATGGTATAATTTGCTATTCTAAAATAAGCACATTCATTTTATTGCATCATGGTCGATCTGTAATAATAAACTTTGGTATCACATAACCAACTTGAGGTGATGGACGTTGAACAATAATAAATATTTTTTACAAAAAATTGAACCGACGTTATTAGTTGATGCACTGAAAAGTATAAAATAAATAATATTACTTCTATTGGTGCTGTTACTTTTGAAGTTGTGCAATGCAGTTAGATTGATAACATTTGGCACCAACTTCACAAGTACCATCACCAATAGAAGTAATATTATTTTATACTTTTCAGTGCATCAACTAATAACGTCGGTCCAATTTTTTGTAAAAAATATTTATTTCACACTTTTGAGTGTACCTTACATTAGTCACCAAACTCGTTGAACGTTCGCTAATACCAATGAAGATAGTACTTATCCTATTACCCATGTATAATTCTTTGCTTATAGTTGTTATTATTGAGATCTCAACGCATCGCTGCGGAAATACGCTTGAGTATTTTATATGTTACCATTTTAGGACCGATTTAACTCGAAAACCGTAACTCGAAGGAAAAAATGTTCATTATAAATGTTGCTACAAATAATTATATCTTTCATGTAGTATCCAAAAATACATATTTAACATGCGTCTATCTCGAAAACCGTAACACTTTTGAAAAAATGTTCAATTTAAACGTTTCCGGATATTATCCTATCTTTAATTATACCAACTCAGATTTTCGATTATCGAGAAAATTCGCCCCCACCACCCCTTCGGGGGCGGTTTTCGAAGGGAAGGAGATTTCGGAATTGCGTTTTTATGAATATGGGACAATTTCGATATCCCCTTCTTTCAAATGTATCAAAAATCATCAAAATCGGAGCTCGTTTACTATATAAAAGGCGCGCACGAACCAAAAAAAAAGCAGACAGTCGAAATGTATACCCTCTTTCGGGGTTCGTCGGTCAAAAAATCGCGCTCACACTAATTGTCCTATACTCTATAACCAAAATAGCGTATAACTAGGCTTTATCCCAAACAAGGGTGCCAACAGGCTTTGATAGGTCGTTTCTTGCCTTATATGATTGCATCATTGCACGGTATTGTAATCATAGAGTATATGTTACTAATAATAGGGAATTATACCCAAAATAAAATACTGCCTTCCTCTATATACGACTAGTTACCGTAAGTATTTAAGGATTCCTTATTTCGCTTATTCAACGATCCTAACCTCACAAAAACATGATTTCATTATATCCTTCAAATATTTGGTTTCTTCTATTCTTGTTGATTGTGTTAAAATTAGCCAAATCACAAGAGAGCTAAGACATAGACAAAAGTAATGAAAGTATAAAGTTAGCTATTGCTGCTGCTTATCCAGCTAAACTGTCAATTTAAAGAGTGCGTGCCAATAAGTCTTTATTTTTAGAGAAATATGGTTAAGGCCTTATTCAATAAGGCAACTCCTTATAGTGCCTGATGTAAAAAATATATATCCAATAACTCCCTTATGACAATGAGTTATTTTTCAATCTAATTATTGAATTCAATATCACATTCGCGTTTATTTGTCATAGGCCGGAACTTTCAATGGTTGTTCACAAACAGCAGGTTAATTTTGCATCAGAATAATAGGTAAATTTTAAACTCCAAACAAAAATTTCTTGAAATTTATGTATTCATAAACTAAATAAGTTGAAAAATAAAGACAACTCAATCTCAAATCTACTTTTATAATTGCCGTTCTCCATATTTTCTTCGAGGCTTTCAGATATTTCTGAAACGTAATTTTCAAGTGTACATATACTTATTTCAAGTGAAGATATGATTTAGAGCTACTTTTTCGTAAACTATTATTATATTTTTATGGATATCCCTAAAATCATATTAAGCAGTCACTTCAAACGGCATTCGATTATTCTGATGGAGTGATGATAAAAAATAGAAAAAGTCACAAATACCGATCACCACGAGAACCTTCGAAACTCGAGAAACTTGATAATTCATAAAAAAATCCTAGCGGCTACGCTGCATTTTTTGTCTACTTTCTTTTTATTTCCATCGTAATTTCTTTCATCTTCCTAATTTGAGTTTTCCCGTAATTATAAAACAAAATATAATAATTATCTACTAGATCTCAAAACGAATTCCACGTTACATATAAAGGTTAGCTCCCGCATTAATGTAATTTCAAGGTTCCAGGTATCTGACTTCGCAATAATTAATTTCACACATAAGTACCTATATGATACCTGTACACGTGAGTTATATCGATATTTTGTTTCTTTTAAGTTGTTCTTATTAGCATTTCTCTATAAATAAAATTGCACTATTACTATGTAAATTAGAATATTAATATTTGAGGTATCTACCGAACCAAGTTTCACTCGGTAAATAAAGCCAATTATTTAAAAAATGATTGAGGAAACCTTTATATTCTTACCTACATAATCGTATACAGAATGTCATTTTGTAAATGTGAATAAGAATAAGTAGATATCCCCCTTTCCTCTTCAGTAATTGAAGGTACGATATCCATTCAATCCAATTACGAGTTATTCTCAATCATTGGTTATCTTAAATACTTTGAATTATTCAGAGGAGTACTAAATTATGATAATGATGGGAATACTTTTCAGAAAGAATAAACATGTTATTAGTTTATGACAAATTTTATTATTTGTGTAGGGTGATTTTACAACCTTGGGGCCGAAGTCGACAACTATTATAAGTTAGTTGTTATGAATAAGTGAAATTTAACAATTAATAGCAGAAAACTATTTATTACGGAATATGACAGTATCAAGTCCAAAAAAAGTTAATTCTTTGAACCGTTTTTTGAGATATTTTAGCATAATATGTAATATGTAATAGATACACACACCTTTACTTAGACGTATGCAAGAATTGCTCGTTTGATATTCGAATATTTGATTTGTTGATAGACAATCCAAATTATTTTCCAAGGATTCCAAAATTATGTTTTCGAGATAATATAAGAGGGTAATAGAAAAATATGTTATTAATAATTTAATATAATTTTAAACAGATTTTTATATTTCAAGGTTCCCTAGTTCTAACAAACATATTTTCATCCATTGGTCTGTCTCTCGGCATCTGATGTACCGATTTTGTTGTTTTTGAAGGGTATCGATGTCAATTAACAGTGGCACAAGATGAGTACCATGCTTGCTTAAGTATTTTTTCTGAAGACTTCGCGCTTTGAGTCTTCGGTTTTAAGGTTGTTTGAAATTTTGTTTTGGTATGGGTACTTTTAAAGAAATTAATATCTGGGTGAATTTGACTACATTTATGTCAATTGAAATGAGACATCGTTAAAACTACTAATTTCAGAAACAATACGATTGAGTGTGTCACTATGTTAGAAAATTCTAGTTTAGGTTAAATTAACTATATGTATTATTTATCTGTTTATATTCATACTACGCAATAATATGAAACATTATATAATTAATGTTGGTTTACGCTGTAGAATCCGAACAAAATACAATGTTCAGAATGCTGACTTGTTAAGCAATTTTTATGATCATAGGTAGGTACTTCCATAAAACGAGAAGATTATTTAAAATTTATCGAAAATGTATCCATAAAAACCAATGGTCAGTATTATTTTTACGCTTTGGTAATAATATTTGTAGACATTCTGATGAGAAACCTAGATGATATTGTTCCAAAAGTTTATATAGAAGATCAATTTTAGATCAGATGCGTCTATTGGTCTTTCTATGCCAAGATTCAATGGACTAATTTTTTGATTTCTTTTTTGAGCTGGGATGTACTGAGCCAAAAGATAGTCATTCTGCTTGTAATAATAGCTGTTAGATAGCTGGAGAAGTATTGCTCAAAAAACGCTATAAGAATTGTGATGAAACTTACCTAGAGTATTCACATTGAAGCCCTTGAATAAATTCTCAAAGCGCATGTGGAAGAAGAAGCAGGTACAAAATTACGCTCAAATGAAATTTAATATTTTCCACCTGTTCATACATATTCTGGCTTAGCACCCTTATAAAAGTTGATGGTCTTACAGTTGAATGTGCTTGAGAGTGGTGGTAAATTGTGTAATATACGTAGGTATACGTATTTTGTTATTTTCTTATACCTACATGTGTTGGTTCAATGAGTTTTGAAGCCAGTTACTCCGTTCATAGATTCGGAGAAAATAGGCAAACAGACATTTTAGTAGACAGATGGTGTAAATGAGATTGTACCTTTCTACTCGTAAATGCAGAACCATCGTTCTATGAAATTCTAACGACTCTAAGGTAACTTATTGAGAGTCATTCTATATTATTTCGTATTTCTTCCTCTTAGATAAAGAAATGCAATTACTAATTACCATGGTAATTGCGGCAACCTGTTGTCAGGTAAAACGTTTAATATATTGCCGTTTGCCGTATAATAGCTCCTAGTAGAAAGAGAACAGATAGAGGTTTAGATGAACAGGAAGTTGGATGCGGCGAACATGCGGAAACACTAGAATTTCCATAACTCAATTTATAGGGACTAAATCCCTACATACTGCGGATGGTGTGGTCAATATTGACTATTGGCCTTCGATTATGTCCAACGACATTGATGGTTTTGATACATTTTGTTAACGTCTACATGTTTGCAACTTATTCTTAGTATTAGTAAGTATAACTGCGTAAGATTTAAGTAAACAGAATAACTGAACACACTATGGATTACTTGAGTTAGTCAATAAATGATCAGAATTGGACGTTTTGAATTCTTCTTCATTTAAAATGTATAATTCATTTTTAGTTACTGTCAAATTACTTCAATTCTAAAATGCTTTCTAACATAACTCGTCGAAAAATGGCAATTTAAAGACAATTTTTCCAAAAAATGTATTTAATGTAGCTATAGCGCTTTGAACATGACCTCATTAAGATGTTACTGTTATGAATAATTTTAAAACAAACATGATTTTATGCCGGAAAAACAAAAGTCTGAAATGACTTTTCACATATAAGATTTCAAAATATTCTAATCTGACGTAGGTAATGTGTACTAAAAACTAGTTTTTTTAATTAAAATTAAACAATGTCTTCTCTCTCGGGGACCGTTTGTAATGGTGAGATAAAATGACTTTATAGTGGAATATTTGTTTTTGATAACTATACTGTGTTTGATCTTTTTTTCTCGAGATAACAAAAATAAGTTAACGTGATGCTGCCATCTTCAAAGGGCTCTTGATTCAAAACACGTCTAGTATATGGGATTTCCTTTTGAGAATTATTACCGAGTATTAAAAAGTAGTTAATTATCAATTTGCTTAATAGAGCCGAACTCAAGAATAACTTCATAATAATAGTGCTATCTCAGATTATTATTTTCTCATTGAAAACCATTCTCAGTTGTAGAATTACACTTTTAGTTGTGTTTACTAATCAAGTTATTTATCAATATTTATAAATACATTCATTGAACAATTATAATCTCATTTAGCAATAAAATCTATTTAGTATCATTTATCCGATCAAGGCAACATTTTTTTAAATGTATACCATAAATTGATTCCTGCTCCGAGACCTTTCAGGGGCAGTTAGAATGTGTCGTTTGAGAGAAAACTTGTTAAAATCATGAATACGAACGCAGTCACCAGACCAAACCGCCTTCGCAGTTGAGTTGTTCCAATAGAAATACAAGCAGCCACGTTTCAATGAGTAAACGCCATCGCGTTTGCCCTATTAAACAAAGGTTCTTGGATACGTAGCTACAATCTACGAAACAGGGTGTTCGCATTAACGATTAATACGATTAATTTGTTTAAGATTTATATAGGACTGATAAACCTTGCAGATATATTTTCTAATCGTCTCATAGTCTCATCCCATCTTAAACTAAGTATACCGATTCAGAATAAAATTCTCGCTAGATGGAGGAGAGCAATTTACGTCTCTTTAGCGCAAGGTTGAAGGACTATGAATGAAATGGCGCGAAAGTTTGCATTCAGTGTCGAAATTTTATCTTCAACCATTAAAATATCCTTCCGTTCTTGATACTTTAAATTATTTTAAAACTTTATATTTGCCATTTTTTAATTGATGAGAATGGGGTAGAATAGCACCATATATTTCACAGGTGTATTTAATTGATTTATACTAGCGGAGTGTCCATATTCAAAGAAAAAAACAAAAAATCTTATATAAATAACAAAGGAAAGACTGAACACATTAATCATATTCTTAAAACAAAAACATAGATGAATTATACGTCCCTAAAGCTAGCAGAGCTAAGTAATTAGGTGCTGTTTTCAGAATTTTTTTTAAATGTCTGCTTTGCTAGCTTAAGGTCTAAAATCTAGCAGAGCAACCTTTAAAAATCAACTTTTTTGAAAACTTTTTTAGTACTTGTATTGTTAAATAAATGCTGTATTCCTGTAAAGCCTCTGGTTTGATATCTCCCATTATATTCAGGGCTTCCATGGGAATGGAATGATCGAGTGCCTTCCCATTTATCATCTATGACAAAAAGCGTTTGAGTTCTCTTCCGGTAAAAGCTTGCCATTCTGCTACGTAGATCTTTACCTATGATTTCTGTTTCTATCGAAACGAGTCCTTTTCATTCTTGATCTTCTCTTCGTTTGAGAGAATGAAAAGAGCGTATCAAAAAAAATTTTTGGACGTGATGTCATCCACCAATTTCTTGCAGAGATCATCCCAATGTTTTAGATTTATTGATCTGAAGTTGTAGTTTATTTATTACTCTTAAGTCGTAAGCTAGGTTTATTCTTATTTTATTTATAGGTTTGCGTCCGCTCTCACTAGCCACCTTTCGGATCCTAAGGCATTCCATTATATTTTTGCCAATTTGTTCGTTCCACCAGAAGTCTGTTCTTGGCTTCTCCGTGTTTGCTCTTCGATAAAACTGAGTAATCGTGAAATAATGCTACCACTTCTACTCAGTATAACATCTTATTTCATACGCTCTATGCAAATCGTAATTAAAATCTTTTACTGGCTACCAACTGGCAGTTCGAGGTTGTTGCGAACATTAACACGAAAACATGTCTGAAAATAGAACACAAAGGTAATAACCACATGTACGCACAGATGATCATCATACGCGAAAGCGTAACCTCTCGTTTAAATTTAGTATGACTATCTATCTATAAATGTGATACGACGGTGTTTCCGATCTTCCGTTTCCTAGATCAACAAATTTTGATGACATCTAGGTCAAGGAGGGTTGATCGCCATATAATATTTGGGCGGCGAATCTCGTGTCCCGGATTATTTTAGAATTATTGCAACCATCTGTCTAGACAACTACAAGATACACATACAATAAATAAAAAATGGAGTAACTAACTAGGAACCGTTCAACTCGACAGACAAATTCTTGCTCTCTTGACCTTTCAGAAGTGGTGTCTGTCAGACCCATATTGTTTATTTAATTTTTCTATAATTTTACATTAGATTTTGTGTTGTTATTATTAATAGAATAAGGACAGGTATAAAAAATCCCGATAGCCTGTAGCCAGCGGAAATGTAAATTTCTC
This sequence comes from Crioceris asparagi, assembly GCA_958507055.1. NCBI lineage: Eukaryota > Metazoa > Arthropoda > Insecta > Coleoptera > Chrysomelidae > Crioceris > Crioceris asparagi. The sequence goes on from OY293826.1 coordinate 31,753,883, forward strand.
AAAATTCAATGAATTGAAAATTGAACAACTTTTTCATTGGTATACCTACATGTTATTACATAAAATTGCCGTATGTGTCATAGCCTTGCGGTTAGAGGTTTTTGTTTTGGCTGTTGAATATAAAGCAGACTGGGTTCGCGTTCCACTTCAAGGCTGAATGTTTTTCGCCTATTTCTTTTCAATAAATATACTATATATTTTTTTAATTTGGGTCTATATTAAGATCTCCAGAAAATGTACGATTACATCAAATTTATATTGAGTGTTCATGTTTTATCAATATTTCTTACTTTTTCTTTATTAATTTTTATTTTTTTATCTGTGCATTTTATGGAAAATTGCTTCGAACAAAAGTTGTAGGTACTGATTATATCTATAGTCTAGAATTATTTTTGATGATATTTACACTAAGGCTCTTTTTTGATACTTTTTTTAAATGTTTGAACGGTCGCCATTTCGAAACTACTTACCCGATATTGCCCAATAATGAACTCCGCCGAGATATTTAAGAGATTGATTTTTGTGGCAAATTTGAACTTGATACCCTCCAAAACTGCGACCTCTATCATGTTAACAAATTTCGTAATATCCTATATATATATATATATATATATATATATATATATATATATATATATATATATATATATATATATATATATATATATACAGGACTATTCAAATTCGTTTCTGTACTTGGGGATCTCGTAAACGATAAGAGTGTCGGTTAAATTGTGGCAAAGATTCTGGAGATATACAGGAAAAACAAAAAAATCCCAAATTATTTTTTTGTCTATCTTCTTTATTCGTAGACATATTGAAAATCTGACGACATTTTGCTATTAGTACTTGATGTGGGCTATCAGAATATGTCCATGAATCTTTTATACAGGGTGTCATCTGACTTGGGCCACCCCCATCTTTGAATTTTTAAATACGGACCTGTATTCTTGTTGTAGTTTTTGGATCGGCAACGTTCACTTCATACTGAGAAATTAAATTTAATTTTATATTTCTGGATGTTTCGGTAATATTTTATTATTATTGGGTGAATTATTCCCTTTTAAATTACGGCCCTGGAAATTGGTTGACTGAATTAAATAAAAACACAATAGCGTTTTCTACAATGAACTTCGAATAGCAAAACTTTTTATGATTATCTGAAACATATCTTCAACAAAAATCAATTATACATATGTATTTTGATAAGCTGAAAAAGAAATGATAGCAATAATTACATCCGAAACGAACACTATAATTGTAATGAAAATTGAAATGAAGTAATTTATATACATCAAAAAAATTAATGGTGCAATAAATGTTCGAATTGGAGTCCTTCCATTTCGAGACATTTTTGAACTCGTTTTTTCATATTATTTATTGCCCTTAATACACATCTTTGCTGCATTGTTGCGAAAACATTCAAAATCCTCAATCTCAAGTCACATTTTCTTGCATCATAAGTGATTCTTGGAGATAGAAAGATCATAACACCACATTTTCGCTAGTTACTATAATACTTACCTATAAGTTGATAATGTCTTAAGTTACCATGTTTAATACCGATGAAATCTCAGTAGACGAGAACAGTTGTCGATAATATTTTGACATTTGCCTTATTTGCTGTATATCTTTGAGTTCATTGGTGTTAAAATGACGTTTTCCGCTGAAGAAAAACGGGACATGGTGAAAATTTATTATGAAAACCATAGAAACAGTTATGCTGCAGCCCAACGGTATATGGAAATTTATCTCGAAAGGCGTCAACCGCATGAAACTTTGTTCCAAAAATTAGACAAAAACCTCAGCGAATTATGTATAATCTATTTTTGTTGTAGATATGTTTCAGATAATCATAAAAGGTTTTGCTATTCGAAGTTCATTGTAGAAAACGCTATTGTGTTTTTATTTAATTCAGTCAACCAATTTCCAGGGCCGTAATTTAAAAGGGAATAATTCACCCAATTATAATAAAATATTAACGAAACATCCAGAAATATAAAATTAAATTAAATTTCTCAATATGAAGTGAACGTTGACGATCCAACTACAACAAAAAATACAGGTCCGTATTTAACAAATCAAAGATAGGGATGGCCCAAGTCAGATGACACCTTGTATAAAAGATTCATGGACATATTCTGATAGCCCACATCAAGTGCCAATAGCAAAATGTGGACAGATTTTCAATATTTCCAATCACTGGAAGAGCCCTAAACCCACGATATTCACGAAAATATATATATATATATACTTATAGACATATAAACGATCGCAATAGGTACATTTCTATAAGAAATTTACCTAAAAGCAGGTTGAATAATACGTGCCATGATTCTTGTCGACATTTATTAAATAAAACAAAATGTACATCTCATATAATGTTCTATATTAAATAAATCAAATAAAAGAATATGACGCCCTAACATTAGAGCTAAAATAAAATTGAAAGATAGTAGGTAAATATAATAATATCTGCGCGACTGAGCCTTGCTCGGGTAATACAGGATTTAGAGTCAGTCTAAGGAAATTTAATCTTAGTTCAAATATGTGCATACCTATTTCTAATTAGAATGTATTGCGATCGGTAGATCGGTAAATATTGATTTTAGCGTTCGCATAGCTCATAATTTACAAATTCCCAAATAAATATGAATGTTAAACATACCAGAACTCAGCTGTATCACCAATCGTCTGATCGACCCCAAACCACGTACGTAGTGTGGACCTCAAGGGTCACATCCATTAAAAATGCAAGTAACGCCAATCAATTTGTCGGCTTCTAAAACCCCTTTTGCAAATTTTTATCCAAACCTGCGAATCATTCAAGAAAATGTTTATGAACCCCGAAGGTGACACCCTGGCGTTTTTTCAGGAGAGCCACTTAGATAATGTTCAAAAGTAGAACATTATCTATATACCAAATTTGATCAAAATCGTTGGAGCCGTTTTCGAGATTTTTTTATGTAGCTCTGTTAAGCTAGCAGTGACAAGTTAGCAGAAACAATCGGAACCGGCATGGGAATTTGTTACTAATTATTTGCTAATTAGTTGCTAAAATCCCGATTTTGTTGCTCGAACCAGTTTTGAAAAAATTGAGTTACTGCTATCTTAACGTGTGAGATAGCAGTGAAACCACTAAAAAATATTTTTTTTTCAATTCTAACATCACCTGAATTTGTTGCTAATTTGTTGCTGGAAGATAGTATAAAGAAAATTGAAAAAATATTAAAAATAAAAAAAATATGAAAAAATATAATAAAAATATAAAAATTTATTGAAAAACGTACTTTACAGTACTTCTTCCTAATGCTACGCTAATCCAAAACTCAAAAAAATAGTAAGTAGTTAGGATATCCACTGATTAACCTGAAATCAAGTATTGTTGTTGAAGCTATTAGAATTCCTATATTTTCTCTTTTAATTTCTAGCAGAAGTTTTTTTTTTTTATATTTTTTCATTTTTTTTATTTTTAATATTTTTTCAATTTTCTTTATACTATCTTCCAGCAACAAATTCAGGTGGTGTCAGAATTGAAAAAAAATATTTTTTAGTGGTTTCACTGCTATCTTACACGTTAAGACAGCAGTAACTCATTTTTTTCAAAACTGGCTCGAGCAACAAAATCGAGATTTAAGCAAATAATTAGCAACAAATTCCCATGCCGGTTTCGATTGTTTCTGCTAACTTGTCACTGCTAGCTTAACCGAGCTTTTTTATGTATATGTACAAGAATTGCTCGTATTAATGTATTAAATTAGTTTAGAATATATTTCATAATAATATTATAATATAAAATTGTTTCCAGAAAGGCCTAAGGACTGAAAATAATTATCCAATCATCAATCTACGAATTTTATAGTTCCACTGAAGTGATTTTAATTAATAAATACGTGACAGTTCTCCTTTGTTAAATTATAATGTTCATCAACGAATAAAATTTAAGCTGATGTACTTTAAAAGCACAGCTATTTATTTTTTTGTATTGTCTTGCGTACCTAAATATGCATAAATATGTCCAAACAGTGCTAGCAGTGGGTATCAGCGAAAAAGTTAATAACTATTACCTCTGTTTTTTTTAATTTGTACCATATATTTGCCTCTTACTGACTTACTGTATATCAAATTAACGGACTGAAAATGCAAATTTGACATAAGGTACCTACAGAGAAAGTTGAAAATCATAACCTTATGCCCTTTGCTCACTTGCAAGGTACATTTCCTTTAACAACAAATACACAATAAATAAATTCAAAATAAATCGAAATTAAACCTACCAATGGCGGTCCTCAGTATCTTTTCACTTTCAAGCTCCATCAATGCCTATGTTTCGCTATCCCAGGAACTGCTTATCTGTTAATAAAATATTTGTTAAGGATATTAATCTGATGCTTGTTCTGATATGTTTTATATATGTACCATCACCATTATATATACCTTATTACAACCGTATCATTTTTAGTGCCAAAAATCACTTCACTTTATAAATTAGATTTTTGATCACATTGATGTGTTATTATTGACCGATCAACCCAAACGGAGGAGGTATTCACACAAATTTTAGGGTTTTGTAACAGTTAGTAGTAAGGGATTAACGGTAATTTTTGGAAGCCATGATAAAAGCCGGTGGGCTACCGATTAGCGCTCGCTTATTCAAATTTGAAATAGAATTGAAAATATTGAAATGATATCGGAAATCACAGAAACAGGTACTTCAAAAATGTTATTCTAATTATTATGGTTATGGTTTTCAATTTACAGCAGTTCTGAGAGAGTCTGAAATATGTATATCTGCGCCGCGATGTTTTGAGATCTCTGAATAATAACAAGTACAAGCTAAGCCTATACATGGGTAATAGGATAAGTACTATCTTCTTTCGTATTAGTGAACGTTCAACGATTTTCATGAGTAATGTTACGCTCCAAAGTTTGGAATAAATATAATTTACCAAAAATTTAAACGACTTTATTTGTTAAAATTACAAAATAAATATAAAATTTCATTGGTGCTGGTTTTCAGTGCAATTTTTGATAAAAAATATTTAAATTATCAAAAATTGGGATATCTGAATACATTGAGAAAACCGATTATTGTATAAATAACATAAGAAATTATCATAATTCGCTCGCGTATAGAAATCTTTTAGCATCTCTGCCTTGTCAAATTGGTATCATTCTAGGCTTACTACATAATATTAAGTATCAATTAACAGTAATGAATAAAACTTACAAAATAAAAAAACAAAATATTTTCTTAACGGAGCGGCATAGCGATTGGCCACAGTCTAAATAAAGCTAAGTTTTTCGAATAAAATAAAGTTGCTTCATCCTCCAGAAGCCGTTACAACTCCTAACGGTTGTCTCTGCCCAAATGTTGAAAGAAGCCGAGCCAATTTCACATATGACTCGGATCAGTCGACTGCAAAACAACTCAGTATCCTACTTTTGGCGATTCTCCTTCCGGCTTCGCTTTTGAACGCTACTGTACAGTTGTCAAAGCAATCGAAACGCATAGGGGTTGGAAATCCGGATAATCACGAATCCATATAACTGAAGTCTGGATAATCGAGTAACTACTACTGTACTTATCGCATCACTCTGAAAAACAGGTGTGTAAACCACGTTATATTTAAAGAAGACAATCAAAGTAGTGGTATAACAACCCATAGCAAGGTCATTTACATTCATTTAAAATAGTCTGAATTCTAAATGTAGTAATTTTTTACAGATATCCCGGACATACCTGAGAGCATCGGGCAGCTGAGAATGCTTCGCAATGCTGATTTCAGCTCCAATCCAATACCGCGACTGCCTCCTGCCTTCACGCAGCTTAAATCGTTGGCAGTGTTAGGTCTCAATGATATGTCGCTCACATCGCTGCCCCAGGATTTTGGCCAGCTCACGTCGCTCACATCGCTTGAGTTACGTGAAAACTTGCTACGAGAGCTGCCTGCCTCATTCTCACAATTGAGTAACCTGGAGCGGCTTGATTTGGGCGATAATGAGATCGAGATTTTGGTAAGTCTACCAATATGAAAATAAAGTGTTTCCACTCCAGCTAATAATTTATATTTATTTCTCTCAGCCTCCTCATATTGGCAAATTACCCGCTCTCCAGGAGCTCTGGTTGGACCACAATCAATTACAAAGTCTACCTCCGGAGATAGGACAATTGAGCAATCTAACATGTCTAGATTTATCGGAAAATCGGTTGGAATATCTTCCGGAAGATATTGCTGGCTTGGAAAGCCTGACCGATCTGCATTTATCCCAGAACGTTCTGGAAACGTTACCTGACGGTATCGGTAAGTTGGAGAAACTTACAATTCTCAAAGTGGACCAAAACAGACTGACCTCTCTCAATTCCAATATCGGTCATTGCCACAATTTGCAAGAACTCATACTAACGGAGAACTTTCTAAGCGAACTGCCTGTCGAAGTCGGTAAATTAGTTAAGCTTACGAACTTGAACGTCGATAGAAACAGTTTAACGTCTATACCACAAGAACTGGGTAATTTGTGTGAATTGGGTGTGTTGAGTTTAAGAGACAATAGGTTGACCATGTTGCCTGATACGTTAGGCAATTGTAGGCGCTTGCATGTACTGGATGTGTCAGGAAATCGCCTGCCCCATCTACCCTTCACGCTATTGCAATTGAGTTTAAAAGCCGTTTGGTTGAGTGACAATCAGGCGCAACCGTTACTCACCTTCCAGACTGATATAGATCCCGATTCCGGCAAGACGGTTCTTACGTGTTTTCTTTTGCCACAACAGGAATACCAGCCAACGATTGGTGAGTATACGGGAGTTTTTCTTGAGTATTTTGTAACATATTCTTGGGTGATGGTTTGGTGTTGTTTTCATGTTTGCAAGATTTGTTTCCGCATCTATTTCAATTACATTTATATCATTTTATGAGTTTTAAGGTGCACAGTGCACATCCAAATCCAACACATTTTTTTCTACTTAAAATATTGCTGAAGTTTACTGAAGACATCAACTAATAAGATATTTAGTATTAAAATACTTATTTACAGTATCAAATTATTTCAAGTTTATTTAACTATTTCCTGAAAATGTCTCACGTTCCAGATTTTTTATCTGAAAATAATTTTCTGACGCATTAAGATTTAGATAAAACTTCGTTCTGGTTTTTAATCTATTTGCTCCCTAGTTTGTGACGAAATATTTTCAAAATATATTTAGTATCACATTGGTTATTAAAATAACGCAACATGTCATCATTTATATCAGTATCCGAAAACGATTCTTTTTTGTCCATAATCAGATGCCTATTCTACTTATTATCTGTTGCTAGCTTGTTTGCTGATGATCAAACATATGTAAATATCCAGCCCATTTTTGGTAGATCTTTTATAAACAATTAACACAAGTAATTCTTCATTTCTCAGCTAAAATATCTCCCACTGTAACTGATCAGGCTTTCAACGAACTACTTTAAATTTGTGTCCTGGTGTTGCTCCAAAATATAGATACTACACTGATGAATAATAATTGATGTACAGTGTGTTAGTAGAAATTCTTTACAAAATCCTAATTCCCAGATCAGAATAACCTGATTTAATTTGAATTGTTTCACGTTTCCTAGGATTTTGGAGCGAACAAATTCATCAAAATTATAAAAATGTCTAAGCATAGGTGTAGAAATTTCCTGAAAAGATTTGTTAGTATTAAATTTGGATAAAGTATCTTATTTACCTTTCAGAAGGTACTCATGATTAGACTTATTGACATCTCCATCATATCTAAGGTAAATCACATCGCAAACAATACACGCAAGGAAACATTAACTTTAATGCTGCAAAATTAAAATATCCAAATAATATCTAGTAAAATTATTCATCAATTAGGTACCTATTTGCTTAATTTCTAAGAGTAATCGAGTCTTATCAAGAGTACTTCATTGCATTAAATCCATAATACTGCTTTATTTCAATTTTAGGCGCTCAAAGTCTTTTTCATCCATTGGCGTAGAATTCTGAAGTATTTACTTCATAACTAATCTAGACAAAAACTATATTAATATTGTATATTGTCTATTATAATCTAGGATTCTGTAAAGACTTTTCAAAAATTTATGGGTTTGAATCGTAACTTAATAATTTAGAATGGGTACGATACGTGAAATTGTGTACCTTATCTATTACTGTTCATCATTTTGATTTTGTCCTTCTGTATCTCCTATCTTTAATAACAATCGATGAAGTCAGCATACATTTGGGCAAACTGTATACGGTGGACAAATTTTGATGCTGTTATAGGGTAACTGGGTAGCTATTAAAATCAATGGCTCTCTTTTTGAGTTAAACACAATGGCGAGAACAAAAAATACCTTTTTTTGTCTTCCATTCATAACCTAAAAATCGATTTTTCTTCACTTCAATAGGTACTTTTTGAGTAGAATTCAGTGGTGTAGATTAGATTATTATTATTAATATTGTTATTATTATTATTATTACCCTATAAAAGCATCGAAATTTGCCCACCCTTTACAGATATAGTTTATCCATGCTTTGAATCATCATTAAAAATATAAGCATTTGATATATTTTTAAGTAATTTGGGTAAGTTAGCGATTGATTCGTTACATGGGGAGACATTTTTTCAGAGAATATGTTTATACATATTCCAAATTTCTGCAAATATATAATACTTTACCTTTTCTGTTCTTACATAGCAAGAAATTTAAATCTTCAATCAATGTGTATTCAGTTTTAACAAATAGGTATACGAAGTTTGAACAATCAAGCAATCAATATTAATTACCTTTCACAAACTTACTTGTTTCATACAGTCTATTTAATTGAGCAACGCATATATGTCATCACTTTTTGGTTATTAGCTTCTTCTATTGAAATTTCACTATTAACAACGTTAAATAATGACACAAACTTGTTTTGGAATTCTGACAGATTCATCTCTAAAATAGGTTGCCTGATGTTATGTTTGTAGGTTATGTTTTTAAAATTAGTTTTTGATGTTACCTGTTATTACCAAACCAATCAACAATACATGCTCGTAATATTTTTTTATGTTCATTATTTTGGAAGATGAATGTGACAGCTAATCCTAATCATTTTCGATTATATGATTTGATAACATCGAGGATAACATTTACAATTTCTGGCATACCAACCCCCCTGTGACGTAATGCAACTGGTTACTTAAATAGACTAAACATACAGGGTGGTCCGAATTATAATGGAGAAACTTTAACAGCGTATTCAGCAGATAAAAATTATTAAAAAAGTTCATATAAACTTATCTCCAAAAACGCTTCGTTTTGGAGATGCGGGGTGTTGAAATATTGCGAAAAAAACCTTTTTTCTTATATTTAAAGAAACTCTTCTAGATTTTGCTTTCAAACTTTTTAGGTATTATTGTCACTTAAAAACAAATTTATAGCATGATAAACACTTGTTTTTGTTTTACCAGTGGCGTTCGTGAGACCGTTTTAACTATTTTAAATAATAAAAAATGGTACGCCAATGGTTTATCGCAATTTTGTTAAAAAATAGATATTTTGATCAATTCTAAACAAAAATGGTCTCTCTAGTCTTTTCGCTAAAACAAACAGTTTTCGTGAAATAAAAAATTTTTGTTTGCATGTGCACCTAATATCTTAGGTTTGCAAATGTGATGTAAATAAAAACGAATTGAAATAGCGCGAATTATCTTAATTTAATTTGCAAACCTCAGATATTAGGTGCACATGCAAACAAAAATATTTTTTTTCTCTAGAACGGTTCGTTTTAGCAAAAAGACTAAAGAGACCATTTTTTTTAGTTTAGCTTAGAATTGATCAATATATCTAAATTTATTAACAGAATTGCGATAAACCATTGGCGTACATTTTTTTATTATTTAAAATAATTAAAACGGTCTCAAGAACGCCACTGGTAAAACAAAAACAACAACAAAAATATTTATCATGCTATAAATTTGTTTTTAAGTGGCAATAATCCTACTATCCTACTAAGTTTGAAAGCAAAATCTAGAAGAGTTTCTTTAGAAATAAAAACCGATTTTTTTCGCAATATTTATATATAATATATGGAGATAAGTTTATATGAACTTTTATAATTATTTTTATCTGCTGAATACGCTGTTAAAGTTTCTCCATTATAATTCGGACCACCCTGTCTATGTATTGTTAATTGGCATGACTGACAAAATTTCACTTGGTAGCGTTGAAGGCTTTCTTGTTCACTTTCAATTATTATTTTGATTGATCGAAGTACTGTTGACGAAGTGTCAAATTCACAATGTTTTTTTATAGTTGTCAAAATGCTGATATTGAACTGTGCATACCCGTATATAGTGGATACTCGATTAACTACACTTCCAAGTATAGAATTGTAGTCATTTTTTTGTGAAAAAATATATGTGTCAATCGAGTTTCCTAGGTACATAAAAGTATGTCAAAGATGAGGATGGGATAGCATTACCTATAATATAGAAAATGGTAATAAATACGGGGTTTATTAAATGGGAAAAATATTGACCAATTTGTTATGCATAAAAGAAATTCAATCCGTTATTGAAATGTAATTTTTCATAAAGCATCGCCGTCTAACATAACTCTTTCATATGGGGAGCGACAAGACTAAAGCTCGCGATCGGCAGGAACTCGCGGATGACAGAAATGCAAAGAATATTCCGGAGTTTTCACACGAGGAGCACGAGCCTATGGTGCGCGCGAGTCAGAGCCCCGGTACTGCTCGTGGATCTCGAGTCGGGCGTTTAAGCGGAGTCTCTCAAATCCTCCAAATACAAAGGGAGATGGGGGTGCTTTTAATTTTTTTGCTAGCACTCCAGCGAACGAGAAAATCACTTTTTCTAGAAAATGTAGAGAACTTTTAAGGTTTTGTTTACACTATAAAGAAGACAATTAATTTTTTTTCTCATTAAATCGACTCCTTGTCGACATCCTAAAGCTATTCCATTCTTATCGTGGCAACACTGTACCTATATACCTACATACAAGTAATATCGTTTTTTTCCTTCTCTCACATTTGCACCCTGTGCTTTCTGGTATTATTTGTTGTCACTTTTTTTGGCTTTTTGTATGAAGCACCCATTTTTCTATCTCTTTTGTGTGTGTGCATCTACCTTTAGCTGCTTCGGATGGACGCTTGTATCGCTGTGATGTCACTTCGGGCCTTTCTAACGGTACCTTATCACGCACAGATGACGGTACAACTGGTGGTGAAGAAGAGGACGACGATGAGGACTGGAAGGAGCAAGAGGCTAGCAGGACGCATTCGGTGAAGTTCACCGATCCTCAGGATCAGGATAACAGAGAGGTGAGCAGTTGGTTCTTCTCTACTTCTACTCGGTGGTTGGTTGGGTATTTCAATGGGGTTAAGACGTGGTCGGTGAAGTGGTGTTGTGCTTCAAGGACACACAATCTAACAAGGACTAGTAGTTATTACATGTTAAACGTATTGGGCGAGGTAGACAATGTCTAGGTGGTCAAGAAATATCTATAGGTATTTAGATAAGACGATATACAGGGTATTTTGAGGATAAATGGCTCAATAATAAGACAAATAAATGCACTTTATTCAATATCTATTTATTTTCATTTTTTTATATATATTTCATATTCTTAGATGAAAATTAGGTGAAAGCATTGGAGTCGATCGTTCAATATTATTTTGATAGTGTCTTTTATTTTCTATCTGCATCTTCCAGAAATGTTAATAAAATATGGCGTTTGAATACTAATATCATGGTTGTTCAATTAATGGATTTATAAGAAAACAATTCTTGAAAAAACGTCTATCACAATGAAAATAGCTATATGTGATTGAAGTTAAAATGGAATGGATGGTTTTCTAAAGACTTGGTAGAGAAAAGTTCCTTTGAATGTTAGGGCTAATATTCACACATTTAGACACATAGATTGTTGAAAATAAAAAAAATCTATTTTTTCATATCTAGAACAATTCTACAGGTGTTATAATCACAAATTAAGCTTAACTAGGCTTTTGAAAGTGATCTACAAAAATATGGTACTAGCTTGGCATTAAATGTACAGGGTGATATTATTTAATGGAATTAATTTATCCCTCAACCCCCTCATTCTTTTTTTAATGATTATTCATAATGGCATAATTTGTAACTTTCTCAAAGGCTTCACCGTTTTTTGAGTTATTGTGTTTATCGATTTTATACTTTCATACAGGGTGACCCAGGGGTGCGTGCAAAGTCCATTTTTGTTTTCTACCCAAGCTGATATTTACTTTAAACGGTAGCTCCGAAGATAAGCATTTAAATTTTGTTTTTAAATGGCAACCCCCCCATTTTTAATGCCTCCCTAAATTTATCACTAAATTGTTAATAATTTATTTCTAATAGATTTTGACTAAATTTTTGAGTCAAAAAAGCTCCGTGCTTAGTCCCAAAAAAATATACCTTCGAAATGATTCAAGATAACTAGACCAAATTTTTTCAGTCGATTTCTCAAGCTTTATAGTATTTTTTGAGATAAACGTGACTAATAGTCGATGATCCATGACCTACGACGATTTTTAAAAAGAAGACAAAATACTAATTTTCAATACCTAACTCAAGTTTTTCAAATGCCTGCCCCTGTATTTTTCCATCATTTTTGCCCGTGTAGAGATTTTGGTGACAATTTAGGATTTTTTTTACGCAAAATAGGAATTGTTGATGGTTTGCTCTAAAAGAAGAATCGTATAGGTCGCCCCCGTGAAAATTTAGAAATATATTTCAATTGCAAATAAGCGAATATTGTTGAATGAGAATGGCAGAAAAATCTACCATTGAAAATATCCATAAGCAAGAATGCCACGGCATGTTCATTCCAAACGTAGAGAGTTTCGTTTTAAATCACTACTAGCACTGCTAGTGTGTAATAATTATTGCGTTGGATTTATTTTTTAAATAATTACCCTTTTTGCTTCTGATAATTTAAGAAGAACGGGTCAACATTATGCAATTAAAAATCCTCACTTTATCGGAAATGTGTTGAATAGTGAAAGATATCGTCATTTTCTTCGCGAACATCTTCCCAGATTCTTAGAGGAAAAGGATTTGAGCAACAGAAAGACCACGTGGCTGCATCACAATGCATTACCATACGACACTTTTTAGATCACTCCTATCCTAATCGTTGGATAGGCTTAAAGGAAATAACTATACCTTGACCTGCACGATCCCCAGACCTTACTTCTATAGATTTCTATCTAGAGATCCATTTTCAGAGATTGTTCAACAACTGCAGATTATATGAAAAACAGGATTGAGGAAGAAAACTTGCAGCTTGTGTAAAACAAGATGGTGATCTATTTGAGCATTCACTTTCCACTGGATTCTTTTTTTACCAAACCATGTTTTGCATAAAAAAAATCGAAAAAGATGCAATCAAATACGGGATGTAGCATTTAAAAAAGTTGTGTTATTATTGTCATTGATAATTTGTATTTTTTGACCGACAAACCCCGAACGGAGGAGGTATACAATTCGACTGTCTGCTTTATTTTTTTTTTATTTTTATTTTTTTTTTGGTTCTTGCGCGCCTTTTATATAGTAAACGAGCTCCGATTCTGATGATTTGGGACTCATTTTAAAGAAGGGGATTGAGAAATGGTCCCATATTCATAAAAACGCAAATCCGAAATCTCCTTCCTTCCGAAAACCGCCCCCGAAGGGGTGGTGGGGGCGAATTTTCTCGAATATCGAAAATCTGAGTTGGTATAATTAAAGATAGGAGAATATCCGGAAACGTTTAAATTGAACATTTTTTCAAAAGTGTTACCGTTTTCGAGATAGACGCATGTTAAATATGTATTTTTGCAATGTGGAGAGGACAATTTCTTTCGAAAATTGAAATTTTTTCGAAACTACATGAAAGATATAATGATTTGTAGCAACATTTATAATGAACATTTTTTCCTTAGAGTTACGGTTTTCGAGTTAAATCGGTGTTAAAATGGTAACAACTAAAATATTCAAGCGTATTTCCGCAGCGAAGTTCTGAGATCTCTATAATAACAACTACAAGCAAGGAATATACGTGGGTAATAGGATAAGTACTATCTTCATTGATATGGTATAGTGAACGTTCAACGATTTTCGGGACTAATGTTACACTCAAAAGTGTGAAATAAATATTTTTTACAAAAAATTGGACCGACGTTATTAGTTGGTGCACTGAAAAGTATAAAATAATATTAATTCCATTGGTGGTGGTACTTGTGAAGTTGGTGCCAAAAGTTATCAATCTACCTGCAACTGCACAAATTCAAAAGTACCACCACCAATAGAATTAATATTATTTTATACTTTTCAGTGCACCAACTAATAACGTCGGTCCAATTTTTTGTAAAAAATATTTTTGACCAAACGGAGGAGATATACAATTCGACTGTTTGCATGTTTTGTTTTGTAGATGTTTGCGTCTTATAAATAGTAAACGTGCTCCGATTTTCATGATTCTTTCTTTTTCATTTGATAGAGGACTATTGAGAATTGGACCCATTAAAAAAATAGACATTCAACATGTCCTTCCCCTCAAAAACTTCTCCAAAAGGGGGTGGGGCAATTTTTTTAAATCGAAATTTTGAAACAGCAGAATTAAAGAAGAGACAATTTCCGACAGAATTTAAATTGGACATTTTTCAAAAAAATCAAGGGTTTCCGAATTAAAGCATTAAAGGCAATTTTCAAAAATTGAAAATATGAGACGGTTTCCTAGTTACAGTAGTGGGTATTCTGAAATATTTGTGTATTTCTGCGATGTATTGAAATCTCTGAATAAGTATAAGCAACGTATCTTCTTTGGTGAAGGTTGAATGATTTTGATGACTAATATTACACTCAAAAGTGTGAAATAAATATTTCTTACAGAAAATTGGACCGACTTTATTAGTTGGTGCACTGAAAAATTCAAAATAATATTAATGTTTTGATTCTGGTAGTTTTGAAGTTGGTGCCTAAAGTTTTCAATCCATAAACATCTGCACCACTTCAAAGTTACCATTTAACTACTTAACAATATTTATTTTAATCTTAGTTGGTGACAGAACATTAATTGTTCACTTATATCTCAAATAAATATTTTTAATAAAAAAATGGCCCGGCGTTATTGGTTGGAGTAATGTAAATACCAAAATAATATTAATTGTACTGGTGTACTGAGAAATGCATAACATCTAAATTACCAGCAACCGTAGAATTAATATTATTTTGAATTTTTAGTGCTTCTACTAGGAAACCTGCTCGGAAACCTGTTTCTATTTTCTGTAGAAAAGTTTAATTTTCTAGACGATTTTGTAAATATTCGTCTCTTTTTATAATTGGAATTTTTGAAATGATTCAAACTAAAACTGAGAATAGATGAACCGTCCGAAAATTATATCAATTCACTTCAGTCATTTCCAAATCTTATTAAAGAATGCATATTTGGATGGACAAACCATACATACCTGAACATTTTAAATATTTTTTTACCATTAGGTACATAAGGTTTCTGGTTTGTGCATTTCTTTCAATAATATGCAATTTTAGATGAGTAAACCTACGGTACCATATCACATGACACACTTCGATTAAGTGTTTTTTTTCTCGCTTGATAGTATGATATGTGGTACTCGTGCCTATTATTTTCAATCATTAGGTACACCAATAATATAGATAAATAATATGAAGAGTAAGATCTTGAATGTAAGCAAATATACTCAGTTCCTCTCAGAAATAAAAATCCAAATTTATTACATTAATCTTATGTCCATAACAAACAAACAGACTAGCCGCTGAAATATTCCAGCAATAATATGTATCGGAGACAGTTCTATTGGTACAGAGAAAAATAACAAACGATAAAATGTATTTCATCGAGTGTCCTGCAGTTACTACGTTAAAAAATATGTTGATATCTCAATTATCATTTTATACGATAAAAATTCAAAGGTTTTTGAGGTACAACATTTTTATTCTTGCGTATATTCTCTATAGAAGGTGTATGGATAAAATCAGCCGTAGATATTCACAATCAGTCTCAGGTCCGATTTCATAATCAATACCTAATGACGGATAAGTTAATTAATTATTCTGTTTGTGTAACACATAACCTGATGACGTATATCGTATATAATATATATAATATCGTATTTACTTTTCTCCCGTTCCTGTAAAGTAACTTTCAATTTTAAATAAAAAAATGTTGAACTAGGATTAATTTTAATAAAAAATTAAATTTGGTGAAATTGGCCTTAAGTTTGGTACTAGTTTGTTAGTTACTTGATAATATCAAAGGTATGATTTCAAGTATCAAAAATCTTCAAAATTCCTTATGTAACTTCTGCTTTGAGAATTAAATATTCGAGTGTTAGTTATAGCATTTAAAATTCATGATAATCATGACCAATAATTCATTTTGATCGTATTAAAGTGTTAAGATAACTCATTCCTCTGAACCATTAGGTAGGTATTTAATGTATGACAAAAATGCGAAAAGTTCACCGATACTTCTGATAGACAAGAAGTTCTCTGAGTCTTACATCTTCTTTCCGAATAAACTGCATAACTAGAAAGGGTTTCCCTCCGGTCCGAGAGTATACAATAAATATTTAAAAAAAAAATTGGACCGACGTTATCAGTTGGTGCACTGAAAAGTATAAAATAATAAAAGTCTTTTGGTGCTGGTACTTTTGAAGTTGTGCAGTTAGATTGAAAACTTTTGACACCATCTTCACAAGTAGCAGCACCAATAGAATTAATATTATTTTGTACTTTTCAGTGCACCAACTGATAACGTCGGTCCAATTTTTCCTAAAAAATCTTCATTTCACACTTTTGAGTGTTACATTTGTCACGAAAATCGTTGAACGTTCACCATTATCCATGTATGCTTTGCTTGTATTTGCTACTATTCTAAGAACATCGTCGCGAAAATACGCATATTATAAATTTTACCACTGCCTAACTTGAAAACCGTAACTCTATGGAAAAAATGAACAATATAAATGTTGCTACAATTAATATGGTCATTAATTTTCTTTGATTATGCCATCTCGGATTTTCGATTTTTGAGAAAATGACAGTTATCTTCTCTGTTTCAGTAGTTATGATATTGTTATAGGTCTCTTCACGGAGCTTAAAATTAACATAAATCAAACACTACTACAGATAAGTCCAAATCTGAAATGTATTAAGATTTTGACTTAATTTAATTATTTATCTTACTTAGGATTTCCCTATATATAAATAAAACTACTTCAAGATTGTGCCTTATTGATAGACAAAAGTTATACAGCTTGCACGCACTCCTTCGTCACTCGGTATATACGTAAACAATAAAGGCACAATATCTCAAGAATGGCAAATCATATCATAAAGTTGAAATTGATAGAAAAGTTGGAATTATGAATCAGCATTTAGGAAAACACATCTTAAAACTCACTGACGTAACATACATTTTATTTACTTTTTTTTTGTAAATCCATTCCAACTCTGGTTTTTATTGTGGAATATTACTGTAACAGAAATGTTTTTTACCAAGTACATAATTGTTAGTTTTAATATTATCAAAAAGACGATAAACGAAATACATTGGAGTCCATATGAGCAGAAAGAAAGTAAATTGTAACGAATGAAAGTTGTGAATGTTTTATTTGAACTTTTTAGGTCATTGATCCTGCTAATGGATCACGTTTGTTGCATAGTTTTGTTTTAATTATAAGAAATCGCGATTTAAACAATAATTTCACTAAAAAAGGTAAGGGGATATATTAAAGCCCAGTTTTAACATATGTTAATTTAACAATATAAGTTGCACTAGATGACTAAAAGTTAAGGGTTATCCATGGTATAATTATTCGCTGTTGTATCGTTTGATGGATATATAGAAATATAATATGAAATTTGGGAAACACAAGATATCATTATTCAGTGAATATCCGCTATTTTCAATGAATTAAAATTCCACAAGAACTATAAATTTACAAATGCTATTCTGAATCATGTATGGAAATTTAATATTTAATTGGGAAAGTAAAGATTATTGTTGAAAATCAAATTGGAGAGAAACCTTAGTTTTTTAAATAATTTTCTCTTCAGTTTTTGAATCAACACACCTAAGTTGGAAAATAACATAGGTAGAGATATTTCTTGACCAAATATTTGTTCTGGCGCTAGATATGTAAAATTGATCCTGTGATTTCTTCTAGATGATAATTCTTTTATTTCTATAAATGCTATGCTTAAAGCATCGCAGATAATTGTATACATTTTGGTTTCTTTTGATTATATTTATTTATTATTGTAGATGTTGATAAAATCGGTGAAATGGTAGTACTGTTCTACCTTCATAGCATGATCTCTCTCAATTTTCTAATCTCAGGTTGTGGATTATCATAAATCAAATCAAAGTATACATGTCGAATACTAGCAATTGCCTTGATAATTTCAATGAATCACAAATTTAATTCCATCTCTTTTTCCTAGAATGATCACTTGATATTTTATGTTTTCACAATAGTGAAAAAAAACTCAGTATCAAATGAATATATGTAATTTTGTCTTTGTATCACGAGATGATAATAGACATTTATAAAGGTAATTGCTATCGTCGATTGTATGCACACTAGTCTTGATAGAATGATGCTGTAGCTTTATTAGAAATTATTTCTGATGTATTCTGTTGGAAATGTAATCTATTTTTGAAATAGCATGTGTCCAGAAAAATACAGCTAATTTTCAATGTATAAGTCAGCTAATTGTAACTAATCTTTATCGATATCTTTTCTAGAAGCATGTCATTGTTTACGCAAAAAATGTTTCTCTTTAATTATTGTTGAGCCCAAAATATTCATTTAATCCTCTCGTATATCAAAAATCATTATTCCGGCTTCAGCAAAAAATATAGAACAATTTTTCGAAGAAGTCAACAATTCTGTTTTTTTATAATTAGCATGATTTATAAGTTTCGTTTGTTTATAGAATTGGCAAATTGCTTTCTCAATTTATACTAGGTATTTAGTTTTGGAGCTTCGTAAAAGTATATACCTGTCTATAAATAGCCAAGTAGACCGTCCAGTATTAATATGTCTTAAATTATACGCTTTGTAGGTGATAAAGTATGTGCCATCTACATTTTCCATGAAAGGACAATATAAATTGATTCTCTGATACATCCTAAGCTTCTGATCTAAATTAGATAAAATTCCAAATGTAATTACTTCTTTTTATCCGTGTAAACTTTTTTACTAAGAAAAAGATGTGAGGTGATGTCATGTCTCTCGGATTTGAATTAATTAACTACCTAATGAGTCTAGTCACTTGTACTGTATTAGAATACACATTCATATTTTAAGAGAAAATATCATGGAACTCAATCGATAAACATATCCCTCCAACGGTTCAGCTCATCATTAGATAAGCTGTAGCTATTATCTAAACTCGCTGTTCGAAAAAACGTGTTACTGTCCGATTTTCTTAGTTGATAAATAAACACAATTTATTTTTATTAAAATTAATTATTATTTCTTTTGCTCCATCTTTTCAGAAATCTTTGATATTTTCAACTCAAGCTCTAGGTATTCTTATTTTCGAATCTATCTATCTTATCTAATTGAAAATTTAGGTAGCAAGTTCATGTAATGTGTTTTACATTTGAAGTAATCTTTTGCAGTATTTACTGTTTTATTATAATAGTTATAGATAGATGAATTTCATCGTTTTATTTATTCACTTTTAGTTATTTATATTAGCTAGATATCATTGAGCAACTAAGAAAAAAATGCCTTTCATATCATTTTTACAGTACAAGCTTTTAATAATATTTTGATACATTTTTCAAATTTCTGTAGCTATTTTGTATGCAAGTTTTGTAATAAAAGTTGTTATTATTACCGCATGGATGTTTAATTTCAATGGTACTTTTGTTTAGAGTAAAGATTTATTTGGTCTCACCTTAAAACTAAATGGATTTTTATTTTTTGCTAACCCCTCTCATCAATTTTCTTTATTTTGGTGGTGGTAGTTTACATTTCCAACATTAGAATTGAATTTAAAAAGTATTACAGAAACAGTCACATTCTGGGGGGAAAGAAAATTGCATGATGATCACTTTTCCAATAATAATAAATCTGGACTTGAATTCTAACAAAATTATTTTATGAAATATCTAATATAATATATCACTATCTAACCCAATTTTATAGATAGAAGAAAAATATCTTTAATTCTTTCCTTTGATTTTAAATAAATAACTCTCGCAGTCACAGATTTATATCGAGGTGATAATATTTTCCTATATTTTGTTTTCATTGGGACAAAAAAACAAGTTTAATATTCAATGTTGACGTAGGTAGGTCGAAATGAATAAACAATCAGAAGATTTGAAAGTTACTGCTTTTAAGAAGTATGTTCAAGACACTTTTGATGAAAATTGTGGCAGCCATTTTTGCGAGTCGGACTAATGCAAAACTATTTTTTCCTGCTAGTAGGTAGGTACCTAGCAACTTGTGCAAGCAGGATGCCGATTCTGTCTCACTGGCAAGCGGTAACGATAAAAGCAGAATTCGACCTTTAGTACACCGAAATATTACAAATTTTTAAAATTCAGCCCTTCTTTGTATTAACCAAAAAACTGCTCTAAATATTTTGGACAAAAACTAATTGGCTTATTGCTATGTAAGTATGTATCGAATAAGGGTAGTACCATGTCACTACCATTTTTGTTCTCTAAATAATGTAGTAGCTAAATCACTGCGTTAATCAATTCCAAGAGTTATTGAGACTTGCCGCTGAAAAAAGTGAAAGTTAAGATTGACATTTTTTTGCTGTCTGATGTATGCAACGAACAGATATATGTTGATACATGCAATTGTCTCAGTGTTTAATAAAACAACACTATAGGTAATCACTCATCACGCGCTATAACATCTGTCCCAATTTTATCTTAGGGTACGCATTAGCGCGTCCGCTTCCGCGGATATCTTAAACGTGACAAGCGAGTAGGGAAAAAATAAATGTGTTTGAAGGCAGATCGTAGGTTCACTATCGGAAAGAAGATAGATGTTACTATGGCTATAATATAATAGGCTTTGTTTTAATAATTTCAATTCTCCGCATGTGCGAATTAGCTTTCCCAAATGACATCTTTCCATGATACTAGGACTTGGAAGATATATACTCAGTGGAGTTGGTAAATGCGTTTAGACTGCTGCGCGTCAGCCGGTGAATCGAACATAAATAACGACATATTTGGGCAAATTCAATTTATATTTTAATTATCTTGGTTCCTTATTCCCCCATAATGTATGGCATTTATATACATCACAAATACAATAAACTACTTATGTAGTACTTTAGAATCCAAATTGCAAGGGAGCACAAAATATGAGACGATCGTTTGATACATGCATTTTATGGTTGTCCCTGACGTTAGTCATGGACTGACGTCATTGGAGATGTGCGTGGTCGTATCTTCTTTTCGTAGTATCAAATATATCAAAGACTATAAAGAAATTAACAAATACAGTCACAGACGGTATCAGAAGCGTTCCCTGCCGACAATAATCAACTGTCTACGTTAGCGAGAATGGCTCGTTTCGCCCAGTTACATATGCAAAAGATTTGCACACGGAGTTTGAATGATGTTTATGGCGAGTTTCATCTTCATTCTCTTGTTTGATGATTGATATTCATATTATTTGGGACAGGGCACAGGCATTCAACTTCCCGCCGCGCATTCGGAAAACAATTTTCTCTTAATGCAATTGGTGAATTATACACATGAAATTTTTCCCTGATGACTTGCTGCGTTTAAGCTGGTCGCGGACGCGCACTATATCCATACATTTAGTTTCATATTTCTTACTTTATCCGTGTTTTTTTAATAGCAAATTACAATCAAAATAATGACTTTTTTATGTAAAGTAACATCCGATAATATTGATTCGAATTATCCAGAGTAAACAAAAATAAATCATTTTTCTTGATAAATCCACTATCACTGGTCACCGACTTTTCCGTTATTAAAGGTAAGTGTTGAATTCTGGATCATCCGAATGCTGAATTCCTTGTTTTTCCCTAACCATCCACAATAACATATATCTTCTAAAAGTGACTCTCTAAATTTGACGTTAACTACCGCCGAACTTTTTCAAACAATTAGCTAGTTTGATATTGGTTGGTGTATAAATAGTATTTTGTATGATACAAGTGCGTAGAGAAGCGAATATTTGACAATTGTGATTTTGCAACATGAGCGTAGGTATGTGTCATATTCACAGAAATATAATAAAGTCTTTGTTATATTTCTATGGTCATATTCAATATACTGAGAAGCGAATTTTGATACACTATTGAAAGTTAAATTCATAAAATCGTTATTTCTTTAATCACTGCATTGAAATTTTTGACATTTTTTGTTCATCTGATCAAATCTGTTGGGTCCAATCACACCACTTTCCTACCACTATTAAGATTCTATTGAATATAAAAATCGTCTTATCAAATCGTACGATCGTTTTTTGTTTTCATTGGGACAAAAAAACAACAAGTTTAATATTCAATGTTGACGTAGGTAGGTCGAAATGAATAAACAATCAGAAGATTTGAAAGTTCCTGCTTTTAAGAAGTATGTTCAAGACACTTTTGATAAAAATTGTTACAGCCATTTTTGCGAGTCGGACTAATGCAAAACTATTTTTTCCTGCTAGTAGGTAGGTACCTAGCAACTTGTGCAAGCAGGATGGCGATTCTGTCTCACTGGCAAGCGGTAACGATAAAAGCAGAATTCGACCTTTAGTACACCGAATTAATTTTTTTATTGTTTAAATTATATAAACTTTTACTTTCATGAAACGTTTTAGATATGACAGGCATTGACGCCAAAAATATGATTTTTTCCTTGAATTATAGAGGAGGCTGTCCCTCATCTGAGGAGCCGCCACTGGTGAAAACCCAGATGAAATCAGCGAGCAATTTCAGATTAATAATGTATTTATTCATAAATATCATTGTTTATAGTTTTAACAAGCCTTAATTCAAATATTATTTCTTCAGTCTGAAACCAAACATAAACTAATAAAACTTGAGTAAAATCTCCTATTGTTGCAAGCAAGTATCAAAGAATTTGTTAAATAGTCACATTCTTTTTATATCATGAAAAGAATGAAGCTAAAGAAAACGATCGTTTTCAATTAACTTCTTCCGTTCTTATGTCATTTTATTGTATGGGTATACTACTCCTATTTGCTATTCTTTGAGTATGAAATCCAAATTATATTTCCGCTCTTGCTGGTTACGGAAGTTTATTCAGTTCAAGCTAAATGAAATGTGTCTCCCGTATTTACGATTCTGTCCTCCATTTTAACAGTTGCAATAAATGAATACATTAGAATGCACGAACATTACCTGTCCGTTTTGCGGTCAACCTGAAATTACACCTTTTATATTTGCAATAGAACAATCGACAAAACAACGGGTCGCTTTCACGCACTTTATTGTTTTGTTGGTGTCCATTTGTTGATTAGAGTGACCAGGTACAATAAATATGATTTATTGGTTACATGCGAAATGTTTTTTCTCATCTCCAGCGTTGATCTCATTGTTACTACTTCCTAGTTTTTCTGCTCTAACGGATTAAGGTGACGCATTCATGTTTATTGAATATACTAATAAAAAAATAAACAAAAAAATACCAAAGATCTTTCGATTTAGAAAATCTCTTTTCTAAATATACAATTCGTTTCCACTTTAAAATTCATGGCAATATTTATTTGATTATGGGTATTTCATCGCACAAGCACCAATCGAATATGTGATTTCCAAAAGTAACCTTGGGCCTCAAATTGTATTCCTTTATTGAAATTTGTGCTCTAGTCGTCTAGACATGTAACACCCAAGGTAATTAATCATCAATACATCTTTATAATAGATTTTTTGGGGGTTTCTTCGATGTTCATGTAGGTACTACGTGAAAAATAATCATATATTTTGTTGAACCTGGTAATAATGATAGCTTATATAGTAGGTACTAAGTTGCTACAAAAATCTGTTGTGTAAATATTTCGGTTAAGGAGCCTCCCTACCCGGGTGTAGATTTTATGAATTTTTCTGTTTAACGTCCTTGAGGTGATGTACGAATGTTGTTCCATATGATATAATACCTGACAACCCTTAGTAAGTGTATTACAAGGAGTGTTAATGAACAGTATCAGGTACAGCGATAGATAGATGAAAAATTCAACTCCACTTTAATTCTATTATCTTTAGAAAAAGATTTTTTTATTGAACGAATATGCCTGGAATTCACTGAGAATCGCGGATGATATTTTTCATTTTCATTAAATAAATAATAACAAAGTTTTCAAATTGAATTTTTATTTTTTCGAAGTGATTCGCGGTTCTCCATACTCTTCTAAGCAAACAATATTTTACTCAGATAGGATAATTAGTTTAAGAGAAATAATGGAACTACGATATCACTGCGTAGCGAGCCCCCTTAAGTTCGTTAAAGGGCGTGATCGGACAAGTATTTTCAAAATTGTGGTCGTCCAAAGTTTTTAAAAAAATCTCAAAGAATAGCTATTCAAGAAATATCGTAAACAATATTTTTGTTTTATAGACACGATCTATACCTAAAACTTTTATTTGAAACATTTTTCCAAATAAGTGAAATAATAGAAATATAAAATAAAAAATGTAATTTACCTATCCGCTGGCTACCAGACCTCGGGATTTTTTAGAGTTGTTTTATTTTTCTAGGAACGCTCCCCAGGAATGAAAATATGACTCAAGATCTAAGTTATCACAATGACCATTTTAATTAAAATCCATGAAATATGTTTCACGTAGTATGCAAAGCATCAATATTAATAGAGATTTACTAAATGTTTATAGGTGTATCAATAATAATTGGAAATATTTGGCTCAAAATATGGAAATTTCACCAAAATCACATAACGCATATCTGAGTTACAGGGTGTTTTATTTGAAAATTAAAAATTAATTTGTGTTCAGCACATACTTCAGATCTTGGTATCCTTTTTATGGTTGGCACGAAATGTAGGTACAGCTATATAATAAATCTGTTGTTTTTTTTATGTATCTACTACGTGAAAAATAAATCATATATTTTGTTAAAACTGGTCAAAGTTACAGCTTACATTCTAAGTTAAATTTTAGGATCATTTTTATCCTGAAGAATTAAATTGAAAGAATAGTACCGCCCCCGTATCATGTAAAATTTAGCAACCAGTTGCAATCGCGTTGTTGTCTCATTGTTGCCATTTTCTACATGTAGTCTATCAGACCCTCTCTATAAAATATTGGATAAATAAGTGAAAACAGCAATGTTATAAAGAACATGATAAAAAATTATGAATTTTTCACAAATACATGCATTTAACTTGGCTTTGATCGCGGTGGCATTGCAGTTACTAGTTACATAATAACCCCACCGATTGGGACATCTGTTGCTAGATAGATAATCCACTAGCTCACAAAACAATAGGACGCAGCTAAGTTTAATTTCACACCCTGATTTATTATTTAAATTATCTTCTTGTGTTGAATAAAAGTGCCTTGCTAATACCAGGGGAGCACGGCAGGGGCAAGGAATATTAATCCTTTCTATATTCTGCTCCACTGACGACTTTTGTCATTTTGGTTTAAATTTTTAATTCTGTATTTCTTTCTATTTACCTACCCTCTCTACGCAACAAGCCTTTTTTCTTATTTTTAGAAATATTCAATGTTAAACATAAGGCTGCACAATTATTTTAATTTCTATGAAATGAATGAATGAAATCTAAAAAATAACTTGAATAATTTATCGATATAATAAATTTAATCTTGCAACAAAAAATTACAATACAATATATAAAATAATTTACTTCTGTTTAATTTTAAATATCTCGAATATTTATTGTTAAGATAAAAGAGTAGGTTATTTAAATAGTGAGTACTAAAGAAGTATGGACTAAAGAATATTCGAAGACAATTGTCTATTTACATTCCAACGATTGCGGGGGTATGGGTGATAAGAAAAAGTTACACATAAAGGTGCTATTTAGCTCAACGCTTTATTCGAAATCTTCTTTAGTACCGTCGATGGCTAACTAGCGATAACGATAGCTATTTCCCGCCAAATGCACCCAATGTATTGTATTTATATTTGGAAGAAATAAAGTAAAATTTTGAATCGATAAAAATTTGGCCAAGTGCGAGTCGAACTGTCACAAGAAGAGTTCCGTACCATTGTAAAAACAAAATTAAAGTGTATACCAATGAATGTCCATGAGACACAGACGGCTGATAGACGAACGGACTTATTAGTCTTAGTTGTTGTAGTGTCAAAAGGAATACACAATGAAAATTTTAGCTGTCTACCTTTTACGGTTCATGAGTTAGAGCACGCACCGGAGTCGCAGTAATAGGGTCCTGGTTTCATCAATTTAGTACAGAACCCCAATAAAAAATCAACCACCAAAAAGAATGAATTAAGTGGGTAGCTCTTGGTATCTTTTGGGGACAGGGGTAAGATGAATTCTGCAGAAAACACTTTTCATGCATTAGATACGATGTGCTAGTTTTTATTAAAAGAAAAACATCAAGAACTTGAGAGTTAAGAGATAATTGTCATAGAAAATACCTCTTTTCATTCTACTAGGGTAATTCCTGGGTGTATTACGTAAAAAGAGACGTAGCAATTTTTGGTTAAAAAGTTGTCCCTCTTGATAGGTATAATTTTTTATGTAGTTCAGCGATTTTTATATTATACATGTTTTGACAAATCCTTTATGTAATGGAGGCTCTGTATGTACTGACGCTGGATTGTAGATAGAAGAATGTCTCATAAATATCTTATCTCAGCTGATTTAAAATTTATTGAATTTGTAGCTCGAGGTACCTAAATGAGTGCCTTTACTTATAAAACTTTATTATTATATTAGCGTTTTCCTGTTAATTTGTAGCTTCATATGCAATAACAATTATATCAGATAATAGAAATTCAACGTAATACGTTGCTACTCCCACTATTCTCATGTTACATCAAGCGTTTATAGTTTTATAACATAATTAAATATACACATATGTGTATTTAAAATAACACCGACAGTTAACATGCTCATGTATTTTTGTAATATCTCAAAGTAAAAATGTCTGGGGAACTCAAATCTGGAGATTTTGGGGGCCCAACAATGTAAGCAGATGATAAAATCAAATATTTTCTCTGAATATCGACATATATTCATCATTATTTTATAACGAGGTTGTACCCTATTAGGTACGTACTAGCTGTTATCCGCGACTTCGTACGCCTGGAATTTAGTTTCATCTAAACATATTTAAATAAAAATAACTTTTTGAGTGAATTAAACCCCATTCTGCTCTTAGTCAAGTTCTAACTAACCGAGAAAACCGCATTAAAATCGGTAGGAGAAAAAAGTTCAGAAAATTGTTCTCTTACATTTCAAATTTGGTGTTTTAAATCGAAAATGTAATGCGTATAAGTGGTTAACTGCTTTTAGCTTTCAACTCTATTTGAACGCTCACTGTTTGACTTGCGTAAAACACAAATAATATAGAGTTTCGATGATGCCCGCGAGATAGATATCCACCTCAATTTCAGTAAGGAATAAACGTGATTCTTGGGTTCCTTTAATTATTTTGTTTTTGGTGTTTGATTTCCTAAAATTCGTTTTTGTATAAAATGTGACAAACTTTTTCCAAGGCAGATATTTCCTAAGTTCAAAATTTGTAATGGGTTCGTAGGGCAGAAAAAAGCTTTCATTGGCGCAAGATAGCTTATTGTCAAAGCTAAAAAAAAATGCTGGACAGAACTCGCAGCGCTAGTCAGTATCTTTTCGAGTGCTAAATCAGCTCTATAATCGACATGTTGTTATATGTCGATATAGAAAACCAAAGTGTTTTTTTGTTTATATATAGGGTGGGGCTGATAGAGCAAAATTGTTTTAATCAAAATTGTGCAGTTTTTTTTAATTATATAAGCTGGAATCGGTCCCTTATTCAAGGTTGATTTGTTCTAGGACATAGGGTTGCTCTGAAGTGAATTTTTGATTTCAGAAAACTTAAATCAGAGATAACCCGATTTTTTCAAATAGCATGGTACTAAACAAATTGTATTGATATATGTGGATTTTAATTCTCTTTCGATTTTATTAATACATATTGGCACTTATTTTTGAGATATTTCAATTTTTCAATATGGCGCGGTAGTTTGGCGTTGAAACAAGTGAAAAACAAATGAATCAATAATACACTTGGATTTTATTTTCTGTGAATGCTACAGGAACTCTTTATTGGCTTCAAGAGTTAATCAAAAAGAAATTTCGGACAGAAGACATTCTTAAGAAAAAAGGTTTTGGAGAGAATTAGGAAGATTTCTTACAACGGGAACTGTGAAATACTTCTAACACTTTTTTCCGAAACTAAACAATAAACATAAAATTAAAATAATATCAAAACTAAAAAAATAAAACAATACATAAAAAATGACAAGTATATCGTTTACAGCAACTGTTCAAAATGACCACCTGCGTTCTGCAAACAAAGAGGAATTCGTTCACAGAATGAACGTTGCACTCGCGCTAACATATTCGGTGTAATTTGTCCAAAAACTTGAATTATGCGAAACTGCATATCCTCACGAGTCTTAGGCGGTACTTTATATACCTCACTTTTCACATAACCCCACAAGAAAAAGGGTTTAAATTAGAGGATCTTGGCGGCCAAGCAATCGGTCTACGTCTTCCTATCCATCGTTGCTGAAATTGTTGATTCAAAAATGTTCGCACAATGATGTTGAAATGGGCAGGTGCTCCATCCAGTTGCGCCATAGATTTTGTTGGATTAGTAGAGGGATATCCTCCAACAATTCAATAATTATTTGGGTGTCAATGATACCTCCCCATACATTTAAAGACCACCTAACTTGTAGGTTTGTCTCTGAGAAAAGGTGTAGATTCATGACAGAGTAGTAATAAAAAATGTGGCCATTTACTACCCCATTATTATGGAATGTCGATTCATCCGTCCATAAAACAAAATTATAAATATCAGGTTCCTTTTCAGATTTATTTGTCAGTTACTGGCAAAAGTTCATCCTTGCCTCATAATCGGTTGGCAGTAATTCCTGATGTAATAATTGCACTTTATAAGAATGATTATGGTTCTTCTTTAATATTCTATCGATTGATCGAGAACTGATGTCTAGGAATGATGGTTCTTCTTTAATATTCGATCGATTGATCGAGAACTGATGTCTAGAATCCAACAGAAAATCCGTCGACTTACGTTCGGGTCTTCGATACCAGCAGCTAATACTCGAAACTCATTGCCTTCCTTAGTAACTGTCTTTTTCTCGAAGAGGTGTAGTGCACACTTCCATTTGTAACAAATCTTCCAGATACCCTCCGAAAACTGCTTTCTTGCGGATGTCTTCATCTTTCATGATAAACTCTTGAAGCCAATAAACAATTCCTGTAATATTCACCGAGAATAAATACCATGTCTATCATTTCTTCCTTAGATAACTTCATTTTCAAAATTACACGAGCAAAACAAACAACTTTCACAAAAAAGCATAAAGCGCACGCACAAACCAAGAAAAAAAGCATAATCGAATTGTATTCAGTATTCCTCCTCTGTTTGTGTTCGTCGGTCAAAAATAAGTAAAAAAATATTATAAGATAAGCATCTTATTATTATGCCTTATTGAAATTTATAAACATGTTAAAATATCGAAAAACTCTGAACAACATCAATAACAATAAATATTTCTAAAAGGTCTGTTCTACTAATGTTGTTGAGTTATCAAGCGGAAGACGAGAATCTCCTTTTCTTATTAACATCACATCAGGAACAAGAAAAGGGAAAAATTTGATGTTTCAAGCAATTCTCATCAAAAATTATCTGCAAAACAATGAGCGAGCCGAAATTCAAAGAATTTTTAAGAGTTTGAAAACATCAATTTAATTATTAATACACTGAAAGACACTTATCACAGATCAAAACCACTTGTTTAATGTGAAATTTTTTGATTCTACAATTTTGTAAATTAGCGAAATTTATTCCATGTGACGGATTTTTTTTTACCTACTTGATTACAAGATATGTACCGTCTGGTGACCAGCTTTGCTTATTGAGTAGAGGAAAACGGTCAAGGACACCACCATATATGTTGTCCACAGAATATGACCACATAATATAAAAACAATTATTGTTGATTGTTTATTTTTGTGCCATACGTGTCGAGCTATCGCCGTAATTTCTCAATTTCTTGACTTGCCCAGCTGTGTCATTGTGATGACTCAATTATAATGTAGGTACTACCAAGCAGTACGTACTAATAGGCCAAGAGCAAGGCAGCGTATTTAGAGTTTTCATTTCAAAAAAATATTTACCTACTACATCTAATAAACTTACTACCTAAGAATAATAAGAACAAAGTGTGGCAGCCGTCTGCGGTCGGTTTGCAAGCAAAAGTATGTACTTAGAATTTATAAAAGGTCAAGTGGGGGGGATGTCTTGTCTCCAGCCCAACCATTTCGTTTCTTCGATAGCTCTTAGTCTACTTGCACCTAGGGTTTTGAAGCAAAAAAAAACTTTTACTTTACGGCACAATACGGACGATTTGTGATCTTTACGTGAAAGTACATGGAAGTAAATTGAATCTTATATTTTAGCGTGCAATATTCCTACAGAAAACGATTGACAAAACCAATTTTTATTGTTCGTCAGATATTCACGATATAGAATCTAAAATTTCACGACATTTGAACTGACAATTAAAAATACTTCACTAGCTCTTTTTAATAATAAATCTTTAACTTTGAATATTTAAGACTGTAATAATGCACTTATCAGAATTGAAGCTAACAAAGCATTTAATTGTAAATTGTAATTCATTTTCAAATCTACACGAGTACCTCCTATACATGCCCAAATAGAATTAAACAACTAGATACATCTACATTTCTTTCATGTTGGTATTTAATCTTTTATTCCATAATTAATTAAATGATTAACTTTAGAAAAAATAAGACTGATGGAAGCTCTTCGGCATTGTTATCACGAAATATTTTGGACATTTTTTGTTTTTAACCGACGAACTCTAACGGAGGTATACTACCTGACAACCCTTAGTAAGTGTATTACAAGGAGTGTTAATGAACAGTATCAGGTACAGCGATAGATAGATGAAAAATTCAACTCCACTTTAATTCTATTATCTTTAGAAAAAGATTTTTTTATTGAACGAATATGCCTGGAATTCACTGAGAATCGCGGATGATATTTTTCATTTTCATTAAATAAATAATAACAAAGTTTTCAAATTGAATTTTTATTTTTTCGAAGTGATTCGCGGTTCTCCATACTCTTCTAAGCAAACAATATTTTACTCAGATAGGATAATTAGTTTAAGAGAAATAATGGAACTACGATATCACTGCGTAGCGAGCCCCCTTAAGTTCGTTAAAGGGCGTGATCGGACAAGTATTTTCAAAATTGTGGTCGTCCAAAGTTTTTAAAAAAATCTCAAAGAATAGCTATTCAAGAAATATCGTAAACAATATTTTTGTTTTATAGACACGATCTATACCTAAAACTTTTATTTGAAACATTTTTCCAAATAAGTGAAATAATAGAAATATAAAATAAAAAATGTAATTTACCTATCCGCTGGCTACCAGACCTCGGGATTTTTTAGAGTTGTTTTATTTTTCTAGGAACGCTCCCCAGGAATGAAAATATGACTCAAGATCTAAGTTATCACAATGACCATTTTAATTAAAATCCATGAAATATGTTTCACGTAGTATGCAAAGCATCAATATTAATAGAGATTTACTAAATGTTTATAGGTGTATCAATAATAATTGGAAATATTTGGCTCAAAATATGGAAATTTCACCAAAATCACATAACGCATATCTGAGTTACAGGGTGTTTTATTTGAAAATTAAAAATTAATTTGTGTTCAGCACATACTTCAGATCTTGGTATCCTTTTTATGGTTGGCACGAAATGTAGGTACAGCTATATAATAAATCTGTTGTTTTTTTTATGTATCTACTACGTGAAAAATAAATCATATATTTTGTTAAAACTGGTCAAAGTTACAGCTTACATTCTAAGTTAAATTTTAGGATCATTTTTATCCTGAAGAATTAAATTGAAAGAATAGTACCGCCCCCGTATCATGTAAAATTTAGCAACCAGTTGCAATCGCGTTGTTGTCTCATTGTTGCCATTTTCTACATGTAGTCTATCAGACCCTCTCTATAAAATATTGGATAAATAAGTGAAAACAGCAATGTTATAAAGAACATGATAAAAAATTATGAATTTTTCACAAATACATGCATTTAACTTGGCTTTGATCGCGGTGGCATTGCAGTTACTAGTTACATAATAACCCCACCGATTGGGACATCTGTTGCTAGATAGATAATCCACTAGCTCACAAAACAATAGGACGCAGCTAAGTTTAATTTCACACCCTGATTTATTATTTAAATTATCTTCTTGTGTTGAATAAAAGTGCCTTGCTAATACCAGGGGAGCACGGCAGGGGCAAGGAATATTAATCCTTTCTATATTCTGCTCCACTGACGACTTTTGTCATTTTGGTTTAAATTTTTAATTCTGTATTTCTTTCTATTTACCTACCCTCTCTACGCAACAAGCCTTTTTTCTTATTTTTAGAAATATTCAATGTTAAACATAAGGCTGCACAATTATTTTAATTTCTATGAAATGAATGAATGAAATCTAAAAAATAACTTGAATAATTTATCGATATAATAAATTTAATCTTGCAACAAAAAATTACAATACAATATATAAAATAATTTACTTCTGTTTAATTTTAAATATCTCGAATATTTATTGTTAAGATAAAAGAGTAGGTTATTTAAATAGTGAGTACTAAAGAAGTATGGACTAAAGAATATTCGAAGACAATTGTCTATTTACATTCCAACGATTGCGGGGGTATGGGTGATAAGAAAAAGTTACACATAAAGGTGCTATTTAGCTCAACGCTTTATTCGAAATCTTCTTTAGTACCGTCGATGGCTAACTAGCGATAACGATAGCTATTTCCCGCCAAATGCACCCAATGTATTGTATTTATATTTGGAAGAAATAAAGTAAAATTTTGAATCGATAAAAATTTGGCCAAGTGCGAGTCGAACTGTCACAAGAAGAGTTCCGTACCATTGTAAAAACAAAATTAAAGTGTATACCAATGAATGTCCATGAGACACAGACGGCTGATAGACGAACGGACTTATTAGTCTTAGTTGTTGTAGTGTCAAAAGGAATACACAATGAAAATTTTAGCTGTCTACCTTTTACGGTTCATGAGTTAGAGCACGCACCGGAGTCGCAGTAATAGGGTCCTGGTTTCATCAATTTAGTACAGAACCCCAATAAAAAATCAACCACCAAAAAGAATGAATTAAGTGGGTAGCTCTTGGTATCTTTTGGGGACAGGGGTAAGATGAATTCTGCAGAAAACACTTTTCATGCATTAGATACGATGTGCTAGTTTTTATTAAAAGAAAAACATCAAGAACTTGAGAGTTAAGAGATAATTGTCATAGAAAATACCTCTTTTCATTCTACTAGGGTAATTCCTGGGTGTATTACGTAAAAAGAGACGTAGCAATTTTTGGTTAAAAAGTTGTCCCTCTTGATAGGTATAATTTTTTATGTAGTTCAGCGATTTTTATATTATACATGTTTTGACAAATCCTTTATGTAATGGAGGCTCTGTATGTACTGACGCTGGATTGTAGATAGAAGAATGTCTCATAAATATCTTATCTCAGCTGATTTAAAATTTATTGAATTTGTAGCTCGAGGTACCTAAATGAGTGCCTTTACTTATAAAACTTTATTATTATATTAGCGTTTTCCTGTTAATTTGTAGCTTCATATGCAATAACAATTATATCAGATAATAGAAATTCAACGTAATACGTTGCTACTCCCAGTATTCTCATGTTACATCAAGCGTTTATAGTTTTATAACATAATTAAATATACACATATGTGTATTTAAAATAACACCGACAGTTAACATGCTCATGTATTTTTGTAATATCTCAAAGTAAAAATGTCTGGGGAACTCAAATCTGGAGATTTTGGGGGCCCAACAATGTAAGCAGATGATAAAATCAAATATTTTCTCTGAATATCGACATATATTCATCATTATTTTATAACGAGGTTGTACCCTATTAGGTACGTACTAGCTGTTATCCGCGCCTGGAATTTAGTTTCATCTAAACATATTTAAATAAAAATAACTTTTTGAGTGAATTAAACCCCATTCTGCTCTTAGTCAAGTTCTAACTAACCGAGAAAACCGCATTAAAATCGGTAGGAGAAAAAAGTTCAGAAAATTGTTCTCTTACATTTCAAATTTGGTGTTTTAAATCGAAAATGTAATGCGTATAAGTGGTTAACTGCTTTTAGCTTTCAACTCTATTTGAACGCTCACTGTTTGACTTGCGTAAAACACAAATAATATAGAGTTTCGATGATGCCCGCGAGATAGATATCCACCTCAATTTCAGTAAGGAATAAACGTGATTCTTGGGTTCCTTTAATTATTTTGTTTTTGGTGTTTGATTTCCTAAAATTCGTTTTTGTATAAAATGTGACAAACTTTTTCCAAGGCAGATATTTCCTAAGTTCAAAATTTGTAATGGGTTCGTAGGGCAGAAAAAAGCTTTCATTGGCGCAAGATAGCTTATTGTCAAAGCTAAAAAAAAATGCTGGACAGAACTCGCAGCGCTAGTCAGTATCTTTTCGAGTGCTAAATCAGCTCTATAATCGACATGTTGTTATATGTCGATATAGAAAACCAAAGTGTTTTTTTGTTTATATATAGGGTGGGGCTGATAGAGCAAAATTGTTTTAATCAAAATTGTGCAGTTTTTTTTAATTATATAAGCTGGAATCGGTCCCTTATTCAAGGTTGATTTGTTCTAGGACATAGGGTTGCTCTGAAGTGAATTTTTGATTTCAGAAAACTTAAATCAGAGATAACCCGATTTTTTCAAATAGCATGGTACTAAACAAATTGTATTGATATATGTGGATTTTAATTCTCTTTCGATTTTATTAATACATATTGGCACTTATTTTTGAGATATTTCAATTTTTCAATATGGCGCGGTAGTTTGGCGTTGAAACAAGTGAAAAACAAATGAATCAATAATACACTTGGATTTTATTTTCTGTGAATGCTACAGGAACTCTTTATTGGCTTCAAGAGTTAATCAAAAAGAAATTTCGGACAGAAGACATTCTTAAGAAAAAAGGTTTTGGAGAGAATTAGGAAGATTTCTTACAACGGGAACTGTGAAATACTTCTAACACTTTTTTCCGAAACTAAACAATAAACATAAAATTAAAATAATATCAAAACTAAAAAAATAAAACAATACATAAAAAATGACAAGTATATCGTTTACAGCAACTGTTCAAAATGACCACCTGCGTTCTGCAAACAAAGAGGAATTCGTTCACAGAATGAACGTTGCACTCGCGCTAACATATTCGGTGTAATTTGTCCAAAAACTTGAATTATGCGAAACTGCATATCCTCACGAGTCTTAGGCGGTACTTTATATACCTCACTTTTCACATAACCCCACAAGAAAAAGGGTTTAAATTAGAGGATCTTGGCGGCCAAGCAATCGGTCTACGTCTTCCTATCCATCGTTGCTGAAATTGTTGATTCAAAAATGTTCGCACAATGATGTTGAAATGGGCAGGTGCTCCATCCAGTTGCGCCATAGATTTTGTTGGATTAGTAGAGGGATATCCTCCAACAATTCAATAATTATTTGGGTGTCAATGATACCTCCCCATACATTTAAAGACCACCTAACTTGTAGGTTTGTCTCTGAGAAAAGGTGTAGATTCATGACAGAGTAGTAATAAAAAATGTGGCCATTTACTACCCCATTATTATGGAATGTCGATTCATCCGTCCATAAAACAAAATTATAAATATCAGGTTCCTTTTCAGATTTATTTGTCAGTTACTGGCAAAAGTTCATCCTTGCCTCATAATCGGTTGGCAGTAATTCCTGATGTAATAATTGCACTTTATAAGAATGATTATGGTTCTTCTTTAATATTCTATCGATTGATCGAGAACTGATGTCTAGGAATGATGGTTCTTCTTTAATATTCGATCGATTGATCGAGAACTGATGTCTAGAATCCAACAGAAAATCCGTCGACTTACGTTCGGGTCTTCGATACCAGCAGCTAATACTCGAAACTCATTGCCTTCCTTAGTAACTGTCTTTTTCTCGAAGAGGTGTAGTGCACACTTCCATTTGTAACAAATCTTCCAGATACCCTCCGAAAACTGCTTTCTTGCGGATGTCTTCATCTTTCATGATAAACTCTTGAAGCCAATAAACAATTCCTGTAATATTCACCGAGAATAAATACCATGTCTATCATTTCTTCCTTAGATAACTTCATTTTCAAAATTACACGAGCAAAACAAACAACTTTCACAAAAAAGCATAAAGCGCACGCACAAACCAAGAAAAAAAGCATAATCGAATTGTATTCAGTATTCCTCCTCTGTTTGTGTTCGTCGGTCAAAAATAAGTAAAAAAATATTATAAGATAAGCATCTTATTATTATGCCTTATTGAAATTTATAAACATGTTAAAATATCGAAAAACTCTGAACAACATCAATAACAATAAATATTTCTAAAAGG
Organism: Crioceris asparagi; assembly: GCA_958507055.1. Lineage (NCBI taxonomy): Eukaryota > Metazoa > Arthropoda > Insecta > Coleoptera > Chrysomelidae > Crioceris > Crioceris asparagi. Next base: position 31,790,678 of record OY293826.1, read on the forward strand.
TCTGTTCTACTAATGTTGTTGAGTTATCAAGCGGAAAACGAGAATCTCCTTTTCTTATTAACATCACATCAGGAACAAGAAAAGGGAAAAATTTGATGTTTCAAGCAATTCTCATCAAAAATTATCTGCAAAACAATGAGCGAGCCGAAATTCAAAGAATTTTTAAGAGTTTGAAAACATCAATTTAATTATTAATACACTGAAAGACACTTATCACAGATCAAAACCACTTGTTTAATGTGAAATTTTTTGATTCTACAATTTTGTAAATTAGCGAAATTTATTCCATGTGACGGATTTTTTTTTACCTACTTGATTACAAGATATGTACCGTCTGGTGACCAGCTTTGCTTATTGAGTAGAGGAAAACGGTCAAGGACACCACCATATATGTTGTCCACAGAATATGACCACATAATATAAAAACAATTATTGTTGATTGTTTATTTTTGTGCCATACGTGTCGAGCTATCGCCGTAATTTCTCAATTTCTTGACTTGCCCAGCTGTGTCATTGTGATGACTCAATTATAATGTAGGTACTACCAAGCAGTACGTACTAATAGGCCAAGAGCAAGGCAGCGTATTTAGAGTTTTCATTTCAAAAAAATATTTACCTACTACATCTAATAAACTTACTACCTAAGAATAATAAGAACAAAGTGTGGCAGCCGTCTGCGGTCGGTTTGCAAGCAAAAGTATGTACTTAGAATTTATAAAAGGTCAAGTGGGGGGGATGTCTTGTCTCCAGCCCAACCATTTCGTTTCTTCGATAGCTCTTAGTCTACTTGCACCTAGGGTTTTGAAGCAAAAAAAAAACTTTTACTTTACGGCACAATACTTTGGACGATTTGTGATCTTTACGTGAAAGTACATGGAAGTAAATTGAATCTTATATTTTAGCGTGCAATATTCCTACAGAAAACGATTGACAAAACCAATTTTTATTGTTCGTCAGATATTCACGATATAGAATCTAAAATTTCACGACATTTGAACTGACAATTAAAAATACTTCACTAGCTCTTTTTAATAATAAATCTTTAACTTTGAATATTTAAGACTGTAATAATGCACTTATCAGAATTGAAGCTAACAAAGCATTTAATTGTAAATTGTAATTCATTTTCAAATCTACACGAGTACCTCCTATACATGCCCAAATAGAATTAAACAACTAGATACATCTACATTTCTTTCATGTTGGTATTTAATCTTTTATTCCATAATTAATTAAATGATTAACTTTAGAAAAAATAAGACTGATGGAAGCTCTTCGGCATTGTTATCACGAAATATTTTGGACATTTTTTGTTTTTAACCGACGAACTCTAACGGAGGTATACAATTCGACAGGACAATATCCGGAAACGTTTAAATTAAACATTAATTCAAAAGAGTTACGGTTTTCGAGTTACAGCGATGTTAGAATCTCAAATATGTGTATTTTCGCTATGTGGAGGGGGCAATTTCTTTCGAAAATTGAAAATCTGAGACAACCACAAGAAAGACCAGATTATTTGTAGCAACATTTATAATGAACAACATTTTTTCCTTACGGTTTTCGAGTTACAGCGGTAGTAAAATGGTAATATCTAGAATAGTTATGCGTATTTTCGCCGCGATGTTTTGAGATCTATAAATAATAACAAGTACAAGCAAAGACTATACGTGGGTAGTGGGTAATAGGATAAGTAAGATAAAACGCAAATCCGAAATCTCCTTCCCTCCAAAAACCGCCCCAGAAGGGGTGGTGGGGGCGAATTTTCTCGAAAATATATATATAATTAAAGATAGGACAATATCCGGAAACGGTTTTCGAGATAGACGCATGTTAAATATGTATTTTTGCAATGTGGAGAGGACAATTTCTTTCGAAAATTGAAATTTTTTCGATACTACATGAAAGATATAATTATTTGTAGCAACATTTATACTGAACATTTTCCCCTTAGAGTTACGGTTTTCGAGTAAAATCGGTGTTAAAATGGTAACAACTAAAATATTCAAGCGTATTTCCGCAGCGATGTTCTGAGAGCTCAATAATAACTACTACAAGCAAGGAATATACGTGGGTAATCGGATAAGTACTATTTTCATTGGTATTAGTGAACGTTCAACCATTTTCGTGACTAATTTTACACTCAAAAGTGTGAAATAAATATTTTTTACAAAAAAATTGGACTGACGTTATTAGTTGGTGCACTGAAAAATACAAAATAATTCAAAGTTGATGCCAAAAGTTATCAGTCTAACGGCAACTGCACAACTCTAAAAGTAACATCACCAATTATTTTTTGTATTTTTCAGTGCACCAACTACTAACGTCGGTCTAATTTTTTGAAAAAAATATTTATATTTCAAATATTACACAATTTGGCTAAGAATTTCAAAATATACTTATATCACCTATATTTTGTTGAGAAACCAATTACAAAATGTTGAGCAATTGTAAATTTGAGTAATATCTATATATATGATTCTTCATTTTATTGTATTACAGACACCATTTGTGAGACAGAATACTCCTCATCCAAGGGAATTGAAAGCCAAGGCTCACAAGCTTTTTGGCAAAGGACAAAATTCATTGGATGAAAGCGATCCACAACCGAATAATACAACAGCAACATCGAGTCTACCATTTGTTGAGGCTATCAATGAGAACGTGCGGCAATCCAACGAAACTCTACAGGTAAATATGAATAGAAATTTTTCTTAAGAATCTTCCGTCTTGGTCAGATAAGTTATTTTTACAAAATAGCAACTTAAAGATTCATATATATTTATAAGGCGTGAGAAATATATCTAAGCGGTTGACTGTCTTTAATGTTCGAATGAATAAGTTGACATTCTTGGTTTATTATTGGGGTTGTCTTGTATGGTTTTGAATTGTTAATAAAATGAATATGAATTTGTGTATCGCAGTTTTCCCTCAAGTCTGCCCCGACTTTTCTAAAGGATCTGGTACGCTGTAAACCAAATGTGCTACTCCAGTAAAATACCAGGTATTGCAAACGAGGTCGTTAAAAGTTTGGACAGAAAAGAAAAGTTGAAACAAAACTCCTGTAAATGTCACGTAAATTTCTGCTGCGTTTGAATAATTAATATTCAACGACATGGTGTAGGTATTGTCTTCATAAACTTATATTTCAATGTTGGATGTCGTTGGAGTCATAATTATAGAAAACTATTATAGAGGATAAATCAAAGACATTTTAACGCACTCTTGCTCACTTAGTGTTTTAAACCGTTTTAAAACATCAGCTTGAGATGCTATTTTTCCTCTGCTGCTAAGTGTTAGAAATCATTTTTATTTCTAGGGGTCCATTTTTATCTTGTATGGGATGGAGAATTACTTATCTAATTTTACCTAGAAATTGCCAAATTTAATAAATATTGTGTGAATGTTAGGGACTTCCTCTTATATTTTTCAACTTGGGCTTATAAAGTCAATCAATTGACTTGTGCAAAATTTACTCACACAATCTTTTTATCCTTTTGTTCAATATTCAAATCGTATTTTCTGAATATAATGACATGTACTTTTCGTAATTTATTGTATACTTGCTGTTAGTCGCCCGTGAAAATCCTGTCAGAATCGGTTTAGCCCTTACGGAAATTCACCTAAACAAACAGACTGATAAAAAATATAAAACATGCTTTATTGTTAATAGTTGACACATGCTTCTATATGCAATATTGCAATTAGTTAAAACCTGTTATTTTGAAATTTCAAACATACACTTCGATTTTATTTACTTGCATAGATTTTTTTCTGAAATAAAAGTTATTCCTTATAACATTAGCTACCTGCCAGTGAAAATCCCGTCGGAATCGGCTCAGCCGTTACGGAGATTAGCCGGAACCAACAGAAAGAAAAAATATATAAAAATTGCTTTTTTGTTAATAGTGACGTTATGTGTTATTATGATATTACAAACAAACATTTCGATTTTATTTATTGGTATAGATACATTTGTATTTATGGATCCAAAACTTCAATAACATTTTTTTTCGAAAATCGAGAATTTGAGATGGCAAAATTAAAAAAGAGACAATATCCAACAACGTTATATATATATATATATATATATATATATATATATATATATATATATATATATATGTGTTATATATAAGAGATTACATATATGTAGCAATTTTTGAATTGTGATGTTTTCAAAAAAATATACTGTTTAGTACCAGTTAATTATTTGTATTTCAGCGATGTTTTAAAATCTCCGAATTTTATGAGCAAAGTATTAAAAGTGTGAAATAAAGTTTGTTTACCAAAAAATAAGTTCTGTACATGAAAGGTGAGAAAGATAACCCATACAGAATCGCTTTTTGACCGACGAACCCCGAACGGAGGAGGTATACAATTCGACTGTCTTCTTTTTTTTTTTAGTTCGCGCGTTATATATAGTAAACGTTCTCCGATTTTGATGATTTTTGATTCATTTGAAAGAAGTGACTTGGAAATTGGTCCCATATACGTAAAAACTCAAACCAAAATCTCCTTCCCTCCGAAAACCGCCCCCGAAGGGGGTGGTGTGTTTAAATTTTTTCGAAAATCGAAAATTCGAGATGCCAGAATTAAAGATAGGACAATATTCGGATACGTTTAAATTGAACATTTTTTAAAAGAGTTACGGTTTACGAGCTACATTCATTTTAAAATCTCACATATGGGTATTTTTACTATGTGGAAGGGGCAATTTCTTTCGAAAACTGAAATTTTTTTGATGCCACATGAAAGACAATAATATGTGTAACAACATTTATTTGGAACATTTTCTCCTTAGAGTTAAGGTTTTCGAGTCAAGCGGTGGTATAATGGTTAAATCTAAAATATTTGAGCGTATTTCCGCAGCGATGTTCTGAGATCTCTACATAATAATAAGGACAAGCAAAGTATATACGTGGGTAATAAGATATTAATGGTGAACGTTCAACGATTTTTGTGACCAATGTTACACTCAAAAGTCTGAAATAAATACTTTTTTACAAAAAACTGGACCGACGTTATTAGTTGATGCACTGAAAATTACGAAATAATATTAATTCTATTGGTGCTGGTACTTGTGAAGTTGGTGCCAAAAGTTATCAATCTAACCGCAACTGCACAACTTCAAAAGTAACAGCACCAATAGAATTAATATTATTTCGTAATTTTCAGTGCATCAACTAATAACGTCGGTCCAGTTTTTCGTAAAAAAGTATTCATTTACGTCCAATCTTCCCTGCCCAACCAAGGCCGTCTCTAGAGTTTGGGCCGCCCCGGGCGAACTGGCATAAGTGGCTGCCCCCAACCTCTTATAAAAACACCTTTATTCTTTCAAATAAATATTTATTCATACAGGTTAGTAATACTTACACAAAATTAACGCAAATTAAAATTATTTTTTTCTGGTCTTTTCCTCTGCAAATGAGCTAATGAGCTCATCGTAGTTTAAATTACTTGCGATTTCATGCTCAATGAAAATTAACGCTAAAACGTACCTGAGACATACTCAATTGCAAGTAATTTTCAATAATTTTTAATTTCGAAAAACTTCTTTTTCCGGAAGCAAAATCCTCAGCGCTGTTACATTAGGAACGAGGTTGTTTGAACAGATAAATTCCAACGTTTTATATTGGTTATTAAGCTGTGCTTGTTTATGTTCAGTGAACACGCTTAAGGACGACAATATTTCATCTTTCAATTCCCGAAGATTTAAATCTTTGCTGTCGCCATCAGTTAAATAACACTCCAAGTCCATGCAGTGTTTCAAGAAATCTTTACTGAAGGTAGAAAACGCAGACTTGTTATATAAAAAGGAAAAATACTCAGAATATGCCTTTAGCAAATGAAATCTTTCTTTAATTGAGCGGATAACTGTGTTCATGAAAATTTCAACTTAAATTTTTGTTGCGGATCGTTTATCGGTGCATCTTTATGTTAATACAGAAATTGTCTTGTCTTCTTTTTTGGACGTGCTTTATTTGTTTCACAAAACTGCCTCAATTTCTAGCTCTTGAGCTACTGTGCAAGAGCTTACTAACCAAGTTGATTTTAATTAAAACCTCATACCATAAATTAATGCATACCAGAAAATAAAATTTGTGTCTATCAAGTCAAATTTACATAGAAATAGAATATATAGGTAGGTATAAGAAATTTGAAATTTTAAGCTTTAATTTTTTTACTCAATTTGGTCTTTGTTCACCTCTTAAAATGGCCGCCCGGCTCTTAAGACGGCCCTGTCCCCAACATCCGACGATAGTAAAGTAAGGAACATTGGGTAGTAAAATTAGATTTTTAGGTTGCAGGAGAAATAAAATATTTTTTACAAAAAATTGGACCGACTTTATTAGTTGTTGCACTGAAAAATACAAAATAATAATATTAATTATATTCGTGCTGGTTCTTTTGGAGTAGGTACCTACAACAACAAAGTACAACGGCACAACTTCAAAATTACCAGCACCAATAGAATTAATATTATTTTGTATTTTTCAGTGCAACAAATCATAAAGTCGGTCCAATTTTTTGTAAAAAATATTTTTTTTTACATTTTTGAGTGCAACATTAGTCATGAAAATTGTTGAACGTTCACTAATACCCACGAAAATATAGTGTGGATTTATGCAGCCTAAAATAACAAATAGCAAATAACAATTATCAATTAACAAATAACAAATAAGAAGTTAACCAACTTTTAACTTTCTACGTTAATTGAACGAGATTTTCTTATTGTGCCCAACTAATACGCAGATGACCGCCGATTGACCCATCCGATGACGAAATTTAATATAATTCCTGTCAAAGCCCAAAACAAATTCATGTGGTTAGGTTTTTGGAGGTATGTTTTCTCTGGGTTAGGTTACGTTTTGTGCATTTGTTGTTTATCAGAGGTTTTAGTTGAAATATTGGTATTATTTCAAAATGGATATTGAAGACCATAAATTAATAATCGATGATACTGTTCTTCTGGACCTTGTTAGACATTTTCACGAGCAATTCCTTGCATTGAACATCCCTCCGAAAGATAATTCAAAAAATAATCAACTGCTGAAAACAAAATATGTGAATACACTGTGGAGTAATTAGCAATCTGTGAACGGTGGTTTGACATAACAATACGTCAAACTGCTATGGAGTCATCCTAGTTTATGAAAAAAATCCCTCATGATCTTGTAAAATCATTGATTTTAGGAGGTTGTCAAAAATCCACTTTTATATTCAGTTCGCATTCTTATTTATATTATTATATAAAAAAAACTTGCTGTCAGCAAAATTAACAGAGAAAAAAATGCCGCAACCTCTTCCATTTCACTGAACATTTTAAATGTTGTTTATTATGAAGTAGGTAGAGCTAGATTCATTTAAATTTATAATGGTTCGAAACTGACTTATGCGCATGCGTACCTCTTATTGCTTATTGTTAATTTGATCTGCATAAATGGTAAATTTTTCTATACGTGTTACTTGTTATTTGTGACGTGATAATTGTTATTTGCTATTTGTTATTTTAGGCTGCATAAATCCACACATAGTCTTAGCTTGTACTTGTTATTTATTATTCAGAGATCCCAAAACCTCGCGGCGCAAATATACATATTTCAGAGTTTACTGCTGTAATTCGCATTCAATTTAATTGTTGCTACATATAATCTTTTCTTTAATTTGGTCGTCTCTTATCTTGAATTTTCGAGAAAAAAGAAATGCTCTTCCAAGTAGTGGAAATACGTATATCACATATTTCTGACTCTACCATTGCAAAAACTCGGAAACCGTAGCTCTTTTGAAAAAATGTTCAATTCAAACGTTTCCGTTTCCCCTTCCACATAGCTGAAGCACATATTTCAGACTGTAACGCGGATATGGAATTTTTATCAATTCTCCCTCTCCACCCCCTTTGGGGGCGGTTTTTGGAGGCAAGGAGATTTTGGTTTGATTTTTCGCAATATGGGACCATTTGTCAATTCTCCTCTTTCAAATGAAACAAAAATCGTCTAAATCGGTGTACGTTTACTATGCAAAACACGCGAACAACCATAAAAATAAAATAAAGCAAACATACAACTGAATTTTATACCTTCTCCTGTTTTTTGAATTCGGTCTAAAATGATCTATTTTGATAAATATGTATCATCCTTAGCATTAACAAAACAGAAAACATTTCGATGCTTCCTTTTTTTCTATTCTACATTTTATTTTTCAGATCATTGAGCCAGAGGCTCAAGAACCTGTGGGGAACGGACAGTTGGAAGAAAATAGTGAGCCTTGTCAAGAAGATTATGATACTGATGATGTAAGTTATTTTTTAATATATAATTAATATTGTATTTAAAATTTAAAAAAATAGATTTGTCATTTTCTCTTAATAATAATGAATTATTATAAGCGGAATGTATTCCAAACGTTGCAGTAAATTTGTAGTATCTTGCATTATCAGGATCATCATTACACACGGAAAATAGATTAAGAATAAAAAGACAAAACGCACATAGATTTCAGGTATATTCCAGGACCTAATATAATATTTCTGTGTCTGGAAAACTCCCATAAGATAAAAATAATTATTATATTACATAATATACATCTTCTATATCTGTATTATTCAGTTGGGTTGTGCAGTATCGAAATGTCAAGTATTTGTAGTGGGTGTAAGTCCATTCTTGGAAGATGACAGTGTGATCGAAACTGATTTAATAATCAGATAAGAGGATAAAATAGGAATGTTGAACGGTTTGAAATGCTTATGCAAATTCTGTTACAAAATCAAGGGTCGAAATTATAAACGAATTGATAATATGATATGAATTGATTATAGGACGGTACTAAAATATTTAGATTAATCAATAGAGTGGTTTTGACAGATGTTTAATAATCATTACTGCTACAATTTAAATTCTTTTGTTTTTTGCTCAAACTTATTAATCGGTGTCTTTCTGATCTAATGTTCAAAAAAGATATTATCTTATGATGGTCATATTTCGTCTTTTGGAGCAATATTGTGAACTGTCTAAAAAACAATAGAACACTTAACAACAAAATTAGCATTCGCATATTTCAACATTCTAAAAGTTATGCGAGTTATCTTTTCTTATCTACTCACCTTATTTTATAGTCCGACCAACTTGGTTATGTTAAGGTTGGACGTGATAGGAAATATAGACGGTATTATACAGGATGAGTCAAAAGGAATGTTCAGTATTTTAGTTGATAACATATTCTGGTATTCAAAACATTAAATATTCACTAAATGTTCAATCAAATATTACTAGATACTACTAAGATAATAATTATTAATCGTTTATAGTGCCTACTATTTTCGTTACTATTTACTGCATTAATTTGAAATTGGGTCAAGTTGTGTTTCTAAACATAAATATCACTATTTTATCATTCACTCTTCATATACTTATAGTAGTAATATACTTCTACACTAATAAATTTTGAACATTCCTTATGAAACACCCTGTACATTGATTCTTCTCCAGAATCTCTTCAGTTAACCAGTTATTCACTCTCTTCATGTATTTTCCGAATATCAGTCAAAAATATATTATCACAGAAACCTATCTCAAGTTGGTTCGACTATAGTTTTTGCCTACTTCCTTCCCTATTCTGAAAAGATTTTATTTATTTGAGAAACATTTGAACTTGTGAATTGTAAAACATTTCTTGCGATGATGACCTACTGGGTATGTAATTTAAGGAAGTGGTGTTGAGGCGAGTGGGTTTCACTGGTAACGTCGTAGAGGGTGCTGACGGCGTTTCCGCACCTTCGGAAGATGCATCAGCAAAACCAAGTCGTCTTCACCGACGCGACACACCTCATCACCTCAAAAACAAACGTATCACCACTCCAGTGGATAAAGACAAAGTGGCTTCGATTATTGCACAGGTTTCTCTTCTCTTTCACTATTTTATTGTTCTATGTTTTTCGAAATACACGTCGCTTGCCTGTTGCTGTAGATATTTGCTTGTTGTAAAATGTTTATAATGCTTGACTGTAGAAATATGTATATGTATAATATCATCTTTCCTTCAAGGTAGTTATACCCGGGAGCCTAGAAAATACTACAATCTCGATATAACTTAAAATTCAAAATGTAACCGGATTGTCGCCCTAGTTAACTTAAAAACTTCAAAATAGTCTGTTTAACATATTATGATTCTTACTGGTTCTTGGTGTTATGAAAGATAGTGCTCTAGTGCCTAGCTTCATTAAGGAATGATAAAATATAATAACAAAAGTTAGGTGCTAATAAGCTGACATAGTTATTTAATATTCATATTCATCAAGAAGTGATAGATCATCAAATATTTTTATCATATACTCGTAATTAGGGGCTAATAATTGATGATTACCGGAATTATCAATTTTGAACACACAGCACTAGTAGTTTATACCATCGCAAAGCCCATAATTAGCCCCTAATTATTTGATGAAAATATATGATGCTGTATCACTCTCTGCTAATTTGTGCAAGGCTCACGTGGAGCTAGCACAACACTACCCAATATTAAATATTGTTTGTCAGCCTACTAAAACCTAACATTTGATTTTTTCGTCTAATTAAGACTTAGTTTGTATTTAAAGTTTTACACCTGGTTTTTCAATGTTTATACTTTTATCTATCGCTGAATCATCAGTTTTAAATAAACCGCTGAAGGCTATACATAACTAAATTTATTTTTTTAATATGCCATGGTAAATCTTATAAGATTTTATATTTCATCATTCCTTAATTATATGCTAGATTCACGTGAAGCTAGAATAACACTTTCTCATGCCCCTTACCTGTGTCAGTTTATGAGCATCTAATTTTTGAGTTCTGCACCTAGTTAGCAGCTTATTAATTCCTAATTCTGGTATATTCAAAAAGCAAATTCTCCACTTGGCGGTGCTAGATCTGTCTCTCAAAATATCTCCAATAAAAAAAATCAATGATAGTATTCAGAAACTGCTCATTTAATATAATGCTAAATTCTGTACCAAGTTGTTAACGACAACATCAAACGTGACAATTAAAATTAACCTGAAATACTTCGATGTCAATTTTAATAACAATATACTAAAATTAAACATTAAACAATATTATTATGAATACGTATATTTATTGTTTTTGAATGGCATAAAAGCAGATATACATATGCTTTTTTGTAAGACCGGACTATGTTTGATTGCTTACCACATCTGTTTCTACGTCAGTCAGTTAGGTTTACCGGTTGCTACCTGGTTGCTAACCGAACACGTCGGTAATTATTGTACTACACCTTTTTCAATTGTATTTCAGAAGTCGTCAACTGTAATTCAGAATAGATCTAGACAGATGAATTTCAGATGGGTGAATTGAAATTCAGAATTCGTCAAATGTATTTCATATTGGTGAATTGTAATTCAGAAATCGTCAAATATACTTCAGGACATATCAAATGTAAAACAGAAAGCATCAAATGTATTTCTTATCATTGTAGGTCTGCAAACTCCATAATTGTCTTTGAAGTTCATTTTGGCAAATTGGTAAGTGTATAGCTGCTTTTTACAATCAAAAACAATGCACAAACATGATTGACAAAAATAATCACCACGGTTACCTGTGATTTGACACATATGTTCCAAATTACCCATCTGATGCTTTCTGAAATACATTTGATACGTTCTAATTTACATTTGATAAGTTCTGAATTAAATTTGACGAGTTCTGAATTACAATTTACTAATATGAAACACATTTGACGAATTCTGGATTACAATTGACTAATATGAAATACATTTGACGCTTTCTAAAATTTAATTGATTATTCTGAATTAAATTTCATATCTTCTGAAATTAAATTGATGCTTTCTGAATTACAGTTGGAAAAGGTGTAGATAGTAAGTTACTGTTCAGAGAAAGATAAGAGAATTTTGAAGGATGATATAAACAATACCGTATTTTTTTCAAACTGTCATCATTTCAGATACATGCATTTGACAGATAAAAGTTAGGTATTTATTCAAATAATATATTATTCAAGCAGATTGGTGGAGACAATATTGGTCGTACAAAAATAGTATAAGCGTTACGAAATGTAAGGGTTTATAATATTGGAGACTGGTCTTCAACCAGTAAACCATCCTTACCGTTCTTGATACTTAGGATACTATACTTTCCGTATATTGCTTTTCAAATATATATCGTTTACAAAATTAACATAGATATTCCAATCTCAAATATTAGAGCCTATATCCATTCCAAAGATTAGGGAATCTTTGCCCATTCTATACAGGTTTAACAACGATATGCATTTCAATGGAGTATTTTGGGCTTACATTCGAGCTAATGTGGGCGAAAAAACACGACGCGATATGACACATTAACATACATACATGAAGCCAATGTTACATTAGTAATCCTCTTATTGATACAGTGTAATAATAATAATGGGGGCGTTTAGTGGAAAATAGCCTTTGCCGGCGATAGCCGCTAGGAAAGATACCATCTTTCGCATTTTGGTCGAAAAAATGCTAAGTAGGTAGTCTAGCGGCTGAATTTTGGTTAGTACACGCGTTCCCTTTCTACACATGTTCAATTTTCACGTTTCACATTCGCCAGTGAGCTAGCGCAAGATTAGATTCGTGTACTAGCCGAAAATTTGCCGCTAAACTACTTAGTACTCTTTCTGGCAAAACGAGCTACCTATATTATTTCTTTCCTAGCGGGTATCTAGCGCCGGCAAGAGCTATTTTCAGCCAAATGCCCCCCATTGTAAGGCAAAATAAATTGAACATAACTTTTCTAGTAACAGCGCTATATAATTGACCATTTTGACATTAGAAATTAACTCACATCGTTACAGTCACATGGACACAACATCGCATCGTCTCGCGTCACGTAATCCCTTTACGTTGCTCACGTAGGACAGTAGTTAAGGCAGTTATTGCGTAAATTTTATTTTGATAGATATTGTCTAAATTTTATTGAACATAAACAAAGTTCATGGAGAAATAAATAAATATGTAGAAATAAAAAAGGAGACATCACTGCAAAAGTAGCAACACTAGTTGAATTAATATCATTTTATATTTTGCAATGCACCAACTAACAAAGTCGGTACTGTTTTTTGTGAAAAGTCTATCATTAGTTATCAAAACCGTTATATTTGGAAGATTTCAAAACATCGCGGAAACACACATATTTCTGACTGCTGTAACTGGGAATCCGTATTTTTGTAAAAATTGGAGGGAAGGAAATGTTTGATATTAAATTTGTTTGATATAGGACCATTTCTCAACTCTCCTCTTTCGAATAAAAAAAATTCCGAAGGCTTGTAGCAAGCATATAGGGTCATTTCACTCTGTTAATTTCTATTATTTTTGATATCACTTTTAGAGGAAAAATCTTTCAGGCAAAAGTTGTAGGTACATACATATATCTACAATTTAAAAATATTTCTAATGTCACTTAGTCAGATGCTTCCTTCAAGTTTGATCGGCCGCTATTTTGAAACTACTAGTACTAGTCATGGACTGACGGAAATCTTTTCTATGAAAAACATATTGTGCTTAGACACTTTTATTCACTTCAGCTCTAATTTTTTTCGAGGCGCGTGTTTCCATATTCATTGTGAGCACTGCACCAGTTGTAGGTATCGTTCTGTTATTGGTTAATTTTGAATTTCTGGGTCAATTCACGATACACATACAACGGCATGCTACGTTTTGAGCTCAATTTGGTAAAGTTCGCGCATTTTTAACCACTAACGTCACCACTGGGTCACAGGAGAAGGTTGAATATGTTCGAGTGGTGCTTGTGTATGCGGGCTCCTTCGGATCTGTCACCTGCCTAAGATTTGGCTTAAATTACTACTATATTCAATGGTCAGTGGTAAAAGATGAGAGGAGCTAGATGCTCGTGGATGCGCCTCGTCATACCATTGTTTTTATATCATGGTTCAATTATCTATTTATTAATTCAGAACTAAAGTTTGCCTGAAAATGAAAATGTTTTTGGTGAATGATATACTATCCCTCGATAATTACCTTAAGTTAGTTGATTTGAATTGCGACATGTTATTTCTTAAAAAAAACTACTTTTATCTAAAGATCTACCGTAACATCTTCAGAATGATGGTTACCTTATTACGAGAATAATTTGGTGTCTACGCCTATGGTGAAAAAATTTAAATATGAGTAAGACGGAAAAGGTCATCGAATTATTTAGCAGACCGTTAGGATCACTGTTTGTGTTTATAAATAATAGATTTATATTATAAGTATTCAAAAACCGTAAATATTATTTTTTTATAATTATTTGTTCGATGACTCATTAGTCCGGTCAAATTAGACCAAAAAATAAGAGTAAAGTTACCTAAATTCCCACCAAGCTGAAAATCGGTCAGATTGTTTGAAATATCATTAAAAACAAAATTTGAAAGTTCCCCATCTTTCCTCTATAAGGAAAAAAATTATTCAAGGTGAAAGGTAAGAAAACGATTACAACTTTAACAACTTTTTGAATCGTTATATCTCAAAAACGGTGGCTCGTAGAAAAAAAAGTATTAATTAATTTTTTGTAGATAATTTTATGATCTACAATTTTTGTTTGAAATATTTTTATGATAAAACTCACCGTTTTGCTGAAAATCGCGAAAAACTATTTTTTTACCTTTGACCTTGAATAAAATGTTTTCATTACAGGCGGAAGATGGGGAACTTTCAAATTTTGTTTTTAATGATATTTTAAACAATCTTACCGATTTTCAGCTTGGTGGGAATTTAGGTAACTTCGAATGTCAAATTGACCGGACTATCATGCTCAAAAACAGAATGGAAACAAGATATCTTTATTGTATTATGTACTACTAGATAAATTTCAATATATTTGTGGAATTCCAGTGACTATATAAAAGCAACTAGATTCGAATCGAAACTTTCAGTTATTCTCGAATAATTGTCTACATATATTCATTGACGTTTTTAGTTGGACGTTTATGTATGTACTTGTAAGCTTTAATAGATCCATCCAAGTTCGTGCAGCGCCATAACATAAACAACAGACAGTCTTTTATGAAGCTGAGCGGCTATTAATGGACCTATTATATTTTTTACGTATGATCTAGAAGTTTCAGCGAGCATCACCATAATGCCATGCACTCCTGCAGACGGTCAAAACCAGGGCCAGTATAAACAGATGTTATTTCATATATAATATATTTTTAAAAACAGAGATGTATCTTTTCCCCCTGGCCAATTTTGTTCATCACTTAAATAAAACCTGTAGGAGGTGTACGCAGATATAACCAATAACCCTGTACAGGTAGATATCAAATTCATAAAATTACAAACCTACCCACATTTTAAATACAGTAATTATGGAGAGAATAATAGTTTCATGCCGATGCTACGTGCCTAATAGTGTAATAATTGAGAAGACAAGTTACACTTCTTGAGGTATCTCCCATAACGGTGCAATGGATCGAATTAATTTAGATGATATTGATAAATGCCCTCTACCGAATTGGCGTAATTAGGTTTAATGTTGTTCATTGAAGTGTTACCGAAACTTTGAGATGTTATCGCAAAAAGAATCAATTCAAACTGCTCGGTCGCTTGGGTATCTTGTTAACAAAAAAGGTAAATAATCCATGTCATCGGATATATACAAGATAAGTTTGTTCAGTTCTAAATAATGGTATTGTTATGTAGCTCGTAGCTCTACAAATCATCTTATTAATGGTATTCGCTCGATACTATCTGAAAGAAAGATTATTGTAACTCTGAATAATTATCCGCAAGATGGACATAATGACGGTCTAACCAACTTGAACCACCAACAATAATGTTATTATCAATGCTGGGTCATTTTTTGAAACTCTTACGATACAAACATCTATATTTTGTATGATTGGATGTTTGAGAAAGTACAATCATTTATTGTGAAATACAATCATGCTCTAGGATCAGTGTACTCGTTATGTCGGTTTCCTGTTACCTTTCCATATGCGCCTACAATTTAGAAAATGATCCACATTCTAGGTCTAGTACATTTCCTAATTATTTTATTGCTATTTTTGATCGACTTAATAAAAAAGAGGAGGTATTTAATTCAGTAGTATGTTTGGTTTTTGATCTTTTGGCGTTTGGCAAAGTAAACGTGAACCGATTTTGACGAATCTTTTCTATTCGAAAAATGACGCCTGCAAGGTGGTTCTAAATTGAACTTTTTTAAATACATTTTCATGACCTCCTAAAAGAATAATGGTTTTTGTTTTGAAAATCGATTTTTTTGTATTATAGACCGACGAATCAAACGGATGTTTTTTATGGATATGCGCGCATTTTAAATAGTAAGCGTGCTATGATTTTCGTGATTCCTTTTTTCATTTTATAGAGGACTATTGAGAGTTGTTCTCATTGAAAAAAATCGATGAAAATTGGACATTTTTCCAAAAATATCATAGGTTTCCGAGTTACAGCACTGGCAAAGCCTAAATTATGAGTATTTCAGTGATGTTTTGAAATCTCCGAATAAGTATAAGCAAATTATTATTTTTGAAGAACGTTGAATGATTTTGATGACTAATGGATGAAATAAATATTTTCACAAGAAAATGACCGACTTAATTAGTTGGTGCACTGAAAAATACATAATATTAATACTATTGGTGCTGGTACTTTTGAAGTTGGTGCCTAAACTCTTCTATCTAACTACAACTTCGAAATTACAAGTACCAATAGAATTAATATTATTTTTTATTTTTCAGTGCACTAAATCATAACGTAGGTCAAATTTTTTGTAAAAAATATTTTTCCTCAGTTTTGGTTATGCCAAAAAGTTATAGGCAATTAAATCTGGTAGCCTAATTCCCGTCGCAGTAAAAACCTTAAATCTTTTTTATATAAATACAAATATGTACATGTAATAACATAAAACATTATAAATTGAGACAGCTTCGAAATCAAGGATTAATTGTTAATTGAACATGTCATTTTTCTATTCTCTAGTATATCACATGAAATCCGTCTTTTGGATATAAATATATCTCGAAACATGAACGAAAGTGACAACATACGGTGACAGTTGACCATTTTCAAAGACTGCTTCCTCTAGATCTGTGATAGCAGGATATATTTTCTAACAAAAAATATTCCATGTACCTAATTCATAGGATCGTACCGATTAACGAATACGATCTAGATCGTTACTACTGATTTTTCTCCATATTTTATTATTATTTTCAAACCATTTTATTTCAGTGAAAACATTTTGAGTTTTTAGTTAAGTAATTATTTTGCATCATTTTCAAATTAAATTATGCTCTCTGTGTTTTCTGTAAATATACTCGTAATGTGCGAGTATATTGTGTTGGATTTGTGCTATATAACTGTTTGTTATCCTAGTACCAATAGATTAAATATTATTTCGTTATTTTCTAAACTGTTACTTTACCAATTCTGGGTCATCGCATTTCTAACATAATTATTATTTGAAAATGAAAAACAAAATTCAAAAAAAATATGTCCAATAATTATAGAGGTACCTATAGTGTTTGACAGAAGAAGCACAATAATGTTCAAACTTAAGATTAATGAATTACGCTCTAATTTCGGCCACTCACTAGTTATTATTATGCAAATATTTTAATATTCTGGTTTAGAATTTGTTTAACGGATCATATTTCGTACATAAAACTGATTTCAAGAGTAGGTCGCATAGTTGAAAGCGACTACTTAGATGAGATGCTACAAGAATAGAATGGCAGAAATAGTACATGTAATGGCCAATGAAAAAGGCCTGGGAACATAGCCCATTATGTGCGAAAACGTTATAAAAGAATGGAAACTTGAACTAGCTGCTGCTGGTATCATATCCACGACTTTACGACGCACTCTCTCAGTTTTCGGTCTCACCTTTTCCAAAAGTCATTTATTAGACATCAACGTTCCCGTAATTGGATCATGAATAGAAGCGGCTATGAAGCTATTAACCTCAAGAATGAAGCACAGTTTCCGGTTGCATCCGATTCAGTGAAATGTGGGAGCTTGTTTCGGTACCAAAAATCTAATAATAGTTACTATTCAATGTAAACGGTATCCGGATGGAAATTGATGTCTTGATGGTCTCCTTTGTAGTTACGGCTGTTATAAGGGGAATAAAGCTATTTTCTAGTCCCAGTTATTTTTATCAAATTCTAATTGTATTATGAGACAAGTAATGGATGTAGCAAGATAATTACATTATTATAGCCATATTAGCTCTGAGTAATGGCCCGATAAATCTACTTTAAAAACAATATAAAATTAAGATAATCATCACAAATCGTGAGTTGAACAGTTGTAAAACTTGAAATATAACTAATGAATGACAACCACAGCTTTGAAACCAACTTGATGAAGTTTTCATGAAATTGTATGCATTCAAAGTGTAAGATGAGAGAGAGAGAGAGAGAAATGCTTTATTGTCGAAAAAATATAAATTTTGTAGACAAAGCAAAATGTTTAAAAAGTTATTTGCTATTTTTTCAAACCAAATCCAGTTTTAATGTATTTTATAATTTTCTTCAGGCAAAGAGTAAATGTCAAAATTTTATCTTCAAATACCCACTTCTATTATATATGTATGAAGGAAATAAATGAAACAAAATAATAAAAGGAGTTGTCACACATTCAGTAACTATCGATCCGTTTCTAGTTACTATTCATATCAATAATATAGTTCACAAGTTCAAAACCTTGTTAGTTATTTTGTTAATTAACTTATTTTTTAGGAGTCCAAGTTTACATTTGATGTCCAATAATTATTAATAAAAACTCCTAAAATTATTTCGCTTCATATGGAATCCGTTTCACAACAATACTTGTTAATGTCATCAACTTGCGGTATTTTCATCCGGTATACTCTCTCTTTTAACTTTTTCATTTTTCCGTTGCTAAAATAGTAAATACTGGAATAATTTGAAATACCTCATCAAGTATCTTGTCAAAAGAACTTCACGAAGCTAAATTATTTCCGGAGTTTTTCAGCGATTTTTTTTTATTAACTAATAATTAGAAGTATAAAGAAATGATTTTCTTTGCAAGGACGGGATTCAAGGCAGTACATCTGCAAAGTTCTCATTACGAAGAGTCCTATTTTTACAATTCAATGAAAATTATGAATAATCAGGAGGAAGCTCCAAGAGTTCCTTGTTTAAAAATTGAATCCCCTTTAGGAACCCTGAATTTAATTTATCTGACGTCAGTAGTTTTGGAGTAATTTGCAAAAACATTTTTTTCTTCAAGTGTTCACATCTTTTGCACTTTTTTCTAAATGTTAATGCAAACTCAATAAGCGGTTTCAAAGTTGTAAACTTGAGTCAAAGAGCTATATTGAATTGATCTTAGAACTTAGATATAATTTTTCATCTAAAAACATTGTTACAAAGTAGACACCTCAATATATAGTTTACTGGTTGTTTCCTTAAAAACGAATATTGGTATTTATGTTTATTCTAGTCTCCGTTATAAAGATGAAAAGGTTAGTCGGAAAAAGTAGCCTTGCAGAACGAACTTATTCAATTTTCTATTTATTTATATGTCCAGACATAATTGTATACAGATGTAGAAAGTCCAAATAGGTTTTTGTGTTCAAATTGTCTATCTCGTAAATCTCATTATGCCATTCGAAACGCATTAAAGCAAGTCCTACGCAGAGACACAAACCACAAAAACAAATCGAATGTGCTTGCTCACTTTGCGATTTTCCGCATTCTTCTAGTATTTTAAGATTCGGCACGGATTTTATTGATCACCCTATCTCTGACCAGTTCAATTATAACTGTACCAAACTTAACGTTCTTACAGTAAACCAGGTTGTTGAGAAAGAAGAAAAGAACTTAATATCCTGTGTAATTACAAATGCAAGACATTTACAGCATATTTTACATAAGGTGACAGTTGTTCTACTAACAGTACAGTGTTAGATGAATTGTTCCTATTTTCTGGCAATATAATATATGTATAATAAAGTGAGTTATATTTCCGCATTGTTTGAAGATTTATACATACATATTTTTTGCACAATTCCACTCTTTAAAGAAATGAGAACAATCGAAACCTTTAGTTGTGATGTCAATGCACTCAAGCAATTCATATTGAATTTTTATCAATGATTTTAAAAGATGGCTTCCTAGTGCAGAAACTTCTGCAACATTATCATTTTTAGGATTCCGTGCCTGAAAGGTGACAGAAAAAAATCGTTATTTTCGTCCAATGTCCTACACCCCGTAATCTCTGAAGATATCAATTAAAATCTCAAACAAAATATATTTCAATTGGCTGGCGAAATAGCTCAACAGTATCCTATAAAACTAATAGTAGTGTCGCAGAAGATGTGAGTTCGAGGTCACTTTTTCCAATATCTGTTATTAGGTACCTATCTTTATTTTTCATAAAAAAATATAATATAAAAAACATTTTCTGAATACCTTTTTGAGATCTAATTAATGAGAATTATTTTTTATTAGAAATTGCCATAGATTTGATCACAAGATAAGTATTTGAAAAGTAGAAATGAGCCTTTGATTGGGAAAACTGGAATGATTAAAATTAAAATTAATCATTTAACAGTGGATATAATCAGTGAGGTGTGTTCCCAATTGAATTCAAATAATCTAATTAAAGATTATATTTCAAAAAAAGTTAAATTTTTTATTCGTCTTATAACCCTGTAGTTTCTAATTCAAGAGAATATCGTTCCTATTGGTAACAGTAAAAAAATGTTAAAACATCTAGAATGTGACTTTTAAATATTTATCAGGAACTGCTAAGTTTAAGTCGATGGTCTGAATGAAATATAAATGTAGATCATTTTTAAAAACCTTTAAAAATGGTCTTCGCGATAAAGTGAGACGTCCTTCCGGACCATAAAATGAGATACATCAATAATATTCAAATCAAAACAAAGGATTGTATATACTGAGGAAAAGTATAGAGGAGTGGGTACCATGTCTTATTGATATGTGATTGTAACGCTACGTATTTTTTATTCTTTTAATTAGTCTGATATATTTCTCATATTTTTTTGAGTTTTCTCAACACCAAGCTAATTATTATGACATCCATGTATCTCGTAAGATTTATCTACAAGCATGCTTTTGAAATTTAAGATAATGTATTATCTATTACATAAATACTCTGATATTATATTGCTTTGTTATATCGCAGATCATTAATTGAGTTATTAAGAGCCCTCATTTGCTTAAATAATACCATGCAATTTTGTTATCGTATTCCTAACACTAATTTGTAGTAACATCAATACCATCTGAAAAAAAAACGAACGGAATGTTTATAAACATTGTATCTGGATGTTGTAATAAGTCTAAATTTAGATCTTACGCAATGGTGACCTACCTGGCGGGTTTTTGTACGCTATTCTTTAGATGGAATGAGCAATCGTTGTCGAACGCTATCGAAGATAGATAGTAGTTGTACATACTTACAGTCAGTCAACTTTCTTTTTTCCATGACAATCTTCACCAAATGAATATTTATTTTCAGTCATGACATTATCGGAAATAATATGTGAAAATGCCAATAAAGATTCTTCTGTTAAATTTTCATATTAGATAATACCAAGAATGTTGCTGTCATATTAATTTTCTGATACTTACCATGTTAGCATCTTCATAATATACCCCTCTACTCTGAGGGTTCAAGTTCAGCACTAGACCTTGCGAGCCCTTTATTGAAAAGCATCTTTGAAGTTGTGTTTAATAGCAGGGTAGAATGCTCTCTATATATTCTGAAGATGTATATAGAACTAGTGAACTCCTCGAATGAAAGAAGGAATATCACTACTCTTAATTATAAATTCATTATTATGTTGCTATAGCAATACTTCTTAGTTGAAACTCGATTCCCGTCTCAAAGTGATTGCCATAATATCTTGAATTATTCAATTTATTTTCTCATAATATCAGCTATTTCGAACCAGATTTAATTAAACTCTGATTCTCTTTAATGTGGATCTCCAAGCAGATCATATTATAATAGAATTCATCCACCCTGTAATTTATTCTTTAAAATTATTTCTCGAACTTAGACTAACAGCATTATGTTCGTTCTTCTCAAGTTTATTCAGTGCCTTTACAGGTTGATATTTCTCTTTAGACTTTCACTTTCTAAACCATACGTAATTCATAGCGCTCGTTATTATATCGAACAACATGCCTGAACATTTATCGTTATAGGTCAGGGTATTAATTATTTCTGCCCAACAAACTTGGTCGTGTTAATTTCAGGTGACAAAAAAGTAAACAATTGGACGTTGACTTGCAACTCTGACAGGTAAACAATTATACTGGATAATTATGTTTAGAAGTAAAATTTAAATTTCATCTACCTTAATACTTTTACAATGTGAAGGGTAAATTTGTTGGGTTTGAGTTCTTTGAGTGATTCGATATAAAAAATATAGTCTTTTGACTATGTTTAATTTCGAGGTACAAAATACAACCAGCGTTGTGTTTATAGAAACATTTCGAAACTACCTGATATTTCAAACACACCAATCATGTATCAGAATCTCGAAATGATCAAATTTTAATTTCTCGTTTAATGTCAATTTCTTGTTTTCTCCTCTCTGTTAAAATTTATATGTAATGTGTTATTTTGACATACAAGTCTATTCCGGTATGCATGTTTGTTTTGTATTTATTGGCATCCATTTCCCGATTTGCAAGTACATAAATACCTATATCATTTTTACTTTCCTATCGCTAACCCAAGTAGAAATACAGGGAATAGGTTATATTCTAATCATATAAAATTGTCGGTGTCCAGTTTTCAACAGATGTTTACGGTTCAGAAGTCCCTGTCCCAGTCTGTATAATCATTGGATTACCTGTCATATTCATCTTCCAAAATGTTTGATAACAACTTGAAGATGCATGTGACTTCGTCAACGCATACTGTTTGTAGCGCTTGTGTATGAATTCATTCTGTTCATCGCCTCAATTATCCATGTGAAGTGTGAACATAGCTGCCATTGTTGCCCCACTGTAGAAACGGTTTTCTTCAGGATAAAACTTATCCTAAATTGTAGCTAAGGATAAATCTATCACTGCAACCAGTTTCAACAAAATATATAAATTATTTTTCACGTTTTAACCGAACATCGGAAAAACTCCCAACAGATTTATTGTATGTATACATAAATGAAAATAATATCTCAAACTTTTGTTGTGAGCAAAAAAAGAGGTAGGCTGTGGCATTAACACGACGAGAGGGGTGTTGGACTTTTTGTAATTGAAGAAATATTTATTTCCTTTTAAAATAAACAATTTCATGTTATTTAATACAAAATTATACATTATTCATTTAGATGTGTTCTTATACGAAACAGTAACGTCGAAGTATTTTTTCTAAATATTGAAACAAATTGATTCTAGAAGAGGGACTATTTACTATTTATATACCAAAAATCAGATCTAGTTAAATAGTTGCACAATGGTATGCTACAAATCCAGTAATCATTAATAAATTTGAATAATCATTATGGAAGTTGCCAAGTATATCTAAATTGGTAATAGTTAGGATATAATAGTTACATGAGAGAATGTGTTAAAACAGTGATTTTCCCATTGAAATCTCTTGAATAAAATTTATTGAAATTACTGGTAAAACTTTCTGCCAATTTTAAATAGGTATTTCTTGAAGAACGTTGTGAGTTCTTGTTTGATTATCATTGAAAAATGTGAAGCCGCCTCCAACGACGGAAATTGTAGAAAGAATAGATTTTTATTTTTAGAGTTACTTACAGTTAGATATAAGACTGTTTATTATTTTTATTTTAATACTGTAACTCAGCAATGAACCATATTTCCTATAGGTGATTTTGAGTCAAGGTAGCTTAGCAGTAAACTCAATAATCTACCATCTAGCCGGTGTGTTGTCCGAAAGTCCTTTGAGCATGTCTTTTATGTTTTTTTTGAGTTTTTTCTAATGTTTGTCCAGCTATAATATAATTTTTAATATTTGTTGTGTTTTTTTGGCAACTAACGTATTGAAAATCGCAGGCTCTGAAACGCAAGGATGAAGAAAGTGAGAGAACAAGCAATATTTCAACACCGCCTGAATCTGTTGGTGACAGAAGCTGTACTTCTAGCCAAGGTAAGTTCAACTTTATAAATCTTCACTCTAAGCCGAAAAGTGGTTGTGGATAAGTTAATAGGGAATTACTTTTTTATATCCCAGAATTATACTTACCTATTAACAACGAATATTTCGATCAAAACAAATGAACATTATAAACCTATTGGTGCCAAAGTTGTTAATTTTTCATCGTATCGGTCAATTTGATCACTCAACTTTATTTTATAACGGTGTAATGAAATGAAATATAAATTGCCTTTCTCTGACTATACCGCAATCAAAAGTGCTTCATATGAAGCATATATTCAACCATCGAAAGAGATACAAATTTTATTTAATCGATTAAGTTTACTATCAAATAATTCTCGAGATAAATATTATTATTTACTTATTTAATTTAAAGGGCATTGCCTAATTTTATAAATATATAAAAACTGAAAATAAAATATAATATCAGGAACGGCATAATAAAAAAAAGAAATGTACCCAGGGACATTACCATTTTTAGGTATTTTTAGTTTAGTTATTTAAGATAAAAAATATCAACTTTAAATGACTTGATTTGATTCATTTTTCTGGAAATGGAATGCCCATAACATGTTCGCTGAAAATTGAAAACTGATGTTACTTGTCTAAGCCGCCTTTGTGGAACCCAGAAATTGAGAGTGATAGCTCCAGAATATCAGAAACACTACCATGAATATTTTCAAATGCGGTCATAATATCATAGATATTGCATCTTCTACGCAAACTCTGCATATTATGCAGCAGTAATTCCATGTTTATAGTTTAAATAAATTAAAATCATCAATCAAGATTTATAAGCAATAAACCGCATTTTTTTCTGTATCGTTATCATTTCAATATAGTTAAAAGAACTGAGGATTCCAAATAATAGTGCAGGTCTGAAAATGTGGTCGAACAAGAGATACATCTAGTGAGTTTATTTATTTAATTGACATAACTGTTATCTAAAAATCCAATAATTACAAGGAAGTGAAAACTTATTTCATAATATAAAATTATTTATTATTTGTATAGTTAATGGCACAACTAGAACTCTAAATAGAACACGAAAACAATAAGATACTAATTGTCTGTTAATTATTATTCTAGTCCACTTAACGACTGATCACTCTAATCACTACTCAGTCAAAGTTTGAGCGAGTCTCTTGTACTTTGGTGTTGCAACGTGTGGGCGGACTTGAACGTGGTGGATTTCAGGTGATTCGGTCATTTGCGGCATTGCCACTTTTACCGAATTGGCATTCAAACAAAGACGACAATAATTGTTCATTTATATGTTTCCATTATAATCAAACAAGAATAATTTGTCATTAACATAATTTTTCCGTTTCATGGATATTTTTTCAATTATTTTAACACCCATGAATTTGATCACGTGAAAACTCACTCCCACTCAATGTTTTCACTGAGGAATACCGAATACTTATTGGTTTCGTACATGCAATGAAAAAATGGAACCCCTAAAAGGCACTCTAGTGCCTGTTTTTATAGACTGTTTTCTCCGGAACTTCTGGAAAAACGTTTCTTCTTCTTTCAATAATGTAAGCAAATTGCTTGTTGTTCTTCGTGTCCTCTGCCGTTCAGTTATTGGAGAGGTTGTCGCTCCATCTCTTGCGAGGCCTTCCCATACTTCGACGCCCTATGGGCGACTTGTTTCTTGTCATTTTGACCATTCTGTTGTCATTCATCCGATCTATGTGTTCGTTCCACTCTTTCTTTTTCATCAGTATCCATTCATTTACGTTGTCTATTTTACATGTTCTTCTAATGTCCTCGCTTCTCTCCATGTCAAAAAGTGTTTTTCCAGCGATCCTGTGCACTATTTTCATTTCGGTGGTTTCTAATAATCTCTTTGTGTTCGATGTATCTGGTCCAGTTTCCGCTGTGTATGTTTATATAGGTCGAATGACCGTCTTGTAGTTTCGAGATTTGGTCTCGATTCCAATATATTTATTTCGGCAGATTGTATCATTCATGTAAGCTGAGGTTCGTGCTGTTTTTGACGCTTGGTCTCTTACCTCCGCCTCGTTGTCGCCGTATCCCGATATTTCTATGCCTATGTATTTAAATTTCATCTCTTGTATGATTCTTTCATACACAATTAGTTTTCATGTGATAGGTGTTTTTGAGGTGGTCATGCATTTCGTTTTTGCTGCAGATATCTTCATTTTAAGACTTTTTGCTGTTGTGTTGAATTTGAAAGGTAATCTCTTTAGGTCATCTTCGTTTTCTGCAATCAGAACAGAATCATCGGCATAGCACAGGATTTTGACGTCTTTGTTACCCATTTTATACCCATTCAGGTTACGAATGCACAACATGTTGAACAATAAGGGGCTAAGGGAGTCTCCTTGACGAATACCACTATTTATATGAATATCTTCGGTAGTTGTGCCGTTAATTTTGGCTTGTATTTTGTTTCTATGGTAGATGTTTTCGATGGTTTTTATGATGTTATGTGGGATTTTCCTGTTTTATAGAAGGTGTACCACGTCCTCCAGTTGTATTCGGTCAAACGCCTTTTCCAGATCGATAAAACACATGAAGGCTGGTTTGTTATACTCGATGGATTTTTTAGTTATTTGTCTTTATCTTGAACAAATACTGCATCTGTGCAGGATGTTCCTGATTTGAATCCTTGTTGTTCATCGCCCAGTGTGGTGAGTTAGTTCATTTTATTTATTATAATCTTTATTACTAGCTTCAAGGTTGTATTTAAAAGGTTTATGCCTCGGTAGTTTGTGGGTATCTTTTTGTTTCCTTTTTTGAACCGTAAGATTGTGGTACTTAGGCGCCACTCATCCGGAATTTTGCGAATTATGGCTGTCCGTTGCTGTTTCAGGCTTCTCCCGCCATATTTAAGAAGTTAATTGGGAATACCGTCTAGGCCTGGACTTTTTCTGTTCTTAAGTTTCATTAATGCCGTTTCTATATCATTTTCTTCTATTTCCGTTTCATTGTTATTTGCGATTTCTGGGGTGTTTGGTACGACTTCAGTATCTTCTTTTTTATATAGTTCTTTAAGATACTGGACCCAAGTTTCCTTCGTTATGTGTTTGTGCTAATAAATTCCCTTGCTTCTTTTCTCTGACATCTGATGAATCTCCAAATCTGTTTTTGGAAACCATAAAAGTCATTTTCCATTCTTCTCGAGAAGGACTCCCAATACTGTTCTTTTTTTGCCTTACTAGTCTATAGGTGGCATTTCGTACCCTCTTATAATCATCATAAGCTTCCGGCGTTTTCGCTGTTATGTATTTTAGATAAGTCTTCCTTTTTGATACATTGTTCTTTGACTTTGTAGCAGAACCATGGGGTCTTATTGGGGCCGTGCTTTTGTTGCAGTATATTTATCTAAAAAAGTTTCAACTTGATAATTATATAGAATCAGGTACCCGCAAGACGGTCCAAAAAATAACAATACCCCCTTATTCTCTAATATACTGCACCTAAAACGTTGATAAAAAGGGAGATTATAGGGGTTTCTCTCATAGTTCACAGAAAAATCGGTCATTGTCCGGAATAAACACTCCTGTTGTTTTTTTTTTCTATGAAAATGGAACAAGGCATTGTAGAATGAGAACAACTTTGGTTGCGCAAACTTTGAGCAAACAAAAATCCATAATTAATTAATAAAGTGTACCTGCCATATAAGCACAAGAACGTCGTATCTTACGGGCGGGACCTAGTCGGCTTGTTGGTATCTTCCGTTGCACATAACCAAATAACTACTCATATTACTGCTTTCTTGCAATATTTTCATTTCTCATTGTTTCCATTGTGGTAATTTATGTTTGCGCATTATACATCAAAACTCAGTCTACGCTGATTTAATATCATTTTCTTGGAAGAAATATGAAAATACCATGAGTGTCTGTTGTGAACAATTCGGAAAACCTGTACGATAACTCTAAATATAGAAATCTCTCCACATGAGCATTTGACCACTATCAGTAAAATAATTGGATCAAATTAAGGAAAAATTATAAGGGTTATAAACATATCACGCTACTTTATGCGCAACAATTATTAATTCGGTAGACAATCACGTAAAGGTGGCAACGTTGCCTCCAATGTACTTAAGTAGTTTTGTTGGGATGTTTGTATCGCGCGATTAGCGCACTACCTACTCAGTATTAATACAGATTTTGTTCGCTGACGGAGTTCTCAGAGAAGAACGTTGATCGCGTTGTTTTTACGTGCGCTAGCAAACTTCGATCGAGGGATGAGTTTACATTATATTATCGCCTTATCTGGGCGATGATAAGGTTGTTTCGTGTTCGTTTCGGATTTTGTCTATAGTTTGCATCCGTCGTGTTTGAAAATGAGTACAATGCCGAAAATTCGTGTCAAAAACAAGGGCAACAAACTCATAATCAGGGCGGACACCCTGCCAAAATCTAACAAATCTGCCACCCTAACCTTGACCCGTAAACAGCCTGTGACAAACCCCTTCCCGAAAAATAACAACACTATACTCAAATATTCAGGTTATTAGAGGGTTGAATTTCAAGAGAAAAAATGAAGCCGAACATGTGGTTGTGTATATTATATTGTTGATGTTTCATTGTTTTGTTGTGGGCCGCGTTCAAGGTGATTTCACTGATAAAGTCATCGTCGACAAATTATTGTGTTTATGAGTGTGTACGAATCATTGCCTACCATTGCATTAGTATACGACATAAAACCATATTCGAGAGTATCTGTAGGTATAAAGTGCAACATGTTTTAAACCTTACTGGCCATTTCTTTTACTTGAAGAGATAGATTAGTGAGTACTTTTAATAGCGATGTTGTATGACATTACTTAAGAAGAAAATAAAAAAAATTAATAATTCTTGAATTGCCAGATTTTTTAATATAGGTACTAGCTCGAGAGCTAAAATCTAATATTTTTCCCGTGTATAATACATTATTTTTTCTGTGACGGGAAAATCAATGATTTAGTATTGAAAAAATATTATAATATATTAAAGTCCGATTATCAAAGTAATATTTTTAAAGTGGTAGGCGACAGTTAGACATGCGTTGCTAAGGAAACCTTTAAAGTAATCAAATATCTGTAAGTTTAATTCTGTATTTTGATTGATATTTATGTGTATATAATATATCTACCCTGGAAAAAAGTACTTTGTCACCTGTCAACAGAGACAAAATGTCAAACTTTTTTCCCGTCACGGGAAAAATATTTTTTTTTACTCAAGTAGTACTCGCAGAATATTGAAATAATCAGTAGTCTATAACATAAGTACTATCAAATGATTTTTTTCAGTGACAACAAAAATTTATTTTTGGAATTCAAAATTTAATTCCCTTTCGTTTTTACCATATCTTTGAATAAATAAATTGTTTTTTATTTAAATAAATGTTATATGACTGTTGAATGGGGATTATTTCAATATGTTAACATATTGCTAAAAATGATTTCTAGAGTAAATATGTTATATCTTTTTCATGTCGAATTTTAGATCTGTTGAGTGATGATGGTGTTGTCATTAAAAAACAATTTTAGGGTCTACAATGAAATCTGAAAATATCAGAATTTTTTTTTTATGTTTCCTTCTTTGTTGTTATTGGTAGCAGTGGCTTATTTCTTTAAATGAAAATATTGGCCTGTCAGGTTTTTTTAAAAATAGTACCTTATACATAAATAATTATGTTTTAGTTAACGAAATTGACCTTCTGTTGACAATAGCTGTTAATTGATATATAAATATATTGCCCTCTAGTAAGAAGTCGTATAGGTAAAATACGATAAATCTGACACTCAAGCTGGTTTGTGTTAATGTTCGAGTTCTAGCTCGTTTACCTTGATCAGCTTATAAATGATAAAGTCTCTTGTGGTCGTTCTAATGTACATTCCCTGTAGTAAGTTGAGCTCTGCAATCACTCATCTAATGTATCCCATCCAAAATCATTCTCTTGAAGCAAAATCAATCTAACACAATTCAACTGCATTCACCTACGTGAACAACTTGTAGCCATCACATGAAATATCTCAGAATATTACTCGTTATTGAACGCTACTTCGCTCGCTGAAAATCAGATAGTTACCCTATGTATATTATCTTAATCTTTCGTATAGTTTGGTATATATATAATTTATATGGAGTTTGAAAAAAAAAACGGAAAAAACTCAACAGACACAAATACTACAATAAATTCCAATATACAGAGCGGTCCATAGGTATGGAATGAATTCATTTTTAGCGTTATTAAGTATTTGTTTGAAAAAACCTGAAACAGGTCGATTTCTGTTCTCAATTTGACAATTGGATGTATAAAAATATTACCGCTTTCTTGCACTCCCTGAAGGTGGCACCTTGTTCGAAAGGGATTTTCATTCTCTGTTCAGCAATACTAAGTTTTTCAAATTTGGTGCAATCAAGAAAATAATTTATTTTGAAAATGTATAATTTTAATACTTAAAGTAGAATGAAGGAAATAATGTCACATAATGTTTAGGAAGTATGTTTTAATTTATTTTACAATTAAATGAATTGTTCTAACCACCATTCACTTCTTGATAATAAGCAAGGCGATCTCAGAATCTGTCGTGATGACAGATTAAAAAATATGTTATTGTTTATATCTTTCAAAATTCTCTTACCGTTATCTGTACGGTAAATAAGTAATATACTTACTTACCAGCGAGTTTGGTTATTAACCAGGAATCCTTACCGGTTCATGTACATGTATTTCATATGGAATGAATCGATATAATTTCTTTGTAAAAAACTATATATCTAAACTAGATAATTACCTTTTTGATTGTACAAATCTGTATTATGTTATGAAATTTTAATATGCTTAGCACAATTACTTATATATGCGAATAGTCTCCCGTCGGGCATGCATTGACCCTACAGTCACAGGAAATGAGAGTTAATCTAGAAAATAATGTTGTGCGAACATCGTATGCTGTATCCAATTTACCAGGAAAAAGATGATTAAGGTTACTTGCATTGTTGTACCTCCCTGCAAATTTCCAGTTAAATTAGTGGTTTCTTTGAGAAGGTTTGAAGATTCTTATCATAGAAACATACAAAAAAAATCCCGATGGCCTGTAGTCAGCGGAAAGGTAAATTTTTCAAAAGTTGTAGGTACTGATTATATCTATAACTTAAAATTATTTTTGATGATATTTACACTACGGCTCTTTTTTGATAATTTTTTTAAATGTTTGAATGGTCGCCATTTTGAAACTATATAGCCGATATTGCCCAATAACGAACTCGACCGAGATATTTGAGAGATTGATTTTTGTAGCAAATTTGAACTCGATACCTTCAAAACTGCGACCTCTATCGTGTTAACAAATTTCGTAATTTCCCATATATATATATATATATATATATATTGATTTTGTATTCTTGACTGGATTTATAATTAATAAAAAAGATGTTCTTGGGGATGCAGTCATATATTCAATAAAATTCTTTGGCTGAAGCCGAGCTTTCGAGAATGTTTATTCTCTTCTTCAGGGCAAAAATCGTGAATTTAGAATAAATTAACCAAAAACAGGAAAGATTTCATAGCCATTACAAATTACATCTTTCCTGTTTTTGGTTAATTTATTCTACATTCACGATTTTTGCCCTGAAGAAGAGAATAAACATTCTCGAAAGCTCGGCTTCAGTCAAAGAATTTTATTGAATATATGACTGCATCCCCAAGAACATCTTTTTATTTATATATATATATATATATATATATATATATATATATATATATATATATATATAAACTTTTGAACCAAATGTTTTTTGGACTAACTTATAGACATATAACAACATGCCGTTGAATTTTTGTCGAAATTCAAAAGTGTGAACGATCGCAATAGGTACATTTCTATAAGAAATTTACCTAATAGGACTGACTAACTTTATTAGTTGGTGCAAGAAAAAATACAAAATAATATTGATTCGGATAGTCTCGGAGTTGTATAGTTATAAGTAGAATGAGGGCGTTCAATAGTCAATTTGGAAGTTTTTGGAAATGACCTCATTAATCCTGTTACCTAGATAAAATTTTCAATTTTGAAAAAACATTCCCTCCCTCTTCGTTTGAGGGTATTTTTAGTTTTAAAGGAGGTATTGGATTTAAAAAGGCACTCCTCTTTCCAATGGAAAAAAAATCAAAATCGGTGATCGTTTGCTATACCAAAAGTTTCAACAAACATTTTAAAGAAGCAGACAGTCGAATTGTATACACCTTCGAAGATCAGAAAGTTTGTAGAAGCCAGTGGATAAGGTAAGTTTTGTACAGTTTTAATGAAAAACGAAATAATGGATGAATAGACATCATTGTTGCATCCTTTATTATTTATTGATACAGTTATGAGAGCGATGTTTAATTATCTACTAAGAAGAAAATTATTGATTGTCCTGCCTCTGTTTAATAGATTAACCAAGATCAATGCTTTCTAAAAAAATAAATTTCGACTGTCTGTAGCTTATTTATATAAATGACATTCAAAATCAGTTTTGTTAGGCACGCACGATTATTCATTTCATTTAATTATAAGGTAGACGGTTATATTGTTGTCAAGTGATGATCAAGTAGCAGAACTAGGACTGCTGAATTTTGAATTTTGAACCATCGGATATACCTATATAGCATTGTGATTTTCATGTTTCACATTTGCCTTACGTCTTCAATTAAAATGACAGGCTATAAGCCCTACTATACGTGACGTGTATAAGTATGACATTTCGATAGCGTCGTGTTTATTTTTTATCGACTATCGGAAAAAGAAAAAATATCCTGGGATTATGCCCCGACGACTAGCGCTATGACATTTATTTTTCTTTCATTGATTACTACTGTTTCGTCCCCTGAAGGATCGCCATACTTCTAACAAATCACTTGAAATTTTTTGTCACTATATCAGGGTCTGTGGAGAAAAAAACACTTTATTGAATCAACATAATTTAGAATCTATAGGCAAAGATTAGAAACACCAAGATAGGACAGTCAGACAATGCAGATCAGATAAAATGTGAGAAAGATAGAATTTGCTCACCAGCTCACCAAATTAAAGAGCCAGGTAGGCGAATTCAATGGCGTCGGCGCATCATTTTTTGCCAAGGGGTCAATATCAGTGATTAAATACTATATAATCGTTGATATTACTCTATTTGTGTCATTGACTGAAGGCATTCCGCAGAGTGAAATTAATTATTCTTTGTTTTTGAAATATGGAAGATGAATAAAATCGGAAGAAAAGAGGTGCTTACTGTATTTACAAAAAGAGACGTCTTATTTGTGTTCTGATGAGAAAAAAGTGTATGTTTTTCGAGTTCCCAAAGATGAAATCCGGTTAGAATTTTGAAATAATCTCAATTTTCCAATGATACTAAGATAATTCGTACATTTAATATATGAACAACTACCGTGTTGATTTTTTCAATATTATTATTAGTATTATCCAAAACTATAATATAAAAAACATACCTAATAGGAGATTACGAATCTATTGCAGATGTTAGAAAATCTATATCTACAAAATATTGTAAATTTTATATTAAAAAATCCTGTGAATTCATTATTTCAAATATTTAGGTATGCATTATCCCTGTCCAAATTTTCCCCTTATTTATTTAATAAAGCTGTAGGTATATTAGATTAGGAATATATTTTCTCTTGAAAAATAATAACAGAATTTTCAGAGTTACTCCTAGAAAAGATAGGAAATTATAAATTTTGTTAAATTTACAATTATAATTATCGTTACATATTGTCAAGATCTGTTATGATAAAATTTTATTTTTCATAGTTTTGTTTTATTCCAATTCCACACCCAACCCAGGAATATTTAAGATTAGTTAAATCCTCATAATTATGTTTAATCGTTTCATTCATTTAATTCCGAATGCTATTAAAATGATGGTTTGTTAGAGGAAAAGGTTATCGTTTAAATTACTTTTCTGGAATAGAGATTAGGTATATATTTTTATTATACATATCTAACTAATTATCAAGCGATAATTATCAAAATCAAATAAAATTATGTCTACTATTAGATTGTTCAAATTCAATTTGAAATAAAATTATTGAATCAATACTGACCCGAACGTACGCTCAAGTAAATCTCATTTGCATACAATTCCGAGGTCTCGAGCCCCTTGTTCATTTGCTCAGATAAGTAGTTGAGGTATTCGCACGGATGTGAGTTTTCAAAAAGTGTTGGGTCTAACATAACTTTCTGGTAAACTTATACGAGGACGAATTCAGATGTTTATTACAACTAGTTTATGTTTGTTAGTTACAATGGAGAAAATAATTCTAATATCAAACTAAAGCCCGCTGCAGACGGAGTATGTTTTGCTGCATGATTGCTTGCTTGTTTTGCTGCACGGTCCGATAAATGTTGCCGCGTATGGTGTGTTGATGGCTCCCTTGATTGTGTTGGCTTCACACGGTGCAGGCCATCATGTATGAAAATGACAGCACAGAGAAATATGACTGTGACAAATGATACAAAATATTGAACATTCTAATCAAGCTCTATTTTTAATCATTGTTACAACAGGGAAAATGTCCCAACAATCAAAAATAACATGTTTTCATGTGCAAAATAACTTTGAGTACGACTCGACTGGATCCGAGTGCTCCGACAAGGCACGATGCGTGAAAACAATCACCGATAAATATTTTTTACAAAAAATTCGACCGACGTTATTAGTTGGTGCACTGAAAAAGTATAAAATAATATTAATTCTGTTGGTGCTGTTACTTTTGAAGTTGTGCAGTTGCAGGTAGATTGATAACTTTTGGCACCAACTTCACAAGTACCACCACCAACAGAATTAATATTATTTTATAGTTTTCAGTGCACCAACTAATAACGTCGGTCCAATTTTTTGTAAAAAATATTTATTTCACACTTTTGAGTGTAACATTAGTCCCGAAAATCGTTGAACGTTCACTATACCATATCAATGAAGATAGTACTTATCCTATTACCCACGTATATTCCTTGCTTATAGTTGTTATTATTGAGATCTCAGAACATCGCTGCGGAAATACGCTTGAATATTTTAGTTGTTACCATATTAACACCGATTTAACTCGAAAACCGTAACTTTAAGGAAAAAAAATTCATTATAAATGTTGATACAAATAATTATATCTTTCATGTGGTATCGAAAAATTTTCAATTTTCGAAAGAAATTGCCCTCTCCATATAGCAAATATACATATTTAACATGCGTCTATCTCGAAAACCGTAGCACTTTTGAGAAAATGTTCAATTTAAACGTTTCCGGATATTATCCTATCTTTAATTATACCAACTCAGATTTTCGATTTTCGAGAAAATTCGTCCCCACCACCCCTTCGGGGGCGGTTTTCGGAGGGAAGGAGATTTCGGATTTGCGTTTTTATGCACAGCACCATGCCTAGCTCCCGTCAAGGAAACATACAGCAAAACATACTCCGTCTGCAGCGGGCTTAAGCTAGTGCTGAACAATGCAATGTGATTACGTCATCAGTTAGGGACTTTTTGTTGACTTTCCTATTGACCTTCCAATGTAAGCAAAGTTAGTTTTGAAATTTATCAGTTTGAATAGTATACAGTTGTCAAATCGATTCATTATTGACGTCTCATGACTTGATATATCATGTTTACAGGTTATGACAGGGGATTTGTATTTAATTTTGACATTGTTTGGCAATATCAAATCAATCACAACCACAATAATTCATGTTTGTTTATTTATTACCCTTTTAGAGCAAAACTTACAAGCTAGCTGGTTACGAAAAACATTGTATTAGTATGAGATATTGACATATCAGAACCAATCAAAAGTCATTTCCTAACTAGCCAGCTGGTAGGTTTCGTTTCAAAAATGGTATAACAAATATTTTAAACGTCGAATGTGACACAAGCATAGACATAACTGGCAATCAGCTGATTCTAATCAGTCATCAATTTTCCGGTTTCTCCACGTTCAGGCTTGCAAACTTACCAATGACTTAATACAACTAAAGTTTTGTTTATGAATTTGGCAGATTGACTTAATCTTCTTCACATTTGAAAAAATTCCACTCTAGCTTGACAGAGATAAAATTTTGTTCTTGATTTCTATATTATACATCCAACATAGTATATTTTATGTTTCTTCCTAATTTTAAAAGTAGGTACTTAATATAAATATTTTTTTCAAAAAATTGGACCGACGTTATTAGTTGGTGCATTGGAAAATATAAAATAATTTTAATTCTATTGGTGCTGTTACTTTTGAAGTTGTGCAGTTGCAGTTAGATTGATAACTTTTGGCACCAACTTCACAAGTACCGTCACCAATCGAATTAATATTATTTTACACTTTTGAGTGTAACATTAGTCACGAAAATCGATGAACGTTCACTAATACAAATGAAGATATTAAATACTTATCATATTATCCACTTATATTCTTTGCTTGTAGTAGTTGTTATTATTGAGATCTCAAAATATCGCTGCGGAAATAAGCGTAAGTATTTTAGATATTACCATTTTACCACCGTAAATCTAAGGAAAAAATGTTCATTATAAATGTTGCTACAAATAATTGGGTCTTTCATGTAGTACCCACATATTTTCAATTTTCGAAAGAAATTGCCCTCTCCACATAGCAAAAATACACACATTTGATATTTAAAATGGCTCTATATCGAAAACCGTAACTCTTTTGAAAAAAAATTAAATTTAAACGTTTCCGGATATTGTCCTATCTTTAATTATACCACCTCAGACTTTCGATTTGCGATAAAATTTGACCCCTCTACCTCCTTCGGGAGCGGTTTTCGGAGGAAAGGAGATTTCGGATTTGCGTTTTTATGAGTATGGGACCATTTCTCAAGCCTCTTCTTTCAAATTAATCAAAAATCATACAAGTCAAAGCACGTTCACTATATAAAAGGCGCGAAAAAACAAATTAAAAAAAAGCAGACAGTCGAATTATATCTCCTCCGTTCGGGGTTCGTCAGTCAAAAATAGCAAATATAGTATTTTTATAGTAAACATAGTATTGAGGGCGAGATTCAGTATGGCTTATTGACCAAATAATGGGCGTTGGTTTTAGGTGATCATATTATACAAAATGGAAGATATCAAAAATCTGATATTACCTACCGGGATAGGGGAAATTAGTGCAATTGAAATTCAATATAAATAGAGTTTTCATTAAAAAACATCACTTTGGTATGTTTTAAACTCATAAAGCACCCTGTATATTACGAATTAATTTTACAATGTGAAACTTGACTATATAAGTTCTTTGCAATTTATTTTTTCATATATCTTAGGAAAACGGATATATCAAACTCCGGTATGTAATGTTTACCTTGTATATTTGATGGCTCTTCGTCTAATATTTTGGATACTTCTTGGTGCCGAGAAAAAGTTTATCTGCCTATAAGTAACTGCACCACCTCAAAATTATCAACACCACCAGAATTAATATTATAAGACTCCAAAAACATATTCTTAATAAATTAGATATTTATACTTACAGATGATTCATCTAACAGAAAATATGGTTTTAATGTTACTGAACCTTCTATATGCATAATAAAAAAATAATAATTTTTTGATGTGAATGGATTAGAACATTCATGGCGTAAATAATTATGCAAAGTTTGCGTACCAATTAAAAATCTAATCAAAACTTTACGTGAGGTACTTCATTAATTCTATACATAGGCAACTTCAAATCGAAATTTACGAGTAAGTAGGTACTTAACTCTTAAGTTATAATATGTTATGAGCTACATATTAATATTCTCTTTATTATATATAAATGGTTGTTCTTAAATGTTTCCAGATGTTTTCGTTCCTAATTAATGCACATAATGTAGACACGAGAGAACTATACTGCAGCCTCTAGTAAAATAACAGTGTTCCATATCTAAAACAAATATTTGAATTCCGTAGCCCTTAGTCATAACGTGATACACTTTGTTATCAGAATCAGAACGTAGCACCAACGTTTCAAAAGTCTACAACGTGTTCGGAAGGAGTACCAATAAAATAGAAACGTCTTTATCTCTGAAAAACATCAAACACCTCAATTCCGTAAAATCAGGTCTATAATTTATTTGGAATTCTCGGTAGTTTTGTCATCTTCCACGGTGCATGTGTATGCTATTTAACATTATGTAGCATAAATAATAATTCATAATTATAACAGAACTTTATTCACAGTATCGTTGTTACATACGCCTTAGAAAAACAATAATAAGCAGCTTGGGTTGTGATCGGTTTGATACGTTCTTGAAGTTGCAAATACATATATCTGCAATGAGTGTGTTTTAATCACTTTGAAATACCTATATATATATATATATATAATAATTAAAGAGATCTATTAGTTCATTAATGAATGAAATATATAAAATATAAAATAAGATTAATTAATGAACTAATAGATCTTTTTAATTATTATACATACTTACGTTAAACGTAATTGTGCCCTCAATACCTAGGTGGCGCGAATTGTGTCCCACTGGTAGATAATGTCTCAAAGTTTTTGACTACTTCCAGTTGCTTTTGTTTAGTTGGATACAGCTTCCACTTATGTGGCGCTGATGAAAGCTAACAAGCTTGAAATCACGTGATCCGCTTCTAGTGGGTAGGTGTGTCCGACTGTCCGACTAAACAAAAGCATAAAGGTGTAGAGCTTCATCTTATTTTTATATATATATATATATATATATATATATATATATATATATATATATATATATATATATATATATATATATATATATATAAATAAAAAGATGTTCTTGGGGATGCAGTCATATATTAAATAAAATTCTTTGATTGAAGCCGAGCTTTCGAGAATGTTTATTCTCTTCTTCAGGGCAAACTACAAATCGTTACAAAATTATTTCAACAACAACTGAATAGTATTTTAAAAATACTTACAATCGTGAATTTAGAATAAATTAACCAAAAACAGGAAACATTTCATAGCCATCAATTACAAATGTCATTATTTATATTTGTCATGGTAACACAATAAGTAAGAAAGTATCTAGATTTTGTTGATAAAAATGAATATTACTGAATGATCTTTATACGTTTGTGGCTATTTGAACAAGGTGCACAATTAAATTAAAATTATTATTAAGGCAGATACAGGTTCAGTTAAAAAAAAATAATAATTTAAGAATATTGCATAAATACTTACATATATACCCATACATAGACTAAATTACGTTTATTCTGGGCTTGAACTGACAGTTAAAAGAAAAAGATACATAATATTATTTAAAATTTTTATATAAGTGTGATCATATTCTCTCACAATACGAAACATATAAACATGATTATTCTGAAAGTGCACTGATACTTATTCACTGAAAAAAGGCCGATTTCTCTCACTAATCAACCTTTAAATTTTTGGGTGAAATATATGTTTTGAAATCCTAAAACACTTTTTAATGTTCTTTCAAATATTCATAAATATTCAAAATAATATATAAAATCATATTCTCTCACAATACGACATGAGAATGAAACATTTTGAAAATCATTCACTTTTGCAGAAACAAGCTGATATCTCTCACTAATCAGCATGCATATTTTCGAAAACAGTTATGAATGTTATGAAAATCTTTCATAAATAGATTATACATTTAATCTCAAATAAACATATAATGAATTTTAAGAGAATAATTCTCTTTGATCAACTAAATTTCTCTCACTAATAAGTTGATGGCTATGAAATCTTTCCTGTTTTTGGTTAATTTATTCTAAATTCACGATTGTAAGTATTTTTAAAATACTATTAAGTTGTTGTTGAAATAATTTTGTAACGATTTGTAGTTTGCCCTGAAGAAGAGAATAAACATTCTCGAAAGCTCGGCTTCAATCAAATAATTTTATTTAATATATGACTGCATCCCCAAGCACATCTTTTTATTTATTATAAAACCAGTCAAGAATACAAAATCTATATATATATATATATTGGATTTTCTATGACTGCCATATAATAGTCATTTCATATTCAATATTCTCTTCAAAACTTGTATCATAGAACTAGATTTAACAATGTTTCATTTTATTGATTTGCAAAGGGCATATGGCAAATGTGATGGTTAATTTATTGCATCTTTAATATTTCCGTTTTATCTCCTATCGTTAGGGTCATTCTACATTATACTTAGGTTATGCTACATTAGGAGAATTTCGAGATTACAACAGCGTGGGCAATAAGTTCTTAGCCTAGTCGTTATAATTTATTCTTCTTAAAGATCAACAATAATTATTTTTAGCACGATAATATTACAGAGACAAGTGGTACATGAGGTTTACTAGATTTTAATAGATAAAATAAGTTCATACATTCGTAATTATTTTGATCCTTGATTAATAAGACAAAGTTGAACAGTACCCTGTGTTTTATTTTTCTAATCGTTAGTTTTATGTAATATATGCATAATATAAGAACTATGTCAGACTGCGGTACCCTACGTCTATTGATCGGTGATTCATGTTCCTGGTAGATTCGTGGATATAAATAATATTTGTTAATTTTTTTCGCCGTCATACTTGGGTTAAATGGATGTAGCAGCCTCTCAAAATGTCTCTGATTGATGGCGTTGTGGATGGCTATTTCGAAGTTCCTCTTCTCTTCCCTTCTGTAGCTTTACAACCCAAGGTGGTCCGCCTGTACCTCTTGCCTCAATCTATTACGGCCTTATGCAATTTCCTGCCCTCTGTTGATTTCCGGGCCTGTTTCTGGATCGCGACAGAGCCTGTAGATTTTTTGAAGCATCTTCGACTCGAAACGTCTTAAAATTTGGATATCATTCATGATTAATGATGAAGTTGTTGAGAGGACTTGACAATATTTGTTATGTCTATTTTTTCAACAAAAAGAAAATAAGGGAAATTTGCATATCCTATTTCATAATTGCTGAAAAGCTGAGACTTTGGTTTGTTCTGACAAAGTAACATCGTCAAAAAGTTGACTTTACGGAAAAATAATGTCGAAAAATCACGATGAAATGATACCTCAATCGAACTACGATCTCAAGCCTTAAGCGAGTCTTTCGTAATTTTTTTATCGAATTCAAAACAATTTCAAACTTTTTGATTTCGACTATTATGGATGATTAACATTTGAACTTTTACTTTTTAATAGTCTGGTCAAGGTTAGTCTTCTTCAGACTGTCTTAATTGCTGCATCGGTTCAAAGTTAACACATATGAGTGACCTGACTTTTTCGTATTGAACTCAATTTAAATTCTAACGGACGAATGGAAGTAAAAAATATACATTGCTTGGTTTAAATATACCTTCCTTATAATAATCATTTAAAAACAGAAGGATCAAACATATAACCTTATAACAGATAAACATATTATAATCAGTAAGATATATTTCATAACCTCGCTGTTTTTGTGCTTACTATATGATTATATCTCAACTCAAGATTGGACGCAAGGAAGAACACCAAAAAATGTTGTTTATTCATCGAATGGAATTCTATTTAAGTAATAGAATTACCTTAGTCAATAACTTTCACTTTCTTCACATTAACACTATTCTCCATCGCTTCATAATAACCAGTTGAACTTGAAAAATCTACGCCTTTAAAAGTTATCGGTGTTGATTATTGTTATTCACCTACCGGATGATATCACGTTGCTGTTAACTTGAGGCAATTTGTTTGACTTTTGTGTTGCTGCTAATTCATTGTTACATTTCATAAGATTGTAATTTTGGGGAAACGTGTTTGACTCCGAAAATTTCGCAGCTTCTATTTTAAGTTCCTTTGCTTTTAAGATTTCGCACCAAATTGGCGAAAACTGCACCCTATTACTAGGAGTCCGCTGACCGTCCGTCCGTTCCTATGTCAGTGGGCTCTATCTTATGAACCATAATAGATACAAATTTTTAGAGAATGTGTATCTATTACCTCTATAACAACAAATACTAATTCCATCCATCCGTTTGTCAGCCGTCTGTCTGTACTTCATAAACAGTAATAGGTATCTAGACATTGAAATTTTTACGTACGGAACCCTTTGTGCCTGAGTTCAACTCGCACTTGGCCTAATTTTTTTTTATAGTCTTATACTAATTTTATATAATCTATGACTTGCAACTCAAGAATCATTCACTGATGTAACTTAACTGACCGACCAAATCTGATTGTTTGAACCAGTCAAGGACCAGTAGTGTACATTACCTATTATTAGAGTTTTCAATGAAAGGTTCCGATGTTTCCTGTTCCAATAAAAAAATACTTAAAAATGTTCTGAGCCCACGCAATGGCATTTTGCTGAACGGTCTGTATAATTCAAGCATATAACAGAGAGTTCTATGTTTTGTCGCAACTACAAAAACTCATAGTTATATTGATGGTACTTATTATTGTACCTATAAATAAATATGCTAAAACTGAAATCATGAAACAGTTAATTTGTAGTCTGTTATAGCAGATAAATATCTAGGTGAAATGCGTTTAGTAGACTTAAGGAGTGCTTACGTCACCAATCAACGGTGATGTCAGCACTTGAGAAGTCTATTACCTCCTGGCCACATAAGCAATGGAAAGGAAACATGACTTATTAAATAAAAAGTAGGCTACGTTGAATAATTAATACTTAGCTTATCACAACCACTTCGGCTTCATCCAATTCTAACTTCTAATCGCGACTCCTTATGTCTTGTCTACATTCCATCCCATCCTAATCCCGTTTTGGTTTCTGTCTCTTTTTTATAGCTGGTGATTCGGACGCAACTGTTGAGTTAAGAGAAGAAAGATATGAGATCCACATTGAACGTTCACAGGCTGGCTTAGGACTATCGATAGCTGGAGGTCGAGGCTCCACTCCCTTCAAGGGAGACGATGAGGGCATATTCATTTCACGTGTTTCCGAAGGTGGACCCGCTGATCTGGCAGGACTTAAGGTCGGTGACAAGGTGCAGACAGTAAATGGCGTTAGCGTTGTAGACGTTAGCCATTACGATGCTGTAGAAGTGCTAAAAGCCTCAGGACCTGTGCTGATTTTGGAGGTGACACGTGAGGTTACGAGACTGGTCAACTCGAATAATCAAAATAACAATAACAACAATCTGGGTAACTCGGGAAAGAGTACCCCAGTACCAGTCAACAAGAATCTCCCACCCCCTCCACTACCACCGCCAGTGGAGGACGAATTAGAGATGCAAAAGGTCCTTATTCACACCACCCTTATAAGGGACTCTAGAGGTCTAGGTTTCAGCATAGCTGGCGGCAAGGGGTCGCAGCCGTTCAAAGCCGATTCTGACGCTATCTACATCTCTAGAATCACCGATGGCGGAGTTGCCGATAAAGATGGCAAACTTGCCGTGGGTGATCGAGTGGTGTCCATAAACGGAGTTGATTTGACTGGAGCAACACATACTCATGCTGTGAGCATGCTAACTGGACTTGAACGCTTCGTGAGGCTGACAGTTGAAAGGGATATCCCAATCGAAAAAGATGGCAATAGTTTGAATGCAAGCCCAGGCCCTCAGCAATCTCCCAGGTTATTTGGATTACCGAAACCTTATACTGGATTATATGCAGCCAACAGTTATATGGCAAACAGGCCAGCCTATGCAGGTTATAGGAGATCGCTGGAGATGGAAAAAAAGGTCAGTGTAATTTTTATTATATGTAAGTGTGTTAGTCTTTTGTGATTCATTTGTACACCTAGACATAACATTTATCCAAAGACGATCAGTTATTGTTAGAGAATTTTTTTGGTATTTTCCATGTGTAAGATAGAGACAAAATTTTCCTATAGGAAATTTTGGCAACAGTGTACCTGAGTAGAAGCGTATAAATTCGTAAAACGTAGTAGCAACACTCAAATTATGAATGGAACAACGAACAACAACATTCCGACTAGCGACGAAAGCTTGCGAATTCATACGGACGCCTATATTA
Organism: Crioceris asparagi; assembly: GCA_958507055.1. NCBI lineage: Eukaryota > Metazoa > Arthropoda > Insecta > Coleoptera > Chrysomelidae > Crioceris > Crioceris asparagi. The sequence goes on from OY293826.1 coordinate 31,834,742, forward strand.
TATTTTCCTGAGTTGCCGCACTTAACTCAATCGATCGATATCGACTGATGATCCCCTTATTTCACAAATGAAAATTTTCATTTTGTGTTGTAAAATATAAATTTGGTACATAATTTAATCTGCAGGTGTTTCTGAATAATCAGTAATAACTATTTCAACGACCACCTTTCAATTACGTCTGAATGTGTTTGATTATTACTCGATAAATCAGAAGTTGCCATGAAAAATAAGAAGCTTGGCAAATATGTCGTATCAGTCGTACACGAACCATTATGGGCCAGAAGAATAATGGTCTTGAGATGTTGGATCGCTCTAAAACAGGCTATGCGTGGTCTAGGTGTTCAGATGTCTATGATTTGTACCCATGTAAATACTATGAATTTTAAAGAGCAGGTAAGCTTTTGTATTCGACTTCTAGATTCTAAAGTATTCTAGACAATATAAATAATTGGAAAAAAACTATTCTAAAGTCCATGGTTTTTCAGTTACAAAAACAATAAAGCCTCAAACGGACATGTATGATTTGGGCTGGATTTCCTATATAAATGCTCTAAGCATATACACGATGGTCCTCAATAATTTGTTATATGCCTGTTTCTTAACTAGATAGATAATAACTGATCCTCAACCTAATTACTCATCAGGAACATTTACGTATGTAAAATTCGATTTTGAGCAATACTCAAATCTGAGGCGATACATTTATTCACTTATGCTTCCGGCATTAAATATTCTGTCATAGTACTCGGCATCTATGCAAATTTGATTGGTTTATTTCAAATATTATACCAATAAGCACAGACATCAGCAAACGTCCGATCATACCTCATTTACACCTATGCAAACAGCAAGGAACAGAAGGAGAGGCAGTCACGGTCCCGTCGCATCGCGAGCTGTGCTAGTAAAGATATTTTCTCCCTGTTTTTATTGACATTTTTTATGGCTTTTCGCGCGTATAGTAAACGTAAACTCCGATTTAGACGTTTTTTGTTTCATTTGAAAGAGGAGAGTTGAGAAATGGTCTCATATTTAGAAAAAACTCAAATCCGAAAACTTCTTCCCTCCAAAAACCGCCCCTTAAGGGATGGAGGGGGCAATAATTTTTATCGAAAATCTGAGAAGGCAGACTTAAAGATGGGACAAATATTTGGAAACGTTGAAATTAAAGAAAAGATTATCTGTAGCAACATTTAAAGTGAGTTACACCAGTAATGTCTGAAATATGCATATTTGCGCCGCGATGTTTTGAGATCTCTGAATAATAAATAACAAGCACAAGCTAAGCCTATATTTTCTTGGGTATTAATGAACGTTCAACGATTTTCGTGAATAATGTTACACTCAAAAGTGTGAAATAAATATTTTTTACAAAAAATTGGACCGACTTTATTAATTATTGCACTGAAAAAGATTATTTTATCTTTTTCAGTGCAACAATTAATAAAGTCGGTCCAATTTTTTGTAAAAAATATTTGTAACGCATACATTTGCATTTGAGATCTAGGGCTGTGCTCGTTGGCGACGCGTTCTCCTCCGTTATTTTCAGGAGATCGCAATGCGATCGTTCACTTAAAATACGCATGGACATGGAACAGTTAAGGAGAGAATGCATTAGGAGGTCGCGATCCGTTCTCGTCTGAGCTGATTTCGGTCTAAAGAAAGAACAAAGTCAGTCGCATTTGGCAATCGCGCAGTCGATCCTTCTCACGCTCTCCTTGTTGTAGTTTGTTATAATAGTTAAGAAAATGAGTTCCATAGAAGAGGTCTTCTTTCTGGCACTTTTATTTGAAGAGGAAGAAAAACGCCAAAGAAAGAGACGCGATAGGTATTTGATTCATCCAATTAACATAAGCAGACAAGTAGAGGGTGAATTCCAAACTTTATTCAAGAAATTATTATTGCACGAGAAGCAATTTTTTCAGTACTTTCATATGTCATCTGGAAAGTACAAGATATTATTCATGAAGATATTCAGCTACAAAATACAAGATTTAAGACGTTGCATACCTCCTGTACAAAGACTGTGCGTTTTTTAATTCTGCATATTTTTTAACCAATAGGTACAATAAGCTTCTCATCATCCATATTCCAGAACGGGTGAAACACACACAGCAATCATAAACAATAAACAAATGCCACCACGTGATAGTGCAGTCATGAATGTTGCCGATTAACGACGATTTTAAACGATTCGTGGCTCTAATACGCCACGCGGTCATAAAAAACAAAAACATTCGCACTTCCGATCGCGTCGCGGTCTCCCGAGATTCTTTGGAAACGAACAGACGAGAATGCGATGCAGGCGAGACGAGATCGGGAACGTCAAGTGGAAATGTATGCGTTATAAAACATCGGGAAAATCCTTTAAGGAGTGAACGCATTAATTAGGCAGTCCCGTCGCATCCCAAGTTGTGCACATCAGGACCGACATTGGCTCAGATTGAAATTAGAAATTATAAGGGCTGTTCTACGGGCTAATTACTATTTGCATATATTTTGTAAATGTGATAGTTTTCAATTACCTGACAATGCACGGAAACAGAGAGGCTAATATGATGATTAACTTTACACATCCTCCATATTCCGATAGCGGTCGAGACTAGCACAGGGGGACCGCGACCGCCTAGCGTGCTCTCCTTTGCCCTTAAGTACACAATAAAGGCAAATTTGATTTTCTCATATAATTCCAGTTTGTCCATAAAGTAAGGGATAAAATTCATAAAATACTTAAGGTTGATTTTTACCAAAAAACCTCGAACATGTTTTTTTCTTGATTACGCTGTAAAGAATATTTTAAACAAATAATAGGAGGTATTATTGCATACTAGATAAATGTTTTTTACAAAAAAAATGGTCATTGTAGTTTTATTATCTTGTATTTTTCAGTACACCAAATAATAAAGTCGGTCCATTCTTTTAAATATTTATTTCACACTTTTGAGTGTAACATTAGTTATGAAAATTGTTGAACGTTAACCAAAGAAGGTAGTAATTATCCTATTACCATGTACAGGGCTTAGCGTCAGGGATCTCAAAACATCGCGGCGCAGATATACATTTTTCAGACTTTACTGCTGTAACTCAAAAACCGTAACTCTTTTGATAGAATGTTCAATTTAAATGTTGCTACCTAACTATAATATCTTCTTTAATTTGGCCGTCTCATATTTTCGAAAAACATTGCCCCTTCCAAATACACATATCACATATTTCAGACTTGTAACTCGAAAACTGTAACTGTTTTGAAAAAATGTTCAATTTAAACATTTCCAGATATGGTCCTCTTTCTAATTTTCCAATCTCGAATTTCCGATTCTCGAAAAAATTTGCCCCTTCCACGGAGCTGAAACACATATTTCGCGAAAACCTATGATTATTTTTTAAAATATCCAATTTAAACGTTTCCGGATATGAAGTTTTCTTGTTCTACCGTCTCGGATTCTCACTTTTCGGAAAAAATTGCCCACCCCCATTAGGTGGAGTTTTTGAGGGGCACGTTTACTATGCAAAAGTCGCGAATATCCATAAAAAAAACATGCAGACATACAGTCGAATTGTATACCTCCTCCGTTTGGTTTGTCGGTCAAAAATTCTCACAAAAACAACAGGTAAAAATATGATATACTCATGTCATTTCGACGATGATTGTTGTAGAACTATCAACTATTGTATTCAACCACATTTCAGAAACAAATTTATAAAGGGCGTTTCAGATTCGATGAACTTTACTGAGGAATCAACGAACTCCAAATTTTGGTTGTCGCTATAATCAACTACGCTGTTTTTAAATTTCGGTGATGACACTTTTAGTCGTTTCTAATATAAACTTCATTATTTTTAGCATACCATATATTTTATCCATTTTTTAAAACTCTAAAATTGCACTTTTAAAGCAAGTATTGAATCAATAGGGAATTATTGGAAGCGCTATAAGGTAAATGCCTTATTACGGTCGTTCTTAAAATGACAGCTAAGCATGCGCAACTTAAAAAAAGGGAACCATAATAAAATACTACCTTCCTCTATTTATGACTAGTTACCGTAAGTATTTAAGGTTTCCTTATTTCCCTTATTCAACTAATCTAACCTCACAAAAAACATGAATTCATTAAAACCTTCAAATATTTGGTTTGTTTGTGTTAAAATTAGCCAAATCACTTTTGAACGACAAAGCAAAGACGCTGACAAAAGTATTAAGTTAGTTATTGCTGCTGCTTATCCAGACAAACTGTCAATTTAAAGAGTGCGTTCCAATAGATCTTTATTTTTCGGGAAATAAGTTTAAGACCTTATTAAAATAAGGCAACCCCTTAATACTGCATGACGTAAAAAATATTTCCAATAACTCCCTAGTAAGTCCACTTGATTTTGCTGTAAGTAAAAGGATTTGTGAGTAGTTCTTCTTTTTCAATTTTATAACAGCAATTACTTATTAATAATGATTTTCATTATGTACCTACATTAATTTCTTGATATTTTTGCTTCAAAAATGCATAATAGAATCATTATTTATTTAGATCACATTATACCTTATAAATATTGATCAATTCATCAAGTAGTTAATTTGCAAAGTGTTCATTATAGTTTATTGTAATATTTCACATGTGTATATTATACCTTCACTGTTTTCAGAATTAATGAATACCTATTATGAGGTGAAATAATTTTCGCTTTTACGATGAGTGTCAACACTGCTTTGTTACAGTTTAATTAACTTTGTAGCAAAATATTTGTTCATGGGGCTAGGTAAAGCAGAATTCCATAAAGATCACAATTGATATTTTCGTTTCAGCAATACCCTCTCTATCTTGATATTCTGTGTTATCCGAGATTCTGAAGATAAAACTCTTATGATCAAATTAGAATAAGCTAAATTTTACAAACTAGGTATAATCTATCTAGCCTAGTAACTATAATTAAATTGCCCTCTAATAAAAGTTACGAGGTACCCAGAGTGATCTGATCACAAAATATTTTTGAGAGAACCGAGAAAAGAGAACCGACTGTAGTTAATTCTATTGTTATTGTTGGTGATAATTTTGAAGTACACTACCACACCAACTGATTAGTATTAGTTTCAAGGCACTCTTTTTTATGTGACCAAAACAGATGAAATGCTTGTGTTTTATCAAAGTTTACAGAAGTTTTATATTTTCCAGGTAGAAAGAGATGCAAATGTGAATCAAAAATCAAGTGATCTTGAAAGATAATAGTACAAAACCATATCAAATACTTGACTATCCTGACAGATAATTTTACGGTGTGTTTTGAAAAATCGATAGAAACATTCTTCTTCAATTGAGAGTTTAGAATATTTCGTTAAGTTCAGTATCAATTTTATGGTTTTCTATTAGGGTTGAACTTATCGAACACTAAAATTAGTGAATATTTTCAACTAGTCCCTTTTCTTGCAAGGCAGTATTTTGTTGCACTTTATACAATTTATTATCCTCAAAGATCTCCAAAGAATTTCAATAGAATACGTGTTTCGGTATACAATAATAACAATACAATGAGAGTAATACTTTTCATGATGTCAGGCCAGTCCCAGTCCAGTTCATTACGCCAGGTATTCCATTCTAAAAAAAGTTCCTATTGATAATCAAGTAATTATCGCAGGGCATTAACCAAACCCAATACTGATTGTGATCAAATCGATTTTCCAAAATGTATTTGACAATTTCAGTCAAGTCACTTGTGACATAGATGTGTTCGTGTTCTAACCCCAATAGTCACAAAACGAGTATTGCCAGTGGTATATTAATTTATTAATCCTTTCTAAATTATTGGTTGACATTACACCGTCACAGCGGTTTAGTCACACGATAAGCATTGGCAGAGACACCAACAACCATTTTTATGTAAATTTCTTTAGAAATGTACCTATTTCAATCGTTTTTGAATTTGGAAAAAAAATCAAAATCATGGTGTTATGTCTGTGACACGATTATCACGGGAACGGATCGACTGATTTAGTTACTTTCTTTTTTGTTTTGTCGGGTACCAGTATGGCTCGCCGGTGGGACTGAATGAGATTCCTAATAGCACTAGTTGCTGAGTAATAGCCAAAAAAGTTGTTTTTCACAAGAATGCAGCGCAAAAACAGCTCTAAGGATTTTGATAGAACGTACTTAAAGTATTCTTCTGAGTTCTGAGATCTCTTTCCAACCCGCTCACAGCGCCATCTTTAAGAAAAAGCTGAAAAAAGTTCTGCTTAAATGAAATTTTATATTTTCTATCTATTTCGGCATATTTTGGCTAAACGGATCATCTTGCGAAAAAATGTTATATATCCATTGTTGTTTGTCTTGACACTCTGAAAAAATAAGTGGTCGCACGATTTGATCCGACGATTTTTTTGTTCAGTGGAATTTGCATTTGAGCGGTAGGATAGTCGTGTGAGTGGACACACCAGTTTTGATTTATTAGAACACTTTCCCAGTCTAATGGCATCACAGTACCCGCCGTTTAGTCTATATGTTTATCGAATTATGCAGTCATTTTTTTACTATTGTATTATATTTAGTTCTCTTCAAATACCTTCTCTTTTGCTATATGTCAATGACCGAAAGTTGAAAGTGCTTTAAGCGACATACAGATTTAGGTTCTGTAGAATTTCAGTGTGATTTCAAGGTTACTTTTTTATTTCGACAAAATTGGTCGCCACCACAAAAAAAAAACGTTTGCATTCTTCTAATAGTAGGCAATTCATTAGTTATGCTTTATTGATCTCGTAGTCCTCAATCACTTATAAAATCAAATAAAAACTAGATTTATCTACGAAAGAAGTAACAACCATTAAAGTGGAGAGGAAGTCATTGGATATTCTCTAATGAGTTCACAACATTGTGGGAAGCAATGTTTTATACCCAATAGAGATGTATTCGATACCGGAAGAATTCTTTTTTATTATATAAAATTGTTGCTTCGACGTTAATCAAAAATATTTTTATCGTAATTCCTAAGTTTCTTGAAAGTAATTTACCTATGCAAAACTTTTTCTGCCTGTGATAATAAAATAAATCTATTATTTGGATTCCACCCGGCCCCATTATAAATTTATCAAAAGAAGTACCTATTAAATTAAATCATAAGGAGTTCGAACGCAGAGTGAACATATTTGCATATTAAGTGAGTGTCTTTTTGACCGACTTCAAAAAAAAGGAGAAGGTATGTTTGCTTTTAATGGCTGTTCGCGCGTTTTGGGTAGTAAACGTACTCCGATCTAGAAGATTTTTGTTTCATTTTAAAGCGGAGAGTTGAGAAATAGTCCCATATTTAGAAAAACTCAAATCCAAAATCTCCTTCCTTCCAAAAACCGCCCACAAAGGGGATGGAGGGGACAATTCTTCTCGAAAATTGAAAATCCGAGATGCCAAAATTCTATTCTATTCTATCCGGAAACGTTTAAATTGGACATTTTTTAAAATAATCATAGGTTTCCGCGTTACAGTCTGAAATATCTGTTTCAGCTATGTGAAAGGGGCAAATTTTTCCGAGAATCGAAAATTTGAGATTTGAAAATTAGTAAGCGGACCATATCCGGAAACGTTTAAATTGAACATTTTTTCAAAAGAGTTACGGTTTCCAAGTTTCCAAGACAAGGTAAAGTCTGAAATATGTGATGTGCGTATTTCCGCTATATGGAAGAGCAAGTTTTTTTTCAAAAATTGAAAATATGAGATGGCCAAATTAAAGAAAAGATTATATGTAGCAACATTTAAATTGAGTTACGGTTTTCGAGTTACAGAAGTCAAGTCTGAAATATGCATATTAGCGCCGCGATGTTTTGAGTTATCTTAGTAATAAATAACAAGTACAAGCTAAGCCTATATCTTTTTTCAACGTTCAACAATTTTCACGACTAATGTTACACTCAAAATGTGAAATAAATATTTTTTACAACGAATTGGACCGACTTTATTAGTTGTTGCACTAAAAAATACAAAATAATATTAATTCTATTGGTGCTGGTGATTTTGAAGTTGTGCCGTTGTAGTTTGTTGTTGTAGGTACTAACTCTAAAAGAATAGAATTAATATTATTTTGTATTTTTCAATGCAATAACTAATAGAGTCGGTCCAATTTTGAGTAAAAAAATATTTATTTAAAATAGGCTCATCTTTTCTTAAATTGAAAGGCTGAATAGTTCGTATAAAATGCACCCCGTCAATATTTGATCTGATTGTGTGAATCGGCCTCAACAGAATTGCTGTCCAAATCTAAATATCAGGTCAAGCTGACTTGTCGAGCCAAATTTTGGTTCGGATAAGCCTAGTTTCAGACGATCACCATACAACAACTAGTGTACATTGTTAAGCTACTCTTTTTTTTATAATGAACCTCTTTATGGATCTCGGTGAAACTTTGCGCCAAGTACACGTATTAAGTGAGTCTAGAAATGAAGACATTTTTTTTTAATTATAAAATGCCAAGATATTCTTGAGAGAAAAAAAAATTAAAAAAAAACAGACTTGGCCCCATTTTGCTGATGTTTTTTGTTTTCTTTTTAATAACTCGAGTACACTTCAAATAGTTATGGATTATTCGATCGAGAAGGAACAAAAATAAAATGAATCGTGTAGTATTCCTGATCTTTTGATGTATGATAGTCCTATACCTATACTGCCACTGATTGATTATTTGCATTTTTTTGTAAAATGATTTTCTGATTGTTGATACACATACCATTTTGATTTTTTCAAGTAATTTGGTTTCAGAAATCAAAATTCTTTAGAGTTAGGAAGATTAGCTTCCAAAACATACTCAGTAATGTATTTTGTTAATTGAAATAGAAAATTTATGCACTGCGAAATATCTACACATTTGAAGATTGGCTGCGAATGACTTTATAGAAAATATACCTCTGCTTTGTTGGTACGGACGTTTTCAATGTATGAAAATAGTTGTATTCACAGAATTGATCCTTGAAATTGACCACCGAGGTCCCCATATCTCACTCTCTTAGATTTTGATCTCTAGGTTACAAAATAAATATTTCTTACAAAAAATTCGACCGACGTTATTAGTTGCTGCACTAAAAAATACAAAATAATATTAATTATATTGGTGTTGATACTTTTGAAGTTGTGCAGTTGCAGTTCGATTGAAAACTGTTCGCACCAACTTTACAAGTACCTACCAGCACCAATAGGATTCACACTTCACACTTTTGAGTGTCACATTAGTCACGAAAATCGTTAAACTTTCGCTTGTACCATTACTCATGTATTTTCTTTGCTTAAACTTATTATTATTCATACATCTAAAAACATCATGAAATACGAATATTTTAGACTTTGCCACCGCTGTAACTCGAAACCCGTAACTCTGGAAAAAACGTTCAATATAAATATTGCTACAAATAATCTGGTCTTTAAGTTGGTTGCCTCAGATTTTCAATTTCCGAAAGAAATTGTCCCCTTCACACCCTTTGGGGGTGTTTTTGAAGAGAAGGAGATTTCGGATTTGAATTTTTACTAATATGGGACCATTTCTCAAGTCTCCTGTTTCAAAGAAATCAAAAATTATCAAAATCGGAGTTTATTACTTAAAGCACGCTCACAAATAAAAAAAAAACAGATAGTCGAATTGTAAACCTCCTTTGTTTGGGTCGGTCAAAAATACTTCAAAGACGACTGGAATTTCTGCATAATCTGGCGGCCAACAGAAAGTTGTATGTTAGGCACCTATTTAATTTATTGAATGCATAGATTTTGGGATTTTTTTTATTTGTTCAAAATGTTTGAAGGCCCTCATATTGAAACTATAAAGTCAATCGTACTGTTATCCAAGTGAGTAAGCAACAACTGATTTTTGTATGTTGGGGTACCATATTTATTTTGTTTTTATTCAGTCCTTTTTGTACGATTTCTCAAACGGAGGAGGTATACAATTCAACTGTTTTTCTGCTTTTCTATGTTTGTTCGTGCCTTTTGCCTAGTGTGCTCTGATTTTTTTTTTTCATTTGAAAAAAAGACTTGAGAATTGATCCTATTAAAAAAATCGACATTTAACATGTCATTGCCCCAAAGGTGTTAGAGGGGAAATTTTTCAAATCGAAATTGGGACGAAATTGAAGAAGAGACCATATCCGGCAATGTTTAAATTGGACATTAAAAAAAATGGTTTCCGAGTTACAGCAGTGGTAAAGTATGAAATATGTGTACCTATTTCCGCAAAGTTTTGGAACCTCAGATTATAAGCAAAGTAGTATCATCGTTGTTATAAGTGAACGTTCAACGATTTTGATGACTAAAGATACATAAGAGTCAAATATTTTTTGTACATAGAATAGGACTAATATTAAATAATCTTATTTTCCGATTTAAAGTTTTTGTTCAATTTCTGCACTTTTATGTGTGGATTGGACATATTATACCTTATTTAGTCATAAAATGCAGAAAACAGACCTTTTAGATGAAGTTATGAGCAAAAAAGACTGACTTTATTATTTGATGCACTGAAAATACAAAATTCTTATCTCTACCTATAACAGCAAAACTTCAGAATGACCAGTACCAAAATAATTAATTTTGTATTTTTCAATGCACCAACTAATAAAGTCGTTTATCTACATAAAAAATATTATTTCTAGCAATGAGTGATTACACGTCATTTTTCTTTTTTCTTTCACTCACTTTTAATCAATAATGGAATGTTGGTTTGAATAGAAAATAAACGGTATCAGCACAAATCCTCTTATAAATTCCGCAGACAATCGATCGATCTCTTTCTCTATTGAACATAAAAGAAACAGCATCCGGAAATAATGACGATCAATTCTTAAGTTGAATTAAAGAGAGCAAGCAGTTTGTATATACTTTTGATAAAATTTATTTTAGTCTCGGTTCATGCGCGATTTACCGTTTTCAGTGACATTATCGAGCTTTTATCTAGTTCTTGCGTAGATAATCTCGTTTCTCTTGACAATCCAAATCCCGAAAAAAAGCAAAAGTAGACACGACTCAGCAGCCGTTTCGTGACTCTTCGTCTCAACATGAAAGACGAGTGACCGATTTAACAAACCAACGATTTCTTTTTTTTGTATGTACACATGCAAAATTGCCTTTCTAAACACAATAATGTATCTTGATTTCGAGCTTCTATTTTACAGCTTCCAAAAATCATTATTAGTGAATGTCACAATTGCATCTGCATCCAAAAATTAACTTTTATGTCAAAACTGATATCAAGATTCAAAAGCCAAAATTAGGGCTGTATTTCTAAATTTATTCTAATAATGTTGGTGATGTTGGGTGATGTCATCATTTGACACCATACTGGTATCCTATTCCAAAATCCCCGTACCGGTTATCAGCTGGTTGTCAAACAATGACAGTTCTGTTTCTTTATATTAGTACTGTTCGTATCATAGAATAAAAGAGTTCGTATTTTGTATTTTGAAGATTGTGGCACTAGAATATAGCACACTAGTGCGACACCAGCACATAATGGCTTCGGGTAGTAACACATACCTCATAGAATTTAGGAACACAGGCTACAAATATTTTATGCGTTCTCATGCGAATGTTCCTCACCATGTTTAATCATCCACCATCCAAAACCGATAACTGCCATTGTTCTATTATATGTATTTACCTATATAATATTTAGCTTTCATGGAAATCATAATATCTTATTCTTTTCCAGACTTCTGAATCTCCAGAACCTGTAAAACCACAAACACCGCCCATGCTACAACAAGATACGCCCAAAACCAACGGAATCGATGTACCGTCCAAGGAAGTGCCAAAACCAGCACCTCGTCGTCTCAATTCTGCCTCTAGTGAACCACCAACTACCCCCAAGGAAAATACACCGCCTTTAAATGCAACACGGCAACAGCCGCAGACCAATCATAAGAAAGCATCGTCTCAGAGCTCCTTGGAAGATGAACAGGTACTACCCAGACCGATCACCAACGAGGAGTTCCAGGCGATGATCCCTCCCCATTTCCTAAAACAATCCTCCCAAAACAACGGCCCTACCTTACCAAACGGTTATCCCGCCTCACGACCTACCTCCGCGCTCGGTAAAAGTTGCGAGAATGTCGCGAATTCGATAACTACCGTAACGATAAAGAAGCCCGATCCCATCGTGTTACCGCCCTCACCTACCGGGCCGGGCAGAGTCACCGAGACCATAACGAAGAGCACCCTCACAGAAACCGTGGTCACTAGGATAACGGACAATAAGTTTGTTGCTCCACTGATCATTGAGGTAGGCAGCTGCTACTCATGCAGCTGAACTGATTTAACTACTACTACATTATTTAAAGTAGAAGGCGGTGGATATGGTGGTGAGTCCCATTACAGCACTTAATTCATTGGAAAACAATAATTCTATTTATACGTTGAGGACATGTTAAGTCAGATATGTTTGAGAATTTGTTCGATTGCTATAAGATTCTGCTAAAATACCACATGGTCTAGTCGACAGTAAATTTACAAAGGTTGAAATTTAGTTTTATAGAGAAACATTTTTAAATTAACTTTAATTTATCAATACAACTGGTCCCCGGTGTATAATGTTTATGTGTATAACAGAGATAACTCATAGCTGACGGACATAGCCAATCAATGTCGATTTACTCAAGGTGTCCTGGAACTAATAGGAAAAAGGTCCTACAGATCGTGGACAGTGAGCAAAAATTATATTAGCACTTATATAAACTTTTCTTATATAGGGCCTCGTTTCTGAATTATAGGCTTCCAAAAATAGAAATCTAAAATCGTTTTTATTTTTAATTTTCGAAGCTCCATTTGATCTGTGTACAATTTCAAGGATTCTTAGAAAGGATGTGCACAGAATAATTTATTCTGTGGTATGTGTATGCTTATTATTGCTATGAAGACAATGACGGTCCTGTTGGTTAATGATCCCAAATGTCTGAAGGGATTCAAGAGCCTGTATGGATATAGCAAGAATAGCTTTCTCATACTATTAGCTAACGAAAAGATACAGTAATTTGAATTTGATAAAATGAGCCTCTTGGGAGGAGATATTTGCCAATGCACTGCAGATCGAGTTTTTTCATTAACCATTATTATAAGTGTTTTCAAGGAGGAAATTTTTATCTACATTTCATGTTGTTTATTTTCACTTAGGTCAGTTTGGCGTAGTGCACTCTTAAATTTTACTTTTTCTTGGTACTTGAAACCATCAAACTAGAGAGCTAGTCCGCCGCTGTTTTCGTAGCAATACTATAGATCTATTTATTATTCTAAAATGAGCGTACATATAAGTTCTAAGAATCTTTAAAATTTTATCCAGATAATATGGACTGTTCTAAAATTTAAAAAAACGATTTTAAAATTCAATCTTTGGATTTCTAATATTATTTTCGCTCACTCTACGCGCTCCCGATTATTTTCACATTAGTAACGGGACACCCTGTATAATTAAGAATGGCAGATAAGATATCAAAGAAGTTTAGATACTTGCATAGAATTTTCTTCATATCGCAAAAATCAAATTTTGTAGGAAGCAAAAATTCAAACAAAATTATCGCAGCATAATTATGTTTTTTAGATTGAATATTTATTCTAGAAATTAAAATTTGATTATTTACTATTTTTTCACAGTTAGGACTTTTTTTAGTTAGCTTTGGCATGTCTTCGTGGTTGCTTCAGCTTTTTCTGCTGTACTACATGTTTTTTGGATACCACGTTAAAGTTTATATTTCCTTGGATATTTATTTTGCTCAAAGTTAAAGTAGGTGTGTATTGTGTGTCAACTGTATCATTATTATAGGTAGTATTTTCACAAAAATGTGTTGTCGTCGTTTCACTGTGTTGGTTTAAGCGCAAATATTCCCTTTTCAAATTATGTAATTCTGTACGGAACATGAATATCCGTCATTTGAAATCATAAAGTTTAATTGGAAACACTTAAACTCTGTTAATAAGTTTTCTTTCATTTTCTGTTCCACAGCAATTTACATGTTTGACGGACTATGTTCTCAACAAATAACTCAGTAACAATCATTTTACATTGAAGCTGTAAAAGTTGCGTTTGTAATGGGGCTGGACCGAATAACTTCAAACCATTTATGTTGATTATAAATTGTATTGCATGTTGCCAGATATCCCGCACCATATTATATTCTACTTTTAGCACTACTTGGCTACGCTAGTGAAAATTTTCTCAACTTTCTTTATCCTATTAGCCAAATTCAGGATGTTTTTTGTGTAATTATAGCAAATTGATGAAGCAATTCGCGCTATATAATATAGTTATAGTCTTATAGTCTGTCATATCCCATTACTTTTTCACACTACTGTGAAGTGATTTCAAACGTCAGTTTTGATTGAATATTGACCATGGACAAAATTATGAATGATTACAATGCTTAAAAACTAACTTTTGCTCATAACGTAATAATATCACATTGTTAACTTGGAATAGGTAATATGATCAGTTCCCCTTTTAGCTCATACACTTGTAGCATAAACTAATATTTTGTAGTCATAGAAATCGTATTTATGAGAAATATATGAGATACCTCTATGCTACGACGCATGCATATTTCTTCTCTGAGGGAGCACCTCTGTTGACCAAGAATTGAGGAAATATTATTGCCATATTTTGAATAAAAATAAATAATTAGATCAAAATTGTGCAAAACGATATGTCTGAATTTTTGCTTAGATATAGTAGGCAGTAGGAAATCTAAAAAAAAACTGGATACCTTTTATCAATTGGTTGGTTGCATTGGATGCAATCGACATAAATAGAAAATCTTAAACTCTCAGGTTATTTTCTCATAGAAAAATTCCTACTGTGTTCGAAATTTGGCGGAAATACGCATAAGTATTTTAGAATTTCCCACTGCTTTAACTCGAAAGCCGTCTAAGGAAAACATGTTCAGTATAAATGTTGCTAAAAATAATCTGGTCTTTCATGTGGTACTCTCAGATTTTCAATTTTCTAAAGAAATCGAAAGTACACTTATTTGAGACTTTAACATCAATGTAACTCGAAAACCGTAACTCTTGAAAGAATGTTCAATTTAAACGTTTCCTCCGTTTGGGTTCGTCGGTCAAAAATGAATGTGTTTGATTATTTTTGGTGACTATAAACATTACTTTGACCAAATTTCACTTGTTCATCCATTCACATAGAAATTTCAAATATGCAATTACATATAAAATAAATTTCTAAGTCTGTATATAGATTTTTGTTATACTTTTGATATGGGATATAAACAGCCTTAAAATAATAATAAGAAGAAGATAGGGGTTTACTAGTCCAATTAAAATAATCCAAAATATCAAGACAAAAGCCCATGTGCAAATGTTTGAAATTTATAAAAAAGAAGTATTCTAAAATTTTAATCTTATGACTTTATTCTATATCTCCCCAGCTACGCTACTTTTTGGCGAATGTACTAGAATATTTTTAATTTTATTTTGGGGATATGTGGTTGAATTTTCTACTGTCAGTATGCGTTCATACCATGGTATCCAGTTATCATGGTATCTACCATTATAATGAATCGTATTATTGGCATAACGATTTGAAATAACAGTCTGACCTAAGTTACTATTCATTTATAACAACTACCTAGTGTTTGGCCAGTGGTAGAAATTTTACAAAAATTTTGAAAAATATAGGTATGAATGAATAGTTCGGCTTCTTCTCGCTCAATGTAAAACTTATTTCAGTGCTTTTTATTGCATCTAAAAAGTAAAAAATCATTAATAATTGTAATTTCTTTTGATCACTTCTCAAAATCTAATATGGACAACCTATATATACTATTCCCTTACTCCATAATAATTAATAGAGATTAAAAAATTGTCATTACTTTGTGCACAATTTCAGTCCATTAATAGATGTCACTTCCAAACAAAATTACGCTTTAACTTGAAATGTTATTCTTGAATGTTTTCCCAAAAATGACTCTTGATTATTGCAGCACTTTGATCCAAGGTAATTTAATTAATTAATTAGTAGTAGTAGATACATTGTCATACAATTCTCGTATTTATTTTAATTCATAACATTTACACATCTACCCATCGGTGGCCACTAATCAAAATCAGACAAAAACTGGTGCACTGTTCTATAAGCAAATGGGCCATTAGATTTTACATAAGTAATTCAGCTGCTACTCAAGGTAGATATCCAGTTAGCAAAATAAGTGTCGGAATCGACTTCTTTATACCTACATAATATGTGTATTTGCTCTTTTAACATTTCACTGACATAATTTATTTCAAAGGTTTATTTGTTCTGACATTTAATCTTATATTCAGCATCAGCATATATATTTATTTCAAGATTACTGCGAAGAAATTGGAAATTGCTTGTTATAAGTATTATTGAATATATAAATAATTTAGAGTTAAAGCAGTATGTAGCACAATACCTCAACAACTATTGAATTTCAAATTGGATCTGGGTTAGAAAGTTATTCCTATCAAGTTTCTGTGTAAAAATCACTATGGGAAATAGGTTTTGTTTTTAATAAGAGGCTCAACACTATTAATAATACAGGATATTAAATACGGTATAATTACAAGAAAAAAATAATAAATTCATATTGGTAATAGTTAACAGCTTTTTGCAAGAAAGTCAATAGGATACATCTCTTTGCTATAGATATCATATAGTTTTCAACGGAAATACCTAAAGAAACTGTCTTGAATATATAGCTTACTTCCCGTTAATGTTATAGAAAACTGTACAGGGTGATTTATCTATGCCGTTCATTACAAGTTCACCAACTTTCAGATGGATTAGAAAGTTTAAATTTGGTGTGCTGTCATAATCGGTCAAGTACGTTCTACCAAAGAATACCTACAAATAGAAACCAGTATTTTTTCACATATCATTTGATTGGCCTTCTAATTCTGAGTTGAAACGAAATTGTTAATTTAATTTAAGTTTCAATCTCGCAAATTGTTAAAACTTTTAAACCCAAATTTTGGAACCTGTTTTGTGAAAGTTCAAGCTAACTTTTGATGTTCCATCGATTTTCCTATTTTATACCATATAGTCGCGGGCAACCTTCAAATGTTACATTCAGAAATTATCAAAAACTCTTCTTTTTTAATTCCAACTAATATTTTTTTCAAAAGAAAGTTCAATTTCAAGATGAGTTTCCCTATACTTACCTAAAATCACTACATTTACCGAGATATTCAAAAATCAAGAAATGTCTTACCTTATTAAAATGTTCTTTGCTTTTTTAAATTGCCGTGGAAACAAGGCACCATTGTAATTGAAAAATGATGTATTGTAAAAGTTAAAACAATTTGAGTACATTCTTCAATAAAATAAAGATGTTGTGTTAGACTAGTTTGTAATCCTTAGGATGTGTGAAAAAATTATTGTGTGAACTTTCCATGAGTTTAATTTAAACTATACAAATTTCAATTTTTGAAAATACCATTCCATAATTTGCACTTTTTTAGAAATGTGTATACCGAATGAAATTAAGGTTTTATTGAGAATCGACAAGTGGAGATCACAAATATATTGTAAGATAAATATCAGATCCGTGCGCTTCTGGGAACAATAGCAAATTGTTCAGGGTCCGTATTGGCAATACAAATACCTCTGTTATTTGATCAAGGCGGCCGCGAATACGTTGGAGATTACCTTACACAATATAGTAACTTTACTCATTCAGTGTATAGCCAAAATATGAATTTTATTCAAGTGTAAATATCACCATATATATATATTTAACGTGAAGAACAAATAATTTGTATCTACTCAATGTTTATGATATGTGCCGCAGCAATAGTATCCCCCATTATGTTTGTCTAGAATATTGATATATATATATATATATATATATATATATATATATATATATATATATATATATATATATATATACATATATATGCTCATTTAACGAAAGCAGCGTAGTCTTTTAGGTGTGCATTATAATTAAAACCAAATAAAAACGTTCATTCAAATGAACGTCAATTTCTGAACGTATTTGACAAACGTACTTACGAAATGTCAAGATCATAACCTAATTTTCGTTAATTGATTTCTTAAACGTCAGAATTTAAAAATCTCCAAAATAATCACAATTGAGTTGCATTAAAATTTAACATAACCTGTAAAATTTATCTTTATTTATGATTTTAATTATAATGCACATATAAAAGACTACGCTGCTTTCGTTAAATGAGCATATATCTAAAATCACTTTAATAATATTCATATTTTGGCCAAAGATTAGATGTGTATTTAATCTTTGTTTTGGTTATATACTGTTAGAATGAGTAGAGGTACTGAATTCTCCTATATCGTGTATAGTAATCTCCCACGAGTCCGCGGCCGCCTTGATCAAATAACCAATAATTTTGTCGACAAGTGAGCCATTTGACGTATACGCAAAAAAACGAATGGTTTATGTGCGAGTACTTTACTGAGGTTGTATTGTTGATGACCATTCGTTCCTGTAATCCTGTAATAGTATATAGGTACTATACTGATAGAAAAGGTACGATTACAACATCCGGCAACACTGAAACATTTCATGGATAGCATAGTTGGGTCCATTAATTCACGATTTGTGAATATGAATTAAAACTATTTGAAAAACTGACAAATTTCCAGGGATTGTCAAAGCTATGTATTATTGCTTATTGAAAAACTAATAGTGATTATATTATTAAACATGCCCAAGCGGGATAAAAAGAGTGATATTACTGATAGTCAAAATTGCTTTATTGAATACTTCAAACAAAACTCGAATCTTCAGTCTACTATTTGTTCTGACTCTTGCATTAAATCAATCAACAGTTGCTTTACCACATGGTTAGCCATTATTTCTATATTATTGACTATCAGAAAAGATCTAGATAGATGATAATCTTCGAAGTGAACAACATACATTATTGTACCCATCAGAAACGTCGATAATACAATAAAACGAATAATTCAAAGCGCTCGCTGAAACACTCGCTTTGAAACCGCATA
This sequence comes from Crioceris asparagi, assembly GCA_958507055.1. Taxonomy (NCBI): domain Eukaryota; kingdom Metazoa; phylum Arthropoda; class Insecta; order Coleoptera; family Chrysomelidae; genus Crioceris; species Crioceris asparagi. Next base: position 31,853,693 of record OY293826.1, read on the forward strand.
CGTCGCATTATTCAAGAGTTTAGAATAGCAAATTATATGAAACTCTCGAAGTGATTCTTAGTGAATAAAAAAGAGTCATATTACTGATAGCCAGAGGAATTGGAAGACAAAACTCAGATCTTCAATCTGTTGTTCTGCATGTTGCATCAAATCAATCAAAATCAGCTGAACCACTTCGTTATTCATTAAATTCCATGACAATTAGAAAAGACTTAGGTAATAATTTTCGAAGTGAACAAATAATATTTTATGTTGGTCACAAACGCTTACAAAACGTTAAAACGAATGGTTCAAAGTGCTCGCTGTAAATAATTAGTCTCGATATTCACGAGTCAAGAATACCAAAACGTACGAAACGCTCGAAATGCTCATAGGCATCAAATGTTCACTTGGCTAGAATACGAGTCCTGATCTATTTATGTGATTGATTCTTACTGTGTATAATGCCTATATGGATTGACAAAACAAACTTAATTTAGTGCAAACATAAAATAGACGGTGTTTCATTTGATCAAGTTTATATTTGATCTAAGTGTAAAACTGTAAAAATTTATATAATAATATCCTTCTGGACAAAGAATCATTTTTGGTCAAGATGGAGGTGATATAATCTTGAATTTTATCTAATATGTACTGAGTTTAAGAAAATATCGAATAAACCTGGTGTTATACTACCTGGTACTATAATTTTTATACTAATTTTTTCTGACATTTTCATTTTTGATTAATATCCATAAATTAATTTTTAAAGAAAATACAGTTTTTTCCAAGAAATATAATATGCAGTTTACAACGATAACAGAAGACAAGACCTTTCTTTCTCGAAAATTATACTTTAACCATTATATCGAAGAATATTTAGTGGACCATATCATTCCTTTCGCTTCATTTGTTGGTGATAGTTTTTCTAGAATTTTCGATAACGCCAGGCTTCATGTTGCAAGAGTTTCCAATTGTTATCTGGATGAAATGGACATTCAACGGTTAGTTTGGCGTCCATAAAGTCCTGATCTAAACCGTATCGAGAATGTGTAGCTCATACATGTTAAAGAGGCTTGTCCGTAACTGCCAACCCGAAAGTATCTAAAATCTTCGAATGGCTCATCTTGAGGAGTGGCAAAACACTTCGCGATAAGCGATTACCAGTTGTACTTATTTAAAGCTTACCACATCGCATGACAGTATCATAAGAGAACAAGGGAGCAATACCCGATATAAAAGTTTGTTTATTTGTTCAAATTCAGTCTAATTTTTGTTACTGTTGTAAATTGCTTCCTTTTTCCTTCTGGGTAAAGAAATAAATTGCATATTTATATAAAAAAAACAATTTTTCAAGAAAATGAACCTTGGGACACAGAATAAGTTATTTATTCTGTGCTATGAAACAAAGGAGAAAATGTCAAGAAAAGATTTGACTTAGAAAGAGTCGTACAAAAGCACATCTTTGTGTTGTTGAGTGTTTAGATATCTAGAAAGAAATTACATCATTCGCTTCCACCCTGTAAACATGAGGTTCATTCAAAATTATCGTAGGATCATTTATTATTTCAGATTTAAGTTGATATTGCCTAAATATTGAGAACAAATTTATCAAAAACCATGCGTTTTTTGTCCAGGAGTATAGTTATCAATTTAATTTTCTGTCAACCATTTTCGCTCAATTGTCTGCTAATATAATTCTTTGAGTTTAATCACAATTTGATATATTATATTAGTTTGATAGAGAATCCTCAGAAAATATACACTGCAAATTTTCAGAACTAGAATGGCAGTAGTTTTCTCGAACACCTATCAGACAGTGAAGCACCCTGTATATTACATTTTTTTATTAGAAGATTGAAATTGCTGGTAGAAGTATTAACTTTGTACGTTGTACTAATCTGGGATTATTCCGTCAATTTGTAGTTACCTCCTACTAGTAACCAACAACCTTTTGATCTTTCAATCTGGGTTGAAGTTAATTCCAAACCAATTTTCTATAAACCATAATAACGTACTATCACTTCACCTCTACATTTTATTCATATCTGCGCATAGACAATATGGTACTTTTTTGGATCTCACTGGTTGAGAATGATAAAAAATAATAGATTTGATGGCATTGCGTATCGAATTCTCCCATTGTTTATCAATAGATAATCGCTTGTGGTCGCAACCTTAGTAGGATGTATTTCTTAGAGCACGGATATATGTTTTTTTGATGAAATTTCATCATTTATTCCTGTCAGCACAGCACCTGTAATCTTTGAATGCAAAAGTAATGTATTTTTTTATTTCCTTCAATAAATCCAATTTGGTTGTGTGTTTGACGAACACTTTACAAAAACAAAATTATCACCTATTTGCAACCTCTGATCATTTCTTATCAAACATATTATAGTAGTAAAAATGGTCGCATGACAAAATGTAAATATTTAAACATTTAAAGTTATTTTGATAACGTGTGTTTCAAATGAGTTCAGTTAAATTTGGGGATGTTCTCTTGTCTTTTAAATCTCCTTAAAAGACGTAAATATGAATCAAGTGAAGTCACATTGGTGCGTTTTAACAAAAAGAAAGATAAAACTTACAAGTTCAAAAAAAGTCGAAGGAGAATTTCAATAATGTTGGTGAGTAAACACCTGACTTGATCTAGAAAAAACAAATACATTATCTCAACAGTCACATTTAAGGCTGAAATGTCTCGTTCGTTATTATTTTATAGATAATATAATAGTGTAGTTGTATACACTGTTTAGAATTATATAATAAAACAACATATTATACAGTCAGTTTTTGGAATGGGTACTGATATTTTCAGTAATATTAATATTTGCTTATCTCAATCTTGCACTGCATCCAAATACACTAGATCTAGTAATTATTTACATAATTGTTCTTGGTCTAATTACAATTGCTTATAACAAATGAAAAGGTTAATAACAAATGAAAAAAGTTAATAGCCGTCTTCACTAATCCCAGTCACATACTGCACATATTTTTTATTTCGTTTTTATGTATGTTTTTTGTTGCTGTAATAATTGGTTTGTTGGGTGCATTGAATACCATCCATCAATGGGTCATCAATAAAACAGGTAAAAAAAGAGTTCATAAAGTACAGGTTTTCTGAAAACCAAGAACAAATAAAGAAAGAATTCGAACCTTTGTCCCATTTCCTCCCTCACCACCAATGCTTCAAAACTATAATCTCTTCATCACATTCTAGTCATTGCCACAGCTGAAACTTCTCTTAGAATAGGCACATAGAACAAGTGAATTTCTAAATTATTCTAGAGCTCTACTATGGTCATTCTATCAAGTTAGAATTATAGTAAAATATAGTATCAATAAAAAAGTTTCATATGAACCAGCTTGAAAATGGTATCCAAAGTACAAATAATATAAATAAATTTTAGGTTTAAATTCATTCTAACTTCTAATAATTCATAGCTCAACGTTACATTTTAATGTTTTATCTAGTTGCATGAATTCTATTTCTTCCTCAATATTGTTCATAAAAAAACCAATGCAGTGATTTAATTCCATTTTATGTTCACTATTAATGTATGAGTAACACAATTATTATGGATAACATTTCGAATGTTGGTTCTTTGATGATTATCACTTATTGTTCATTATTCAACACATCTGCAGGCCATTATTTATTACATCACTGTAACTGATGCTATTTGTTGTATTTCAGGACATAACATTGAGTAAATTAGGTGGATCTCTAGGTTTCAGTATTATAGGAGGAACAGATCATTCCAGTATTCCGTTCGGTACAAAAGAACCAGGAATTTTTATCTCGCATGTAAGTATTCGAATTGCTTTTAAGACATTCAAATAGTGATAGTTCCATAGATACTAATCAATCACCAAAGTTATTAAAAATCTGTTTGATTTCTAAAATATGACAACTTCATATTTTTGTATTTGCAGTTGGTTCCTGGAGGAACGGCAGCAAAGAGTGGTAAACTTCGTGTGGGCGATCGGATCTTGAAAGTAAACGGAACAGATGTAACGCAAGCAACTCACCAGGAAGCGGTTATGGAACTTCTAAGGCCAGGTGATCTTATTACACTCACCATCAGGCATGATCCATTACCAGATGGGTATCAAGTAAGTATAGAATTTTTCAAAACATTCGAAACAAATCATCGTACCCGTGATTTCATTAATTAAGTGTATATTATGAGTTTACGAAAACACTAATTGCTCTCAGAAAACATATATGTACACGTTTCATCATCCACGATTTAGAATTCGCATTATTGCATTTCTAAAAAACTACAATGACTAGTTCCAAAAAAACCTTTCCTTTATATCGGATTATTACAAAAATCAATTTAGTCAATAGCTGCTAAGCTATTAGCAGGTTATAACTTCAGCGATACCATATGAAACTTAAAATTTAATTTAATTCTCCTATTATATTTTATTAGTTCATATACAAAAATCGTGTTCACTTTACCTCAATAAACATAAAGCTGGGTTTTCACCAAACGAGAATTACCAACTTTTGTGTTGCCGGAATGTAATAGTGAAAAAAGTTTCTGAAATTATCTTAAGTTGCCAATAAAAATTGTAAACAAATATCGAGAACAGTGTCTCCATTTTTAGAATTAAATATATTAGTACATGTGTTGCCAACATTTTATTGCTCTGAGTGTACGCTTGGTCAGCTAGGAACATAAGTTGAAAATAGAAGCATATTTATCTGTCACGTGGATAAGCGAATTAACTGACACCTAATCAATTTAATTAAATAGTATTCTGGGATTCAAACCATAAAAATTAAAATATAATTGTTACTGGTGTTATGGGGGTTATACGATTTATTGCAAAAAAAGACCAAAAGTTCTGGGAAGAGCGTTTCCCACCTATGAGGGCCTAAAAGCCTGTGGCGCTACAACACTAATTAACTATTTCAAAGGGCTTGATTTAAACCCCGAAATAATAGTATCCTAGTACAACATCAAGTGATTGTACGAAAGATCTTAAAGTCGAAATGCCTCATAAAGGGAAAAGTAGCCAAACAAGATTGAACAGTCGTTCAAAATCATACGAAGAAAAGTTCTATTTTGTCAGTCTTCACTACGTCCTGCAAACAGTCATCTTAAAGTATTTATTACCTCAATCCTATTTAAATCCTAAATATTCTTGGTGGTGACAGCAAGTTGTAACTGAAATGTTCCTCAAACTTTTGACGATTTATAAATCCGGTGTGTATATGGAAACAAAAGTTGCTGATTTTTTAAAGAGTGTAAACTGTTGCCAAACATTTTCGTGGATAAGCATCTTAAGACATTCCCTGCAACGTAGATTAATTCTACAGTAGACATATTTGACTTTATTTAAGAGATTAGCTCAAAATTTGCTATGGATCCAACGTATTGAGGAAAGTTTCTTCACCATGAGCGTTTGGATTCAGTGACATAAATAATTAAAAAATATTTGTTCTCTTTCATTGGATTTATTCTAAATTTGAAGCACTGTGACCTTTTCTTTAGCAGTAAATATTATTTACGGTATGTAGGTTCACTTCCATCCTTATTGGTTTCCCAAGTCCCTAGCCGGATATCTGCATGAAAACCAGTTCGGTAGTTTACGTAAAACTAGTTGGCAAATATTTCAAAGTTTCTAGTTCTTCTGTAATCTCGTTAAAATAAAAAAACTTTGCATAATGAGCTTTTATTTTTTGCAAGCAACTTATGGTATCCTATATTCATCCTATGGTGAGTGTTTATCTTGGTTGATGTTTCTAATATGTTGTACATTGCCTTTTATTTTTTATTATTCGACTAGAGCTCTTCTCTAGCATTTTCGTTAATTGTGTTATCTTATGTTCAACATGTACGCCAAGCTTTTTCGCTTAAATCCCTATTTAAACCGAACGTATATCATATCAGCTTATAGTCATTACCATACCCCAAAATGGACATACTATTCCCTTTATAATACAGATGGGCCTTAAAATATATTCTGATTTGTAGGAATTGATTATCGAGAAAAATGAAAACGAGAAACTTGGAATGCATATAAAAGGTGGACTCCAAGGCCAGAGAGGAAATCCTTTGGATAGATCGGATGAAGGTGTATTTGTATCGAAGATAAATTCAGTTGGTGCTGCTCGTAGAGATGGTCGCCTTAAAGCTGGTATGCGATTGTTGGAAGTCAATGGAAAATCATTGTTGGGTGAGTCTGCTTTATTTACGGATAACATACTTCAAGCTTTTGTTTTATGAAACCTGATATTACTTATTCAATCTATCTTTGTGATGATTTACATTTGTGCCTATGTTGAGTGTAGCTGAGATGTTGGTCGACAGTATTGATAAATATTAAGAGCTTGTACAATGAATCAACGTTCTTTTAGGTGCAACCCACCAAGAAGCTGTGAACGTTCTGAGATCTTGTGGCAACAAGATTTACCTGGTAGTTTGTAAAGGTTATGACAGAGGAGATGTCGATAAAGCCGTAGCTGAAGGACGTTTGATGCGTGCTGGTTCTATTAGTAGCAGATCACAAAGCGTAAGCTCTTTAGATATTCCAGATGAAGATAGTCAGCAGGTGAGTTTAATTTGTCTTGTTAAATTGTGTATTATTTCATATGTTTCGGATATTTATATGAATATCTGTTAGGAACAAAAAATGAAATCGGAAATTGTGCAGTTTGAAAAGGAAGATGCTGAAAAAAGACTCCAGCCGATTTATCAGTCAGAAGAAGAATTCTCTTTAGTAGAAGCCAAACCACCCTCCCCTGCAGAAAAGGTAATTTGGATTTATTGCTGATAGAAAGAAATTACCATGCCTGCTTCTTAATCTTATTAGGTACTCGATGTAGTAAGAGCTGTAGAAACGCTAGCTCATGGTCCAGTTGAGAATTCAGTGCCGCCAAAATCGCCCAATTCAGAACTAAAAACTACGACCATTGTTATGAGTAAACACACATTGGCACAACAGCCTACTACAGTGAGTATTTTTATTTTTTAAGTAGCTGTGAAATATGTTTTTCGCTTATGTGTGCTTTTGTAATTGTTTGATATTTAGAAATAAGCATATTATAGAACGTAATAGACGTATCATTCAATTTATTCAATTATTATATCAAAGAGGATAAATAGTTTATGGAAGTGTACATCCTATATCAAAACAAATGCAGCTTCTTTAAACCAGTGACGGGGGGTGCCACCGTCAGCAAACTGTATTTTGAAGCAGAAATTATCATTTGGCCAACAGAAGAAACGTACATATTACATCTTGAGCCAGAACCGCTTCTAGTATACATCGTAATTGTCTGTCCGAGATATGAAGGTGGGATTAGACAAAACTAACATTATTGCGCAACAGTTGAACAACACTTAGACAGCTCTTGGCAAACTTGTTTCCATGTGGAGAAAATATTGTTGACCAACTGTTTGTCAACATCGACAGTGTTTGTCCAGTGTTCGTTTAGTCAATGTTAAAATGACGACGAAGAAGATGCTTTACTTGCGTGGTGTGCGATCTTATTTATAAAAATAAAAGTATCACGAAGAGAACGTATATACGCTAACAGAGAACTGTAGTTTTTACTAGAATTAAGAGTAGAGGTTGTTCGGAAAACCTCTTACAAGATCTATCAAGATCAGAGTTCTCTTTAGTCCAGTTCCGAGACACTTTAATAACGGATAAAAACTGCTTGAAATGAACCACTTATTATTTTTTTGCTAAAATGTTTAAATTAAGCGGTATAAGCATCTACACTGGCTATGCCGTGTGCGTATTGTTGGGCACCATCTCCTTTGATGCACCGCCTCGGACGTGAACACCGCGCAACACGTACACACTGTGTGAACTCGTGTGTTGTTCGATTGTTGCACAACAATGTTTGCTTTGTCTATTCCCACCTTAATGTATGCGTTTTCTGCTCTATTGTTACTCCTATATCAAAAATTGCTTCAAAATACAGACTAGTTAGTGCCGCCGTCACTTGATTAAGGAAAGTATTGTTTTTCGCCTCAAATTCCATATATGGATGTACTTATATACTATATAGCTTCTTTGATTATGTGTTCCATTTTGCCTGTATTTAAATTGGCAGTTTAGACAGTTGAAACAAAGTAATTTTAGTTTGATGTATGTACTAAAATTACCTTCCTAGGGTGGGAGAAGTTTGTTTTGTTTACTTTATTTTTGATACAGAGCAGGTTTGGTAATTTCAATCCCTTACGTTATGATGTTAAACGTCATTCGTTATGTCAAAGTGTTAAAAAAATACAGATAATATGAAAAATATATATGTAACGCGGGAAGAAACAACAATTTCAAAGAGCCGGACTGTCAACCTTGCCCTCATTTGAAATTGCCTATTTTCTTCCTTTGTCACACAATATTATACTATTGTAATTATGTGGAGTCTAAATTGTAGATATTTGTTATACATAGTAGATTGTGTGTGCATGTTAAATTTAAATTTGTACATTTACCAAAATATCTTGGAGGTAAGTATTGTTGAAAGACAACACCTAGTTTATGACATTAAAGTAACATTTTCTACAAGAACTAATTGCTTAGCAGTTCAAAATGTAAAACGTCAATATTTGAAATATTTTGAAAAATAATGCTCCTAACTTTATTGATGCGATTTTCTAGACTAGCAGGATATCTATGAATAAAAGATCAAAGTGAAATATAGAAACTCTTTAAATTTGTCATTTAAATGCAGATGGTACGTACGCTATTAAATTAGTAGTTAGTTTTCTATAGAAGGCAAACAAATATTTTCTGATTCGCTTATGGAGATAAAGCAACTTGATGTTGAAGTTTTTTTATAATTCAAGACTATGTACGATCGCAGGTTCATTTCACAGATTCAGGGCATTTTCTTATGAGACACATGAAGCATCATTTAAATCAATGTTTTGCTAAACAACAACACGGTGTCTTTGTTTGTATTTTCTGACGGAGCAGAAACACTTCCAGACAATGTTGCTATGTCGGACACCGAGTGTCCCATCAATGTGGCCGTGGATAAACAAGAATTTATTTGTATGATCAGCTAAACTGAGACATCGCTGTTCGGACACCTGTGTCTCGTGAGAAAAGGCCCTCACGGGTTCTACATTTTATAGCAAGTTGTGGTTACCTCTAGTTGAGAGGCTGTTATAAGGCAGAATAACTTATAGTTTGATAGTGATTTCCACTAGGTGGCTGTCGTATAGCTCCGTGAAAAAATTTGACAGCTTACCAGAATTGAACCGGAATCTCATGCAGCATGCATGACAGCCAGTTGTCGTTGAAGAATTTATTAGATAAAAACATAATGATTTTCTCACACAACATTTGTCTGGCGGTTGGAATATTTCTGTACACATAATAAATCGCAGTAGGATTGCAGTGGAAGACCTTTTAGGATCATTGGGAAAGACTACGAACTTTCAATACATCCGTATCCCCATTCACGATAGCATCTTAGGCCGATATCGTTGATACGGCTGTTATAGAAATGCCTTTGTTACTGTGCCCAAGGGACATAAATCCATATAAACTTGTTACTTTTCTTGAAGGCCTGTGACTATAAGGCCATTGGTGGACTCGGTGCTTGAGCTCTATCCCGGAACTCTGACAAGGCTTACCTGAATCAAAATACAAGTGGATAAGGCTAATATATTATGTTGTCCTACTACGTAGACCCATATTTCAGATTGTGAATGACTGGCTTCTCATTCATTTAGCTAATAAAAAAAACTGCCTAATCATCACTACAAAACTGCTATTAGTTAATCTAATCAGATTGTCAAAGTTAATACAATTAATATAGCATGAAAAGGTTAATATAGTTTCGATTGAAATTGGTTCTTTTCAAAAGTTTTTATCATGAATTCAACATTAATCGCTTTCAAATAGCACATCTTTCACATTGGAATGGATCATCTAATATTTTCCCTAAATTGCAATATCACACTTTGTATTTGCAGAAGCAATAGCATGCGCGGCATGAAACTTGGTGTTTTATAGCTGTTGTAGCTGTCAAAAACTGAAATTAATTCTTCTTCCAGATCAGTCGGAACAGATATCCATAACATTTACTCCAATTGCAGGAGATATTACTATAAAAGTATTGTAAAGATCTACAATTGAAGTAGAAGAACAAAGTGTGGTGCCTATGTATTTTAAATAATTTGAATGTATATTAAATGATGCTGGAGATATTTAATTATGTGGTTCAGGAGATATTATTACTTACTTATTCAACATATCAATAAAGAATAAAATATGTCCATAATTTATAACGAAAAAGACAAATTTTTAATAATCAAGGTTTGTTTTGATTATATGTTGAAATCCTCAAATATATTTATTTCGATTTAAAACATACACTTGAAACTGCAAATTCCCGTTGCTAATCACGCCAAGGATAGCGGGTAAAATATATTCTAAGTTATTAAGATTAAACAAAAATTAATGAGGTACAGCCACTAACTATAATGTCTCAATACGAGAATAAATAAATAAAAATTCTTGTCTTTTTCCATATCGATGCAATATCAAAAACAGTTTCTTTTGAACTTTAGTCTTGTGCAACACAGTTCAACTGTAATTTACCTTATCAGGAGAAACAATCGTCTGTCATTTCATGGTTTCTAGATAACATATATATGTTGTTTTGCATTGGCTTCAGCTCTTCTGAAAATTAAATGAAAATTTGCTATTCAACCAGTATCAACATCACAATGAAATATTGTTATTGCACTAGTCTGTTATTATAGAGATGTTAATATTATTGCTGCTGTATCAAAAATCAAAAACAACAAATGTTTTGAATATTTTCACTTTTCACTATTCATAACATGACGTTACGTGCAAAATTAATTATCCAAATCTTTTTCCATGGATATTTGTAAAAATGATAAATTTCCTTTAAAGATAGAAATTATATATGCAATATATATATTTTTTAATTGATCTGTTGATATGATGAGAACTTTATGAGAATTATGTAATAATTATTAAAAATATCTGTATGTTGTTTCTGAAATGATCGATCACTTCTAATAATACATTCTAATTTTTTTTATGTGAATGATATTGTTAAGACCAGCCATTTGTTCTAACCGAATTTTTTATTTGATGTTATAAACTAGGTGAATCATCTATTTATGTGTAAACCCAAATATTTATCATATGTGACAAATATATTTTTTGATATAAAAATAATGGGTTGGTATCAGTTCCTGATTTTGTCCTGTTCGCTACTCGTGCTTTTATGGTGATGGCTATCTGTCCACTCTATAATCTCTCAAAAAATGGTATATTTTAACAGGAAGAGCTATTGCATGCGGCTACTCTACCAAAAACCACAAAACAAAAGTTACAAGTGGACACAGGAACTTTACAGTCTACCTTCCAAGACAACACAAATTCTGATAGCAATGAAGTGGAGGCGCACGAAAAAATATCTGAACAAAATGTCGTAATTCCCATATTGGAATTCGAAACAGTTGACCCATCATTTTCAACAAATCTTGTAGAGAATTTCAATTTTCCAAACCGTGTAGAAGGTCACGATACTCTATCAGAAATTCCGCCAATTTTCATCCCACCACCGCCAAATTATTCCGAACAGTCACATCATCTAAACTACAAATCAGAACACATAACAAATTCTCTGAATCATTTGCCCACATTCAACCATGGTGTTCCAACCAACTTGGCAGTTTCGATTCAAACACCTATCATGAGTAATACTATATCATTTAGTCAGTACGCTGTACCAATTGGCTCTGCTCAACAATTCGAAATAAATTTCTATAATACATTACCTCATAATATCAATAATACCACGTCCACAAATTTCGGTATACCTCCATTACCACCATCCCAAACAGTTAATGTTGGGAGTGATACTGTCTTGCTCGAAGATTCTGAGATATTAAAAGTACCACCGCCACCACCTTTGGATCTAGAAGATGTCCCACCATCTTTGCCACCTAGTCCACCCCCTCCACTCCCAAAGAGTCCACCACCCCCACTTAAAAAACTACCGTTTGATAGTGATTCTGCATCCCAATATTTGTGTAATGAAGAGAGTGTTGAAAAAGTACCTGATCCTTTAATTTTGAAAGAATCACAGACAGTATCCACATTTCCTACTAATAAGCAGCCATTATCGCCAATCTCCCGTCCACAAGTTCCTCCGCCTCCTATACCTACGATAGTGAAAAAAGTACCTCCACCTATACCAAACAAACAGACGAAATTGAGATCTTTCCTCAGCGAAGAACAATTATTGTCAGATAATCTACCTAAAACGCAGTATAAACCTCCACCTAATCCTAGACCTGTATCTCTAATTATATCTAATAAACAGCAGTTAGGATTTGGTAGTCGAACATTGGGGCAATATGGTTTTGTGGAGAAGGTAATATTTCGAATATATCTCTTAATTCTAAAGGTAAGACTTAACATACTCAAATCATAATTAGTAGTTTAGTTATAACAGGTGTGTGATTTTCGCTAAAGAAGCAATTACAATTGAAAGGAATTATAAATTTGTTTGGGTAATGTAATCTCTCACAGTTCTGAGTATATTAGTCTTATTTTTTCGTTTTAAAGTCTCACAACTTTTAGAAACATATTTGACAGCAATTTTAGTAGCGCCCGTCAGTTATATATTCATATAAATTTTCAAAACATTTTTCAACAGCCTCCTCAGTCACCTAAAAGCAATGCTCCTAAACAATCAGTTAGCGATAGAAAAAAATTCTTTGAGACCGCTATGGAGGAAAGTCAAAAACCCACAAAGCCAGGTAATCGTATTGAAAAATCTAAATTTAGAATTTAATAATCAATTATTATTCTTGTAGGGAAAGTTTTCAGTTATCTGAGTGCTGATGAATTGGAAAAATTAAAAGCCGAAGAAGAGAGAAAAATTGCAACTTTATCCAGAACTGAGATAAACACTTTGAATGAATTGGACCATTCTGACGGGGAATCTGAGGAATCCCAACTTTCGAGGTGAGTAACTACTCCAAAATGCTCAATAGACAACCCTTGTGTATTTACATTTTTTGATGGCGTATTGTTCGCAGGCCTTCAAGTACTATCGGTGTAGTACGAACAGCCAAGGCAGAAAAAAGGTTGAAGGAGAGGATGCGTGAAGAAGGACTTTTGACTGACGACGATGATATGAACCTTTCTCCAGCAGAAGAACGAGCTCTAAGGGCTGAAAGACGGGCAGCCTGGCGAGCAGCCCGCTTAAAGTCTCTAGAACAAGATGCCATTCAGGCACAGATGGTAATCAAATCAATGACGGATATGGTAGGCCACAATGAGGTTTCACCACTTGTTTCACCTGAGGAAGAGGTAAGGTTACAGTTTTAATTAGTATTTAGAGGGTTTATATTATTAACATTCAAATTTCGATTGAAAAATTAATGTTAAAATATAAGTCTTCCCCAGCTAAATTTCTCTCGAAGAAAATTAATCAAAATGAGAAAATTTCAACTCATCACATATGAGAAGGATTATAGAAGAAACATTGAGCATATTCAAAAAACAGTGGAAGTAACTGTAGGAAGATCGCGAATACAGTTTACGATCATTTTTCAGGAATTCGCATGTTTAAAACATGTTCTTAGGTTTTTTTAGTCTTGCAAATACGAATTTTTACTTAAGATTTCATCTTCTCAATAATTTTGCAATTTTTCTTCAGAGACTCATGGTTTTTGCATTGAGGCTATAATTAATTAATTATATTGACAATAAATATTGAGCAATATATATTGCACCTTGCGGCTTCCTATTGAAGTTTGCACAATGATTGAGAATAAATATATGATAAAAAAATAACTCTTCAAGAACAAAATAACAGATGGAGCTTAAAAACACGTCTAGTCCATGAACCCAGGATCAAGACTATGAATGCGCTGCAGATTCACATTCTACTTACTATGGAGAAGTCTGAGTCTATCTTTATTGAGAATAATTCTAGAGAGAGACAGCTAGAGCCAAATTTTAGTCAGACATTTCCAACAGCGCTTATGATTCGTCAGTATTAATATACAATAAATATTATGCAATAGTATTGGCCGTCTAAGGGTGCCTTTTTAGTTATTTCAAAATATAGCATTGGTTTAAATATGACATCATGTTACATTTAACTTTACCGCAGTAGTGTGTAATTTATAAAAAATATGTCATTTTTGTGTTTACAATAATATTTTTGAAAGTAATGATTTGGTTTTTATCTAATTAACAAATTCACCTGCTCTGGAGACAAGCCTGAAGAAACTTAGTTTATGGAGAATTGCGAACATTTCAGAAAAGTTCTTATCAAAATTTGTATTTGCTGGAATCTAGAAAAATCATTGTTTATTCTAATACTTGTGTTTGTTTTATTATTATATATTCTTTTTACTTTCCCTGTTATAAACATTTATGTTTCTTGGGAAATAAACCGTTATTATTATTATTATATTATATTGTATTCGAATCCATAATTATAATGAAATAAATATTTTACTCCCCCGCGATTAGAGTCATCTCAATTGCTCTTCTATATTCATTGAATACTGACCCTTTAGTTTTAGGACCTGGTTGGTTTTATGTTTCTGTAGAAAACATATTTTGTTGATAAACATTCTCTAATCGAGTTAATAAAACCGCAGATCTTTACTTTAAGATAAATCTATATATTGAAATTTCAATTCTAGATATATTTATTCCACACTCTTGGAGACAACTGTTTCAAAAGTAAGTGATATTTTGAAACAGTGGGCTGATTTTGGAGAGAAAGATTTCAATAATATTAGCTCATCGAATAACATTTTAACGTTATCAGATAGTGAAATTTTATATAATTAACATTGATATATCACTAAATTATTTCAAAGTTGTTTCACAGATATAAGTTGAATCATTAATTTAGATACCTTCTACACTTATTCAGACGCATGATTACTTCCGTCATGTAACTAACCTTTAACAGTTTATCTGTAACAATGTACGATCATGAATTTTGTTTGTTTTTCTAACTAACTTATATTTTTCACTAACAGATTGACCCAACTGAATATCATTTCATATGCCAAAGAGTTATAACAATATATAAGGGCAAATTTTGGAACATTTTTTTTTCTAAATTCAAATAATCCAAGATATTTATTAATTTTCCAAATATCGGTAGTTCAATAAGTCTTTATAACAACCGAACTCTTCATAGTAGCAACGATAACAAATAGAGCTTGGTTGATTTAATTTATTCCGATAAATTTGTTTTTTAAATTTTAAATGATAAATGTCATTTGCAAGAATAAATATTGAATTTTAACATTTAACTAACAAACTCTTTATATGGCGCTGTTGTACTAACAATCTCATTGCATGCAATCTACAGCTGCGCCCTTCCAGTGCCGACTTCCCAAAACTTGCTGTTCGAACAAAACCTGGCAACAAGACAGTACGAGAGAGCGAAAAGATCCTCGGCGAAACCATAACGAGGAAAACAGAAGAATACATTGACGAACAAACGGGTGAAAAAAGGGTTCGTACTGTTGAATACGTGGAGAAACTCATTGAGAGAGAGGTATAAGAAACAACTAAAATGACGGCTTTGTTATCAGCATGAAACTACTTTTTGCACAGTCTGGTTAGTTTTTTTAACACAACATTCTTCAGTAGATTTGTATTTGTAGTTTATAGCCTATAGATTTATATGACAGCATCATTCGCTCCATGTCTATAATATCTTATTCCTAACTTAGCGAATACTGGAAAGCAAACAGACATTTTTGTTGTAGTCAAGTTTATGGGTGGGATCATGAGATAAATGGTTGAGTGATACTGTTATTCGAAAGGGGCTTGGTATTATGTGTATGCCTTTTGCTATCTGTTTAACAAAGCAATTTATTTTTAATTATCTTCTAATCATACCAGATATACAACACATTTTACAAACATAACGACAAACGATACTCCGTTTTTCTTTGTAAATATTCTAATGCATATATACTCTTATAAAATAAAGCAATACATTTAGGAGAATATCACACAAAATTTTCACAGCTCAGAAGTCTTCCAGGGAATCTTTGAATAAGTTGAAATAAGTAGGCAAGAAAAAGGTTTCTGTTAGTTGAAAATAAACAAATAAAGTCAAGATTATAGAATCGATATCGGTCAGAATTGATTATTAACTATTGATTTTCAAAATAAAGAGTTGAAGGCAAATATCTCAGGGATTTTTAGACAATATAGACTTAAGATTTTGATAACTAGATAAAAAAGCTAATGCAATGATAAATATCAACTGAAACGAAATCTTAACATACTAAATTTATAGATGGTAAGAAGGCATAACAAGAAAGCGCCAAGCTGATGTATATGTTACATCAGCCTTTGGAACCACTCGTACTGAAATTTCTTTGCTTACAAACATTCAAAATATTTGCTTTATGAAAAAGATAAGATGTTCATAAGACTTTGAAATACTATTATACTAAGCATGACAAGCTGAGAAATTCGAACACATTGCATTGCTTGAATCTATCTGGTGAATTAAGCTTGAATTTTTACAGATCATTTCAATAACAGAAAAGTGAAATTTTTGCGTTGGTATTTTATATCATTGCAAAAAATACTACCAAAATCAATACTTAAACATATCGATCAAGTCATATAAAAAACAAATGAGTAAACAATATGAGAATGATGTAGTGTAACGTCAAACCAACGAATAGAATTTATCCTCATATTATTTCCACATTGTAAACATATAATTTGTTACTAATTTTCTATCAGAATCAAGCATTTAGGAGTTACCTCTTATATATTATCTCTTCGTTATCAAATCAATCATGATTTTCTTGAATATTGTTTAAACGTTTTTACAGATTTTTGTAATTGATTCATAAAGTCTTTTTTGAAATCTACTGCCTGTTGAGCTTAGTTGTACATCTAACATTTGTGTATTTTTTAATAATTCCGGTATTATTTTCTAATTATTTATTATTACAAGGTCCTATATATGTAAGTATTTCATATTCTTATAGCCAGTCCCAATTTTACCAATGAAAAACAGTGGCCTACATCATAAATTCGAACCCAAAACTAAGAATTGAATGATTATGGAAGTTCTTATAGGATTTTTTGTTACATTATAAATATCAGTATTTATAGAAAATTTACTTCCAAATCTATTTTCTGAAATTATTGAAGAATGAGGGTTTCTTATTATTTTGAAGCCATAAAATTTGTAAATAAAAAGGGTGTTGATAACTAAAGTCTCTCATTATTCTCATTTATTTTAAATTCAAAGTATTTGTTATGAATTTATACTTCGTGTGAAACTGTACTAAAAAAATTAATTTGTACAGGGTGGCCGAATAAGAGTGCAAGGTACCTAATGTATCTCGGAAACTATATTGAATTAAAAAAGCTTAAGTTTCACGATATTTTACTATGTATGCTTACAAATTTGAGTTGTTATCAAATAACCGATATTATCAAATTTTACGTCCTCCGGCAAAGTATCTTTGGAGGGACGTCCATAACTTGAGTGAGCAACCATATCTGTGTTGACAGTTCCAATGGGTATATCTTTCAGATTTCATAAGGGAAACTGCTAGCAGTGATCGAAATTTTACTATCATTGGCTATATTGTAAAATTTCCAGCTATTTATGGCTGTGTTAGCAATTAGATTTATGAAGGCCACGACCATTTCTTCACTCGTATTCTCCTCCGGTAAATAGAAATGCCATTGTCATTGTAAATCTATTCCACCCATATATTTATTGTATTCTGCAACATTAGGTTACGGTACAAGAACAGCTCTTTTTGACTATATCGTTTTGTTTGTAACAAGAGGTAGTGCTGTAAAGGTATTCGTAATTAGGCGTAAATGCAGAGTTATCGCATCGCACAAATAAAACTTCCAACGCAGTATCAATGTTCCCCATTCTGTCTTTCTAAATGTTTTTATTATTTTGTAAAGGATACTTTGTAGTGCAGTTTTCTCTTATAGTATCGTACCGGTGGCAAAAAAGCCAGTGTCGTAAAAAGAACATAAGACGAAAAAAAACTCGATGCTTTTGGGGCTTGTCAACTACGGAAAGTAATTCTAAAACTACCTTCGTTCCCATTAACTGATTCCATGGTTTTCTATATCCCACAATAGGGTATGAATCTATATAAATAACCGGTGTAGAACAGATATATCATAATTTGAACCAGAATCATACAGGCTTTTGCTTTTTTGAGTCAAAATCACTTGACGAAGGAATATAAGCTTGGTATGTTCCAGCAATTTCAACATCAATGTTTTCTTCTTTCATAGATTAACGTCAACGTCCTCATCACATTAATTTCATCAAGATTCGGTATATACGTCACTTCTACTTCATTTGCGATTTGTACATCCGCACCCGAATCTTGTTCAAGACATGCGAGCAATTCCTTCATAATCAAATTGAATTTTTGAATTTGAAATTTCCCAATATTTGTTTCTGGCCAGGCATCTTTCTAGAAGTACCTGATTGGTTCATATTGGCTGTGTTGTAGAAAAAAGAGTTGATAGTTGACAACTTACCTTCAGTTGATTTGGAGTAGGTACAATAGATTGATTCCAGGTCCGTAATGATAATTTAGATATATAATCTTCCTCACAGTTAAAAATATCGAGTACCACACTAATACGCGTTCGTACCGAGGAGGAAATAGAAATATAACATTAATATTCCAAGCTTGCCGACGCATATTAGAACATCAATAAATACTTGTCAGTGTGAAACCTTTTATAGCAGTGTATAAAAAACAAATTCGGAGGGGTGGGTATACGCACTTTTGTCTGTTAATGGGTTAATTAATGAGAAAATTCAATGTATTTTGATAAGTTATATTCTGAGATTTATTAAAAAATACAACTATGTTAGATATAATTCAATCGATTTTGAAATATAAAAATGAAAATCAGTAAGGGTGTTTTTTGGGTTCATAAAGTTTCTATTTCAAAACTAGGAATCATAAAAAATATAAACTACTTGAATCATCATCAATGTTAGGTCAAAACTTTTATTAAATATTTTATGATTCATACTAAGGTGCATATTAAATAGAAAGGGTGTTCATTTAATAACTTTCCCCCCCGGATTTCTTGAATTGTGATAATTTAATAAACGAAGAGAAATAATATTAAGGGTAGAATTTTTTTCAAAAACGAAAAACCCACTTTAAATAAATATTTTTTACAAAAAAATGGACCGACTTTATTAGTTAGTGCACTGAAAAATGCAAAATAATATTAATTCTATTGTTACTAGTAATGTTGAAGTTGTGCAGTTGTAGTTAGATTGAAAACTTTTGGCAGCAACTCCAAAAATAACAAAACCAATAAGATTAATTTTGTTTTGTATTTTTCATGCACCTAGTAATAAAAATCATTCAACGTTCACCAACGAAGATAATACGTTGCATATACGTATTCAGAGATTTCAAAAAATCGCAAATATACACATATTTCAGACTTTCCCACTGCTGTAACTCGAAAACCGTATTTTTTTAAATGTTCAATTTAAATATTGCTACGTATAATATCTTCTTTAATTTGGCCATCTCATATTCTCAATTTTCAAAAAAAACACACCCACCTTATAACGGAGAAACACATATTTCAGACTTTACCGCAGCTGTAACTTAGAAACCTGGTATTTTTTATTCCCAATTTAAACGTTGCTGGATATGTTTTTTCTTTCATTTTGTCGTCTCAAATTTGCGACTTTCGAAATAAATGCCCCTTTCACCCCTTTGGGGCAAGTTTTTGATGAAAAGGACAAGTTAAATGTCAATTTTATTTCAATGGAACCAATTCTCAATAGTCCTCTATCAAATGAAAAAGAATCGGAGCACGTTTACTATTTATATAATAAAAAAAATGCAAACGGTCGAATTGTATACCTCCTCCGTTTGATTCGTCGGTCAAAAAACAATCGCCAAAAGAAACGAAATAAAGGAACTTTTTGTATAAGCTGTCAATTGATATCTATTAAAATTAGAAAAATTCATGGGGTAGCTCCTGGGGACATGGGGTAAGAATGGGCGAAGTTATTGATAGTTGAGAAGTTGTGCTCCCCGATATTAGTTTTTATGTCTTGTTTTGAATCCCATTTCGAGAAATCCGAGGTGGGAGTTTTATACTGAACACTGTTTAGTTTCTAGTTTTAAAATAAACATTTATTCAACACAAAAAACAGTCATTATGATTTCCATTTTTATATTTCAAAATCGAAAAACTTATATGTAATATCGTTGCATGTTTTTAATAAATCTGAAAATATAGCATTTTTATTATTTAATATTAAACTTATCAAAATCCATTCTTATTAAATTTTCTTTCTCAGATACTTTAGTTAAAACGCAAGATATCAGGCGTGATTTCAACTTGTTCGGGGATCATTTTGCTATTTTATTATAGTAAAAAACTAATATCAATATATACTATTTGGAATCTGGAATTGTTGGCGTAGATAGAATCAAAAATAGTACGCCAATACATTATTTTGTCAAACCCGACAATTGTTACGCCAACAAGGTTGGCATCATCAGGTTAACCCCTGAAGATGCGAAATGTTTGTCGAGTTTGATAAAATAAAGTGTTGGTGTTTAATGTGGCAATTCTATGTTTATTATTTTTGATTAATATCAATAGATTAATTTGTTTAAAGAATTTCTCAAGTTCTGTCCTAATGTTGAACAATGCTCTCTGGTGGTAACATAACAATTTACAAAAACTAGCTCTTTTGACCAAAACCAATTTTCTGAAAATCCGTTCAGCCGTTTGGAAATTAAACATATTTATTTTCAAAACCATTTGAACTTCCTCATCAAAAGTATTTACAAAAAAGATTCGAAATTATCACAGCATACATTGTTTTTGTTATATTATTACGGTAAAACTTCGAAAAACTTAACTTTTTTAATTACGCCCCACTAGCTGCCATCTCAGAAACCTGAAAATAATTTCCAGCTTTTTCCCTTGGTAACTTTACTTTCAAGTTTTTTATTTGGCCACCCTGTGCAAGTGCGAAATGTAACGAAAGTTTGATCTTGATATACTGTGCGGATATTTTGTCTCATCTCTTTCTATAATATGTTATCTATATTGGTGAATTTGAAATACTTGCGAATATTAAAACCTACATGATGTAATTGATTGACTTACATCATTGAAAGTTTAGACTTGAGAAAAAAATGTTGTCAAGAACGCTTATACCACACGAGAGAAAATTAATGACAAAAAGTATGTATCGCTTAGAACAAACAGTGCAAACACTACCTTGATGAAACGGGAATCGGATTTATGCCTGTATTTTTTTTTCTTACGATATTTTTGAGCAAATGAGTCGGCGCATTTTTGTTAATTCGGGAACGTCAGTGATTTTATATGATTGTTGAAAAAAATGGCTTATGTATAGAAAAATCAGAGATCAGACCACCGAGTCCATACGAAAAATATATCTCTCATGCGAAAAACCGATTCTAGGATTCTTGTAGGCTTTCATGCTAATTTCATAGAATAGGTTGTCCTGATGATATTATAGTTTGACATTTAATGAGCACTATCTATATATCTACACTCTTGTGTTTTTTGTGAAAACGCTGGGACCCGTCGATTTTTATTTTTTTAATGCTGTTTTATTGATGTTAAATTCGTATAGGTAGGGAGGCCCAAATATAAGTTAAGAGTATCAACTACATTTCTTCAAATGAAAACACCCAATTCTTATTTAATTTTGCATTGAATTCTAAATATTTTTCATGTACCTATATCTAAACTCAATAGTTATATTTCGATGATGATCTCTGGTAATAGAGAATTTCGACAGTTGATCATTTTCCTATTTATTCTGCAATCATGAAGATCAACAGGTTAAAATATTCGCAAGTTTATCAATTTCATCCTGTAGATAAAAATGGCTGTTGGATATACGCGAGATCAGTATCCTTCGAAACCGTTAGACTGATCAGTGATCCTGATCACCATGAAATTCGGCACGTGTGTGCAATTTCTCATGGAGAAGGAGTTAACTATTGGTAGCGCTACTAGCGCTGCAGCTTCTACATCGTTTAATCGATCTGCATCAAAATTTGTGTTCACTAGTTTGAGACAATGGTGGAAAAAGCTCGGACTTTTCAATTTTTATTTTAAACCAAGCATTCTATAACAAAAAATAGTCATCCGCTTCATGCCCTAATACGCCCACTAATTTTTATTTTTGTGTCACATAAGACCTTATTTACATTTTTCAAGACCATGAAGACCCCCCATACTATTTAAAAAATTGGGCAGTTGGCAGATTTGTTATAACCAATTGCTTAGTAATAAGTAATCAAAAATGTGTATCTAGTGGACACGACTCCCGACTGTTTAAAAGCTAGGTTATGTTACGTTATTGTTTACTGATAGCTGTCATATTATAGGCGACAACTTTTTGATTACTGAGCAGACACTGCTGTGGAAACGAACATTGCCTCGCTTGAAATAACATTGACAGGTGCGAGCGTTTTCCACTTGTGATTTAAATAACTAGTTAATAGTGGATGGTAAGACTTAATAACCACACTCATTTATACTTGTCACCTAAAACAAGTTTGTTTCTATTTTGAAATTTTCCATATAGAAATTAGACTCAGTCGTATTCATATTCAATTCCATACTATTGTAGTTTGATGTTAAAGTTGTCAGGTTTGATATTATCGTTACTATAGTAACTTACTTAACTAGTACCGAACTAAGATTGATTATGAATATGGCTGGCTGAGATTTATCTAAAATTTAAATCAACTTCAAATTAATTTATACTAATAAAACATGAGTAAGCTTCTCCGCACCTATTTTGCCTATGAAAGTGTTGAAACAACTATGCTTGACACCTTGCAACATATTATTTGAAAGTATCCTCAGAACAACAGTGCTGTAATAAATTTATACATATTTGTATATAATTCTGTATGATTTCAAAAATACCTGATTATTGAAAAAATCTGTTTTTCTATAATTATTTGTTTTGGGCAGGTGGAACAAATACAAGAAAAAATCATATCTCTTGAACTAACCAAACCGGATGATCTTAAATTGGATGGAAGTTTTCCGACTAAGGAAGACGAGGAGGAGGAGGAAAGTGTTTCTGAACCTCCAACACCCACAACTGATCAAGAACGGACCTTAGATTCATCCGACGGCATAGCTAATAAGAAGAAGAGGAAAAAACGTTCTAAAAGGGGGAAGCACTAGGCATATATATTTGAATTGTACTCATTTACATGAGATGAGAAAAATTATGTTAAATGCAAACCTCATCTGGTCTTTTTTGTATTTAATCTTTCAAATGTTTTTAATTTTTTGAAATCAAATGACACATCACACATTGTTTCACCAGGGTGTAAGGGTTTTTATTATTATATAAACATATTCATATCTATTAAAAACATTTTTCTAAATTATTTTATTGTACAAATATTTAATTAATTGTAGTACATATTTTATGTATTGTATTTTAATACACATTTATTGATGTTTATAATTATTTTTCCAAAGCTTTAGTATTATTAATACATGATTTTCGCGCATCCCATGTTCCTTCTCCTCCTATTATTATCATGGGTGATTGCGCATCCGATATTTTCCTGCTTTATGGACAATATACATAATATATTTATATATACATACTGAAGTGCTTTGGGAAAGAGAGACTTGAATTTTAATAAACATATAAATTTTTATTGCTGGTAATTGTTATTTCTTGGGAGCTATTATACCCTCCAGTTGAGTCTAAAATAAAAAGTACATAGAACAAGAAACTTTAAAAAATATTAATTCCATCACCTTTAGTTGTTGATTTGTTTTCTTCAAAAATGCTATTTCTTCCGTATGTTTCCTTTCCTCTGCCAATCTAGTCTCCGCTGCCCGTCGATCAACTTGTTCAGCCTTCTGTTTCAGTTCTGTTATTTGTTGCTCAAGTTCTTGTTTTTCATTTCTCAAAATTTCAACATCCTGATACAGATCAGATTTCCCTTGTTCAGCTTGTAATGCCTTTCTCATACCTAAGGACAAAATATGATGTTAAATTTACATGCAGATAATTTTTGACCGACGAACCCCATATACAATTCGACTGTCTGCTTTTTTTGTTCGTTCGCGAGTTTTATATAGTAATCGTACTCTGATTTTGATGATTTTTGATTCATTTGAAAGAGGAGGCTTGAGAAATGGTCCCATATTCATAAAAAGCAAATCCGAAATCCCCTTCCCTCCGAAAACCGCCCAAAGAGGGTGTAGGGGGCAAATTTTCTCGAAAATCGAAGATCTGAGGTATAATTAAAGATAGGACAATATCGGTTTTCGAGTAAGATGCATGTTAAATTCTCAAATATGTGCATTTTTGGTATGTGGAAAGGACGATTTCTTTCAAAAATTGAAAATTTGTGGACACAACATGAAAGACAATAGTATTTTTAATGAACATTTTTTCCTTAGAGTTACGGTTTTCGAGTAAAATCGGTTTTAAAATGGTAACAAATAAAATATTCAAGCGTATTTCCGCAGCGATGTTCTGAGATCTCTACATATAGTAATATAACAAGGACAAGCAAAGAATATACGTGGGTTATAGGATATTAGTGGAATTAGAGACGTTCAACGATTTTCGTGACTAATATTACACTCAAAAGTTTAAAATTAACATTTTTTACAAAAAATTGGACCGACGTTATTAGTTGGTGCACTAAAAAGTACGAAATAATGTTATTTCTATTGTTGCTGACGCTTGTGAAGTTGGTGCCAAAAGTTATCAATCCAACTGCAACTGCACAAGTTCAAAAGTTCCAGCATCAATAGAATTAATATTATTTCCTACTTTTCTTACTACTACTTACTTTTTATTAGTTGGTGCACTTTTCAGTGCACCAACTAATAACGTCGGTCCAATTTTTTGTAAGAAATATTTATATAAATCTTACCTGAAGTATTAGTTTTCAGTTGAGTTTAGTTTTGTATCACTATTTTCGCAAGACGAGCCTGGAAAGTTCAACTTTCGAGAACTGATTATCGTGGCGAAAGTATTTGATATCCGCACACTTGACGATAATTTGCAATTATATGACACTAGTGCGTGAAGTATTTTTTCGCCAGCATCATGAATTACTTTGCGCAAAAGTAATAACTTTTAGAGCTACAGCAGAGAGGAAATGTAAAAGATGAATGTGTCATCAGCACAGAGATAGCACAGACAAATTTGTGCCAAAAGTTTTCAATCTAACTACAACTGTACAACTTCAAATTACCAGTTCCAATCTATTATTTTGTATGTTTCAGTGCACCAACTGATAAAGTAGGTCCAATTCTTAGTAAGAAATATTGTATGTTTCATGAAAATAATATACTTCGCTTTTGTAAAGCACCTAGTCATTCTTTCTAGGGTTAATAAATAATGTAGGTAACGTTTTCATTCAAATTGACAAAAACAAATTAAACTTATTAAATATCAAGAGATTCCAAATATTTTAAGCACAGGTAGAACATAACACACGCGGGTAGATACGTGTGTTCTGCTCGCACATTGATCTTTTACATTTTCCCTCGACTGTCGCGTCAACCTCGACCACCGCCTTTTAAGTATTTAAGTGTTAGGTGCCACCAGTCGACAGCGCACGCGCGCATGGATGTTTTTCATCAACTTTGCGGTTTTTCTCCTACTTGGAACTATTTTGCCGAAAAATCAGGAAATACGTTTTGTAGTACAGGACGTCAACTAATTAAATCAGCATCGCTGAAAAACTAAAAATTTCACATCGCTATTGTGCGGAATTTAACAAAGTGACAGTATCAAATTTTCGTACAAATAAAAATCTTACATTGACTAATTTCTCCCAGCTCAAAAAATTACGGAGTTAGGAATCTTTGAAAAAAAAACAATGAATTTTTCGGTTTTTCTCCCTGTCCAATTATTGGATTTGGTCGTACGAAATTTAATTCTGTTCTTATTTTAATTTTCTACATATTAACTCATTGGGGCAATGATGCTGCTTGATTAGTTTAAATGTTACGAGTAATAAAACCGAAAGAATACCATTTTGGATCAAATTGTTTATATCAAAAGATTAGATCAGAGTTGCGAGTGAAAAACATATACCTATTAATTTACACATCCTCTTTTATATAATAGCACAATCAGTTTCCGGGTAGTATTTTTCTCACGCTAAAATGCTCTACACTCCATAGCTCTACCGATTCGCCTGATAGTCCCTGTCAAAAATAACGTACACCGCGGCATGATCCTAAATAACGATTTTGATTTAGTTTGTTTGGTTTAAAAGGTGACTTGATTGACGGTGTTCTTAGCTGTTTCTTTCTCCTGGGTGGAAAGGAAAGATCATTTCCAGAAACGTTCAAATTAGACATTATAGAAAAAAGTTACATCCCTAGAAAAATGCAAGATTGGCGATTCTGAATAACTTACTATAAGTAATCATTCAACAATTTTGATAATTTACTGGAACACTCAAAAATGAGAAATAAATATTTTTTTACAAAAATAGGAATAACTTTATTATCTATTTGCTGTATTCAAAATACAAAATAATATTAATTCTATTGGTCCAGTAATGCTATAATTATTATTGGATTTTTTTCAGTTCAGCAATTAATAAATACGGGCCCAGTTTTTCTAATAATATCCAATAAGAAACCAAAGATGCCATGAACAGAACTAAACAATCTTTTTCATTTTCAGAAATATCGAGCCAAAATTTTTTTGCATTTTTGGCAGGGGTTCCTATAACTTAGTACCCACCTAAAGAAGTTACGAAAAAGGTGAGAACTGTTCTAGATAAAAAAAACGCAAATAGATAGAACGCACTCAGAAAAAACTGGAAATTCAACAAATTCCTATATCAACATTAACATCTCAATTAATATATAACACAAGAAACAAAAGAATAATGTTAATGATTTGAGAATGTAAACTTAAACATGTTAAGGGGCGTAATTGAAAGTGATTAATGTTTTTTTTTATTTCGTGACCTGCCCCTGCCAGCTGGTTGATTAGTTTACCTTACCTTACCAAAAAGTTTGCTCTGAAGCTGGACGTTGTATACAGTAGGGACATTCAAATTGTTCATGAGCAAACCCATTTTCAAGAGAAATGATACATGAGAGAAGCGACCATTTAAAATTTCGGAAGCCATAAAATTCAGAAAGTGGCTACAGATTATTAACTTTTGTTATTATATATGTTAAGATCCTTTATATTTTCTGCCAAATAATTGATAAAAATATATCGGGGTTGATTGGAAATCGGCGTTGTTATACTTCTGTTTAGTAGATGCTACATGATCGCCAGCGATCCTCGTTACCATAGACTACCTATGTTGTTACTATTTAAACTTGAGCCCACCCAGAGAATTTTAATTTGATTAATTAATTAGATCATCAAGGGGCTGTAAAACTACATGTTTGATTTGGTTTTTGCAAAATTATATTGTCTTGGATATTACCATTCTCATATTCACTCAATAGCTTATTAGAAAGTACCCACCGAAAGCTACACTACTACAATATAGTGCTTGATATGCTTCAATTGTCATCCTCATTTCATCTCTGACTCTTAGCAGAAGAAGGCCTCTTTCCGCGCAACTTATTGTTACTTGACGAATTATTTCATCAAAACATTGAGTGTAAAGCTCCCTTCTCACCGGACAAATGCCAGTTTCTCTAGCCTATTGATAAAATAAAGAGAAGTTATTTTTTTATTATTTTTGTTAAACAGGATTACTTGTCGTTGTTGAAGCCTCATGTCTAACTGTTCTTGCAAATTTACAACATCGAGTCTTGTAGCAGGAGTTGTTGAAACTTGTTGTCTCCACAACTGTCCATCTTCTTCCCATTCTTTTGGAGGTAAAATAGTATTCAGAATTTCTTCGGTTTCTCTCTTTACGTCTGCAGTTAGAGGAGTCTTTTTTGCATCATCCTAATTTAACATGAAATTCATTATGTAGGTACTATTTATCATATTTATAAGTATTTTTTTGTATTGTGTCATTCACTCACCCCTGATGGTCCTGGACCTGATCCATGTTTTGTAACCAGAACCGGATTATCATATTTTACCAATGTATTTGGTGATGGTATTATCCTTTCTGCCATTATTTATTTATTGGTAATGAAAACTTGCCGTCACAGATAAGAGTGTCACTTACGGTTGCCATAGCAATGAATATATTCTGATCTTCGATCAAACATGACATCTACCTTATGGAAGAAACAATCTGGAGTTTTAAAATATTGAATATACTTCAATGTGCTATTTGCGAACAGTCTATTATTATGCGTTATCTGTGAATACATTTTGTTAAATTCAAGCGATTGATCTTTGTTTATGATTCCAATATCAACAGAAATACAGGGTGTATCATTAATAATGGGAAATAATTTAACTGGAGAATCTTTGGTCCAAAATAATAAGATTTAACCCAATTCACTTAGATAAAATGTGTCTCCTGTCTGAGTTACAGTGTGTTTTATTTAATTATTTCAAAATGATTTTTCCCCATTACTTTTAAACCGTTTGACCAATCTTGGTAGGAAGTGTAGACACTGCAAACCTTACTAAATTATGTTAAAAACACGTTTCTAGCTACTACCAGACGCGTACGACAGGGGTAAGTGAAAGGTTAACCCTTCTTAATTCTACGCCACTGGCGGAATTTCCATTTTAGTACAATTTTTCTATTCTACAATACTTTCTGTGTAAATAACGTACTCTTCCTTCGTAGCGATAAAGTCATTATTTTTCGAGATATTTAAAGTTGAACATAACGATGCATAATTCTAATGTGTATTTATAATGACGGTGTTTTTGGGGCATAGGCTTGCATTTATTACGAAAATAAAACTTTACCTTTGATTTTATAGGCTAAATAAGAAGACAATTTTACTAATACCTATGTAATTATAGAATAGTCTATTTCACATTTTTGCTACAATAAATAATACCAAAATTTAGAAATACTTAACAAATGTTCAATGTGACCCCCATTTACCTCAATAAGTTTATCTATTCTTTCATTAAACGATCTTCTAATTTTGAAAAATATGTTTGGTTGATTAGCAATAAAAATTAGCTGAATTCACAATTTGGTGCCATAGGTATTGACGATTATTTATGTCTTGTGAGTATAATAATGTTTTCATATGCCCCCAGAAATAGAAATCTAAGGGATTTCCTTCAGGAGTTCTAGGCGGCTACGGGAATTCACTACCTCTGCCAATCCAACGATGAGGAAATTTCTGATCTAGATAGTTCCGTACACATGTCTCTTCTTCGGTCAAGTGGCAATCCCTCTAGATTGATGAAAAGTCTAGTTTGTAAAAACTCCAAATATGAGTTACCATTCAAATTTGCTGGTAATTCATTAGGACCCAACAAACTATCTCCAAATATACCGCACCATATATTAATCTTAAATTCATATTGGAAATGTGATTGTCGGAATAGATGCGGATTTTCAATATTCCAACTATGGCTATTTCTCCAATTGAAAACTCCTCGACGTGTAAAAGTGGCCTCGTCATTAAAAATAATGTTTTTAAGAAAATCAGGATTTTCATTTTTCCTGTTTAACATCCACTGAGCAAAATTTAATCTTAAAGGATAATCTGTATCTAATAAGTTTTGTACAGGTGTAAATTGGTAAGGTCTCAGTTTTTCTTTTTTCAGTAAGCAAAATACTGAAGAATGACTTACTCCTGTCATTGCTGCTATACGCCGAGTGCTTAGTTCGGGATTATCAGCAATTCGCACTAAAATGTCATCTTCCTCGTCAACAGTTAAATTTTTAGGTCGCCCCACATCGCTTTTGGGCTTGAATTGTCCAGTATCTCCTAATCTATTAAAAATATTACTGAAGGTTTTGCGACCAGGTTGTTTGGATACATTTCCCTATATCCTCGAGCAGCAGCAAGACACGATTAGTAAAATTGTTATGGCGGGGCATTCTTACTTGATGAGCTTTTTAAATTTTATAACAATCAAAATTTTATTGACATTAAAAATCAACAACTAACAACAATGACAGCCGCCTACTACTAACGATTAATTCAGATCGAAAGATATTACCTATTCTATCTAAATTATAAACAGAAATGATTCAAGTGCCATTTATTTCATTGCGATATTGTAAATAAAAAATCATTTTAGTTGTTAAGTATTTTTAAATGTTGTTCATATTATTTATTGTAGCAAAAATGTGAAAAATACTTTTTGATAATTACTTATAAGTGGAATTGTGTGTAAGTCTTCTTATTTAACCTTAAAATCACCTGTAAAGTTTCATTTGCCTAATAAATGCAAACCTATGACCCAAAACACCGCCATGATAGATACACATTAAAATTGTGCAGCGTTATTTTCAATTTTAAATATATCGAAAAATAATGACTTTATCGCTACGATGTAAGAGTACGTTATTCACACAGAAAGTATTGGAGAATAGAAAAATTGTACCAAAATGGAAATACCGCCAGTGGCGTAGAATTTAAGAAGGGTTAACCTTTCACCCCTGTCGTACGCCTCTGATAGTAGCTAGAAACGTGTTTTTAGCATAATTTAGTAAGGTTTGCAGTGTCTACACTTCCTACCAAACATGATAAAGATTGGTCAAACGGTTTAAAAGTAATGGGGAAAAATCATTTTGAAATAATTAAATAAAACACCCTGTAACTCAGACAGGAGACACATTTTATCTAAGTGAATTGAGTTAAATCTCAATATTTTGGACCAAAGATTCTCCACTTAAATTATTTCCCATTATTAATGATACACCCTGTATATTGCTAGCTGTTTTACCCACAGACTTTTAACCGGCAAACACTTTGGTAGGCTGTAGTACGAAAAAATAAAATACCTATTGAAAAAATATAGGTTTCATCCTTATCACATTCAGATGCACCAAGAAGTTTATGAAATGGATTTTAATCACAGACTTGAATTTTGTGTTTGGATTCTAGACAGATTAAGCGATGATGAACTCTTCCTAGATTCAATTCTGTTTACTGATGAATCCACTTTCCATAATAACGGCCTA
This sequence comes from Crioceris asparagi, assembly GCA_958507055.1. Classification (NCBI taxonomy): domain Eukaryota; kingdom Metazoa; phylum Arthropoda; class Insecta; order Coleoptera; family Chrysomelidae; genus Crioceris; species Crioceris asparagi. The sequence goes on from OY293826.1 coordinate 31,884,790, forward strand.
GTGAACAGACATAATTTCCATCATTTTAGTGATGAGAATCCTCGAATTTTTCGACATATTAACCCCCAACATAGAGGGTCAGGCAATGTGTGAGGGGGTGCTCTAGTGTCCCAATTAATAGGTCCTTACTTTTTTTATGGAATTTTGAATGGAAAAAAACCTCTAAGATTCTTACGTGATAAACTACCCGAACTCTTAGAAAATGTTCCGCTGAATATTAGACAGGAGATGTGGCTGCAGTTGGATGGTGCTCCTGCCCAGCAGTTTTTAAACGAGGGTACCGTATTTACTTTAAAACCTATTCAAAATTATCTAATTGAGAGTATATCTACATCAAAAACAAAGTAAACAATAAATTATTTATTATTATTTATATTATTTATTTTTTTTATTTCGTAGGAGAATAGGGCTACTGGCGAACACCACGAAATTTAAAAGTAATGCGCTGCTGCAATACCGCAAGGTGGTGTGGAAATTGCAAAGTACATAATTTTGTTCATTTTTTATAGATCAGTCTTCTCTAGTTCAAACTTCACGAGCCGCCACTGATGTAATTTCTAAATAGATTTTTTTTGTTGGGTTCATGTGATCATTTTGGACGGCAACAAACCAAAAAAAAGTATGTTTAAAATTTTGTCTATTCTTTTATCCGGCTAATATCTGAAGACATTTCAGTGAAAAATATAGGCTGCTATTTTGTATGTTAGCCGATTCTACGCAAATGATTCAGGTTCTCAAATAATTCAAGCTCTTATTATTATGATTATTTCAATATTTCTCTGTAAAAGTTTTTTTCCTGCGAAATCGAGGGCATGAGGTAGAATTGATTAAAATTCTCTACTCATTACAAATCTTGTCTTGGTGGAGTATCAATGAAATGTACAATTAATATATACAACAAATATAATATATATTTATGTATGTACCATAATAATTTAGAATTAAAAATACAATTCGACGAGAACGTTGAGTTTTATTACATTGGGCTATATGGATACGTATTACATATTAACATGAACACTTATTTATCCATTTTATTCTATAATAAATACCCTAGTACTAAAGCCTTCCCCATTTAATTGATACATATGCTGCATTTCTTTTCTTTATTTGCACGTATATATATATATCTTTCATACATGAATATGTAACAAATAACGAAACGCACAACATTTTAAAAACAGTCTTTTAGTAGCAGTCTTCCTCAATATTTGAGACCAAGATTTTGAGAAGTCCTTCTTCTCCAATGCATATTAGTATCCGGATTGACATTGTTATTAACAATAACACTAGTTACACCGATAGCATCATCGGCACTATTTAAGTCTTTACTTTCATTCCTGGCAGGACTACGGAAGTTACTTGTGTATTGTTCGGGAACTTTGAACTTGATATTTTTGATCATGGCATGCTTCCTGTTTTGGAATGATGTCTCATAGTGTAAAGGTGTGGTTGCTCCATGTTGAGAATAAATCTTGGGGTTCATTTCTGCAGATGTAGGACCAGCCTGACAAATGATGTTTCTTGGCGGAGTCATATTGCAATGGCCATCAGTCGATAGAATCTTCTGGCATATATCTATCGATTCAGCCATGTCATGAGTGTCCGGGCATTGAGAAGGTGGTACGTAGTTGAAATTTCTGTCAAAAAATAAATACATATATTTATATACATTGCTTATCAAATTTAACGCACCACGAAAATTTAATACAATTTCAAAATTACTTTTCTCGGGAACCGCTCATTCGATTTGAATATTTTTTTTAATTAAAGATTGAACCTTTAGGAACGTCCTAACAATCGAATGTTTTATTTTAAGTTTTAGGTATATACAGGAAAAGAAACTTGTTTGGTGCTTCATATTTGTCGCAACCTGTGGGATTTTCTAGGTGAACCAGTAGGTGTCTATCTAACAAAGAATGTAGCCCCGTCATCTCTGAGTATTTTGTTTTTCTATTTTCGTTTTTAGCTCTATTTTTAAATGAAATACAGAATTTAATGTCAAAGGCATTCATTTATGACTTTATCTTATTTAACTGAATTAAAGCTATGTTTTAAAGCCTGATAATTAAATTGAAATCGGAAGTACTAAAAAAAGAACGTAGTCAATATCGGGTATTTCCTCCCCTACTTCTGATAACCGCCTGATATCGACGATTCATACTTGAAACCAGACGTCTAATTAGATCTTGATCGATATTGTCCATATAGTTCTAACAATTTTCTCTATATAATCCAAGGAGGCAGATAGTGTATGATGATATCTAAGTTGCTTGACCACGTGGTCCCATAAATAGGGTTGAGATCTGGACTCCGGGGAGGCCAGTTCAAAGTCCGGATATTCACTTCATTCAAATAATTTTGCAAAATTCTCGAAACGTGCGGTCTTGCATTGTCATGCAACAGTATGAGGGCCACGCCGAAAACATCGAAACATGCGTAATATTGTCGAATGAGAAACACCCAAACTCCTGCCTACAGCTCGAAAGCTCAATCCTTCCTGAATTAATGTCGCCACCATCACACATTCATCCTGGGATAAGTTTCTTGTTTTTCGCTCCATTTTCGACATGTTAACACATAACAATGGTAAATTTCAAAATGAATTAAAATGACAACTCATTAAACGACAAGTAGAGTCACGTAGTTTGCTTATCATAGCTTACCTAATTTTACGCGATGGGCAATACGGCCATAAATCCTTTTGTAAATTGGCAAACAGATGCCTTAGATATTCTCAATTTGATTTAATATTAGAGACAAAATTGTGTACCACAAACCAAAATGCTAAGAGAATATGGAGCCAGGGCCATACTTTTGGTTAGATAGATACCTACCGGTGCACCTGGGAATTTCCACAGGGAGCTACAAATATGGAGCACCAAACAGGTTTCTTCTCAAGCACCTTATACATGCCTAAAGCTTAAATTGAAACAAAAAATACAATTATCCAGGCGTACCTAAATATTCAAGGTTTAATTTAAAAAAAATATTATTCAAATCGATTAAAGAGTTCCCAAGAAAACTAATTTTGAAATTGTATAAAATTTTAGCGGTGTGCTAATTTTGATGCGAAGTGTATATAGTCATTATGTAATATATGAACAAACTGTTGTGAAAGTACAATTATTAGAATGTTTCTAGATGATACATGCACTAGAAAAAATTCGGATATTATTTTCCAAAAGATATCATATCCTAAAAAAGCATGTGGCAGTCCATGGACCGGCCAACAGAAGTGCAACTTATTCATGATTCATGGATAAATGTCCTTCTTTAAATCAATTTGTATTGATGAAACATAAAAAATATCAGTATTTATGAGTACACTTCAATATCAGATTATCGCACTAAAATATGTGAGAGTCTTAGAATAATCTACTTTAATGCTAGATCAATGAAAAATAGAAGGAAGAAATATAAATTATCATTAATACAATAAAAGCAAATATTGTGATCATTTCCGAAACTTGGATGAGTAAAGAAGAAGAAATTTATTATAATTTCAATAATTATAATTCATTATATTCATCAAGAGAGAAACGTGGAGGTGGCATAGGAATTTTTGTGGAGAAAAACATAGACATTGAAATTATGGACAAGGATACTGAGAATGCTTATATTCAAGTGAAATTACCAAAGTTCAAACTTATTCTTGGTGGTGCATACCGTTCCCCAAAAGAAAACGCTTCTACTTTTCTAAACCAAATCGATAAGAAACTTTATAGCATAAACGAAACTAAATTGGACTGTTTTATATTTGGTGATATGAACATAAATATTCTAAAGAATAACGATCAAACAAATTTTTATAGTGATATCTGCCATTCAAATAATTTCAAAATTTGCAATGATCAAATATCTACCAGAGACATTAAGAATACATCATCTTTAATTGATCATGTATTGACAAACTCAACTAAAGAATGTAATATTTCTATCATAAACAGTGCCCTGAGTGACCACAAACTCATAGTTACGGACATTTGTATGAAAAACACGCAATCAAAAAAACTGTTTTCTTATAAGAAATTTCATGTTTTCGATCAAGTAAAACTGAAAGAAGAATTGAACATTTTTCATGAAAACTTTCACAAATATGATGAAGTAAATAAGATATATGATATGATATTGAAAATATTTGAGGATTGTTCCTGTGAAAAGGCAATAAAAATAAGAAAGGATTCTAAGCCATGGTTCAATGAAAAGATTTCAAAATTGATAAAACAGCGAGATAAATATCATTATAAAAAAAATTGTTATCCCAATGTACAATCAATAATTGATTCTTACAATTTTTTCAATAAACTTGTAAAACAAACTGTTCGAAAATCTAAAGAAAAATATTACGGCGAAAAACTCAAAAATGTTACTCCAAAACTAGCCTTGAATGCGATAAATGAAATCCTGTATAACAAAAGTAAGGATAATACTGAAAACATAAAATTTATTTCCGTTGATGGAAATATACTACAAGATCCACATGAAATTTGTGAGAAATTCAATAATTATTTCATCAATGTTGGTCCCAGCTTAGCTGCCAAAATTCTCAGGCAAAATGAATATCCGATGGAGTCAAAGTCTACTCCCATGTACCTGAAACCTACCACCCCAGAAGAGATTGAAGAAATAATCAGTTTACTGAATGCAAAAAAGCTCCAGGGTTAGACAAAATAAGTATCAACATTGTTAAAGTAGTGAAATCAGAACTGGCACCTTTGATAAGCAAATTAATAAATTTTTCCTTTTTGTCGGTCATAGTTCCTGATAAAACAAAAATTGCCAAGGTAAAACCAATTTTCAAAACTGGTAATAAATATGAAATGACAAATTATAGACCAATCTCAATATTATCAGTACTTTCTAAAATTATTGAAAAAACTGTTCATTCAAGATTATTGGAATACCTTGATAAATCAAAATTATTTCATAACGCTCAATACGGATTTCGAAAATATAGTGACACAGAATCAGCTGTTTTGGATGTGATAACTCAGTTCCAACTTGATCTGGACTCTGGATCATAAAATTTTGTTGAATATTATGTATCATATGGGAACTAGGGGATTGGTTTTCAAATGGTTTCAAAATTATCTATTTAATAGAAAACAGTTTGTATGCATGGGAGAAGTATCTGGTTCAGAAAAAACCGTATTATTTGGTGTTCCACAAGGGTCTATCCTGGGACCAGTTCTTTTTCTTATGTATATAAATTCGTTGATAAGTTTGAAATTGAATGGAAAAATAAATTTGTTTGCTGATGATACTTCTATAGTATATAGTGGAAGTCATTTACAAGAAATCAAAACTAATATGATGCAGGATATCAGCAAAATCTCTAGTTGATTAAAATGTCACAAGCTAACACTAAATTATAAAAAATCATCTTTTACTTTTATAGCCAGAAAAAATATATCTACTGATTTAAAAAATCAAATTAAATTTAATAATGATAATATTAAATACTCTTCCACTGTAAAGTTTCTTGGATTATTCATAGATGAAAATCTAACATGGTCCAAACACATTGAAAAATTGAGAAAACATATAGCTCCAATAATTGGAATTCTGTATAAAATTAGAAATTATTTACCTCTAAAATACCTGAAATTAATATACTTTTCATTAGTATATTCAAAGCTTCAATATTTAATTTCAGTTTGGGGTTCAGCAACAAAATCATTACTGAAACCTTTGAAAATACTTCAGAATAAAATTATAAAGTGCATATTCAAATTGAATTACAGAGAACCCACAGTTAATTTATATAAACCCAGGAAATTATTTGACATTTATTCATTATATAAAATTAAAATTTGTATATTCATTCATCTGGTCATAAATAATTTAAAACATTCAAATTTAGTTTTTCGGTTTAATTGTGATCAACACAATTATTTAACTAGGTGTTCCAATAATCTTGTATTAATAAAAATTAAAACAACAATTGGCAAACAATCAATTCTTTATAACGGCATAAAATTATATAATGAGTTACCGGATTTTCTTAAAAAATTCGGCAAAACAAGATTCAAAAATAGTTTGAAAAAATATTTATTATAATAAATTATTTAATTAATAATATTATAAACAAGTTTCAACTTTTTTTTTTAATTACATTTCTGATTTCATTGTTTATTCTAATACTTGTGTTTTTTTTATTATTATATATATTTTTTTTTACTTTCCCTGTTATAAACATTTATGTTTCTTGGGAAATATTATATTATTATTATTAAAATAAACAGCAATAACTTTTGCATTTCATTAAGAAGCACTATACTGCGTTTCACACTGAGAATGCTGTGTTGGCAATGTATTTTAAATAGGATATCGGCACACAGCCGTTCTTTAATATTACCTGTAATATTTTCTTTCGCAGTTTTGAAATACATACTTTATCTAGTATTAATAATCATTGAGATAAAATTTAAATTTTCATTTATTTTAATATTAATAAAGATAATTTAACAATGAGAATTGCTAGTAGATCGATAAGAGTGGAATTTCTACGTACTACAATATTTTATGTTACATATATATATATATATATATATATATATATATATATGTATATATATAATTATAAAAAGATGTTCTTGGGGACGCAGTCATATATTCAATAAAATTCTTTGATTGAAGCCGAGCTTTCGAGAATGTTTATTCTCTTCTTCAGGGCAAACTACAAATTATTTCAACAACAACGTAATAGTATTATAAAAATACTTACAATCGTGAATTTAGAATAAATTAGCCAAAAACAGGAAAGATTTCATAGCCATCAATTCCAAATGTCATTATTTATATTTGTCATGGTAACATAATAAGTAAGAAAGATTTAGTTGATAAAAATGAATATTACTGAATCATCTTTATATGTTTGTAGCTATTTGAACAAGGAGCACAATTAGAGAATATGATTTTATATATTATTTTGAATATTTATGAATATTTGAAAGAACATTAAGAGTATTTTAGGATTTCAAAACATCTATTTCACCCAAAAATTTAGAGGTTGATTAGTGAGAGAAATCGGCCTTTTTTGAGTGAATAAGTATCAGTGCACTTTTCAGAATAATCATGTTTATATGTTTCGTATTGTGAGAGAATATGATTACGGTTATATAGAAATTTTAAATAATATTATATATCTTTTTCTTTTAACTGTCAGTTCAAGCCCAGAATTAATTTAGTCTATGTATGGGTATAAATGTAAGTATTTATGCAATATTCTTAAATTGTTTTTTTTTAAACTGAACCTGTATCTGCCTTAATAATAATTTTAATTTAATTGTGCTCCTTGTTCAAATAGCTACAAACATATAAAGATCATTCAGTAATATTCATTTTTATCAACTAAATCTAGATACTTTCTTACTTATTGTGTTACCATGACAAATATAAATAATGACATTTGTAATTGATGGCTATGAAATCTTTCATGTTTTTGGCTAATTTATTCTAAATTCACGATTGTAAGTATTTTTATAATACTATTAAGTTGTTGTTGAAATAATTTTGTAACGATTTGTAGTTTTCCCTGATGAAGAGAATAAACATTCTCGAAAGCTCGGCTTCAATCAAAAAATTTTACTGAATATATGACTGCATCACCAAGAACATCTTTTTATTTATTATAAAACCAGTCAAGAAGACAAAATCAATATATATATATATACAACGTTTTCCATGCTTTTTCTCAGAGATGCGCCTTAAGATGGTGTTAAAGGCCTCTAAGAAGAATGTTTTAATTATTCCCCTACAACTTGTTGTTTTAATACAAAACGATGTGTTTGTTAGAACAATTAGTGGAACGTGATTGTGTTGATACCGGAACAAAGCCACCCTAAGACGACTGAGAGAGGTTATGATGGAGAATAGAGAAGATCCAGATATTTTTGAGTTTCACTCGCGAGAAGAACTATTAGTAAGGACTAAGTTTTGGAGAAGAATGATGAAAACATGGAAGAAGTTTCTAGAGCTCTTGATGCGAAGTTTAGAGAAGTTTCCAAGACATCCGATGAAAAATTTTGTAAGATTTCTGCATAGTGAAATCACGCGAGCTTCAGAAGAACAAGAAAAGCAATTGGCTGAGATAATCCAAGAAGTTTTTAAACAGAGTGATATAAAGTGTAAAGAAATTAAACAGAAGATCCAGAAATCGTTTGTAAGAGGATTGACATTGAAGTTATCAAATCGCCAATTGGTTTATATTCTACATGGTTTCGAATATGTCCGAAGCAAGACCAACTTATAAAGACATATGTGGCAATCATTGGAAAGTCGGAAGATAATTATGGCATAAAGAAGTTGGGTGTGGGGAAAGGATAGTGTGTTGGACAAACTGGATTGGAAGACAGTGACTGAATACATCTACCAGGATAGTGATGGCCATATTACAGAGTATTGTTTCAACCCAAAAGAAGTATACCCAAAGAAGACTGTAGACTGCGATTTCTTCGGCAAGGGTCTTTGTTAAGACAAGTTCCAGCTGCCGATTCCGTCATAGCAAGGCAAGCTGCGAAGTTCTACCGAAGCTGCTTCTGAACGAGACGATCAGATATTATGGTAAGGGGTAAGAGAACACTCAGTTGTTTTGTTTTAATAGAAAATTATGTGTTTGGTAGATTCGTGCTATTATGGATGTGTTAGTCCACTTCTAACATAGTTGTTGATATAAATTTCTGTAAATAGTGTGAAAATAAATCTAGTGTATATAAATCGAACCGAGTTATTGCATTTCCAGTTACAGTATCAACTACAGCAAGCAGGATGCCCATTCTGTATCGATAACCCACAGAATAGAAGACAGCAACAAAAGAACGGACTTTTTGGAAAAAAAATACTGAACAAATAATGTTGGGAAAATTATTCTCAATATTTTGTGTTATTGGATCGATGCTCTCAAAGTGAATTCTCAAAAAGAAGATGGCGCCATATAACCCAAAAAATCGCTTTAGCACTTTTTGATCCCAGAAAATGTTTTTAGTTTTGCACTATGATCTAGAAATGTAATCATCTCGAAAAATGCTACACTTTTTTCCTGTACGATAGACATTTTCGGAGATATAGCGAGTATATGGTGGCCTCAAATACAAAACAGCCGGCCATAATTCAAAATATCCACACGTTGTTATAAAATACATGTTTGAAGTATTATCTTTATTCGGTCGCAGATTTTCAAAATAATCTCTGAAATTCAAATTCAAGATGGCGTACCCAAAATGGCGGACATATTTTTGAAAAACTAGTACGATTTTGCTGAAATTGATGTCCTTTATGTTTTTGGTGTCACAGACTTCTAAAATTTAAGTTTAAGAAGTTTTAAATCCAAAATTCAAGATGGAGGACCCAACATGGCGCATATATGTTTGAAATCCTAGTCCGATTTTGCTGAAAAGTATGCCCTTTATGTTTATTTGATCGCAGATTTCAAAAATAGACTTTAAAATCCAAAATTATTTTTTTTATTGGTAAATAGTATAACATTTCGTTCCATTAATTCAATTGTTGGCTTTTGTCTTGATTCTTTGCATCTTTTTCGGCGTTGGATTATTTGTTCACGAAGTTCCTGTTTAATCCACTTCCTTGTTTAGTTTCGTCGTCCGTTTTGTTGGTTAATGATGTCCGGTGTAAGACATGGGAGGAAAGTCTAATTTAGCATCTTCAATGAACTCTTCTGCGTCCACGTTTTCCACGTCGCTGCAGTTTCCTTCCTCCACAGCTGTATTTTCAAGCGATGCCTGTGAGATCCGCCTCCTGCACCCACAAGCTGTAGGTACCACAACCAAAGTCGATATGATTTATGAGCTTTTTCGATGCTGAATCCAACTCTGTACACAGATTTCAATCGTTGCGCAGTCTTCTTCAATTCACAAGCTCCAGGTAGTATCCGAGCCAAGTTTGATTTTGGTAAACTTGGCGACAATGGACAATGGACATGACAATGGGCGCAACCGGTGAAGGTGGTAGAGAAGATAGAGTTTTGTTTTTGTCGCGTATTCTGTAAATTTCTTTGGAACCGTTACCACCTTCCCATGTTGTAAATATGTCTCGCCTCGCCGATTAGAGGGACTCAGCAGAGACAAATGGTCATACGACTGAAGTATTTTGAAGGCGTGAAGGAAGAGCACCTAGGATGTTAAATTTTCATATTTGAAGAACTGAGATGAAAAGATACGTTCAGGAATTTACATCTTCAGGTTTTTGTAGGTACGCTTGCTCAGGTGTTCCCGAAACCGGTCTTTGCGTGGTAACGCTAAAAATTGCGCAAAGCTGTCTTTGCCTAGCTATAACTCCCAAACGTTCTATCGCACGGGAAGAATGTGTGTGCATTGACATTTCTTGCTTTTTTCTTGATGAACAACTTTCTAAATAGTGCATCACTAAACATTTTGTTTGGATCAAAAGTGCTAGAATTAATTTTTTGTGTACTTTTGCGCCCTCTACCTTTTGACAATTTCATCTGAAATCATCAAATCAAAGACACAAATTGTAGAAAGCAATGCCCCCAAATTTGTTGTTCGTTTTTTTCCCAAAAACTCGCAGAGAAAAATTATATCCAAAATCTTTTGAGATTTTAACAAGGTTTCGGTAAACTCAAAATCCCAAAAAAATGATTTAAGCTTTTTGCACGCGCTTCCAGCAATTTATGCAAAAACAACCTTCATGGTTAATTTCCTACTAAACATTTTTCAGATTGATTATACTACTTCTCGCAAACATCAAGTACATCCTAATTTACATCTTACATCTAGTTAAGGATGAGTTTCTTCCAAAATTTCCCACTTCGGTCGAGCAGTCTTAAGTTCATACTTGTTTTTTTCGTTTGGGTATGGATCTTATGGCTATGTCTCTGGCACAAGAAATGTTTAGTTGAATAATTTTGCGGAAAAGGCCTTCACCACCCAGTCAACAAGTATCTTTGGGGAAAAGGTGCCAAAAAGTAATGAGCAAATGAAATTAATTTTTCACATACATTAATTCTTTGTTCGGTTAACTGGTTCGTCCTATGTCAAAACTGAGTATGAACATTGTTAGTCGTCTAGGCACGCTGAAAAAAATTAATGGTCGACCGACTTTCAAAGAAGTTACAAATTACTCTAGTAAAATTTCCATGAAATGAAAGTCGCGTGACAACACACCATTTCAAAAAAATACTTGATAGCAGGAAGTTAACAAAAAAAATCAACAATGACTTCTTAGGTTTTATTAACACCGCAACATGACCATCGATGAGCACTAGCGTCAAGATTTTATATCTGTATAAGGTATGGGTTGTGGGTTGCAAACTTTTGTTAAAAAACAAGAAATATTTTTTATTACTGGGTTCATAGTTTCTAATATTGACAGTATTTCAACCTTATCTCCTTCAATACCATGATAGGGCGCTGCTCGTTTGTCCTAGGCGTCACATAAAGTTTAGATAGTTTTGGATAACATTTGAATAAAACCCATTTTAATTATATATAAACATATAAAATTTAAAAATGGAAATGCGACATTGGATCTACACAATGAATAGGTATCGGGGTAAGTGATTAATATTTCTAATGTTTGCGATTTCCAGTTTAAAAAACAAACAAACTAGAAATACCATATCTTATCTCGAAATTGTCACGGCACTGATTTACTCCCGTCGGTTGAATTGATCCGTAGTATCTCGTGTTTTCAAGGCAGAGGCCATCATTCGTAAAACAAAATGTAGCAATAAACGACCCATAAAAGCCTATGTATCGAGCCTCTCCTCCGGCACGTTGCCACCTGCGTTTGGGACCATGCCACACTGAACGTTATTTTGGAGACGGGCAATAGATCTAGATAAATATCATATTATGTTATAATTTAGAATATCAGTTGTTTTGGATATTGCTGGTGCTCATCGATTATGAAAATCATCCTAGCCAAGTTCCATGGAAGTCGTTAGTCACTACAATTTTCAGCAAAACTCTTTTTTGTCTATGAAACACAAAATTACGAAGAAACATAAAATTTTCTTGAAAACCGTATCCCAATTATAATACTTTTTTACACAGCTACTTCTGCAAGAAGTGAAAGAGTAAAAATTTAATTAAAAAAGTGTATATTGTGTATCACTCCTTCTTTTGAATAGGAGCTTAAAAATATAGAAAACCTAGTGCAAAGAGCAATTCCAATATCTGAAAAAGAAACAATCCAAATAAATTTTGATTCATCTTGTTGACGAAGTCTACTATCCTTAAATTCTAACTTCCACCTCTAAAACAGGGTTTCTCTAATGTCACAAGGTGTAATAAAGAAAATCACATTTTTCGGATTATTCAATACAATATCATTTTTTCAGTGAGCCGAGATACACAAAAGGCACAATGAATTTGGTTGCCGGGCGGAACGTTTGGCCGGAATATAAGTTAATAGGTAGAAAAAAGGAATTTTATTTCCTCCATCCGTTTAAGTGTTAATCTTTTCACAGGCAGAGTGCAACCAATGAGCAAAAATGCGATTTTGGATAATCAGAATCGTAAAGGACAACCAAATACTGATTTTTTACCCGCTTACAACACATTCCTTGTAAAGCTACCTCCTAAAGATAGAAAATATCAATTCCTTTACATAATACTAACTAATTAATACTGTTATCAACCAGAGGATAAAAATAATAACAAATATACCTGATAATATTGTAGCTGCTCTTAAAAGCCGGCGTCTTAAACGCGAGCTTGATGGGTCCGTTGATGACCGTCTGTTGCTGAGTGAGTCGCTCGTCAATTCCTGCGTGCCCCTTGGGGCAGCAACCGGCGACTCCGCTGCCAGCCGCCCTGCAATCAGATTCAACAACGGTGGGAGGTACACTGGTTATCACATTTATAGCGTTCGGATTATCGACGGGCGGCGTCGGTTTTCTTGCGGTCGTGGGCGGCAGCACCACACTCTTGATAATCGCATCGCCCGTCTTACCTACATGGAACGCCTTCTTACTCAGTATTTTCATTAACAAGATCATAGAGTTCTTAGCAAATAAGAATGGAGTAGTGAAATTCATGAATAACATTGCAATTTCCCGAGCCAAGAAAGAAAATCGTCTTGTTTTATTGTCTCCTAGAGTGAGAAAAACAAAAAAAAATGTACCAGTTCATATATTTATTCGCTAAAAGCGTCATGTTGGAGCGCTGAATGAAAAAGCCACAAGATATTTGCTTGATGCGTCCAGCATTCATGTCTGTTATGAAACGTCGCAGTCAAATCACTATCACTAGAAAAATATTTTTAAATAACTACAATTCTGTATCTTTTTTAAATTTATTTGCAGGAGAAAAATATCTATGCTATGGGGATTCTACTGATTTGACGGTATACTACTTCATTTTCATCTTGTTTTGTTTTGTGTTATTTCATCAAAACTTCTCTAAGAGGGTGGAGGGGGCAATTTTCTTCGAAAATCGAACATTTGAGACGAAAAAAGTAATGTAAAGACCATATCCGGCAACGTTTAAAGTGGACATTTTTCAAAAAAATCATAGGTTTCCGAGTAACAGCAGTGGGAAAGTCTGAAATATGTGTATTTCCGCGATGTTTTGAAATATCTGAAGTATAAGCAACGTATTCTTTGTCAAACGTTAAATGATTTTGATAGCTCAAATAAGTATTCTTAAAAAAAATTGGGCCGATTTTATAAGTTGGGGCACTGAAAAATACAGAATAATATTAATTCTGTTGGTTCTGGTACTTTTGAAGTTGGTGCCAAATATTTTTAATCTAGCTACAACTACACAGCTTCAAAATTACCAGTACCAAAAGAATTAATATTATTTTGTATTTTTAAATACACCAACTAATAAAGCCAGTCCATTTTCTTGCAAAAAATATTTATTACATTTTTTAGTTATATTTTCAAATATATCAAATACAAAAAAAACTTTAATTTGAAGAACTGTCTTCTGTAACAAAGGTTTCTTGTTTTATAAGTAACTAAATTAAATTTTAGAATTTGAATAATTTAGAATTTTAAGGCCTCTTTTCATTTTTTCAAATTTGACATATCAAAACTTTTAAATCGTTGAAAAGAGAAAAAAAGTAGAAGTACATAAATAGCCTCAAATATGACAAATCGCTATATCCTTTCAAAATTATTATGTTTCTATAATGAAAACTGCTATGGCAGGTATGCGATGATTTGAGAAGCATAGGAATTCAGGGCGGGGAAAAGAAAAGCTAGAAAAAGCTAACTGTTGACGATTAACGAATATGGAGGACAATATCCAAATAATTTCGGGAGTATGTTATGTATCGACAATTTCAAATATGGTCTATTAAAATGAGCAATGTAATTACGTCATGATCTAGAGACTTTTTAGTGGCCTTTAACAACATCATTTGAAATAAGGAATGATTAGATTGTGTGTGCGAGATATACATTCGTTTTCTGCTCGCTTGATTGCCGTATATTGCAACTTACATCAAAATACAATTTGTTGACGGTGGTACCCCCGTCAATTGGGTGTGACAGATGCATCTCTTATCGCCTCAAATTTAACAAAGGATGTACAATTCTATACCTATCTATATTCATTGGTAAAAGTAAAAAAACTAGAAATCAAGAATATGTATTCTCGAACGCCATTTTAGCCCCCATACCTCCCTCCACAAGACATCGTGCTGTCAACAAACAATTTCTCAATTGGCTGTCATTGAACAGTTTTGGGTGCAAATATTCTAGTGGCTTTCCTAAACCTAACTGTAACTGTGAAGAAAATAAAAATCCATATACAAATTTTGCTTTTTTTACTCGAAAAGATGTGTACTTGACAAAATTTTAACGCAAAGATACGAGATATCGTTGACAGTGTTAAAAATAGAGATAGAACGGATAGTTGTTTGACAGGAAATCCGGCGAGCTGGGAGGCCGGATATCAGAACCACTTAAAAAAATCACTATAATGAAGATTAGATTAGTTATTTATCTCACTAATTTTAAAGTTTCGAGAGTCTAAATTATCAACCATAACTATCTCTTTGGGAGTTACTTTTATAACTTTTATACCTTTTAAAAAGAGCCGTCATTATAGTGAATTACACTCAGGTGCAAAACATGGGAACAAATTAATATTTAAAATATATTTTTTGATAATTTTATATTTTTTCAAAAAAATTTTTTTTTTTGATTTTAAGAAATTGTATTTTTTGAATATCCGTCATCCAGCCAAATATTGGGTCACTATCATCCGACCGTTTCATGTCTGGTTAAAACCACGTTAAAACTATCTGATTATTTGAAGCTCGTAATATAACTCAAAGGAATATTCAAAACGATCATTTGCGAAAGTTTCGTCTAAATTTGGTTCATTTTCAACTTGATTCTGTTACTCAAGAAAGATACTGGTCTGTTGATAGAGATGAGTATATAAAATATTCAAAATAAAATATATTTATTCATGAAAAGAAAAATATCATATGGATGACTCGTGATCTTGTTAACTACTTTACAAAGAAATAATCAATATTTGCAACAGTACGAGTTTGATACGGGAACCATAATATCTGAATAATAGCAAGATTGATAGAGACATACCTGGATGAGTATTTTTCATATGCCGCTGTAAGTTATCTTTACGCCTAAAACTGGTTTTGCAAATTCCACACGCATAGCCTGTAGTCTCTAAAAAAATATTAAAAATAACACAAACCTCAAAGATGGATAAATTATGATTTGAATTTACCAGCATGAATTAAGCCATGTCTTCTCAAATCCTTGTTATTTACGAACGATTTTAAGCAAATATCACACTCATATTCTCTTATCCTTAGATGCGTTTTACGATGTACTGACAAAGATAACTTCTGCTTAAATCTCTTACCACACTGATCGCACATATGTGATTTTTCCTCTGAAAGATAGCAGAAAATAAGTACACATATTATGTTAAGACTGAATTTTCTTATTGATTTAGTTATATTTTATTTCATATTATCATTATTCCTACTTAGAAAAGTTCAATTTTTTATCCCAATCTCTAATATACACTTTTGAAGTAAAAAATATGAGGATTGATTAAAAGCATTGTTATTTTCGCAAAATGTCTCCAAATCAAAATTATATTCTATGTAAATTCTCGATTTTGAAAGTTCTTATGAACAAAGCATTCGAGGTCGTTTTGAGATGACGGAAAATTGCAAACGAAATGAAATAATTACATCCAAAATACGGCGAGGCTACCACCAAGATGCCATTCGCAGGAGATTACGAATACTGAGTATTTATTATTTACAATAGTAAATAAATACTAATAGAAAATATGTCTTAAAAGTTATATTTTCCTATATTCAATGTTAACATGTGAATTGGTAACCACGACGTAGCCTCGCAATGAATTGGTCGTCAAATGTAGTCGTATAAGGTTAATGCTGATGTACGGGCGAGATGGCATAACTACACATAAATCATTTCATTGGTTACT
Organism: Crioceris asparagi; assembly: GCA_958507055.1. Lineage (NCBI taxonomy): Eukaryota > Metazoa > Arthropoda > Insecta > Coleoptera > Chrysomelidae > Crioceris > Crioceris asparagi. Next base: position 31,901,223 of record OY293826.1, read on the forward strand.
TACTGGAATGTGTAACACTATGCTTGTTCAAATTAGATGCATTATTGAATCTTGCTGTGCAAAGTTTACATTTGTAGGGCTTCTCACTTTTATGAGTTATGGAATGTAGCCTCAAAGATTCCTTACTCCTATAAGCATTGCCGCATGTGGAGCATATATGCGACTTCACTGTGGAATGCACCACCGAGTGACGAGTTAATTTTGATTTATCACTAAAAGACTTGTTGCATATTTGGCAAACATGAGGCCTATTGTTCTTATGCTTGTAAGAGTGAACATCCAGTTGTGCTCGGAGAATGAATTCCTTGTGGCAAATATCACACTGGAAAGGTTTCGGACCTGCAAATAGCAATATTTTTTTATCAATATTCATAATTTAAATAATCAAAAATAAAATGTAGGTCTAATCATCGCGCTAGATATTTAATTTTTTATGAATGAAAAAATTATTTTTAAGCTATTCTGTTATGAAAATGATTCTCAATTATGTTGTGACTATCTCATAAGATATGAAAATGGAAGGCTTCAAATGAATAAGTAGCAAGAAAGACATAGATCTTGTACTTACGGCCTGCACAATAAGTATGATATTTGATATGAGTCTTGGTAATGAATGTTTTATCACAAATCGTGCAATGATAAGACAGCGGATCAGAAATGACTCTAATATGAACTGGAACGCTGATAGCTTGGTAAGATCTTTTATCCTTCTTTTTTACATTTTCTTCAAGTTTACAGTTCACGCCTTCCACATCAACGTCTGGATGAAATACATCTTCTGCAGCTTCAACGCTTTGATGTTCTGGTTCATCGTCCACGATATGTTTAATTTCATCCACTTCGCTAACATTCATATATTTAGAAACGTTACCGTTAACTTGTATCACACCAGCATGATTGTTAGTCAAAAATTCACTTTCTATATCACCATTTCTATCACATACCGCAACTTGCACTTGAGCGATTTTTGTGTTAAATCTTCCATCAATACTCTCATCTTCGCATTGTCTACATTGTTCATCATCTTCTAAGAGACATTCTCTGCACTTCTGGTGACCACAAGAGTCTTGGACAAGACGATTGTGTGGCCTAGTTGGAACTTTCCGACATTGCCGGCAGATATTCTCAAACATCTTGTTTGGAGTTTATATACAAAAAAATAATATCATGAATAAGGTGAGAAAACTATGATACCTATTCGATTTTCAGTTTTTCAGTATCTTATTTCTGACACAAATTATAAATTATTATCCCAAATTGTCGGATGTTGGAAGAAATATAAACATTTCAGACAGGGGACACGGGCACACGGGACACGGAGAGATTCACTGATGTAGTGTTCTCTGTTACTTATCTTCTTTAACCAGAGACAACCATCTTTAACCAGAGAACACATAACTTCTCACGCTGTTCTGTCTATGACATATGCCATAGACCAAAGAGAACATATTCAAATAGTGAACTATGGACAGCACCACGCCAGCCAATGAACTCTCGTATACTGAAAAACTTTTGATACCAATCGATGTATTTTTGATTGCATTTTCCAAAAATATAAATATTTAAAACTGCATATACCACCGTTGTTGAAATAATTGCGATCAAATCTGTGAAAGTTCAGGTTATGCTATATTTGAACCTAACCACTCTGGATGTTCAAGAACTATATTTAAAATTGCCAAATTTTCCAAACTTAATGCCAAACCCTTAGAATTTCTAGTTATATGACTTGGAAATTAGTTTGTCCTATTCTTCACGTCATCTGCGCTATTTTAGGTAATATGTTATGCTCTCCATATTGACATTTGAGAGCATAGCATGGGACGTAAAATAGCGCAGATGATGTGAAGAATGTATGGTTTATTAATTTCTAAGATATTAAATGGAATTTCTAAGGATTTGGCCATGAACAAATATAGGGAGGACGAGTAACACGAGTAGTGGGAGTAGCACAAAAAACATTGGGTTATCTTATGTCATTTCGGTTTGTTGCGCAAAATCACGCTGCGCATCATTATAGTCCAAGATCTCACAGCTAATTTCTGCAGGTATCTGTTTTTTAAATGAAACCTAGTTTAAATGAATGATTATTGCCAAAAAAATATTTTACACCCGGGTAGCCTAACAAAAATTACCGGAACTACCTTTAAAAAAATTGCATTTTAAATTGCACATTAACAATCAGACTGACAGACTCTACATATAACAGATTACTGAATTGCTGTCATAATGGAAAAAAGGATCTGTGGGCTAGTTATAAAGTTACTTCCTATATATCCGAAGAGCGTGGGTTCAAATCCTGATCTCAAATGTTTATTTTTTTTATTAAAAGAGGAATTGAGCTAAAATAAGTTTTCCATATGTTGTTTTGGAAATTATTTAGATGCATTCATTGTCAACATCTCTCAGCTGAAACTAATTGGAAAAAATATAAAAATTGGTCATGCAGGGAAATATATTTTATTATAATAATTCAAACAATAGAGCTTCAACTTTCAAAGTTTAGATGCAATCAAACGCATTACTCTCTTATTTCTTGTATTATAACTATATTAGCTGATTTGTGTTCAAATGAATTGCAAATCAAACAAGAAGGTAATAGGTATTTATTATATTACTGTTATTAATATCTTGCTAATTATTCTGGAGCAAAATAATATAGATTTTACATCCATTTTACAAATGATAAAAGAATTCACCTCGCTTATATATGGCGTAAGAAATGTACTAGTATGATATCAAATATGCATCAGTAGGAACAAATAAAGGTTTTTGTAAAAAAAGTAACCAACTTTAACTCTAACCACCTTGTTGGAAGTCTTTACAACTAAAATTATTGAGAACTTTGAAAGTTAAAACTCTATTGAAATTTAAAACCTAATTGTTTGAATTATTATAATAAAATATATTTACCTGAATGACCAATGTTTATATTTTTTTCCAATCAGTTTCAGCTGAGATACGATAAGAACTAATGACAATGAATGGAAAACTTATTTTAGCTTAATTTCTCTTTTAATAAAAAAAAATAAAAATATGAGATCAGGAATGCTCTACGGATATACAGGAAGTAACTTCACAACTAGCTCACAGATCCTTTTGTCCGTTATGACAGCAATGTGTTATATGTTGCATTAGGTCATATTAACTCTCAGACTTATATAAATGTGCCTGTCAGTCTGATTGTCAATGTGCAATTTAAAATGCGATTTAAAGGTAGTTGCGGCAATTTTTGTTAGGCTACCCGGGTGTAATATATTTGTTTGGCAATAATCATCCATTTGATTGGGATATTGCTAAGAAAATATTTACAAAGCAACGGTTGGAATGGGCAATAAACACCTTTCAACCGTATAAATCACCAGGAGTAGGTGGAATTTCCCCAGTACTCCTGCAGAAAGGAATGGAGGAGATTCTTCCCCATCTTCTGAGGATATTAAGAAGCAGTTTAGCACTGGGTCATATATCTAAAATTTGGAGAAGGGCAAAGGTAACCTTCATACAAAAAATAGGTAAAAAAGATGCGACCGATCCTCGATCTTTCAGACCCATCTGCTTAACATCGTTTCTATTGAAAACAATGGAGAAAGTAGTGGATAACCACATAAGAACGGAGTATCTGGAGAATAAACCACTTCACAAATGTCAGCATGCTTACAGGGCGGGCAGATCAACAGAGACGGCCCTGTATCAGCTGACCGAAGTCATCCAGAGCACTCTGAATAACAAAGAAATCGCCATGTGTGCCTTCCTAGACATATCTGGGGCCTTTGACAACACAACTCACGTGTCGGTCGAAGAGGCACTCAAAAGGCGAGGGGTGAACAAAACCATTATTAAATGGATGTATGAGATGTTAAAGACGAGAATAGCTGAGACGCAGGTGGGCAATCAAACCACCTCCGTTAAGGCCACTCGCGGAACACCTCAAGGAGGAGTAATATCTCCCCTTTTATGGAGTCTAGTAGTGGATGAACTACTCCACAGGCTTACGGAGCTTGGCTTCGAATGTATAGGCTATGCAGATGACATAGTCCTAATAGTTAGAGGTAAATTCTGGAATACCTTATGCGACTTGATGCAAGAGGGCCTCAAAACTATTGAACAGTGGTGCTTGTCAGTAGGACTAAATATCAACCAAGACCACAGTAATTCCATTTACCAGGAAAAGGAAACTTCCAACTACGAAATATCTCTCTTTACAGGGAGACATCATAGGATGGAAGTCTGAAGTTAAATATCTGGGAGTAACCCTAGATAGCAAACTTCTGTGGAACAAACACTTCGAGATTACTGCCAATAAAGCAACAAAGGCCTTGATGGCGTGCAGAAGACTCGCTGGTAGGACTTGGGGTTGTAACCCAAAAATACTGCGATGGATGTACGTCATGATTGTGAGGCCTATAATAACTTATGGAGCAATAGTTTGGCATGTCAAGGCAAGGCAAACCTATACGAAGAATGCCCTCGATGGATTACAAAGGCTTGCCTGTGTCTGTATCACTGGAGCTATGAGAACGTGCCCAACTAGAGCACTGGAGATCATTACAGATCTCACACCTCTACATCTGGTGATAGATAGAGTAGCCCATGAGGCCATTCTAAGACTATCCAGGGAAGGTACTGGCCATGAGGGAATCAGGAATCAGAGAGCCTGGTCCTCTCTGACGAAATATATCCTGTCAGCGAACCTTCCCAGTGACGAGATGATAAAGAAAACTAGCATCGAGAAAACGTTCACCACGATGCTAAGTAGAAAAGAAGATTGGGAAAGGGAGTCTACATCCCAAGCCCTTAAGAAAAATACCATCAAATGGTACACAGATGGTTCTAAAACCACGACGGGGACTGGCGCTGGAGTATTCGGGCCTGGCACCAAATGCTCACTACCGTTAGGCCGCTGTCCAAGCATCTTTCAGGCAGAAATACTTGCAATCGAAAGATGTGTGGAAATGAACCTAGAAAGAAACTATCAGAAATGTGATATAGCCATACACTCTGATAGTCAGGCTGCGATTAAAGCACTGAGCTCCCATATCATCGATTCTAAGATAGTATGGGAGTGCCGAAGAAAACTCAACAAAATCGGCAAGAATAACAAGGTCTATCTAATCTGGGTTCCCGGCCACTCCGGAATCAAAGGAAATGAAGAGGCCAACACACTTGCCAAAAAAGGAGCACAAGCTCCTTTTATTGGCCCAGAACCTTTCTGTGGCACAGGTAAATGTACCTACAAGAAAGAGTTCCAAGAGAAGGAAGAAACCGAAAGAGAAAACCTCTGGCGGAATCTTCCTGGGCTGGATCATTCCAAAAAGTTTCTTGGAAACTTTGACACTGCGAGATCTAAGAAACATCTGGATCTTAGCAAGAATATGCTACACCTGCTCACTAGATTCCTTACAGGACATTGCCGCCTCAGGAAGCACCTGTCGAGATTGGGTCTAGCAGAAAATGACGAGTGCAGATTCTGCGGGGAAGAGGAGGAAACTCCGGATCACCTGGTGACGGAATGCCTCGCAATAGCCAGCCAACGCATAAAATGCTTTGGACAAGAAACTGTCAGTAGTGAGGAAGTAATCCGCTTGAAGCCATCCCAGATACTGGAGTTCATTAGAACTCTGGAACTGGAGGGCGAGCTGTAGACATCGAAATAGCGAGAACAGCTCTGACGGGGGCACAATAGACCTAAAGGTCGCAGTGCATTGAAACCCCCTTTCAATATACAATCTACAATCTACAATCATCCATTTAAACCAGGTTTCATGTAAAAACAGATACCTGCAGAAATTAGCAGTGGGATCTTGGACTATAATGATGCGCAGAGTGATTTTGCGCAACAAACCGAAATGACATAGATTTAGATTTAGATTTAAGAGGGGGTTACACTGCACTGCGACCATAAGGTCTATTGTGCCCCCCACCTGAGTTGCACTCGCCTATACGCGGTCTACAACTCGCCTTCCAGTTCCAGAGTTCTAATGAACTCCAGTATCTGGGTTGGCTTCAAAGAGGATACTTCCTCACTACTGCAGGTTGCTAGTCCAAGGCACTGTTTGCGTTGGCTAGCAATGGCGAGGCATTCCGTCACCAGGTGATCCGGAGTTTCCTCCTCTTCCCCGCAGAATCTGCACTCGTCATCCTCTGCTAGACCTAATCTCATTAGATGCTTCTTGAGGCAACAGTGTCCTGTAAGAAATCCAGTGAGTAGGTGTAGCTTGTTCTTGCTGAGATCCAAATACCTTTTGGATCTTGCAGTATCAAAGTTTTTTAGAAACTTTTTGGAATGATCCAATCCAGGGGTATCCCGCAAGAGTGTTTCTCTTACGGTTTTTTCCTTCTCCAGAAACTCCTTCTTGTAGGTGCTTTTATCTGTGCCACAGAAGGGTTCTGGGCCAGTAAATGGAGTTTGTGCTCCTTTCCTGGCAAGTGTGTTGGCCTCCTCGTTGCCTTTGATTCCCGAGTGGCCGGGAACCCAGACTAAGTAGACCCTGTTGTTCTTGCCTAGCTCATTGAGCTTCCTTCGGCACTCCCATACCATTTTAGAGTCAATGGTATGAGAGTTTAGTGCTTTAATTGCAGCTAATTTTCTTTGTCATTGCATCACTGGGAAGGTTTGCTGATGGGATGTGTTTGGACAAAGAGGACCAAGCCCTCTGATTCCGAATTCCCACCATTTCTGAACCTTCCCTAGATAGTCTTAGAATGGCCTCATGGGCCAATCTGTCTATCACTAGATGGAGAGGTGTGAGATCTGTGATGATCTCTAGTGCCCTGGTCGGGCAAGTTCTCATGGCTCCAGTGATACAGACACAGGCTAGTCTTTGTATTCTATCGAGGGTTTTCCTCGTATTGCTCTGACTTGCCTTGCCATGCCAGGCTATTGACCCATATGATATTTTCGGTCTTACAATCATGACGTACATCCATCGCAGTATTTTTGGGTTACATCCCCAAGTCTTACCAGTCAGATTTCTGCACGCCATTAAGGCCTTTATTGCTTTGCTAGCAGTAGCCTCAATATGTTTGTTCCACAGAAGCTTGCTATCTAGTGTTAATCCCAGATATTTGACTTCAGCCTTCCAGCTTATTATGTCTCTACTTAAAGTGAGAGGTTTCATAGCTGGAAGTTTCCTTTTCCTAGTAAATGGAATAATTGTGGTCTTGGATGGGTTTATGCTAAGCCCCACTGACAAGCACCATTGCTCAATAGTTCTGAGGCCCTCCTGCAATAATTCGCATAGGGTGTTCGCGAATTTTCCTCGGACTATTAGGACTATGTCGTCGGCATAGCCTATACATGTGAAGCCAAGCTCCGTGAGTTTGTGGAGTAACTCGTCTACTACTACGCTCCATAGGAGGGGAGATATTACTCCTCCTTGAGGTGTTCCACGAGTAGCTTTAACAGAGGTGGTGTGATCACCTACTTGGGCCTCAGCTATTCTCGTCTTCAACATCTCATACATCCATTTGATAATGGTCTTGTTCACTCCTCGCCGTGTGAGTGCCTCCCTGATTGACACATGTGTGGTGTTGTCAAAAGCCCCAGATATGTCCAGGAAGGCACACATTGCGATTTCTTTATTGTTCAGAGAGCTCTGAATGACCTCGGTTAGCTGATACAGCGCGGTTTCTGTTGAACGCCCCGCCCTGTATGCATGCTGACATTTATGAAGTGGTTTGTCCTTCAGAATCTCTGTTCTTATGTAGTTATCCACTACTTTCTCCATCGTTTTCAGTAAAAACGAGGTTAAACAGATAGGTCGGAAAGATCGGGGATCAGTCCCATTTTTCTTCCCTATTTTCGGTATGAAGATTACTTTGGCTCTTTGCCATATGCTAGGTATAACGCCCCGTGCTAGGCAGCTTCTTGTAATCTTCAGGAGATGGGGAAGGATCTCCTCCATTCCTTTCTGTAGGAGTATTGGGAATATGCCATCTACTCCCGGCGATTTATAAGGTTGAAAGGTGTTGACTGCCCATTCCAACCTTTGTCTTGTAAATATCTTCTTAGCAATACTCCAATCTTCCTTGCGAGGATTCTTGGTTTGGATTGCTACGTCAGTACTACTGAGGGGTTCACTTCCAGGGAAGTGTGTTTTGAGAAGTAGAGCATATCGCTCCTCTTCTCCCTCAGTGTATGTCCCGTCTGGCTTCTTGAGCGACATTAAGGGGCTGATTGCCCCTTTTGCCATGACTTTTTGCAATCTGGCTGCAGTAGGAGTCGAAGTGATCTTTTCACAAAAAGCTTGAAAGTGAAGCCTCTTGGCCTTCCTGATCTCCTTATTGTATTGTGTGAGCTTCTCGGTGTAGCCCTGCCAATTATGGTCTCTTTTGGCCCTGTTGAAGAGCCGACGGACCTCTAATCAGAGGTTTGACAGGTTTTTGTTCCACCAAGGTGCTTCCTTGCTTGGTCGAGCTTTTGAGAGTGGGCAACTTGATTGGAATGCCTCCGTTATCGCCACACTGACCAGTTCGACCTCTTGATCCAGATCGCAGTGTGGGTGTTTGACCCCATTACTTTCGATCTGTTCCAAGTTTTGCTTCAGAAGGGTCTTATATTTAGACCAATCTGTATTTCTAGGGTTACGAGTTGGAGACAGTGAGGTTACTTCCCCCGCAATCCTAAACTCTATAATCCTATGATCGGAGAGAGAGGGTTCCTCCATCACTCTCCAATCAAATACGTTATTCCTGGCAGTGAAGCTGGCAATTGTTACGTCCAGGACCTCTTCTCTTGCTCTCGTGACAAAAGTGGGGGTTGTTCCCACATTAAGGGTTTCTAGATTAGTAGCTAAGAGATATTCAAGTAAGCACTCACCTCTAGGGTTGTTGTTCGTGCTTCCCCAAATAACATTGTGCGCATTGGCATCACAGCCTATGATGACTGGCAGTTGTCTGCTATTGCAGTATTGCACTAGCTCTTGAGCTTCTACTGGAGGTATTGCGTATTGTCTCCAGCGAAATAGGCAGATGCAATAACTATGTCTCGGTTGATGCCCCCAGTGTTGAGGTGTACTAGAATTGGAACTAGATCCCGAGTCATGAATTCTGAAACACATGTGTAATTAATGTTGTTTCTTATGATCACACAGGCACGAGGGGACTCCTGCCTCTGGTCATAGATCAATTTTGAATCTTTAGATGCCAAACCTTTAATTTGGCCTGCTTTGCCTGTCCAGGGTTCCTGGATCAGTACAAAATCCAGTTGGGATTTCGCAAACAGCCTTGCAATCACTGCTGAAGCTCCCTTCGCGTGATGCAAGTTCACTTGCGCCACCTTGGAGAAAGCGATGAAGGTGCTGTAGTCTGGGGTGTAGGGGCTGGGTAGTCCAGCCTCTAATTCCCTCCCTCCTCTCTTTCCTCCTGTCCCTCATCGAGATCCATCGGGAGGGTAGTCTCCTTGGAGCTCGAGCGGGTATCTGGGTCTCGGATTACGGCCTCGACCCCCGCATTGGTTCGCCCTTCCCCCAGGACTGCAGATGATTTATCTGCCGCCCCGGCTTCTTTGGCAGAGCCAGCAGCGGCCTCGACCAGACCTGAGCTGGCAGTTTTATCCTGCACACCGGAGTCCGTAGATGTGGAGGGCATCTCCGCATCTTTTAGACCTCCCGCAGGATTATTTTTCCGTCCTAGCCCCGAGACAGACACACGTCCAAACCTAAAGTTTAAGACGCATCCTTCTGCCTTCAGGGCCTCTCCTGATTGGTAATCGATCCCAATCGTGAGGACAGTACCGGTTCCCTCCTTTTTGGAGTTGAGAACTTTCCAGGCTCCGGTACTGAGCCAGGTGTTCTGTACTTCGACGAGTCGGAGGATCTTCTCCGTCTCCATTTCGAAGCTTCTTGGGAAGTACACCGTTACAGTGACGGGCTTGGGGATGTTTTTCTCCTCCACCGCCACTAACTCGGGTCCTTCCCAAGACCTCAAGGCCGGCACTACTCCAATGAGCCAGTCCGCCGAATCCTGAGAACCGCAGTCCACCAGCATCATTCCACAGCGGAAATGTATACCGGTGAAGTGCATTCCCTTCACCTCTCCACTGCACATCTCTTCCACTAGAGTATCCTCCAGTGTTGAGAGCCACTGTGGTTCCAGGATTACTCTAGGGTAATTCTTGGGTATGATACCCACACGAATAGCCTTTACGGCCTTGGCAGCTGCAGCGTATCCAGTGGCATGCCCGGTTTTTGCTGCAGCTGTTTTCGGCTTTTTAGGCTGAGGCCGTTCCGTAGGAGTGATATGCTCCGCGCCTCTCTTTCCCGTCCCTTTTCCCGTCGGTGTTACCTTCGGGGTCGGGACAGTAGGTGGTGTGGAGTGCTGAAGAGCCTGTTTTCTGGCCTCCTCAGGTGCAAGTCCCTGATGGAGGAGTCGCAGGTACTTCCGCACTCCTGCTCCACTGAGCCCCTTTCTCAGTAGATCGTCTCTGCCGCCCGGCTGTCCGAGTTTCGGCAGGTCGAACGGCAAACGATTTCTTTGCCGTTTGGCATTTCCCTTTTTTACAGGGAGCCCGGATGAAGAGGTGGAGGCTTTCTCCATCTCTCCTCCGGTGAGTTGGGTTTTATGTGTATTTACCATAAAGTTCCCACGAGTAGCTGGGGACAAATCGGTCCACTCCTGCAGAGCCCCGCATGCAGGAGTAAGGGGTTAATACAGTGGAGTTCCCCCTTGTGCTCCAAGGTCGAAACCAGTAGAGACCAGTCCTCTATCTGACCATGCATCCCTCGGCCTGGTTTCCCGCCTTGGATTTAGAATTTTTGATGAGGTTATTTCCTCTTGGTCCGGGCGGTTAAGCCAAGACCCCCCCCGCATCACTAGCCCGCGAGACATGACCACAGACGACCAGGATGCGTTGGTTTGACAGGGTGGTTTCGAGGTTAGCTCGAAAGCACACCTGGCATCGTTGTACCTGAGTGCAATTCCCTTAGCCACGACACTACAGCTGGGACAGGTGAAGTTGGTCCGCGGCAGGGTATTCGTGGCTGCCAATTGAGTTTTTAGTCTCAATGAGCCTTATTTCCCCGCAGGCCCCCTTCTCATATAAAAGTCATCGTCAGAGGCCCCCTCCTATCCGCCACCTGGAGACGCGCCGGGTTGGCACTTCGCTCCTCCCAGATGCTGATTGACAACATCCGGACCCGGGAAATGACATAAGATAACCCAATGTTTTTTGTGCTACTCCCACTACTCGTGTTACTCGTCCTCCCTATATTTGTTCATGGATAATAACTAAAATAAAACATTAAAAAATCCCGACAAAAAATTTTTGTTTGAAAGTTTATATATATATATATATATATATATATATATATATATATATATATATATATTGTTACGTGGGTAGTTTATCATTTACTTACTGTTATTATTTCTTTCATAAAGACAAGAAACACCTATTCTATCCAAACGATTTTCACATATTATAATACAAGAAGGTTATTTGCAATATGTTCATATTCCGCCCTAACATATTTACTCTATGTATTCCGCATAATCACCGCTGTACCACATTTCAAGTCACTCCATAGACAAAAAAGTCGCCGACTTTTCAATGATACTTTTAAAAGTTTTCTGGAGCCTGTTTTATATTGCAGTTCAGCGCGCCTTGTTTCATGTACACTCAAGCGTCTAGTTTTAAATATAGCATGCTTTATAAGCAATCATCAATAGACAATGAGGAATGTAATTTTCTAAAAGCTTATGTTGATCTTCACGCATTCTAAAAGCTCAATTATCTAACCTTATTTGAATTTCAATATTTCACTTCACAGAGAGAGGAGACAGAGAACATAGATAAAATATATAGATACGGAGACAGAGAAGACACATGGAGGTGCGCACTTTCGTTATGCGCAAGCCCGACTTTTAGGCCACGACCCTGCCGTCGTTCACAGCGTCACCTCCTCCACACGTGTTATATCTCCTGTCTATAGAGCTTCTTACACTATCTATAATGGTATATAGAACGTTTATAGAACTACAATTCTCAATGGAAGCAGAGATAAAGAAATGGAAGCAGAGTTCTTTGTCTCTGATGGAAGCAAATAGTCAAAAAAATAATCAGTTTTCAAAGAGCGATCTGATATCACAATGAACAATTTTATTATATATGCTTAGATTATAACAAAATTTATTTACATTCAAAAATCCACTTATCAGCTGCGACCAGAGAAAATAGCAGCATGATAGTACATTATTTGGAGGTATGTTTTCTCTGGCACAGTATATGTATGTATCGTGCACGGTGCACGTCACTTGCAGCAGGCGCATCAAGAAGACTGGAAAAAGGAGATGGAGAATAAACTCGCTCTAGAAATCGTGTAAAATTTCATACGCATATCTTTTGTAAATGCGTCTTTGCGCACCATGCCGTACACAAAGAGCAGCTCTCGCTTAAAAAAGACAGCAGATCATCACGGAGATGCTATGATATGCAACCTCTGTAATCTCATGTGGCTACGTAGAGAGCATAGGAAGTTTACTCTCCTTGTTTACAGTCTTCTTGAGGCGTATTCTGTAGTTTTGCGTAAGTTTCAGAACTAAAAGTTGAAAGCATTGAGGTAAAATATACATCTCAATGGTTGAAAGGCAGAATACATCAAAAGTCAACAAGTTTAATTGTATTCTGACCTTCAACTTTCTGAGACTTAACGCAAATGTACAGAATACGCCTACAGGCATAGAAACTTAGAGCATGGAATTACCAAGGAGACATCGCATTCAGAGAGCAAGTGTAAAGTGCCTATAAATGAAAGTCTGGACAGATTATGAGTGCCGAATACAATATAAAGACCTATCGAGATGGAAATATGTTATCGTATACAGTTTGAACCATCGTACAACTTTGCATTATCCTTTGAATTGGTATTTTTATGTTTTAAGCAACATCCCCCTTCAAATGCAAACCACGCGAAAGAAATTGGAAGTTGAAAAGACTGGACGCTAACCGAACCACTTTTTTCACGCTCGTTTCAAGACCTTTCTGTATGACCGTGGTTACAGCCAAATAATATTTAAATGGCGGCACCAATGAAACAAGCGCGGGAAACCACAATTTATTCAAAAGTTAATTTTTGAATACATTCCAATTTCTAACATCTTTCACATAAATTTAAATCTAAATATTATTGTTTTTGTAAATATCAATACTTCTACGTATAAACGTCACAGCAGATGTAAAGAAATGTAGATATAATTAAGTAATAACTAGGATAAATGAATTTTATTTGAAAGTAAGGACATTACATTGTTATCATGTGTAAAAAATGTTATTCGGAAGAACACAATAAATACCTCGCAATAAACTAAACCCTTGTATGATGTAGATTCTATTCCAAATTTTTGTATCCAAATAATTATTCTAGCTGTATCCATAGGGAAGGATGCATGTATGTTTTATTCACATCAATTTACATTGTTCGAATTATTTTTGCAATATGGCAATCAACAAACAGGCAGTTTCCTAAAAGAATAAGTCAATATAACAAGCTATTTCCTACTATTATAAATTACGACAATTAATTTAACATTTGTTTATATCATAGAGTATATATATACCTAACCTATTACTCTTTGACTCAATACTCTTTATTTGTCTATGAACCTGAACTTCATAATCTGTGATTCTGAAATAATTGCATTTCATGAGACCTCAGACGTCGTAAGTTATGACAGACGTCCAGCCGCCATTTAAATATTATGTAAAGGACAGCGACTTCTCTCTTTTACACACAGGGGTTAATGTATCTGTCCAGACTTTCATATATAGGGACTTAAAGCAAGTGAAGCCAAATGAGGATAAATCAATGGACGTAACACAACCAGCACTACGTCAGCCGATGAACTCTCGTATATTGAAAAACTTTTGAAACCAATCGATGTATTTTTAATTGCATTTTCCAAAAATATGAATATTTAAAACTGCATATACCACCGTTTTTTAAATAATCGCCATAAAAGTTGTGAAAGTTCAAGTTATGATATCTTTGAACTTGACCACTCTGGATGTTCAAAAACTAAATACAAAATTGCCAAATTTTACAAACTTAATTGCCAAACCCAAGAATATATAAAGGGAGGATGACTAACTCTGTATCCTATAAGCAGAAGTGGCTGAAATAACGTCCCGTGATAAGTTGTCAATTTGGTATGTTGCGCAGTATTTCAATGAGTGTCTATTGTTGTCATAGTCATAGAATTAGTACTAGTATTAGAATATATATATATATATATATATATATATATATATATATATATATATATATATATATATATATATATATATATATAAATGCAAATTTTATCTCGGAATATGGTCTACCGATTTCGATGAAAATTCATATGTATAGGTTTTAGACTGTATTGAATCGATTGGTTGTATTCACATTCACAAGAAAAATCGTTTTTAGCAATTAATATTCCCATTTTAGGAGTTTTGCAGGTTATATGTCAGATATCAATATGAGTCCGATAATATCACAGGAGAAAATAGTATTAATCTAGAGTTCCTCGGTTCGAATACTGATCACCTTAATTTTTTTGATTTAACAAAACCCATTTCTTTAAATCAAACATGTTAATGTGAGTTTCTAATAATTTAATCGGAAATTTTCAATGAAAATTTTTACATATCTAATATATTGCGGCCCTTAAGGTACACATTAGCTACTTCAAGGAAGCGTTAGCAGATTTCGTTAAAAATAGCAAAAAGGGGTTTTCTGAGTAGAGAAATCGATTGACGATACTTTCATATTTAATCGGTGTGACCCTCGAGGTCCACACTAGCTATTTCAAGAGTTTTGGTATATTTATCATTCATATATTTATTTCGAAATCTATAACTTACGAATATGTGAACAATAAAAGCAGTATTTACCGATCGCAATACATTTTAACCAGATAGATGCACATTTTTTAATACGTTTAAATATCCTTAGTAACTCTTATAGACCCATCTTAAATTCTGTTTTACCCGAGCAAAACTCGGTCTCCAGATATTGTTTCATATAACATATAATATACCATGGATAAGCAACAAACACGACGAAAAATAATTACTCTTTTTGGTGTTAATGTTATTTTTAGGTAAATTTCTTATACAAAACTATTTGTTATGATCGTTCACACTTTTAAATTTCGAAAAAAAAATCAACAGCATGTTGCTTTATGTCTATAAGTAGGTGTAAAAAAACTTTTTGTTTATATATGTATATAGATATATGAGATATTACGAAATTTGTCAACACGATTGAGGTCGCAGTTTTGCTCTTAATCTCTTAAATATCT